>OENG01000008.1:1882433-3188440 GCA_900239735.1 Blumeria hordei DH14 | reverse complement strand
GACTTCACCTATGTGTTGAATCATACCAAGTCCTATCGTCCAGAAACCCATTGTATATTCGTCGTAGCGCAAATTTCTCCTCAGCCTCGACCTTTCTATATCCTCATTAACTCCGAAATATAAATGTCGTCTCAGATCTTCATCATTTCTCTAGCCTTGTACCTTAATACAGTACCGCTGGGTTGTTGCCGTCATTGAGGATTTCTGTAATACCATCGGTGTATATCCACTTTTTTCCCCTCATTGTATATGTCTCATCTCCAACATGACCTTCCTCATTAGCGCGTGTCTAGGTTAGTGATGTGACGAGTTTGGAGGTGTTTCGCAGGTGTAAGATCGAGCGAGAAATTCTCCGTGGAAATCCACTAGGAGTTTGAGGGGTGTCGACAATGTGAAAACGACCTCAGATAGATCCAAGCCTATTCGTGAATCGTATATTGATGATGATGAAATTTATCCGACCTTCTTGAGCTTGCTAAATCTCGGTTGGCTGATTTTTGACCGAGGTGCTGACTACAGCTACTACAAGCCGCCAACCCACCAAATTTAACTTATCCCAACCTTATTCTTGAATAATACTCGGCTCCGAGGGAATATTCAACCTTAAGTTCGTAGACGACAGCTTCGAAAAGTGTTTAGCCTTCGTCCTACACTATGTTCACGGTGTTACCTGCACTCTCGCATACAAAGCTGTAGCGCGAAGGGTGCCCATGAACTTTGAGAATTCCATCCCACATTAAAATCGATGCCCCTTCTAAAAACATGCCATTGACAAGCGACACCTTGTACAAGCTTTCAGATTTCGCCACTCTTCCCCAACTATTGCTCAGTGAGAAATTTGTTTGCAGCAATCCAAGCCCTGTGAGGAACTCTGGCGTCGATGGCTCGCATATAGAGGCTAGTTGTGGTCAGGATTTAAGACAACGAAAAATTTAGGTTTTTATCGAATGTATTAGTTCATGCTCACAGGATTGAGATGGCTTTGTTTGCATTGAATAAATCATGCAGTCGACGAGGAATCATTGTCTCGCGAGCTAACATATCCAACGAGCCTACATTGGATGAAATATTGACCTACAGCCAAGTTTTAGAGAATAATCCTGGAAAGCATTATTGATTCGTTCTCCCAGAATTGGCTTTGCAAATTGCCTGGGTTGCAAAGAGGATTCATATCGGGATTGTTGCAGAAATTCTTGTTCGCTCTCAGTGATGATTTTTATTTATATTAGCTAGAGATCAGAGTCTTGCTGCATGAAGTTCTAATCCTAATCTATTTGTTTCAAATAAAAGAAATACTTCTCTGAAGGTGTGTGATGATCTTATTAACAAGTTATTTTTCTACACATACAAGTGCCTAGAGGCAGCTGTTGAGAACTAATGATATCCGCTGTCCAAGAATTTTATGACATACCATTAATACACGAATTTTCACTGCAAACGATCGCTTCAATTTTTAAAGTCACTTCTGTCGGGCGTTTTCGAAACTTGCAAGTATGCTCTTCTTTATCTCGCCTGGTGAGCTTTCTATAGCTTGGGGTAAACTTTCTGCTTCTTTCTTGGACTGAGAGGCCATGATATTTGAGTGAGAATCACCGACTTTGGAGTAGACCGCCATAGCACTAGCTATCATACTTCCCATATCCCCCACGTTCCCTGGTACCACAACTGAGGTTCCCTTTTTAGCAAGTTGAGCAAATGCATCAACATATTTCTCAGCAATGCTCAGACTCACTGCACCTTGAGCTGAAGGACCACCTTTTTCGATACTAGCGGCCATAACATCGATACCTGCCGCGGAAGCTTTGGCTTTCATGAGAATAGCTTCTGCTTCACCAATTGCCATGTTGATCTGCTCGCTTTTCACAGCTTCTGAAGCAAGTATAACACTTTGCTTTCGTCCTTCGGCGATATTGATTGCACTCTGTCTTTGACCCTCAGATTCTAAAATTTCGGCCCGTTTGCTTCGTTCTGCGGTGACTTGGCGATGCATAGCTTCTACAACACCTTCGGGTGCATGAATGTCACGAATTTCGTAGCGTAGACATACGACACCCCAATCCTGGGCTGCTTCATTAATCGCAACAGTTATGTGTGTATTGAGCGATGCGCGCTCTTTTAAGACGTGATCGAGGCTCATTTGACCAATTTCGGAGCGCATTGCAGTTTGCGCTAATTGAGATATAGCGTACTCAGCATCTTCGACACCGTAGCTTTCCATTCAATTAGCAAACATGTTAATCCAACAACAATTGTGCACATAGAAAAATACCTGGCTTTATAGGCGTCGAAGACCCGGGTATATAAGACCCCATCTAGTTCCAAGGTGACATTATCAGCTGTGATGGCACTTTGACTTGGAATTTCGATTGCTGCCTCTTTTAAGCTTTTCACATATGCAATCTTATCTAAAAATGGCCATAAGATAGCGAGACCTGGCTTCAATATCCTGTTGAATTTTCCCATTCGCTCTACGATCCATGCTGTCTGTTGTGGGACAAAGCGGATAATAGTATTAGCTGGTAAGCTGGGTCGCGCGAAGTACGTGGTTGAAGGTTGGCTATTCGAGATTCCAAGCAAGCCATCATTCTTAGCTCTTGGTCTAGAGGTAGTGTGAAGTTGTCTTGATGGATGTGGTTGTGGTTGTGAGGCAAGTATGAAGGCAGAAGCTTGTAAACGAAGTCTTGATGATCTAGTCGATGGATTTATCTTTACTAGCAAGCCAGTATTAGAGGCGGCAGCTAAATTTGCCATGCTTAAAATGGTTGGATGCCGTCGTTGGACTGTCACATAGCCCGTAGATGATTTAGAGTGTCGCCTTTAGAAGCGAATATTCGTTAGCGGGATTTTTTGTGAGCGCCGTACCCACAACTGAGACATCCCGCACCACCTCAACATTAATTCCTGAACATCATGTATGAACCGTTACCTGCTAACCAACTTTAATATTTCGTCCGCATAGAATTAAAACAAACTCGCCCTTTCTCTTTCCACCTACTCAATGTTATGCTATGAGTACCCATAATTTCCGTTCGAAATCGGCATGACTAAATAATTGCTGGTGGCTCCATGCTAGCCTTTAGCAGAGGCGAGTCCGTGACAAATTTTCGACGTACTTGTCACTTGTAATGTTATGAGACTCTCCCAAGCCTGCCCCTATATTCCCGCAGCTTTACTTTCTAAATTAGTATAAATTCTTACAATCGACGAGTGGCAGCAGAGAATTAATTATTTTATCGAAATCAGCCCTTTATCTTCTTAGGCTATATATATATATAAACAAAACGGGCAAACAAATTGAGCACCTGCATCTTTTAGTCTTATGGGAAGCTAATTTCACCGCATTGAAAAATACAAATATCCAAAATATCGAACCCTTAATCTCTTTATCTAACTGAATTCAAATAATTACAGTCAAAAATACATAGATATGACTGCCATAGATCGTGCTAGTCCTCTCGTGTGGATTGATTGTGAGGTGAGCATTTTGTGAGACAAGGAAGTGGTTGGTCACTAAAGGCATTTTTAGATGACAGGACTCGATGCCAAAAGCGATGTGATACTCGAAATTTTCTGTATAATAACGAACGGCCAGCTAGAAGTCCTCGACGAGGTGGGTTGGGGGGCTGTAATACAACAACCGAAGGAGACGCTTGATAACATGGTATCATCAATATCTCTCAAGTCTTATCTGTACTGAAAAATTTACAGGGAGAATGGTGCACAAGAGTTCATGGCCAAAGTGGTCTGACAGCAGCTGTCCTATCGTCAATAACCAGCCCTGAAGAAGCAGCCCATGAGCTCCTCTGCTATGTAAAAAAATTTGTACCTGAGCCTCGGACGGCTTTGCTAGCGGGAAATTCCGTTCATGCTGATAAGCTTTTCCTCCGGGAAGAACCTTATCGGGAGTTTCACGATTACCTCCATTACCGGATATTCGACGTCTCTACAATAAAAGAGGCGGCCAATCGCTGGAGCCCCAAGAAAATTTTGGAAAGCTTGCCCAGGAAAACATCGTGCCACAAAGCTAGAAATGATATTCTAGAGAGCATAGAGGAAGCAAGGTATTATAAAGAGATGATATTTCAGCACAATGGAGGTAATTAGAGGTATAAAGGCTGTATCGCTGTTGCATACGTATATAACACATTCTCCCATAGTTCAGTTTTCTACAGACCATCCAGATTGCTAAGCTTGATTTACACACCTACTTAGATATCCGTTGAGTAGTGGGATAGCGGGGTTGATGGTACGTCAGATGATTGGCTCTCTACAAAAGTTGGCATTGAATGATGCACCAACCCAACAACTGTTCCTCGTGACTAACAAATAGCCATATATTCTTTACATTTACCTAGTTCTGTACCTTTCCTACACAAGAAAAAATATACTTGAACATCACGAGCAACATGAATGTCCAGACTTTGAGCATTGTGCCATTCCAGGACCAGAAGCCAGGAACGTAAGTGTTCACCCGTGAATATCCCTTCACATGCCTCAAATATGATCTGGTATGATCTAACAGGACGTTAGATCCGGTTTACGAAAAAAAGTTGTTGTCTTCCAGCAACCCCATTATTCCGAATCATTCATCACCAGTATACTTCTTACAATACCGGAGGGAGCTAAAGATAGCACGCTGGTCATCGGCGGTGATGGAAGATATTGGAACCCTGAAGTCGTGCAATTAATTGCAAAAATCGGAGCTGCATACGGCGTCAAGAAGCTTCTCATCGGTCAAGGTGGTATCCTAAGTACACCAGCAGCAAGTCACATCATCAGGAAGCGAAAGGCAACGGGGGGGATTCTTCTAACCGCTAGCCACAATGCTGGTGGTATGTGTGAATCCTTTGGAATTGTTAGGGACTAAAAACTAATATCGCCAGGTCCCAAGAATGATTTCGGTATCAAGTATAACCTTGCCAATGGCGCACCAGCTCCTGAATCGCTCACCAACAATATTTTCGAAGTTTCAAAAACCCTGACTAGTTATAAGATTGCAGACATACCAGATGTTGATATTGCCACTATTGGGTCAAAATATTATAGCTCCCTGGAGGTCGAGATCATTGATCCAACAGCAGACTACGTAGAGATGTTGAAAGAGATCTTTAACTTCAATCTTATTAGGACTTTCTTCTGTCATCAGCCCGCCTTCAAGATCCGATTCGATGCTCTACACGGAGTCACTGGACCGTATGGAAAAGCAATATTCGAACAGGAGCTTGGACTTCCCAGCTCAAGTGTGCAAAATTGTATTCCCTCTCCAGATTTCAATGGAGGTCATCCTGATCCTAATCTAACATACGCAAGATCTTTAGTTGAAGCTGTAGATCGGGAAGATATTCCATTTGGAGCCGCCAGCGATGGAGATGGAGACCGGAACATGATATATGGAGCTAATTCTTTTGTTTCGCCCGGAGATAGTCTCGCTATAATTGCCCATCATGCACACCGGATCCCATACTTTAGAGACAATGGCATATATGGCCTTGCACGCTCTATGCCCACATCTGGTGCTGTTGATTTAGTCGCTAAGAGACTAGAAGTGGCTTGTTACGAAGTGCCCACTGGCTGGAAGTTCTTTTGTGCGCTTTTTGACGCAAATAAGTTATCCATCTGCGGCGAGGAATCGTTTGGAACAAGCAGCAATCATATTCGTGAAAAAGATGGCCTTTGGGCCGTAATGGCTTGGCTGAATATAATTGCTAGTTTAGGTATGGAAACCCCAGATGTAATGCCAAGTATCGCCAAAATCCAGCAAGATTTCTGGAGTATATATGGACGTACTTTTTTTACTCGATACGATTACGAAAACGTAACAAGTGAGGATGCTGCAAAGGTTGTAAAAGATCTTGAGGATAAAATTAAAGATAAGTCTTTCGTCGGCTCAAAGATAGAAGGTATAATCCATCACTTAACTTTAGTGAAAAATGTACTAAGCTTTTCCAGAGCTCACTATAACTGATGCGGGTGATTTTTCTTATACTGATCTTGATGGAACAACTTCTTCCAAACAGGGCTTATACATCAGATTTTCTGATGGAACTCGCACTATTGTGCGGCTCTCTGGAACGGGCTCTTCAGGCGCCACTATTCGTCTCTACATCGAGAAGCACACAAGCGACACAAGCACGTACGGCCTAAGTGCGCAAGAATACCTGAAACCAGAAATAAACCTTTCAATCAACCTACTACAACTCAAAAAGTATATTGGACGCGAAGAGCCAGATGTAAAAACATAATTCTAAGATTTTGTGGAACAGACTTGTTCATAAAAGTCTTAGTGAATGGAATCAATTGTCAAATACGACGCCGAGTCGCTCCTTCAATCGCAAACTCTCTTCGAATTATTTTTTTGAGGTCTTCGATATTCAGATGTAACCAAATTTAAACATTAAAAACGAGCCGGCATACTCTTTCCGAACTCTTTCCTGAACAACAAAGTTCGTAAATTTTATGGGAAGTATCAATAATAAAAATGGAAATAGAAATATTGATGTCTCAAATATTGCCAGTTCTACAAGCAAGAGAGGGAGGTTATCCTTGAGATTAGACTTAAATTTTACAACTCAATCTGTAGGAATCCTAGATTCACTTCATACTTTCCCTCTAATGGTAAAAGGATATAGTCACTACCAATAAATATCATTTCCAAACAGTACACTACCCTAGGTTTTACCAAGAACGCGTATTAAATGAAAATTTAGATTGATAATCGTATTAACTATCCCGGTGCAGGCCAGAAACCTGCCAACATGCTGTACAAAATCTTCGCTTCAAATTTTAATTTTAAATTCAGCCACTAATATTATCGCTGTTCTCAATAATTATCACTCTGAGAAAGTTTATTGTAAGTCCCTGTCGGTAGATTTTTCACAGATTGCTGCTTTTTATTAAGTAACCGACAGTGGAAATGGCATTCTGAATTTATTAATGTGCCTGGCACAAGGCATATTTCGCTCTTGTCACGTACTTGTGACTAGTAGGGCTTGGCCGAATCAGGACGATAGATACTAGATCCACTAACTTCATTCAATCTAAACCAGTCCCCGGAAGAAATGCCACTAATTCAATTATAGCCTTTAGGGGTTTTAGTTTTGATGAAGACTCCAATCCGGTATCATGATACCGAAAACCACGAAAATGTCTTCAATAACTTAATTGTTGACATACAATAGATAATGCTTCAACTTGCTAAATAAATATAGCCATCAGAGCTTTAATGACGCATCGGGATGATAACTTACTCGACCAAGTACGGAACAAATACCGGAAAAATAATCACCCCCAGTCGAGATGAATTGGAAGTTCAATCACATGATCATCGTAGGATCAGTTTATCCAACTAGAATGTTACATCATATGATAATCATAAAGCAACAGTGTGAGTGGCCAGATGTTAAAAATAGTATTTTCAATGCCTCAAATATTAGGCCAAGAATGGGCCTATAAACGATACGCTGAAAATCTAACACTTGTCACTAGAATTTATTGAGGCCCTCAAAAACGCCCGCAAGGTTGTGAGATTGGTGCCACAAAATGCTACCGAAACTGCAGCATCTTGGCGGAACTAGAATTGTAAAACAGTGAATCGCAAGTTCAAAGACTCTGCAAGGATTGTAGATCTGACGGCTTAAGCCCCCAAAAGGGTTAGAGGTATATTATTGTAAAAGCACTGAACAGATTAGCATTCGCCACAGGTGAATCCCAATTGGAGTTTATATTCTGTATAAAGAATGAACTGATTGAACTACGCTGTCATGGGTATGCTGAGCCTAACATAAATCATTCAGAGGGGGACAATTCTCAATACCTGCCAGTTGTGTTCTCTACGGACCTCCAGCTCTCACTGTAGGGTCTGCATAGCCGAGATTGAGTAACAAAGTCCTCACTTCGATGAGGATTCCCAATCGCTTTCGCGGCCTGTATCGTCCTCATCCCTAAGCACATCCCCCTATCAACATTATCATGAAGCTAACCACGATCAGATCAGATGGTAGGGTCGAAGCCCTACTCATCACAAACCCTTGATCATGGAGGAAAAGCCATTTGATGAGTTTCCGGAGCATACCTAGCACCCGATACGGCGATGGTGGATTAGATCAAGTCGGCCTCGACTGTTACAAAGAAGGGAGATATAGATGAAAATGCGCACCTTATGTAGTCCCGGAGGGTCGGATGGTGTAGCGGTACACCATCCGGGCCGGTCTTCCAAGTAGGGTCTGGATAGCCTGAACATCTATCCCACCTGAGACAGAAGATCGCTGGTTCGACTCCAGCAGACCTCACCTTACTGAAGTAAGCTACATTGATGATGGTGGCATGTCTGGATAACCCAAGGTTTTTTGAGAGGTTTCCCTTGGGTGAGTTTCATGGAGGGCATAGTTCGACAGCGGTGAACAAAAAGCCGCCTTGTCACAGCCGTAGTGAGACTTGCAAATGATATCTGAGGCATGATGTTCATCACAACTATATCATCATTGTATCTGACTGAAGTCAACACCTGCATGGGCCAAAAAGGCGCCAAATCAGGACAATTGAATAATTTATTTATTTATTTGTAGTCCCGGTGTCTAGGCCTCGCCTGGCTGGGTCTGCGGGGTTTTAGAGACTTTTTCCCCCGCACGCAGTTTCCATTGCTACCGTTTATATTTTTTTGGGTAGAAGGTTCCGTGGAAAAAGTGGCCGAATTCCACGGGTAGATACGGAGTTGAATGACTATTCACCACGGGCAGTATATCATTGGTCTTTCAAGTAACAAAAGAGGAAACGAGCATCGCACAAGGTGTGGCACGGATCAGAGAGGAGCTCAATGTGCTAGATATTCTAGGACTCGAGTTGTACAATAAACACACAAACTATAAGTCATTCCGTACTTTACTACCCAGAAATTTCACATGAACAAGCATTACAACTGGAACTGGATAAATCCGATTCTAACTATACGAGGCAATAAGCCTGTAACAATTAAATGCAGTAAAAATATGAGACTGAAGCAAGAAATCTAAAACCACTACGAACCCGGAGTTATTTAAGTTGATGATCTGAGCCAAGACTAGATTGCATGGAGAGCCTCCTCAATTAAAGGTTACAGGATAAATGTGGTCCTAATTGAAATAGTTCCGGATATTGGAAGAGATAAATACTAGCCTTGAGGTTGATTTAGAGATATGATGAATCTGTTTAATGTACGAAGAAGTTTACTGATATTTAATGGATAGTTAATTGTAAAATAATTGCTATAATTCTATCTGTGTAGCGAGAAGTCCCTCTATATACATGAAAGCGGGGTTTTCCGCACACTAGTGTAAATTCCAACATACTTCCTTATCTAACCTAAATGGGAAAGTTTTTTTGAGATCCTGAAGCCAATGTATGCTGTAAGGCATCTATTGGCTAATTACTATTCATGCCAGTGAGTGATGATATAGGTTAATTATATCTCATGGCGTCAGTGCATATTATTCTAATATGAACTATTTGTCTACTGCAGTCATGTTGCTGCCTTAATTAAAACAGTCATTGGATCTACCTTTGAGAGCCGAAGGTGTGAGGGATACGCTGATATTCTAGTTTATGTTACGGGATTAATCGCTTGTTTTGTTTTGTTTATTTTGTCCTAAGCTAAAGCTATGTTTTCCAAATTGGGTCAAGGACAGGTGGAGCCGGTGAGGATCACTGTATACAGGCCCAACTCATTCCAACCGCGTGAATCGCTACCAAAAGTGCAGTTGATTAAACATAAACGAAAAGTCAAGAAAATCAAAATAACTCCGAAAAAACCAGAATATTCCTTCATATTTGACCCAAGCAATGCGTTCCTCACACATTCCCTGGTCCGTCACACCTTCCAGATGACAAAATTTGCCCCTTCTCTGCTGAGAGCAAAAGACGGGTTAGCAGGCACCTTTTATCCAGCCGGTATCCTGCTAATAGTTAGTAGATGCCCCGAAAGAGGACATCGTCGAGGTCGCTGTGTCCTCAAACTTCTTCTTCAGATCCCAGCATTCCGAAACCTGTTGCCTCGGCCATTGCGACATCCTTCGCCGCGGCGACGATCGCCTCTTCGGCCTTTTTGGCTGCGGCCCTCGCTCTAGCTGCCACTGTGAACTTCCCTTGCTCGAGGTGGCGAATCCGAGCTAGCTGCTCTTTGGTCACCGGTCCGGACTTTCTGGGTCTGACTTGGCAGTCCCGATAATCCGATCGGTGGGGTCCCCCACAGTTACGACACTTTGTGAGGGCCTTGCACTCTGCTTCCGAGTGCATGTTGGAGCCGCAGTTCCAGCAGGCTGGAGTGCGGGAGCAACCACGGGTGGTGTGGAAGCCCAAACAGCGTTTACACTTTTCAATTTGGCGACGAGGCTTGTGAATGGTAGCCATACCAGACTCGTCGAAGATGCGGAAGCCCGCACGAGGGGCGCAGTCCCGGGAAAAGAGGGCATGCCAGTTTTGATACGGTGCCCCAGGTCGACATGTCCCATGAGGTCGGACCTGAATTGGAAGCGCGCCGGTCGTACTGAGAATCTTGGTGGAGACCCACCCAGCATCGACCGTCCTGGGGCCGTGCACTGTAACTATACTTACAGGTACATTCGGTGTCTGTAAGGCGACAAGATCCGAAGATGCCTCGAGTTTGACGTTTTCACTCGCCAGCTTCGAAGAGGCATCTAACATCTCTTGTCTTAATGTATCGTTCTTTGCTAGCATAGCAAAGCCGGTTCTCACTCGATGGAGTGAGGTTATTTCGTGGCTGAAGTAGCTGAATTTGTACTCCAACTTCGTTCTCACGCTACTTGTGGACAGTTATCGCCACGGGTGGTCCTTTTCAAGGCGAAGAAACAGTCGCTTGTCGACTTTCGCCTTGGGGGTTTCTGTCTTTTGGGCTTTGGCCGCAGGTGGCGGCACAGCCTTTGATATAGGGACTGCTTTTTGTCGCAGTCCGTTTTTTGCTACCGTGGCCCAGGTGCTTTTTATTGGCAGCGCTGGGACGGCGGGAATTGGTGTGCTCCTGGCGTCGAGAGCCCTTGGGAGAGGGTTGGCCGGGCGAGGAGGGAGGACGGGTGGCGTGGAGGCCGGGCCCGTGGCCATGTATTGCGCGATGGCGGCGCGTAGGTAGACTCTCATCGAGTCTACGAATTGTCTGTTTGACCCATTGGTCATAGGGAGGAGGGTGGCTTCGACGCCAGAAATGGCGGCGGAGCAGAGGGCCAGATTTGCCGCTGTTTCGGCGGCACGTCGTTGCTCGGCTTCGAAAATTGGTCGTAGTTCGGGCGGGCATTCTGCTTTTGTAGCAGCTTTTGGCTGCGACGTTGAATTTGACGCTGATATGGGCGCAGCGTTTTCCGACAGTTTGGGCGCGGTCGGAGGAGATTTTGACGATTCTCCAATCCCGTGGGGGACGGAGGGCGGTTGGGAGATTTTCTCAATAGTTTCAACTGACCCGATCATGTCAGTATCGGGCTCAGTGACGGCGGGTAGGGCTTTTTCCTTCCCTTTGATTGGGACCTTGCTCATCTCCGCGCATTTCAGAGACTGGGCAAGGCCAGGTAATTGTTCGAGAGCCGTCGGGTGGACTCTCGTGTTGTCCAACTTGGCGTTGGGACGCTTTTTTCGAACAGGTGGCATGATGAAAATGCCAGTGACTCGAGCACAATTATTTGATAGAATGCGACGAGCGCGAGAGGGAGGGAGAGGGGGAAAAGGTGAAGATTCGAAAATTCGAATTTCAAAAATTGCGGGTGTTTTTACTGTCTGCGCCAGTACGGCAGGGATGGAATATAGGGCCTAGCCAGCTACGGGGGCTACCAATGTTGCGGTCTGGATATGGTTGCTTAGCAACATAGATTGTTATGATCGGCGCTGACAATTACAATTCCCTTTTTTTTCTTTTTTTTCTTTTTTTTTTATATCATTTAATGTGTTTTCAGCTATCTAGCTATGACACATGACCGGTACTTTGTATACATATAGGATGACTCTTTTGACGTTAGAGACACTCATACTCTGGATTTCATTCGCAAATACCACTATGAGGTATGTTTGCTTACACAAACAGTCAACCCTCCTCCGTAAGTACCCATCAAAGGGAATTTAAAACCTTTGATTATCCAAGCATGCCTTCATCGTCCATGCATACCAGCGCCGCGAGAAATGTAGTTAGGTTTTGCCGGATTCGAACCAGCGGTCTCCTGTCTCGGGTGGGATATGTGTCCTTGCTATCCAGACCTTACTTGAGAAACCGGCCAAGATGATGTACCACCGCACCATCCAACCACGGCGGCGTTTATAGTGTCGCCCGCACTCTCGCAAGCGAAGTATTGGCGCACGCACAAAGCTCAATTCGAAAACTCGTCAAAATTCTAAAATTCACGTTCGTCGAGATCGTTTCCACCATCTGCAGCACCTTGTGAGCTTGTCCTAATCTCTCTCACGCCTATCCCAAAGAACTGTCTCCCAGGTTTGTGCGCCACGCCTTGCTTCCTCCGTCGGGTGTAAATATCGGCGTGGGCGTGTACGTGGTGGTGAATTGAGGCCAGAGAAAGTCGACGAGAGGTGTAATCATTGAAAAAAGGATGTACTGAGTCGTACTTGCAAACTTGATGAGGTTTTGGTGGTGATTGATCTCGTCAGGTGTGAAATTTTGATTAGGTGGAGAGTCCTGAATCATTGCCTCATGGGCAAACTTGTTCGGTATTGCGAAATTTGACTGAACTTGGCTCTGGGAGAATATTTCACTCCCAGGTTCGTAGAGGGCACCGCGTACAGGTGTCAGTCTTGCCCTTTAATTACAATTCCCTATGTGTACAGCGAGAAGTAGGAAATCTTTTTTTTCTAGATTTCATTAATTAACTGATTTAGTCTGGACTTGCTCTGCTGTATACCAACACCAATTGAGCCGGCGACAGTTTATCGTTAACTTCAAAATTTCCACCTGAGATTTGGACTAGCTAGAGTCAATACGGCAGGCTAAGGTACTTTCAATATATAACTCTACAGAATGTATGATTAGCGTTTAAAACTAAACTCTGGCTAAAGTGACCTATCTTATTCCCCGACCTAGGAAAGTATTGGATCAACTTGTGGCCAAGAAAATTACCGGTTAGCGATTAAGCATCAATTCTATTCCCAGTAACAAATCAGCGCCCTCGCTGGGCACTTATCTGTGAATCTGCTTTCCTGTTTCATCTATGACTTCAAGTCAACTACGAGAAGCAGCAAATAATGGCTATGGGAACCCTGGGTGTGCAAGGTACTTTGGATGTAGTTCTTCATAAGCCACGAATGCATAGGCTGTGGTACTAGGAGTAACCTAAAACCTCATGTCAGTCATTTGAGCTTTCTGAGCCGGCGGCGAAATCGTGTCCGAGATAAAACAAGAACATCAGCAACGTTCATAAATATTTAGCCACCTACAACTCGCAATAATAAAGCTATTTATCTACTCTACATGGCCAACTAGGTTTAAGATATGAAATTAACAAAATCTGGAAATACTGACAACACCACGGCACATGAAATAGGAAGCATTTATCTAAAGTGTTGATTGACAAGGTGGCCGGCAAAGACGAATTCTTCACCTTCCAGTGGTGCCGGTGTAATCGCTCAGTATGCTCTGCATATCTGGGATAGCCAAGATGAATCGCATCCGGATCGAAGTTGAAAGCAACCTCAAGCTTTTCTCCATTTGACGACCTCTCGACAATGTCTTTCTTAACATTCTCATCCGAGTCCTCAACCTCTTTCCAATCACGCCTCACCTCGCCTCAACAACCAATAAAGAAGTTACTCCGACTGCAAACAGGAGCTTGCCCCATTGATCACCGGCCATCACTCACTACATATTTACGACGCTACGTATACCCGCAAGGAGGAAATCAAGTCATAATATACAAGGCTGGGTCATGGTTTATGGGGGACTGATGCTCTAATGGGGCTCTACATCTTGAGGAAGGATAGGCGGCTGAGATGTGGTGCGAGAGGGGGAATAGGTTTCTGAAGACCATGCCGGGACTGCCATTTTCGAGGGGTTTTCAACTTTGGAACGTTTGTGGGCGTCAAGACCGAGATTTCGGCTAATTAGCCAGGAGGACCTCTTATGTCGATGAGTCAACGGCACTCCCCAGCGCCCTGGACGGCACAAAAGAAGTTAGGTTAAGCTACTATACAGCAACCACGCTCTGTCAAGACTTTTCTGACATTTCAGCACGACCTTCGGGAAGGAGGCTAGAAAGGCAGAGTGTGGATTTCCCGAGGTACCCACAAGTCTGCAGCGCCCAGCTGGCCGGCCTCTTCGAACGCTTCAGAAGGGGCACTCTGTCTTCGGATTCAGTCCTAATGTCGGTATTAGGAGAGCTCCGCACCCAGTGGTTTTTGCAATTTTTCCCGGCTGCCATACACCCGCAAATGGCCATTGTTTCGTTGGCTGGAGAGAGGAGATAATGAAGGGCAAAGAGCTCCTCTAAGTGTATGATCAAATGAGGGCTTGTGAGGGGTGGTACTGTTTGAGGGGAGCTGTTTGGGAGGCATAGGAGGGGATATACTACTGGCATAGGTATCCTTGGCCTGTAGGCAGAGAGGACCTGCATGTCCTGCATAGTCATAGACTCAGACAAGACAATAAAAATGAAATAATAACAAATGACAAGGTGTCTAGTTGCTGCAAGAGCTAGCCGAGCCAGTCATGGTCAAACTTAGGAGTCGCGTCAATAACGCTACCCATGCAGATCAGTCGCGTGGAGGAGATTTGTTTTTTATAGTTTTCGTCTGTCTCAACCTTTGTCAATATAATATTATTGCTTTTGGTTCCATGCGACCTCCTTCCACTGTGCTATTTCCCTTGTCTTCTCTACAGCCATACAGCTATAGAAGGCCTCCAAATTTAAATACAAAGCCATGAATACTACTCCAGGAAACGTAGATCGACTTATCTAGCTAGCAAAATACATCAGTATAAACGTTCATTCGGCCATTAAAACCTTCTATGCATATTCGATGGGTCCAAAAACAGTGCTGTTAAGCGTAATGTAGAATGCATTTTTAAAGTTGGACTAACACATTTCTGCTTGGTTTATTCCAGAGACCTAAGATTAGAACAGTTTATGCCTATATCTTCAGTATGGCGTAACATAGATTAGAGACATGGTGTCTAAGCTTAGCTACTTTTAATGCCCAGTAATATGAGAAATTTGGCCCTGAAGCTTTTTGACAAGTAGGTCTATCCCACAGGACAATTTTGATGGCAGTATCGATATGATTTACAATTTTTGGCTTTGCTACGCACTCAACGACTGCATGTAAAGTACCTGCTAGTTTTGAGATCTAGCGGGTGTGCGAGAGCTTTAATTAACCGCCTTGGACCCCGAGCAGTCCTGACACCCCGACGTCTTATTGCTTTGAATCACCTCTTTACGCCATTTCAGATCAATGGTATAAATTCTTGGCTCTGAAAACTCAACATTTCTCAGCGCTATACCCTACAAACGCCTTGCTATCACTGTAGAGCCTGCAGAGCCGAGATTGAGCTATACTTTTGTCTTTAATTTGATGAGACTTCCCAGATGCTCTTGCTCCCTGTGTCGTCTTTAACCCTGAATACAACTGCCTAGTACCATATTATGAATGATTGGATCATTGCACAAGATGGTGCCTAAGCCAGAGCTGGTCCCAACGCGGTAGATAGTCATTGACTCAAGTGGCACAATCAACACCAACCCGAAAATCATATCTAATTCCATCTGCCCGTTGAGCAGCGGCCAGTCTAGCAGCCCAGGCTAAAAATTTCGAAAAAACCTTATTTGCGATTCTCCGCTTTTTCTTCCCAACATTATCGATGCTTTTCTACACTAAGAGACACTGCTCATGATTTCCCTCGGCCGCTATCATTGTGGGTCATGGCGGTGGAATGGTGAAAACTTCAGTAGCTTGCGGGCACGGTTGTTATTGGAACCTTTTCTCCGGAACTTTTAGATTCGTCAAGGTGTTGATTACTGTCAAAATCTGATGATTTATGTTTCTATTTGAACATGGGTATTTATACATACCATTTAGTCTCGATTACCAAGATAGATTTCCTGAGAACTACACGTATTCCCAATTAAAAATTGTTGAGATTCGACTTATTTCCAGTTTGCGCCGACTAATTCCCAGTCAATAGTTTGCACTTCAAACTTGGTTGCACGCAAAGCCTAGACCAATGTCCCAAAGTATCCTCATTATATTATGTACTCGAGTAACAGGTATTATTATATCACAATAATATTAGGATTCCTAAGTGCGGCGCCTGGTCTACTTCACAGTTTCCGAAAAGTGAACACCAATCTAACTGTGAGAGAGCTGGCTAGTCGCAATTGCCCCGATGGCTGCTAAGCCTTGGTGAACTTTCGCATCTCTGAGCTTGCTAGAGCCTCTCTGGTCAGTTCATGTGCTAGCCTCTCTGAAAATATCACAAAGGCGCCGGAAACTCTTTTCGTTGGGTCTTGAGACCCATCGTTATTGACGAATAAGCAGTTCGTTGATCGAGAACCCAGCCGTACTTCAAAGGCTCTAGTAGCACCTTATTTATCCATGCAAAAAGAGTATGTTCGGGCCGAAGTAAGGCGTAGCAGGAGTGGCGGCGATTCTGCTTTCAGCAAGATTCAAAAGGTCCTTTGTACCCTGCGGCCATGACTTTCGTAGATCCTGAGCCAGGCTTGGCTGTAAATTTGGAACCCAGAGCAACAGCCTGCATTTTCTGCCGTCTCCATTGTCCATGTACGGATCGCGCTCATTAGCCGCCGTTCTCGCATTAGGACATGTAAGGGCGGAATTCCAGCTTTGCTCTCGGTACGGCTGAGGGTGTGGTGCGCCAAGCTGGCAGTGCCCTGCGCATCTAAAACATCGAGACTTAGTCGATTTGCATTATTTCGCGCGAGAGTCTCGAACTGCGCCCCCACTAGTCACCGTAGCCTATCCGAGCTAATAGACGTCTGCAGTGCGCATCATTGTTGTTGGACTACCGTGCGGATAGGTTTGATTAGTGTATGTTTGGCACCGGTCGGTGAATGTAGCTCGCTGATCTTCAGAAACGTTGTGCTAGCTGGATTCACTGTCTATGCCATCTGGCTGCATGGCTCGTAAAATTTAGCCCACTGGGTGTCCAAGTTTGATGCAAACCCGACTGAGCACATTGTGCGCTGTTGATTGGCTTGCGTGCTGATGGGAAAGGATTTGAATTAGTTGATGAACCTGTGTTGTAGAAAAAATAATCACGCACTTTTAGTCTCGAGCTTTACTAGCATTTTATTATCGACTAGCCGGAGCTACAAGATACCCACGCGAAATAATTTTAGATGTTTTCTGATCAAAAATGTCCCATATCGCCGTACAGATAGGATCAAAAAATTAATTAATCACAATCCCTTCTAAGTCAGCAGCTATGAAGGGCCTCCAGAACACATCAACTAGACTCTGGCTCCTATTCATAGGTCATAATTTTTCTCATGGGTTGTTACGGGATCTAGTGCGCAAACTCCTCCCATTGTTCATTCATTTTATTGTCGTGCCTGAGACTATGACTAACTAGAACATGCAGGTCCTCTCTACCGATATGTCAAGGATACATATACCAGTGGTATATCACGTCCTATGCCTCCCATACAGCTCCCCTTAAACAGTACCACCCCTCACCAGTCCTCATTTGATCATACACTTAGAGGAGCCCTTTGCGCTTCATTATCTCAACTCTACAGCCATCCAAACTATGGCCACTTGCGATGTTGGGCTGCCGGGAAAAATCGCAAAAATCACTGGGTGCGGGGCTCTTCTATTACCGACATCAGGACTGAATCCGAAGACATAATGATCCTTGTGAAGCGTTCGAAGGGGTCGACCAGCTGGACACTACTGTCTTGTGGGAACCTCGAAAATTCACCCTCTGCCTTTATAGCCTCCTACCAACTCCTCCCCGAAGGTCGTGCTGAAATGTCAGAAAAGTCTTGACAGAGCGTGGTTGCTGTATAGTAGCTTAGCCTAACTTCTTTTGTGCCGTCCAGGGCGCTGGGGAGTGCCGTTGACTCATCGACAAAAGAGGTCCTCCTGGCTAATTAGCCGAAATCTCGGTCTTGACGCCCACAAACGTTCCAAAGTTGAAAACCCCTCGAAAATGGCAGTCCCAGCATGGTCTTCAGAGACCTGTTCCCCCTCTCGCGCCACATCTCAGCTGCCTATCCTTCCTCAAGATGTAGAGCCCCATTAGAGCATCAGTCCCCCATAAACCATGACCCAGCCTTGTATATTATGACTTAATATCCTCCTTGCGGGTATACGTAGCGTCGTAAATATGTAGTGAGTGATGGTTGACAATGAATGGGGCAAGCTCCTGTTTGCAATTGGCGCATCTTCTATATTCGTCATTGAGGCTAGATGAGGCGTGATTGGAAAGAGGTTGAGGACTCAGATGAGAATGTTAAGAAAGAAATTGTCGAGAGGTCGTCAAATGGAGATATGCTTGAGGTTGCTTTCGACTTCGATTCGGATGCGATTCTTATTGGCCATCCCAGATATGCAGAGCATATTGAGCGATTACACCGGCACCACTGGAAGGTGAAGAATTCGTCTTTGCCGGCTGGATTCAATGTAAATCTGGCATAAAGACAACATATTGATGAGGCAACACTATTTACAACGCTCCAATCCTTTCTTGTTCCGAAATTCTATCCAATACAATCACCACAAGAGATTATCAGTCGTCCCTGTAGTTACCAGCAGATTTCATGCTAATTTTCTTCAGGACCCTCTATCGGAAATACTGAACCAAGGTACCATTTCATACTGAATACGGGATAATCTTTCTCAAAAAAGCTCTCAACGCGAGCCAGAAGCGGGATATTTACTCATCCACATCTTTATTGAACCGGGAAATATCATCTTTGTCAAGTCCACCCCCGACATATCTGCCGCTGTGATTAATCTGGAACGTCGTCTTTTGGTTCTACACTAGAAAATATTTGAAATTGCAGCTTTTTAGTTTAAAGTCTTACTCGTTAACTTTCTCGTCTGAGAACCCCGCCATGATCGAATCTATCTAGATATGTCCCAAGTGCACTAACCGCAGTTCCTCATCCATAGACGTTTGGATAATCATGTCTTGTAGTATGCTGTGGCTCATAAAGGTAGATAAGAGAATGCGGTTCAGTACTAAATTTGACGGGTACCTAAGACAAGTGGGAATTTACCTATAGACGTATGCACATATCTCATGTTCCCGTATTTGTAGAATATTGGGTCTTCTTTACTTCAATATCTTGCATATATACAATATTCTACACAGTATTATTTTCCAACACAAACTAGAAAATTGAGTGGATAAAACGTAGGACTTTGACACCATCTTAAAAACTTGTCATTATTTGTTTCATGTAAATGGTCCTAATGCAGTTTCAAGTTATGAGAAATCAAACTTTGGTGGAATTAGACTTCAATCATGAAAATGGGAACTTTGCTTAACATATCCTCCCTATTTGGCATTATAACCTAAATATTTAGACTAATTGTAGACACTTCTTCTCAGTGTTGAATTTTTGCAGGACAAAAATTTCAACTTCATCTTCACAGTTGTATGTAAAAATTAAAATCCTACTTTCGTTCTTTCCAGGATGCAAAAGATTTTTAACAATCTAATGTGGCGAGAATATGGCTAGCGATACAATAATAAATATAAAATAAAACAATAGGCACTTCCTCCTACTACTCAAACAAATACACTCGTATTTAGAGAGTCACCAAATATTACCTGTCTTTCCTTTTATCTAGTTCTGAGGTATTAGTCATAGTTGTGAATAACAACTAACAGGTTATCACGTACTATTTGTGATGGGCTACGACCACGCGAAGAAACAAGTCAATGAAGTCCAAGTGCTGTCTCTTTTTTATATTCACAAAATATCAACTAATCTTAGAGGGAAGGTCCTTTTGTATCTCCTAAACCTCGACAAAGTCTACATACTTGATGTCTTACACTCCATGATAGCAAACCGTAAGTCTAGCTGTTTAAGGAGTCTAGATCAAACTTCATGGGTCTTATTACCTTGCCTAGACCATGTCGTCAAGGGCGGGTAGCCATTATTCTTAAGATTCAACCTTTCCTCCTTATCAGGACCGGGCGTAGCCCGTGACAGTATTCCATCATACTTATCATTTACCTTACGGGCCATACTCTTATTGGTATATTTTCTACACCTCGGAAGTTAGCCGTTTACTATCATGGTACTTCATCTCAAGGAGTCTAATATAGCGATAGTTCCACAGGGTACGAAATGAGATCGTAAATGGAATGGGGATCATACGACAATAACTTAGGCTGAGGTGTCACTGAGAGGAGTGAAGGAGACAAAAGAAGTGAGGCAGTGTAATGGTCTTCCCAAAGAAAATATGAAGTTGGAAGAAAAAAGATGAAGTTAGAAGAAGAAGCGTATATATTTTTCAGAAGACGTTGCGTGAGGTCTGAATATTCTAATACTAACTCTCTTATATACATAGCCCAATCCAGTTAACCATCACACTTTCCATAATATCATGAGTTTCAAGGTGTCATGCTTTCGGTGATATCATACTCTCAGTGACTTAAGAATATCGCATGCTATTGATTAATTGACGTCATAAACACCCAAGTAAGATTATTCCGATCTAAATGATGTCATGACAGGGAGAATTCTAGAGTATAAATCGACAAAGGTATGACGTACGAAGATGGTACATCTTCGCTTCTACCTTCAATACTTCATCATGATGGTTTAGTCTGTGAAACTTCACTACATAGATTGATCATCAAACTACTTACGCGATTATTTTTCATCTAGCTCGTTAGTTACTGAGTTTTGCTATTATCATATAGGTTCGATAGATCTCGGATTTTCAGGCTGTATCGCCTGTGAACTACTAGAAAAGTCAGTTTCTGCAACAAAAATGGTGGATTCTTATTTGAAAGGCTCAGATGCGTCACTTCACCACCTTTTCAGAAGCACGAAAAATTGATGATCAAACGTGTAACAGAATTCTCACTCACTCTTTCAATGAATGGATAGCTCTATCAAAAGCCGCAATGATAGGTCCGTACAGTTTGTTGGGATCCTCTAGGCTTCCTGTTCGTGTCTCTATGTTTGAAAGAAATAACAGTTCCCTGAATTTCTTAACTAGACCCTTAACATCTTCAAACATCGGCGAGAATTTGCACAAGATATTGTCGATACTGTCTAGCTTGAAATAGTGTTTCTTGTGGAAGTGTATTTTCTGCGCGGTCCCTGTATACCATGTGGAAAGGAATTCTCCGTGCGGATTCATGCCCTTTTTCCATCCACAATTGATACACACCCAGACTAAGACATACAAGAACGATTCAAGATCATGTCGATAACTATGAGTGACGACTGTACCCGTAGTTGCAAAACTGTTTTCCAGAATGTCCAGTGCGATGAATTGCATGGTGCCTGTCATCACTTGGGCCTTTTCCTGAAATTTTCCATCATTCATCAAGGTTGCTAAGTCTAGATCTATCAAGATACCACCGTGCTTGTCAGTCTTCTTGATGCCAGTCAATAAGATGTTATTCACCGAGATGTCACGATGTAATATCTTGGCATCCATCACTAATGACCGGTGCGCTTTGATGGCATCGCACATCCCGACAATAAGTTCTAGTGCCGATCTAAACTTATCAATCGGACGTCCGTACGGCGAGATCCCAGCAGCGGTAAATTGACGGTCACGTGGAATTATGATTTCAGTATTGACCATTTTTACCGGCGTCGTGAGTGATTCTTTTCCAGCTTTCGACCTATTAGATCTGATATTGGCACTTGACGTTGGTGGTTTTGGAGCCGTTCCAGGAAGTGTGCTTGGTCCTACCGCATTACTGGTTGCAGCCAAGCCGGTGTTGCTTGACAGTTGGATTCTCTTCATTCTATCATTTACTTCGGCATCACCAACGGTTTTCCTTTTCCCGACGACAGAGTTGTTAACTGACCGAGCAAGACGTTCCGAAATTATTTGCCTGCTATCGGTTGTATCTACGTTATAGTTAGTACCATATTCGATAGCAAGTGAATGATTTGCCTACTTTCTTGCATTGATCGTGCTTTTTTATTTGACCCAGCCATCTCCTTTTCAACTTCAAGTGCCTCCTTCTTTCGCTTTCGGCTTAGTTGGTTATTCACGCTTTCCTTCGGAATCCTAATGGTCACTCCACTCAAGTCATGTGGCGTGGTCAAAACCTTCTCTGTTGGACGAATGTCTTTGACCATGGTCTTGGTGAATCGCAGACCATCACGAAGCTTGCTGATTTTTACCAGACTTAGTGATCCAAGTATCTGTGCCATGCCCGATATGTTATCTGCCATCTCAAGAAGCTCAATCTCTGAGTGTCCATCACAATTTCTCCACGAGAATTTGACCACACAGCTGAGGTCTCTGGCTCTGTAACAAGTGGTTCCCCTGCACAGGTATGCCTTCTGTTGAGAGATTGGGACGGGGTCCAAGGTGAACTTCCGTAATTCCTTCGACCCAGGCACCTGGAGATGAACTATCATATCTTCACCTTCATATTTGACTTTGGGGTCAAGACCGAGTTCATCGTCGTTCATCAACATGTATGTCACCAAGACATGCACGAGAGTCTTTGGTGATTTGCCGATATCGATGTACGAACAAGAATACGGTCCCGATCGGTCATACACCCAGAGTTGCAGGTCATTCTCGAAGAGAATGAATCCGTGGACGAAACGACGAAGAGGCTGAGCCATGAACACTTCCCGCATGTATAAACTGAGCTGAAGAAACTTTTGCCGGGAAACTTTCGACGAAGATACCGTAAGTTCACCCACCACAAGAATATCGCGCCAGTGGTGCTTATCCTCAACTGGAAGGTTTCGCTTTTTGATGAAGTAATCCACCTGTCTTTTTGACTGATTTCCGATAATTTGTCCGGCGGCAAGCGTGTGAAATTGGGTTCCAGTGAAAGCTAATCCAAACCGTTCTTCTGCCGTACTACCATCGTCATTTTTTGCCGAGTCTGTGGATGTCCGGTAAGCTTTGAAAAGGTCGTGTTCGATCATCTGCATCCATTTCCATACCGCACCTTCAGTCGGGATTGTGGGAAATTTAAACTCGGGTTCTGCTGACAGTTCCACAAACTTCTCGATGAGGCCTTCACGCTGCTTCTTCATCCGCTCCGATTCAAAGTATTTGTTCCAAAAGCCAATGACGTTCACAAATACCGAGCCGTCCAACTCTACGCTCATGGCTTGCTTCAGATCCTCCATGTTCATTTGTACCCCGTCATGTGATTCTACTACTCGGCGGTATATAGATTCAGTAGCAAGTTCGTCGAGCTGTTCATCAGTAGCTGACATGATTACGACAAGCTCATCGACAAGCTGCATGAGTGAGTTCCAAATTTCAAGGTCTGATGCGTGGTTTAGGATTAAATTGGCCACCGGTTCGAATGGAGTCATATCAAACTTGAAAGACATCATCCAGCTACTTATCGTTTGCAACTGCGAGTGAAGTTTTTGGGCATCAATCGGTATATCGAAACAATTTTTCGCATAGGGAGTAAATAATGAAAAAAGGGTTTGAAGAGGCGCTCGACATTGGTCTATATTTTTAGGATTGCCGAATACTCTATCGCATGGAGTGTTGTAATATAAACTATATAAGTCACGGAATGGTTGCAATAATATATCAAGAGGTTTCTTGGCAAGATGTGCTGCAATTTCCATGTTGAGAGACATAATGCAAGTTCTGTGTGAGTAAAGAATTGCGCTTCGATATACCGTTAGAAAAATATGGATAAGGTAAGAGGTTGTCTGATGAAGTATGATATGATTCAGTGAATGGAGTGAAATGATGCATTTATAAATAGTGAGCTCCCATACTAGTAGCGCATCCTGAAGATCTGCGAATGTATATTTTGTCACAAAATGCAAGTCATTATTATTTGTTTTGTCCCTACCATGGATCGACTATGCTTGGACGCTTTTACAAATGAACGATTGGTATCGGAATCCTTGCATTAAACGCCTCACTTTAACACGCGAAAAATGATAATCGAAGGCTTATGCAAGATCGCGTAAGCGACGAGTGTTGGGGACATAATTAAAGTTAAATCATCACATTCACCATCAGGTAGGCCAGTATTTAGCATGAATTTATTTTGGGATACACATATTTCCAGCGATCAGCCTTCTATTGCGAAAGTCATCTGACATCTTGGACGCTGTTTATAAAAGCTAATAGTTCTTTTCTTCACAGGGAAAAACGTTATCTGTTGGATAGGCTGTGTCTCAATATCTGATCAGATAACAATGTACGTTGGGATAATTATATGTTCTTGTTTAAAACTACAGTAGTGATACATCTATGATAAAATTACACGAGGCTGACTATTCAGCCTTGTACCCCTAAATTCTGCCAAGATCTATGTAATGACAAACAACACTGGCAGTTTTTCTTTTTTTGTCAGTCTTTGCCCAATTTACTCTCTGCTATCGGTCGGTCTACTAATCCTTCGATCTTAATCACAACCTCGTTTGTGTCGATCAACTGCTCTAAGGCTTTGTTAGGTGATGCCTTAGTCATTGCATCAGCTGGGTTATCTTTTCCTTGAATCCATCGTGCATCAGTTATTTCCCTTCGTTCGTAGGATTGCCTTAAGGCCATGATGTCGATCATGAGACGTTTTTCTTTAGTAGTACCTAGTTTGACTAGACACTCGTATAGCGAGTACGAGTCAGTACAAGCTACCAAAGGGATTGGTGGAAGATTGAGCTGACTAGTAATCATTTGTATCGTTGTAGTTAGAGAAATACCAACATCAAATCCATTTACCATTCCGTAAATCTCAGAAGCAAGGACACTCCGGGTAACTCTCTTGCATTTAGTTGACGACCAGTGGACAATGTTACCCTTCAGTGTAAAGCTATCTCCTTGGATTATTTCGTTGCCAAGTACCACCACAAAGCCTATTTGTGAACTAAGGTCTTTGTTGTTTGCAAAAGATCCATCTGCAAAGACGAATAATTTTGCTTTCTCTAGGTCCAGTGGTACGTAACAAATTCCCCTGGCAATATTTTCTTTTTGCCATCTAATCCTCTTGTTCAAGTTTTCACAGTCTGCTGGTTCTGGCTTTTGGATTTGTGCCGCTGTCGAGAGATCGAACGAGGCCTCGGGTTGGCAAATAGAGGCTATGTAGGCGCCACGATCACGGGCGTTGTTATTGATAGGTTCTAATTTAGAGCCTTGGCCCTTCTGTACCATAAGGATAACACCATCCTCTCCTACTGAAAGTTTGGCACCGTTGAAGTCGATTGGAGTGCCTGCGGTCAGCTTGGTCTTGTCTTTAGCCCTGAATTCAGCCCTTTTTAATTCGTTATCCTCTTTGGCTGAAAATTCGGGGGATACCAGCATGAGCGTGTCGTCTGTTTGCATGCCTATTATTGCAAATGGGCCTTTTGTACTGACCAATAAACAGGGGTCGTAGGTAGAGGTTTGCATTTGCAACTTGTCCTTGTGATGACCTTGGTAGGTTGTGAACCAATGGACACCTGCTTCCGCAATGCCGTACAAAGGTTTGATGACCCTGATGATCGTTCCTTTTGGGTACTTAGATTGGAGTTCTGTTGGCAAAGATGCCAGGATTACACGGTTAAGGTTGGTTTTTGACTGCGGATAGGCCTGGGTGATATCTCGTAGCTCCAGATATAGGCCTTGTTTCAAGAGGGAAGGTGCTAAAGCCAGGATTAAACGTTGGCTCATCCTCTGAATAGTAGGCGATTGGGTAAGTATTTGGTTCTTTTCGTGATCGTTATAGCCCTGAATAACTAGACGAGATTTTTCATACGGCTTTTCAGTTTTACCTTTGATTTCGCGGACCATTCTGGATTTGAACAGTCTATGCTGTCCGTGCTGGACTTCGTCAAACAGCTCAAAGTTGAAAACACCGCGCCCAATCAAATCGTTGATCTCCTTGGCATCTGATTCTTCGAAAAGGGCCCCAAGGGCAGTTATGATGCCATCGTTACGTAGCTTGACAGCTAGTAGACGATCACCCTCTTCCTTCTTTGAAACATACGTTGCCATGGGCCTAGGTTTGTTACTCGAGCCTGGAGGGCGACCTCGGCCACGCTTTGGGCGCAATGGTAGGTTTTCGTATTCGGATCCCTCTTCTTCTAAAATTTCCTTATTATTAGTATTAGAATCGGCGAGTAATTCAATCTGGTGGTCTGTTTCTGAATTACGGTGGTAGGGCTGAACTACTGTAGACCGGAAGACTGTGGGCCCCTGGGGTAGGTCTATTGTGATTGAATGGCCGTCGACTGAAATGACCTTGAAGGGACCTTGCCAACCTTTCTTTTCCCGCCACACTCGTACCTCACTTTGTAAGGGCAAGGCCAGTACTTCGCTAACAGAAGGACCATTTCGAGTATTGAGGGCATCTCGAACCTGTCGTTGAGCCGAAAATCTTCGCAATGCTTTCATCGCCTTCTGGACTGCCTCAGTTCGTTGTATTATATTTGGCGACGGCGGGGAGTCTAAGTTAATTCTAGGATACGCTCCAAAGACTAGCAGCGTAGGTACCAGGCCGTCGGGTCCAGCTGTGTCATTGACAGCCTTAACTGCCATCTGAAGAATAGACTTAGGGGTGTAGATTCTACAGAGCTCTGCCGAAAGAATTTCATAAGCCCGGCGCAGGGGTGCATGGTACCGCTCAAGTTTGCCGATCGACCAGTGAGCTTCGATGGGAACTTCTCTGCAAGTGATACCCATGATACGGGCTTCGTTCCTGAATTCCAATGATGAGAAATTGGTACCTGCATCGTGAGTAATTACGTCGGGGGGCCCTGGTAGGTATCAATCCACAGTAATCGTAGTGTTTGCCAGGTATCTTTAGCACTCATCGTAGTTAAGAATTGAGCAGCTTGGAAATTTGTAGCTGAATCGACTACGTGTAGTACCGGCTTACTTTCCAGATACATTACGTCAGCCAATATTTCGTAATTGAATTCATGGTCATCTTTCAACGAAAATTTGAAACGCTTGGGGGCCGGACTGTGCAACTGGCAATGGTGGCAAAACTTAGAAATTTCACTAAGAGTTTCTTTGGAGATACCCTCGTGGCCTGATTTGGATAAAAGCTTATATAAACGGTCTGTTGCGGGGTGACCAAATCGTCGGTGCAGTCGCCGAAGTTCGGTTTCCGTCAGAAAGAGAGCGGCATTTTTGGTTCGAGGAACCGCTAGCCAAGGATGCCCCCATCGTCGAAGGACCGGTATCGTTCTTCCATTCTGGACCAGTTGATTAGCTGTATTATTAAAATATACATTCAGACGATCCATGTCGGCTAAGCACAGCAAGAATGGTGTGGGTGCTTTTAGAACATGAAACTTGATGTGACCAATTGGTGTATCAAGGCCAATTGAACCCATTGAAACCGTGACTGAGCCCTTTCCAAATTTAACCGAAGCCTCTCCTTTGGTAGAAGTATCTAGAGTAAGTTCCTTGTGTTCATTTTGAAGAGCTTGGAATTGTTCAAAGCCGGCGGTAGACACTCGTGCTGCTCCGGTATCGATTAGAATCCCCTGGAAACAGGTGCGTGAATATCGATCTTCAATCATGAATTGATTTGCCGGAGTTGTGGTCTCTGACAGGCAGAAGTTGTCAACACCTGTGATGTGGTGAAGAAAAGCCTGGTCAGTCAGATACTGAATCGCCTGTTCACTGTAATCTTTTTCATCATGGCATTCTTGATCTTGAACCAACTGGAAATCCATCTCGTGACCTTCATAGCCAGCCAGGTACGTTGCAAAACTATCGGTCGAATCGCCAGTAAATTCACAATGTGCTAGATATTGTTTCCTTGCGCGTCTACGTTCCTCTCCCGAGTGCTTCGTTGACCAACAGCCCTCTTTGTGGCAGATAAAACACTTCTTTCGCCATTGGCTGCCTTCGGGCTTAGAGAAAGGCTGACGGTTTCCGGGGCGATTGTGTTGGCCGGAGTTACGTACTGGGATTTTACGTTGATTGCTGTTGTTGTTGCTATACCGTCGGTCGAGATAAAATTGATCATCTAAATACTCTTGGTCGGTAAGGAAGCGCTGGGAGGAAAGAGATGTGGATCGGCTAAGGGCCGTTTCAATCGAAGATCTTAAGTCAGAAAATAGTTCCTCACATAAACGAGCTGGTTTGAACAAAGCGTGTTCCAATTCTGGAACACCACGGCAAGCCTTTATAACTGTAGTACGAAGGCTACCTTCTCCAGCGTACTCCGGCCCTAAAGCTCTCTGGCACAGTTGTAACTTGTCAAGGAAAATCTGGAGAACTTCTTGTAGACCCTTCTCAGCATTTTCTTGACGGATCTTCGTGAACGTTGTGGTGGTCCAGTCGGTGAAATAGTGGTTATGGTTGACATCCGTATCAAAATGATTTTTAATCTTTGTATATGCTGTGTAGAAATTGTCATCCCGATTAACATAGTGAAGATAAAATTGCTCAGCCCGTCCCGTTAGAATGCGAGGGAATACGGCGTGAAATTGCCCAGGGTGAATAAGTGTATGGAAGCAAATATTAAAGAATATTTTTAGTTTATCGTCCAACAAATCGTATGGATTACCAGAGAACATTTTGTTTCGATCGTAGGTCTTGGTAAACTGTAACATCGATGACGGATCGAGACGCTCATTCGGAACTGGAATTGGGGGAAGAGAGCTGTAAGGATCGTATGATTCAGAGCGCAATTGAGGGGCATAGGGGGTCGGCATCGGGTAGGGACTTTGATTTGACACTTTCTCAGGAGTTTGGGTACAATATCCTTTTATAGAAGAGTCGGATATAGGTGCTGTATTTGGAGGATTTGATGGCTGTCGGATAGAGCTTTCATTTGAAACCTGAGCCGCTGGCTGGGAGATTGTTAGTTCAGGGGTTTGTAGTTTAACTTTTGCTTCCTGTAAAATAGCCGCATTTTTTTCATTGTAGTATCGAGAACCTTGAACGATTTCAGTCTGTGCCAACTCTACAGGTATCCACTGCCATGGCTCTTCGAGAGTAGTCAATTCCATTAACTGTGGAGCTATCTTGCCATTATTCCTTCCTGTGAATACACCACGAGTTCGAAGGAATATCTTAAGTTGTCGACGGACTGCTCGGGGAAGTGTAGCAAACATTTCGATGTTCCAGCCCTCAAATTCCTCCCGATAGGCATAGAAGAGATTATCGTCGAATTGTCTTTCGGCAACGGTGTCGGACATCATTTTAGCAACATGGGTAGCTAGATGATTGGGGTTGGATGTTGGGGTGGGATCTATCCCCCAGAATGGTAATTCAATGAAATCTATGTTGCCGGGGCCGAAATCAATGCCTTTCATGTATCTTGAGATAGTGGACTGTTCGATGGGGATAGATTTTAAGGCATTTTGAGAGGAGAAACCTCCGTCAGAAACAGTATCATTAACCATATTATTTCGTCGAGGAGAGAGGAACCTAAGATGAGTATCGGTGAAATAAAGTAAGGGATTGACGTGATTGGACGCCTGCTTCTTCGTTGGTTCTGGGAAAGTGCTATATCTTTCAAAGTTCTTCGGAAGTTGCCTTTCTCACAAATCTACAACAGGTTGATATTGAGTCAACAGTATTATAAATTGCGATGTCGTAGCACAATGGTAGTACAGGGGTCAGTGTTAATGACTTGTAGTATCACTGTCTCATCTATCTTCCACGTCAAAGGTTGTATTGCCAACAACCATTGATCAATGTTGGATAGGCTGTGTCTCAATATCTGATCAGATAACAATGTACGTTGGGATAATTATATGTTCTTGTTTAAAACTACAGTAGTGATACATCTATGATAAAATTACACGAGGCTGACTATTCAGCCTTGTACCCCTAAATTCTGCCAAGATCTATCTAATGACAAACAACATTATCAGACACGCTGAGTCATTTAAAAGAGACTTATTAGATTACAAACTGATTCTAACCTTATGTCGATATGGGGCTTAGAGTTTACCCAATAGCATATGGGCTCATCATATTAGATGGGTAAATTTGAGTCAACGCTCACCGCGCGGTTAAGCAAACCATGGCTATCATGTGCATTTCATGACAGGTCTAATATTCTTGTTATCATGTCGTTTGAGTCTTTCCAAAGATTGTTGAAACTAATATTTATTGTGCCTGAAGACAAGGGACATGGGTTCAAGTCTCTGTTTATCCTTCATTGAAGAAGCATTGCGATACACAGGCTTCGAATCTTTCGCATGAAGATATTTGTTAGAGTGTCGACAGGACTTAAGCACTATTTCTGGGTAATGGAACAGAGTGTATTGGATTGTATATATCTATCTTCCATCTCGGTTATCCCCTACCTCCTTAGGTTAGATGACACGCACAGGCCTGTCCTGACTTGTCGCCCGATTATTCGGCAAATATTTTTTGAGAAGCCTACTTGCCTGAGGCTGTTATATCCAACTAGAGTGGAACCAACAGAAATCGCATTTTATTAAATCATTTTATTGTCCTGTCTGAGTCTAAGACTATGTAGGACATGCAGGTCCTCTCTGCCTACAGGCCAAGGATACCTATGCCAGTAGTATATCCCCTCCTATGCCTCCCATACAGCTCCCCTGAAACAGTACCACCCCTCACAAGCCCTCATTCGATCATACACTTAGAGGAGCCCTTTGCCCTTCATTATCTCCCCTCTCCAGCCAACGAAACGATGGCCATTTGCGGGTATATGGCAGCCGGGAAAAATCGCAAAAACCACTGGGTGCGGAGCTCTCCTAATACCGACATTAGGACTAAATCCGAAGACATAGTGCCCCTTCTGAAGCGTTCGAAGAACAGAAATCGCATTATTTGCGGATAGTTAATTGGTGGAAATGTTGTACCGCGTCATACTTGGATCCAAATGATACTGGATTTGGGAATATAAATTTGAATATCAGTACAAGGTGGAGAATGATAGCATGAAATACATCAAAAAGTAGACAACATGTATCACTGGCAACCACTGATTTACTAGTTCGTATATGGTGTTGTTTCGCTCCCAAGCGTATGTATGAAGTTTACTCGGTGTTAGGCAATATGTGGCCGGCAGAAAACTCGGTCACAGCCCAAATTATCAACAGCGCATGAACTTACATTGAAAGTTTAAAAATTGACGACAGAACTGAAGTCTTAATCATCTAAAATTAGAAGAATCATGAGGCTGGGAGGATAGACATGCGACAGTGCCCCTTCCATATCCAATCAAATCATATGAATGTCAAATCTATACTTCTGATAAGGGCAAAGGTGAGTTATCAGATATTCAACGTCTTCGGTCAGTATACCGCCAGTCTTTGTTTTAGTCTCGAAATGTATCGTCAAGGGTGGCTAAACCTTAATATCTATTAGGACTCCAGAACTCTCAGCCCCGATCCCTCCTCTACATGGATATAGTTTACAGACGTGATCAATGTTTGCTCGGCTATTGTTGTTGCAGTTCTCCGTCTATTCTGTCTTTCTCCCAATCATTTCTTTGTGTATCTCATTCAGGTATCCCGATAATTCTAGCGGTAAAGCCCAGCGATGTTTTGAGTCATTTATGAGACTCCCAAACCACTTGTGAGAGCATACAGAACCTTCAGTAATAGCATTATAGAGGATAGGAGCATAGGATAGTGGCAGTCTTCATTTTCAGTTGTGATGTCGTGTCTATGCAAGGCTATAGATCATTGAAGGGCAACAAAAATCGGTATTTATTAGTTGTGTCCTTTACAAAACTTAATCTCTTACTGTAAAGTCTGCGGAGCCGAATTTGATTAGCACCTCCGTACTTACTCTCGTGGGATTTCGCAATCGATTTGGAGATCTGTATCATATTCATTTCTCAACACAATACTTTTCCACTATTATCATGAAGCTAACCACGAGCAGATCAGATGCCAAGATCGAAGCCTTATTCATCACCATCCTTTGGTCATGGAGGAAAAGCCATCCCATGAGTATCCAGAGCGTACCCAGCACCCGATACGGAGATGATGGATTAAATCAAGTCGACCTTGAATGTTTCAAAGAAGGGAGATGTAGATAAATATTTGCACCCCCTGTGGTCCAGAACTAGGCTTCGTCTGGCTGGGACTGCAAGTCTTTTTGACACATTTTCCAGCGCACTGAGGTTCTTAGTGGGTTACATGGTGCGGTGGTACATCATCTTGGCTGGTTTTTCAAGTAAGGTCTGGATAGCTGGGACACATATCCCACCCGAGACAGGAGATGGCTGGTTTCAATCCGGCAAAATACAACCACATTCCTCGCGGCGCTGGTATACATGGATGACGAAGGCAACCTTGGATAATCAAAGATTTTACATTTCCCTTTGGTGGGTACTTACGAAGGAGGGTCGACTGTTTGTGTAAGTGAACATACCTCAGTGGTATTTGCAAATGAAATACAGAGTATGAGTGTCTCTAACTTCAATAGAGTCATCCTACATGTGTACATAAGACCGGTCATGTTTTGTTTGCTTTATTGTTTAATTGTTTTTGTCCTAAGCTAAGGCTTTGTTTTCCACATTGGGTCAAAGACCGGTGGAGCCGGCAGGGTTCCCTGTAATCTTTCTTACAGTCTAACTCGTTCTAACCTCGTGAATCGCTACGAAAAGTGCAGCTGATTTTACAGAAACGAAAAACCACGAAATTCAAACTAACTCTGAAAAATACAGAAGATTCCTCCATGTTGGACCCAAGCAATGTGTCCTCACACATTCCGTCGTCCGTCATACCTTACAAATGACAATTTTACTCAATCTTCGCTGAGAGCAGTAAATGAGTTAGCAGTCACATTTAATCCAGCCGATGTTCTGCTATTGGTTAGTAGATGCCCTAAAAGAGGCATCGTTGAGGTTGCTGTGTCCTCAAACTTCTTCTTCAGCTTCCAGAGCTCCGAAACCAATTGCCTCGGCCATCGAGAAATCCCTCGCCGCGGTGATGATAGCCTCTTCGGCCTTTTTAGCTGCAGCCCTAGCTCTAGCTACCTTTGAGAACTCCACTTGTTCGATGTGGCGGATCCACGCGAGCTGCTCTTTTGACATCGGTCAGGATTTTTTGGGTCTGACTTGGCTGGCCCGAGAATCCGATCGGTGGGGTCCCCCACAGTTACGACACTTTGTGAGTGCCTTGCACTCTGCTTCCGAGTGTATAGTTGATCACTAGTTCCAGTAGGCTGGAGCGCGGAAGCAACCACGGGTGGCGTGGAAGCCCAAACAGCGTTTACACTGTTCAATTTATCGTCGAGGTTTATGAATGGTAGCCTTAATAGGCTCGTCGAAGAGGCGGAAGTCGCACGAGGGGCGATTTCCCGGTCGAAGAGGGCATCCCATTTTAGGTGCGGTGCCTCAGGTCGACGCGTCCCATGAGGCCGGACATATATTGGTCTCGCGCCGGTCGTAAGGGTGATCTTGTCGAAGACCCATTTTGAATCGACCGCCATTGGGCCTCGCTCTGTAACTATATTTATAGGTACGTTCGGTATCTGTAAGGCTACAAGATCTGAAGATGCCTCGAGTTTGACATTTTCACTCGCCAGCTTCGAAGAGCTATCTAGCATCTCTTGTCGTGTTTTTTCGTTGTTTGCTAGCATAGCAAAGCCGGTCCTCACTCGATGAAGCGAGGTTATTTTATCGTGAAAGAAAAGGAATCTATTCGCCAATTTACTTCTCACGCAACTTGTGGACAGTTTTCGCCACGGGTGGTCCTTTTCAAGGCGAAGGAACAGTCGCTTGTCGACTTTCGCCTTGGGGGTTTCTTTCTTTTGGGCTTTGGCCGCAGGTCGCGGCACAGCCTTTGCTATAGGAACTACTTTTTGTCGTAGTCCTTTTTTTGCTACCGTAGCCTAGGTGCTTTTGATAGACAGCGCTGGGACGGCGGGTGTTGGTGTGCTCCTGGCGAGGAGGGGAGTACGGGTGGCGTAGGGGCCGGACCCGTGGCCATGTATTGCGCAATGGCGGCGCGTAAATAGACCCTCATCGATTCTACGAATTGTCTATTTGACCCGTTGGTCAAAGAGAGGAGGGTGGCATTAACGCCAGAGATGGCGGCGGAGCAGAGGGCCAGATTTGCCGCTGTTTCGGCGGCACGTCGTTGCTCGGCTTCGAAAATTGGTCGTAGTTCGGGCGGGCATTCTGCTTTTGTAGCAGCTTTAGGCTGCGACGATAATTTTGGTGCTGATTTAGATGCAGCGTTTTCCGACGGTTTTGACGTGGTCGGAGAAGATTTGGACGATTCTCCAATCCAGTGGGGGACGGAGAATGGTTGAGGAATTTCCTCAACAGTTTCGACTGACCCGATCATGTCAGTATCGGGCTCAGTGACGGCGGGGAGGGCTTTTTCTTCCCTTTAGTAGAGACCTTGCTCATCTCTGCGCATTTCAGAGACTGGACAAGGCCTGGTAATTTTTCAAGAGCCCTCGGGCGGACTCTCGTGTTGTCCAACTTGGCGTTGGGACGCTTTTTTCGAACTGGAGGCATTGTCAAAATGCCTGAGCTCAATCACACTTCGAAGATGGATGCGACGAGAACGAGAAGGGAGGAAAGTGGTAATAAATGAACTTTGAACATTCGAATTTCTCAGAAATGTGTGTGCCGGTCATATGTTATGGCTGAATAGCTGAATACACATGAAATGATTTAAAAGAAATAAAAGACCAATAAAGACCGGCTTAAGAAGATGCGCCAATTGCAAACAGGAGCTTGCCCCATTCATTTTCCAACCATCTCTCACTACATATTTACGACGCTATTTGTGCCCGCAAGGAGGAAATCAAGTCGAAAAATACAAAGCCTGGGTCCTGTATTATGTATTATGTGGTCTGTTTTTTGTTTTTTTTTTTTTTTTTTTGAATCAGATTGTATTCGGCTATCTAGCTATGACAATTTAATATATATTTATTTTTACATTCAAGAATCACACCAGTTAACGCCCTAGCTCACTTCTCCATATTACTGTATGTCCATTATTTATGTGCCTATATCATCTCCTTTGTATGCTGACATACACTTGGATGTTTTCAAAAATTCTAGAAGGGCTTCCTTCCCCCTTTTTGTTCTTAATAAAATTTGTAATGAAAGGGGCTTTATGTCAGTAAATGCTAGTTCCTGTCAGGGGAAGCGTACTGCTTGTGGTGAATTATAAGTTATATTTAATCTAAAGAGAGAAGACTCTAATTGCTACATAGAATTTACAAAGAGTACGGAATCCCGGATTAACCTTATGCCGAGTTTAGCCCAATTAGAGTGCATCATTGGGAAGAGACGAGCGCCTAGATATCTACACGCTACGACTGTCATAGTTCCCTTTGATTGGAGGGCAAGACTGACACCTGTACGTGGTGCCTTCTACGAACCTGGGAGTGAAATATTCTCCCAGAGCCAAGATCAGTCAAATTTCGCAATACCGAACAAGTTGGCCCATGAGGCAATGATTCAAGACTCTCCACCTAATCAAATTTTCACACCTGACGAGATCAATCAACACCAAAACTTCATCACGTTTGCAGGTACGACTTAGTACATCCTAATTTCAATGATCACACCTCTCGTCGACTTTCTCTGGCCTCAATTGACCACCACGTACACGCCCACGCCGATATTTACACCCGACGGAGGAAGCAAGTCGTGGCGCACAAACCTGGGAGACATTTCTTTGGGATGAGCATGAGAGAGATCAGGACAAGCTCAAATGGTGCTGCAGATGGTGGAAACAATCTCCACGTACGTGAATTTTAGAATTTTGACAACGAGTTTTCGAATTGTGTCACGATCCGTGAGAGCCGTATTGCGTGCGTGTGGGGATACAGGTTAGCGCGCCTTGGCATCACGTTGGATGACTGAGCACAGCCGAGGGAGATATCTTAGAGAGGGTCGAGAGTAGCTACCTCCTCTCTTCGTCTTTTATTGCCTTTACAAGCGTACCTCTTGATAGCAATATAATAACTTATAAAACCTCCTTGACGTGCCGTAACATAATAAAAGACCATCACCTCGCTGGGAAGCAGTAATATCCACTCGGAACAAATTCGACGTCGGCACCACCTTTTTGGTACGACTCCTACGACTCCCGCCTTACCTGTATAATTACAGGTGCCTTCTGCCTCATATCTCGATTGCAGACAGTCTCAGAGCAAGCTGAACTCCCTCTCTCTATCGGCATCACCTTTTTGATACGATACCTCAAACTTTGCGAATTTGCGACACAGATTTGCGCTTCAGCCTCGCCATCAGCCTCGTGCGCGTATCCTCAACTACCAATCTCGACCTCTGCAACCCCTCCCTACCTACGCGCATTCGTCTCAATACTACACACACGAAGAGCGGTCCCTCCCATATGCAACCGCGCCGAAGCAATCGAGAGCTCTCTACACCAGCCCGATTTGGATACCCGCGGAGGAAAAGAAGAAGAAAGGCGATACCGCGCCAGTGGAGGAGAACATATTGAGAACTATTGAGAGTGATACAATCAAGGAGGAAGACGAACACACAATGGTGGACCAAGCATTCTCTACCAGCCAGTTGGCGGCAATCAACGAGATGCTCAAGACTGCAGTTGCTTCTGCTCTCGCCGTCGAAGCTACCGAAGATGCTGCTAGAAAGTCTCGCGCACTTACTGCGGACCTACAACCAGCTGTTGATCACTACCTCCCAAAGATTGACAATTCTGTCAAGCCTGTCGATTCTCACAAGATTCGCTATCCCCGCCTCCTCTTTACCGACCACAATGGAGAGATTGAGTACGATGCTTGGAAGATGGACATGAAGCTCTTTATTGAGGAGTTCTCTGGTAACTTCTGCGCTGGAGACTCCCAGGTAAAGGCGTACTTCAAGTGTACTGGAGGAGAGGCCAAGACTATTATCCTTCAGCATATGGATACAGATGTTAACACCGAATTCAAGGGTGCTGCCGACGTCCTCGCTGCCCTAGATCAACGTTTCTTCGACCACAACCGTGTCCAAAGAGCCAAAGCTGCCTACAGCATCTTGAAGATGACTAGTAATATGACATACAATCAATTCCGCATCAAGTTCACCAACCTAGCCATCACTGGTAAAATCGCCAGGGCTCGTTGGTTTGATGACGTTTGTGAGAAAATCTCTCCCGCCTTAAAGCTCCAAATTATGACTGAGAAGTACAAGATGAGCAACAACTACACTACTCTCGACGAGTTCTTAGCTGTCACCGACCGAGAATCTCGCAACATCCTCGCCGAGGATGCTCTCCATAAGAAGGTAGTCGCTGTCGCCGTCGGAAACAACGCTAGCAGAAACCCGGGTATTTTGAAAAAATCGGGATGGACTGCTGAACGCCTGACGGCTGAAGCTGCTCGCAACACCCCCGCTGTACGCTTCCCTACCACTCCTGAGACCTTACCACAAGTCATACGTCGTACTCTCAGCGCTACCAATACCTGTCGTCTCTGCCGAAAGGAAGGCCATTGGGCTAGGGATTGCCCCAACGCCGTAAAGATCGCAGAACTGACTGGTAGATCGGTGGAGGAATTAATGTTAGAGCACGATGACGGCGACGAAGACGGCCTACAACCTGTTGAGGTTGACGAGCTGTCGGGAAACTCTTAAGCCGTGGAACAGTCTCCTCTCATGGCAAATGCCTCGATTTGTGGAAAGTCTTGAATGCTGATTTCCGTTCTCTTACTGGAGGAAAACAATTCCTAGTTAGTATTGAATTAGGTAGAAATGGATCATTCATCAAAACAACTGCACATATCGACGGCGGAGCAAATATCTTTGGGGCGCTTCGTACCTCTGTCGCTCTCCAACTTCGTGACCTTTTAGGCGTCAAATTCCTTACTCTCCCCAAGCCAATTATACCTACTGGTTATAACGGACAAGCCGGCGCTGCTATCACCCACGTAATTCTCCTTACCCTCACGATCGATCGCCGCCGCGTCAACTTCCCATTCTTGATTACCGACCTGGGAAGTAACGATGTGCTCATCGGCCGAAAGTTCTTAGAACATTACGAACTCAAGCAGAATTACAATCGTCGTACGAAAAACCGTTTAGAGTGGCCGTTTGATATGCCACCTCAGTACTATTTCGATAGGCGTCTAGAGCTACTCCTACCTCCCAAGACGCCCATGGTGAACCTACAGCACCAACTTGACCAGCAACGACGAGATGCTCTGTTTGAAGAAGAGCTCTCTAGTGTACAAACTCTCCCTTCCTTCGACTGAAGAAGACTCAAAAGCGTCCCTCCTCGTTTGTCAGGGAACTTAAGCAAGGCTTCCTAAGAATGAATGAACTACTTGCTGATCATCAACTGGCTAAATCGTCCTCTACCACCGTGATCCCGGCTCACGAGTCGAGCAAGCTGATCAAGCTCTCCAACGCCAGACCGTCGCCGTGGCAACTCGCCGAGTTAAAAACGAGCCGTGTAAGACTGATATCAACCTGATCTCCGCCGCCTCAATGCACCAGTTCTACTTGCATCGGAAGCACCGCCAGAAGGCCCATACGACGATTCGGAAGTTCTCGTCGCCTCCCTCAAAGATATTCAAGATGAGATCCAACGACGTCAAAACGAGCTTGCCGCTGTTGCCGTGGAATTGTCGGCTCTTGATGCAGGTCTCTCCCCGGCGGAAACTCGCGAAGCTAAATACCGGCAGAACGATGAGTTAGTTACAGAGCGCCTCCCCGAGAAGTGGAAGGAGTTTAAGGACCTATTCTCTACCAGAGCTTCAGATAACCTCGCTGCGAGAAGACCCGCCGTCGACCACGAAATTAAACTCACCGGCGATAACACGCTTACGACAGAGCCTCTCCGACGCATGCCAGACGAATATCTCGCTGAAGCTAAGCGTTATATCACTGAGAACCTCCATAAAGGTTTCATTGCACCATCAAACGCGCCCTGGGCTGCGCCTATCCTTATGGCAAAGAAGGCTGGCGGTGGGCTTCGATTTTGTGTCGATTTCCGAAAGCTGAACGAGCTTACCCAGAAAGATCCCTATCCTATTCCCTTGATTGATGAGATGATGGCTAGAATCTCTAAAGCAAAGATCTTCACCAAAGTCGATATTCAGCAGGCATTTCACAAAATACGTATGTCAAAGATTCGGAAGACTTCACTACCTTCCGCACTCGTTACGGAACATATAAGTACAAAGTACTCCCATTTGGCTTGACTAATGGCCCTGCCACCTTTCAACGTTTTATCAACGATATCTTAATGGAATACCTAGACGACTTCTGCTCAGCTTACCTTGACGATATCTTGATCTACTCAGATTCAGAAGCGGAGCATGACCTTCACGTACAAAAAATATTGGAGATATTGCGAGACCACGGCCTCCAGGCAGACATCAAGAAGTCTGAATTCGGCGTGACACGTACGAAATTCTTGGGCTTCATCATTGGTACCACCGGGATTGAGGTAGACCCGAGAAAATTGAGGTTATCAAGATTGGGAATATGCTAGCAACGTTCGCGGCGTACAAAGCTACCTAGGTTTCTGTAACTTCTACCGTCGATTTATCAAAGACTACAGCAGTATTTGCCGACCACTCACATTACTGACTGGGAAAGACGTCCCCTTCCACTTCGGTGGAGCTTGTAAGGAGGCATGGGAACGTCTCCGGCACGCCCTACAGACGGCTCTATCTTGTGTCACTACGATCCATTCAAGCAAACTAGACTCGAAACTGACTCTTCTGATGGGTAGTGGCTGGCGTGCTTTCACAGCTTCAAGACGATGGAATGTTCCACCCAGTCGGTTTCTTCTCTAAAACCATGATAGACGCAGAGCTGAATTATCCGATCCACGACAAAGAGCTACTTGCGATTTTCCGCTCTTTCCAACAGTACAAACCTGAGTGCTGGGTGCGCAAAAGACGGTTCACGTCTATACCGATCACCGCGCCTTGGAGTACTTTATGTCAAAAGATCTCAACGCTCGACAGCACGGTGGGCGGAGTTCTTCGCCCAATTCCACTTTGAGATCATGTACCGAACAGGAGTTACAAACACCCTGGCAGATACACTTTCCCGTAGAGATCAAGACCTCTCACCATTGGAAGCTAAGAAGCGTGCTCTACGCAACCAACAGATGATTCCAACGATAAGATCAGTAACGAGATTCTCTCGAGAAATGGCACAGACGCAACTAGCTGACCTGCAAATTGTTGACCACGATTATGTGGAAATCTCACCGCTTGGCCCGTGAGACTGTCTCACCAGTNCAATAAAGACCGGCTTAAGAAGATGCGCCAATTGCAAACAGGAGCTTGCCCATTCATTTTCACCATCTCTCACTACATATTTACGACGCTATTTGTGCCCGCAAGGAGGAAATCAAGTCGAAAAATACAAAGCCTGGGTCCTGTATTATGTATTATGTGGTCTGTTTTTTGTTTTTTTTTTTTTTTTTTTGAATCAGATTGTATTCGGCTATCTAGCTATGACAATTTAATATATATTTATTTTTACATTCAAGAATCACACCAGTTAACGCCCTAGCTCACTTCTCCATATTACTGTATGTCCATTATTTATGTGCCTATATCATCTCCTTTGTATGCTGACATACACTTGGATGTTTTCAAAAATTCTAGAAGGGCTTCCTTCCCCCTTTTTGTTCTTAATAAAATTTGTAATGAAAGGGGCTTTATGTCAGTAAATGCTAGTTCCTGTCAGGGGAAGCGTACTGCTTGTGGTGAATTATAAGTTATATTTAATCTAAAGAGAGAAGACTCTAATTGCTACATAGAATTTACAAAGAGTACGGAATCCCGGATTAACCTTATGCCGAGTTTAGCCCAATTAGAGTGCATCATTGGGAAGAGACGAGCGCCTAGATATCTACACGCTACGACTGTCATAGTTCCCTTTGATTGGAGGGCAAGACTGACACCTGTACGTGGTGCCTTCTACGAACCTGGGAGTGAAATATTCTCCCAGAGCCAAGATCAGTCAAATTTCGCAATACCGAACAAGTTGGCCCATGAGGCAATGATTCAAGACTCTCCACCTAATCAAATTTTCACACCTGACGAGATCAATCAACACCAAAACTTCATCACGTTTGCAGGTACGACTTAGTACATCCTAATTTCAATGATCACACCTCTCGTCGACTTTCTCTGGCCTCAATTGACCACCACGTACACGCCCACGCCGATATTTACACCCGACGGAGGAAGCAAGTCGTGGCGCACAAACCTGGGAGACATTTCTTTGGGATGAGCATGAGAGAGATCAGGACAAGCTCAAATGGTGCTGCAGATGGTGGAAACAATCTCCACGTACGTGAATTTTAGAATTTTGACAACGAGTTTTCGAATTGTGTCACGATCCGTGAGAGCCGTATTGCGTGCGTGTGGGGATACAGGTTAGCGCGCCTTGGCATCACGTTGGATGACTGAGCACAGCCGAGGGAGATATCTTAGAGAGGGTCGAGAGTAGCTACCTCCTCTCTTCGTCTTTTATTGCCTTTACAAGCGTACCTCTTGATAGCAATATAATAACTTATAAAACCTCCTTGACGTGCCGTAACATAATAAAAGACCATCACCTCGCTGGGAAGCAGTAATATCCACTCGGAACAAATTCGACGTCGGCACCACCTTTTTGGTACGACTCCTACGACTCCCGCCTTACCTGTATAATTACAGGTGCCTTCTGCCTCATATCTCGATTGCAGACAGTCTCAGAGCAAGCTGAACTCCCTCTCTCTATCGGCATCACCTTTTTGATACGATACCTCAAACTTTGCGAATTTGCGACACAGATTTGCGCTTCAGCCTCGCCATCAGCCTCGTGCGCGTATCCTCAACTACCAATCTCGACCTCTGCAACCCCTCCCTACCTACGCGCATTCGTCTCAATACTACACACACGAAGAGCGGTCCCTCCCATATGCAACCGCGCCGAAGCAATCGAGAGCTCTCTACACCAGCCCGATTTGGATACCCCGCGGAGGAAAAGAAGAAGAAAGGCGATACCGCGCCAGTGGAGGAGAACATATTGAGAACTATTGAGAGTGATACAATCAAGGAGGAAGACGAACACACAATGGTGGACCAAGCATTCTCTACCAGCCAGTTGGCGGCAATCAACGAGATGCTCAAGACTGCAGTTGCTTCTGCTCTCGCCGTCGAAGCTACCGAAGATGCTGCTAGAAAGTCTCGCGCACTTACTGCGGACCTACAACCAGCTGTTGATCACTACCTCCCAAAGATTGACAATTCTGTCAAGCCTGTCGATTCTCACAAGATTCGCTATCCCCGCCTCCTCTTTACCGACCACAATGGAGAGATTGAGTACGATGCTTGGAAGATGGACATGAAGCTCTTTATTGAGGAGTTCTCTGGTAACTTCTGCGCTGGAGACTCCCAGGTAAAGGCGTACTTCAAGTGTACTGGAGGAGAGGCCAAGACTATTATCCTTCAGCATATGGATACAGATGTTAACACCGAATTCAAGGGTGCTGCCGACGTCCTCGCTGCCCTAGATCAACGTTTCTTCGACCACAACCGTGTCCAAAGAGCCAAAGCTGCCTACAGCATCTTGAAGATGACTAGTAATATGACATACAATCAATTCCGCATCAAGTTCACCAACCTAGCCATCACTGGTAAAATCGCCAGGGCTCGTTGGTTTGATGACGTTTGTGAGAAAATCTCTCCCGCCTTAAAGCTCCAAATTATGACTGAGAAGTACAAGATGAGCAACAACTACACTACTCTCGACGAGTTCTTAGCTGTCACCGACCGAGAATCTCGCAACATCCTCGCCGAGGATGCTCTCCATAAGAAGGTAGTCGCTGTCGCCGTCGGAAACAACGCTAGCAGAAACCCGGGTATTTTGAAAAAATCGGGATGGACTGCTGAACGCCTGACGGCTGAAGCTGCTCGCAACACCCCCGCTGTACGCTTCCCTACCACTCCTGAGACCTTACCACAAGTCATACGTCGTACTCTCAGCGCTACCAATACCTGTCGTCTCTGCCGAAAGGAAGGCCATTGGGCTAGGGATTGCCCCAACGCCGTAAAGATCGCAGAACTGACTGGTAGATCGGTGGAGGAATTAATGTTAGAGCACGATGACGGCGACGAAGACGGCCTACAACCTGTTGAGGTTGACGAGCTGTCGGGAAACTCTTAAGCCGTGGAACAGTCTCCTCTCATGGCAAATGCCTCGATTTGTGGAAAGTCTTGAATGCTGATTTCCGTTCTCTTACTGGAGGAAAACAATTCCTAGTTAGTATTGAATTAGGTAGAAATGGATCATTCATCAAAACAACTGCACATATCGACGGCGGAGCAAATATCTTTGGGGCGCTTCGTACCTCTGTCGCTCTCCAACTTCGTGACCTTTTAGGCGTCAAATTCCTTACTCTCCCCAAGCCAATTATACCTACTGGTTATAACGGACAAGCCGGCGCTGCTATCACCCACGTAATTCTCCTTACCCTCACGATCGATCGCCGCCGCGTCAACTTCCCATTCTTGATTACCGACCTGGGAAGTAACGATGTGCTCATCGGCCGAAAGTTCTTAGAACATTACGAACTCAAGCAGAATTACAATCGTCGTACGAAAAACCGTTTAGAGTGGCCGTTTGATATGCCACCTCAGTACTATTTCGATAGGCGTCTAGAGCTACTCCTACCTCCCAAGACGCCCATGGTGAACCTACAGCACCAACTTGACCAGCAACGACGAGATGCTCTGTTTGAAGAAGAGCTCTCTAGTGTACAAACTCTCCCTTCCTTCGACTGAAGAAGACTCAAAAGCGTCCCTCCTCGTTTGTCAGGGAACTTAAGCAAGGCTTCCTAAGAATGAATGAACTACTTGCTGATCACAACTGGCTAAATCGTCCTCTACCACCCGTGATCCCGGCTCACGAGTCGAGCAAGCTGATCAAGCTCTCCAACGCCAGACCGTCGCCGTGGCAACTCGCCGAGTTAAAAACGAGCCGTGTAAGACTGATATCAACCTGATCTCCGCCGCCTCAATGCACCAGTTCTACTTGCATCGGAAGCACCGCCAGAAGGCCCATACGACGATTCGGAAGTTCTCGTCGCCTCCCTCAAAGATATTCAAGATGAGATCCAACGACGTCAAAACGAGCTTGCCGCTGTTGCCGTGGAATTGTCGGCTCTTGATGCAGGTCTCTCCCCGGCGGAAACTCGCGAAGCTAAATACCGGCAGAACGATGAGTTAGTTACAGAGCGCCTCCCCGAGAAGTGGAAGGAGTTTAAGGACCTATTCTCTACCAGAGCTTCAGACAACCTCGCTGCGAGAGACCCGCCGTCGACCACGAAATTAAACTCACCGGCGATAACACGCTTACGACAGAGCCTCTCCGACGCATGCCAGACGAATATCTCGCTGAAGCTAAGCGTTATATCACTGAGAACCTCCATAAAGGTTTCATTGCACCATCAAACGCGCCCTGGGCTGCGCCTATCCTTATGGCAAAGAAGGCTGGCGGTGGGCTTCGATTTTGTGTCGATTTCCGAAAGCTGAACGAGCTTACCCAGAAAGATCCCTATCCTATTCCCTTGATTGATGAGATGATGGCTAGAATCTCTAAAGCAAAGATCTTCACCAAAGTCGATATTCAGCAGGCATTTCACAAAATACGTATGTCAAAAGATTCGGAAGACTTCACTACCTTCCGCACTCGTTACGGAACATATAAGTACAAAGTACTCCCATTTGGCTTGACTAATGGCCCTGCCACCTTTCAACGTTTTATCAACGATATCTTAATGGAATACCTAGACGACTTCTGCTCAGCTTACCTTGACGATATCTTGATCTACTCAGATTCAGAAGCGGAGCATGACCTTCACGTACAAAAAATATTGGAGATATTGCGAGACCACGGCCTCCAGGCAGACATCAAGAAGTCTGAATTCGGCGTGACACGTACGAAATTCTTGGGCTTCATCATTGGTACCACCGGGATTGAGGTAGACCCCGAGAAAATTGAGGTTATCAAGAATTGGGAATATGCTAGCAACGTTCGCGGCGTACAAAGCTACCTAGGTTTCTGTAACTTCTACCGTCGATTTATCAAAGACTACAGCAGTATTTGCCGACCACTCACATTACTGACTGGGAAAGACGTCCCCTTCCACTTCGGTGGAGCTTGTAAGGAGGCATGGGAACGTCTCCGGCACGCCCTACAGACGGCTCCTATCTTGTGTCACTACGATCCATTCAAGCAAACTAGACTCGAAACTGACTCTTCTGATGGGGTAGTGGCTGGCGTGCTTTCACAGCTTCAAGACGATGGAATGTTCCACCCAGTCGGTTTCTTCTCTAAAACCATGATAGACGCAGAGCTGAATTATCCGATCCACGACAAAGAGCTACTTGCGATTTTCCGCTCTTTCCAACAGTACAAACCTGAGTTGCTGGGTGCGCAAAAGACGGTTCACGTCTATACCGATCACCGCGCCTTGGAGTACTTTATGTCAACAAAAGATCTCAACGCTCGACAAGCACGGTGGGCGGAGTTCTTCGCCCAATTCCACTTTGAGATCATGTACCGAACAGGAGTTACAAACACCCTGGCAGATACACTTTCCCGTAGAGATCAAGACCTCTCACCATTGGAAGCTAAGAAGCGTGCTCTACGCAACCAACAGATGATTCCCAACGATAAGATCAGTAACGAGATTCTCCAGGAAATGGCACAGACGCAACTAGCTGACCTGCAAATTGTTGACCACGATTATGTGGAAATCTCACCGCTTGGCACCCGTGAGACTGTCTCACCAGTCGATTTAGTACCACTAGAGCTCCCTGAAGAACAGTTTCTAGTTGGAGAGGCCCCTGACGCTACGTCGACAGCTGCTTACGATATCGAAAACTACGATATCATCGACCAAGTCTTTACAGCGAACAAGGAATCGGAGGAGCTTGAAACTCTACGCGAGAAGGCTCGGCAGCATCACCCCGAGTACACGCTGGCTAGCGGTAAGCTCTTCTTCCATGGGCGGTTGGAGGTTCCTCTGGAACCGCCAGAGCTCCGTACGACTTTAATCCGTCACGTTCACGCTCAACCTCAAGTTGCGCATGCTGGGAACAGTAAGGTCAAGCTCCTCTTAGGCCGCAAATATCACTGGGCTGGAATGACGGCCGATATTACCCGTTATATCTCTAACTGCAGCTGTGCTCGTATGAAGGCGAGGAGAGATAAGACTCCTGGTTTCCTCCACCCCCTACCAATCCCCGCGCGACCTTACCAGCATTTGACCATGGATTTCACGGAGCTACCGCTAGATGAGAACGGTTTTGACGCTGCTTTCGTGATCATGGACAGGCTATCAAAGAAACCAGTCTCGATCCCCTGCCATAAGACCATCACGGCAAAGGAGATGGCGACGCTATTCGCTGTCCACTGGAGTCGTCACTTTGGGATGCCAGACTCCATAGTCTCCGACCGTGGACCTCAGTTTGTATCAAGTTTCTGGAACGAATATTGTCGTATTCTCGGCACCAAGGTCAAGTTGACTACATCATATAACCCCAACGTCGATGGCCAGACGGAAATCATGAATCAGTATATCAAGCAGAGACTTCGTCCATTCTGTACCTACTATCAAGACAATTGGAGCTCTCTCTTACCGATTATGGATATTGCTCAGCTTACGCTACCTCACGAATCTCTTGGCAACTTGTCACCATTCCAACTACTCAATAGCTACGAGGCGCGTGCATCCTGGGACTTACATAACCCTGAGCCTCCTGCTACTGCCACGGAGACCTTGAATCGAGAAGATGCTCTCTGTGTAGCAACTCGTATGAAGGATGCAATGGAATTCGCTAAATCCTCGCTTAAGATTCAACAGGAGAAGATGGAGCGGTTAGCTAATCGTAGCCGTCGGGAAGTCGATTGGGAAGTTGGAGACATGGTTCTAGTCTCTACCGCAAACTGGAAAATGAGCAGACCTTCACGTAAGCTTTCAGACAAGTGGTATGGCCCTGTTGAAGTACTAAAGAAGGTTGGGGAGAGCTGGGAGTTGAAGTTACCGGAAGAATGGAAAATCCATCCTGTATTTCACTCCCATTCGCTGCGGAAGTTCGTACAGGACCCACTACCAGGACAGGTTCGACAAGCCCCAGCACCAATTCAACTACTCCCTGAGCAAGACGAATGGGAAATTGAGGGGATATTAAGCTCCCGAGTCTATCGCAACACTCTCCAGTACCAGATTCAATGGAAGGGCGCTGACGAAGACCTCGAATGGTACCCCTGCTCCAACGCTATGACAGCACCTCATATGATCAAGAGATTCCATATACGCTACCCAACAGCCAGGGGACCACCTAGACTACTCCAGAAGTGGCTAGAGGCGTACAACAATGGTATCAACGACTACTCCGAATTGGAAGACGATCACGCTATGACTGCAACTGCGCGGTCGCAGTTCTTCATGAGGGGGGGGTAATGTCACGATCCGTGAGAGCCGTATTGCGTGCGTGTGGGGATACAGGTTAGCGCGCCTTGGCATCACGTTGGATGACTGAGCACAGCCGAGGGAGATATCTTAGAGAGGGTCGAGAGTAGCTACCTCCTCTCTTCGTCTTTTATTGCCTTTACAAGCGTACCTCTTGATAGCAATATAATAACTTATAAAACCTCCTTGACGTGCCGTAACAAATTGAGCTTTGTGCGTGCGCCAAGACTTCGGTTGCGAGAGTGCGGGCGACACTATAAACACCGCCGTGGTTGGATGGTGCGGTGGTACATCATCTTGGCTGGTTTCTCAAGTAAGGTCTGGATAGCTAGGATACATATCCCACCCGAGACAGGAGACCGCTGGTTCGAATCCGGCAAAACCTAACTACATTTCTCGCGGCACTGATATGCATGGATGATGAAGGCATACTTGGATAATCAAAGGTTTTAAATTTCCCTTTGGTGGGTACTTACGGAGGAGGGTCGACTGTTTGTGTAAGCGAACATACCTCATAGTGGTATTTGCAAATGAAATCCAGAGTATGAGTGTCTCTAACGTCAAAAGAGTCATCCTACAAGTATATATAGTACCGGTCATGTGTCATAGCTTAATAGCTGCATACACATTAAATGATGAGAAAAAAAAAAAAAAAAAAAAAAAAGTTCCCTTTGATTACTGTATCTAGTACAATGAAGAATTAAGTGTTTTGTGGTCTACTTTTTAGCCTTGCAAAAATTGCAGCTTTGATCTTTGACTTTCCCAATTACATTTAGGTAAGCTCTAGTATTTCCAATCCCAGAATGACTCAAGTAGTACAATAAAAACCCACTCACTCCCTTCCAATCCCAGTTCTTGCCTGGAAAAATGCTGATTCAACCATCCTGCTGTGGTCTTGAAAGTTAAATGGTTGTAAAGAAAAGGTGGGTGTATGCATCTGGGCTTGGATTCTGTAAAACTTTCCAAGTCCCCTACACCTTCTACCCTCCTCTTCTCGGAGTACTTCTGCTTGCCAGTCATTACGCCAAGCATTTAAAATGAATTCCTTTGCTTTCATCTTGAGAAAAGAGTGAGATGTGAACCTGTCACTTCTTGAAGCAGTCTTTTTTACTGCCCCTTTTGCAAGTGACTCAGCAAGCTCATTACCTTCAATTCCAACGTGGACTGGACACCAGGTTATGCTCAAAGTACAGCTCCTGGCGAGGTTTCGAATTTTGTGCGAGAGGTGGTTTGTCTTCCCCTGAATTCTCTGAAGGCTTGCTTGGCTGTCACTGAATATTTGGTATCTTGCATTTGGCAGCATTTTCTTTAGGTACTGAATAGCTTTGTAAATGCAGTAAGTTTCAGTGTCAGTGATTCCAGTGGAGCTTCCCAAATTGAAGGAGTAACTTTTCAACTCTCGTGTAAAAGGCATATAGATAACAAAGCCAATGCTGCTCACATTGCACTTGGAGAGCGATCCATCTGTGTAAGCAATAGCTGTATCTGGATCTATTGTCTGCATGATTTTCAAATGGTGCTCATGAGCTAAGGTCTTGGTCAGGGATGAAACTTTTATGACTAGAGGTGGTGATTCCCATGGTGCCATCCATGCTGAATTTATTTATTCTAGCTTCTGGCACTTGATGAATAATCTTAGATAGCTCCCAATTCTAGTTAGTTGATTTGTTGGCTTATCCAATTGGTCAAATAATCCGAGGTCTATTTCTGGAAGCGTATGCAACTCATCCTTCAATGGTTGAAACAGCAGTTGCTGTACAGGGTATGTATTCTGAAGGCGTAATAGTCGGAGGGCATAGTTAAATGCATGCTTCATCAGTCTGACTTTTGTTGGCAGGATAGCTGCTTCCACTTCTAGAGCCTTGATTGGGCTGTGCTGATAGGCACCTGTTATAAGTTTGATTGCTTGGTTCTGAAGCCTCTGACACTTGCTAGTTGGGGTTCCTGAACCTCTTCTTCCCTGCCAGAGTACAAAGCCATTGTCTAGAACTGATGTGACACAAGCTATATCCAAATGGCGTAGGGCTTGAAAATGAAGCCCTTTCGTAGATGAGGCAAGTTGCTTCATTCTACTGAGGGCTCCGTTGGCTAGCTGAAGTCTCTTGTCTACATGGGCTTGGAAGGATAGCTTCCGGTCAAACCAGAGTCCTAACCATCGCACCATCTCACTTGGCTTTAAAGTTACACCATTTTTTAGTATAAGTGTGTTATAAATCTTACTTATGGACTGGATTACGGAGCTGTTAAGCTACAGAGGTCGAGTCAGTTTCGGCAAGACAAAGATTTCAAGGGTGCAGGTAAATCACGAATAGTTAATCAAGTAGATATATTTAGTTCTGATTATCGAAGGGTTTAAGGTCGTGTATCTTAAAACAAAAGTTGTTCGAACTAAGGAGCAAATTCTAAAATTCCAACCAACATAATCTACGCCCCACTTGCCTAGCCCTAACCGAATTTACGAAATAGTCCGTGCGCCACCCAATCCAAATTACCTAGAACTAATTCATAACAAAGTGTTGATGAGAGTGGCTTCCTATGTCACGAAACAGGTCGTGATTTAGTCAATCAAACGAGGGAAAGTAGTCTATTCAGATTCTCTATGAAGAATGAGAGGTAAATACAGAGGGAAAACACGTTCTACATATATGCCAAGTGCGCGCTAATATGCGAGGGATCGACATTAGTTGTGGACCCGTAACATCACCTCTCTCCTCTCGGCTCTGAAATATCAAGTCGTTTTTTTCTTTCCAGAGATTCTCTTGTTTTTATTTTTGCCCCGGGATCCCGTATAGCTACCTGTATCTGGATCACCTACATTATCACCCTCCCCGTACTGTTGGACGAAGTCGCGGAAAGCGTCTGTTAGAACGAAATTTTCTCGCGACTCCCAGGATCTTTCTTTATAGTCTTTGTATTTTACACATAATAGCCTTTTACCATTAAATTTCTCAGCTCTTAAGATTTTGTCAACGGCGTAAAGAGGATGTTTTCCGTCAAGCAGTGGCGGGGGCTGGCTGTCGTCTGTAATTTGAGAGGGTAGGGGATCATCAGGATCCCGACTGAGGAGGTCCACAAAGAATCTCGGGTGAATGCCGCTAGGGACATCAAGTTCGTAGACATCTGGAGCCACAACTCTTGTAATTTTGTATTTGGCATTTGTCCAAGAGAACTTCTTTTTAAGATGTGGAGTTGTAACGTTTTTGAGGTTCAGCCAGACTATGTCCCCGACTTTTAAAATCTCAGCTGGTTTTCTTCCTTTATTGGCATTGTGTTCCATAATTTGCTGTGCAGTTGCCATGGCTGCCTTAGCAAGTTCTAGACCATCGTAGAGTCGATTCACGAAAGCATTAGCTCTAGATTTTGGGTCTTTAGTGGAGCCGGATTGAGGGGCTCGACGTTGGATAGGGTTGAGGTGGTAACCATGGGTCAAAAAGAAAGGACTAAAGCCAGTTTTGGAGCTATCCCTATTGTTAATCGCCACCATAGCAGAAGGGAGGAGTTTAGCCCAGTCATTTTGGGCATATGAGATATAGGCACGTAGGTAAGTTAGAACTTCCTGGTTCATTCTTTCAGTCCCTCCATCGGTTTGGGGGTGAAAAGCTGTGGAGAGGCGTTGTTGGATACCCACAAGCTGGCAAAGCCGCTGCCAAAAACGGCCGACCCAATTAGAGCCTCTATCTGAGGTTAACGAATTTGGAAATCCATGGTATCTCCAATGGCTTATTACAAAACGCTCAGCGCATTTTTCAGCCTCCATGGTTTCCATTGCCTCTAGTGTGGCGCCTCCTAACAGGCGATCGTGTATGACCATAAGAAATCTTTCATTTTTGTCTGTTAAAGGGAGTTCTGTCATAAAGTCTAGTGCTAGTTCACTATGAAAACGGTCTGGTATGGGCAGAGGTCGTAATAGTCCTTGAGACGACTGGCGCCAAACTTTAGATCTCCCGCAGACATGACAGTTTCGTACAAATCTCCTTACATCCTTGTACTGTTGAGGCCAAAAGAAGCTCCGTGCTAAAATAGACAATGTCACTTCGCGCCCCGGGTGACCAGTCACATGGGAATCATGCACTCGTTGTATTAATGCTGTATGGAGGGGTTCCCAGTCTGGGACCCAGAGAGCTCCACGGTAAGTTAAGGCAAATTTATCATCGAAGGTACCATCTGGCATTTGTATAGAATTTCCTACTGAAGAGGGTAGGGAGTGATCTTCTTTAGCAACGCTGGAATAAATTATTTTGAAGGATGGATCCTTTTTCGTTGCTTGATCCCATAATTTTTGAATATGTATTTCGTCGAAGATATCTTTTCCCTTAGGAGGTCCTTCAACGACCGTAACTCTCGACAATGGCGGCGCCTGGCCAATAGGTTTCAGATCTTGGTTTGGCAATTGAATTATACTGGCTTTTGCCCGTCTCCTAGTTTCCATTACCGAAAGATTTAAGTGGATAGGTGGCTCTTCTTTAGCTAACGGTGAGACCCATCTATGTTTAAGGAGTTGGAACTCTCTCCTTTTCAATCTTTCATCGTTAAAATCTTTTGGCTTAAATTCTGTCTTTCTTGACAGCAGGTCTGGTTTGGTTGATTCTATTCCTGGTCTAAATTTAATTTCGAAATTGTAGTTGGAAAGTTCTTCTGCCCAGCGAACTTGACGCTCGGACAACTGCCTAGTTGACATGAAATAACGAAGGTTACGATGGTCAGAAAGGACAAGGAAAGGAGTACTGACACTGCGTAGCTCACCTCGAAAGTGTTTAATTGTTGATAGAATAGCTAGCAGTTCTTTGTCGTGAATTTCGTAGTTGGATTCAGCTGCGGTGAGCTTCCTTGAAAAAAACCCACTGGCCGGAGGCGGCGTTTTTCATCCATCTGTGAGACTACGCCCCCTATGGCATACCCAGATGAGTCTGCTTCCAAAATTGTCTCCGCCTCTGGATCAAACATTTTGAGGACAGGTGCGGTAATTAACAGTCCTTTCAACTTATCGAAAGATTTTCTTTGGGGCTCTTCCCATACCCAAGCTGCACCGTTTTTGGTGAGGTTATTTAAAGGTTCACAAATGGCAGAGAAATTATGGATGAATTCACGGTAGAAATTCGCGAACCCTAGAAAAGAACGAACAGCTGACACAGTTTCTAGCTCTTCCCACTTGGTTATAGCAGATACCTTTTCCGGATCTACCTTAATGCCATTACCGATTTCAATGATGAAACCCAAGTATTTTATTTCTTTAACGCCAAAAGCACATTTGTCAATTCCATGCGTAGACCCGCAATTTTTAAAGCGCCAATAACTTTACGGACTTTACCATAATGGTCTTGCAGGTCTCCGTCAGTATAGATTATCACATCGTCTAAGTATGCAGAACAAAAGATGTCCGGATACTCGCGCAAAGTATTATTAATAAACCTTTGAAATGTTGAAGGCACTCCACAAAGACCAAAGGGGCATACTAGCCATTCAAAAAGACCTTGTCTGGTACGGAAGGCTGTTTTCCATTCGTCCCCTTCCTTGATTCGCAATCTGTGGAATGCTGCGCGCACATCTATTTTAGTGAACCAACGTGCTTTAGATAGTTGGCGTAAGGTCTCTCGGATGAGCGGTAGAGGATAACGGTCTTTTTTTGTAATAGCGTTAAGACCGCGGTAGTCAACGCAAAACCGCAGGCCACCAGAGGGCTTTTTGGCAAACAATACCGGTGAACTAGCAGGTGAAGCACTCGCGCGTATCCATCCCTTATCTAGGAGATCTGCTAAAGTTTTGCAAAGAACTAACAATTCTTCTCTTGACATTTCATAAAGAGGCCCATATGGCGGTTTCTTTTCAACATTTTTATCATCTTTTTCGAGGTCAATTTCCATATCGTGTCCAGGTCGATGAGGGGGTAGGTCACTTGAGCTATTTCTAGGAAAACCTCTTCGAGCCCATGCAGTTGTCCAGGAAGTAACCCACGGATTGATTCAACAGTAGGTCTGACACGCGTTTCACTTAGTTTTTCCAACGCTTTATTTATGTCCGATATGGTGACAGATGCAAGGACAAGTTTTCCTTATTGTTACGCGCGCGCCTTGTAAGGGCAGAAAATACATGCGCAGACACTAATTTGGCTTCTCTTATATATTTTGTTAAATCTTCAGCTTGGTCACTGCTACTCTCGGTACTTTCGTAAATCTTCACTTTCTGATGTCCTTGACCAATATGCAAGACATGGTCTCCTGCTTGGTAGACAGCGTTATTTCTTTCGGCCCAGCCTTTACCGAGGATTAGATCATAGTGTAATCCGTGGATTATGTATCCCCATAATCTTTCTTTTCGGCCGCTAATATCTAAAGTAACGAACGTAATATAGTTAATTTTGTAGCTTTTATCATCATCTTTCGCAAGCTTAAGCTCTCTAGGTTCTACAAGAATGCGTGGCAGGTTTCTTTTTTTAACAGTCTCTTCACTTAATGCAGCATATGGAAGGCAGCCGGAGTCAAAAAGAGCTGAGAGATAAAAATGATCATTTATAAAGGCATCTATTAAAAATGGTTTGCTATCCATTCTATTCTTAGCCTGTAAGATTTCAATTTTAGATGGCCTTGTTGCCAGATTTATCCCAAAAGAATCCCAAACCTGTTGCCTCTGAACACGACTTCGCTCAGAGGTCATTCGTTTCCCGAATCAGAACGAGACAAATGTTCATTAAAAAGGTTGGAATTAGTTGAGGCCGCATTGACGACCGAGTTTCGGAACCTACCAGAGCCTCTAGGTGTAGGGTTAACGCGGAAATTTCGGTACCTACACTCGCTCCATCTGTGTGAAGGAGATCTACCGCATCTCTCACACTGACCCTGTTCAACCCTACGGTTACGTTCTGGCTGAGGTAAATCAGGCGGAAATGGACGGTTATCGGTTCTAAACTCTTTATTCCTAGAGTCTCCTCTTCCTTGAGTGCCTTTAAATGCAGCTAGTAGAGATTGCATTTGGGCCTGTAGGGCGTTTATCCCACCCATCTGAACATCGCCGTCCTGATCAACAGGAGTAAAAGAGTGGCTGTAGGGATTGGGTTGAGGCTGATGTTGTGAATGGGCTGGAGTAACCTGAGCTTGGTTGGTTTGAGTGTGAGGAGGCCGCCAAAAGTCGATGCGTTGGTAAAATTCCTTATCTGATCCCGTGGCCATAGAGAACTCGGGCAGCTTTTCCAACTCATTGGCCATTTCCTGAACTTCGACTACAAAGCTGTCATAGTCCGTGTTAGATATGCCGGATCTATAGGCAAGGCCTTTACGTAAATGCGGCGCTAGCCCCTCTTTCATCGCGTTGACCTTGGACGCGTCCATAGGAGCGAGTATTCCAGCCTCGGAGCAGTGCTGTTCGAATACACTCCTAAATCTAGCGAAATGTTGACGTGGTACTTGTTTGATGGAGTGCAGAGCAGTCTGCGCTTTGGACGGCGCGTCTTTATTAGTGAAGAGGCCCTCCAGGTTAGCCAAAAATTCCAGGATATTCCACTCTTTGGATTTCTTTTTCTCAATCATCCATGGGGCAACCCTTTTCTGAGCGTCGGGAGGTAAGGAGTGGGTATAGACCCCGTAACAGAAAGCCTTCTCGTTGCCTAGGGACTTCCTGATATTGTCGTCTTCTGCAATCCCTTCGAGGCTTATCTGGAACGTGGCAAAATCGGATGCGTTGCCGGACCACTTTGGCCATTTGTCAAACATTTTTATCGAAAGGTGGCTGGACGGTGGTTGCTCGAAAGTTTGTTTGAATTTTTTTTTTTTAATTTCTGGAGTGCCCATTCGGTATCTATGAGCTGATGTGCTTGGCGTTAGTACTCTTCCAAGCTGGTATAGTCAAATTGGACTATTGAAATATGACGGCTGTCAGGGGTTGAACAGATGATGTGTGCTGCTTAAGCGAGACGTCGCGCAACACGTAGTAAGAATGAGAGTGTAAGGATTCCTCTTCCGATCCTCCCGATCCTTCCGATTTTCCCTTCACCATATAATTTTACCCTTCTTCCCATGTTGTTATGACAACAGTATAATCCTTTACATATGGGATCATGTTGATATTAGATTAATGTCTATGTTATGATGAGCTAGTGGAAGGAAGCCAGTATATGTAGGACGGCTTGGTCTGTAGCTTCAGAGTTCTCCACGCTTAGTTTTCTGTCATACCAAACACCTCCCGATCATCTCCGGTCGCCTTTAGTACCGTTAGTCAACACCAGTATTCGCTCGAACCTTTAGTCTCTCTAGATAATTATACTACCAAATTCAACCCTTTAGTTTTTCTATGTGATCTCGAGTAGACCTTCAGTCATCTCTCGCAGTCTATCTAACCTCTATTCCACTACAATTACGCTTCAGTCCGTACGCCTTTTCTCCAATCTGACAGAGAGAATCTGAATATGTCACGAAACAGGTCGTGATTTAGTCAATCAAACGAGGGAAAGTAGTCTATTCAGATTCTCTATGAAGAATGAGAGGTAAATACAGAGGGAAAACACGTTCTACATATATGCCAAGTGCGTCCTAATATGCGAGGGATCGACATTAGTTGTGGACCCGTAACATCCAATGCTGGGAAAAATGGATGAGCTCAGTCTTATCCATCTCAAAAGTGACTGATAGCTTATTTGATTTTTCTATTAGGTTATCTGTAGCTGCCTTTAATAATCGAATGTTTTTGTCCACTGATGTTGTTGCCACTGAAATTGAAAGGTCGTCAATGTAAGACAGTTGAAGAAAGTTAGGTGGTGTTTCCAATGGGTACAGATATCTTATGGAGAGCAAGAAGAGCAAGGGAGAGACAGGGCTGCCTTGGGGTGTGCCTGTGACTTGAAATACACTACTCATCTGTCCATTGAAGCATAGCTGCATTGTTCTTCCTGTCAAGAAAGAATTGACCCATGAAATAAAATTTGTTGGTAGCTGAAGTTTCTGGAGTACTTTTGTCAATGCCAGTGGCTGGAGTCTATCAAATGCTCCGAGAATATCAAGGAAGACAGTAGATACAACTCTGTTTTTAAGTTTATTCTGTTCCACAAAGTTCTGCAATAGCAAGGCTGCATCAGTTGTTGATCTCTGCTTCCGACCTCCCATTTGGCTATCATGTAGTAAGTCACTGGTTGTGTTAGCAAAGTATGAAATCCGGTTGGCATAAATCCGCTCTAGAAGCTTAGATAGACATGGGAGAAGAGAAATCGGCCGGTAGGCTTTTGGCGAGCTGTAGTCCTTATTTCTCTTGGGTATGATTATTCCAAGTTGTCACGGTTTCAGTACAAGGTGCATGAGCGATCTTGTAGGTACAGTATATTTATTATAATTCTCTAGAGAGAGAATTCCTATAGCTAGAATACAAATATATATATACTTTCTGTGTCGGAACACTACCAATGGTCAATTCACAAGCTTGTGTGGGGTTACTCAATTCATTCCTATCTCTGTTCTCTATGGGAAGAAATACTATAAATACATTAGTACCTTTTTCTGAATCGCTATTCCCTATAAGGAAAGGTCTCAACTCGACCCTTGTACATAACATTTTGCGAGCCAGTTCACACACTGGCGGTAAACGAGAAATAAATAATGAAAATGAAAAATGAAAATGAAAAAAATAATCAATGACCTATCTTTATACTAGATTCTTTTTCTTTTATCTTTCAACCCACTGATTTGATTTGACACATATCGAATTTGTATCAATAAGTTTCTTGAGTGCATGGCAAGGTTTTTCTTTTGTCATGGCATCTGCAGGATTGGAACTTCCATCGATCCATCGAACTTCAGCTATTTCCCTACTTTCGTAGGATTGACGGAGGCACATGAGATCTATCATAAGCCTTTTTTCTTGAGTTGTTCCCAACTTAACCAAACAATCGTACAGGGATTTCGAGTTAGTACACAGAACAAGAGGTATTTGATTGTCTAGTATCTCGTCGAGAGTTGATTTGATAGATGCGCCAATATCAAATCCGTTCGCCATTCCGTAAAGTTCCGCTGCTAAGACACTTCGTGTGATTCTTTTGCACTTGGTTGACGACCAATGAATTATGTTGGCCTTATTGTTCTTGTCTGCAAGAACCATTACGAAACCTATTTGAGAGGACAGATCATTATTGTTGGCGAAGGAGGAGTCGGTGAAAATGATAAGTTGCAGAGACTCTAAATCTAGTTCTACAAACTTAAGACCTCTCGAGGCGTTTTTGATTTGCCATTCAATTCTGGTATTCAACTTATCAATACATTTGTTGTCAGGATTTGTAGCTTGAGCAGCCGTGGATAAGTCGAAGGATGATTCGGGCTGACACATGCTGGCAACGTAGGCCCCTCGAGCTCGTTGTGATACAAACTGTTCTTTTTGTGATATTGAGTGTCTCACTTGACCTCTGGAACCAGTGATGTCAATTGGCGTTGGGCTGATAATTTGTAGGTTTTTGTAGTGTCGCTCTTGGGTAAGAGTTATAGCCCTAGAATTCTTTTCTCGATGGATATACCCACCATTAAATTTGATGGGATTATCAATGTCAAGTCTTTCACGTTCTTTTGCTAGAAATTTAGCTTGTTTTAACTTTACTTCTTCCTTTGTGGCAAAAGAATTATTGGCTAAGAATAGAGTGTCATCTGTTTGGAGACCAACAATACCAAAGTCCCCTTCAGAGTTGTTGCTGTACAAGAGACAGGGATCGTACGTCGACGTTTTCATCAAGAGATTTCTGGTGTGGTGTTGATGATAAGTCTTATACCAATGGTTACCTGCTTCTGGCACACCGTACAAGGGCTTGACAACTTTGAGGATTGTGCCTTTTTTCGCGAGCTCAATTGGTGGTTGTATGTAGAAGTTTCTGTTCAATTCTGTGTTGGATTGAACATACGCTTGAGTAATATCGCGCAAGTACAAGTCCAATGGTAACATGGTGTGACAGTCGGGGGGAATTCTCAAGTTGGCTTGAGATGCACGATCAATAGTTTACGATTCTTCTAAGGAGAGAATTTGTATGTACAAGAAAGCCTTATTTATACCCGCGCTCTCCTCCCATTCGTGACCAACATTCATTCCTACAAAGCGGACAGATGTACCTGTAGGAAGTTTAGAGTTCTACGATGCTGTTCACTTCGGACAGGAAATTTGTAACTCGGCTACCTTCCACATTGTGCCTCCCGTGCCCGAAACAATCCTCCCTGTGCCCGTCTGAGTGCCGTTAACTATCTGAGTGGATGTTTCACCACACGGTCTATTGCACGGTCCTTTCATTATGTGGAACCCCGTGCCGAGGCAACCATCTCCGTGCACGTCTAAGTGCCGTAAGTAGTCCGAGCCGCGAAGTGAGTTTTCTATTAGCTGGGATCTGCTGGCGGGTGGAAATGGTGCCTGCGTTGGCCAATGTAGGCTACAGGGCTTACTATCGGTTCACCAGCCGTTACAATCCCCCTCCTTTTCCTCGCTGAAGTGGGGTTAAGATGACCGCCGTTTTCGCCTGCTTCGTCGTTTCTCCATAGCGTGGGGTTCTGCTGGTCCAACATATGCACCTGCACTGTTTTCGGGAGGTCCGTCGTTTGATTCTATTTGTCCATATTTTTCTTCGTATTTGTCCAATGCTATGGTGTCTTTTATGAGCTCGATTGGCTCCCATGATGGGTTAGCCCAGCCTGTCCATTTGACTAGTGCTTGACGGAAAGTTCCCCGTCCTCGTTGTACTGTTCTTGCTCTCAGTATAGACTCCACTTCATATTCTGGTTCTTCTAGCTGATCAATCAAAGGCGGGTTTTGCGCGTCATCGCGTTTTTGGCTTGGGAATGGGTCGTCCCCTGCTCGCTTGACAAGTTCGACATGGAAACGTTTATGGAGGTTACCTGGGACATCAAGTTCTACGGTTAGTGCGTCGGGTACAGCCGTTACCCTGTATTTGGCGTGCAGCCAGGCCAATTTTTTTGAAAGTTGCGGGGTACTGATGTTTCGCAGATTTAACCAAACTTTATCCCCGACTTTAAATCTTTCCGGTTGCCTTCGAAGTCTGTTGGCATTTTCCTCATACCGTTGCTGTGCAGAAGCCATGGCTGCTTGAGCGAAGTCTTGTGCGTTCCTTAGACGTTGAATGTAATTTTCTGCTAAAACTTTACCTGGGTGACGTGATAGGTCGTTTTCTTTTGTGGGCTCTGGAAGTGGGTTGACGTCATATCCGTGTCGGAGGAAAAACGGGCTTATGCCCCCAATTGCCGAGCTTGGTCGAGCATTCAAGGCCATCTGGGCCATAGGTAGCAGTTCTGCCCAGTTACTTTGTGCGTAGCAGGTGAACGCCCTCAAGTATTTGAACATTTCCTGATTTGCACGTTCACTAGCATTTGACTGGGGGTGGTAAGCTGTGGTTAGCTGCTGCGATATTCCTAGCGATTTACAAAAGAATTTCCAGAAATGACTAAGCCAATCGCTTCCCCTGTCGCTCGTCAAAAATTTAGGAAATCCGTAGTATCTATAATATCTGTCGATAAAGATACGTGCGCAATTCTCGGCGTCCATGGTTGGCGCGGCGAACATGAATACATCCTTCCCCAGTCTATCCGTAATAACCATGACATTTGTACACCCATTTGATTCTGGCAAATCAGTGACAAAGTCAATTGTTAAATCGCTTCCTAACCTCTCAGGAACTGGGAGCGGCTTTAGGAATCCTGCTTTAGCCTCCCTCCAAACGTTGGTTCGGCCGCAAACGTCACAGTTACGTATAAATTGACGTACGTAATGTCTCATCTTAGGCCAGAACCATCGTTGTAACAGTATTCCTACCATGGTGTCCTTTCCCGGATGACCCGTAAGGTAACTGTCGTGCGTTTTTTGCATTATTGCCGTCCGCAATGGCTCATAATTTGGTACCCAAATTCGATTTTCGCGTCCTCGTAATATGTTGTCGGCCGCCACCGTACATTCTGCGATATTTGCTGTCATATCGTGAGAAATTTCCGGTGGGAACCCGCGTTCCCCTGACTGAACAGCATCTCGTGCACGTCGCCATTGCTTGTCCTCGTTAACTCCATGTTCCCATAGCCGTTGAAGTTCGTCGTCGTCAAATATCCTCATCGTTGAGGCCGTATCCCTGATTTGGGTCGTTTCGTCGTTTCTTTTGGCACTTGTTGAGTGCACAGGGATCTTCGGGAGTAACTGCATTACCCGCCCTGTCGTACGTTCGTCGTCAAATCTCGTAGGTTTATCCTGATCTCGGCGTGAGAGAGCGTCCGGACGCTCGCAAGCTTTACCTGGGCGCCATTTTAACTCAAAATTAAATCGCTGCAAGACATCGTTATATCGAACTTGCCGTTCATTGAGAAGGCGTTTCGTAGTGAAGAATTTGAGATTCTTGTGATCAGTCATGATAACAAATGGTTTAGCCACCGACGTCAACTCCGCCTGCCACTCTTGGAGGCATGTCACTATGGAATGCATTTCTTTGTCGTGGATAGGGTAGTTAGCTTCAGCCCCGTTCAGCCTTTTTGAGTAATAGGCTACTGGCCGGAGTCTTCCCTGCTCGTCTCTTTGAGAAAGACAGCCTCCAAGGGCATACCCAGAGCAATCTGCTTCTAGTATGGTCTCTCTTTCTGGGTCCCACTGGGCTAGTACGGGCTCCGATGCAAAGATTTCTTTCAGTTTTTCGAACGCCGCATTTTCTTCGTGTCCCCATTTCCACAATGCTGACTTCCTAGTCAAATCAGTCAGGGGAGCTGCAATCTCAGAAAATCCGTCTACAAAACACCTGTAAAAATTGGCAAAGCCTAGGAATGAACGAACCCCCTTGACGGATATGGGCGCTTCCCAGCTTTGAATGGCCTTTACTTTTTCCGGGTCAACCGTGATTCCCTTTCCGGCACGTACAATAAACCCTAGATACTTAACTTCTTGGCAAAGGAACTCGCATTTATCAATGTCTAGGTAGAGGCCAGCCTTATCTAGCCGGGTTAATATACTTCGTACTGTCTTCCAGTGATCTTCACAGATACCACTCGTGTATGCTAGTACGTCGTCCATGTAGGCTGTCGCGTCATGATCCAAATGTTCCCGTAGCTGCTCGTTAATATAACGTTGAAAAGTTGCAGGTGCATTAGCAAGTCCGAAAGGAGTAACTAGCCATTCAAACAACCCTAGGCGGCATCTGAATGCCGTAGCCCATTCATCTCCTTCTCGTATACGTATACGATGGAAAGCTGATTTTACGTCCAGCTTCGTAAACCATCGCGCCTTTGATAATTGTCTTAGTGTTTCTTTGAAGAGGGGAAGCGGATACCTGTCTGGTATCGTGATAGCGTTTAACCCACGGTAGTCCACACAAAAACGGAGCCCTCCATTAGGTTTCTTGGCAAATAGTACTGGGGCAGCTGCTGGCGAATTACTCGACCGTATCCACCCTTTTGCGGAAAGATCTGTTAGCGTCTTTCTAAGGACCAGTAATTCTTCCCTAGACATGTTATATAATGGGCCCCAGGAGGGCTGCGCTGGTTTGCCGTCTTTTGTGATGAGATTGATAGCGTGATCGAGTGAGCCTCGGAGTGGGGGTAGTTCGTCTGCTCCACTGTCGTCGGCGAATAGGTGGGCGAAGTCTTTCACCTGTTCTGGTAGTCGTTTGCGAGCTTCTCCAATGGTTAGTCGAGGCTTTGATCGAAGTGCCTTGTTGATATCCTCGAGCGACGCTCTACACACTGGTACCGATTTGAGCATATTTGTAAGTTCGCTTGCAGTTGATGCTTTCGGTCTTGGAGTGCCCTTTAGGTCGTTTCGCCAGCGTTTGGCGCTCTGTACGTACCCACCAAGCTTCCGAAGGTGAAGCTGTTGATCTTTTGAGTGTATTATGGCGTCTTGGTCTTCGAGCCACCTCTTACCAAGAATGAGCTGGTGTGTGCTACCCGGCACTACGTAAAGTAGTAATTTTGGGGTCACGAACCCATCCAAGTCCAATGAAACGTGGGTAATAAATCGAATCATGGGTTTATCTTTAGTTGAGTTCTCCGCTGTCTCTAAAGGACGAGGTTCAATTGGAAGGCGCGGTAGACCTAGTCTGATGGCAAGTTTCTCATTAATAATTCCAGTACACAAGCATCCGTTATCAATTAATGCTTGGACCATTGTCACATCATTTAACAATGCATTGACGAGAAACGGTGTAGAAACCATCTTAAATTCAGAACTATGGACCAATTTTGACTCCTGAGGGCGACTTTCCCCAGGAGTGACTAGTTTTCCGCTTGCCCGGCCGTGTAATACCCTTCGTGTTCCTCGTAGACCCCCTCATCAATGGGATCGAGCGCGACGGCGTTAGTCCTCACATTATTTCCGACCGGATTGATGGCTGGCAATACAGGACATACCCTAGTATTGCATCCCTTTCGTTCACAGCGATAGCAGCGGTTCTCGTTGCGTAGCTGCCTAATTTCATCCGGAGTTTTCCAACGAGATCGCCTATTTGGAGGGGCTTGTTGCTGTGCGTATTGGTTCAAGCCAGACTCGTTGTCTGACGTCTGTCTAGGTCGGGCCGTGTTCACTCCACCCATGATGACATCGCCTTGCCCATCGTAGGGCCTTCCTTGACTTATCCTACCCACATATCGACCCCTGTCCCTACTGATGGGTTGTTGGAAGTTCCTTGTATTATTAGCACCTCTCTCCAAATTTTCCATCTGTACTACCCGCCGTCCGCGGGTAGCAAATTCCTCAACTTGCTGAGAGACCTGCCCTACAATTCCAACCCATTCCGCGTAATTGTCTCTAGGCAGGAGGTGGTTTCCGGACAGAGCACGTCTTATGGTCTCGTTAAGGGCATTTCGAAGCATCGTGATTTTGTTCCTATCACTCCAAGCATCTCCCTCCGCTTCGGTTAGCTTGCTTGCCCAGGACGTAAAAAAAGATGACCATCTCTGATTTTCACCCATTTTCATTGCGTATAACTCATCGCAGGCTTTGTCTGAGCGTGTATCGTCTAGGTTCCCCCGATCGAGAAAGGCTATGAAATCTTCTGGGCGTCGTGTTCCACCAATGCCTCCAACCTCGAAGAAGGACCCTGATTTTGTCTTGGCCTCGCCCTTCAGCGACGTGTAAATTATTAGGAAAGCCCGAGTGTCGCTGTAACCAAAGGCGTTCCAATCCATCCTGAAGATATCGAGGACAGCTTGTCTCCAGGCAGGGTAATGTGCCCTGTTACCGTCATATTCGGGCAAACTGGTCGGGCGAAATCTTACACCCTCGGCTGGGACGGGGTCTTTTTCAATTATTACGCGTTTTTCGATGGCAATAGGACGACGTGTTAGTTCAGCCCTTAGTACGTCGATCTGCGTCTGCAACATTTGAACTCTATCATCCTCCGCTTCCGATTCACTCATGGGATCATGGTAGGTAGCCATGTCAATGTATGACGTAGGGGTTAGAAGTGAAAGACAGGACTTAGTTGGAAGTTAAGAACAAAATAAAATAGAATGAAAACTTGAAAAAAAGAGAATAATACAAATAAAAAATTTATATATAAAGATATAAAAATATCAATCACACTTTCCAAGACCAAAACAATTTTAAAAATAAAAATAAAAATAAAAATAAAAATGGAAATTGAGCGGAAAAATAACACGACGTTAGAGAATGATGAATATAGCAAATCTTCGTATGACAATCAGAGTTAGGGAAATATTGACGCTCGTACGTCTACAAAAATTCGTTCGTTCGTTCGTTCGTTTGTGGGGAAGGGGGGTGAGAAGAATCGTATGTGACAGTCGGGGGGAATTCTCAAGTTGGCTTGAGATGCACGATCAATAGTTTACGATTCTTCTAAGGAGAGAATTTGTATGTACAAGAAAGCCTTATTTATACCCGCGCTCTCCTCCCATTCGTGACCAACATTCATTCCTACAAAGCGGACAGATGTACCTGTAGGAAGTTTAGAGTTCTACGATGCTGTTCACTTCGGACAGGAAATTTGTAACTCGGCTACCTTCCACATTGTGCCTCCCGTGCCCGAAACAATCCTCCCTGTGCCCGTCTGAGTGCCGTTAACTATCTGAGTGGATGTTTCACCACACGGTCTATTGCACGGTCCTTTCATTATGTGGAACCCCGTGCCGAGGCAACCATCTCCGTGCACGTCTAAGTGCCGTAAGTAGTCCGAGCCGCGAAGTGAGTTTTCTATTAGCTGGGATCTGCTGGCGGGTGGAAATGGTGCCTGCGTTGGCCAATGTAGGCTACAGGGCTTACTATCGGTTCACCAGCCGTTACACATGGAAGCAAGTGCGAGAATTATTCTCTGGCTTACTCTTTGTATGGTAGGAGATTGTGTGAGGACAATCTCCTTTTCTCGGTCATTGTAGGCTTGAACTACAAGGCGTGATTTTTCCATTGCCTTCTCTGTACCAGGGTTTTTGATCTCGTCCACAAAACTAGATTTAAATATTCTTGTGCCAGGAGGAATTTCGGTCGGGTTGATCTTTTTAAAAACTCCTTTTTCGAGAAGCCCGCTGATCTCTTTCTGACGTGAAGCAATAAAATTTGGTTGCGGAGGGCTTGCTGGGTTGTTAAAAAGAACTTCTAAGCTTGGGATTTCTGGAAATCGGACAGGGAGGCGACGGGTTCTGGCTGGGTTTCTCCTTAGTCCGCTCACATCTTGTGATGTTTGGGTTTCTTCTTGTGTAGTATTTATCCTAGGGCTAGGGGTGTGGTTGTCGCTTGACACTTCATGAGGTGGAATGTCATTGTTGTTAATTGAAAAGAAAGGTCTGACAACAGTTGATCTAAAGTTGGATGGGCCTGATGGCATATTTACTTTACAAGTTTCGTTGTTGATTTCAATTAATTTAAATGGTCCTTCCCATTTTCCGGCTTGCCCGTTATTACCTTCTCTATAGACAAGTACATCAGAATCTGGGGCTAAGTCTTTTGTTATTGTCGTGTCCGGGCCATTTCGTTGGCCGAGGGCATTTTTGACTTGGAACTTGGCTCTGATCTTTGATATTTCATCCATTGCTTTTCTGATAGCGGCTGCGCGTTGAGTTATCGTTGGTGTTGGTGGATCAGAATCCGTCAATCTAGGATATGCCCCAAAAACAAGTAGCGTTGGAACTAGACCGTTAGGCCCAGCGGAGTCATTGATAGCTTTTATTGTCATTTGAAGCATGCAGGCTTTGTTTGTACCTGTGTTTTTAAGTTCTTCCTTGATTATTGAATACGATCTACGGACTAGGGTGTGGTACCGTTCGACTGTCCCCACAGACCAATGAGCTTCGACGGGGACATTTTTGACAGATATAGCCATTGAAGCTGCACTCTGGTAGAACTCTTTGCTGGTGAAATTAGTTCCAGCATCCGTAACAATAAAGTCTGGGGGACCAATATAAACATCAATCCAACAACTACGAATAGCATCCCATGTATGCTTTGCCGAAAGATTTTGGAGCCATCTTGCTGCTTGAAATTTTGTGGCTGTGTCCACAATATGAAGGACTGGATCAGACTCAATATACATCACATCCACAATGATGGAGTGGTTAAATTGAATGTCTGAGTCACGAAGGTTAAACTTGAATCGGCTTGGTGGACCTCTGTGTTTTTGACAATAGGTGCAGAATTTGGTCAGATGGTCAATTATTTTTTCTGTCAATGTTTTGACGCCCAGAACGTTGCAAAACGTCGTGAAGTCTATTAGCGGAAGGGTGACCGAAGCGTCGGTGAATTCGTCTTAATTCCGATTCTGTGAGAAGGCACGGATTGGAGGTAAAGGATGAGGTGATGAAAGATTGTGAAAATTCTCCCCAAATTAGAAATGCATGGCCAAAACGCCGTATAACTGGAACCTTAGTAGATCGAGAAACCAAAATGTTTTGAATATTATCGTAGTAAACGCCTAATTTATCCATATCTGAAAGAGAAAGTAAGAAAGGAGTGTCGGCCTTAACAATATGAAATTCGATTTCTCCAATTGGGGTTGTTAGAATGATGGAGCCAATAGAGGTGGCGCATCCAATTCCGAATTGAACCTTAACAGTTCCGGCTGTAGATGTATTAATAGGTATATAGACAACATTGCAGAGAGCCTGATATTGATTATACCCCGCAGTTGAATTTCTTGAAGCGCCGGTATCGATAACTATGCCGTAAAAAAGATCTTTTGCATATCTTGATGATGTTAAAAATGAAAAAGAATTTGTTGAATGAGGATCAATATAGTTTGTGGGGTCGGTACGCGTGATAGCATGTTCAAATGCTTGGTTTTCTAGGTGTTGCGTCAGCGCCCTCGGGTTGATAATACTATGTACCGAAGAAAAATATATTGACGGTTCAGAAATTTCATCGTCTGTGTGGTGTGGGGAAGACGAGTCAATATCAAGTATCAATGTTTCCATTGTTTCTTGAATATCATCATCCGAAATATCATTTCCGTTGGATTCTTGTTGCCTCTCGTACTCTGCAATGTATTGATTTGCATTTTTTTCGAAATTCTTTGATAATTGTTCTTTAAATTTAGCTTTTGCCTGTTGTTGTTCTGATTCTGAATGATTACTAGACCAGCATCCAGGCTTTTTGCAGACATAACATTTCCCTTTATTTAGGCTCCCTTGTTGATACTTATATGGAGTTCGTATCTTTGTATCTACGCTGTTTTGTCCTTGATTGTTTGATCGTTTATAATACCGCCGGTCCGTGAAGAATTGTGTTTGTTCGGTTTCTTTTGATTCTTCGTAGGTTTTAATTGAGGATTGGAGATCGTTGATTAATCCTGTGAGTGTTTCACTCGGTTTAAAACAAGCGAAGGAACAGGCGGGAACTTTGCGGCAGGCATTGATAAGCTTGTTGTGAAAGAAACCGTCTGATCGGAGTTCTTTTGAAAGACTCATCTGTAGATTTCGCAGTTCGCTGATTAGGATCTGAAGGCATTGTTCTGTTGATTTTTGTGCATTTTCTTTTATTACCAATCCCAGGTTAAGCTCGTCCCATCTTGCAAGTCTGCTTCTTTGATACTCTTCACCCTCGAAGTAATTCTGTGTAGTACGACACATTACATCGAAGTTACGCGTTAGTTTATTTGATGCTATATTTGCATAGTAGTGATTCAATGCGGCACCACTTAGCATCGTTGGATATGCTTTTGCTCGGATACGATCTGGAATATCCGCTCTTTCACAGTTATCGAGGAAAATTGCCAATTTAAATTCAAAGCTGTCTTGTTCTCCTTGGTATTTCATTTCATTGTCATACATTCTGGCCAAATTTGCAAGTTCTTTGCCATAACCTTGATCTTGGTTTGTTAGAAATTGTCAAGGATTTCTAGGAGGAAATATCTCGAAGAACAAGTGTACAATTTCGGACAAGAATATATTGATAGTTGTATAGGATATCGAATTCTCTTCTCAATATGAATTAATAAAATATAGTGTTTCGTTAACTTAGTTTAACATGTACAAAATAAGCCAATCCTTAAATACAGATCCCCGAACTCCCAGTGATCCGGCTTCAACCAGCCACTCAATTACTGCAGGGTAGTATTTCCTAGCCACTGCATTACAGATACTACTGAATCTCGTGTCCCCTAGCTAAGCTTAATCATATGCAATAGAATCAAGTAAATTGATCTTGATGATCAAACTAGAAATCTAAACCTTCATACATACGAAATCTAGATTTCCAACACTCCTCCTGAGCATCAAGACCAATTAAGCCATTTTATTTGATCTTGAAGATTTGCTTATGAATTTCCTTCGCTTTGGAAAATGGCAGGAGTGCTGTGAGAATATCTTCCAAGATCATTTTGGTAGGGATATGTTTTACATTTTCCCGTCTTCAACACACTTCCGGACATAATGATAAGCCACATTAATGTGTTTATACCTTCCCGAATTTGAGCCTTTAGCAATTGCCATTACACTTTGGTTATCATTATAAGCTAATGAGCCATCATTATCAATAAATTTGTTTGCAATGTGAACCTCATTGAGGAATCCAGTGGTCCAGATAAACTGCTTTGAAGCCTCAAATAGTGCGACATAGTCTGTCTCTGTCATTGAATTTGACCCCGATTTCAAACGCCTAAATTGTGACTGCCGTTTAGTCTTATCTTCTGTTCTGTTGAGAAACTCTGAATAAGATTGAGGTATTGCAATATATTTTCGAATTTGCAAGGCATCAGCCCTCGGTACATATTCATTTCTAAGATGTATAGTCGTAGTGATACGGCTACTCCTCCTAAGTATTGGGACTTTAGCTTCAGGGATTATTTCTAGTGAATCAGGTGTAGTTTCTCTAGGAATTTTAGGTCTTGATATTTGTGCTTGCTCCGACACAATAGGCTGTGAATAGTTTGGCGGCACAATATCAACTTCCGGAGTAAAATCTTCGTCCGAGTAGTAATTAATATCACTTGGAATTTGCTGAGGAGATGCATGCATATCTATAGTGTCAAAAACGTGGGATAATTGATCTTTCCAAACCCAAAAGGAAGCTTCGATAACTCGCACATTTTCAGACGTTATCACCTTATTGGTTCCAAGTTTCAAGGGAATACAGTTGCAGAATTGAGTTTTTGGCTCGCAATACCCGATAAATATGCCACATTGAGAGGTAGGTATAGGTTTAATTCGATGTCGATCCTCATTATTGATCAGTGCATGATAGATATAGGCCCAAAATTTCTGGTCGAAGATCTCTGGAGAGCGACCACTCATCGATTCGAAAATAGTTGTACTATCATAGCGCATCAGTAATATGTTTCGCAGGTAACGGGCTGTAGTAACTGCAGCGTCCCAGAACTTGAATAGTAAGCGGGCTCGATAAAGTATACATCTTACCACTGTAATAAGTGATCGATTCAGTCTCTTTGCTACCTCATCTTGATATTGCGAATATGAAGCACTAATCTGCTGGGTTAAACCATTGAAATCGGTCGTTTTACATTCAGAGCTATCGTCAAAGCGCACTATATTGATGGTCGGTCTAGACTCTCGTTCTTTTCTTTCCTTTTCTAACAGAAGATAATTTGGAATATTCCGAGTATTGGGGTGATCCAAATCAAGGACTTTTGTAGATAAAGAGAAAGGACCGCGATTCACTTTCCCCACTTGTTTGCTTGAGCTACATACATCACATGGTTCCAAAACTGTCTTTTGGATTTTGGAATTTTGCGCAATTTTAGTATGAAGACCTGGCGGACCCGGATGAGCAATGTGACGATGTAAAAGATCGGTGGCTGACTCCTGCGTATTCTGTGATAGCATTCTGACAGAACGACGCGAAGAAGGTGAAGAGGCATTATTCCAGGAAGAAGATGTATTAAAGCAGAATAATCCCGAATCTGATCTAGCGGTTGCAATAACTGATCCATTCCTTGATAACACGCTTAGTCCTCCGTTCACTGATTTAATACCTAATCCCTTTGATAAAAGCTGAATCCCAGATACCAAGTTTCTTGTACAAGAAGGGACATATAGAACGTTCTCCATAGTAATAACTTTGCTAGCTTTCTTGTTCTCCAATTCGAATACCTTAAACTGTACATTTCCAGTGCCAGAGACAGGGATATGTTTGCCTGAGGCATCAAGAATGGATTTCTTGCTGGTGGACATAGAAATGAACATGGACTTATCGCAAAAGACATGGTGTGTTGCACCAGTGTCGAGCACAATATCATTCCAATTGGAGACTTTTGTTGTATCTAATGAATGCTCCTCCATTATCCATACTCCAGCCTCAGATGCTTCATCATCACTAATGTGGTCGGATTCGACCTTCGCGGGTTTAAAACGATTAGCTGATTTTGCACGCAACTTCCTAACTTTGGCAGCCTTGTTAGGATTCTTGGCCGCCCATTTAGATCCATCAGGGGTATCAATCCAGTGAAAGCAGCTTTCGCGCAAGTGGCCTCGGCGCTTACAGTGTGCACATCTCTTTACAGTAATAGAATTGTCGGAACTTGTGCTGGATTTACCGACTAGGGCCACGACTGGTGTAGGGTGAAGATCGCGATATACTGCTTGAGAAGCACGTATTGATGATATAGCAGACTGCAGAGAGATGGTTGGTTCCCGCAATGAAATGACAATCGACATGTAGAATCCTCTGCAGCATTTAATGAAGTGTGTCAATATCCGTTTTTTCATGCTTGAATCTGAAGGCGCTGACATGCTGTTGATCAAACAAATTTTAGATCGTATTTCAAACAACTTTTGCACGCATTTGTCAACCTCAATGTCATCTTCGAAAGTTAATCCCCAGTATTCCTGTAATAGTTCGTCTACGTCCTCAGTTGCATCTGGACAGTAGAATTGTTTCAGGTTATCCCAACAAGTTTTCGAAGAGTAAGAGGAATGAACAAGGTGAAATGCGACGTCGGGTACAAGTTGAGATATGGCAACTCGTATATTTCTATCTTGTCTTGAGATAAGTAGGCCGGTCTCTGAGCTTTTTATATCCTGCGTCTCGAGCTCGACTTTTGTCTCCAGAATGTAACTTTCAATTTCAAATAGCGACAAAGTATCAAGAAAATGAGTGCTCCATCTGTTATATGTAGATTTCTCCAACTTTGGAGCACACTTCATTGACTTCAGTATTTCTGCAGCAGACATTGTGAGATTCGGAGTATTGAAGTAACGAATTAAAAAAATTGAGGTATATTCGATCAAAGGACAACTTATCAATAAAATCAATCAGCTCAGTTGACTAGAGCGTTGGTCTCATAATCTGTTAGAAATTGTCAAGGATTTCTAGGAGGAAATATCTCGAAGAACAAGTGTACAATTTCGGACAAGAATATATTGATAGTTGTATAGGATATCGAATTCTCTTCTCAATATGAATTAATAAAATATAGTGTTTCGTTAACTTAGTTTAACATGTACAAAATAAGCCAATCCTTAAATACAGATCCCCGAACTCCCAGTGATCCGGCTTCAACCAGCCACTCAATTACTGCAGGGTAGTATTTCCTAGCCACTGCATTACAGATACTACTGAATCTCGTGTCCCCTAGCTAAGCTTAATCATATGCAATAGAATCAAGTAAATTGATCTTGATGATCAAACTAGAAATCTAAACCTTCATACATACGAAATCTAGATTTCCAACATGGTTTGATATTTGTGAAGGCTTATCGTCTGGACTATAGAGATCTTGCTTGAGGTCTTGTTCTGGAATATATTTATAGGAGGGACTTTTGATAAATGAGTTATCATAGTTTTTGTCGAATTTTGTCTCCGGTGGTAGAAGTTTGACCTTTGAATTCATAATTGAAGCTATTTTGTTTGAAGAGAAGGTCTCGTTTGACGAAGATATCTCTTCAAGAGTCCACTCAGTTGGGTCTTCTTCTATTACAACATTGTAGAGGGACTTAGCTATTGTGGTATTTCTATCCCATTTCACCCATACCCCAAAAGTTGTGAGGTGGGAACGGAGAGCGCGTTGAAGCGGTAATTTAGCAAGTTTAAAGTCCTCAGCTGTTGTCATGTAGAGACATGATTCATTCATGAGTTGATATTATTCAGACGATCATGACTATATCACAACGTCATGTATAGACACGATTCATCGTTTGTACCTGTTGTATCAACCATGACTATGTCTTAGTGATAGGAGAAACATCATTGACTAGTTACTAGAAACCTAGTCAAGATCCTAAACATACAACTGAGACTAGGAGAATTTTACTGAGTAAGTAATTATTCTGATGAATCTAGATCTGGAGGAAGATAATCTGGTTGCTTGGCTCGAGGTATATGAACCTGAGAATATCATGTATTATAAACTATATAGAAATCTATCTCAATCACAATCATCATCTTAATTCATGTCACCATCAATAGCTGCAAAGGACAGTTTAACCATTTCCTTATAGCTGTGCAATTGGAGAAGTCATCCTTGAACGCCTCCCAAAGGTTTTCGTCCTTGAACTTATACTTATTGTATTCCGTAATCTTAGATTCTATCAAAACGTTCATTGCTTTTGCTGCTACTGCTGTTCTTGTTGCTGTCGTTTCGGCCTCATTTGTTGATTCAGACATTTTGAGACAGGGTAGGTTAAGGTGGTCGGGATCTGGGGGGTTTGTTATGCATGATGGACGCAAATCGAGGGCCTTTGGCAGGGGTCGATTTCTTGAGTATATCTTCGAAGTTGAGGGCCTTGCGAAAGGGGTCAACCATAAATTTAAACTCCTTAGCAAATACAATCGAATAGAGGCCTTTGTCAGGGACTATGCAATTGGATCTCTCTTCAAAGGGTGTATCTGATCTGTACGTCTACTGATCAGTGTCGGAACACTACCAATGGTCAATTCACAAGCTTGTGTGGGGTTACTCAATTCATTCCTATCTCTGTTCTCTATGGGAAGAAATACTATAAATACATTGGTACCTTTTTCTGAATCGCTATTCCCTATAAGGAAAGGTCTCAACTCGACCCTTGTACATAACATTTTGCGAGCCAGTTCACACATTCTGAGATACTCCTCTTCTGTAAGGTTCTCCCTATATCTGGAATAACATGGAATCCTCGACAATACCCTAGAAGATTCTTGATACACCTGTTGTCCTCATGAACCTTCAGTATGCTTCCAGAAAGTTCATTGAGAATCTTCTAAGCTCCTTGTATTCCGAGATCCTTCCCGAAGATTCCCTTGCATTCATTGCCTGCGCTAGCCAGCGTAGGCTACAGGAATCCCTAGGCTTAACAGCCGTTACACATGTGCCTGTTTCCATTGAGCTAGATGTTTACCATCATTAAATAACTGCGAGTAGGCCTGGAAAAAGAACTGTGGTTTGGCTGATATGGAAGCCCTGATAATTGTCCAATCAAGCTGGACCAGTCCTGGAGCTGTTGATTTATTTGGAGCTGTATTTTTCATCTCTTCCATGGTAAAAGGTGGCCAGTCCCAGTTTCTTTCACAATCTGATTCTGGTAGTTCTAGAACATCAGTAGTTGAGGTTATGATATCACCATCACATCTATTGTCTAACTGTGTGATGTCTTGTGGAAATAAATTATTTGCAAGAGCATCATATTTTTCTTCAAAAGATGAGGCTACTGATACCTGGTTATTGTTTTCTACAGGCTGGTATCTAAGTTTTGGTATCTCATTTGTTTGGAAGCGGTCTTGGCTGGTGTAGTTGTAAGCCTTGAAAATCATCTTATCTTTAGCTGAAGCTAGAAACTCAAACTAGTGTTGCCTCTTATTGTGCTGAATTTGATGAAAATATTGATTCCTTGCTGACTTTGTATCCTGAATTACCTGGTGACTGAAGGAGAATTTCTGGTACCGCTTTAGCTTATGAAACAATTTGCGGGGTTGAGTAAGCTCCTCTGTCCACCATGGCTTTGATCTGCTTGAAGGCTTGGAAAAAGGGATTGATTTTGCTGCAGCTTTTTGGATTACTTCCTCAAGAAGTGAAGCTACAAGGTCAGTATCATTGATCTTGATAGCTTGGTCCATTTGATCTTGAAGTCGTCCTTGCTCTTCCTTAATTGATAATTCAAACTGAGACCAGCTTGCTTTCTTGAGGTTAAACCTTGGCGGAAGGCCACTCTTTATGATGGGTTCAGCTGATGATTGGCTGGATAGTGTTGATTCGAATATGATCAGCTCATGATCTGAGCCAGTTGACTCTCCATATCTCCAGTTTCCCCATTTTAATTGTCGAAATTTTGCTGCAAAGGCTAGATCAATAATTGAAGTCTTCCTAGAGTTAGACCTGTGGATTGTACCTACATACTCTTCTATAATGGCCGAGTTGGTGATGATTTGAGCTCGAGCACTGTCCAGGTATCTTACTAAATTATTGGCAAGAAGAGTATTATTCTGAGCCTCAGGATTCCATGAAGAATGGTGTAGGTTGAAATCACCAAGGAATAAGAATGGTATATCCATCTGTGGCTTGAGGTCCAGGAAGCGCTGTAATGTTAACTGGCTTAAAAGATTCGAGGTTGGCTTCTCATTGTACATATGTACCACATAGAATGCTTCACAGGATAGTCTAAGTTCCAGAAGTTGATAATCAGGGTCAGAAACTATATCATATCTAGCAGTGATATTGAGGTGACTAGTCTTTTTGATATAGGTTATGACCCTGGGTCGAATTGAATTAGAAATTAAGGGAAGAATAATATTGAATGCTGAATGAGTGATAGGCTGAAAACCCTGTAAATAATGATTAAAGAACACATATGGTTCCTGGATGAAAAGTATATCAATATCCTCCTTGAGTGCAACCTCAAAAAGGGACTACAAGATCTCTCGACCCCTTGCAGCATTGTGTTGGCCTATTTTGAGTGTACCTAACATGATAATGCTTTAAAGTAGTCGCAATCTTGTCTCTGGAAAGCCAAGTGGGTGTTCGATTTACAGTTGGCACATTGAACTGCATGGTGGATGCAGCTCTGGGTGGCACTGCATTTTGCACATTGGTGGGCTGTAGTAATGTGTTTGCCCAATCAGATAGCACAGACTGGGTCTTTACTGCAACCAATCTGGTGGTGTCCATAGCTTAGACACTTCCGACATTGGGTCTTATGTGTAAATTGTTGAAAATTTACTACCTTCAATTGAAGGCCTCCAATTAGGACACCTGACTTGATCAAGTGTTCTTTTTCCTCCTCAGATGTTACCGAGAATGCTATTGAGGCTCTCAACCTCTGTTGGTAGGTTTTACTCAACCATCTAGGTTGGCCTTGTGTTTTTATCCCCTCATTAAAAATCTCAATTTCTTCATTAATTGCATCAATTGGGATTGAAGTTGGTACTCCATGAACCACTAGCTTGGGCCAATGGCTAACTTTTTGGACCTTATTTATGGGCCATCCTGCAAATACAGTCTCCCATTTTTCTTGGTCTAATAAAAGCTCACTTGGTGGTGAGTCCATGCAAGTTAAAACTAGATTGCCTTTCACAGAGGTATGTACTCTTGATATGGCCCTCTTCCCCAGAATTTTGTTGATGCTCTTTCTGATAGTGTTAGACCCTTTAGGGTCAATTGAAAAATGTAAAGTAAAAATCTATTCGTGAAAGTCTGTCTCTCCTAGTCTAAAGAAAAACCACTGTATATACACATATCTCCTGAGAATATCTACGTGTGATGATGAAGTGCACGAGCGTCTTCCCACAGTGTATCAAGACTGATACTTTCTAGAAACATCGTGGTTCTGCTTGAGACTGCCCTTCAAACACCCAAGGAAATACCCCAACCCAAAACAGCTCTCAATAATGCGCTACGACTCATCAAACGACGTAGTTTGATCAAAGCCATACCATTCAAACAATTCCATGTTTGACAGATAGAGAAGGCATTGAATGTGGGTAAAATCTCCCCCTGCTTCGTCACTAGTGTGACCACATTTTCGCTTGGTAGTGGTGCTGGAGTTTGAATAGCTATTTGTTTTGGGACAGAATCTTGATTGATGAATTCTGTTGGACAAACAACAGGAGGTACTGGATTTTGCAACCTATTTAAAACCCTCATTCTACTTGCAGGTTGCTCCGCAGGAGTGGTTGGTGCAAGTGGTGCATTCTTCCTCAGTATTTGAGCATACAAGGGTATAGTTGGTGCTGGTACTATTGGTACCTCTTTTGGTGTTAATGGCTGACTTGGTGAAGCCATATTATTTGGCATAGAATTTGGTCTGATTCTACCATCCTCTATATAGCTTCGGAATATTTCAACAAGATATAGAATAGAATCTTGCTTTCCTTTATTATCTGTCAAGCTATATGCTTTGACCAGTAAATTTCGGGCCTCTTGAGTAGCAGATAAAAAGGTATGTTGCTTAGTAATTTTTGGCTCTTCAATTTGAATTATTTTCCTGGAATTGATAACAGGTTGAATTGTTTCAGGTGATTTTCTTTTCCTTGACCTTGTCTGGTGAATTTTTTCCTCTGTAATTTTTGGCTCTAGATCCTGTGCAGTGATAGGGTGTTACGGTTTGACCGTGGTTTAGCTTAGGTGGAGACCTAAGCGGAATTTGGGGGCGTATTAGGGAGGTGTTACATATTATCTTGTATCAAGCGACTAAGTTTCACTTGGCCACATTACATTGGAGCTAGGAAGGAATGTGAGACGGCGAAGTAGAATTGCCAAGTGAGAGAGTCAGCTAGATGGCAAAGATGACGACGGGCAGTGGCGGAGCGATATGTCATTCTCACCCACAGAGTACGTACTGGATGAGCTAGGAGGATGTACAAATAGTCATTACCCGTAGTTGTGATACTTCTCTCTTCATATAGTTTAATCTTTCTAAAAGTACACTACAACCAGCTTGGTTTCGTCACATAGGGTCACTGCTGAATGGGTCATCTTGAAGATCTTTTGTAAAAATATTTTTGGTTGAATTTGGCACATTCACTTTTGAAGATTTTTTTGAGCTCCAAATTGAGTCTGACAGCCTTGCCACATTTTTAAAATTAAATGATTTTTGGGTGGGTGGAGAAGAGGGAAGGTTCAGAGATTTGGCAGAAGAGTCTGGACTCATCTTAGAACTTGATATTTTTTTGATATAATTTTTAATTTATGTTTTAACTGCTTATTTTTTAGGATAATGAGATTTTTTTTGTAAATGAAATGAAAGTTAAAATTGGAAAATCACGCGACCAAATCCAAGATCACCTGATAACGCGTCAGTAACGCGTCGCGCGTCGCGCGTTGGGCCTTGGCAAGGCTGGGGCGAAATATTTTCGTCCAGAAGGTTGAAAGTTGGTTTCTGGTCGAAAAATATTGCGATAGGGTGGTGCGAATGTCGAAAACTATATCAACGTGATGCTGTTAAAGAGACGAAACCGAAAATCGAATTTATAATGCTGTAGCTAGTGGTGGGCGGAAGTTGTGGCTCTGATACTAAGTGGGTTTGTTGAGTGGAAGCTGTATGTGGTCTGTTGCTCTAATGGGACAAAGAACTTGAGGACGAAAAGGCGGCCGAGATGCAGTGTGAGAGGGGTAACAGGTCTCTGAAGACCATGCTGGGACTGACATTTTCGAGGGGTTTTCAACTTTGGAACGTTTGTGGGCACCAAGACCGAGATTTTGGCTAATTAGCCAGGAGGGCTTCTTTTGTCGATGAGTCAACGGCACTACCCAGTGCCCTGAATGGCAGAACAGAAGTTGGGCTAAGCTAACTCACAGCAATCACACTCTGTCAAGACTTTTCAGACTTTTCAGCACGACCTTTGGAAATGAGGCTAGAAAGACAGAGAGTAAATTACCCGAGATACCCACAAGCTAGTAATGCGCAGCTGGCCGGCCTTTTCGAACGCTTCATTATGGTCAATATGTCTTCAGATTTAGTCCTCATGTCGGTATTGGGAGAGCTCCGCACCCAGTGGTTTTTGCAATTTTTCCCGGAAGCCCAACACTTGGAAGTGGCCATAGTTTCGTTGCCTGTAGAGTTGAGATAATTAAGGGCAAAGTGCAAAGGGCTCCTCTAACTATCTAATCGAATGTGGACTTGTGAGGGGTGGTACTGTTTGACGGGAGCTGTATGGGAGGCGTGTCACGGACTGACTGATGTGGAGATGATTCATGGTGTTGAGTTACTTCGATGGCATTCTAAGCTATTCTAGCAATTAGTTTCTAGATGTTTCCGGATAGTATTTTGTACTCTTACCAGTTCACTGGGCTTCGATCAGATTCTAGGTCACTCTCAGGAGTTCGACAGGAATTGGGCTGGAACTAGATTACTGTAGTCTGTAGTAGATAGTGTCGAAGTATAAGTAGCTGAGGTATCTACATGTCGAAAGCTCTCCAGCTTTCAGTCTTGTACTATTACCTAGATATCCAAGAATCAAGAACCTAGTCTTCTGTTAATATATTGTCTTTATTATCAAGTATCCAAGATTTCCCACCAACCATTTCCAAGTTAAGTAACCAAGTCCCAAGAGAGCCCTGACAAGGCGTAGGTATCCTGTCAAGGGATAGAGTGAATTGAGGGAAGTTACTGTCACATGATATAATGCGTCTAATACGCGATTCACGATGTATATATTTTTACATCAGGAGGGCGCCCCCCGTCTTCTCTCTGATGTTCCCACAGCGTCTAGCTCAGCGAAAATCTTTCTCTTTCGCAAGCTTGCAGAAAACTGGAAAAGAAGGTCACGCGGCCAAAACACAACGCCTGGGGAAGTGGCCATCCGATGGTGCCCGGGCCACGCAGGTATTCTGGGAAACGAAGCAGCCGACGCGCTTGCCAAAGCTGCTTGTGCGGCTCCAGCTCTACACTCGGTATTCTCTATTGCGAGGGCAAGAAGGGAAGTCAAAGCCCAGTACGAGGCTTCTGTTGCACTTTACTGGGCAGAAAATTCTCTATCTAGATATAAAGAATTAGGAATTGGTCCTAATACTAAGATTACAGCCGAGCTCGCCTGTCTAGGGCGACGAACACTAGGATATCTATTAGCTGCACGATCTGGACATGGCAATTTCGCAGACTACCACCGACGGTTTCAGCACGAAAACGCCATTCTAACCTGCTCATGCGGAGAAGAAAAGTCCCCCGACCACTTTTTCTATTGCCACCTTGGGCAGTACCAGGCACAGCTCCACAGAGCACAGAATCCTAGTCCCAGCATATCTTGGGCTCTCGCTTCCGCGGAGGGAGTTCACGCATTTAATAGCTGGGTGCGGGTCACAAATTTCTTTGGAAAAGCACAACAAGTCTGACCGAAAGGGAATCATGTGATTTAACCAAGTTCCCCCTTCCATATTGTTTATTTAATCTATTCTTCATTCAATACAATCTGAATACATGAGAGTTGAAGGGTGACCGGTAACCATGTATAATTTAATCTTCAAGCGCAGAATGATAAGATCCTGGCTTTCATTTGCTATGTTGAACTTGTGTAGGCGCCAACACGTCGGGTAGTTTTATTTAGACTGAGCTAACCGGCACGTGAGGAGCTCACGTTTTTTTTTTTTTTTTTTTAATATTTTTAGGTCCTAAGCTAAGCTCTATATCTCCTAGGAGTCAAAGACCGGTGTACACGGCCGAGATCATGCTTACCACATACCAGACTCGGTCTCACCGCGTGACTCACTACACAACAAGTAGCTAGTTATAATAAAGAAAATGAATGCCCACACAGACTCCCATAACCAAAATTTCAAATCCCATACTCCTGTTTGTGGTTGGAAAATGACACTTCTGGTCTCATTTGCCTACCTGCCACACATCGTGCTATGACTAATTACCACCGTCTCCGCTGAGAGCTGGAGACGGAGTCGCAGGTGGGCCCCCGAAGCAGCCGGTTTCCTGCACAAATTTTGTAAAGTTCTCGAGACACTTAGGCCCGAGAAGCTTGTGGACAAAGTCGTGATGTGACATTGTACCTCGTAGTCGATGCGTCTGGCGTGCGTGCAGTCGACAGTGAATGAAGTGGAGAGGCGTTGTTTCCTCTCCACACGCACACTCCATAGAAGCGGTGAAGTTGTTGAAACGACGATGGCATGCAGCGAAGTTTCCGTGTCCCGTACGGGCTGAGATCAGTTTACGAAGTAGCCGCCGGGAAAGTGCCAGCTCGCGTGGCTTGCGTCGTCGCATGAGAAGACCCAGGTTACGATATCTAGGTGGACACGCTTCCTCCCACCATTCCTCGAGAAGAGCTTGACGTTTCTGATTCATCAGACGACGAACGTACGCCAAAGTAATGGAGCCAGGCTGGCTCTCTTTACTTGGAAGTTGTCGGAGGCCGGAGCGTGCAACTCTATCAGCCTCTTCGTTTCCCTGTATCCCAGAGTGGGCTGGTATCCACTGAACCGAGACTCGAGCCTTTTCTGATAGCGCCCTAAATTGGCGTACATCGTCGAGACTTGTTGTGGCGGTTCCCGTCAGCAGTGCCTTCACTGCAGACTGACTATCCGTCAACACGTTGATCCGCCGCCTGCCGTCGCTTCCACTGTTCTCCCTCTCCAACAATCCCAGCGCAGCTTTCAGGGCCTTTGCTGCCCCTACAATTTCCGCATCAAGCACTTCACCACCATGCTTGATGCCACATCCCTTCAACAGAGTTTTTCCATCTCTCTTCAAGACGAACCCCCATGCTGAGCGACCATGTCCCTCCGATGATCCATCCGGGTAAGCACAAATATCCGATGCTAGTACATCTCCAAGGAACCGAGTAGCCTTTTCCTCCTCCTCTTTCCTTGGGCCAGAGCTCGAAAAATAGCATGGCAGCGGCAGAGGCTCGGCGTCTTCCGCGTCCGGGAGTTGACGGTAGGCCCGCTGTACTCGTGACATCTGGATCCCCGGATTCTTGGGTACCCGAGCAGACTTCTTGTACTTCCGTGTTCCAACGTTTGGACACACGGCGGCACGAGTCCGGAGCGGATGTCGGTTGTCAAGTGAGTGCAGTCGAGCCGAAAACCGTAAGCGGTTCCCTTCCAGAATGATCTTCCCAGTTGGGATACCTCCTTCGCGATGGAGAACAAGATTCGATGTCGTTCTCATTACCGGAAGGGCAGCGCGCAGTCCTGTCAAGATTGCCTTGTCGATCATCTCGCAGAAGATGCTGGTTCGAGGTGTGATGATTCCCCTAATGGTCGGACGTTTGAGGCCGGGCCACCAAACATCTGATCCAAAAGTTGCTATTGGGACAATACAAGTATCCACTGCTCGAACCAGTGCCGCAGGAGCGGCTCCTCGATACGCTGAGTTGAAACGGCGCATGTGCTGGGCAACCTTCAATGCCTTTACACACCAAGTTGTGACGTGGTGTTTGAAGTCCAGTCGCGGATCTAAGTGTATTCCAAGCCAGCGTATTTGGTCTGCTGGCTCGATAGTCACGCCGTTCACACGAATAGCCACCGGATTCTCGCGTTTCCTGCCGGGAAACTGGACTATCTCCGACTTGTTAGTATCGAAGGAGACTGCATTGTTACTTGCCCACTCCAGAAGATGATCGACTTCCTTCTGTACAGAAGCGGCCGACTCAGCAATGCTGCACCCGAACCCTAGGATCCCGACATCGTCTGCGTAGCTGAACCTCATTCCTGGGTTGCCGCTTCGCATAGGCTCTGCCATGTATAAAAGGAAGAGAAGTGGCGATATTGGTGATCCCTGCGGAACCCCACAAACCAGCTCCCTCTGCCCGGTTACCCCTCCGGAGTATCGGACTTGTACCTTTCGATGTGCAAGAAATGAAGCCGTCCATCGAAGAATCGAGTCTGGCCACCCCTGCTCTTGCATCCTCCTCACCAAACTGTTGTGGAGTACTGCATCAAATGCGCCTTGGACATCGAGAGTCGTGAATGTGGCCGCCCATCCCTGGGTGCTTGCCTCTTCGATGTCGTGGACTACGCAGTTGACAAGGTCGTTTGCCGACCTCTTAGGGAGCGCCCCCGAATTGTTGGTATCCGAAAACGTCGAGCGTTACTGCGAGATGGGCCATCCGCTTCGCCAAGAGTCGTTCCAGTCCCTTACCCAAACATGACAGAAGTGCGATCGGTCTCCAGCCCTTGACAGTCGTTGGATCTCGGTTCGTCTTACGTAGGAGCACCACTTCAGCCAGCTTGAAGCAGGATGGGTGGGTGCCGAGTCTGATGCAGGCGCGGAAGAGAGTGCCGACAAATGGTCCAATCGTCTTCCAACATGTTCGCAGAAGCTCCACAGAGATCCCGTCTGCTCCAGGCGCTGTGTTGGCGCAGCCTACGGTGCACATGCGAATCTTTTCGTCCGAGACATGGTCGTTCCAGGGGATTCGGTCGGTGCTCGGCGCATCGAGTGGCGGTAGATCGTCCATCGCTTGGTGTCGTGCCAAAAGAGCATCCCGGAGTACCGCTGCTCGCTCGGCCGGATCGGAGTACAGCTTCCCTTCGTGGTTAAGTGGAGGGGGGGTGCTTGCCTGCCTTGGTTCGGCCGAGCGCATCAGCTTGAACACATCAGTTGGTGTCGTGATCGCTTCGACTTGACGCGTCTGGTACTCTTTCCTTGCCGCTCTGAGGGTTGAGCGCAGCTTCTTCGAATGTATCCATCGCTGTTCCGGAGTCACTGCTGCACGATATTCCGTGTGAGCTAGCTTGCATTCCGGAGTCCACCAAGGCGCACATTTGCCGTGTCTTTTGTTCCTTCGTGTTCCTGCTGCTTTGAAAGCGTTAGTAAGGCCGGAACAGAGATCTTTGGCGTATTCATCCACCTGGCAAACCGAGTCCAATACTGGTGGCGGGTGAGTGAATTGCGCCACGGCAAGGGAGAACCTCGGAAAGTTTCCGCGCGTTACCCTAATCGGCGATGGCTCATGGTCCCATTTTCCGCATCCGGTGGGGACTTGTCCTCGAATCGGAAGATGGTCGCTGGTTATACACTCGCTGCGACCCACCCATGCTTGGGCCCCGTTGATGTTGGTCCAGGCAAGATCCAGCGTGTTGCCGGCTCGATGCGTTGGCTCGCCCACAATCAGACAAGTGAGATTATGGCGTTCCGCCCATCTCTCAATTTCGATTCCTTGTCCGCGTGGGCGGGCAGCATCTGGTTGCCATGCGCGGTGCACCGCGTTGAAATCGCCAGCCGCGACGGATCGTGGTGGTGGGTCCCAGCTGAGGAGTGGTCGAATGGCCGTCGGGTCGTTCGGGTCCTTGTACACGTTGAGAAACGTGACTCCGTTTACCACAACCCAGCAGTAATCCGCCGTCGGGGGATGGCAGGGAAAGATTTGTCTTGCCGAAAGGTTCCCTGTATTGATTCGTGTATAAGTCACAGCCCTGGGTCGAATGTTTACGCCGCCATGTGGTATATGACAGTCGTATCCAGGGTGTGACTTTGTTTCCTTTGTGGCTTTTTTCCACGAAGGTTCTTGTATTAACACTACATCGACGCCTAGCTCGTAAGCTCGGGAAAGCGCGATGTCGTGTGATAAGCCTCCCCTACCTACGTTGATCGACATAAAACTTATCGTAGGTGGGAGGCTGGAAGGGACCCGTGAGGGGCCCTTCAGGAAGACTCAACAGGATTCGTCGTTCCTGTGGCCGTGGCGTCGGAGGCGACGTCGGTCATCAGAACTTCGAAACTGTTGTTTGATTTCACCACTTCGGGTGAGGCTTGCTTTTGCTTGGCAGCCGCTTGTACTGCTGCCTCAGCGCGACGGGCTGCAGCTTTAGCCCTCACCACGGCCGCGAGCTCGCGTTGGCTCGCGATGCGAATATTGGCCAGTTGCTCTTTGCTAACGGGTCCGGCCTTAGTTGGGCGCGCCAGGCAGGTTCGACTGTCGGACCTGTGCGGTCCTCCGCAGTTGCGGCACTTGGTGTGAGCACGGCACTCGTCTGTCGAGTGCATCGTGGAGGTGCAGTTCCCACAGGCTTGAGCGCGAGAGCAACCGCGCGTTCCATGGAACTGCAGGCAGCGTTTGCATTGCTGCACAGTCTGTCGCGGCTTGTGTGGGACCGCAACGCCCGAGTCGTCGAACAGGCGGAATCCTTGTCTTGGTGCTGCTCCCTTCCTGAAATGGGCAAGCCATGACTGGTATGGAGCGTCAAGGCGAGTTTTCCCGTGGGGCCGTACCTTGACTGGCACGGCCTTTGTGACTCGCGTGATCTCCTCGATCACCATCTCCTCCGTCACATGCACCTTTCCGAGGAGGGTGTTGATGGCGACAGGGACCGTCGAGATCCGGAGCGCGACAAGGTCCGAGGCCTCCTCTAGCCTTACCTCGATTGGGAGGAAAGATTCCGCCGCGCTCAATAGGAGCTTGCGAGATTCCAGGTTCTTCGCTCTGAGTGCGAAGCCAGTTGGGACACGGTAGACGTGTTCAATTGCTGCCTGAGGCGCGTTGGTCAGCTGCGCCACCGCTTCTCTGATGCCAGCTGGCGATAGATTTCGCCACTGGTGTTTTGATTTTAGCCGGAGGAACAGTCGGTTGTCCGGCGAGGACGAAGTAGCCGTCTTGGCCGATTTTTTGGTCGGCGGGGTCGGCTTTTTCGGGGCACCACTTGCTATCACTGGCGTCGGGTGATTTGGTAACTCATTCCCGGCTACAGTTGCCCAGGTTGGAGTTATCTGGGGGACCGCGACGGCAGGCTTTGCCGGCCTGACGGTCGACGGTGAGAGTGTCCCGCTGCTGCTGACCTGCTGGCCGATCGGGCGGGGAGGGAGGCTTGTCGGCACTGGTGTGGTTCCAGTGCGCAGGAAGTGGGCGAGGGCGCCCCTCAGACACACGTTCATCGCGTCCAAGTATTCTTTGTTATCTGTCGTTTTCATGGACAGGATAACACTTTCCAATGTTTGTAGCACCGTTGACCCTATCTCGAGCCTGGCTGAGGTGTTTGCAGCCCGCTTTCTTTCGGCTTCGAGTAAAGCCTCTATTTCCGGCGGGTGAATTGGCGTGGTGCCGGTGGGAGCACCACCAGAAGAGTGGTTGTGGCACTCAGCCGTCCCTGGAATCGAGGCCGGGGATGGCTGAGGTCTTGGGGCATTTGCTGCCTCCGTGCAAGTGGAGACTTCCGTTCCCGTCGGTATGCTTTTGATTGATGTCCGCTTTACTACGGGAACAGCAATTTTTCTAGCCGCACGGCGTGCGGGCTCGGTCGTTAGTTTCGTCGAGACTGCTTTCTCGACGACAATATCCGGGGTCTTTACCGCCTCTAGGGAGCTCTCAGCTCCTGCGCTTGCCCATCGTGAGTCTTTTAGACCCTTGTTTATTAATTCATTGATTATTTTTTCGGCTTCCAACATCACAGTGTCGGTTTGGCCGCGTTCCTCCAATTGTGAGATAATGTCGACTTCCATCTGGTCGAGATCGGAGGCGTTAGCTACCAGTTCAGAGCCTTTCATTCTCTGACCTGCCACGCTTCTAAATATTTCACGCATGGATTTCGGGGTATCCAGACTTGTCTGGTGGTTGTGTTTCCCTATTTTGGAGGTTAACACAGATTTCGCGATTTTCGCGGACTTTGAGGGTACCGGTGCCATTTCAAGGCTGAGTGGCGCGGTACCACGAGAAATTGATCTTTCGATATACGACGAGTGATTGAGGGGGAAATTGGGAAAAAGGGAATTTTCGAATTTCTCGAATTGGATGTTTGTTTGTTTGTTCATTAACGTGCTAGGTGAAGTAACTACCGTCGCACTCCTACTGGAGCTTGAGCACGAGTGGGGTCGGGCCGGATCAGGTTAACTACCGTGCAGTACAAATGCCTCGTCCCACCTAAATGACCGGAACCATGCCAAAATGCATCTATGTGTTGAGCCATGACGAATTTAGCAGCCCAGAATTGAAAACAAAACAAAAACTTTCACGCGAAATCCCGCATTACAAAAGAAAAAACTTAAACAATCTCCCTTCCATTGATCCGCCTCAGCCACCACGCGCCTGAGCCTCGATTCCTATCCCTCTTTCCATGCCAAGCCACCTAGGCTTCCGTTCTATCACCTCCGAGTCGCAGGTATCCCTGCCATCCCCCGACTAGCCTCCGCGTAAATTCCGCTCCCCTGGACGTAGTCCCTGAACAACTGCCATCCATTTGATCCGAGCATTATTTCTATAGCTGGTGCTCTTCGCTTTCCGCTTTTCAGCCTCCATGTTGCCAGTGCTTTTCGGCACTGGACAAGGTGACCGATTGATTTTTCCCTCCCACACTCGCAGTTAAGTGTAGCGTCAGTGTGGTTGAAACGGCGATGATATGCCGCAAAGTCTCCATGTCCAGTTCGGGCAGCGATCAAGCGTGCGAAGACCGCTCTAGGTAGCGCCAGCTCTGGCGGTTTCTTGCGGCGCATCTCGAGTTCAAGATCGGCGTAGTGTCTGGGGCGATTCAAGTGCCACCAGTCTGTCAACATCTGCCTGGCCAGTTCACGGGCTTTCCGTCCAGAAGAGGCGAGGGTCATCACATCATGTGTCGTCCTAGAGTTGTCCGGCGAGTTAAGCTCTCTTCGAGCGAGTTCATCGGCGATTTCATTTCCTGCCAGCCCTTCGTGGCCTGGGATCCATCCTATTTTTACAGGTGCGGCTGATCCTGTGGCCAGTTTCACGAACTTTTGGATACGCCATGATGACGAGCCCGTTGTTCCCGTCAATAAAGCCTGGACGGCCGCAGAATTTTCAAGCAGGATGTAGATAGCGCTGCGTCCTCGATCTCGATTGCTGGCAGTAATTGCTTCTAGAGCAGCCAAAGCTCCATGAACCTCCGCGTCGTAGACCTCCGCGTTGGCAATTTTACCTGAGCCGCTTTGCTCGATTGCCGTGCCTGTGCCGCTGATAAAAGTCGCAAAGGCCCATGACACTCTGTCGGTTGAAGCCCCAGAACCATCACTGTAAACGCAGAGACAGTCGGGTGGGAGTGTAGGCAGCCACTCTCTTATGAACTTGGCAGCCTCTTTCTTGCTTGTCCAGCGGGGAATTAGCTGGGGGGGTACCGGGGGTCGGAGCGGTGGCGGAAGTTCGGCCTCTGGCAGAAGTCGGTACATCCTCTGGACCCTTGAATCATGCACTCTGTCGAAACCAAGTCTGGTTTTGTTGCATGTCTTTAGGCCGAGTCGGTGACGAGCGTTGTCTGTGCTTTCCGTGGCCCGAAGTCGGAGCGGATGGTACTCATCTAGTCTCCGGATTCGCGCGGCGATCTTGAGCCTGCGTTCCTCGAGCAGAATGTGTGCAGGTGGAATACCAGTCTCTCTTCTCAGGGCTGCAATAGGCATCGTGCGCCAGGTTGGTAGAGCCACGCGGATTCCGAAGGCAGAGGTTTGGTCGATGACTTTGCTCTGTCTCTTGTAGGAATTACGCGTCACACCTCGATAAGTTTCCCTGGTTGGCCCCGGGCACCAGACCTCCGCTGCATGCATCGCGATTGGCAGAACTACCGTGCGAATGACTGTGGTTAGTAAGTCAGGCCTTGGTCCCTGGGTGCAAAGTGTAAGCCGTCGGAAGTGCTGCACTAGCCGCATTGCTTTGCTGGTCCACTTTGCGACGTGACTTTCGAAGGTCAGACCGCGATCAAGGTATACTCCGAGCCATCGGATGTCGTCGGATGCTTGTACATCGCGAGTGCCTACCCTTATAGCCGGAAGATCGTGACCCCTGGATCTGGGGCCGACGAAGTAGACTACTTCGGCCTTATCTGGGTCGAAAGAGACGGCATTATCAGCGGCCCACCCTAGGACTGCATCGACTTCTCTCTGGACAGCTACTGCGGCTTCAGTTGGAGTTGAACCTATGCCGAGGATGGCAACATCATCTGCATAGCCAAATCTCCAACTACTGCCTCCCACGACTTCGGCCATGTAGAACAGGAAAAGAATTGGGGAAAGAGGCGATCCCTGTGGCAGCCCGCATTCTAGGAATACCGGGTCTGTGACTCCGTCTTCGTGTCGTACGCGAGCGGATCGTTCTTGTAGGAAGGACTTTATCCAGGTGATAGCTGGTTTCGGCCACCCCATCTTGTTCATCCTCTGCAGCAGCCGTCCGTGGAGTACAGAATCGAATGCACCCTGAACGTCCAAAGTGACTAGGACTGCTTTCTTCTGCCGTTTCATTGCATGTTCTACATCGTGGATGACGCATGAGACGAGGTCGTTGGCAGACCTGCCAGTGAGTGCTCCAAAGAGTTGCTGCGGGACTGCCTTGTAGGTGAGGGCGGTGTAAGCCATACGCCTTGCAATCAGTCTTTCGAGACCTTTACCCAGGGAGGAGAGAAGTGCGATAGGCCTCCATCCTTTAGCTGTACTGAGGTTACGGCCGGGTTTGGGGAGAAGGATTACTTCCGCTAGCTTGAAGGCCTTCGGGAAATGATTCAATCGCAGTGAGCCCTCAAAGAGTACTCTCACTGCATGACCAATTGATGGCCAGGCTGTCCTAAGAAGACGAACAGAAATCGCGTCTGCTCCAGGGGCTTTATTTTGGCAGGCCGTTGTAACCCACTTGGCTTCCTCGTCCGTAACGCTCGAGACCCATGGGAGGTTTCCGCGTCCTGGCTCGAAGTCTTCAGCGTCGACGTCGTTCTGACTGGTGAACCGGCCGAGAAGGAGGTCGCGCAACAGAGTTGCTCGCTTTCCTGGATCCGAAACAAGACCATCTGGAGTTTGGAGTGGTGGAGCAGCTGATGTGGGTTGCGGCTTAGCCCAGCGTGCCATCCGGTACATGTCGACGTCGGTTGTTGCTTCGGAGAATTTTCGCCGCCAGTATTGGCGTTTGGCACTTTTGACTATGCGACGGAAATCCTTTCTGCTCTCTTCGTCCCTGAATATCCTGTATTCGCGTTTGGCCTGTAGGCACTCCGACGTCCACCAAGGTGCTGTCCTACCCTTCCTCACACTCCCGCGTCTACCAGTGGCCCTGATTGCGTTGCTAATAGTTTGGACCAGCTTATCAGTAAGGTTGTCCACCGCGTCTACTGAAACCATCGGCTGTAGCTCTATTCCTTGAGCCCAACGACCTAGCATCTTTGCAAAGTCTTCGAGGGCGTCGTCTGTCACTCGAAACGGTTGGCCTGTTTTGATAACAGCTCTAGCTTTCGAGTTCGGACGGGGGACGTCTCCTGCAAGCGTTCTGTGGTCCGATGTCGAGTCAAGCTCTATCGAGACGTCTGCAAGGGCTCCCGCGTTAGACCAAACTAGGTCGAGTGTGTTTCCAAGATCGTGAGTCGAGACACCCGGGGTTGAAGATAGGTCCATGCCGTGCTCGGACATCCATTTGGCGAGCACTTGGCCATCACCGTGTAGCCTGGTGGCCATGGGCTGCCAGTCAGGGTGGACGGCATTGAAATCTCCGCCAACTACTGTGGGCCCAGACGGGGCCCATGATAGGAGCGGCGAAAGGTCTGCTCCAGGAGCGCGATACACAGAGACAAACGTGACTCCTTCAACCTTTACGGCGGTAAGATCTGGTGATGCCTCGCAGATTGCTAGTTGTAGGCACTTGGTCCCTTTTCGCGTATAAATGAGGGAGCGTGGCCTTGCGGGGTTGGCTGTGACATGGGGGGCAAGTGCTTGTCGAACCCGGGATGCGACTTGGTGAGCCAGTGGCCGTCCTTGTGTTGAGTCCAGGGTTCCTGGATGAGTAGGACATCGGTTCCTGAATCCCAGGCGGATTGCAGGATGATGTCCGTAGCGGGGTCTCCTCTGCCCAAATTAGCGCAGAGGAACGAGATCGTTGTTGCCGTTGTGTGTAGCTCGGTAAGGTTGTGGTCCCTTACGGGCATTGAGCAATGTTTGTAGTTTCGTTTTCAGCAGTCGCCTCAGCGGCTTTCTGCTTTGCTTCCAACTCTCGGATCGAAGCGTTTCTTTCTTTTTGACCTTGTTCCCGGATCACCGACAGCTGGTCTCTTGTGCGTTGCACAGTCTTTCCGCCGGCCCGCGTCGGCCTGGCCATGCAGCTAGGCTCGGTTGCTGCATGTGGCCCATGGCAATTGATGCACCTTGGGACGAGCTGTTTGCACTCAGTAGCCTTGTGCTCAATCGATCCACAGTGAGAGCAGCGCTCTGCTCGTGAACAGATCTTAGTCGGGTGGTGTCCCCAGCATCGGTTGCATTGCGCAATTTTGGCTTTACGCTGAAGTTCGTGTAAGCGACCGCTCTCTTCGAAAAGTCTTTCTCCCAGCTTTGGCTTGCCGGTTGCAAAATGCAACACCCAGTCGGTGGACGGCCTAGCCATGCTTGTCGCAAAGGCACGGGCCGAGGTCGGTCTAACGCCTGTCTTTAAGGTCGCTTCCTCCATTACCATCTCCGATGTTACTGGCGTTGGTCCTTCTAAAGCAAAGAGTCTGTCTGGTACATTAGGTGCCAACACTGAGATCCAGTTGGAAGCAGCTTCCAATTTCATTTCCGTGCTCTCCAGGAGTACGGCGCCTGAGAGGAGCGCGTTTCTTGCTCAGTCTCCTTCAGATAGTATCGCAAACCCTGAGTTGACGATGGTAACCTGCTTAATTGCAGAGTTAGCTAAGCGCAGCTTGCTTGCGAGGCTCATTTTGATGTAATGAGGAGACATGCGTCTCCATGGGTGGTCGGGCTTGACCCGCAGGAAAATACGCTCGTCTGGGCGAGCTAACTTGGGAGCTGAGGCAGTAGGCCTCGGAGTTTGTGTGGGCCCTGTCGCTTTTGACTTAGGCTCGCTAGCTGGTTGCGATTTTGTCGCTGCTGGTGGTGCGGGCTTAGTCTTTTTCCTCACTACCTGAGTCCAAGACCCCTCAGTTGCGATTGAGGTTTGTATAGGATCGATATTAATTGGCCTAGTAGGCTTTGTCGAAGCCGGCTCTTTGCCTTTAGCCTGGCTGCTTTCTCTCGTGAGTATTTGCACTGGTCGTGAAGTGCTCGCGCTATTCTTTCCTCCCGGCCTAGTAGCCGACGCGGGGAGGGTTGTCGTCTTGCTGCTACTGGCAGCCTCTGATGGCCCGCTGGATTGGGGCTGGGGGTTTCCGCGCAGGATGTTTGTGATAATGGCCTGTAAAGCCTCTCCATTCTTTTCGACAGCTCGTCGGAGCTGTTTGTCGGTTGTGGCCGCCAGTAGGTTAATGTACCCACTGACGATACGCTCAGCCTCTGCAAAGCGTATGTTAAACGCCCTCGCTTCATCTGCGAGGAAGTTAGTCAAGGAAGCACCCATTGACTCGGGGGGGTTTGGGGGCGAGTATTGGCAGCTCGCCTCGCAGATCGGTTCTGCGTTTGGTTGTGTGTTTTGGTGGTGGTTTGGTGGCCCTGTGAGGACCATTTCGACGTCAGGACGCGTCGAATTTGCGGGTGGGAGGGGGGGAGCTCACGTTTGTTTGTGTGTTTTGTTTATATTGTCCTAAGCTAAAGCTATGTTTTCCACATTGGGTCAAGGACAGGTGGAGCCGGTGAGGATCACTGTATACAGGCCCAACTCATTCCAACCGCGTGAATCGCTACCAAAAGTGCAGCTGATTAAACAGAAACGAAAAATCAAGGAAATCAAAATAACTCCGAAAAAAAAAACCCCCCAGAAGATTCCTTCATATTTGACCCAAGCCATGCGTTCCTCACACATTCCCTGGTCCGTCACACCTTCCAGATGACAAGTTTGCCCCTTCTCTGCTGAGAGCAAAAGACGGGTTAGCAGGCACCTTTTATCCAGCCGGTATCCTGCTAATAGTTAGTAGATGCCCTAAAAGGGGACATCGTCGAGGTCGCTGTGTCCTCAAACTTCTTCTTCAGATCCCAGCATTCCGAAACCTGTTGCGTCGGCCATTGCGACATCCTTCGCCGCGGCGACGATCGCCTCTTCGGCCTTTTTGGCTGCGGCCCTCGCTCTAGCTGCCACTGTGAACTTCCCTTGCTCGAGGTGGCGAGTCCGCGCGAGCTTCTCTTTGATCACCGGTCCGGACTTTCTGGGTCTGACTTGGCAGTCCCGATAATCCGATCGGTGGGGTCCCCCACAGTTACGATACTTTGTGAGGGCCTTGCACTCTGCTTCCGAGTGCATATTGGAGCCGCAGTTCCAGCAGGCTGGAGCGCGGGAGCAACCACGGGTGGCGTGGAAGCCCAAACAGCGTTTGCACTGTTTAATTTGGCGACGAGGCTTGTGAGTGGTAGCCATACCAGACTCTTCGAAGATGCGGAAGCCCGCACGAGGGGCGCAGTCCCGGGAAAAGAGGGCATGCCAGTTTTGATAGGGTGCCCCAGGTCGACATGTCCCATGAGGTCGGACCTGAATTGGAAGCGCGCCGGTCGTACTGAGAATCTTGGTGGAGACCCACCCAGCATCGACCGCCCTGGGGCCGTGCACTGTAACTATACTTACAGGTACATTCGGTGTCTGTAAGGCGACAAGATCCGAAGATGCCTCGAGTTTGACGTTTTCACTAGCCAGCTTCGAAGAGGCATCTAACATCTCTTGTCTTAATGTATCGTTCTTTGCTAGCATAGCAAAGCCGGTTCTCACTCGATGGAGTGAGGTTATTTCTTGGCTGAAGTAGCTGAAATTGTACTACAACTCAGTTCTCACGCTACTTGTGGACAGTTGTCGCCACGGGTGGTCTTTTTCAAGGCGAAGGAACAGTCGCTTGTCAACTTTTGCCTTGGGGGTTTCTTTTAGTTGGGCTTTGGCCGTAGGTCGCGGCACAGCCTTGGCAGTAGGGATTGCTTTTTGTCGCAGTCCGTTTCTGGCCACCGTGGCCCAGGTGCTTTTTATTGGCAGCGCTGGAACGGCGGGAATTGGTGTGCTCCTGGCGTCGAGAGCCCTTGGGAGAGGGTTGGCCGGGCGAGGAGGGAGGACGGGTGGCGTGGAGGCCGGGCCCGTGGCCATGTATTGTGCGATGGCGGCACGTAGGTTGACTCTCATCGAGTCTACGAATTGTCTGTTTGACCCATTGGTCAAAGGGAGGAGGGTGGCTTCGACGCCAGAGATGGCGGCGGAGCAGAGGGCCAGATTTGCCGCTGTTTCGGCGGCACGTCGTTGCTCGGCTTCGAAAATTGGTCGTAGTTCGGGCGGGCATTCTGCTTTTGTAGCAGCTTTTGGCTGCGACGTTGAATTTGACGCTGCTATGGGCGCAGCGTTCTCCGACATTTTGGGCGCGGTCGGAGGAGATTTTGACGATTCTCCAATCCCGTGGGGGACGGAGGGCGGTTGAGAGATTTTCTCAATAGTTTCAACTGACCCGATCATGTCAGTATCGGGCTCAGTGACGGCGGGTAGGGCTTTTTCCTTCCCTTTGATTGGGACCTTGCTCATCTCCGCGCATTTCAGAGACTGGGCAAGGCCAGGTAATTGTTCGAGAGCCCTCGGGTGGACTCTCGTCTTGTCCAACTTGGCGTTGGGACGCTTTTTTCGAACAGGTGGCATGATGAAAATGCCAGTGACTCGAGCACAATTATTTGATCGAATGCGACGAGCGCGAGAGGGAAGGAGAGGGTAAAATGGTGAAGGTTCGAAAATTCTAATTTCAAAAAAATTGCGTTGAGGAGCTCACATACTGTGCGCGAGCACGACGTTAAGTATTATAAATAATTAATTAATTAATTAAAAAAACATCATTTTTCACGAAAAGCGGCACCACGTTCCACGAACGCTATTTCATCGTAATAATTATTGTTTTCATCTTAATTGACCCATCTAACCTGATTCCTCGAATTTTTTTCGTTGCGCTTCGGCATGGCGATTTGGGGGACAGGAAAGGTGGATTTCACGGCTGGAAAACTTTTCACGTCACCACCACCACCACGAACGGACAGCGGAACGGCCGCAATTACGGCTGTAGAGTCTCTCGCAAGCTCTACAGGCGTTTACATGGAGACATTAATGACAGTAGGGTTATTTTTAAACAAGGTCAGAGACAGACTGGTTATCACAGGCACTGACAAATCTGCGACGCCGATGGTCGAAGTAGGTGAGGCACTCGATGCCTTCAAAGCCCACGCTACGATGTTAAAATCGAAGCTGAAGACTTCACAAATGGAAGAACGCATGCTGGCCTTAGAGAAGGCAGTCAAGAAGAATCTCGAGGAGCCGTCGCACAAGACGGCTGCTTCGGCAGTACAAGGGATGGGAGGGCGACCCACATACGCCTCAATCGTCGCGCCGCCAGCGAATAAAGTGGCTGTACGAATACGAATCCAAGGAGCAGAAAACATGGAGCCGGCAGCGCTCCTCGACAAGGCGAAAATACATATTGAGGGGGCATACGCAGTAAGGAAGCTGCGGAGCAACGATACGGCGGTGTATGTGCAGTCGGTCTCTCAGCGAGACGCTGCCTTGAGTATGGCGCAGCCAAAGGAGTTCTGCGTCTTGAAGCAGGATTATCCTGTTGAGATTTTGGGGATCCCGTTGGGGACATTTATAAGAGGAGGTAAAAATCCAAATAACGGCGAGTTCATAAACCAAGTCGAGGCAGAAACAAAAGTTCGGATACCCGAATTAAAAATCAACAGGGTGAGATGGCTTTTCGACGGAAAGGAGCACCGATGGATGGGAGCTAACGGCCATACTCAAGGTTTAATCGTCGCGAGTCTGCCGACAGAGGCACTTCAACGCGAAGTGATAAGAAACGGCATTGTATACAACTCAATGCTGTACACGGCCCAGCTCTGGTCACCCCGAGCGCAAATAAAGCAGTGCTTCAACTGCTGTCAATGGGGGCATACCCAAGCCTCGTGCAATAGGGTAAGGAGATGTGGTGAGTGCGCGGGCACTCATCAGACCAGGGACTGTCCGAGGAAGTCGGTTCTTTGCTGCAACTGCGACAACGACCATAAATCGTGGCAGAAGGGGGCGTGTCAAAACTTCGCGGCATACAAGGCCAGCGTGCAACGGGCACGGTATGAACTTATGGATAGAACGGCGGAATACAGAAAAGGCGAAACACTAACTACGGCACCCATTACAACAACTACGGTAAAAACTACAGACGACTTAGGGTTCACACTGGTGTCCCACCAAAAGCCGGAGGTATTAAAGAGAGGGCCAGGACGCCCGCGCAAACAGGTCCTGGTCAACCCCCCACCGCAACTATTCGGACCATCGGGGTCAAATTCAAGACCACAGTCGTCTCTTTTCAGCACGCGAGGGCAGGGAAATGATGGCGAGGTCCAATATAATTTTAGCTAGTCCTGTCTCGGACTGAAGGCCAATTGCACTTCTTGAAGGTAATAAAATTTTATAGTGTAAATAATCAGAAAAGTTGAGGGGGTTTTTACCATAAAGGTTTCCTCCTATATAAATTAAATAGTTTGGTAGACACCTGCATGGGCCCAAAGGGCGCCGAATCGGGCAAAATGAAATCAAATTCAAATAAAATAAATAAATGAATAACATTTTTTGCCAGAAATCTGCGCAGCATTCCACGCTGCCTGTATCGCCAATTGACATCGTGAATCTTATTTTTTCATCTTCAATACCCTCCTTTCATCATTTCATCTTCTGTGCTCCAACATGGCAGGTGTGGGTGCTGGTGTGGGTAAATCCAGCGGTTTCGACGCGTCGCAAAATGCGACAATGGCCTCAACAAACAACGGCAGCGGAGCGCAGACAGCTCCAAAGGATAAGAACCTTGAAATCCTAGGGAAACTTCTAAAACAGGTTAGATTAATCGTGATGGGAGAGATGGATGAGGAGGACCTACCATCGATGGAAGACGTGAACGAGGCCGTGAAGGCCTTTAACGCACACAAAAGGGCCTGGACGGAAATGTCCCAGAAGAAGTCTCCTATCGAGGAGAGGATGATGGCGCTAGAGGAGGTCGTCAAGAAAAGCCTCGCGGATCCCGCTCGTGTTTCTGCTCCTGCAGTGACCTCGGGCGCGCCGCCACCAAGGAGCTACGCGTCGGTCGTGGCTCCGCAAATGACAAAAACAGCGGTTCGAATAAGAATTGATGGAGCAGAAAAATTGCAGCCGGAAGAGCTGCTTTCAAAGGCAAAAGAGCACATTCAAGGTGCATACGCGATCCGTCAAATGCGGAGCAACGATACCAAGGTGTATGTCCAGTCGAAGTCCCAGCAGCACCAACCATCGCCTCGACAGCTGCACCACCATCGGGGCCAACTCTTCGAGCACTTCGAAGACCAACGCCGAGTGAGGAGGTGCCTTCTCTTTTCAATTTCTCATAACGTTAGTCTGATTGAAGGGGGAGTTAATGAATTCTGGGGAAAGTTTAAAAAATTACGGTTGAAAGGAACGTCCTCAGCATTAGGCCGGGTCGGTTCAGAGTGGCGGGACTTCGGGTTTTGTTTGATGAAAGCTTTTTCCCTAACCAAAGCAGCTTACCGTCTTCATGGTTCTGTATATAGATTCCGCATAGGAAGTTAAACTAGAACAATGAATGAATGAAGAAAAACATCATTTTTCACGAAAAGCGGCACCACGTTCCACGAACGCTATTTCATCGTAATAATTATTGTATCCATCTTGATTGACCCATCTAACCTGATTCCTCGAATTTTTTTCGTTGTGCTTCGGCATGGCGAGTTGGGGAGCCAGAAAGGTGGATTTCACGGCTGGAAAAATTTTCACGGCACCACCACCACCACCAACGGATAGCGGAACAGCCGCAATAATGCTAGTAGAATCTCTCGCGACATCTACCGGCATGAAATTGGAGAAGCTTAAAACAGTGGCTTACTATTTAAACAAGGTTAGAGACAGGCTGGTTATCGCAGGAACTGACAAATCTGCGACACCAATGGTCGAAATAGATGAGGTGCTTGACGCCTTCGTAGCCCACGCTAAAATGCTACGAGTGAAGCTGATAGCTAACCCCATGGAAGAAAGGATGCTGGCCTTAGAAAAAGCAGTTACGAAGAGTCTCGAGGAGCCGGTGCGCAAGACGGCTCCTCAGTCGACACTAGGAATGTGAGGCCGACCAACGTACGCCCCGATCGTTGCACCTCCAGCAACTAAAGCGGCAGTACGGATACGCGTTCAAGGAGCAGAAAAAATGCAGCCGGCAGAGCTGCTTTACAAGGCCAAACAACACATAAATGGGGCATACTCCGTTTGGCAGCTAAGGAGCAACGATACTGAGGTGTTCGTGCAGTCGGTCTCCCAGCGAGACGCTGCCTTGAATATGGCTCAGCCAAAGGAGTTTTCTGTTCTAAAGCAGGATTATCCTGTCGAGATTTTAGGGATCCCATTGGGGACAAATATACAAGGAGGAAAGAATGCCACTAATGGCGTATTTATAAAACAAATCATAACGGAAACTGAAGCTCAGATACCTGGGATTAAGATCGAGAGGATAAGGTGGCTTTACGACGGTAAAGAACACCAATGGATGAACAAGAACGGCCATACTCGAGGGTCAGTAATCGCGAGCCTGCCGACCGAGGCTCTTCAACGCGAGGTGATAAGGAAAGGCATTGTACTCAATTCAATGCTCTACACGGCCCAGCTCTGGTCACCCAAGGCACAAGTCAAGCAGTGCTTCAACTGCAGCCAATGGGGGCATACCCAAGCTTCCTGCAACAAGGCAAGGAGATGTGGTGAGTGTGCGGGCACTTACCAGACCAGGGACTGTCCGAAGAAATCTGTGCTTTGCTGCAACTGCGGTAAAGCGCACATGTCTTGGCAGAAGGGGGCGTGTCAGAACTTCGCGGCATACAAGGCAAGCGTCCAAAGGGCACGGTTAAGACTTTTGGAAAGAACGGAAGAAATGAGAAGAGAGGAGGTAACACCTATTGGGCCAACAAACATACAAGCGGCAAAACAAATAGACGACCAAGGGTTTACACTTGTGACCCAATCCAAGGCAGAAGGTTTCAAGAGAGGCCCAGGGCGCCCGCGTAAACAGCCCGTGGCACCAGCACCAGAGAATCTATTCGCACTATCGGGGTCGAACTCAAGACCAAAGTCATCACTATTCAGCACGCGAGGGCAAGGAAAGGATGGCGAGGTACACTATAATTTTAGCTAGTCCTGTCTCGGACTCAAGGCCAATTGCACTTCCTGTAGGTAACGAAGGACTACAGATATAAAAATTAATAGGGGGAGTGGGTTTTTATCGTAATGGTTTCCCCCTCATGTAAATATATAGATTAGGTTTATAGTCACCTGCATGGGCCAATAGGGCGCCAAATCAGGACAATGAAATCAAATTCAAAATAAATAAATAAACAAGCCTTAGGTAGATTGGCACAATCAACTTGGGGTGCAAAGTTTCACAAGGCTAAACTTGTGTACAATGCAGTGGTAAGACCAGCTGTCACCTACGGATCCCCCATGTGGGCCGAGCCCGGAATAGCAGGCAAAATCCCCGAAAGGGTGATCAGGCCACTTCGAAGTATCCAAAGAAGACGTCTAAAGATCGTCACGGGAGCATACAATTCGACTAGCAGCAAGGTAGTCGAACATGAGACCTCTACCTTACAGATGGAGATATATCTGAAACAAAGGAGAGTCTGTTATAAATTGTCAAGGATTTCTAGGAGGAAATATCTCGAAGAACAAGTGTACAATTTCGGACAAGAATATATTGATAGTTGTATAGGATATCGAATTCTCTTCTCAATATGAATTAATAAAATATAATGTTTCGTTTTCTTAGTTTAACATATACAAATAAGCCAATCCTTAAATACAGATTCCCGAGGCTTTGGTGATCCCGAACTCCCAGTGATCTAGCTACAACCAGCCACTCAATTACTGCATGGTGGCATTTCCTAGCCACTGCATTTCAGATACTATTGAACCTCGTTTCCCCCAGCTGAGCTTAATTGTATGCAATAGAAACAAGTAAATTGATCTTGATGATCAAACTAGAAATCTAAACCTTCATACATACGAAGTCTAGATTTCCAACAGAGTCCAGCACGCCGGACTATCGAAAAGCCTGCCTGTTCAGCATACGATATCGTTGGCATGCAGGAAGATAAAGCAACCTCGAGCGGGAAGGCAAGATGCACAAGCGGTCACGAGGATCATGGATCTTGCGGATTGGGGCAAGTTAAGTGCCAATATAGAGACAAAGGAACGGCAGAAAACGGCTAGGAAGATCGCAGCGTTTAAAGAATGGCAACAATCCTGGATGAGACTAGCGGCAAGACAAGATACTAACCACCACGCCACAGCAGATCCCAAAATCTGGAATGCAACAAATATCGTTACAGATGATAAGACGGGAAGGACAAGAATGGACAAAAGAGGAACACCTTCCAGTCTCCACAAACACCTGAGCAGGGCCCAGAGCAGCATAGCCACGCAGATAAGAAGCGAACACATCGGGTTCAATTCCTATCTACCCCGAAGAAAAGTTCCAGGAGTAGATAGCCCACGATGCCAATGTGGATAGCAGTCCCAGAATGTGAAGCATATGGTTATGGCCTGCACCAGCTGGGCCAAAGGAAGAGGAGAAATACTAAGAAAGGCAGAGAACCGGTCATTCGAGGCCATGATGAATAATCCCAAAGATTTTGCAAGAATAACTAGATGGATCCAGCAGGAAGGATGGCTAGAGCAGTTTCGACTGAAGCTTGAGGTCGAGGCCACGATGAGGGAGAGAGAAGAGGGATGAAGGTTGACAGACTTCTCCCAGTAGTAAGGAAGGGAACGGTATCCACACAGGACATGACAGTGATGGTGCACTTCCTAAAGGTAACACAGCACCACAGTCAGTTAAATTGAAAAGTTAAGGCGGTTTTTACCATATAGATTTCCTCCTATGTAAATATTAGAGTTCGTAGATATCTGCATGGGCCCATAGGGCGCCAAATCGGGCTAAATGAAATCAATTTCAAATAATATTTATATTTTTACAGGACTCAGTAGGAGTCTCCTTTCTTCTTTGTAGACAATCTCAATCACCAAACTAGACCTCGTCAATCTACTTCATGACCTTCCCCTGACATATCCTTGGCCTGTAGGCAGAGAGTACCTGCATTTCCTACATAGTTATAGACTCACACAGGACAATAAAATAACTCAACTAACCCGTGTCACGTCTATATAGCTGTATGGTACTTCCTGTCGCGTAAAATATTTCAAATTCAAATTCTCTTTAATCAAAAGGGATTTCTCTATATACAAGAGGGCCAAATCACTAAGGGTTTGGCAAGCGGCTTTCGCTATTTTTTGTTTCTTTTTCCCCTCATAGAATAGCGTGCTATACAACTTCTTTCATTGTGAAATCCGAGGAGTAAAAACGTTAGATTACAACAAATCAGCGCTTCTTTGCTTAAAATATTTTGCTAAACAGATACATTAGGCTCGGATCAAGACTGATACAAACAGGACTCTATTCGAAATTTTGGAAATATTCTGACATGAATTAAATGAATTGTCGAAATATGGGTTTTACAAAAGAGAGCTGATAATCCATATTATTAGTTTATTTCTAGGCTGTCCAGATATTTGCAGTTTAACTTTAATATTCGAGGGTTTTGTTATCAATGTATCTCGTATTTGTTTTGAATTATAATGGCTTTTCCTTCACATCAGATTTGAATTTTAGTTGTAAATGTTTCGGATTTTTTAATTTATTTAATTTATATGTAGCTACATAGCTATGCCACATCACCGGTGCTATGTATATATATATATATATATATTGGTTGTCTCATTTTACATGAAACGCACTTATGCTCTGGATATTATTCGTAAATACTATTATGAGATATGCTTACTCTCGCAAACAGTCGACCCTCCTCCATATCTACCCGCTAAAGTGAAAGATAAAAGCTTTGATTATCAAAGATGGCCTTCATCATCCATGTGTAGCGGTCCCGCAAGAAATGTGCTTGTATTTTCCGGATTTGAAGCAACCATCACTTTCTGGAATAGAATTTATGTGCAATCTACACACTGTCTACTTTAATGACCGACGCAGAGGACGTGCCACCGCATCATCTAGCCATGGCGATGTTTATAACGGCGTCTTCACTCCTGCAAGCGAAGTAATGGCATGCACAAAGGACAAATTATAAAACCTTGTCGCCATAACTCAAAAATTCACGCCTGTCGAGATTGTATCCATTCTCAGCATTATCTTGTAGCCTTGTCGTGATCTCTCTCACGTCCATCCCAGGGAGCTGTCTCCCAGAATTTTGCGCCACGCTTTGATTCCTCCTTTGCGTGTAAATATTAACGTGGGCGTGTATTTGGCCGCCAGTTGGGGCCAGAAACGTCAACAAGAGATGTGGTCATGAGTGTGAATATATTCCCGTCGTACATGCAGACTTGATGAGACTGACATGGGATTCGATCTCGATGGGAGTGAAATGTTGACGTGATGGAGTTCTTTGAATCATTGCCTCGGGAGTCAACTTTTTCGGTATTGCCGAATTTGACTGAACTTGGCTCTGTATCAATATTTCATCCTCAAGTTCATCAAAGACACCGCGATTTGATGTTCAGCCTTTGCTTTTCCAAATCTTCTGAGCAGAATCACAGATGCGTTTCGTTCCATCTGATTTTCCCCTTGGAGCCATATCGTTAATATTCTCAAAAGCACGCTTAGCATTCCAACTAAGCTCAATCAGCGGTCAATCCGTAACAGGTATCAACAAATCTGCAGACAACTGATCAGTCGTTTGGAAAAACTGAGAATAAAAGCTTTATCTTCAGATACAACTGTGGTATCATTAGAGACTAAGCTCTGCGTCTTGTCTCGATAACAATTTTCACTCATTGCCACACGCGCTTTAATGACGCGCTTGGTTTCGTTTAATGTTCATTACACCAATGGATTTAATGTAAATCTGCCACAAAGACAACAAATTGATGAGGCAACAATATTTACAACGCTGCAATTCTTTCTTGCTCCGAAATTCTATCCAATACGATCACCAAAGGAGAATATTAGTCGTCCCTGTAGTTACCAGCAGAATTCATGCTGAGTTTCTTCAAGACCCTCTATCCGAAAAACTGAACCAAGGTACCATTTCATACTGAATACAAGATAACTTTTCTCAATAAAACCCTCAACGCGAGCCAGACACGGGATATTTACTCATCCACATCTTTATTGAACCGGAAGATATCATCTTTGTCAAGTCCACCCCCGACATATCTGCCGCTGTGATTAATCTGGAACGTCGTCTTTTGGTTCTACACTAGAAAATATTTGAAATTGCAGCTTTTTAGTTTAAAGTCTTACTCGTTAACTTTCTCGTCTGAGAGCCCCGCCATAATCGAATCTATCTCGATGTGTCCCAAGTGCACTAACCGCAGTTCCTCATCCATAGACGTTTGGATAATCATGTCTTGTAGTATGCTGTGGCTCATAAAGGTAGATAAGAGAATGCGGTTCAGTACTAAATTTGACGGGTACCTAAGACAAGTGGGAATTTACCTATAGACGTATGCACATGTCTCATGTTCCCGTATTTGTAGAATATTGGGTCTTCTTTACTTCAATATCTTGCATATATACAATATTCTACACAGTATTATTTTCCAACACAAACTAGAAAATTGAGTGGATACAATGTGGGCTTTGACACCATCTTAAAAACTTGTCATTATTTTTTTCATGCAAATGGTCCTAATGCAGTTTCAAGTTATGAGAAATCAAACTTTAGTGGAATTAGACTTCAATCATGAAAATGGGAACTTTGCTTAACATATCCTCCCTATTTGGCACTATAACCTAAATATTAAGACTAATTGTAGACACTTCTTCTGAGTGTTGAATTTTTGCGGGACAAAAATATCAACTTCATCTTCACAGTTGTATGTAAAAATTAAAATCCTACTTTCGTTCTTTCTAGACTGCAAAAGATTTTTAACAATCTACTTTAACGAGAATATGGCTAGCCATACAACAATAAATATAAAATAAAACAATAGGCACTTCCTCCTACTACTCAAACAAATACACTCGTATTTAGAGAGTCACCAAATATTACCTGTCTTTCCTTTTATCTAGTTCTGAGGTATTAGTCATAGTTGTGAATAACAACTAACAGGTTATCACATACTATTTGTGATGGGCTACGACCACGCGAAGAAACAAGTCAATGAAGTCCAAGTGCTGTCTCTTTTTTATATTCACAAAATATCAACTAATCTTAGAGGGAAGGTCCTTTTGTATCTCCTAAGCCTCGACAAAGTCTACATACTTGATGTCTTACACTCCATGATAGCAAACCGTAAGTCTAGCTGTTTAAGGAGTCTAGATCAAACTTCATGGGTCTTATTACCTTGCCTAGATCATGTCGTCAAGGGCGGGTAGCCATTATTCTTAAGATTCAACCTTTCCTCCTTATCAGGACCGGGCGTAGCCCGTGACAGTATTACATCATACTTATCATTTACCTTACGGGCCATACTCTTATTGGTATATTTTCTACACCTCGGAAGTTAGCCGTTTACTATCATGGTACTTCATCTCAAGGAGTCTAATATAGCGATAGTTCCACAGGGTACGAAATGAGATCGTAAATGGAATGGGGATCATACGACAATAACTTAGGCTGAGGTGTCACTGAGAGGAGTGAAGGAGACAAAAGAAGTGAGGCAGTGTAATGGTCTTCCCAAAGAAAATATGAAGTTGGAAGAAAAAAGATGAAGTTAGAAGAAGAAGCGTATATATTTTTCAGAAGACGTTGCGTGAGGTCTGAATATTCTAATACTAACTCTCTTATATACATAGCCCAATCCAGTTAACCATCACACTTTCCATAATATCATGAGTTTCAAGGTGTCATGCTTTCGGTGATATCATACTCTCAGTGACTTAAGAATATCGCATGCTATTGATTAATTGACGTCATAAACACCCAAGTAAGATTATTCCGATCTAAATGATGTCATGACAGGGAGAATTCTAGAGTATAAATCGACAAAGGTATGACGTACGAAGATGGTACATCTTCGCTTCTACCTTCAATACTTCATCATGATGGTTTAGTCTGTGAAACTTCACTACATAGATTGATCATCAAACTACTTACGCGATTATTTTTCATCTAGCTCGTTAGTTACTGAGTTTTGCTATTATCATATAGGTTCGATAGATCTCGGATTTTCAGGCTGTATCGCTTGTGAACTACTAGAAAGGTCAGTTTCTGCAACAAAAATGGTGGATTCTTATTTGAAAGGCTCAGATGCGTCACTTCACCACCCTTTCAGAAGCACGAAAAATTGATGATCAAACGTGTAACAGAATTCTCACTCACTCTTTCAATGAATGGATAGCTCTATCAAAAGCCGCAATGATAGGTCCGTACAGTTTGTTGGGATCCTCTAGGCTTCCTGTTCGTGTCTCTATGTTTGAAAGAAATAACAGTTCCCTGAATTTCTTAACTAGACCCTTAACATCTTCAAACATCGGCGAGAATTTGCACAAGATATTGTTGAAACTGTCTCGCTTTATATCGTCAAGCTTGTTTCTATGAATTTCTCGAGCGGTACCAATGTACCATTTCGATAGGAATTCTCCGTGCGGATTCATGCCCTTTTTCCATCCACAATTGATACACACCCAGACTAAGACATACAAGAACGATTCAAGATCATGTCGATAACTATGAGCGACGACTGTACCCGTAGTTGCAAAACTGTTTTCCAGAATGTCCAGTGCGATGAATTGCATGGTGCCTGTCATCACTTGGGCCTTTTCCTGAAATTTTCCATCATTCATCAAGGTTGCCAAGTCCAGATCTATCAAGATACCACCGAGCTTGTCATTCTTGTTGATGCCAGTCAATAAGATGTTATTCACCGAGATGTCACGATGTAATATATTGGCGTCTATCACTAACAACCGGTGCGCTTTGATGGCATCGCACATCCCGACAATAAGTTCTAGAGCCGATCTAAACTTATCAATCGGACGTCCGTACGGCGAGATCCCAGCAGCGGTAAATTGACGGTCACGTGAAATTATGATTTCAGTATTGACCATTTTTACCGGCTTCGTGAGTGACTCTTTTCCAGCTTTCGACCTATTAGATCTGATATTGGCACTTGACGTTGGTGGTTTAGGAGCCGTTCCAGGAAGTGTGCTTGGTCCTACCGCATTACTGGTTGCAGCTAAGCCGGTGTTGCTTGACAGTTGGATTCTCTTCATTCTATCATTTACTTCGGCATCACCAAAGGTTTTCCTTTTCCCGACGACAGAGTTGTTAACTGACCGAGCAAGACGTTCCGAAATTATTTGCCTGCTATCGGTTGTATCTACGTTATAGTTAGTACCATATTCGATAGCAAGTGAATGATTTGCCTACTTTCTTGCATTGATCGTGCTTTTTTATTTGACCCAGCCATCTCCTTTTCAACTTCAAGTGCCTCCTTCTTTCGCTTTCGGCTCAGTTGGTTATTCACGCTTTCCTTCGGAATCCTTATGGTCACTCCGCTCAAGTCATGTGGCGTGGTCAAAACCTTCTCTGTTGGACGAATGTCTTTGACCATGGTCTTGGTGAATCGCAGACCATCACGAAGCTTGCTGATTTTTACCAGACTTAGTGATCCAAGTATCTGTGCCATGCCCGATATGTTATCTGCCATCTCAAGAAGCTCAATCTCTGAGTGTCCATCACAATTTCTCCACGAGAATTTGACCACACAGCTCAGGTCTCTGGCTCTGTAACAAGTGGTTCCCCTGCACAGGTATGCCTTCTGTTGAGAGATTGGGACGGGGTCCAAGGTGAACTTCCGTAATTCCTTCGACCCAGGCACCTGGAGATGAACTATCATATCTTCACCTTCATATTTGACTTTGGGGTCAAGACCGAGTTCATCGTCGTTCATCAACATGTATGTCACCAAGACATGCACGAGAGTCTTTGGTGATTTGCCTATATCGATGTACGAACAAGAATACGGTCCCGATCGGTCATACACCCAGAGTTGCAGGTCATTCTCGAAGAGAATGAATCCGTGGACGAAACGACGAAGAGGCTGAGCCATGAACACTTCCCGCATGTATAAACTGAGCTGAAGAAACTTTTGCCGGGAAACTTTCGACGAAGATACCGTAAGTTCACCCACCACAAGAATATCGCGCCAGTGGTGCTTATCCTCAATTGGAAGGTTTCGCTTTTTGATGAAGTAATCCACCTGTCTTTTTGACTGATTTCCGATAATTTGTCCGGCGGCAAGCGTGTGAAATTGGGTTCCAGTGAAAGCTAATCCAAACCGTTCTTCTGCCGTACTACCATCGTCATTTTTTGCCGAGTCTGTGGATGTCCGGTAAGCTTTGAAAAGGTCGTGTTCGATCATCTGCATCCATTTCCATACCGCACCTTCAGTCGGGATTGTGGGAAATTTAAACTCGGGTTCTGCTGACAGTTCCACAAACTTCTCGATGAGGCCTTCACGCTGCTTCTTCATCCGCTCCGATTCAAAGTATTTGTTCCAAAAGCCAATGACGTTCACAAATACCGAGCCGTCCAACTCTACGCTCATGGCTTGCTTCAGATCCTCCATGTTCATTTGTACCCCGTCATGTGATTCTACTACTCGGCGGTATATAGATTCAGTAGCAAGTTCGTCGAGCTGTTCATCAGTAGCTGACATGATTACGACAAGCTCATCGACAAGCTGCATGAGTGAGTTCCAAATTTCAAGGTCTGATGCGTGGTTTAGGATTAAATTGGCCACCGGTTCGAATGGAGTCATATCAAACTTGAAAGACATCATCCAGCTACTTATCGTTTGCAACTGCGAGTGAAGTTTTTGGGCATCAATCGGTATATCGAAACAATTTTTCGCATAGGGAGTAAATAATGAAAAAAGGGTTTGAAGAGGCGCTCGACATTGGTCTATATTTTTAGGATTGCCGAATACTCTATCGCATGGAGTGTTGTAATATAAACTATATAAGTCACGGAATGGTTGCAATAATATATCAAGAGGTTTCTTGGCAAGATGTGCTGCAATTTCCATGTTGAGAGACATAATGCAAGTTCTGTGTGAGTAAAGAATTGCGCTTCGATATACCGTTAGAAAAATATGGATAAGGTAAGAGGTTGTCTGATGAAGTATGATATGATTCAGTGAATGGAGTGAAATAATGCATTTATAAATAGTGAGCTCCCATACTAGTAGCGCATCCTGAAGATCTGCGAATGTACATTCTGTCACAAAATGTATGCTATTTTATCAATCTGGACACAAAATGCAAGTCATTATTATTTGTTTTGTCCCTACCATGGATCGACTATGCTTGGACGCTTTTACAAATGAACGATTGGTATCGGAATCCTTGCATTAAAATTTCCACTTTAACACGCGAAAAAAGATAATCGAAGGCTTATGCAAGGTCGCCTAAGCGACGAGTTATTAAATTATTAAATCATTTTGATTTGATTTCATTAACTTGATCTGGCGCCCTATGGGTCCATGCAGGTATATGTAGCTATGATATTTACACAGGAGGAAACCAAATTCGGTAAAAACCCCCCACAACTGTCTGTCTCGTGTCTATTTGTTTTCTGAGGTTTCCTACAGGAAGTGCATTTACACTGTTTATACAATGTGAAATCAGTCTTATCCTTGTCCACATCGTCTCATCTTTTCGTTCAATGCTATTTCTACTTCTCCCGCAAGCCGGAATTGTTCAAACCAGCCTTTTCCAGGATCCATTTTGTAATTCTTTCTATGTCATCATGGCTGTTCATCATTGCCGCAAATGACCTGTCTTTTGCCTTTTGTAGCACCTCTCCTCTTCCCATTGTCCACTGAGGACACTCCAAGACCATATGTTTGACATTTCGAGACGGATATCGACACTGACATTTTGGATTAATCACTCCAGGGACTATCCTTCGGTACAGATAAGAAATGAGACCAATGTGCTCACTTCTTATCCGAATTATAATACTGCTTTGGGCCCTACTAAGGTTCCGGTGGATATCTGAGGGTGTGTTTCTGTATGTAATTCTTTTTCTACTTGTTGTCTCATCTGTAATAATATTTGCGGCTTTCCAATGTTCAGGGTCTGCCGAAGCTCGATGACCAGATAGTTTGTCGTTTCCTTGACGTGTCCATGAGACTTTCCACTCCTGGAACGCGGTAATCTTACCGGCTTCTTTTTGTCTCCCTTTCTCATTCTTCAGGCCGCAAATTCTGGTCCATTCTTCAAGGTCTTGCCTTCGATTCTTGGCGTGCCTATTCTCGGTTCCCCTTGTGGTCTGCTTGACTTTGTTGCACGCAGATAGTATCGATATCCTGACAGGTAGTCCTTCTGATAGCCCGACGTGTTGGACCCTACTTTGTTTCAGGTAGATATCTATTGGGAGAACCGAAGACTCGTGTTCTAGGACCCTACTGCTGGTAGAGTTATATGACCCTGTAATAATCTTCAAGCATTTTCGTTGTATACTTCGCAATGGTTTGACTATCCTTTAGGGTATTCTACCCGTTGGCCCAGCTGCAGCCCACATAGAACACCCGTAAGTCAGAGCTGGTCTCACTATCGTGCTGTACAAAAGCTTGGACTTCTTGAATGTTGCACCCCAAGTTGACTGCGTCAATCTACTTATTGACTGTACTTGGGTGTGTGACTTTTGTTGGATATGCTTTACATGGGAGCCCCATTGGAGCTTAGGGTCGAAGTATATACCAAGGACTCGAAGGGAAGACTGTGGAGACGTCAGATGACCTCGTATGCTGACAGTTGCTTCAAGGTTGTGTCACTTCCTTGCACGTGTGAAGTGCATGAGCTGGTACTTTTCTGGTGCAAACTTCACGCCGTTCTGTTCTGCCCATGCCTCGAATATCACGTGCTGTTCTTCTAACTTCTTGCAGTTTTCTTCGGATGTGCCTGACCATGTTAGTATGTTAGTATCGTCGACAAATCCAACTGCCGAGGTAGAAGAGGTTTGGAGTATAGGCAAGAGCGTGCTGACAAAGAAGAGGAAAAGAATCGGTGAGAGCGATGAGCCTTCTGGTATTCCTGTGCTGGTGGGGATACGTTTTCCCATATAACTACCGAGATTTACTGAGGTAGTTCTTTCTTCGAGAAATGATTCTACAAATCGGCTGATCCACCTTGGAATACCTTTTACTCTAAGGTTATGTATCAGCCTTTCGTGGGAGACATTGTCAAAGGCTCCTGATATGTCAAGGCTGAGAAATGAAGCTACCTGGTTTTTGTCTCTACCCCAGATGTTATGAATCTGTTCAGTTAGAAGCTCTACTGCCTATTAAATCATTTTATTATCCTGTCTGAGTCTAAGACTATGTAGGACATGCAGGTCCTCTCTGCCTACAGGCCAAGGATACCTATGCCAGTAGTATATCCCCTCCTATGCCTCCCATACAGCTCCCCTCAAACTGTACCACCCCTCACAAGCCCTCATTTGATCATGCACTTAGAGGAGCCCTTTGCCCTTCATTATCTCCCCTCTCCAGCCAACGAAACGATGGCCATTTGCGGGTGTATGGCAGCCGGGAAAAATTGCAAAAACCACTGGGTGCGGAGCTCTCCTAATACCGACATTAGGACTAAATCCGAAGACATAGTGCCCCTTCTGAAGCGTTCGAAGAGGCCGGCCAGCTGGGCGCTGCAGACTTGTGGGTACTTCGGGAAATTCACCCTCTGCCTTTCTAGCCTCCTTCCAACTCCTTCCCTCAGGTCGTGCTGAAATGTCAGAAAAGTCTTGACAGAGCATGATTGCTGTATAGTAGCTTAGCCCAACTTCTTTTGTGCCGTCCAGGGCGCTGGGGAGTGCCGTTGACTCATTGACAAAAGAAGCCCTCCTGGCTAATTAGCCGAAATCTCGGTCTTGGCGCCCACAAACGTTCCATAGTTGAAAACGCCTCGAAAATGACAGTCCCTGCATGGTCTTCAGAGACCTGTTCCCCCTCTCGCACCACATCTCAGCCGCCTATCCTTCCTCAAGATGTAGAACTCCATTAGAGCACCAGTCCCCCATAAACCATGACCCAGCTTTGTATATTATGACTTAATTTCCTCCTTGCGGGTATACGTAGCGTCGTAGATTTGTAGTGAGGGATGGCTGGTAATTAATGGGGCAAGCTCCTGTTTGCAATTGGAGTAACTTCTTTGTTTGTCGTTGAGGCGAAATGATGCGTGGTTGGAAAGAGATTCAGGACTCTGATGAGAATGGTGAGAGAGGCATTATCGAGAAGTTATCAAATGAATACATGCTTGAGGTAGCTTTCGACTTCGATTCGGATGCGATTCTTCTTGGCTATCCCAGATATGCAGAGCATACTGTTACGGGAATACTCCCTTGTGCGTGTACTGTCTGCGCCAGTACGTTAGAGATGGAATCTAGGGTTTAGTAAGCTATAGAGACTACCAAGGATGTAGATTAGAAACGGTTGCTAAGCCACAGAGACTGTTATGATTAGCGTCGTTAATTAAAATCCCTTATGTAAATAGCAAGATGTAGAAGACTTCTGTATCTAGATTTCGATAATTAACTGATTTTGTTCTGGACTTGCTCTGCTGTATACCAACACCAATTGATCCGGCGACACATACTGAGCGATTACACCGGCACCACTGGAAGGTGAAGAATTCGTCTTTGCCGGCTCAGCTCAAAGTTGAAAAGGTGTTACTCAACCTCGGCTCTGCAGACTCTTCAGTGAGAGCTGGAGGATCGTAGGGGACACCACTGACAGGTGTTGAGAATAGTCCCCCACATCCCAGTTATAAGATTTTTTTCAGATCCTAAAGGCACTGTATATCCCCAACATTCGTCGCTTAAGCGATCTTACAAAAGCCTTCGATTATCTTTTTTCGCGTGTTAAAGTGGAAATTTTAATGCAAGGATTCCGATACCAATCGTTCATTTGTAAAAGCGTCCAAGCATAGTCGATCCATGGTAGGGACAAAACAAATAATAATGACTTGCATTTTGTGTCCAGATTGATATTATTAAATTAAATCTGTAAACGTTATTGGCTCAATCTAGTATTGTAACTAATCACTAAGGTTCTCTACTTTGTACAAACAGGGAGAGCGCCATCCCTATGTATTTGCGCCCTCGGATCATTTGCAACACCTGCATAACTCCCAGACCTTGACCCCTGACTCCATAATCCTCATGTCATATAACTATATTACTAGAGCTGGTTATGCACAGATATGCATCTGCTCACACGCCCTCTCAGCTCTATTACTAAATCAGTTTTGTTTATTGTAGAGTCCCAAATGCTTGACGAAACTATGAAATGATGCGGCATCCAATGGTTTTGTAAACCCGTCCGCAGGATTATCCTTCGAGGCTATTTGTCGTACTTCGATGTGCTTATCCCGAGCTTCCTGTGACGCGTAGTGATACTCTACCCGTACATGTCGTCGACCAGATGTCATACCGTCATTAGATACCCATTTGATCGCACCAGTGTTATCCTCTAGGACAGGTATTGGACCTGGAGGCATCTGGTCTAATTCCGTAAGAAAGCTACGGACCCAAGCACAATCTTTGACTGCCTCAAATATAGCGGCAAACTCCGCTTCACAAGTTAGCGTTGATACTGTGGTCTGTAGCTTTGATCTCCAGATTACGGGACTACCTGCCATGAATATAACGTAACCAGTTGTTGATTTTGCCGAGTCATGGTCGTCAGCGAAACTAGCGTCTACAGCACAATGTAGCCCGTAAGATCCATATTCGATCAGATGCCGATGTTTTCTCTCGTAGAGAATACCCATGTTTGGACGACTAGAAAGGTATTGTGGAACTCTTAACATATGTTGATAGTGCTGGGGCGATGGATTACACATGTATCGCGCCATCTGTGACGTGGCTTGAGAGATATCGCAGCGCAGCATGCAGGAGGCAAAGTTATATTTTCCAACAAGGCGCTGAAAATTAAATAATTCGGAGTTAGTTGCTTTCCCAGTGTACTTTTTCATGTCTACCTTACATCCGACTGATAGAGGCGTCTCTACCTTTCTTTCTGATTTTACTCCGAGGTCATCCAGTGACCTTTCAATGTACTGGCTTAGATCTAACAGTACGCTCCCTGTAGGGGACGACCTACTTATCTTTACACCAAGAAACCAATTCGCATCACCAAGATCGTGAAGTGGGACGTCTTTGTTTAGGGCAGCAGACAATGATTCTAGCTCGACTTTCTTTGGTCCGATGAGTAAAAAATCATCAACATAGGATGCAACAATTATTCCACTATCTTTGTTGCGGTAAATGGCATTGTCGGAGATCAAAGAAGAGAAGCCCTTATCTGACATGATATTCCTAACTTTTTCTTGCCAGCATGCTCCAGATTGCTTGAGACCATATAGCGGTTTTTTCAGTTCAATGATGGAATCTAGCCTGTACTCATGTCTCTTTGCAAGCTCTGGCTTCTCAATAAAGAATTCGTTTAAGTATGGAAACTGCTCCATAAATATGGACTCTTTTAGTTCACCAGCGAGGTAGGCGGAAATGAAGTCTGCCTGTAGGATATGCCACGAGTTCAGGGCTGCTAATGCCATTAGAATTCTCCAGCTTGCTGACCTGGCTGTTGTTGCAATTGTTTCGTTAAAGTCTATACCTTTTGTTTGGGTGAAGCCTCTTGCAACTATTCTACCCTTATATTTCTCTAGTTCACCAGAAGATTTATATTTCTTCTTCAAAACCCACTTTGACGTCACAAGGTGCCCTCTGTGTTCTGCTGGTAGCCTAGGAACAAAGTGGAAAGTACCCCTATTAAGACATTCTTCGATTTCTTTGAACATGGCGTTGAGCCACTCATTCCTTTCAGGCCCTTTCATCGCGACTTTAAGGCTAGGTTCATCTGGAGATGGCGCTTGAAAGTATCGGGAGATATTTGCTGAATTCACTGCCATCCGGAACAAATGGTCCCCACCATCTTGAAGGCTATACAGTGATTTGTCAATGGACCTGTAGATTGCCAAGTGGATACTCATTTCATGGTCTTTTGTGGTCGTCAAATCACTGTTTTCGTCTTCATGAAGGGGAGCCCCAGCATTATTGCTTTCGCCCTCTTGACTTAATATCATGGACAGATCAAAGTCGACTTCTAATGGCGCATTTAAAACCAACAACTGTTGTTCTTCATATGGTCTTTGAATGGTCCGCTTCGGGCGTCCACGCCCTCTGGGAAGCAGAGGATGAATTGGAGATTCGGGCAACCGGTTATAATCCTCATTCCTGGCATAGTCCATTTTTCTACATTTTAGACGATCTTGAACTGCCCGTGGTAATGACCTGACGATTTGCCTTGGGTCTGGCGCCCACCCATGATTAGGACCAACACTTTCGTACGCTGTGACATTGGGTGACACTAGAAATCGGCCTCCATCGAGCAGCCAGACAAGTTTATTTGTGCGCCCCCTGTAGCCAAGGAAAACACTTTTAGTCCCATTCGCATCAAGTTTCTCACTAGTGACACGGTGCGATGATTCAACATGAGTTATGCACAGTGACCCGGGAATCCAAAGATGGCTAATATCAGTCGAAGCTTTAGTTGGGTCCATTACAGTCCAGTACAATTCCCAAGGTGTTTTATGGTCTTTAGTGGAAGATTGTGAAGTGCAATTAAGGGTATAGCATGTCATTTCAAGCATACGATTCCAAAATACCGATGGCACTTTCATTTGGATAGCACAACACCGAGCAGCGTCCTGAAGGAAGCGAATCCCGCGTTCTGACACACCATTTTGATGCTGGTTGTTTGGTGCAGATACTATGACCTCAATCCCTTGATCTGCCGCAAAGCTCTCAAAAGTGGTCAATCCCCAATCTCTTCCTCCATCTATGGTCACTTGCTTAACCTTTAATCCATGATGGCTTAGTTCATGATTGGCTTCGGAAAGGATCTTCTTTAGTTCTACGGCTGCTTCGCTTTTCTGTTTCATAGCACGGAAAATTCGGTATCTAGACAAGTCCTCAGTAGTTAAGCAAAAGTATCCATAACCTTCCATACTAAGAGGATTAAGGGTTCCCACGTCACAGTGCCATCCTTCACCCACATTTTTCATTGGTGATTTTCTAGCGTTGGTAGTGTACTTAAGGGATTTCCCCATGTCACACGCCTCACAGGGGAGTGATTCAACGTCAGAGATTTGTAATTCTATACCTATGGTATTCTTAATTGTCCATCGCATTCTTTCTGCGCTAGGGTGGCAAAGCCTCCTATGCCATAGTATTAACCGTCTCATAACGTCATCAGACATTTTAAATACACCATTACTCCAGCAGGAATTCAAAGAAGTTTTCAGGTGACAGATTTCGGCAGGGTCAGGAGTTTTTGAACATGAATGAGAATTTTCTGGAGGCTCTGATATCTGGCTGACAACTTTCTTGGGCGCCATAATTTTTAGGGGCTCATGTTCATCATGAAGCCAGAGGAAAAATCCACGCCGTTCCGGATTGATATATGTGAGTGTGTTTCCGTTGGGATCAATCATTTTGTTACCTTGAAGTTGGCCGCCACTTCGATAAAACCGTTCTCCACTAATGATATTTAGTGGGAATACTTTGATGCAAACAACATATTTTAGACTCATTGTTGTTTTCGTAGATCTCGGTCCTTTCAACGAGAGCCAAGCCTCACCCACACACTCTGCATATACTACTCCATTTCCCGTCTGTATTGGAAACTGAGTGGCTCCTAATTCAACAATCGTACCAGGTTTGAGGTTGCGTCGATTGTTTGTGCATCTATATCAGCCCCCGTATCAAACAGCCACCTATTCTTTGTTTCGTTATTACTACTTGCACTGAGAATCTGTTGGGAAAGGTGAATCTCACCAACTATTTCTTCGGCGCAAATATCATTAATGTCTTTAACGTTTTGATTCCGACGTCGTGCCATTTCTGTATCGTAAAATTTGACCAAGTTATCGAATGCATATTGATTAACCTGGGTGGCATGCGAATTAAAGTCAATTTCCTCGTCTGAGACTTTACAATATTCTGCCGCAAGAACGGGTGGTGGTCCTAGACCTTTAGGTGTTCTTTTCGAAAAGTCTTTCCTTGAATTGGATTCTTTGTCTTTCTCGGGACATTCTCTTGAAGTGTGACCTTCTTCATTGCAGTTCCAGCATCGAAATTTTCCATCAGGGCCAATTCCTTTGAACTTCTGGGCTATTTGTCGACGGGGCTTATATCTGTGATCTTGCGCGTTGTTAACTGTGCCAATTTTCCTGTTGATACTATTGGAAATTGTCCGATCATGAATCTGGCCAACGAGATGATGGTGATGCGATATGAAGTCCTGTATCAATGTTTCTGCGGTCCAAGGTTGGGACCGAGCAACGGTTGACGTTAATTCGTGCCACCTTCTAGCTTTAGTTTTAACTGCGTTTTTGAAAATAGATGTAAGTTGTCTCGGTCCTAATTGTCCACCAGCAGACTGATAGTCTCTGACCAATGACTTGAACTTAGAGACGAATAGAATGGGACAACCACCTTCATAGCGTAAATCTGATAGATCACTGTACAAAGCATCATCTTGAATCTCACCTGATTGACGATAAATGGAATCATAAAGATCAAGAATAGCTGTTCCGACCTTCATGCCGTCAACGATTGCTGAAACATCTGCTTCTGAAGTCCGCTGAATTAGTGCTGCAATTTTCAATTCAACCAGCGTTGTTAATTCAGTTCCTACTTTATAGCCTATACTCTCCAGTTGTAAAGTTATGGCAGACTTATAGGATCCCCAATTAGACATGCCTTTTAGGAACATAGAGTGATGGGGGTTCCACTCAAGTGACTTCCAGTCAAGTGTGGTTTTTCTGCCGAACCCTCGAGAATCAGAAGCTGCAGACTTTCCGTATCCCACACCAAGCCAGTCACTACTTCCTCGCGCGGGTGGCATGTTGATTGATTCAATAATTTCAACATCAGTCCTCTCGGTGGACTTCATTTTGCCCTTCCCCTTGAATTCAACTTTTGGTGGTGGTAACATGGAATCGTTTTCGTATTCTCGAAACAAAGTATTCCGCTTCAGCGGCGGTCTCATACTTTCACTGCGTCCTCTTACCTTTGTAAGATCGGCATTTTCTTTTGTTGGGCCAAATAGGCTTTCAACGTTTCCGGATTGCTCAGCACCTCCGGCCTGAGCTATAACTTCGCGGTCAGCCTTTGATAATCCAAATGCTGATGAAGAAATCCTGGTATATACTCTCGTTACGTCAGAGTACTAGAATCGGAGAGACAACTTATGAGTAGTAGGCCAACTGCAAATCTTTCGAAGTGATCCTGTGAGATACCTATACTGTAATGCTGAGTGCGAAGCGTGCCAGAAGTAATGTATGTATATCGTCAGTGAATTTTCAACTAAATAATGCTACCATGTAAACGTTATTGGCTCAATCTAGTATTGTAACTAATCACTAAGGTTCTCTACTTTGTACAAACAGGGAGAGCGCCATCCCTATGTATTTGCGCGCTCGGATCATTTGCAACACCTGCATAACTCCCAGACCTTGACCCCTGACTCCAAAATCCCCATGTCATATAACTATATTACTAGAGCTGGTTATGCACAGATATGCATCTGCTCACAAAATCATTTTATTGTCCTGTCTGAGTCTAAGACTATGTACGACATGCAGGTCCTCTCTGCCTACAGGCCAAGGATACCTATGCCAGTAGTATATCCCCTCCTATGCCTCCCATACAGCTCCCCTCAAACTGTACCACCCCTCACAAGCCCTCATTTGATCATGCACTTGGAGGAGCTCTTTGCCCTTTATTATCTCCCCTCTCCAGCCAACGAAACGATGGCCATTTGCGGGTGTGTGGCAGCCGGGAAAAATTGCAAAAACCACTGGGTGCGGAGCTCTCCTAATACCGACATTAGGACTAAATCCGAAGACATAGTGCCCCTTCTGAAGCGTTCGAAGAGGCCGGCCAGCTGGGCGCTGCAGACTTGTGGGTACTTCGGGAAATTCACCCTCTGCCTTTCTAGCCTCCTTCCAACTCCTTCCCTAAGGTCGTGCTGAAATGTCAGAAAAGTCTTGACAGAGCATGATTGCTGTTTAGTAGCTTAGCCTAACTTCTTTTGTGCCGTCCAGGGCGCTGGGGAGTGCCGTTGACTCATCGACAAAAGAAGCTCTCCTGGCTAATTAGCCGAAATCTAAGTCTTGGCGCCCACAAACGTTCCATAGTTGAAAACGCCTCGAAAATGACAGTCCCAGCATGGTCTTCAGAGACCTGTTCCCCCTCTCGCACCACATCTCAGCCGCCTATCCTTCCTCAAGATGTAGAACTCCATTAGAGCACCAGTCCCCCATAAACCATGACCCAGCTTTGTATATTATGACTTAATATCCTCCTTGCGGGTATACGTATCGTCGTAAATTTGTAGTGAGTGATGGCTGGTGATCAATGGGACAAGCTCCTGTTTGCAATTAGAGTAAATTCTTTACTGGTTGTTGAGGCCAGGTGAAGCGTGGTTGGAAAGAGGTTGAGGACTCAGATGAGAATGTTAAAAAAGACATTGTCGAGAGGTCGTCAAATGGAGAAAAGCTTGAGGTTGCTTTCAACTTCGATTCGGATGCGATTCTTCTTGGCTATCCCAGATATGCAGAGCATACTGAGCGATTACACCGGCACAACTGGAAGGTGAAGAATTCGTCTTTGCCGGCAGTGTCCAGATTGATAAAATAGCATACATTTTGTGACAGAATGTACATTCGCAGATCTTCAGGATGCGCTACTAGTATGGGAGCTCACTATTTATAAATGCATTATTTCACTCCATTCACTGAATCATATCATACTTCATCAGACAACCTCTTACCTTATCCATATTTTTCTAACGGTATATCGAAGCGCAATTCTTTACTCACACAGAACTTGCATTATGTCTCTCAACATGGAAATTGCAGCACATCTTGCCAAGAAACCTCTTGATATATTATTGCAACCATTCCGTGACTTATATAGTTTATATTACAACACTCCATGCGATAGAGTATTCGGCAATCCTAAAAATATAGACCAATGTCGAGCGCCTCTTCAAACCCTTTTTTCATTATTTACTCCCTATGCGAAAAATTGTTTCGATATACCGATTGATGCCCAAAAACTTCACTCGCAGTTGCAAACGATAAGTAGCTGGATGATGTCTTTCAAGTTTGATATGACTCCATTCGAACCGGTGGCCAATTTAATCCTAAACCACGCATCAGACCTTGAAATTTGGAACTCACTCATGCAGCTTGTCGATGAGCTTGTCGTAATCATGTCAGCTACTGATGAACAGCTCGACGAACTTGCTACTGAATCTATATACCGCCGAGTAGTAGAATCACATGACGGGGTACAAATGAACATGGAGGATCTGAAGCAAGCCATGAGCGTAGAGTTGGACGGCTCGGTATTTGTGAACGTCATTGGCTTTTGGAACAAATACTTTGAATCGGAGCGGATGAAGAAGCAGCGTGAAGGCCTCATCGAGAAGTTTGTGGAACTGTCAGCAGAACCCGAGTTTAAATTTCCCACAATCCCGACTGAAGGTGCGGTATGGAAATGGATGCAGATGATCGAACACGACCTTTTCAAAGCTTACCGGACATCCACAGACTCGGCAAAAAATGACGATGGTAGTACGGCAGAAGAACGGTTTGGATTAGCTTTCACTGGAACCCAATTTCACACGCTTGCCGCCGGACAAATTATCGGAAATCAGTCAAAAAGACAGGTGGATTACTTCATCAAAAAGCGAAACCTTCCAATTGAGGATAAGCACCACTGGCGCGATATTCTTGTGGTGGGTGAACTTACGGTATCTTCGTCGAAAGTTTCCCGGCAAAAGTTTCTTCAGCTCAGTTTATACATGCGGGAAGTGTTCATGGCTCAGCCTCTTCGTCGTTTCGTCCACGGATTCATTCTCTTCGAGAATGACCTGCAACTCTGGGTGTATGACCGATCGGGACCGTATTCTTGTTCGTACATCGATATAGGCAAATCACCAAAGACTCTCGTGCATGTCTTGGTGACATACATGTTGATGAACGACGATGAACTCGGTCTTGACCCCAAAGTCAAATATGAAGGTGAAGATATGATAGTTCATCTCCAGGTGCCTGGGTCGAAGGAATTACGGAAGTTCACCTTGGACCCCGTCCCAATCTCTCAACAGAAGGCATACCTGTGCAGGGGAACCACTTGTTACAGAGCCAGAGACCTGAGCTGTGTGGTCAAATTCTCGTGGAGAAATTGTGATGGACACTCAGAGATTGAGCTTCTTGAGATGGCAGATAACATATCGGGCATGGCACAGATACTTGGATCACTAAGTCTGGTAAAAATCAGCAAGCTTCGTGATGGTCTGCGATTCACCAAGACCATGGTCAAAGACATTCGTCCAACAGAGAAGGTTTTGACCACGCCACATGACTTGAGCGGAGTGACCATAAGGATTCCGAAGGAAAGCGTGAATAACCAACTGAGCCGAAAGCGAAAGAAGGAGGCACTTGAAGTTGAAAAGGAGATGGCTGGGTCAAATAAAAAAGCACGATCAATGCAAGAAAGTAGGCAAATCATTCACTTGCTATCGAATATGGTACTAACTATAACGTAGATACAACCGATAGCAGGCAAATAATTTCGGAACGTCTTGCTCGGTCAGTTAACAACTCTGTCGTCGGGAAAAGGAAAACCTTTGGTGATGCCGAAGTAAATGATAGAATGAAGAGAATCCAACTGTCAAGCAACACCGGCTTAGCTGCAACCAGTAATGCGGTAGGACCAAGCACACTTCCTGGAACGGCTCCTAAACCACCAACGTCAAGTGCCAATATCAGATCTAATAGGTCGAAAGCTGGAAAAGAGTCACTCACGAAGCCGGTAAAAATGGTCAATACTGAAATCATAATTTCACGTGACCGTCAATTTACCGCTGCTGGGATCTCGCCGTACGGACGTCCGATTGATAAGTTTAGATCGGCTCTAGAACTTATTGTCGGGATGTGCGATGCCATCAAAGCGCACCGGTTGTTAGTGATAGACGCCAATATATTACATCGTGACATCTCGGTGAATAACATCTTATTGACTGGCATCAACAAGAATGACAAGCTCGGTGGTATCTTGATAGATCTGGACTTGGCAACCTTGATGAATGATGGAAAATTTCAGGAAAAGGCCCAAGTGATGACAGGCACCATGCAATTCATCGCACTGGACATTCTGGAAAACAGTTTTGCAACTACGGGTACAGTCGTCGCTCATAGTTATCGACATGATCTTGAATCGTTCTTGTATGTCTTAGTCTGGGTGTGTATCAATTGTGGATGGAAAAAGGGCATGAATCCGCACGGAGAATTCCTATCGAAATGGTACATTGGTACCGCTCGAGAAATTCATAGAAACAAGCTTGACGATATAAAGCGAGACAGTTTCAACAATATCTTGTGCAAATTCTCGCCGATGTTTGAAGATGTTAAGGGTCTAGTTAAGAAATTCAGGGAACTGTTATTTCTTTCAAACATAGAGACACGAACAGGAAGCCTAGAGGATCCCAACAAACTGTACGGACCTATCATTGCGGCTTTTGATAGAGCTATCCATTCATTGAAAGAGTGAGTGAGAATTCTGTTACACGTTTGATCATCAATTTTTCGTGCTTCTGAAAGGGTGGTGAAGTGACGCATCTGAGCCTTTCAAATAAGAATCCACCATTTTTGTTGCAGAAACTGACCTTTCTAGTAGTTCACAAGCGATACAGCCTGAAAATCCGAGATCTATCGAACCTATATGATAATAGCAAAACTCAGTAACTAACGAGCTAGATGAAAAATAATCGCGTAAGTAGTTTGATGATCAATCTATGTAGTGAAGTTTCACAGACTAAACCATCATGATGAAGTATTGAAGGTAGAAGCGAAGATGTACCATCTTCGTACGTCATACCTTTGTCGATTTATACTCTAGAATTCTCCCTGTCATGACATCATTTAGATCGGAATAATCTTACTTGGGTGTTTATGACGTCAATTAATCAATAGCATGCGATATTCTTAAGTCACTGAGAGTATGATATCACCGAAAGCATGACACCTTGAAACTCATGATATTATGGAAAGTGTGATGGTTAACTGGATTGGGCTATGTATATAAGAGAGTTAGTATTAGAATATTCAGACCTCACGCAACGTCTTCTGAAAAATATATACGCTTCTTCTTCTAACTTCATCTTTTTTCTTCCAACTTCATATTTTCTTTGGGAAGACCATTACACTGCCTCACTTCTTTTGTCTCCTTCACTCCTCTCAGTGACACCTCAGCCTAAGTTATTGTCGTATGATCCCCATTCCATTTACGATCTCATTTCGTACCCTGTGGAACTATCGCTATATTAGACTCCTTGAGATGAAGTACCATGATAGTAAACGGCTAACTTCCGAGGTGTAGAAAATATACCAATAAGAGTATGGCCCGTAAGGTAAATGATAAGTATGATGTAATACTGTCACGGGCTACGCCCGGTCCTGATAAGGAGGAAAGGTTGAATCTTAAGAATAATGGCTACCCGCCCTTGACGACATGATCTAGGCAAGGTAATAAGACCCATGAAGTTTGATCTAGACTCCTTAAACAGCTAGACTTACGGTTTGCTATCATGGAGTGTAAGACATCAAGTATGTAGACTTTGTCGAGGCTTAGGAGATACAAAAGGACCTTCCCTCTAAGATTAGTTGATATTTTGTGAATATAAAAAAGAGACAGCACTTGGACTTCATTGACTTGTTTCTTCGCGTGGTCGTAGCCCATCACAAATAGTATGTGATAACCTGTTAGTTGTTATTCACAACTATGACTAATACCTCAGAACTAGATAAAAGGAAAGACAGGTAATATTTGGTGACTCTCTAAATACGAGTGTATTTGTTTGAGTAGTAGGAGGAAGTGCCTATTGTTTTATTTTATATTTATTGTTGTATGGCTAGCCATATTCTCGTTAAAGTAGATTGTTAAAAATCTTTTGCAGTCTAGAAAGAACGAAAGTAGGATTTTAATTTTTACATACAACTGTGAAGATGAAGTTGATATTTTTGTCCCGCAAAAATTCAACACTCAGAAGAAGTGTCTACAATTAGTCTTAATATTTAGGTTATAGTGCCAAATAGGGAGGATATGTTAAGCAAAGTTCCCATTTTCATGATTGAAGTCTAATTCCACTAAAGTTTGATTTCTCATAACTTGAAACTGCATTAGGACCATTTGCATGAAAAAAATAATGACAAGTTTTTAAGATGGTGTCAAAGCCCACATTGTATCCACTCAATTTTCTAGTTTGTGTTGGAAAATAATACTGTGTAGAATATTGTATATATGCAAGATATTGAAGTAAAGAAGACCCAATATTCTACAAATACGGGAACATGAGACATGTGCATACGTCTATAGGTAAATTCCCACTTGTCTTAGGTACCCGTCAAATTTAGTACTGAACCGCATTCTCTTATCTACCTTTATGAGCCACAGCATACTACAAGACATGATTATCCAAACGTCTATGGATGAGGAACTGCGGTTAGTGCACTTGGGACACATCGAGATAGATTCGATTATGGCGGGATACTCAGGTAAGGTCTGGATAGCTGGGATACATATCCCACCCGAGACAGGAGATGGCTGGTTTTAATACGGCAAAATACAACCACATTTTCTCGCGGCGCTGGTATACATGGATGACGAAGGCAACCTTGGATAGTCAATGGTTTTAAATTCCCCTTTGGTAGGTACTTACGGAGGAGGGTCGACTGTTTGTGTAAGCAAACATATCCCATAGTGGCATTTGCAAATGAAATTCAGAGTATGAGTGTCTCTAACGTCAAAAGAGTCATCCGTCATGTATACGTAGTACCGGTCATGTGTCAAAGCTGAATAGCTGAATACACATTAAATGATTTAAAAGAAAAAATAAAGACCAATGAAGAAGTTACTCCAATTGTAAACAGTAGCTTGCCCCATTAATTACCAGCCATCACTCACTACAAACTTACGACGCTACGTATACCCGCAAGGAGGAAATTAAGTCATAATATACAAAGTTCGGGTCATGGTTTATTGGGGACTGATGCTCTAATGGGGCTTTACATCTTGAGGAAGTATAGGCGGCTGAGATATGGTATGAAAGGTGGAAGAAGTCTTTGAAGACCATGCTGGGACTGTCATTTTCGAGGCGTTTTCAACTATGGAACGTTTGTGGGCGCCAAGACCGAGATTTCGGCTAATTAGCCAGGAGGGCATCTTTTGTCGATTAGTCAAGGGCACTCCCCAGCGGCGTACAAGCTGTTGTCATTGATACAAAAATTACTATCTGCACAAGGAAAGTGTACAGGACAACATTCGCAACACAGCCCTTGAATAGCACTCCCGCATACCATCTACGACCTCATACTGCCACACACCTCACCCACTCATGCCGCTCCAGTCCTCCGCAGAGGCTGGCTCTTGGCCCCCACTCCCACCCACAAACTCGACGCGTCCTGACGTCGAAATGATCCTCACAGGGCCACCCAACCATCAAAATACAACACAAATTAATGCAGAGCCGATCTGCGAGGCGATCTGCCAATACTCACCACCAAACCAAACCGAGTCAATGGGCGTTACCTTGACTAACTTCCTCGCAGATGAAGCGAGGGCTTTCAACATACGCTTTGCAGAGGCTCAGCGTCTTATCAGTGGGTACATTGTCCTACTGGCCGGCACAACCGACCATCAGCTCCGACGAGCTGTTGAAAAGAATGGAGAGGCCCTACAGGCCATGATAGCAGACATTCTTCATGGAAACCCCAGTAAGCCCCGACCCAGTGGGCTAACATAGGCTGCTAGTGGCAGCAAAACGACACAACCTGCCATGCCGGCTGTTAAGTGGCTAGGGATAAGATGTACAGACAAGGAGTTGGATTAGGACACCTACGGTAGTCTGGCGTTATGGAAGCACTGACGACTTATTAAGTACTATTCGCTTAATCTCATACACTTGGATTTATGTAATTTGTAGACATAGCTTTGCTCTTTAGCTTTATTACCTTTTAAACCTTGAGTTCTTGCTTGCCAAATTCTACGTGTCATAACACCGGCTTCTGGGCCGGTAGGAAAGAACAGCGCAAGCACTCCACGACCAGTGCAAATCCTCGCGAGAGAAAGCAGCCAGGCGAAAGGCAAAGAGCCGGCTTCGACAAAGCAGACTAGTCAAATTGAGGGCGATGAGGCGCAAAGCTCCAACACTACTAACAGACCCTGGACTCAGGTGGTGAGGAAAAAGCCAAAGCCTGTACAACCAGTGCCGCCAACATCGCTACCAGCTAGCGTGCCTACGCAAACGCCGAGGCCTAATGCCTCAGCTTCAAAACCAGCCCGACCATCCGTGGAGACGTATGTCTCCCCACTTCATAAAAATAAGTCTTGCGAGCAAGCTGCGCCTGGCTAACTCTGCAATCAAGAAAGTCACCGTCGTCAACTCAGGGTTTGCAATACAAGCAGAGGGGGATGGAGCACGAAGCGCACTCCTCTCGGGTGCCGCTCTCTTAGATAGCGCGGAAATGAAATTGGAAGCTGCCTCCAATTGGATCTCGGTGCTTGCACCAAACATTCCTGATAGGCTTTACACCCTTGAAGGTCCAACCCCAGTCACAACAGAAATGGTGATTGAGGAAGCGACCCTTAAAACCGGCGTCATGTCACGGCACAGAATAGGCACAAGTGAAAGTACAGCTTGTATGGCGATAATTCAGTCTGTGAAGCAAGTACTAAGCTGGAGAGGTATGGAAAAGAACAGAATCTAATTACAAAATGCCCTGAGGCTATTCCTATTCGGGCGGGTTTCCACTAAATCGCCGCGCACGTGCTCCTTCCCGCATCAGCCATCAATCTCCCATCCTCCCTCTACGTAATTGTATATCATGACGGAGCAGAATGCCGTGCCGTGACACGTCAGACCAACCTCAGCTCGTGCTTTTACGACAAGCACGGCCAGGCCATCAACTGACTGGGTGTTGCACTTTGCAACAGGAAAACCAAAACTGGGTGAAAGACTCTTCGAAGAGAGCGGTCGCCTACACGAACTCCAGCTTAAGCCCAAAATTGCGCAATGTAACCGGTGCTGGGGACACCACCCCACAAAGATCTGCTCACGAGCGGAACGATGCTCACGTTGCGGCTCAATCAAGCACAGAGCTTCCGAGTGTAAACAAATAATCCCGAGGTGCATAAACTGCCACGGGCCACACTCTGCGATTGAGCCACACTGTATGGCATGAACAACTCGGGTAGGCGGTAAAGCTGTGCAGCGAACGAAAGACCAGCTGGCAGTAATACGTGAACAGGGTCTCAAAGAAAGGAATGCTTCGATCCGCGAACTAGAAGCTAAGCAGAAAGCCGCTGAGGCGACTGCTGAAAACGAACCTTCAAACGTTGCTCAATGCCCGTAAGGGACCACAACCTTACTGAGCTAGACACCACGGCAACAACGATCTCGTTCCTCTGCGCTAATCTGGGCAGAGGAGACCCGGCTACGGACATCATCCTGCAATCCGCTTGGGATTCAGGAACCGATGTCCTACTCATCCAGGAACCCTGGACTCAACTTAACGATGGAGTATGGCTTACCAAGTCGCACCCAGGTTTCGAAAAACATGCGCCTCTCCATACCGCTGCTGATCCAGCAAGGCCACGTTCACTGATCTACACGCGAAAAGGTATTAAGTGCCATCAGCAAGCAATCTGTGAAGCATCACCAGACTTAACCGCAGTAAAGGTCGACGGCGTCACTTTTGTCTCTGTATATCGCGCTCCAGGAGTCGATCTACGGTCGCTGCTATGTTGGGTTCCTTCTGGGCCTACAGTAATTGGCGGCGACTTCAACGCAGTACACCCTGACTCGCAGCCCATGGCTTCCAGACTACACGGAGACGGTCAGGTGCTCACTGAATGGATGTCCGAGCATGGCATGGACCTATCTTCTAGACCTAGTATTCCGACACATGATCTTGGAAACACGCTCGACCTAGTGTGGTCCAACGCAGGAGCGTGAAAAAGGGCAGGACAGCGCCACGGTGGTCAATAGAGTGTCGACAGGCCAAATGCGAATACAGAATTTTCAGGGACGAAGAGAGCAGGAAAGTTTTCCGACGCATAGTCAAAAGTGCAAAACGCCAATACTGGCGGCGTAAGTTCTCCGAAGCCTCAACTGACGCCGACATGTATCGGATGGCACGCTGGGCAAAGCCGCGACATGCATCCGCTGCTCCACCACTTCAAACTCCCGATGGTTTTGTTTCGGACCCAGGAAAGCGTGCACTTCTGCTGCGCGATCTTCTTCTTGGTCGGTTCACCAGCCAGAACGACATCGACGCTGATCACCTCGAGCCAGGACGCGGAAACCTTCCATGGCTCTCAAGCGTTACAGACGAAGAAGCCAAATGGGTTACAACAGCCTGCCAAAACAAAGCCCCTGGATCAGACACAATTTCCGTCCGGCTCCTCAGGATAGCTTGGCCATCAATTGGCCATGCAGTGAGAGTACTTTTTGAGGGCTCACTGCGACTAAATTACTTTCCAAAAGCATTCAAGCTAGCGGAAGTAATCCTTCTTCCCAAGCCCGGCCGTGATCTGAGCACAGCTAAAGGATGGAGGCCCATCGCTCTACTATACTCCCTGGGCAAAGGTCTCGAGAGACTGGTTGCAAGGCGAATGGCTCACACCGCCCTCTCCTACAGGGCAGTTCCGCAGCAACTCTTTGGAGCACTCTCTGGCAGGTCTGCTAACGACCTCGTCTCATGTGTCATCCACGATGTGGAACATGCAATGAAAAGACAGAAGAAAGCGGTTCTTGTCACTCTGGACGTGCAGGGGGCTTTTGACGCTGTCCTTCACGGACGACTGCTCCAAAGGATGAAGGGGATGGGCTGGCCAGATGCATCCATCTGCTGGATAAAATCCTTTCTCCAAGGACGATCTGCCCGCATCAGGCACGAGGACGGAGTGACAGATCCGATACACCTCGAATGCGGTGTCCCACAAGGATCGCCGCTCTCCCCAATACTTTTCCTCCTGTACATGGCTGAAGTTGTAGGAGGTAGTAGTTGGAGATTTGGCTATGCAGATGACATTGCTCTCTTCGGCATCGGCTCAACCCCAAACGAAGCTGCTACAGCTGTCCAGCGAGAGGTCGATTCGGTTCTCAGGTGGGCTGCTAACAACGCCGTCTCCTTTGACCAAGATAAGGCCGAAGTAGTATATTTTCTCGGCCCTAAAGCCAGGGTAAACGAACTTCCGCCCACAAGGGTAGGTACTCGCGACGTACAAGCATCTGACAACATTCGGTGGCTCGGGGTGTACCTGGACCGCGGCCTCATCTTCGAAAGCCACGTCGCTAAGTGGACCTGCAAGGCAATGCGGCTGGTACAACACTTCCGAAGACTCACTCGGTGCACCCAGGGACCAAGGCCCGACCTACTTACGACAGTCATTCGCACGGTAGTTCTGCCAATCGCGATGTATGCAGCTGAACTCTGGTGCCCTGGGCCAACCAGAGAAACGTATCGGGGTGTTGCGCGAAATTCCTACTAGAGACAGTGCAAAGCCATCGACCAAGCTTCTGTACTCGGAATCCGCGCTGCTCTACCGACCTGGCGCACTATGCTCATCACAGCCTTGAGAAGGGAGACCGGCATTCCACCAGCATACATTCTGCTCGAGGAACGCAGACTCAAGACTGCCGCACGAATCCGAAGACTGGATGATTACCACCCACTTCGACTCCGGGCCACGGAAAGCACCGACAGCGCTCGCCATCGACTCGGACTTAGGACATTCAACAAAAGTAGACTTGGTCTGGAAAGAGTGCACGATTCAAGGATCCAGAGGATGTACAGACTTTTGCCAGAGGCGGAACTACCCCCACCTCTCCGACCCCCGCTACCCCCCCCGCCAAAACCTTGCTGGACAAGCAAGAAAGAAGCGGCCAAGTTTATAAAAGATTGGCTACCGACCCTCCCAACCGACTGTCTCTGTGTTTATAGCGATGGTTCAGGGGCTTCAACCGACAAGGTATCATGAGCCTTTGTGACTTTTATCAGTGGTACTGGCACGGTAATTGAGCAAAGCGGCTCAGGCAAGATTATAAATGCGGAGGTCTATGACGCGGAGGTTCATGGAGCTCTGGCTGCTCTTGAAGCAATCACTGCCAGAAAGCGAGATCGTGGTCGCAGCGCTATCTACATCCTGCTTGACAATTCTGCAGCAGTCCAGGCCCTACTAACGGGAACAATAGTATCATCATCCTGGAGGATACAAAAGTTCTGCAAAATGGCCGCTAGAGCAGCTGCACCTGTTAAAGTAGGATGGATCCCAGGTCACGAAGGGCTGGTAGGAAATGAAATGGCTGATGAGCTCGTTCGAAGAGAGCTTGAATCGTCGGACAACACCAGGACGACTCATGGTGTGATGACCCTCGCTTCGTCTGGGCGGAAAGCTCGCGAACTGGCAAGGCAAATGTTGACAGACTGGTGGCACTCTAACCGCCCCAAACATTACGCCGACCTCGAAATTGAGATGCGGCGCAAGAAGCCGCCAGAACTGGCACTACCGAGAGCAGTCTATGCTCGATTAATCGCCGCCCGAACCGGACACAGGGACTTTGCGGCGTATCACCGCCGTTTTAACCACGCCACAGCCGAACTTCACTGCGAGTGTGGGAGGGAAAAATCAATTGGTCACCTTGTCCAGTGTCGAAAAGCACTGGCAACATGGCGGCTGAAGAGCGGAAAGCGAAGGGCACCAGCTATAGAAATAATGCTCGGATCAAGTGGATGGCAGCTGTTCAGGGATTACGTCCAGAAGAGCGGGATATATGCGGAGGCTAGTCGGGGGATGGCAGGGATACCTGTGACTTAGAGGTGATAGATCGAAAGCCTTGGTGGTTTGGCATGGAAAGATGGATTGGAATCGAGGCTCGGGCGCGTGGTGACCGAGGCAGAAAGATGGAAGGGAGACGGTTTTTGTTTTTCCTTTGTAATGCGGGATTTCGTGTGAAAGTTTTTGTTTGTTTCTCTGGGCTGCCGGACTCATCGTGATTCAACACATAGATGTGCATCGGCACTGTTCCGGTCATTTAGGAGGGAGGAGGCACTTGTACTTTTCGGTAGTTAACCTGACCCGGCCCGGCCCCACCCGTGCTTAAGCTCCAGTAGGAGTGCAACGGTAGCCATGTAACCTAGCACGTTAATTGACAAACAAACGAACAAACAAACTCCCCAGCGCCCTGGATGGCACAAAAGAAGTTAGGTTAAGCTACCATACAGCAATCATGCTCTGTCAAGACTTTCCTGACATTTCAGCACGACTTTCGGGGAGGAGTTGGAAGGAGGCTAGAAAGGCAGAGGGTGAATTTCCCGAGGTACCCACAAGTCTGCAGCGCCCAGCTGGCCGGCCTCTTCGAACGCTTCAGAAGGAGCACTACGTCTTCGGATTTAGTCCTAATGTCAGTATTAGGAGAGCTCCGCACCCACTGGATTTTTGCGATTTTTCCCGGCTGCCATACACCCGCAAATGGCCATAGTTTCGTTGGCTGGAGAGGGGAGATTGATTGAATTGAATTGAATTATTTAAAGTATCTGGCTAAAGCCCTTCACCCAGGAGGCTTGACACTGGTGTGTATTCCCGGGTGACCCACAAACACCACTGACGCTGGCTCAATGTGGCCAGAAATTTACATGATCTAAAAGTCAAATATTTCACCAGAAATTTTTGCTACCCTGACTTAACGCTCTGCGCCTAGCCAGATGTCTTATAGCAGTTTTCCTGTAATGTATGTATCCCAGAAAACTTCGGTCATTCAAGTCTTACTTTGCACCCCGTAGCATTCTGTTACGGTAAGGAATCTATAAAAAGCTATCCATCCCTTTTCTCCCAACATTGTCCATATAATTGGTGGTGTTTCCTTCATTGTTCTTCGCCATTCATTTAGCGCTGTCCGACATTCAGAGAAATGCCACGGGCGTCTTTCTTGGCCACATTTGCACATAAAGTCTATTCCTTCGTGATGAAACCTCTTGTGATACTTGTCAAAGTTGCTATGACCAGTCCTAGCCGCTAGCAGACGATGATACGCCCATCTTGGATGAGCGAGCTCTGGTGGTCGTTTTCGCTTCATCAACAAATCCAGGTCTTTGTATCGACTGGGTCTATTCTCTCCACCAAGAATCGGCGGTCTCTTCAGCACGGTCTCTGAGGTATCGGTTTAGAGCTGCGAAAGGGTATACTTGTCCTTGATTTGCTCTTGAAGTGAACGTTGCATTTGAGACAAATGGAAGATCTTTCAAAGCTGATTTAGCCATTTTTTCCGCATGGATGTTCCCAATAATGCCAGAATGGCCTGGGATCTATCGGATCTCTACTAACTCGTTCAATTGTAGAAGAATTGTAACTTTGTCGACTGTAGCTTGGGACGACTTACTTCGGCCTATTCTGAGAGAGTGGACAGCTTCAGAGTTATCGAGGAGCACCTTAATATGGCAATCTCCTGCCAAAACCACAGCTGACTCAAGGGCTTTTTGAGCGCCCACAAGTTCTGCGTCGTACACTTCTGCTCCTAGAACTATTCCAGCACCGCTACCAATCAGCCTGCTGCCTTTGTATAGGGCGTATCCCCATGCAGATACCGCTGGGTCGCTTGAAGAGCCATCTGAATAGGCACATACAGTTTCTGTCGGGAGATTTTCAATCCATATCTTCGCGTACTCCGACTCATTCTCCCTACCGAGACCCGGTGAGAACCTGGTAGGGTAGGTTGACGAGTATGGAAGTTTTCCGGGACCTTCAGTGATTGATACATTTAGAGCGCTGTTCTAGAGTCGTGTCACATAGCGCTGTGGAACAGTGATAGGTCGGGATTTCTGCCCTGTTCGGAGCTCGAGACGCTTTATAACATCGATTGGTAGCTCCCTAGCCCTCGGCGCTAGAGGGTGCCATACGTCCAGTCGTTGGATGCGCGCTGTTGACCGAAGTATTGAAATCTAGACATATCATACCGAACTGCACGTAGTGCGGAGTAGACGAAGACTACTCATCTTCGATCGCTACCAGCTTTGGTGAGGTCTCGGTTGGTAATGATCTCAGTGGTGTGAATGTTATTCCATCACGTAATTAGAACACAATGTTTCTACCTAAGCGAGGTAGAACATAGATAGACAATTAGATGTAGATTAGACCAAAAAATACTTTCAACTAACTAAATATAAGTTCAGTAAAACCAAAAACTCACTGATCCTAACCTTTTATCTCTGATCCTTAAATCTCCAATATCTTACGATTCGTACAGTATTGACTTGACGGTCAACGTTCACTTCTATCATTCCAGATAAACCTCTAGAACTTTAATACGAAGTTGCCTCTGATCCAAAAGGATTGCTGCCGGTGGAATGCCTGATTCTCTTCGAAGAGCCGAATCTGGGGTAGTGCACCAAGCAGGTAGTGCCACTCTGACTGCCTTTAAAATTTTTCTGTCCAACAGATCTGTATGCCAGCCAGCTCCGGTACCAACTTTCTTGTCTCGCCGCGTGGTAATTCGGGATAGGCCGGACCACCATGCCTCCGCTCCATACAGTGCCGTACTTGTGACACAGGCGTGGACAGCTTTAACCATTGGTCCTGGTGCTATGCCCCGCTGAACCATATTAATACGCCGTATGAACTGTGTTACACGCTGTGCTTTCCCGCACCATTCTTGCACGTGCTGCTTAAATTTAAGCTGGGAGTCAAGCCATACTCCAAGCCATCTCACGTGTGCGAATGGGGAGATATTGAGACCTTTCACCTGGATTGCAAGACCTGACGTGTCCAACTTTTTTCTTGGTCCGCCACCTATTATTAAAAGCTCAGACTTGACCAAATCAAAGTTGATCTTGTGCTCATCTACCAGCTGAACGAGTTTATCTACTTCTATCTGAGCCGACGAGACAGCTCCAGCGGCAGTGCGTCCTATTGTTGAAACCTAGAATATACAATGTTAGTATGAGCTAAATAGCAAATGAGTCATACATTTACCTGGCTGATGGTGTTTACCAGCTAGGTAGAACATTTGTGTGGTGTTAGGTTGAAAGAGACGTCAGTCACGTGATGCTGACCTTCCGCCATTAAACGGGAGGCAGGAAGACAGATCACTCACTTCTATCAGGGTACCAGTAGAGGACACTTGTACCGTCGTTGAAGAACTAGATCACTCGTGGACTGCTAATTATGTATATAAGATAGCAATAGTTCGTAATGGTTTTCTTATGTATTTTTACTCTAATTAATAGATCAATAATTATTTCATCTCAACACCTATTCCGAGGGATGCAATATCGTCGGTATATCCGAATCTTTTTCCTTTCCCATCTTAAACTAAAACGGCAATGTATAGGAAGAAGAGAAGTGGCGATAGAGGTGAGCCCTGAGGTACTCCGCACTCCACTACTTTTTCGCATGTTATTCCCTCCCGGTGACGAACGCGAATATTCCGCCGGGTCAAAAATGACTCAACAAATCGGCACAGTCTCCTCTACCACCCCTGGTCACGCATTCTACACAGCAAGCATTTGTGAAGTACCGCATCAAAAGCTCCTTGCACTTCCATCGTTATCATAGCTGTAACTCTGATACTCCTCATTGTCGCCTCGGCGTGATGAATAACACATGAGACAAGATCAACCGCTGAATGTCCGGGCAGGGCCCCAAAAAGTTGTCGTGGGACTACTTGGTGCTCGATGACTGATCAAGCCATCTTTTTGGCTATGATACGTTCCAATTCTTTACCTAGGCAAGAGAGCAGAGAGATAGGCCGCCATCCCTTAGGGGTGGATAGATCTCGTCCAGGCTTTGGAAGCAAGACTACTTCTGCGACTCTAAACGCTGTTTGGAAGTGTTCATGCTCCAGACAAGCTTGGAAATTTTTTCTTATATGCGTCCCAATTACTTTCCAGCACGTCTTGAGCAACCTCACGGTTAATTTGTCGTTTCCGAGGGCCGTATTATTGCCGCCGATGGTGCATTCTGTAACGTCTGATAATGATATTTTGTTGTCCCAAGGGATTCGCTCCAGTTAGTCTAGCTCCCATGTGGATAAGTCTTCGTCTGCATCAAATCGAGCCATCAAAGTATCCCTCAAGCTCTCTGCTCTATCGAGTGGGTCTGATATCCACTTATCCACTGCAACCTTTAGGGGGGTGACTCTCGACACGACTTAGGCTTAGCCCATTGCATCAGCTTAAATACTTGGGCGTCTGTAGTGGTATTTTCAAATTTTCTCCTCCAGTATTCTCTCTTGGCTGCTTTGACAGTAGCTCTGAAACTTTTTCGGGTGTGGACTGCCAGAGCTGGATATGCTCTACAGTGTTTGTACTCGCGCTGCATAGTCTTGCATTCCTCGTTTCACCAAGATGCCACTGTTCCGGAGACTATTGGTGCTGTGCGTCCTTGTAAGGATTCCCTGTTTCATTCTTAATTTAGTATATATATTTTTAGTCTTCTTCCAAGCGGCTATGACAATACCGTAGCTATTGGCACTGGGTACTCTATTATTAGGATAAGACTTATGTCATGATGGAACAATGGAAAGAAGTCATGTAAATAAATAAGGGCTTGGTCTACTGAAGCTGAGCTCTCCACGCTTAGTTTTCTGTCACAACGACCACCTTCGCATTACCTCGGATTACCTCTTGTACTTTTAGTTACCACTAGTACCCACTCAAACCTTTAGACTTTTTAGCTATTTATATTACCCATCTTTCAAACCTTTAGTTCCTCCTAGTTATCTCCAGTAGACCTTCAGTCATCTCTTGCGATCCATCCGACCTCTTCTCACCCTCCAATTCTGCTTCAAGTCAAACGCCTACGCTCCAATCTGACAGTCCTACTGCCTTGCGAGTATCATCAAGTGTCTCTAGGAGTGTAGAAATTTGGAGCTCTATATCTCGAACATTTTCCAACGGCCCTGGCTTCATCCAGGCTTTGACGTACTGGGAGAATTTTCCAAGGCTCTTGTCGCTCACGTACAGTCCCTGCAAAATACTTGAAGGATTCGACATTTTGATTGTCTGAGTGGATCCTACGATGGTCATATGATTCGAAGTACAATTTATCTCCGTTGAGACTGACGCTATTGCTGGGATATTGCTCCACACTAGATCTAGTACGTTTCCGCTCCAATGTGTTGGAACCCCGGCTCTAGTTGCTAGATGCATGTCGTGAGAATTTGCCCATTCCATTATCTGGTCACCATTGCCGTACTGACGTGAGGTTTGCGGCTGCCAGTGCCTTGATACTGAGTTGAAATCTCCTCTGACCACTGTAGGCCCTGAAGATTTCCAGAATAGTAGTGGATCTAGAGTGCCACTGTTACAGGCTGCGCCTTACATCCATGTACTTGCGCCTATCTATGTACTAATCGCCGATTTTCGTTTATTGGATTATAAGTGATCGCCGATCAGATAAATATGTACCGTCGATAGATCACCTCAAGAATGCGGATGATCAGCGATCTGATGGATATTAACCTCCCTGGGGTCATAGCTACATATATATATGCCTTACAGCCTAGATAGATACCATTTCCTAGATAATCAGAAAATAGACTGTACTACGGCCAGCTTACTTTATTCTTATTGTTTTGGTGATAGCCCATCACAGCCACTCGGGCCAGGCACGCGGTAAACATTCACGAATTTAACCCCGCAAACCTGTACAAAACAGTAGTCGGCTGTTTAGCCTGAGGATGGGATTATCTGTAAGTGTCGCAGGGCTTTGCGGGTGAAAGTGATTGCCCGGGGCCGAGCTCCTCTCTCGCCAGTTGGGCTGTGGCTATCGAAGCCAGTATGACTTTTACTGATAAAGCTTCCGTCTTTTTGCATCGTCCATGGCTCTTGTACCATTACAACGTGCGCTCCTGCTTCCCATACTTGTTGCAAGGCTATGTCTATATTTTCTCCGCCCTTTCCCACGTTCACTTGGTGAAATAGAAGAGTGCTTTTGATTTCTTTGGGTGTGTTCGAGAATCGGTTCTCTAACATTAACATTGCATAGATGATTCTAGGGCAGAGATGACTTCTACAGCCTTACCCTTCCTCTCTGAATATGCTCGAGCGGCATGAAAGTCACGATGTCCACGCTCGCGGATGATGTGCAACTCTGATGGTGTGCGAGGTACAATAGTTCCTTGTTGGCGCCTGGGCCTAGCCATGCATTTAAGCTCATAGGAGTCATGAGGACCTGCGCAGTTAGAGCATTTAGGAATTTTGACCTGACACTCTGAAGTCTCGTGTACACCCGAACAGCGTCCACAGCGTTGGCTTTTAGTGCAAATTTGCGTGGGGTTGAATCCCCAGCAGCGCTGGCATTGCTCGATAGGGCGCTGTCGCGTGAAAAACATTGCCGGCCCACTTTCCTCGAACAGCCTAAACTTGAGGTTCGATGGTTTTTGCCGGAAATGTACAAGCCAACTGGTAGAATATTGTCCCAGCTTTGTCGTTGATGGGTGTACCAGAATTTGAACCGCACCACAGACTGTTTGGCACTCAATTATCACCATTTCATTGGTGACTGTTATGCTCCCTTCCAGTATCCGAATGAAAAGGGGTACGTGTGGTACCAACACTGACATCCATTCTGATGCTGCCTCAATGACAACATTATCCTGTCCGAAAGATGATCCTATACTGAGGATAGTTTCCCTAAGTGCATCAGATGCGCACTCGAATGAGATACCCGAACGAACCGGGTGCATTGTTATGATAGCTGATGGTGTGACTCCTGCACACTCAGTGATCATCCTCTTAATAGTGATCGGTGAGAGCCGACGCTATTCGTGGTCTTTATCTAATTGTACGAAAAGGCGTTTGTCGACCTTGGGGTTCGTTTTCGTTAATTGGTTTGTCTGTGAGACAGGTCTTCTTGGTAATGGGATAGTAGGTGGGTCAGGTAGACTGGCTGCTTTTCGGGGTACTGTAATCCAGGGCGAAGTTTTCTCTGAAGGTCTAGCAGGTAGAGCACTATAGTGGGTGACAGGAGTACTTTTTGCCTTGTGTCCACTCTCTGTAATTGTAAAATATACGTAACATAATTTGTAATAACTAAGACAATATTATGTATACAATCTTATTGTAAAGAAACTTATTTCGAGAACAAGTATCCACACGCAGCTAAATTTACAGCTAGTATGAAGTATACTCTTCATACCACTGTCGCATAAATATTCAACAGATATTAAATCGAAGTTTAAAATGGTCACTAAACTGATCGTAAGCGCTCGTAAAGAATTTCGGCCGTGTCCCTTTTTCTTGTGGATATGAGCTAGAGGATGATATTTTCAGATGCACGTGAGAGCGGATGTTGAGCCGTTGATGAGGTCTGGAAGTGACGAGAGAGCTGTTGGTGGTTTATTATGTTACTCTTCTCTAACTATATCTACATCGTTACAATGCATTCATTGTCGAATATCTATACCAGAAATAAAGCTCCGCCCAGTCAGCATACGCTAACATTAACCCAGTCTCTTTCCCAACTACATCTTCATTCTGCCAAGACAATTACATCATAACAAGATAACATTACAACACAATTACATCACAGCATGATTATATCACAACACTTTTGCTCGTAAACCTGTCTATAAACTTAGGAGTGTCGGCTCTACCTCGGCTATTATGTCGCTTGTGAAAACTCCCGCGCGGTAACAATCCGAAATTGTGAATCGACAATGCCATTCCGCCGCAATGTGCAAGACAACCACAAAAAGCCTAAATTACAGCGGTCCACATAGATATTACGATAGAAAATAATTGGCGTCATCCACGCAAGCTTTCCCGGTGATGAAAGAACAAGTAACTATTTGAATGGCCAGGTAACTGGAGTTCGCCGAGGTGGTCCTAGCAAAATCTGCTGATAGCAGAGCTAGGGCAAGAAGTCGACAAACTTCAAAAGATACGATTGTACCGAGGAAAACAGGCTTTAGGAGCGGAGGGCGACTTGATCTAGTCATCTGTGGCTTCTGCCAATTGAAGTGACTGAAAATTTTGGAGGTGTCCTGTTGACCCATCTTTTGCTCTCAGCGAAGATGGAGAAATTTTATCATTTGGGGTACGAATTACATTTAATGCATAAAGCCTGGATCTATCATGGATGAATCCTCTATTATCAGTTGTATTTGGTTTCAATCCCACCTTCTACAACTCTAGTGGCGGTTCCTGCGGTGCTAATGAGTTGGAGGGAGACGAAGGCCGAACACCAATGGACAGTATCCTTTGCGAGGCTTGGAGTGAAGTATTCTCCCAGAGCGAAGTTTGGTCAAATTTCGCAATGCCAAATCTGGCCCGTGAGGCAATAATCGAATACTCCCTACTCTAAAAATCTTGTCCTCGGAAAAAGCCGTATCAAGCCTTATCAAGCCTTTAAGCATGATCTACTGCATTCTTAGTTTGGTAACAACACACCTTGTCGACTCAGTCTCTAGTCTCAGTTGGCCTCCAAATACACGCCCACGTCAATACGAATATCCGCAAGAGGATATGAATATGTCGAGGCAGATCTTCGTAATACATTTGATAGAAATCAAGACGGGTAAAGAAGGTGATACTAGGATGGACATACGCTCGATTGGAGTGAAATGTCGATATTTAGCAAGGCGCTAGATGGGTATTTTGTTTCATACATGAGAAGTAAATTTTGAAGGCAACTGGCTATGTAAAATCATATTTTGTTTAGTTTCAAATTGGCCGTGCCAACAGCTACCTAGATAATATTGAGTTACACTGACACGAAATACCGTGGAATAACTATAGCCTATTGCTCTCCCATCGCAGAATATTAGATATGGCGACATAAGCAGGCCTTTGAAGAGAAGATCATTGTAGGTGTGACGTCTCCATTTGCGGTAATGGAGATAACACTGTAAATATGATCATGGCCGGATGGTGCAGCGTCACATCATCTGGCTCAGTCACTCGAGTAGATTCTGGATAGCTTGGGCACCGATTCTACTTGAGATAGGATATGGCTGGTTCGTAAACAGCGAGGTCTGCGAATAAAATCTAGAGTATGAGTGTCTCTGAAGCCAAAAAGGCATCCAATATGGATGCCAGGCGCGACCATGTGTCAAAGCTGTATAGCTGAATACACATTGGATAACCTTTTTTTAAGAAAAGAGATACCTGCTGGCTCTACCGATCGTGCAGCTACAGTAGAGCCGAAGATTATTCAATGAATTTATGTACGATACCAAACACAATACCATGATGTGGTAGTATTTCTTAGATTTTATCAGTCTGTGAGCATATAGGATGTCTAGGTCCTTTGGTACTTTGTTCCCATCCAGGGCCGAAACCACAGTCGAGTCTTCAGTCGGCAATACACATGGAGTTTTTTGCTATTATCATGCCATCTCTCCATCCAAAGGAAGAAAGGCTACTTCTAGAAGTGCGGCAGCTGGGGAAACCCGCAAAATGAGTCAAGATAGAGAGTGAATGCTGTTAAGTAGCCCAGCCCATCTTTCCATAGTGATATAATGAGGTTGATAGAGTAACAACTATTAGTGGTGGTCCAGGAGAAGCTTGGGGCAAATTATGGCCTCCGAAACACAATTTTGCTACGGAGAGGAGCGTGATTGGTTCTATTCGATGGATTCTAGAATTGGACTCGGTACTTGGGTCGAAAAACTATTCTGTAGAGGTTTTCTTGTCGACTCTGGTTCTATTTGGCCCATGCAGCCATGAGGCATTCAGTGGGTATTTTCAATCTGTGAAAAGGTATAAATGCTATCATCACGACTATACGAGCCGTGGAATGACTCAAGTCGGCCTCGGAGTCGTATCTAAGCCACAGCATTACTCCACTCTTCACTTGGCTATGATGAAGCCATCACCACCTATCATTGCCCACGCTTATGAAGAAAGCCACGGTAGAAATACAGTGTCATGGAAGAGGAAGATAGGGAGAGAGAGCGGATGTAGCGATGAGGCGGTATTCCGATGGACTAGTTTATGTGCCAACATGGGCAAGAGTCTAGACGTAGGGTACGGAAGTGCGAAGTCGAGCCAGCGCTTGGATCTGGAAAGCGAAAGAGTTTTGGAGACCTGATTAATAAAATAAATTATTCAATTATCCTGATTTGGCGCTTTTTTGGCCCATGCAGGTGTTGACTTCAGTCAGATACAATGATGATATAGTTGTGATGAACATCATTCCTCAGATATCATTTGCAAGTCTCACTACGGCTGTGACAAGGCGGCTTTTTCTTCACCGCTATCGAACTATGCCCTCCGTAAAACTCACCCAAGGGTAACCTCTCAAAAAACCTTGGGTTATCCAGATATGCCACCATCATCAATGTAGCTTACTTCAGTAAGGTGAGGTCTGCTGGAGTCGAACCAGCGATCTTCTGTCTCAGGTGGGATAGATATTCAGGCTATCCAGACCCTACTTAGAAGACCGGCCCGGATGTTGTACCACTACACCATCCGACCTTTAGAGACCTGATTGTCGCAAGGGTTTTGGCGCTTGGTAGCCGATGCCGATGAACTTGCACTTCTGTGCGGACACATGGGGCTCTGGGGGGACAAGAAGACTTGTTATCCAAAACACGGGTGAAGTCTGCACTGGTGCGGCTTTCCAAGATGGATAAGGCTGTCAGACACTCGACGATAGTGAACTTAATCCGATCGGAGCCCGTTCGAGCACAAGCTCTGACAGGGAATATTGGGCCATGTCTCTTAACACGTTAGCATACAAACAATAACTCTGCCGTGCAAGTGCTGGAGAATGCCTCGGTTTCACGTACGAAAGAAGTCCTCCAGGCTTGTGCGGGAAATAGTTTCAGTTTCGTAGATACACAGGGGAGAGTTGGAGCTTTTTGGCGACACCGCTGACGAGCGTTGTGCCCAAGACCCGCAGGCATCAGTTGCAGGTCTTATTCATCTAGAGTTACCTAATTTAAATTCAACTGCCTAGCTGTGGCTTTTTATCGGTGGATTGTCTAGTTGTCAAGATTGTTTGAAGACCTGGATAACCTCAAACTGTATTTAGCTCGCAAACACTTCTATGAGGTAGAAAACTTTACACTGCACATTCAACGCCTTTCCGCGAATATCTACCAATGAAAGAGAGACTGACCTAAATTTAAGCAAGCAAGTCTTCATCATTTCCTACATGCGCGAAGCTTTGAAAATATAGCAATAAGATGGGTATAATATTCCCGCAGAAAAGTAAATAATTGGCCGAATGAGTGTTGTACTCATATCACTGGCAAAAGAATGAAGGTTTTGCATTGCAAGTACTGGTTTGGGCGACACCTTGCCTAAGCCAGAACACAAACGATAGTGGCGCCATCAAGTCAAAGAGATCGTCATATAGACTCCTTGTGCCCACATCATAGAGCCGCTCTTGTGTCCCTTAATAGCCCGAAGCGCTACCTTGTCACAGAATCCCACCCTCGATAAAGTACAGAAGATGGTGTCGGGAACCAAGATGAATTAGAGGGCTCATTTGTCTAGAGTACAGTGATATTTTTGCCACATGCCACGGGATTTGACCAAGTGACCTTCTGTTTTGAATAGGCTAGATGCTCAAGGTATCCAGTCTACTTGAAAGAGTTTCACGAGCCTTGCAGCGTTCACAAAGTGAGTAGTGGGCTGAGGTATATGAGCGGGCAATCTCAGCGATTAACAACTTCGTCCTATGTTATCATTTGATTTTATTTGGGTAGTTCCTTTGCAGCTTATTTCTACGTAGACGGACATCAAGCCACAAAATGATGTAATTCCGTTGCCGGTTACTAAAGCTCTGGTTATGATGGGTAATGTGCCTGCTCTTTGTCTCCGATCATCGCCTGCACTGTTGATCATGCCACGTACCATACCCGATGGAATTCTGGAGACAAGCGTTCGAATCACCGCGTGGTGAGATTGACAAGCTGGACAAATTTGCCTCATGTAATGTTGTTTCAGTCGATTTATCCACTGTGTTATCTCCTTGTTTGCCTCATGTGAATACCGGGAAGCAGATACCATTTATACTGACAGTAGCAGAGCTAAAGTCATGTACCTCGATCAGCACTCGCAAGACACTTCCAAAAAGTTTTTAAGATCATGAAGTCGAGATAAGGATGAAGGACTACAATCGAGGAAGAAAAGGAGGGAAAATTTCAGAGGCCTCGGTGGGTGACTGGATGATGTCTACAATGAAGAGAACGACCCCTGTATGAAATGAGGAGGGGCTGCGATTGATCGGAAAATACAGATTAGAAATTGGGTGGATTCTAGGGCCTCGGGCGCGTGGTGGCCGAGTATGAGAAGGAAATTGTGCTCCAGCGTGTTAAAATCTGGTTCTCTGGATGATTGGAATTAGCATGTTAAACAAATAAGTGAAAATCGAGGCGGGACGTGGCTTATTTACTCATATGGTAGTTACCCTGATTCAGCCCGGCCCCACTCGTGCTCAAGCCCCCATAGGAGTGCGGAGTGTACCAATTGCCCAGCACATTTATTCACAAACAAATAAACACGCTACACACTACTTAGGACCCGTTGATTTCTATGGGTTTACTATACTACTTGAGACATAGACTATCTAGCACATTGAGCTCCTCTCTGATCCAGGCCACGCCTTGTGCAGTGCTCATTTCCTCTTTTGTTACTTGAAAGATCAATGATATACTGCCCGTGGTGGAGAGCCATTCAGCCCAGTGTTTACCCGTGGATTTCAGCCACCTTTTCCATGTAACCTCCCAATCAAAAAAAAAAAAAAAAAAAAAATGTAGCAATGGAAACTGCGTGCGCGGGAAAAAGCCTCAAAAAACTCCGCAGACCCAGCTAGGCGAGACCTAGACACCGGGACCACAGGAGGTGCGCATATTCATCTATATCTCCCTTCTTTGTAACAGTCGAGGCCGACTTGATCCTATCCACCATCTCCGTATCGGGTGCTGGGTACGCTCCGGAAAATCATCTAATGTCTTCCCCTCCATGATCAAGGGTGGGTGATGAGTAGGGCTTCGACTCTACCATCTGATCTGATCGTGGTTAGCTTCATGATAATGGTGATAGGGGGATGTGCTTATGGATGAAGACGATACAGACCGCGAAAGATATTGGGAATCCTCATCGAAGTGAGGACTTATTACTCAATCTAAGTTCTGCAGACTCCATAGTGAGAGCTAAGGATTCGTAGGGGTCACCACTGACAGGTGTTAAGAATCGTCTCCCTAGACCCGTTCGTTGCAGGCGGTGAAGCCTGTGACTAAGGCGACAAACCCTGTTCTTTGTTAATGTGTTCGTGGAATTACAAGTCTGTAGGCGGTCGGGTGAAGTATAGTGAAACAATCACTACACGAAAATTTGCATTTTGGGAAACACTAGACTCATACCTATGCTTTTCAAACGATGACCACAAGCCAGAAGGTGCCAATCATCCCACCAGCTTCGTCGACGTCGATTAGGTCAGCCAAGATTGCACACTTGACTTACTTCGCTCATAATTTACCTGGATGTAGACTGTGCAAGGATTATCCTTCTGATAACTTCTTGTGATGGTGGCACGAAGATATCCAAAACTGCCTCGTCATAAATATATTTGCTCCATGATCATGTGACAGATACTTTATGGCTCCTCATATACTATCCCTACCAGTCGGCTTGTCAAATGAAGCGCCTACAACCACTGACCTAGCAAACTAGGATGACCTCACTTGTACCATTCCTTGTTTAGGGATTCCAGTTACGAGGGGCTGGCATCGATCGGGTCCATATCCTGGAGTAAAAGCCTTTAAGAAGAGGTTAAGTTCCTGCGGAAACCTGGTAAAGTCATGCACCTTGTGTCCTCCCAGCTAATTTGTAGATCAAAAATGGGTCATATCAGATTCCAGACAACACGAAAGGGGTCCTATTGTGGAATACACCGTGTGTGTCGGGAACTATGGCAATTTTGCGAGGAGAATTCTTTGCTGACACGCTGTGGGTCACAGAAGTGCAGAACTCAAAGACTAAAAAACAGCCCTTCGAATATTTACTTTTGCAATACTTCGAGCCCAGAAAATGTATAATTTTTAGTCAACTCAGCACATCTTAATCATATTGTTGGGGGTGAAGTTTTTAGCCACAAATAAGGAGCATTCCTGTATGATTGTTAATTGGCCATTGATGGCTCGGTGTGAAATTCATCAAGTGGGGTAAAATCATCTAGTGAGCAGTGGCCAGTGGATTTGTCAACGTTTTGACGATACCATCACCGTGTAAAATACCAACAAAATTTACCTCGAGCCCCATTTTATTGGAGTGGGGTGTCTAGATGAGGTTGAGACATTGCTCAACCACGGTAAGCAAACTTATGCAAACTCCTGTGTACATCCTTCACGGATGGCTGGGGTCGTGGTGACCTCTGCTTATTACGCAAGATGCCAGAGCCAACTTGCCTAACCGATCTGCTGTCAGGAGGTGGTAGGCTTAAGATGATCGTTTTCCGGCAAGGGCGAGGTCATTCCCGTTGTAGCTTGGACAGAGTTCGGCTGTCAAGGCCGTAACCGTCGTGAGATCCATCTATTCTTGTAATCGACTACTTTGGTAAGTTGGATCAACAAATGTTTATTTGCATTATGGGCCGAAGCGTCCAGAACCAACGGAAAGCGCCGGAAAGCGCCATGACATTATATATTTGAAAAGGAATTGACGATTTGTTCGTAAAATTCGCTTACTATTAATACTATGATGTCCATCACGTTGGCAGCAACACTGGCTTGTGTACATACCTAATATCGGTGGTTAATGAAGCGTAGAGAGAACCTCTCCTCGTCCTGCATGTAGCCTTCAATGATGTATTTTGGATAAACTCCAAGCTGTTGCGGATTTATAAAGCTAAATCTACACCATAATAACTTGGAGATTAAAAGCGGGCAAACTTCTCCTCGTGGAAGCTAGGCCAAACCAGCCAGGATAGCTATTCAAGCTCTCTCGGCACTCGCGCGTGATCGCTGAAGTTGACAGGTTTGACATGACATGACCGGAAAGTTTAAAAGGAGGTCATGCTAGAGGGAGATTCTAATCCTCTAGCAATTACAGGTCAAATATCTCTTCTACCCCCTCCACTCACTGTTTAATCCACAACAGATCCGTCACGACCGCAATCATCTTCCTCATCCACCAAATAATAAAACATATCGCCCCTCATGTCGGGCCCAGGCGTAGGATTTGAGTATCCATCAGTAGAAGTCTCTTGGCTTCAAAGGGATCTGCTGCTATTCGCCAACTCCATCGGATGTAAAGCTGATGAATTAAACTTCCTATTCGTATAGTCCTCGCTCTCCCCTCCAACTTCCGCGCTAAGCAATTGTCTGCAGGAACTACACCCTGAATTTTCCATGTTTCCAACCTATCCTATAATACTACCCTTCAAGAAAAACTCACTCGACGTCGTTGACTTTTATGCTGCTCAAAACGAGGTCCAAATACCGAATGTGCCCAAGCTAGACCCAACCCGCGTCGTCGATGGGCAGCGGCATATGCAGTTCTTCCGCCCATTGCCAACCACCTCCCACGGCCGGAAATTTGAACTCAGATCCAAGGTTTTGGGGGTCTATGACAAGGGTAAGGCGGGAACGGTTCTCGAGTCCCAACTGGACTTGGTTGACGCAGAAAATGGCGATCTCTACGTCCGTGCCCTCAGCAGCTTCTTCTACGTTGGCCAAGGTCAATGGGGCGGGCCCAAAGGACAGCCAACACCCAACTTTGCTCCACCCGCTGGAAAAGCTCCTGACTCAGTTTCTATCCAACAGACCACTCCCGAGACTGCACTTCTATACCGACTCAATGGAGATTATAACCCTCTGCACGCGACTCCCGAGCCTGGGCAAATGCTAGGATTTGGCGGCACAATTATTCACGGTCTCTACAGTTGGAACGTCGCTGCACACGCTGTTTTAAAATCCATGGGGGGAGGCAAACCAGAAAATATCAAAGAATTTCAGGCTCGATTCTCTAGCCCTGTCAGGCCAGGTGATAAACTTATAACGGAAATGTGGAGGACTGGAATCTTCTCGGGAGAATTTGAGGAGATCAGATTTCAAACTAGGATTGAGGGAGGCAAGGTGTGTTTAAATAATGGACGGGCGCTAATCAGACCGGTAAAGAGTCAAACCAAACTGTAACTAACATAATTAATTCGTACATTATATACCTGCATCGCAATCCCATGTCCAGAGAAACTGACATAACTAACATATACACCATTTGAATCCGATATACTCCTTTGTCAAGTGTGATCTAACCTTCGCGATTCTTCCCTGCTACAGACAATTACAGGCTTAGAATCAGATACTTTTGTAGTATTATTTTAATTCAACACTATGGTAGCAGTGTTAACCGTAACCAATGGGTAACTTAACTCTCACATACTGCCATTATGACAGATTATGACGAGAGTCTCTGGTCATGAGCGTTTTTAGCCAGATATTCCTGGGCCGTAGCAGCGGCAGCATACATGCCTGCAATGACGACGTCATGTCTTGCAAAATATCTCAGTATGGAGTCGCTTGCTCTAACCAATAGGAAGATTTTCGATGTTGCCTTTGCCGTTTATGACCCACTCGGGTTCAACGAGTCGCTCACGCTCCTGAAACAAGTATTTGTAGGCTGTCCGGATAGTGCCGTCGCTAACACCAGCCACTTCGGCGATTTCTTTAGGACTCTTAGGCTTATACATCAAGTGAGATATCATGTAGATACATGCGGCAGCAACCGATAAGGGCGAACGCCCGGCGAGGTCACCGACGGTGGATATCTTGTCCGCAAGTTGACCAGAGATCTTCACAAACTGGAAATCGAGACCAAGTTGACTGCAGAAACGTTCACAGAGGCTACTTGCAGCTGTCATTCCAGTAGTGTGGTAGTCAGGTACTTCATAGCACTTGTCAATACCCAAGATGCAGCCAAGTTTTTTAGAAATAACTTACAGGATATCTTAGCCAAGGCAATTTTTTGTGTGTCGGAGGCAAAAAACTTTTCAAGTGCTTTGAATGTTCGCCCGATTTCCTTTTTAGATACTTTTGTCAGTGCATAGATTTCTCGGAAAGTCCTTGGAGCGTCTCCTTTACGACAGGCAATAAAAATACAGCCAGCAATAATTGCCTCTTGAGACTTGCCCTTGAAAGCTTTGGCATCGTCGACTTGCTTGTATAGCAGCTTAGCATAATCAGTGACTAGCTTTGGCGCAGATATAGCATCACAGTGTGCACCAATCTCCTTGTACGCAGCGAGAAGACCTTTAGTCGATTTATCGACGGCATTCTTGTTGTGAGCTCGAAGAAGATCTCGAGCGTTACCCCCTTCGCTGAATGCAATGGATGTTTGAAGTTGGGATCCATTGAGAAGAATATTTGGACCATCGCCAACACGCGAGGGATCATCATTTCCTTGATCATCATTGGAAAATGTGCGCCATTCAGAACGTGTGTCTACAATACGATCACCGAGAACTAGCCCACAAGAGCCACAGACCATATCGCCAGATGAGAATTCCTCTACCAAGTTTGGTGGAACTTCTTTACAATCCTGACACATGACTTGCATATTTAAATTTTCGCTCCATTTTGGCTCATCACCCTGATTACTTGAAGCCATCATTTTATTTGCTTTATATGGTTTCGCGATGTATTTATTATCTGACTCGTTAAATTCCAGACGCTTACGAAGTTTGCGTCGAATAGATTGTCTCTTTCGTGATACGAGCGATCGGACGTAATAATCTGTGGTAGGTTTCTCACACAACAACCGCGTCGAAGTCTGTATGAATAATGGGGAATGCGTTTTGGCGGTGATAGAATTGACTAGGTTCTAAAAAATTTTGTTGATGTCACAGTCCTAGACGATGACTTTTTGTCAATCTTATGAAGTTGTAGACTTATTCGGGACGTATTCTAACCCTTTATTAAAGACTGGCTCCTGTTTGTGACAGATATGTGGGAAGATTAGTTAGAGTGGATGAACTGCTGAAGTATGCTGAAGTATGCTGCTGCTTGACGATTTGAGGTTTTCGCAGAAAGTTGGACCAACAAAGGCATCTGTGATTTGCTCAAATAGCAAGACTTATCGCTTGAAATGACCGGCACTTGACTATGTAGCGATAGTTGTGTATTCTAGCCCACACTTGCGGCTAACATACGCTGTTATCCCTAATATTGTATCGTATCCGGCGTCGTGGCCATATTGCCAAGGCTATCCATCGGGCTTAATTTATCCAAGCTAGCCTGTTGTAAGCTTAGTGCGGACCATATCAACACGCGTCAGTGATGACTGTAAACGTTCGGTACCTGGCAATTGAATGAGCCATACTAACTGATAATTCTCTTTTACCCGTGAAATCTACACTTAGAGCCGGTCATGTCAACCCTAGAAGACCTCGAGGACCTCGAGCGTGCACAAGTTGGAGATGAGAAAGATGCAGAGATGAAAGATTCAGCCTTAGAAGGCAAAGAAGAGGATTCTCTCGACGACGAAATATACACTCTCAGTACAGCTGATATAAATACAAGAAGGCGGCTTCTAGAAAATGACTCGCAGATTATGAAGAGCGAGTACCAACGATTATCACATGAAAAAGCTACGATGGGCGAAAAAATAAAAGAAAACGCAGATAAGATTGAGAATAACAGGTATTTACTACATGAGGCACCTCCAAAGCCCCAGCTAAATAAGTTAGGCAACTGCCCTATCTTGTTGGTAATGTTGTCGAGCTACTTGACCTCGATCCAACTGTTGAATCTCAAGAGGAGGGTGCCAATATTGACCTAGATGCAACTCGGGTTGGCAAGTCCGCTGTCATTAAAACCTCAACTCGGCAAACCATATTCCTCCCACTTATCGGACTAGTTAGCCCGGAAAATTTAAAGCCAGGTGATCTAATTGGTGTGAACAAGGATTCCTACCTAATTCTAGACACACTACCAGCTGAATATGACAGTAGGGTAAAAGCGATGGAGGTTGATGAAAAACCAAGCGAGAAGTACACAGATGTTGGTGGACTCGACAAGCAAATTGAAGAGCTTGTCGAAGCCATCGTATGGCCGATGAAGGAAGCTGAGCGGTTTAAGAAAATTGGAATAAAAGCACCCAAAGGTATTTAAGCAGCATAGCATTTGCTACAGAAGCTTACATAACACAGGTGCATTAATGTATGGCCCTCCAGGTACTGGAAAAACGCTCCTTGCTAGAGCGTGTGCAGCTCAAACAGACGCTACATTCCTTAAGCTCGCCGGACCTCAACTTGTTCAAATGTTCATAGGTGATGGTGCTAAATTAGTTCGGGATTGCTTTGCTCTAGCAAAAGAGAAGGCTCCGGCAATTATATTTATTGATGAGCTGGATGCCGTGGGAACTAAGCGATTCGATAGTGAGAAAAGTGGGGATCGAGAAGTGCAGCGTACTATGTTGGAACTTCTGAACCAATTAGATGGGTTTGCTTCTGATGATCGCATCAAAGTTTTAGCTGCTACCAACCGAATCGACGTTCTTGATCCCGCGCTACTACGGTCTGGCCGGCTAGACCGTAAAATTGAGTTCCCCCTGCCAAACGAAGAGGCTCGGGCTCAGATCCTCAAAATCCACAGTAGAAAAATGACAGTTGACGACGCTGTAAACTGGCCAGAATTAGCACGAAGTACAGATGAATTTGGTGGTGCTCAACTTAAAGCAGTTTCTGTCGAAGCAGGAATGATTGCGTTGAGGATGGGGAAAAACAAAATTAGTCATGAGCACTATGTCGATGCCATAGCAGAAGTGCAGGCAAAGAAGAAGGGTATATTCTCTATGCTATTGTTTGCTCAAGCCCCGCTGATTTTCCACAGATACTGTCAATTTTTACGCTTAACTTATGTCGTTCCTTGGAGTTGGGCATGGCTTAAAATTCATCTTGTAATTACAAACATAGGAAGAATTTATCGTTGCAGCTCTAAAGCTGTATGGTTCTCCACCTTAAAATTCAAGTCGGTGATTTTCCGTTTAACTCGTAGTAGCCTAGTTAAAAATTAAATTATTCAGGTACGGCTCGAGTACTTGAGTTATGCTTGTCACGTAGAAGGGGTGCCAATTTTTATCTAAGAAAAATCTCAACACTCAAATTTAGGACATGGATTCATGTTAATTTTGGATAAATTATCTATCCATGCTTACTCATTTTCAGCAAAACCCTCATGAATTTTGAGGTCTAACCGAATGTTAACAACAATTGGAACAAGTATAATGCACGGAAATCCTAGAGTGTAATGATGTGAGCCCTCTTAGTTAGGTGGCTGTGGAGCAAGCTAGAGTTTTAATTTTTGCTCAGTGATAAGAAACAATAATCTGACACAGTGACTCGTCGAAGAATAGGAAGTTATTTCATGAATAATTTTAGTCCTCGATTGTCAAGTATTTTTACATCACTGAAAACTCGCTGTTTGTCCCTAGCAAGAATTTAACCTTTTAGAAAAGGTTGTAGTAGTAATTACATTCTCCGTTTCCCAATAAACCCTCCACTAACTTAATAGGTCTCAAATATAATACTTTTAACCCAATAAAAGAATCTAATTTTGGTGAATAAGTCTAGAAATTTTCAAACTTAATCATAACCTCTCACTAAGTTTCATTCCGACTAGAATTATCGTGTCTGATAAAAGGCGAAAAAAATTGCATATTAGGGTTGGAAATAATTGGGCTTGTCAGTTCTCATATCTTCTCTTTCAAGGAGAAGGATATTCGATCATTTATTAGAGACGTATTCCATCGTCTTCCGGATAAATTCACCCTGTCAGGTCGGGAATCAGCCAAATAAAGCAAGACAAAGTTAGTCCACTACAAAATGTAGCAAAGATTGGCAATAAATAAATAAATTATTCAATTGTCCTGATTTGGCGCCTTTTGGGCCCATGCAGGTGTTGACTTCAGTCAGATACAATGATGATATAGTTGTGATGAACATCATGCCTCAGATATCATTTGCAAGTCTCACTATGGCTGTGACAAGGCGGCTTTTTCTTCACCGCTGTCGAACTGTGCCCTCCGTGAAACTCACCCAAGGGAAACCTCTCAAAAAACCTTGGGTTATCCAGACATGCCACCATCATCAATGTAGCTTACTTCAGTAAGGTGAGGTCTGCTTGAGTCGAACCAGCGATCTTCTGTCTCAGGTGGGATAGATGTTCAGGCTATCCAGACCCTACTTAGAAGACCGGCCCGGATGGTGTAGCGGTACACCATCCGACCCAAAGATTAGCAATAACTTTGATCAATACCGCGTATAGCAATTTGAGATGCGGCTTTGTTTTGATTGTCAGAAAGACTTGGTGAACACTCTGTTCCGTCTCAACACTTTTGATCCAGTTTTTCGATTTTCAATATGCGCCCGCAATATTATGGATATTCGCAAGAGATCACTATTCGAGATGCATGATTTCGAGGCGCACATTTCTGGGCTAGATGCAGATACGGTTATAGGGTAATATCAGGTCTCTACTGCAGCTGGTAAAGCTGGGTCATTGTGTGTAAATCATGAAAGTTAACCCATGTCCATCGGGCCTGTAGGGACCTATTTGAATTACTTCACCTCGAACGTGCGCGAACCAAGTGTTTCAACAAGCCTCGCGACTATTTGCTTAGCCTAGGAGAAAGCAACCCGGCCTGCCGGCGCCGATAGACACAGAATTCTCTACGAAGCCTAGAACGAACTACTAGCGCCTTCCTATACAAACATGTCACAAAGAAGCGAGCTCTTCCAATAAATCATTTTAGGTTTATCCACTAGAGATTTTAAATTCCTAGTGCGTCGTATTATTTACTTCTAAGGTCAACCAGACGAAAGCAATCTGACGGGTTTGACCCGGTAGCAGTTGCTGGGCCGGTCCACGGCCCCAGCCTTGCATGTAGTTGGGATTCGATAAATATGTCTGCCTGTTGCACAACGCTTCGTTTGAGCTTACATGAGCGGGTCATCATGAAATGCTTCATTTATGTATAGTCTAACTTGAGCTCTTCTCTCGTATAGAAAGGTGTAGATAGTTTTGTGGCAGCCTTCGCGTGCAGCGTCCGTGATTCTCGTCCCTTTACAATCGTGGGCTATTGCTACATCCTATGGCGGGACATGGTGACTGCTACCAAAGAAAATACATTTATTTAAAATTGGATGCCGAAGGACCTCGAAAATAAATTCCCTAAAACGTTGTTGACGCTATGGAGCGTGTTCCTCATTTAACTAGAACACACGGTGTGGATAGGGTAGATTTCAGAAAGAAACTTAACCTTCTACTGTGCAGAAGCAAAGTACTTAGCACCACGGGAAGTGCCCAGAAGAAAATTGAAAGTGCAGGGGACATTATAGACCCCGCCGCAGCTGGATAGTGTTGTGGTCCATAGTCCGACCGGTCTCCGAAGTAGATTCTGGATAGCTTGGACACAAATTCCACTTGAGACAAGACTGCTGGTTCAATCAGGCATTACACAACCACATTTTTGCGTTGCTGGTATACATGGATGACGAAGGCATAATTGGATAACCAAAAATTTCGTAAGGTCCATTTCGTGGGTACTCATGGAGGAGTGTCGATTTTTTTTTTAAAATCATTTTATTGTTCTGTCTGAGTCTATGACTATGTAGGACATGCAGGTCCTATCTGCCTACAGGCCAAGAATACCTATGCCAGTCGTATATCCCCTCCTATGCCTCCCATATAGCTCCCCTCAAACAGTACCACCCCTCACAAGTCCTAATTCGATCATGCACTTAGAGGAGCTCTTTGCCCTTCATTATCTTCCCTCTCCAACCAACGAAGCGATGGCCATTTGCGGGTGTATGGCAGCCAGGAAGAATCGCAAAAACCACTGGGTGCGGAGCTCTCCTAATACTGACATTAGGACTAATTCCGAAGACGTCGTGCTCCTTCTGAAGCGTTCGAAGAGGCCGGCCAGCTGGTTGCTGCAGACTTGTGGGTACCTCGGGAAATTCGCACTCTGCATCTCTAGATCCTTCCAATTCCTTCCCGAAGGTCGTGCTGAGATGTCAGAAAAGTCTCGACAGAGCGTGATTGCTGTATAGTAGCTTAGCCTAACTTCTCTTGTGCCGTCCAGGGCGGTGGGGAGTGCCGTTGACTCAACGACAAAAGAAGCCCTCCTGGCTAATTAGCCGAAATCTCGGTCTTGGCGCCCACAAACGTTCCAAACTTGAAACCCCCTCGAAAATGTCAGTCACAGCATGGTCTTCAGAGACCTGTTCCCCCTCTCGAACCACATCTCAGCTGCTTATCCTTCCTCAAGATGTAGAACTCCATTAGAGCATCAGTCTCCCATAAACCATGACCCGAGCTTTGTATATGATGACTTGATTTCCTCCTTGCGGGTATACGTAGCGTCGTAAATTTGTAGTCGGTGATGGCCGGTAATTAATGGGGCAAGCTCCTGTTTGCAATTGGAGTAACTTCTTTATTGGTCGTTGTCACGAAATGAGGCGTGGTTAAAAAGAGGTTGAGGACTCAGATGAGAATGGTAAGAGAGGCATTGTCGAGAGGTTGTCAAATGGATATGTGCTTGAGGTTGCTTTCGACTTCGATTCGGATGCGATTCTTCTTGGCTATCCCAGATATGCGGAGCATACTGAGCCATTGCACCGGCACCACTGGAAGGTGAAGAATTCGTCTTTGCCGGCAGGAGTGTCGATCGTTCGTGTAAGCAAACACACCTCATGAAGGTATTTGCGAATGAAATGCAGAGTGTAAGTGTCTCTATCGTCGAAATAGTCAGCCAACATCTATATAGAGCACCAATCATGTGGCATAGCTAGATAGCTGAATAAGAATTAAATGATAAAAAAGGTCTTTCATACTCTGCATAAGTCTAAGACTACCGAAATATGTGATGTTCAATCAAATTATCAAAAATTTCTAACAAGCAATGCAAATTTTTTTTCGGAGGGCAAGACTGAACACCTGTACGCGGTGTCCTCTACGAACCTGGGAGTGAAATATTCTCCCAGAGCCAAGTTCAGTCAAATTTCGCAATACCGATTAAGTTGGCCCACGAGGCAATGATTCAAAATTATCCGCCATGTCAAATTTTCGCTCCCAACGAGTTCGACTCCTACCTAAGTCTCATCAAGTTTACAAGTACGACTTAGTACATCCTCGTTTCAATGACCACACCTCTCATCAACTATTCTCTGGCCTCAGCTAGCCGCCAAATACACGCCCACGCCGATATTTACACCCGACGGAGGAAGCAAAGCGTGGCGCACAAATCTGGGAGACAGTTCTTTGAGACGGATGTGAGAGGGACTGGGACAAGTTTACAAGACGATACGGAGGACGGATACATTGTTGACGGGCGTGTAATTTTGAATTATGGCAAGGAATTTTACGAATTGAGCTTTGTGCGCGCCAAGACTTCGCTTGCGAGATTGCAGCGGACACTATAACAACACGCAAACGATGGATGGTGCCGTGGTCCGCCTCTTGGTGGTGTTTTCCGGCATAGTTTGAGTAACCTGGGCACCTACTCCACTTTGGAAGGAGACACCTCAGACTACATTTCGCGCGGAGAAAGTTCAGTGGATGATGAAGGCATGTCTGGATAACTCAGGGTTTTTGAGACGTTCCCCTGGGTGGGTATTCACGGATGAGGGTTGACCTGGGGTGAAGAAAAAGCCGCCATAACTTCGCAGTGGTACTTGCAAATGAAATCTGAGGCATGAGTGCTCTACTTTTAAATTGAGTCATCTTATCTGTATATTTTCTCTGATATTGTGTCATAGCTAGTTTGCTGCATACGCAATTAAAATCTGATGCAAAAAAAAAATTGTTTTTCTTATAAATTTTCACATGAATCTTAGGAATAGCCTGATTTCTGGCCTTTCATGCGTCTACCTGTCAAAGCAGGAATATTACTTGAACTACGAAGAATCGGTACCGACAAGAGATATACAACACTTCGCCAGCACATCAACCAGAGCAATCGAAAAAGGCCGAGACGTCGATATCTCAACCTCAAATTCCTCGACGTAATTTCTACTTCCATATTTATAGGTATAATAGCACAAGGCATTACCGGAGAGGTTGGTAGTTCTCAAAGTTTTAGAGACAAAGAGATTAGCAGAAGGATTAAGGAGACGCTTCAGTGAGGGGTAAAAAGAGCTGAACGGAGCAGGCCTTGATGAGCAACTACAGGAGGCCTCCAATGAATTCAATGTCCTCTGGATAGGATGAGGCATGACTTAGACTGAACGGAGAGGATAGAATAAAGTGAGACGGTGAGAGCGTTGTTTGAGCTTGTGAGGATACCTAAGCACAGTCCTGGGGATTCTGGTGATAAGACTGTCGGGGAATAACAGACAAAACGGCATCAACAGTCAAGAGGTCAAAATAATCACACAGCGTAGTAATTACTGACAATTCCTGGTCGTACGGCAAGTATTAGACTTCGGAGAAAGGCATCAGCAATGAGACCCACACGGTGGATAGAATTCTGTTGGTATCCTATAGTGGTAGTTGGATTTCAATTTATTCTTCATAGAGTTTATTAAATCGAACTAACCATCACTGACTCGGCTTTCGTCACATAGAGTAGTGGGGAGGATGTCAAAAGCTCGGATGCGAGATGGCGGAGGATGAGGAATGAATTACGCTTCGGCACGTCAGAATCAGATTCTCTGGACGATTGGACTGGACATTTTAAAAATATGAGTGAAGCCTGAGGTACTCCGGTGTAATGATGTGAAATCTCTAGGCCGACCATGTAAGCTGCGGTAGATAACATACAGACCTGTACAAGATGTGGTCAGGGTTATGACATCACGGATAGTTATATGTGGATGAGATAGAGAATAATGTGGAATTTTCTGCAACATAAGATAAAATATTCTATATTGTAGGATGTGTTCTTTTAATATCAAGTAGATAGATGGGCTATGTGTATAAATAGGAGTATTCTCATTAACGTAGATGTTTATCATATATGTAACGAAAAATAGCAGTTGTACAGACACACTGATCATATTACAAATATTATCTCCAAATGCTTAGTTACTTACCTCACAAGTCACATAGTCTCTTTACTACATGACCGATCAAGCACAATATCAGGCCAGTCATATAAAACGAGGTCTTTGTACATGGTGGTAGTAGTCTGATCCAGCCTAGCCCCACTCAAACTTGAGCTTGTATGAACGTTCAAATGTTGAATATCTCCTAGCAAAATATGGATCACTTGATATAATTTATATAGTTTCAAAGCACTAATGCCTTCAAAAAGTCTATTGACTGAGGGCCTCACTAAGTCACAGATGTATTTTAGTGTCTACAGCATGGAAATTAAAGTAAAATTGCGATTTAAACGCAAACTGACCATAAGTAATAAATCCCACCAAATATTTATTATCCAGTCTAGAAGTCAATGCTAATATTCCCAGCTCCCTCAAGTGATAACTTACACCTTTACTCGCACCCTAGCTCATGATACGATCCAAAGCGCATCTAGCGCGCTGACATGAAAAAAGAAGAGGCTAGCCCTTTTATACAACCATAACCAATCTCATATGGTTGGTTTCAAGAGTCCAGAGGGAAGCGATCCACGAACCTAAATGTCTCAAGCCCTTTTGCAATACTGGTCGCTAATTCATTTACGGACTCCACTCTATAAACACCCCCTTGATTTTTGGTACCTGGTAGAGGCTCTAAGACAACCGAAGCTTTCGATACAGCACCAACTGGCTTACCCCATCGGTATGCATCATGCAAAATCTGGCTAGGCCTCCCAGATGGGAAAAGCGTGTTTGGTTTAGCAACCGGACCAAAGAGAGTTTCAGCACCCATCGTGACTACTACAGCATCAAAAGCAGTTGCATCCGCGGAACTGTAAGTTTGATCAGTGCCGGACAAAAGTGATTCCCCTACAATCACTGCCCTAATTCCCCTGGAGCTAAAAGATGTTGCAAGCTGCGCAGCTTGACTAATTGAAGTTGAAGAAGATGTGGAGGCAAGTATACCAACAGTAAATCCAACGACAGACGGTAGCGGCTTGCCAAAGATGGTCACGTAGTCGGTTGTTGCATTTGTGTAGAACTCTGGTGATGGATCAAGTGGCTTATAACCAATAACCGCTGCCACACGGGTAGCAAGATCATTAGAGACTCGATTCAGTTGCATCAATGTGTTTTTTTTAATCAAATCCGACTTTAATTGAGATATCTCGAAACGAATTGCGTTCACAAGAAACTGCTGCTCTGAAGGAATGAGGGAATTGTAAAACATGCGAGGTTGAGACCACACGTCTGCGAATGAAGAAGCAGTACCACGATGAAGAGAGCCCACAACTTTACGAGATGGTGCGGTAAAAAATCCACGACCTTTAGTTTGATTTGCCTGCTTCGGATTACCTCCAGATAGCGAATTAGGGGAATAAGGGGCTTTATTAGTGTGTATAAACATTTGACCAGCACCATCTCGGTTGTTATTGTGAACCTTGGTACGAGGACGGTTGACTGGGAGTTGTTCAAAATTTGGGCCTCCATTACGATTCAATTGTGTATCGAGATACGAGTAAATACGGCCTTGAAGAAGTGCTATTGTATGGTTATTTATAAATATCAGTTAGTAAAATTTAGGAGTCTTACGATCATCTGAAAAGTCTACGCCGCGAACTATGTGCCCAGGCTGAAACTGCATGAGTGTTAGAGTGTATAATTTTAGGATATCAAAGCTCTTACCATAACCTGTTCAGTTTCTGCAAAGTAGTTGGTTGGATTGTCTGTCAGTTTCATTTTTCCTAGTATGGTGACGGGAACCAGTTCCTCGGGAAGAAATTTTGTAGGATCTAGCAAATCGAAGCCAAATGCCTGTACATCTTCTTCGTCTACAATCTGTACACCGAGCTCCCATTCTGGTCCATTTCCTGCATTTATGTCATCCCATAGATCTTGACGATGGAAATCTGGATTTTTCCCGGCCAAAATTTGAGCTTCCTCCCAGACAAGACTTGCCTTTCCTTGCTTTGTCTTCCAATGCCACTTTACAAGCTTGCTTTTTCCGTCGTCAGTGACTAGACGCATTGTGTGGACACCAAACCCATCCATGTGACGATAAGATCGAGGAATACCATGGCCAGACATTGCCCAAAATAAGGTGTGAAGAGTGGATGGCTGTTGAGAGAAGAAATCCCAAGCACTGTCATGACCAGTCGCTGCTTGAGGGATTTCAGAGTCTGGACTGGGTTTAACAGCGTGAACAAGATCTGGGAATAGAATGGCATCCTGAATAAAAAATACAGGAATATTATTTCCCACAATATCTAAGAACCTTATTAATTCTCGTCACTATTGTAGATTGTTATACCAAGAAACTTACCAAAGTTTCCTTCGTCGGTGTAGAATCGTGTGGCAAACCCGTGGACATCACGCACTGTGTCCGCAGATCCACGGGATCCCGCAACCGTCGAGAAACGAACAAAAACCGGTGTTTCTTTGCCTTTTGAATTGAGAAAACTAGCAGCGGTTATATTAGTCCAGTCTGCATAGCTAGTAAAAGTTCCATAGGCACCTGTAAAAAAAGTAAGACTAAAACTTTATATTTAATAGGGGTATATACCTGCACCCCGGGCGTGAACAGCGCGCTCTGGTACCTTTCGTTATGGTTAGTCTTTGAAGAAAATATAATTTTCCGTGCATACCCGCTCGTGATCAAAGTGCTGAATCTTCTGGCGAAAAATAAAATCCTCTAAAAGTGTAGGCCCTCTTTCTCCTGCCTTTAAACTGGCATCATCCTGAATAGGCCCTCCAGCATCAGTTGTAAGGTATGAGTTTGAGTCTTCGACCTTGAATTGGTCTAAAAACTCGGAGTCTGTTCCTCTTGCTTGAATATGAGATGTGTGATACTCCTGGTCTTCGCCGCTCATGTAAGGGCACGACGCGACTACAAGACCTGAAAGTCCAAGTAAGTTCCAAAGTGAAAGTCGCATGTTGATATTTAGGCCGGACTTTACTCAAAGCAAAGTAGAGGTTTACTAGATGATTCTTATAGATGTTGCGCAACAGTTAAAATCCTGGCCCACGTTTTTCATACCCTGTCCCCAGATCGGTGTCTATGGATTCAATCAAGAACCTTATATTGGTAGGAACTTTTTCTTTACTAAGGATTCTCCAATACATTTTGTATAGCTTGGTAGCGGAAAAATGGGGTTGAGGATCTGGAGCCGATAGTAGAAGATGACTAAGGTGTCTCTTGAATTTGCACAAATTCTAATAACTACGCCCGTCGTGACGATAATCCTTGAAAACGTAACTTGACCGCTGAATACGTACGTTCGTAATGTAATGGAATAAGTTGCCGTGAGGTTTGGCAAAGTGGGTGACTATGTTAACCTTTCGGCAAGTAATTTGACCGAAACGACACTTAAATTTTGACTGAAATTTATCTCAATCGAAAGATATAATAAACTTTCACTTCAATTTACGTCGCCGTATTCTGACAAACATGGTAATGTGACTACATTTTCTGCACTGTATACTCCGCAGTGCAGTTGATTCAGTCGATATCAGCGAACAAGCCCGCTGTGTTAGGAGTTTAACTACCTCCTTAGCCCATGCATGCACCGTAGGATTTCTCCTCCTTCGTTATTACCGTGTATTTTCATAATTCGGGCCTTTTGAAGGGAGATAGAGAGAGAACTCACATTCAACCCCATCAACAAGGCCTGCATGGCCTAATATGGGTTCTTCAAAGTCAAATGATCTTTCAGGAAAAATAATGATAAAGGCTTCAAACTAAGCGGTCTATCATGATGCTTGTTGAATTGTAGAAGGATGCACAAAATCTATCACTCCGTCCTTCCTGTGGATCCCCGTCGAAGTTTGATATGAATTAATCAGCATAGTTGGGGTGTAACAGAGTTTCCGAAACAAATGATAGTTTGGGACAACAACAGAAGTCTTTACAAGAAGTTGTTCAGGGCACCAAACAAAATGCTATAATGCGTATTTGATTCAACCTCATCTAGTGACCTTTTTCATTCGAGGAATATGTTAGATATGTAGGCGCTCACTATCTAGTAACCAACAATGCTGTGTCCTTGCAGCCTTTTTATATTATCAGTCATTTATAAGACTTCATTCGGCCACAAACTTGGAGGTACCTTTAGTTTATTATCAACTCCACTCTCCGACCCACTAGGCGAAGGCTATTCTCGAGTAAATGGCAGTCGGGGAAACTTCACAAACCTAATAGCTGCAAGGCACCCCTAGGAAACTCCAGCTTTCACATTAGATGATAAAAAGCGGAGATTTGATCATGCGCCATTTTAATTTCAATATTTACATTGTGCCCATCTCCGGATTGACCCTACACAACATGGAATTGGGTTGGTTTGTTCATTAACGTGCTTGGTAGAGTGACTACCGTCGCACTCCTACTGGAGCATGAGCACGGGTGGGACCGGGCAGGATCAAGTTGACTACCATTAAGTACATCTACCTCGTCCCACCTAGATGACTGGACCACCTCAGACTTCACCCATGTGTTGAATCATGTCAAGCCCAATCGTTCAGATAACCCTCTTTTGACGCGCCGAAGCGCAAATTCGTCCTCAGCCTCGGCCACCACGCGCCCGAGCCCATGACACCTTCGCGATCTGTAACTTTTCTCTTCCATTCAATCCAATCTTTAGCTCATCCCAGCATCTCCTCATCTCATCCAGGGATCGATTTCTTCATTGGAGGCCTCGTCCAGTCGCCCACCAAGGCCTCCTCAGTTTATATTCCCTATTTTCCCACACACAGCATCCCTACAACATGGAATTGGGTCACGCGGAGAAACAAAAGATAAAACTAGTCCCATTAATGATTAGTGTATATTGGCGTTTATTTGTATTAAGTTGATTTCGGTAAGCCAAAAAAAATAAGATAGCCAACTTATTGAGAAAGGATTTCAAATTAGAAAAACCCCTAATGTTACCCGCCTAACGTCTCTAATTTCTAGACTTTTTACCGACGTGAATCCCATCTTCCTATTCCTGATGGCTTCGTGTTTTTTAGTACATAGTAACCCTATACCATCCGAATGGAAATTGGCCAAATCAGCGATTGTTTAGGGGCTATTTTTAATTATAATCATATCTTCTAGGTTGCTGGTCAAAGGCATAGAGATCCCATGTTTTGCTAGCTGCACGACATGTCTTTTATTGATAATTGAGTTTTGTCAATGATATTTGGTTAACAAATGATTAATATCTTAACAGGGGACTTTTCTCAACACCTGTCAGACGTGTCCCCTACGAACCTCCAGCTTTCACTGTAGAGCCTACAGAGCCAAGATAGAGTAACATCTTCGCTCTCATTTCGATGAGGATTCCTATTTGCATCCGCGATCCATATCGCTTCATCTTTCAACACATTCCTATTATCCCCATCAACGTGAAGCTAGCCACGATCAGATCATATATTAGGATCAAAATCATAACCATCATCCACCCTTAGTTATGGAGGAAAAGCCATCCGATGAGTTTCCGGAGCGTACCAAGCATCCGATACGAAGATGGTAGTTTGAATCAAGTTGGCCTCTAATGTTACAAAGAAAGGAGATATAGATGGATATCCAGACCTTATCTGTTCCCAGATCCTAGGCCTCGCTTGGCCGGGGCTGCAGTTTTTTTGAGACCTTATCCCGCGTGCGCAGTTTCCACTGCTACCACTATTTCCTGTTTTTGGGTTGAAAGATACGTGGAAAAGGTGACTGAATTCTACGGGTAAATATTCAGCTACATTGATATCTTTCACGGGAAATATATCAGAGATCTTAAAATTAACTAAAGAGGATAGGAGTACTGTACAGAGTATGGACTAGGTCAGAAGAGTCCCATGTGCTAGATAGTCATAGAATCAAGTGGCACAATAAACACGCCTCATACTGTCCTTTCTCAGTCTAAGACTGTGTGGGACATGCAGGTCCTCTCTGTCTACAGCCAAGGAAATCTATGCCAGTAGTATATCCCATTCTATGCTTTCCATACAGCTCCCCTCCAACAGCATCACCACTCGCAAGTTCTCATTTGATCATACACTTGGAGGAGCCCTTAGCCCTTCAATATCCCCCCTCTCCAGTTAACGAGACAATGGTCATTTGTGGGCGTATAGAAGCCGAAAAAAACTTCAAAAACCACTGGGTGCGGGGCTCTTCTATTACCAACATCATCACTGAAACCGTAGACATAGTGATCCTTGTGAAGCATTCGAAGGGGTCGACCAGCTGGGCACTACTGGCTTGTGGGTACCTCGGGAAATTCACCCTCTGCCTTTCTAGCCTCCTTCCAACTCCTTCCCGAAGGTCTGGCTGAAATGTAAGAAAAGTCTTGAGAGAGCGTGCTTGCTGTATGGTAGCTTAGCCCAACTTCATTTGTTACGTCCAGGGCGCTGGGGAGTGCCGTTGACTCATCGATAGCAGAAATCTCGGTTTTGACGCCCACAAACGTTCCAAACTTGAAACCCCCTCGAAAATGTCAGTCACAGCATGGTCTTCAGAGACCTGTTCCCCCTCTCGAACCACATCTCAGCTGCTTATCCTTCCTCAAGATGTAGAACTCCATTAGAGCATCAGTCTCCCATAAACCATGACCCGAGCTTTGTATATGATGACTTGATTTCCTCCTTGCGGGTATACGTAGCGTCGTAAATTTGTAGTCGGTGATGGCCGGTAATTAATGGGGCAAGCTCCTGTTTGCAATTGGAGTAACTTCTTTATTGGTCGTTGTCGCGAAATGAGGCGTGGTTGGAAAGAGGTTGAGGACTCAGATGATAATGGCAAGAAAGGAATTGTCGAGAGGTCATCAAATGGAGATATGCTTGAGGTTGCTTTCGACTTCGATTCGGATGCGATTCTTCTTGGATATCCCAGATATGCGGAGCATACTGAGCGATTACACCGGCACCACTGGAAGGTGAAGAATTCGTCTTTGCCTGCGGCCCACCAACATGTGATGTAGTGCCGTGCCGCACTGCTGCTAGAAACTTTGTGAACGCCGATGCTCATATGTTGTATTCAGTGGCGACACACATTAGCACATTAGTAGCGATCAATGTCGCGCCACCCAAACCGGGCCTATCTTGACCAAAATAGGTTACGGCAACCAATCGGCCTACTAGACGTCAAATTTTCTTAATTAAAATTATATGAGACCAGTGAGGTCACGTCTTATCTGATTGACAATACGAATGTCAGTTCAACTCAGATGTATTTATTTAGCTTGTACCATGTTTACTATCCTACCGGGTAAAAAAATTGAGTAAGGGCACATATGACCACTGTGCTTACAACCTGGGACTATAGATCCCTCGAGTAGTACCCCCCCTTCCATGCCATTTTCATGGCTTCTATCGAGCGGTAATATCTCCACACACCCTCTGTGAGTACTTGCCTGCAGGATCTGGTGTCTCATCGTCTTGATCGTTTAATGTGTTTTCGGAAGCATGTATTTGAGAGGGGTGAGAACAGGCCAGCTCAATGTTGAATAGGTGTTACTCAAACTCGACTCTACAGGCTCTGCAATGAGGGCTGGACGTTGGTAGCCGAAACGTCTGAGGGGTGTTGATTTCTCGTCCACCAATTTTTATTATTTTCATTGAGAATAGATGTGTAGTGTATTTTATTCAGAGAAGTACTTCATTACAGGTGATATGATCAGCTCTGGTCATCAGGTATATAATTTAATTTAATTTACATTCTTCCTGAGTCTATGACTATGAAGGACTGTTAAAGCTATCTAAACATCTTCAAAGCTCAACGGTTAGTATGAAAATTGATGTAATTAATATTTCATGATGGATAGAGAGGGTCATTCCCAGGTCATCAGGTATCGTCCTGCTAGGCTCACCCCGGTCATGCCTTTTGGGGTGAGAGGCTAGCAACGAGACATGTAACAATCGCCAAAAATAATTGAAAATTGTCTATTACCTACAAAAAGGCGGTCATATCTCCAGGCCCACTAAAGTAACAACTATTTGACAATTTTTTTCCTATGACGATCCTCGAGACATCAAATTCTTCTAGCGCTACTCAATCCAATGCGCTGCACAAGGCACCTTTTCCATGCGCAACGAGCGACCACTTTTCAAGGAAAGCTATTCCTCCAAGTGTTCCATCTCCACCACCTCCACGCAGAAGCAACCATCGAACGCCCGAGTATTCACAACAAAATACGATGATACAGAATTCAAGCCGGTGGATCTTCACGGAGGAAGAAGTACTAAGTTCTCCATCAATTCGTGATGGCCTTGACCCAGTTGAGGAAAGATGTCGTAGAGCTAAGGGTGTTAACTTTATCACTCAAGCTGGTATCCTCCTTAAACTTCCGCAGCTAACTATAGCAACTGCAAGTATATTCTTTCATCGCTACTTTATGCGACAGACTATGCTTCCTGAAAAAGGTGGCGTTCACCATTATGTACGTTCAATACTACCTTCAACCTTATTAGGACTACGGTTCATTTGAGCAGCTAGAGCAAGGACGCAGAGCTGACGTTTGAACGGAATATCGCTGCTACTTCCCTATTTCTCGCGACCAAAACAGAAGAAAACTGCCGCAAGACGCGCGAAATCGTTGTTGCTGTCGCCAAGGTGGCCCAGAAGAACCCATCCCTCATTATCGACGAACAATCAAAAGAGTATTGGAAATGGCGTGACAGTATTTTGCTACTGGAGGAGCATATGCTTGAACTTTTGACTTTTGATCTTGTCGTGCATACGCCGCATACTAGCCTACTTCGCTACCTAGAAACTCTCGGAATTGAGGAAAACAAGTCCCTCCGGAATTCGGCTTGGGCTTTTCTCAACGACAGCTGTATGTCGCCACTATGCCTAACCATGCCAGCATCAGATATAACAATAGCTGCCATTTACTTTGCCGTCAAACTCAACAATGAGACTCTGCCTGATTTTGAGAATATACCATGGTGGCAATACATTAATGGAAACCCCGAAAAAATTGTCAAGGCTGTCACAATAGTTGATCGCTTCTGGACCGAAAATCCCCTAAAAAAAAACGATCGACCCTTTGGGAGCTCACCATCTTCGCAAGCCGACCTTGATAGGACTCGCCGCCGAGGATCAGACGTCCCAAGTAGCATAGGCTACGATTATTCAGAGACTGGTGGCGAATCGCGCTGCTCACAAAATCTGCAGAATTCTCAGCACACACTTGACGGCCAGGGTTCCTTCAAGAGTGATCTCACTCCCACTGGTATCATTAATAGAAATACCAGAGAAAAATCAATAAATGGAGACTGCAATGACTTGAAATCAGACAACAACGAAAAACATAGTATGCAGAAATCTGAGCAGAAAAAAAATAATTCGGATCTATCTACGGGGACTGATCATGATCAACTTGATGACAACATAGAAGTGAACAAATCTACCTCTTCTAGACCAGGGAATGATCCAAATGATGATTCTTCCACTGCTGAACGTGATTCTAGGCCCAGTCCTCCTAAACGAAGGCTTAACGAACAGACACCTGAAGAACCTCAGGTAAAGCGGCTAAAATTGGACGATGTTATAACGGAAGATCAAAAAATGCAGTAATACTACACAGTATTTCTCTGAGTAAACTACAAACTTTCAAGTCAATATTTTAATAGGTTATTTTCCCACGAATTTGCATGCGGTCTTAAATTATATTTTATCAAAGAATAAGATGAATCACGGTTAAATTACCCTTCGCTTCATCGATACTTTCAAAAAGGTTCTTACATGGCATAGCTTATCAAAATATAGATGTATGCCACTAATAAGATCCAATTGTTAGAACTAGTCCAGAAAATGTAAATTTCAGAACCAAGCTATAATCTTCTGAAAATGGCGATCCATCTACTACAGCAACACTGCGTCGTGTATATGGTCTACAATGGACAAGGAATTTAATTGGTTTGGCATAGTCTAACACTGTCTAGAGAACACAAGTGCCTAGCTTTCTTATAAGAACTTGATGATAAACTTAGCTAAAGTAAAATAAGCCTCTAGATAGTGATGGCAACCTGAATGCTGAAAAACAACTTTGAGCACAGGTGAAAGAGATAATCCCACTTCAAAATGGATTAATTTATGTTTACCTTGAGTATCATAAGCTCTAAATAATTAAAAAATTTTCGTAACCTAAAGATTATAAAACGGTTCTTGGCTAAAATAAAAATTTCTTGTTAACTCTCGTTTAGCTGTATTCACCAATAATTAACTCCAAGTTCCTGGTATCCCCACTTGATTTGGCGGCCCTGCAGAAAACCCTAAATTTGGAGGTAGGACAACATCTAGGGGATCATTTGCCATACATGAATGTTCTTTGATGATTCTGGGGTATCCTTTCGAGATCAATCACAAAACTGTATCACTCTGACTCTAGATTACCCTCTAAGATCACAAAACGGGCAATCTAGAGAAAGCTTAAAAAAGTTCATGTGATTAAAAAAAATTGAACGTTCAAGACATGGTCTAACAAGAAAATCTATAATCTACGTAGTTGGTGTAAAACGCAACAACTTTAAATTAAAAGTATCTAATTAAACTATTGGGGCTGTTGCTCAGTTGTATCAGCCGTGCCGATAGAGCAGTGATTACAAGAGAAGGACCGAATTCAATAGAGTCAATGCCACCGGAGACGTTCATAGGGATAGGGAATTCCGCAACTTTACTTTTTAATGGACTCGTCTTCATCTTCTACATGGTTGCTATCTAGCATTTCCTCATCTGTAAAGTCTTCGCTGTCCCATTCCTCCACATCTAGCTCCTCTTCATCCTCCCCTTTGTTTCCAGGAATACTCATCTTCTTTTTCTTCTTTTCAATATTTTCCCGTTGCTGGCGTTTTCTGGCTTCTTTTTCTTGGAGTCTTTGTTTCCATCTCTTTTCCAGTACTTCGATCTCTTCTGGTGTCTTCTTAATATATTCGTGCCACATGATCTTGCCACTACACAGACCTTCCTCAACTTTAGTCATGCGTAACCTCATTCTCGGACCCAACTCGACAAGCTTTACGGCTCGCCTATCCGTGCGATTGTTCATACTAGAATTTTGGCTCTCTCTTGTACGGCGATCTTTTTGTTGCTTAGATAATATCTTTTTAGCTCTGACCTCCGCCACTTCAACCTCTGCATCCGTATCAACTTCACTTCCACTGGTAAAATCGGTCATATACCCCCTGGATTCATCACCGACCATAAATTCTGCGATATCTGTCATTTTACCCAGATTAGGTAAACTTCCTTTGCTTGTTTTATTGTTATTTTGAGATTTTATTAACTTCTCAGCAGCGTTGAGCCTTCGGAGAGGTTTTGATAAGCCTAGGGCTTTGGTGGTTATTGCGTAATGTCGTAAATTCAGGGTATATGTTCCGTCATTTTCTTTAGAGGGTTCACGGTTGAGTAACATAACCCGCTTGATTGAAGAGGGTGGTGTAATCTGCGGCATAATAGGGGGAAAGAGTGATTGGAAAATAGTTGTCACGAGGGACTCAAGGTGCTTGGGAACCTTATTTTCGGCCTTCGTTTCGGTTGAAGAAGGAGTGGTAAAGTTATTCATGACCAGCTGCGTATGTAATATAAATGGTTAGGGAAAACCTGTCATTAGGAGAGGCACTCGTACCAGAGGGGCTGTTATGTATTCTTTCCCTCTACCTCGAGGACGCTTGTATGCTTTCCTCACATCTTTACATAGTGAATACTTTTCGACCTGGAAATTCAGTGTTGGGCCGCGCGGCGTGATAGCGACTCGCAAGTTCGTATTGCCAGATTCAGAACGCGAGAAGAGCATAAGATGCGTGACAGATAAGGGACCAGCCATGGTGATGTAGTCTCGTAGCCTGTTTGCCCTCCTTTCCTTCAGACGCGCCGCAGTGTCTGGCGACATCATTAACCTTACGTCCTTTACCAGCTGGCTTACACTAGGTCCGACTTCTCCAGCTCCAATGCGAATCACCATCGTTTTGGGAGTTTTCGATGATTTGCTCGAAGCCATTTTAGTCGCCGGTCCATTATTAGAGCCAAGATGAGTTCTCTTTTTAGTACGTCTTCTCGCCATTGTAGTGTTTGCGTAGGTAGCAGATTTGAAGAATCGCAATATGTCTGTTTTTCTCACCAGCCAATCAATTGACTTGGAGATTTAACGAACTCCAACGAGGCTAAGGAAAATTTTATGTAGCCCGTCGCCAATCTGACCAAAACGCGTACCACGCTATTTGGACCGGATAAAATTTTGCTCAGGCCGGAAGTTAGATGCGAGAAGCGTCATAACTTACAATGCAGCCATCGAAGAAAATCAAGCTCGACACTAAACTTCGCGAAGAGAATCAGCCAGTAATCGCAGGGCCCAAAGTAGCACCAAGTATACTTGTTCACACCACGTCGACGACACACGATGAGTCAAAGCAAGAGGCGGATAATATCACAGAGTCTAATCATTGTGAGGATGCCACCAAGAGTTTTGAAGAGATAGTTAGTATTCATATCTTTCAAAAAATGTATAGATTCTTATTAAGAAAAAGGGAATCGTCGATTCGTTATGTGAAGCTTGTACAGCACTCGGATACAAGACCCCCACTCCAATACAAGTACAAGCAATACCTCCAGCACTACAGGGTAGAGATTTGATCGGATTGGCAGAGACAGGAAGTGGAAAAACAGCGGCGTTTGCATTACCGATATTACAGGCCCTACTGGAAAATCCTCAGCCATTTTTTGCCCTAGTATTGGCCCCAACCCGCGAATTAGCATATCAAATATCAAAGTCTTTTGAAGCCCTCGGCTCACTTATATCAGTTAGATCAGCTGTCATTGTGGGCGGTATGGACATGGTGCCCCAAGCGATTGCTTTAGGAAAAAAGCCGCATATTGTTGTTGCTACTCCTGGAAGACTGTTAGATCATTTTGAGAACACTAAAGGATTCTCTCTCCGCTCATTAAAGTATCTGGTCATGGATGAAGCTGATCGACTTCTAGATCTCGACTTTGGACCAATCCTTGATAAGATTCTGAAGATACTTCCGCGGGAAAGACGAACCTACCTCTTCTCTGCAACAATGAGCTCTAAAGTTGAAAGCCTTCAACGAGCAAGTTTAAAAAATCCCCTCAAAATCAGTATTAGCAGTAGTAAATACCAAACTGTCTCAACGCTGCTACAGAATTATCTTTTTATACCACTCATTCACAAGGATACTTACCTAGTCTTCTTGCTAAATGAATTTGCTGGGAGATCTGCCATCATCTTTACGAGGACCGTCAATGAAACTCAAAGAATAGCAATACTTCTTCGCTCCCTCGGTTTTGGTGCCATACCTCTGCATGGACAACTGTCTCAATCTGCACGTCTCGGGGCTCTTAATAAATTTCGTGCTGGGTCACGAGAAATACTAGTAGCTACTGATGTTGCTGCTCGTGGTCTCGACATACCCTCAGTAGACATTGTATTTAATTACGATTTACCCCCTGATAGCAAAACCTACATCCATCGCGTTGGAAGGACTGCTCGTGCAGGAAAATCTGGACATGCTATCAGTATTGTCACCCAGTATGATGTAGAGATATTTAAAAGAACTGAAGCTGCTTTGAAAATGGAGTTGACTGAGCTCAAAACTGAGAAAGAAGAAGTCATGATTTTTAAGACAAGGGTTGAAGAGGCCCAGCGTCACGCCCGAAATGAAATGAAAAATTTGCACGAAGACCGTGGGAAAAAGGGATCAGTGCTCAAGGGGAGGCGACCAGCTAAAGGGGGTGTAAAGAGAGGACGAGACAATATGGACAGAGAGGAGGGCTAGTTAATGTAAAACTCTTCATTTATTCCTGTTTATTGAGCAGTAAGGAGTTATGCACCGTGATGATACCAGGAATGAGATTAGCTCTCATAAGAATTATGGCGTATTGACGGTTTTTTAGAATCAGGGTGCATGTGGCTGTCTGGCGATGATAAAATTTTGATCTAGTCCTAATACCCTAAATTTGGGCGTCAGATTTTTGAATCGACATGCACAACAGTAAACAAAAAATAGACTATATTGGAACCTCATTTTAGCTCCATTGAAATCCGAGAAACGCTTAATATAGTATTGCCACAAAGATTACTAGACAGCCCAAATGTTGTGATATAGTTTAGTTTAGTTGATTTGATTTGAAATCTTTTACGTGACGGGTAGAACCTAACATCTATTTAGACGTGACACGGGTAGATGGGCTCTGAAAGCTCATTGCTACCTACATGACCGGCAGTGGAGCCAGAAGCGACAAAAGAAAAGAAATAAAACAAAAGGAACAGTATATGTCTGAGTTACGGTGCCCTGCGCCGCATCCCTATCTTCCACACCCATCTCCTCTCGAGTCAGTAACAATATCAGTTTTGGTCACCTCCCACCCTGTTCATTGTTCGGCAGGCTATAACATCTGCTTGTAGTTAAGAATTGAATGAACTTCTGCCATCCCTTCTCCCCTATCATTTCCCTGGCCCCAGGTGGGGCCATTTTCTCATAGCTTCTCCAACGTAGCAAAGCAGGTCGGCACTCTGAAAAATGCCAGGGCCTTTTCTCTCGGCCGCAAACGCATTTCAGATCTTCATGTTCGGGTTTGAAACGTCGATGGTAGTCGGCGTAGTCCCCGTGGCCTGTTCTTGCCGCAATAAGACGATGGTGCGCCCATCTTGGTAAAGCTAGTTCCGGTGGTCTTTTGCAACGCATGAATAGGTCCAGGTCTTTGTATCGTTTCGGTCGATACTTCTGCCACCACTCTTCCACGAGTTCTTGGCTGCGCAGTTTAATCCACCTCCCTAGTGCCGCAAAGGTTAGATCTTGATCTTCTCCACTGGGCGCAGCTGAGGTTAGTGACCGGTTATTGGGAGCTCCCAAGGCTGATTTGGCCAGCTTATCGGCCACTTCATTGCCTTGGATCCCCACATGACCGGGTATCCAGCGTATTTTCACACGCTTATTGTGTCTCAGCGACGAAAACTTGTCCACCGCTGACTGCGAGGAGTTAGATCTTCCTCTTTCGAGCGCCTGGGTGGCCGCTTGGTTGTCCAGAAGAATGCAGATCAGTAAGTCTTCTCCTACCTCTATTGCAGCCTTCAAGGCTTTCATGGCACCCACAACTTCCGCGTCGAATACCTCTGCTCCAGGAAGTGGACCGGAGCCACTTGCAACTAGCTTGCCTCCTTGGTATACTACATACCCCCAGGCTGATTTTCCGGGACCCGATGATGATCCATCAGAGAAAGCGAAGACTGTGTTAGCTGGACGGGAGCTAACCACCTCTTTATGCATCCAGACCTAGCTTCATTTTCTCGACTACATGGAATCGATGCTGGGGTGCCACGTGGGAAGTATAGCTTTCCCGGGCCTTCGGCTGTCGGAACTCGACGCACACTCATTTGTAGGCGTGTCATGTACCGTGCTGGTTGTCTGAACAAACAATCTCTTTGTCCCGATCTAAGACCTAAGCGTCTTATTGTCTCTTTCGGATCCTCAGCCGCTCGAAGGGCTAGAGGGTGCCAGATATCCATTCTTCGCATGCGAGCTGCAGACCGCAGCATCTTTTGCTGAAGAATTATGGATGCAGGGGGTATTCCCGCTTCACGATGAAGAGCGCCATTGGGAGTGGTACGCCACGCTGGGAGTGCTACTCTGATAGCTTTCATTATCGTTTTGTCCAGTAGAGATATATGCCAGCCTACTCCAGTGCCGACTTCTTTATCTCGCAGTGTGGTTATTCGTGTGAGACCTGGCCACCACGCTTCTGCCCCGTATAAAGCTGTGCTCAGAACGCATGCGTGTACCGCACGAATCAGAGGACCGGGTGCTGCACCGCGTTGAACTCCGTTTATATGTCGTAAGAAATGTACTAGACGATTAGCTTTTCCAGTCAATTTCTGTACATGCTGCTTGAAGTTTAGCTGGGTATCAAGCCAGACTCCTAGCCACCGGATATGAGTGACGGTTCGATCCGGCGATCTTTCACCAAGATGGAGAGATCAGCCGCGTTGATTTCTTTCTAGGCCCTCCTCCGGTCACTAGAAGTTCTGACTTTGCTGGGTCAAAATCAATCCTGTGTTCTCTTGCGAGAAGAATTAAGCTGTCGAGGTCGTCTTGAGCTGCGGAGATAGCATCCGCCGCGGTGTTTCCAATTCTGACAATAGCTACATCATCAGCATAACCAAACCTACTCGTTAGACCATGATCATCAAAAAGCACAGCGATGTAGAGCATGAAAAGAAGTGGCGATAGTGGCGAGCCCTGAGGTACTCCACATTCCAGTATCTTCTCTTCTGTGATTCCACCACGGTATTTGACCTGAACCTTTCGTTGGCAAAGAAATGTCTGAATGAACCGGCACAAGGATCGTGGCCAGCCTTGTTCTCGAAGGCGTTTGAGCAGTCGGTTGTGAAGGACTGCGTCAAATGCACCTTGAATGTCGAGTGTGACCATAGCCGCACACTTACCACTTCTCATGGCTGCCTCAGCATCATGGATTACACAGGATGCAAGGTCGACTGCAGATCGTCCTGGTACGGAGCCGAATAGTTGTGGGTGAACGACTTGGTGACTTATTGTCAGCCATGCCATTCTCTTACCAACTAGACGCTCAAGTCCTTTGCCTAAGCTCGACAACAGAGATATTGGTCGCCAACCCTTGGCAGTTGACAGATTTCTACCCGGCTTTGGAAGAAGCACAACTTCTGCCACCCTGAAAGCCGCAGGAAAGTAGCCGATTTTTAGACAAGCCTGGTAAAGATCTTTCACGAGAGGTCCTAGATGGGACCAGCATGCTTTAAGTAACCGTACCGTTATCTTGTCCGCTCCCGGTGCCGTATCGTTGACGGAGACAGTGGCGCTTGTCACATCGTCCAGTGATAATTCCGTATCCCATGGAATACGCTCCTCCTGTCCGTTCTCCCAGATAGAAATGTCGTTCTCGCCGCTAAACCTAGCCAAGAGAGTGTCTCGTAGCGCACTAGCTCGCTCTCGCGGGTCAGATAGCCACCGGTTTTCGTCAATCTGCAGAGGAGGGGGCTCAGCAGCTGGTCGAGGCTTAGCCCATCTCATGAGCTTGAATACCTGTGCGTCAGTAGTCACTGCCTCTACTTGCCTCTTCCAGTACTCTCGCTTGGCTTTTCGCACCACGGCTCTAAAGCTCTTGCGGGCCTCTTTTGCGAGGTCAGGGTTGTCTCTCGCTGCCTTGTACTCTTGCCATTCTGTGCGACATTCATCGGTCCACCATGGCCCAGTTCTTCCGCTTTCGATGGCTGGGACTTTCCCTGCAATCTTGAGCGCATCTCCAAGTGCTTGTAGGAGATCATTTGTGAAGTTTTCGATGTTGACGACACTGTCAAGAGGGCCAGATTTGGTCCATTGGCTAACGCATCGGCTAAATTCCTTCAAGTTGGCGTCACTAACACGAATGTTCTTTACAATTCCAGAGAGATCTGACACTGTAGGGTTAAGCACGGTACCTTCGATGGTCGAGTGATCTGAGGTACAGTGGTAACGTTTGGACACTGATGCTATAGCGGCCGTGTTGCTCCACGTTAGATCTAGGACGTTCCCATCCCTATGCGTTGGCTCTCCAACAATGCTGACTAGGTCCATGTGGGCTGTTGCCCATTCCATAACTTGGTTACCATTGCCGTACTGATTTGTCGCTAGCGGTTGCCAATGCTGTGACACAGAATTGAAATCGCCTCCAACAATCACTAGACCTCTAATTTCCCACCGGAGTAGGGGCTCCAAGGTTCCACTAGTGCCTGGGGCACGGTATACGTTGACAAAGGTCAGTCCGCCCATCTTTACAAAGCAGTAATCAGATGTCGGGCCTGACAACGGTGGAAAGAATTGAGTCGCATGACTACCTTTGCGCGTGAAAGTAATCGCGCGGGGCCGGATGTCTGTTCCTCCGAATGGTATATGGCTATTGTAGCCAGGGTGACTTTTTGTTATAAAACCCCCTCTTTCTTTCTTGTCCATGGTTCCTGTACCATGACTACATGTGCACCGGCATCCCATGCCTGCTGCAATGCTATATCCGTATTTTCCCCACCCCTTCCGACATTCACTTGTTGAAAGTGGACGATGTTGTACCTGTCTTTTGGTGCTTTTGTTGAGGGGTTTCCTAACATTAACACGACATTGTTGAGTCCTGGGCAATGACGGTTTCAACCGCTTTGCCCTTCCTTTCCGAGTACGCTAGAGCAGCGTGATAATCACGATGTCCGCGTTCTCTTATGATATGTAATTCTGCGGGGGTGCGGGGCAGAATTATCCCGTTTTGTCGTCTTGGCCTAGCCATACAGCTACCCTCATTCGAGTGGTGAGGTCCCGCGCAATTCGAGCACTTTAGCACCTTGGCCTGGCACTCCAATGTCTCGTGGGTTCCTCCGCATCGTCCACATCGCTGGCTCCTGGTACAGGAACGCGTTGTGTGAAATCCCCAGCAGCGTTGGCATTGCTCGATTGGTCTTCGGCGCGAGAAGGGAATGGCTGGTCCGCTCTCGTCAAATAGCCGAAATTTTGTGTTTTCTGGTTTTTGTTGGAAATGAACAATCCAGCTCGTTGAATATTGCCCCAGCTTTGTTTCTGTGGGCCTTACCTGTATTGGTATGGTGCCGCATACTGCTTGGCACTCGTTCTTCACCATTTCGTTGGTGACTGGGATACTGCCTTCAAGCGTTCTGATGTACAATGGTACATGCGGGATTATCAAAGACGTCCATTTGGACGCTGCCTCGATCACAGTATTGTCTTCCTGTAGGAGAGGTGCAATTCCCATGACTGTATCTCTCAATGCATCTGATGCGCATTCGAGAGCGATCCCCGACCTGACTGGGTACATGGACGTGATAGCAGAAGTTGCTATCCCAGCTTTTTCGGTGATAATTTTCTTGATCGTGACTGGCGATAGCTTGTGCCAGTGGTGATCTTTCCTCAGTCGTAAGAACAAGCGCTTGTCCTCCTTTGGGGTTGACTGAGGTTTTGGGTTGCTTGCTGGAGCAGGCCTTCGTGGAACTTGCACGCTAGGCGGCGTCGGTAGTTTGGCCGCTTTGCGGGCTACTGTCACCCAGGGCGAGCTGGTGTCCTGGGGCTTTGAGGGAAGGGCGTGGCTATGATCCTCAACAGCCGTGATATTCCTAGGGGCGACTGGTTTGGGAGTGCTTGCCATAGTGGGAGGTTTCTTACTTAGTAGGCTGGCTGTTTCTGCCTGATCTACTGCAAAGGCGGTTATTATAGGCGTGATCTTTTCCATCAGCGTCGCGACGACTGCTGCTGCTTGTTTCTCTCTTTTGCTCTTAGCCCAGGAGTCGATTAGTTCTAGAAATTCCTGGGCTATACCCAGTCTTTCTTTCCGTTGTTGTTCTGCTATTTGCATTGCATTCACAATGCCAAGCAGGCTTGGGTGAAGTTGCCCTCCAGGATTGGAGAGCGTTGACGATGACGATGCAACAGCAGGGGCCATTGCACCGGTTGGTAGCTTTTGTACGAAGGGTTGTTGGTGATGTGATGTGATATGAAAAAATGATGTGGTTTTTTTTTTGTGATGTTTGTTTAGTTTAGTTTAAATTTAACGTCGTGCCTGTCTACAGCTCGTGACAGAGAAAAGGCCCTGGCATTTTTCAGAGTGCCGACCTGCTTTGCTACGTTGGAGAAGCTATGAGAAAATGGCCCCACCTGGGGGCCAGGGAAATGATAGGGGAGAAGGGATGGCAGAAGTTCATTCAATTCTTAACTACAAGCAGATGTTATAGCCTGCCGAACAATGAACAGGGTGGGAGGTGACCAAACTGATATTGTTACTGACTCGAGAGGAGATGGGTGTGGAAGATAGGGATGCGGCGCAGGGCACCGTAACTCAGACATATACTGTTCCTTTTGTTTTATTTCTTTTCTTTTGTCGCTTCTGGCTCCACTGCCGGTCATGTAGGTAGCAATGAGCTTTCAGAGCCCATCTACCCGTGTCACGTCTAAATAGATGTTAGGTTCTACCCGTCACGTAAAAGATTTCAAATCAAATTCAAATACAGCTCGTGACCCTAGTCACGTGCTGGACGGCCCAGTCCCTACAGAACTACCCGACGCTCTAACGCGCCCTACAGCACCTAGAAACTACAAAAGAGTCCGACCGGCTGTCCGCCACCTAGCCGGGGGATGGCAGGGATACCTGTGACTCGGAGGTGATGAACGAAAGCCTAGGTGATCTGGCATGAAAGTAGGGATAGGAATCGAGGCTCGGGCGCGTGGTGGCCGAGGCGGAACGATGGAAGGGAGATTGTCAAAGTTTTTCTTTTGTAATGCAGGATTTTGCGCGGAAGTTTTCTTTTGTTTTGTTTTCAACTTTGGGCTGCTGTACTCTTCATGCTTCAACACATAGATGCGTTTCGGCATGGTTCCGGTCATTGAGGTGGGACGAGGCACTTGTACTTTACGGTAGTTAACCTGATCCGGCCCGACCCCACTCGTGCTCAAGCTCCAGTAGGAGTGCGACGGGAGTTACTTCACCTAGCACGTTAATGAACAAACGAACAAACGCACAAATCGAGAAATTCGAAAATTCGAAAATTCATTTTTTCCCTTTCCCCCCCTTTAGATCACCCTTCGAACGTCGAAATATCAATTTCTCGTGGTACCGCGCCACTCAGCCTTGAAATGGCACCGGTAGCCCCCAAATCCGCGAAAATCGCGAAAGCTGTGTTAACCACGAAAATAGCTAAACACAAACACCAGACCCGTCTGGATCCCCACAAAACCATGCTTGATATAGCTAGAAGCGTGGCAGTTCATAGAATGGGCGAAGAAGGTTTGGAACCTAGCGTCGCCGAACTCGACTTGATGGAAGTTGATATTGTCGCCCAGATGACAGAACGCGGCCAAACCGACGTTGAGATGTTGGAGGTCGATAAAATAATCAGGAAGATGATCAGTGAGGGTCTTAAGGACTCGCGATGGGCAAATGCAGGAGCTGAGAGTTCTCAGACGGCATCAACTGCCCCAGAAATTGTCGCCGAGAAGGATGTCCCGTCGACAACAACCAAGCCCGCACGCGTTGCGGCTCGAAAAATTGCGATTCCGATTAAAAATCGGACACCAAATAAAAGCACACCGAGGGGAACTGAAGTCCCGAATTGCGCGGAGGCGGCAAACGTCTCCAGACCTCCGCCATCCCCGGCCTCAATTCCAGGGACGGCTGAGGGCCTCAAACACGCTGCCGGTGGAGCTTCCACTGGCACTACACAAAACAACCCGCCAGAAATCGAAGCTTTGCTTGAAGCCGAGAGGGAGCGGGCTGCAATTACCGCCGCCAAGCTCGAAGTAGGCTCGACGGTGTTAAACACCCTACAAAGCGTTATCCTGTCCCTGAAAACGACGGATAACAAAGAGTACTTGGACGCAATGAACGTGTGTCTGAGGGGCGCCCTCGCCCACTTCCTTCGCACTGGGACGACACCAGTGCCGACAAGTCTTCCTCCCCGCCCCACCGGCCAGCAGGCCAGCAGCATCGGGCCCCCACCAAAACCGACCGCCAGGCCAGCAAAGCCTGCCGTCGCAGTGACCCAGATAACTCCAACCTGGGCAAATGTAGCCCGGAATGGGTTACCCAACCACCCGACACCAGTGATGGCAAGTTGTGCCCCAGTAATGCCGACCCCGCCGACCAAGAAATCGGCCAAAGCGGCCCCTTCGTCCTCGCCGGACAACCGACTATTCATCCGGCTGAATTCAAAACACCAGTGGAGAAAGATTTCACCAGCTGGTATTAGAGAAGCTGTAGCGCAGCTCACAAACGCGCCACAAGCATCAATCGAACACGTGTACCGTGTCCCAACAGGTTTTGCGCTCAAAGCGATAAATAAGGAATCCCGCCAACACCTACTCAACGCGGCGGAATCTTTTATTGCCATCGGGGGAAGACTGGAGGAGGCCTCTAACCTTGTGGCGCTCCACATCTCGACGGTCCCAGTCGCCATCCACACTCTTCTTGGAAGGGTGCAAGTGACAGAAGAGATGGTGATCGAGGAGATCACTCGAGTCACAACGGCCGTTCCAGTCAAGGTCCGGCCCCACGGCAAAACTCGGCTCAACGCGCCGTACAAATCATGGCTAGCCCATTTCGAGAAGGGAGCGGCCCCAAGAAAAGGGTTCCGCCTATTCGACGACTCGGGCATCGCGGTCCCACACAAACCACGACAGACTGTGCAACAATGTAAACGCTGCCTACAGTTCCACGGAACGCGAGGTTGCTCTCGTGCTCAAGCCTGTGGGAACTGCACCTCCACGATGCACTCGACAGACGAGTGCCGTGCTCACACCAAGTGCCGCAACTGTGGAGGACCGCACAGGTCCGACAGTCGAGCCTGCCTGGCGCGCCCAACCAAGTCCGGACCCGTTAGCAGAGAGCAACTGGCCAACATTCGCATCGCGAGCCAACGCGAGCTAGCGGCTGTCGTGAGGGCTAAAGCTGCAGCCCGTCGCGCTGAGGCAGCAGTACAAGCGGCTGCCAAGCAAAAGCAAGCCTCACCCGAAGCGGTGAGATCGAACAACAGTTTCGAAGTTCTGATGACCGACGTCGCCTCCGACGCCACGGCCACAGGAACGACGAATCCTGTTGAGTCTTCCTGAAGGGCCCCTCACGGGTCCCTTCTAGCCTCCCACCTACGATAAGTTTTATGTCGATCAACGTAGGTAGGGGAGGGCCAACACACGACATCGCGCTTTCCCGAGCTTTCGAGCTAGGCGTCGATGTAGTGTTAATACAAGAACCTTTGTGGAGAAAAGCCACAAAGGAAACAAAGTCACACCCTGGATACGACTGTCATATACCACATGGCGGCGTAAACACTCGACCCAGGGCTGTGACTTATACACTAATCAATAGGAGAATCCATTCGGCAAGTCAAATCTTTCCCTGCGATCCCCCGACGGCGGATTACTGCTGGGTTGTGGTAAACGGAGTCACGTTTCTCAACGTGTACAAAGACCCGAAAGACCCGACGGCCATTCGACCACTTCTAAGCTGGGACCCACCACCACGATCCGTCGCGGCTGGCGACTTCAACGCGGTGCACTGCGCGTGGCAACCAGATGTTACCCGCCCACGTGGACAAGGAGTCGAAATCGAGAGATGGGCGGAACGCCACAATCTCACTTGCCTGATTGTGGGCGAGCCAACGCATCGAGCTGGGAACACGCTGGATCTTGCTTGGACCAACATCAACGGGGCTCAAGCATGGGTGGATCGTAACGAGTGCGCGACCAGCGACCATATTCCGATTCGAGGACAAGTCCCCATCGGATTCGGAAAAAGGGACCAGGAACCCTCGCCAATCAGAGTAACGCGCGGAAACTTACCGAGGTTCGCCCTCGCCGTGATGCAGTTGACTCGCCCGCCACTAGACCTGGACACGGTCTCTCGGGTGGACGAATACGCCAACGATCTCTCTTCCGGCCTTACTAACGCTATCAAAGCAGCAGGAACACGAAGGAATAGAAGACGTGGCAAATGTGCGCCGTGGTGGACACCGGAATGCAAGCTGGCTCAAACGGAATATCGTGAAGCAGTGACCCCGGAGCAACGAAGAGTGCATGCGAAGAAACTGCGCTCAACCCTCATAGCGGCAAGGAAAGAACACCAGACGCGGCAAGTCGAAGCGATCACGACACCGAATGACGTGTTCAAGCTGATGCGGTCCGCCGAGCCAAGGCAGGCAAGAACCCCCCTCCACTTAACCACGAAGGGAAGGTGTACTCCGATCCGGCCGAGCGGGCAGCGATACTCCGAGATGCTCTATTGGCACGGCACCAAGCGACGGACGATCTACCGCCACTTGATGCGCCAAGTACCAACCGAATCCCCTGGAACGACCATGTGTCGGACGAGGAGATTCGCATGTGCACCGTAGGCTGCGCCAACACAGCGCCTGGAGCAGACGGGATCTCTGTGGAGCTTCTGCGAACCTGTTGGAAGACGATTGGACCATTTGTCGGCACTCTCTTCCGCGCCTGCATCAGACTCGGCACCCACCCATCCTGCTTCAAGCTGGCTGAAGTGGTGCTCCTACGCAAGACGAACCGAGATCCAACGACTGTCAAGGGCTGGAGACCGATCGCACTTTTGTCATGCTTGGGTAAGGGACTGGAACGACTCCTGGCGAAGCGGATGGCCCATCTCGCGGTAACGCTCGACGTTGTCGGATACCAACAATTCGGAGCGCTCCCTAAGAGGTCGGCAAACGACCTTGTCAACTGCGTAGTCCACGACATCGAAGAGGCAAGCACCCAGGGATGGGCGGCCACATTCACGACTCTCGATGTCCAAGGCGCATTCGATGCAGTACTCCACAACCGTTTGGTGAGGAGGATGCAAGAACAGGGGTGGCCAGACTCGATCCTTCGATGGACGGCTTCATTTCTTGCACATCGAAAGGTACAAGTCCGATACTCCGGAGGGGTAACCGGGCAGAGAGAGCTGGTGTGTGGGGTTCCGCAGGGATCACCAATATCGCCACTCCTCTTCCTTTTATACATGGCAGAGCCTATGCGAAGCGGCAACCCAGGAATGAGGTTCAGCTACGCAGACGATATCGGGATCCTAGGGTTCGGGCGCAGCATTGCCGAGTCGGCCGCTTCTGTACAGAAGGAAGTGGATCATCTTCTGGAGTGGGCAGGTAACAATGCAGTCTCCTTCGATACTAACAAGTCGGAGATAGTCCAGTTTCCCGGCAGGAAACGCGAGAATCCAGTGGCTATTCGTGTGAACGGTGTGACTATCGAGCCAGCAGACCAAATACGCTGGCTTGGAATACACCTAGACCCGCGATTGGACTTCAAACACCACGTCACAACTTGGTGTGGAAAGGCGTTAAAGGTTGCCCAGCACATGCGCCGTTTCAACTCAGCGTATCGAGGAGCCGCTCCTGCGGCACTGGTTCGAGCAGTGGATACTTGTATTGTCCCAATAGCAACTTTTGGATCAGATGTTTGGTGGCCCGGCCTCAAACGTCCGACCAAAAGGGGGATCATCACACCTCGAACTAGCATTTTCTGCGAGATGATCGACAGGGCAATCTTGACAGGACTGCGCGCTGCCCTTCCGGTAATGAGAACGACATCGAATCTTGTTCTCCATCGCGAAGGAGGTATCCCAACTGGAAAGATCATTCTGGAAGGGAACCGCCTACGGTATTCGGCTCGTCTGCACTCACTGGACAACCGCCACCCGCTCAGGACTCGTGCCGCTGTGTGTCCAAACGTTGGAACACGGAAGTACAAGAAGTCTGCTCGGGTACCCAGGAATCCGGAGATCCAGATGTCACGAGTACAGCGGGCCTACCGTCAACTCCCGGACGCGGAAGACGCCGAGCCTCTGCCGCCGCCATGCTATCTTTCAAGTTTCGGCCCAAGGATAGAGGAGGAGGAAAAGGTTACTCGGTTTCTTGGAGATATACTAACATCGGATATTTGTGCCTACCCGGATGGATCGTCGGAGGGACATGGTCGCTCAGCATGGGGTTTCGTCTTGAAGAGAGATGGGAAAACTCTGTTGAAGGGGTGCGGCATCAAGCATGGTGGTGAAGTGCTTGATGCGGAAATTGTAGGGGCGAGGAAGGCCCTGGAAGCTGCGCTGGGTTTGTTGGAGAGGGAGAACAGTGGAAGCTACGGCAGGCGGCGGATCAACGTGTTGACGGATAGTCAGTCTGCAGTGAAGGCACTGCTGACGGGAACTGCCACAACAAGTTTCGACGACGTACGCCAATTTAGAGAGTTATCAGAAAAGGCTCGAGTCTCGGTTCAGTGGATACCAGCCCACTCTGGGATACAGGGAAACGAAGAGGCCGATAGAGCTGCACGCTCCGGCCTCCGACAACTGCCAAGTAAAGAGAGCCAGCCTGGCTCCGTCACTTTGGCGTACGTTCGTCGTCTGATGAACCAGAAACGTCAAGCTCTTCTCGAGGAATGGTGGGAAGAAGCGTGTCCACCTAGATATCGTAACCTGGGTCTTCTCATGCGACGACGCAAGCCACCCGAGCTGACACTTTCCCGGCGGTTACTTCGTAAACTGATCTCAGCCCGAACGGGACACGGAAACTTCGCTGCATGCCATCGTCGTTTCAACAACTTCGCCGCTTCCATGGAGTGTGCGTGTGGAGAGGAAACAACGCCTCTCCATTTCATTCACTGTCGACTGCACGCACGCCATACGCGTCGACTTCGAGGGACAATGTCACATCACGACTTTGTCCAAAAGCTTCTCGGGCCTAAGTGCCTTGAGAATTTCACATATTTTGTGCAGGAAACCGGCTGCTTCGGGGGCCAACCTGCGAGTCCATCTCCAGCTCTCAGCGGAGAGGACATTAATTAGGTCATAGCACGAAGCATGACAGGAAGGAAAACGAGACGAGAAGTGTCGCTTTCTCACCTCAAATTGGAGTATTGGATTTGGAATTTATTTTTGTTAAGGGAATTTATGGGTGTTTTATTTTTATTTTTAACTAGCTACTGGTTGTGTAGTGGTTCACGCGGTGAGACCGAGTTGGGCATGTGGGTAGCATGATCTCGGCCGTGTACGCCGGTCTTTGACTCCTAGGAGATATAGAGCATAGCTTAGGACCTTAATCAAACAAAGCAAAGCTGTCCGCCACTCTGCTTTCCAATTTAAATGTAGCAAATTTCCCTCTACCCGGGACTTTACTTCTTATTTATAAGTAGTTTGAAATTACACCACAGACTGCGAAATAGTGAGGGGAACTTCCAAAAAAGAAAGGTCAGAATACAAAAGAAATGAATAGCAGTAATAAATCCCTCCATCTAACATTAATTTCACGCAATATCATAAATCTCAAGGGAAATATCTAATTCACTTGTTGGACTTTGTCGTAGAGTTTCGTCAGCTCAGCCCATTTTCCGAAGGCGAGTGCGCCTTTGGGCGTGCCAAGAACCCATTTAATACCAGGGCTGGGATGTCGGGGCCCACCACTGAGGCGAGCCCAGCAAATGTTGTGATATTTATTTATCTTTATTTAACGTCTGGCGGATCACGCGTCAAGCGAGTAACCCTATTAAGTCCCTACTGAGACAAAAGACGCCAGGATTTAATCTCTGGGCTTCTACATTTTTTAAAGGAAGGCAAAAAAACAAAATTTAACTATTTAACATATAAAGGAGGTGCATTCACATAGCTACTTCCCGCAGTTTGTTAGGCTCTTATTTGTGGTGGTAAGATACTTGCTCGGCGCCATTCTCTGCGCAGGTCAACCCACACTCCCTGTTGACAAAATGTTGTGATATACAATACAGATGGGCGTGTATGAGCAATGAGACATCACGTGAACTGAACCAAGTGTGGCTAGCAGGGCACAGTGAAGGATTGGGCGAGGCGCGTGCGCAGGGTATTAGGAACACTTGCCTTGTAGAGATAGACTGTGCTGCTTCATCTTCTTCCATACATACACGTATATATCTAGATTTTAATTGACCTAGTCTACACACCTTTCTCTATCCTCAGTTGGTACTCACAAGTCTGCAGCGCCCAGCTGGCCGGCCTCTTCGAACGCTTCAGAAGGGGCACTATGTCTTCGGATTTAGTCCTAATGTCGGTATTAGGAGAGCTCCGCACCCAGTGGTTTTTACGATTTTTCCCGCCTGCTATACACCCACAAATGGCCATCATTTGAGTGGCTGGAGAGAGAGTATATTCAAAGGTAAGAGACTCCTCTAGTGTATGATCGAATGAGGACTTGTGAGAGGTAGTACTATTTGAGGGGAGCTGTGTGGGAGGCATAAAAAATGTTATAACGACACACCCCTAAAGAAGGTCCGAGGGGAAAGTTCAATGAGAAAATCCACGGGAAATATCTACAGATAGCCAGAGGGGCTTGAGTTATGATCAAATCCTGCTGAGGCTTCAGTTGAGAACTATTACGGTCTTGAGTTAGACGTAAGGAAGCTGGAGCTGCCACAAAGTAGTTCTTTAACTTCTCAATTTTTCAATCTCGTATTCTAATAATCCTTTGATCTTATATTCTCAATATTTTAATACTTGTAATACTTGTAATATTTTTCCGTACTTCACATGATCTTAATTTTTCAGATTACTCTACCTGCTTCGCAGATCTACTCCTTGACTTGTTTACTGCGACTGAAATTCGTCTACCCTATCTTTGACGACCTAGCACCTTTCCAGTCTAATTATCTCTAAGTTTCCTTCGTTAGTATTTAAAATCATAGGTATCACTACAGTAACTTCGGCAGATGAATATATTTAGCACCTATAGCACACGCCGCAACAGAAATAGATTACTATCTCAGGGGAAATTTATCCCAGCCATTCGGTACAAGACAACTACATGTCCATGTAGAGAGTCAGACAAAAATAAGCTAATTTTGCGGAATTGCCAGAAACTTTTCTGTTACAACTTCCAGAACCCTATTAAGCGCTTATAGGCCAGTATTGTACTTACTCTAAGCAGGTGGATTAAATGATGTACTGTATTAATAGATTTATTGTGACAAATACATCCCTCGTGGCGCAATTGGCTAGCGCGTTCGACTGTTACCAGTGCATTGTGTAATCGAGAGGTTGGTGGTTCGAGCCCACCCGAGGGAGAAGTTTCAACACAAGCTTAGGCATTTTCTCGGGAGTTGATACCAAACGTTGCTCCTATGTTTTGCGAATTTGGTTTCCCTTGTGGAGAGTTTGACTGCTCGCCAATCCCGTGTGGGTCAGAGATTTGATGAATAATATTCCCAACAGTTTCGACTGAGCAAGGCCTGTCTCTTTTGCCGAAACCCTCTGGTGAGCTCCTGAGTTGTCCAATATAGCGTCGGGAAGTTTTTTCCAACAGTGAGCATGGTAAAAAGGCCAGCAGTTTGATGACAACTTTTTGATGAAGTCGACGAGCGCGAGAGGAAGTAAGAGGGGGAAAAAGGGAAGATTCAAATTTCAAAAAATTGAGTGAGTGAGTGCCTGTTAGCTTAAATGTGAATCGTGGGGTATCAGACCAAACAGCGATACCTCTTCATTGCTTGCTATTGGTCCATCTATTTGACGTCTGATGAACTGCTTTGGCCCGTGACCATCTTGCATATTAGGCTTCTCTAATACGGGCCATAACTCTTACAGACGCGATTCCTTTCGTATCGCTCGCATCTGAGACCTTGCTACCAATGGATGGAGATAGAGCGCAGCCACTTTTCCAAATTAGTTGCAGTCAGAGTGCGATGATGTCCGGGACATGGAGGCATACCCGGCAATAAAACCTCTGATGCACTTGCTAAACAAGCATGTGCAGCTCCTACGCTCCCCTTTCTTCAACAATTTCCAGGGCAAAGACAAATTTTATTACACTGTACATAGCCCCAGTAGCCCTGTGCTGGTGCCAAAATTCTCCCAAACGATACCAACACCTAGGAATCAGTGTCAATATTGTGAGCTTCTCTCATCTCGAGAGTCTCAATCTCTGCGCTCTTGGTCACGTTGACTTTGTAGCCTACCACCGCCACCTTTGCTACGCAGAAACTCTTCTGAACTACGCTTGCGGGCCGGAAAAGTGCCCTGGCCACTAAATCTTTTGTGGATTCAACCAGAGGCGCTCCAGCCTTAGCGGCGGAAGTGGAAAATTCAACGCTGAGAATTCCCTAGATTATACACTGCACTGAAGGAGTTGTAGCTTTTCGTGAATAGCTTCATGATACCTGCCTTTTTCGAAGCACGCGACAACAACAATAACCAGTACTTTAACCTTTCAACCCTTGACCTGCATTTTCCAGAGCTCAGATTGAAAGATTATTGGTCTAGGTGACGGAAATTTTTGCTGTCGATATAGATGAATATATTTTGTGTTATTTTGACAATCTTAACTCTCGGCAGAGGAGCTCTTTTGACTTCTTTTGATAGTTCCTGGTGCATGGTAAGTTTGCCTTGGCCAATTTATTACATTTTGAGCCTGGTTAAAAGCATTGGCACGTCGGGACGTTTATAAAGACTGAGCTTGCCAATGAGAGATCTTATGGTTATTTGTCTGATTGATTTTTTTGTCCTAAGCTATAGCTATTTTTTCCACAATGGGTGAAGGACCGGTGGAGCCGGCAGGGTTTCCTGCAATCTTTTTTACAGCCTAAATTGTTCCAATCTCGTGAATCGCTGCTAAAGGTGTAGCTGATTAAACAAAAACGAAAAAAGAAAACCCCCGAAAATCAATTCAACTCCGAAAGCCAGAAGATTCCTCAATATTGGACCCAAGCAATGCGCTCCTCACACATTCCGTCGCCCGTCACACCTTCTAGATAACAAATTTGACCATTCTCCGCTGAGAGCAAAAGATGGGTTAGCAGGCACCTTTGATCCAGCCGGTATCCTGCTATTGGTTAGTAGATGCCCCTTTTGGGGCATCTTTAGATCCCAGCACTCCGAAACCTGTTGCCTCGGCTATCGAGACATCCTTCGCAGCGGCGATGACCGTCTCTTCGGCTTTTTTGGCTGCAGCCCGTGCTCGTGCCACCTTTGAGAATTTCCCTTGCTCGATCTGGCAGATCCACGCAAGCTACTCTTTAGTCACCGGTCCGGACTTCCTGGGTCTGACTTGGCAGTCCCGGGAATCTGATCGGTAGAGTCTCCCACAGTTACGAAACTCTGTGAGGGCCTTGCACTCGGCTTCCGAGTGCATAGTTGATCCGCAGTTCCAGCAGGCTGGAGTGCGGGAGTAGCCACGGGTGGCGTGGAAGCCCAAACAGCGTTTGCATTGTTCGATTGGTTGACGAGGCTTGTGAATGGTAGCTACTCCAGACTCGTCGAGAATGCGGAAACCCGCGCGAGGGGCGGAGTCCCGGGCAAAAAGGGCTTGCAAATTTTTGTACGGCGCTCTAGGACGGCATGTCCCGTACGGTCGTACCTGGATTGGCAACTGTCGTGTTTTGCAGTAGATCTCTAATGAGATACACTCTTCATCGACCGTATGGGAATAGTCCAGTGATTTTATTGTCGCGGGAACATTCGCGATCCGAAAGGCGACAAGGTTGGAGGCTTCTTCTAGCTTTGCGTTGAAGTTTGACAACTTCGGTGCGGCATCTAGGAGCATTTCCCTTATATTTTTGTTACCTGTTAGAATCGCAAAGCCGGTTCTGACACGGTGTACAGAGCAGACGCTACTAAAAGAGCACTGTTGTCCATTCCGTATTTGTTGCCGTATGCCGCTTGGTGAAAGCTGGCGCCACGGGTGCTCCTTTTTTTGGCGAAGGAACAGTCGTTTGTCGACTTTCGCCTTCGGAGTTTCTTTATTTGGGGCTTTGGCCGCAGGTCGCGGCACAGCCTTTGCAGTAGGGACGGCTTTTTGTCGCAGTCCATTTCTGGTCACCGTGGCCCAGATGATTTTTACAGGCAGCACTGGGACGGCGGGAATTGGTATGCTCATGGCATCGGGAGCCCTTAGGACGTGGTTCGCTGAGCGAGGAGGAAGGACGGGTGGCGTGGAGGCCGGGCCCGTGGCCATGTATTGCGCAATGGCAGCGCGTAGGTAAATTCTCATCGAGTCTACGAATTGTCTATTTGACCCGTTGGTCAAAGGGAGGAGGGTTGCTTCGACACCGGATTTGGCGGCGGAACATAGTGCCAGATTTGCCGCTGTTTCGGCGGCTCGTGGTTGTTCGGCTTCGACAATCGGTCGAAGCTCGAGTGGGTAGTCTGCTTTAGTGGCAGCTTGAAGCAGCGACTCTTTAATTGGAGCTGCTTTTGGAGCAGCTTTCTCCGACAGTCTTGGTTCGGACGGAGGAGGTTTGGACTATTCTCTAACCCCGTGGGGGATGGAGGCTCGTTGAGGAATTTCCTCAACAATTTCAACTGACCCGATCATGCCAGTATCGGGCTCAGCGACGGTAGAGAGGGCTTTTTCCTTCCCTTTCATTGAGGCCTGACCCATCTCCGTGCATTTCGGAAACTGTGCAAGGCCAGGTGGTTTTTCGAGATCCCTCGGGCGGACTCTTGTGTTGTCTAACGTGGCGTTGGAACGCTTTTTTCGAACTGGAGGCATTGGAAAAATGTCATAGCTCGATCAAAATTCAAAGATAGATGCGACGATATCAAGAGGGGCGGAAAAAGGGAATTTTCGAATTTTCGAATTTCTCAGAATGTGCGTTTTGTTGGTTCATTAACGTGCTGAGTATAGTGATTCCCGTCACACTCCTACTGGAGCTTAAGCACGAGTAGGGATGGGCTGGATCAGGTTGAATACCATTAAGCACATCTAACTCGTTCCACCTAAATGACTGGACCACCTCAGACTTCACCCACGTGTTGAATCATGTCAAGCCCAACCGTCCAGAGAACCCTCTTTTGACGCGCCGGAGCGCAAATTCCTCCTCAGCCTCGGCCACCACGCGTCCGAGCCCTTGACATCCTCATTGACTCCGAAATATAATTGCCGTCCGATATCTCATCGTTGCTCTAGCCTTATACTTTCATATTGTACCGTTGGGTTGTTGTTGTCACTGGTGAGGTGTGTGATCCCCTCAGTGTAGTTTCCCTTTTTATCCTCCGTTGTACACGTCCCGTTTCCATCATGACTTTCCTCATTAGAGAGTGTTTAGGTAGGTGATCTGACGAGTATGGAGGTGGGTCGCAGGTATAGGACCGACTGAGAAATGCTTCGTCGCAAATATATTGGGAGCTTGAGAAATGTCGGATGTTTGAATACGACCCCAAGACAGACCTTGGTCCATCCGTGAATCGTATGTTGGTAGTGATGAGTTTTTGTTCGACTTTCTTGCGGTTGTGAAATCTCTGTCGACTGATTTTTCGACCAAGATACCGAGTACAACTCCTTCAAGCCGATAATCCATCAAATAAAATTCATCCCACCCTTGTTCGTGACTGAATCTCGGCTCTGGGAGAATATTTCACTCTTAGGTTCGTAGAGGACACCACTGTCAGGTGTTCAGTCTTCGTCCTCCTATTCCCTCTCTTGTATAATGTCTGGTGTTAATACGTGCGGTTTCCATAAAATACCCTCAATGGGCATCCACCCAAAGATATCACTTCTCTGTCGCAACTCCTGTCAATCCTGCTCCTACACTTGAAACTCTATATACAACTCTCCAAGACCACATTATATTGGCTGAGAGTTTAGCGCCTATTCTAGTACCTGTCGCAAAAGCTTACTTTACAGGTCCCAAGTTTCAGAGAAACAAGAATTGGGATGGTCCCAACTGCCAATGGTGTACTGGTCCGCATGATGACACGAAATGCTTCTTTTAATACCCAGAGCAGCATGCTGAGTATATGAAGAGATTTCATAGGGCCAACTATACTGAAAATAAAGAGTGGCGTTCTAAGTTTCAAAAAATGCCACCCGTCTAGCAAAATTTCCACTCATTACTCTGGCTTCGATGCTCGTTTTGCAAACTATGATCCATCTCGGAAAGATACCAACGACCGCATTCAGCCAGCTCTTTTTTCATCATACTTGTCCTCAAGTTATACTGGCGCTAACCCATATTTCTTGGATTTTAGTTCAAGATCTTCCAATAGGGTTGCGCGGGAGTTTTGTGAACACCATCGACTGCCACCCATAATTCATCCGCGAAGATTCGAAAAAAGACTATTACAGTGTCCCCATCTCAAATAGAGCTACACCAACACAAGTGTACATTTCGCAACAAGGATCATCAACTGTGCTCGACCGAAACTGGGATTAATTCCGCATTTGCTGCAGCAGTCCCGGCTGCGAGTTTTCGTGATATCGGGCTCCATAATTATGGTGCCCCAGTTCACATCACAAATGATATAAATACATTCTTCCGTTATCGGCCAGTAGCTGGGTTATCTATCGTTAAAACAGGGGGAAATCCAGTTCAGCCTGTCGGGCTTGGCTACATCAAGTTTCGCGTTCTCCGGTAAGATTTCTCAGTCAATGAGATTATCCTTGGAAATTTTTCTACATTCCTGGCTTTCCACCGAACATTTATTCTAGGCGGCTTCATGATCTTCGGTATGGATGGGATAAACATCGGGTACTGTATGAGGCGGAAGGTTCTGAAGTGTGTCAACTTCTTCGTGGTCAAAATTACTTACACTTGCGCACTACATCATTGCCGTATATTCTCAACGCAAATGATCCTTCCATGCGATCCTCCACCTTCCTTCTCTCTCCAGTAGCCGATAACGTCTTTCCTGCAGCAATTCATGAAGCTCCTGTCACTCTCGAACTTCTTCACCGCCGTCTAGGACACATCAGCTTTCCAAATGTCCAGCGAACAATTAATACAACCCTTGGTCTATCTTACAAACCTGGTAACACGGATTCTAATCTCGATGTAACCACATTGTGCGATCCTTGCGAATTTTCCAAGCCGAAGAAGGTTGTACGCCGTCACCCGCGTAATCGAGAGTCGAATTGGGGTGATATGTTTTTCGCAAATGTCTTCTATGCAATCCTATCGGTTATAATGGGCATATAGCTGGTATGATGTTCACTGATGGAAAAATAGGAGGTTTTAATTGTTACAATTTCCCAGAAAAGAGAAATGCTTTCGATGCTTTGCTAACCTTTACTCGTTTCTTCCGAACCCAAAATGATTCCCTGCCAAAATGATTTCGATTAGATAGTAGTAAAGAATTTGAGGGTGAAAAAATGATCGCCTGATGTCAGCAGTATGGCATTGCAATCAAGCTTACCACAGCATATTTTCACGAACAATGTGGCCCTCAAGAAAGATCAAATCGGACAGTTTTAGATCCAATATGTTGGAAAATATACTCTGTACGATATTATATGGATAAATATGATGAAGTAAAGAAGACTTAAAATATTTTACAACTATGGGAACATTGGACTTATATATACATCTAAGGGAGAAATTCCCGCTAGCCTCGTGTGCCTGTCAAACCTAGTGATGACTAGCCACCTCTCATCTACCATGATGAGCCAAGGTACACTGTAGTACGTAAATATCCAAACGTATAGGCGACAGTAGGCGCGATTAGCGTACTCAGGACATTTGTAGAGAGAGTCGATCTTGTCGGGAACCTGAGACGAAACAGGTAATGATTGAGTCATAAATTTGAGAGTCAGAATTTCCAACACAATACGTTGTCTCATATTAGATACGCGTATTCTATTCTCTCTTTAGCCAAATATATTCCGTGCTTTCATCTACATTCTCAATCGTATCACTACATCGGTCTATGACGATATGACTCCCTACGAAGCACAATCTCGGGCTACAGGATTCGATACCTCTGAACACAAACCTGACAACTCTGGAATCAGTGTATTAGGCTCTCGAGTACTCGTATACATACCAAATGAGCATCGAATAAAGTCCCAGAAAATGGATTTACGCGCTGAAGAAGGTATACTAGTAGGATTTGAAGGGAACCAAAGTTATCTTTGTTAGATCCCCTCAAGACCTCTTGGCTATCAGCTTGTACGGTCGTCTCATGTTCGTTTCTTTGAAGGACGTTTCAATGAATTTTCTGCTGAAGACCATCTTGATGAAATACCTGAGCCCTCTTCTAAGCTTGTTGATGAGGTTGAAATTTCATTTCCTCACTCTCCATGAATTGGAGAGGACTCAGATAATTCGAAAGAAAATTGCTCAGTAGGGGGTGCACATTTGGATGATGAAATACCTCAGCTCCTCGATGCAAGACACGACATGGCTGCTGAAGAAGATCCTTTATTTGCACCTCTCCCACAAGTGCCTAAGCGCGGTCGTGGACGACCTCCCGGTGCCAAGAATAAGTCCAAGTTAACGACTGGGCCTAATTCATTCGATCTCTCTAAGCCTGAATTAGATACCAGTGTCACTCGCAGTAAAGCAAAAGGTTCAAATTCATTGCATATTCTGCAGGATGAGAATCCTATTCTGCTTTTAGAATATCAGTCGTATCTATCGGTTCTCATTCCTGACAGCGATCCAAAGACCTTTCGTAAAGCTTTGCTGGGTCCCAGTGCTTCTCTTTGGGAAACATCTATGAGGGAAGAATTGACTGCTCTCAAAATGAACGATACTTCGCAGCTCTTACCTCGTTCTGAGCTTCCTTCAGGACGTGATATCAGTCAAGGACGATGGATTTATAGGCGTAAGACTGGGAAAGATGGCCAGCTGACCCGCCATAAATCCCGCTATGTTGCAAAGGGCTTCCATCGAAGGGGAGGCCTAGACTACAAAGATACCTTTGCCAGTACAGCACTCTCCAGATCCTGGAAAGCTCTCCTCGCTCTCGCTGCTTTTAGTGACTGGCAAGTCGAACAAATGGATGTTGTAACCGCCCTTCTCATCCCTGAAATTGACACCGACATATACATGTCATGTCCAGATGGGTCCCCTCTTAACCACTGGATGTGTCAGGCTCGTTAGCTAGATCAGAGGACACGGGTCGGAACGGGTCGGAGTCGGAACAGATATTTTTGGGACAGGATGTAATCGGAACGGGACAAAGGCGAGACAAGACGGAGTCGGGGTATAAGGTAAAGCTTATAATCGGATCAATCTAAAGTCTAGAATAATTACAAAACAAAAATCTACAGAACAAATCCAGTCCTAGACATTCCTTAAGTACTCAAGACCGGCTACTAAAATCAGGGGTATGATAGTCTACAGCAATAACATAGCAACTGATTACTATGTTGATTAGTAACTGCTTATTTCACAACATTGTAACCATCGTAACGCATTGACTATGTTACTAGGGAAGCTCCTGAATTGGTTGACCAGATTAACGTAGCATCTCAGTATTATCCTAGGGCACAATGGTAGTAACAAGCAGGCCGTTTTCCTTGTGGGGAACCCGGTCTGTGACAGGATGTGAAAGCTCAAAAAGTCACTCTATGGTCCCAAACAGTCCTCACATCTTTGGCAATCAAAACTTCTTTCTGAAGTTGCCAAATTTGGGTATAAGCCTTTACTTCTTGATTCATCTGTTTATCATAGCGATTCCGACAAAACTTATCTTGTTACTCATATGGGTGACTTTCTACTCTTTGGTCCCGAGGCTGGTGTTTCGAAATTGCGAAGACGCCTACATGATGCTTTCAAAATGGTGGATATGGGACCCGCGGAGTTTTATGTCGGCGTCCGTATTGTATCCGAACGAGTAAATCGAGTCCTCTATCTTCATCAAGATGCCTATCTTGAGTAGATTCTTGAAAAGTATAGCCTCAGAAATTGTATTCCAAGCAGTACACTAATGCTTCCAGGACAGCATCTGATTCCTTTTGAAGGGACTGCCTCTAGAGCGGAAATTGAGCTCTATGCGTCGATGATTGGTTCTGCAATGTATGCTACTACTCAAAGAAGACCAGATACCACTTATACCATGACACAGCTCTGTCATTTCCTTTCCTATCCTTCTCCAATAAGTATGGCAGCAGTTCGCCATCTTTACCGCTATCTTTGCGAAACTACCCGTCTGGGTCTTAGTTTTGGTGCCGGCTCTAACTTACAGCTTCACGGTTTTACTGACTCTGATTATGCCCAAGATCCTGAAACACGACGCTTTCATGGTGGATGGGCTTTCTTCCTAAAAGGTGCCTGTTTTTCTTGGCGTTCGTATCAAGTGAAGAGAGTTACTCGTTCTTCAACTATGGCCGAAGTATGTGCTATAGCTGAAGCAGCTACGGAGGTTGTGTTTCTTCGAAATATTTTTCGCAGTATCAACTACAACTCAGATGACGCAAAAATAGTCCGCCACTATTACGATAATCAGTCAGGGTACAGGCAAATAAAAGGACAGGGCGTAACTCAAAAGAGCAAACAATACGATGTACCTGTGTTCATACTGCGGGAATATATAGGGGATGAAGTAATTGAATTGAAATGGAAATCTGGATTAAAAAATGCTGCAGACGGTTTCACGAAAGCATTGTCGCCTGTTCTTTTTAAAAAATTTCCAAACAACTTAATATGACTACCTTGGATGCTTGATAAAATCCTGTATAGTTCCGTAGGTAATGGGGCATGTCTAGGGATAACATTTCACATACTCATGTAAACTAAGCTATACAGGTCACATGACCTTCATAGCAGTGCATACATTTCGTTTGTAGCTATAGTGCTCTTTAGTTAACATTTACAACGCAACAGTGTCCCACATATCTTTCTTGAGAGGTAATATCTCCTTGTTTCTCTGGGCCTTATACACGAACCATTCTCTTTTCTTGCAAGAAGCCCCTTCAATCTGAAAAAAGCCTTAACCGAAAGTTTATAAACTCCGAAAACGAGTCTGAGGATTCAAATTTTACATCTTGTTACTTTCCAAGGTAGAAGTTAATAATGGTGTGGCTCGAGTTGAATCGGATCTTCCTGGATAGAAAATAACTTGTCAAAGTTTTTTATCAGCTAGTAAGACTGATTTTCTGAACCCACACTTACCTCAAGACACTCGAGACTAACAACGATTGACAATGTTGGTAGCTTCGCTTGGAAGGATTTTGTACTCGAGAAATTCAATCAACTTCTAGAGAAAAGTTACACATGCCCCGCGAAATATCTTACACTCATGGTAAATCGTTTCTGGAGGTATTTTATGGTAACGATAAATATATTGTATGTGTCAGTTTATGCTGAAAACCAATGGGTATTTGGGAGAACTCTTCAATCCCAATTATGATTATGATTGGTGGAGAGCTTCCTAAAACTGAATGTATTATTTGATATCTCCTGATAATAGCTTCAGCTAGACCCAATTTTGCTATAGCTCTACCATTGTTCATCAGCTATTTGTTTAACATGATGAAATTTAGAATGAAAGAAACGTAAAGAGATGAGTTTGAGGGAGTATAAAAAAACATTTAATCAATTACCATTCTATTTTCGTTTAATTGGGCCACGTCCATGCAAATACAGTGGTCATTAAAACTAAATATCCTTTAGATCTATTCTAATTGTTTATATATCTCATAGCTACCACTGATTTGAAATGGTAGCATGGCGTACACTGAGAAAGGTCATTATTAAAATAGCTGATGTGATTCGGTATCCATGTTTTTCATCTTAATGGTTTCCACAACGCATTTGTCTTAGGATAAGCTTTTATGCTTCTCATGGTCATCCAAGGTAAGATGTGTGTAGGGTTAACTGACCACATCATTGTGAAAAGATATTAACAAGGTGTCAGTGTTGTAAGTTTGTATTAATTATTTTCACTATTCATTATTATCTCTAGTCTCTATCTCCTTTTCGGAACTAGAAATTATGTACTCTGGCTCTGGTAAAATAGTAAGTTTTTCATTGGTTTTAGGTAGTTCTTCGATGCACTTTGAATCCGGTGGATGAATCTTGTCGTTATCTTTTAAGTTCGAATTTAAATCAGTCACTAGCATCTCGCAAACCTCAATTATTTCGGAATCAGAGGGTTCTTTTGTATCGTTAGGATTTGTCCTTGAACCTAGAATAGAATTGGCTTCGATGCTGGCTGTTCGAGTATCAGAATCTTGAAAGTTATTCTCAATCAACCCAGTCTCCGGTATGACTCTTTCATCAGAATTGGAGGCTTCATTAGGATTCTCGAGATTATTTCTGATTTGTTTTATCGCTTGTACATCTGTGCTTTGGTTGGACCCCATTTCTTGCGTATTCTTTGGGGGTTCTTTTGTAATACTGCTTTCTACATTTCCTTTACTATTTTTTGGCTCCTCGGTGTTAATATTTGGTATGATTGAATATGGGGTCTCATAGGACTGAGAATTGTTAAAATCTCTACTGGGATGTGTAATCTGCACGTTTGGTAAATCTACTTGTTGCGTAGGATAGGTTCCGTGTGCTTCAGAAGAATTAAGGCCGCTGGATTTGAAGCCAGAATATTGAAAGCTATTGGATTTGGCAATAAGTAAAGTTTTCGCATGGCCATGATTAGAATTGGTCGACGATTGATTGATAGCTTTTCTAGCAAGTTTATGGGATTTTAAAGATACGCCATAAGTTTTTCGGATGCCAGTTTTTTTGTTGGAAGCCACACTTTTCAACGAATGTATTCTAGCTTGGCGTTGATCAGGCTGCCACTCATCAGGTATTTTTGCAATTTCGTGTTTCAAGTTATCCTCGATTTGTTTAATTTCACTCTCCATGGCGATTAATTTTTCAATAGGAATCTCGGTCCCCGATGACTGGGGACTTAAATTTTTCTCGGAAATTGAGGATTGGTTTTTGGAATTTTTTTGGGTTGCTTGTACGCCTTGTGGTATCTTTTGTGACCAAGACCAAGGCATAGGACTACCCGAAGGAGTGAACGCTGAAGACTGCTGAGGCTGAGTCGGGCCTTGGGAATTTTGGTTTAGCTGCGCAGGCGAAAATGTGTGAATTCCTACATTTTCATTAGTCAATGGGTATAGATTACTGATAATTTGAAGATCGGGTGCTGATTTTTGAGATTGAGGGTGTTCAAGATTCGGCGTTGACCCTTGAGATGACACAAGGTAATTATCAGCATGATTTGCAAGGTTTGTTTGAGGTGATTGGTCAACAGTCTGATGAGTATAGGATGGAGTTTGAGAAGTATTTCTACTTGACATAGTAGATTGGTGATGGCTGGGAGTAAATTTCCGGTTATTTTCAGGTATTTGTTTTACGCAAGATTTTTCCCTTAGATGGGAAGCAAAAGCCATGAGATTTGGAAGCGAACATAAACAACAAGGACATATTAGATCCGGCTTTTGCACGTTATGTGATGGGGCCTTCATTGCTGAGGTTTGCCCTTCATTCGCTTGCGAAGGTGATTGTATACGTAATAATGATTCCGCTGTTTGGTTGTGCAGCTGTTTATTTTTTAACGAAGCTACTCCTCGAGGTACTTCTTCCACTATTTTCTGGTTATGATATACTGATGTTTGAAGAGCTTGCTGACTAGGTTTACTAACTGTTGTTGCTGTACCCGTCAGGTCTTTTGGGTACTGTGAATTGTTTGGTTGTTGTACAAGATATGAATTGTTGGGTGGAGCTAGGTTCACCAAATTTGAGACTGTTTCGTTCTGTCGAACAGAATAAGGTGCAACTCGATCTATGTCAAATGGAACGACAGACTCATCATTATCATCAATAATATCTTCACATCGATATCCAAGGCGCTGAGCTGAAGCAAGCCAGTTGACTAGGTCTCTAGCGGACACGTATTTAAGTCGTTCAGCAATTGCATCATCGAGAACGCTTTCTGGAACAAGTGAAGTAAGCTGATTGGAAGTTGCAGTCTGCAGAACTCGTGCTATAGTCTGACCTTTCCTGCAAATAAATTCGAGCATCTGACCTCTGTATAGGGACTCATCTCGAAAGACTCTACTCAATATTGACGAATTGGCATTCTTTAATCCAGCACGTAATAGAAATGAAACATGATCTTCATCTAACTCTGCAAACATGAACACACGCCACATCTCTCTCAGTACCTTCTGAGCAGCCTTTGGGGACACATCTAACAAGACTTCTTTGAGTCGTTCAACCTCTTTTTGAATCATATTTTCTGCATCATCAAAGGGCTGTTCAGAACTAGCAGACGCTTGTAGATTTGATGAGTTGTTTTGCAGTTGAGAGGGAGTCATTTTATTCGACTTTTTTGTGCGTGATAAAGCCGATGGTTCGCTTTCTTTGGACGGAGCTAATATCACAGAAGGAACAGATGAGCTGTTATCTCTCCCGTCAAATCTGATTGCCGGATCATTTTGTTTTGGATTAGTATTAGATATCCCGGCTTTGCCATCAAATGAATTCACGTGTCCTAAATCCTGCGTAACGTTTTCTGGGAGATTATCCGGCATTTCGATATCCTGAGCCTCATTTGAAGACATTTTTGAAGTAGTTAGCGGTTGGATAAGGCAAGCTTGATAGCACAGGTCGATACGCTAGTACCAACTTGCGTGACTTGATGAGGGTGAAAGTAACAAATTAAGATCGCGTATTATGGTTGAAGAATTAAGGTAGAAAGTATCAGGACGTATCTATCAAAATTATAGCAAAGAATGTGGTGTGGCTGACATTTGAACATTCAATCGGGGAAATTTTTAAATTTGATGAGGTGACGCGTACAAAAATGAACTATTAATAGATAGATTTCCTCACAAGAACATGCCGGTTAAGCTTTCAAAAAGTCAATTGAGTTATCCTGGCTGTCGCAGGAAATGGTTTCAGCTTTGTCCACTAACTCCTAAAATTAATATTTCAATTTGTTCAATTCAATTTTTGTCAATCAGGAATGATACTTACAGTTGATACAAACATTAATATGTCAATCTATTATAGTTTTACACATAACAGAGTTTCAAATGCAAATACTATATGATCATGCAAGCCACCTTTTGCCCGAAAAAACCTCTTGCCTTTGACCGACGACATGATTTATCTGCGCAACATCACAACGAAGTAGAAACAAAATCATAACGTTGAAATTGGTGAGCTTCCTGGGTGATTTACCTCCACTCGAGAATTGGAGCAAAGGAGATAACAGGATAAAACTAGAATATCTATGTTTAATCGACCAGTCCAAGCTGACACATTATAGTAACAGAAATATTAGAGAGGCACAAACCCTATCACTCAATCGGTGTAACGGAAATTGATATGGAAATAACAAGAATTCCATACCGCGTTTCCTCAAGCAATTACAAATACAGACTTGGAGAGCTATCGGCTGATTGTTTTGGCTGTAGACTATCTTACCAATAACGAAAAATAACATAAGAGTCCCAAATTCGGAAATTCGACAAAATATAAGCAACTATTAGACAAGAATTACTAGGCTATATGAGGCAGTACAAACAGATTGAATCTCTCTCAGATATAGAAGTGACAGTATAATATTTTGCGGGCTTATCCAAATAATATATTTTGATTGGGACTAATATCCCATATTCACTCCAATCTTTCACCAATTTACAGCAGCCTTAGTGGTCTATAAAAGAAGTCAAATTATCTTAATGGACGTAGTCAAACTTTGGTCTATCTTCAAAAATTCTAAGGAAACCGGTCACAATCACCATCAAAGTTACAACAGCAATAACTACGGAAAAGTAACAGAAAACACCATTATTGCCAGAAGCTGCGCAGCGATCCAAGCTGCCTTATTCATAAATTTGGCTTTGTAAATAAAACCTATACCCTATATATAGTTCATCTCTACCCAAACATTCCTCATGCTACAACATGGTGGATGTGAGCAAGGGTGTGGTCAATTATAGCTGTCCCAACGCGTTGCAAAATGCGACAACGGTACAATAAACCAAGCTCGTTGGGCTCTAACAGCTCCCATCAATTATTACATGCAAATCCAATGGAAAATAATAAGAAATCTTAGGATCTTATATTTTGACGAAGACGATGATGGCTTTAAAATCACAACAAAGGAAACTCTGGATGCTGTAAAAGGCTTCAATATAAATGGCAGTGGATAGAAGAAGATGTGAACTGTTAAATCTCCCACTGAAAAAAAAATGTTAGCTCTTGATAAAGCGGTCAAAAAGAGCCTCATGAGTCACACCCGAAAGGCAGGTTCTACAAGAGTCTCAAAGCCGCTACCCTCAAAAATAAACGCGTCGGCGACAGCACTGCGAATGGCCAAAACAAGGGCCAGAATACGCGTACAGGAGCCAAAAACAAGCAATCAGCAGAGCTGTTAATAAAGAAACAAAGATATTTACCGCAGACTAATTCAGTGTGCCAGGTTCTGAGCAACGACACCGAGGTGTTTATTGAATCGGTGAGCCAAACAGACACGTCTCTTATTTTGATAGTACTAGAGGACTTTCAGACCCTACGGCAAGATTTTCTGGTGAGGGTATGCGGAGTATTGTCGCGGACAAAAATTCAAGGATAAAAATAGTGTAAAAACACAGCTTCCATCAGGAAGATTTAGAGGTCTTCAAGATTCTGCATTCCAGAATTTAGATAAGCAAAATAGGGTGGATGCACTTTGGAAAGAAGCTTGAACAGGACGTAAAATTGGTGTCACAAGTTCGTTGACAGTTGTAAGACTCTCCACGGAGGCTGCGCAGTGAAAGGAAGTACAAAACGGAATTACCATCAATGCCATGCTTTACTCGACACAGGTATAGTCTCTCAAGGCACAACTAAAGCAGTCTTACAACTGTAGTCAATAGGGATAAACAAAAGCGTAGTGTGGAAAGGAACTTCAGGTGAGCAGTACACTGGCTCTCACTTGACACGGGACTGCCCAATCAAAAGAGTTTCTTACTTTAAATGTAGCCATAAGCATGCTCCATTGTAAAGGGTTACATTCTAGTTATTCCGGTCCTACAATGAGAGTAACCAAAAAGCCCCAAGCTCTCGAAACTAACGGCGAGATCCGACGGGATGCTGTCCTGACAACTACAGCACAAAAATCATAGAATATTGGCGATCGGGGATTCACCCTCTGCCTTTCTGGCCTCCTACTAACTCCTCCCCGAAGGTCGTGCTGAAATGTCAGAAAAGTCTTGACAGAGCGTGATTGCTGTGTATTAGCTTATCCCAACTTCTTTGGTTCCGTCCAGGACGCTGGGGAGTGCCGTTGACTCAACGACAAAAGAAACTCTCCTGGCTAATTAGTCGAAATCTCAACCTTGGTGCCCACAAACATTTCAAAGTTGAAAACGCCTCGAAAATGTCAGTCCCAGCACGGTCTTCAGAGACCTTTTCTTCTTCTCTCTCCATTTTTCAGCCGCCTGTCCGTCCTCAAGATGTATAGTCCCATTAGAGCATCAGTCCCCCAAAACCATGATCCGAGCTTTGCATATTATGACTTGATTTCCTCCTTGCGGGTATACGTAGCGTCGCAAATTTGTCTTGAACATTAACGTGCTAGGTAAAGTGATTCCCATAACGTTCCAACTGGAGCTTAAGCACGAGTGGAGCCGGGTCGGATTAGGTTAACTACTGTGAAGTACAGATATACCTCGTCCCATTTAAACGACCGGACCACCTCAGACTTCACCTGTTTGATGAATCATTCCAAGCCTGAACGTCCACAAACCCGCTGTATGCATGCCGTATCACAAATTCCTAATCAGCCTCGGCCGCTACACGCTCGAGTCCTTGAAATCCTCATTGAATCCGAAATATATTTGTCGTTCCAGATCTCATCATTTCTCTAGCCTTGCAACTTCATATCGCAGCGTTGGGTTGTTGTCGTCATTGAGGATTTTTATAATCCCCTCGGTTTATTTTCCCTTTTAATTCCTCCTTTATACACGTCCCGTTTCCATCATGACTTTCCTCAATAGGGCGTGCGTATTTAGGAGATGTGGCGAGTATCGAGGTGGGTCACAGGTGTAGGATCGCGTGAGAAATGCTTCGTCGCAAATATATAATTAGTTTGATGGATGACGGATGTTTGAAAACGACCCCCAAACAGATCTAGGTCTATTTTTGAATCGTATGCTGGTGGTGATAAGTTTGTGTTCGACTTTCTTGCGGTTGTGAAATCTCTGCCGACTAATTTTTCGACTCAAATATCGAGTATAACTCCTTCAAGCCGAAAATCTATCGAATAAAACTCATCAAATAATATTCATGACTGAATCTCGGCTCTGGTTGACATTTTTACTGCCAGTTTTGTAGAGGACACCACTGACAGAGGGTAATTTAAGTGTTGTCTGCTGCGTGTTAAGCGCAACTACACAATCATCTTTTCTGCGCAGTCTAATCTTCCAGCAAGTAATACAGTGCAAAGCATTATTACAAGTGTCAATAATCAATTATATGAGATGTCGAAGGCGGAATATCTGTACGCAGTGTTCTTTGCGAGGCTTGGAGTGACATATTCTCCCAGGACCAAGTTCAGCCAAATTTCGCAATACTACAAAATTTGGCCCGCGAGGCAATGATTCAAAATATCCCACCATGTTAATCTTCCACTCCCAACGAGATCGATTCACACAAAAGCACAATACAGTCTACAAGAACGAGCTATTAAACCCCAACTTCTATGACCACACCTCTCGTTGACTTTCCCAGGACTCAGCTAGCCACCAGACAAACGCCCATGCCGATATTCATGCCAGTTTGAGGACAAGGATCGTGACGCACAGATCTAGAAGGTAGTCTAGGATTTAAGTGAGAGAAATTAGGACAAGTTAAAACGATGATGTAGAGGATTGGGATTTTTTTCTTCATCAATTGTGGTGAATCCAGCCTAAACTAGTCAAACCACGCCTAACCGCCCATGAACAATAAAACCAAAAAATAACAGCTCTCCTGTGCAAGCATCTAATCTTAATCACTTTTTACACTCATTTGACGCACATTATCCCTTACTCTCGCCATCCATGTCGTAAGGTGAGCTAGACATTTAGAAATAGGTCCTTTGGGAGCAGTCGTAGGAGGATGGATGAAACACTGACGAGTATGATATTCGGAATTGCAGCACGTATATTTTCACTTCCAAGAGCATTGTGGGCATCAAGCCTCCTGTTTCGAGAGTCTGGCCAAAAATTTTATCAAAAGCGAACGATGTAATGTGCCATGGTCTGCCTCCTGGTGGTGATCTCCAACATAGGTTAAGTGTCCTGAGCACCTACTCCACTTGGGAATGAGAAGCCATGGACCACATTTTGTTGGAAATGGAGACACGGAGTGTTGTGGACGTATGGGCCCTCCATTTCGTCTAGGTTCCCGACACGATCTTGTGTGTGTTTAAGAGGTTGGAATGGGTAATATGGTAGCGCTTCAGGCTACCTATTAGATATACGAGCGGCTGTATGGCGTGGGCACAAGGAGGTTATTGGGGGTTTTCTATGCCTAGATGGCGCCACACTCGTTTATGGTGTGGCTTAGGCTACGTGTCGCTTACACTTGTACTTGTAGCGCACACTTTCCATACTTTTAGCTTTAATCCGAACATGACACTCTTTTAGTCAACTTCTACTTTCGTTCCATGAATATTGCGCCCATTTCATTGCGCGATATTTCCAACACATTTTGCGCGGAGAGAATATAGTGGATGATGCAAGCATGGTTAGATAACCCAGTGGTTTTGAGACGATTTCCTCAGTGGGCATTCACGAATGAGAGCTGACTTGCCGTGAAAAAAATCCGGCACAAATACGTAGCGGTACTTGCAAATAAAACCCGAGACATAAGTGATCCAATTAGATATTGATTCATCTATTCTGTACTTTTTCTCTGATATATTATCATAGCTAGATAGCTACACACGCAATAAATATTAGATGCAAAAAAATGGCCGCTACTACTTTAAGTATGACAACCTGCTGTTCGATAATAATGAAACCACAAGCAATTAGCTCGACCTACTGTGTGGTAAATAATAAAAGCATGAATATCATAGGTTCCCCACCTTTATAATTGTAAGTTGTTGTTACAGTCTATCAATTAATGAATAGAGTACACGGCTATCACAATAAATTTGCTCGCGATTTGAAGGAAGGCTATTCGTGAAATAGAGGTATGATTTAGGATTTTGGGTTATAACTTCAGGCTTTATTGCCGGAAATTTGGATAGCAATGAATTCACAGAGATCACCTACTTTTGCTACCCTCAAACGGTGGAGGGCATGTTATTTCATTTAAGAAATGTCAAATCAGATAAAAATTATGAATGAAGAATTCCATATTTCCTACGTCATATCTTAGACCATTCCATTGCTTCAATCCAATATATATATATATGGGAGCGGATGTGTATTTAAATATAGTCAGCTCTAGTTATGCAGGCGTTGAAGATGATCCGTACGTACATACTCATAAGAAGGGCGGTCTTTCTCGTTGAATCTAGGTAAAGAACCTTATCGATATAGTTATAATACGATATTGAGCCTGTAACGTTAACAATATATAAATATATAAATATATATAATTTTTACAGAGGTTCAACAACGCAGTTGAAGGAGATGAGCTCTCATCCAGAGCATAGAAGAAGATCATTAATGCGGCCATACGCGTTATCGAAGGACTTTACGACGCGACAGCTCAACCAGCCCACAAAGCTAGTGATGAAAATCCAACAATAGCTAAGATCTTACGGGAAATCCAAACCATGAAAGACTCAATTTCACTGACAAAAGCATCAGCTTCTACACAAGGACATTCCTGGGCAAAAGTAGCTCGAGAAGCCGAAGTTGCTAGCACCCCCACAAGGATTCATGATGAAGAAAAAAAGGCAATTGCTAGACTCTCAAGCGAATAGAATAAAATTTTATTCAAGTCCCTACTGAGTCTATGACTATGAAGGACAGCTAAAATCAGACAATAAGCCACCACGATTCATTTGTTTTTATATGTGCTACATTTTCAATTTTTTCCAATAGACATTGAGGGTTTTACTCTAGACTCTCGAGCGAAGAGCTGGTAAAGAGGATGGGTACAAATGAAGTCATAGCAGCGAAGTAGAGGTCCAATGGATAGGTTAAAGTGTTTTTCACAGGTTAAGAATCGAAGGAGATGATCGAAAAACACAAGGAGTGGACCATAAAGCTTGCATATACAGCACAGGTAGAAAGTCCTATGTACCAAGTCCTAGTTCACAACATGTCCTTATCATTTGAGCCGGAGAGTCACGATCAAATAAAATTACTCCAACAAGCAAATGCCTTGTACCTAAAAGGCATCAGAATACAAATGGCCGCGTGGCTAAAGAGATCATCTGTCCTGGGAAAATCATCGGGATCATTGATCCAGTGATTCAATAATTCGGAATCTGCGGATAGAGCGATCACGAAGGGAGTAATGTGGCGTTACGAAGTCAAACCGGCAGAGCTCTTCCGGTCTGGGTTCCGCACCATGCAATGCTTCAACTGCCAGAAGTACGGACATATAGCTAAAGTATACACTGCAGAAGCCAAGTGTGGCCAGCACGCAAAAGCACACAATACAAGAGTCTGCACCGGAAAACAAGAGGTGAGATGCAGTAATTGCAGTAGATGTCACGAAGCATGGAACCAAAGCTTCTCAGTTCGGATCGCGGCTAAAGCAAAGTAATTCAGAATTGGATACAAAATCCGGGAACTTATAAACACCCTGAGGTAACGACAAGGGAAGCAGAGGCCGAATGGCAGATCGTAGGATCTAGGAAAAGACGAGCCGATACCGCAGGTCCTCAATTCATTGGAGTAGACGGTGAATTTATTGTTCGCCGAGGCCCTAGAAGACCACGTAAATCCCCAACTTCTGGCAAGTTTCCAGCAATATGGGCTAAGATGCCAACAAAGATGGATCTGATGTTTTCAAACGCTCAGACCAATCCCCGGACTGTGACACGGGGGGACCAAGCAGAGGGAATCGATGCACTGCTGTACGATATGACGCAATTAAAGGCACAAATACGTGGAATATCACACAGTATAATGTCAACAAAAGCAAAAATAAAGTACAGCACCACTTCCTCCAAGAGCTGAACCCCGAGAAACACCATATAGTCGCGGTACAGGAACCTTGGCGAAATCCAACGACTAACCCAACCATAAAGCACCCAGGATACCATTTGGTATCCTCAAACAAACCAAATAGCCGAACTTGCATATACGTCAGCAAGCGGCTAGCTATAGAAAAATGGAGAGTCGAAAATGTCCCCGAAGAAGTCGGTGGAGACATAACTTCGATCAGCCTCCAGACCGAACAAGGGCTAGTGAGGGTGCATAATATCTACAATCCCCCACCAAAATCCCACAGCAGCATGGACTTCGAGACACTAGAATGGATCCCTCAACTCCTAGAAAAAGATGGTAAATACGTTCTGGTCGGAGACTTCAGTCTTCACCACCCAAAGTGGGGGGCCAGGCAACAGTGACACACCACAAACTGGCAAGTAAACTAATCGAATTGACCAATATCCTGGACTTGGAACCTATACTGCCCGCGGGTACTTTCACTTGGAAGAATAGAGGCAGCCAAAGAACCATCGACCTAACGTTTGTATCGAAGGAACTTGTGGAGACTGTCATAAGTTGACAACCAACTAACGAACTGGAAGCATCCTCAGACCATATCTCCATCAGTACAAAGCTCCAAATATAACGGCTTCTCAGGTAGAACAGATATCTCGTCCACAGTGGAAGGTCGACTGGGGTCAGTACAACAAGACACGAACACCTATCCCCTGCCGAAATCTAGACGACATTCAGCTAGACTCTAGGCAAACTATCGATCGGAGAGTTAAGGCAATTACCCAAGCCATATAGCAAGCAATCGAGGAATTGATCCCTAAAAAGAAACCATCTCGATATGCCAAACCATACTGGACCGATGAATGTTCAATTGCAGTGAAAACAGCCAGAAAAGCAAGACGAGAGTGGACCCACACCGGTACCGAAGAAAGCTGGATTAACTATCAGGAAGCTACCAACCGGAAGAAGAGTAAAATCAAGAAATCCAAAGCAGTGGGATGGAGAGCTTTCATCTCAGAAGCTACAGAATATCCGACTAAAACCTGGAAACTAACCAAATGGGCTAAGCAGAGTTCTGATTAAAATACTAGGACGACCTTTATACCTAACCTCAAGGATTCCGACGGAAACACCGTATCAGAGGACCAAGAAAAGGCTAGAATCATGGCATGTCAATTCTTCCCAAAGCCTTCGCTAATAGATGTTCGTGATATCCCAAGCGCAAAATATCCTGACGAAATCGATACAATATCTAGCCTAATCACCCAAGAAAAAACCGAAGAATTAATCGGAAGTTTACCCCAGGACAAGGCCCCTGGACCAGACGGTATACCAAACCAAGTTCTAAAGGAATGTAGGAAGTGTTGAAGCTTTGTCGTTGAGTGATAGAGATGAGATAGAGGTTTATGGGTCACGATGTATGAGGTTACTGGGTGTGAATGTTAATGTTCCTTACTATTGTTGTTATACTAGTTAGGGTTGGTTTTTTCTTGTGTTCTATGTACAAGAGGGATGTCTACATCTACAAGTGGGCCAGATCGCTTAGGTCTAGCTAGCGGCTTTCGCCGTTCCTTTCCTTCTCCCCCGCATGGCATCACGTGCTATACAACTACTGCTCACCATGAAGTCCGAGGATGAAAAGCGTTAGATTACAACAGGAAGAGCCTGAGCAAAACACTAACCTCTCTGTTCAATGACTGCCTCGCAATTGGATACCACCCTCTAGATTTCAAAAAGTAAACTCCTGTTGTACTGAGAAAGTCTCAAAACCCGAAATACAATACTCCCAAAGCGTGTAGACCAATCGCTCTACTCAATACCATAGGAAAGATCCTGGAAAAGCTGGTAGCTAATCGTCTTTCTAAAGCAGCCGAAAAATTTAACCTTCTCCCTGAAGAGTAGATGAGAGCTAGGCCAATGAGGTCCACAATTTCCGCAGTAGAGCTTCTAACTGAGCAGATCCATACGATTTGGGGTAAAGTCAAAAAGCGAGTGGCGTCCCTGCTCAGCCTTGATATAGCGGGAGCTTTCGACAACGTGTCTCACTAACGATTACTACATAACGTAAGAGAAAAAAGAATCCCGACGTGGATCAGGCTTTACATAAAGTCCTTTCTAGAAGAAAGGACGACATCTTTAGTGCTAGGATCATTCAGGGGAGAACGGATATCTACTAGTACGGGGATACCTCAAGGCTCCTCGCTATCACCAATACTGTTTCTCCTTTTCGTCGGCACACTCCTTCCGCTGCTCAATATGAGTTCTTCCTCAGCTGTAGGGTTTGTAGATAAAAATATCCTGAAATGTTCACGATCAACCGAGGACGATTGCCGAGATTTGGAAAAGAAGCATAAGGTCTGCGAGCAGTGGGCAATAAAGCACGGGGTTAGATTTGCGCCCGAGAAGTACCAGCTGATGCACTTGTCACGAGCAAGGAAAAAACATAATCTTGAAGCAACAATCGAAATATAAGGTCAAACGACAGTCCCACAGCCTTCCCTCCGGGTCCTCGAAATTTACTTCGATCTGAAGCTAAACTGTGGAGCGCACGTCAAAAATACACAGCTAAAGGCAGGGACGCAGGTTCAGGTAATGAGCAGGCTAGCACAGTCTACATGGGGAGTTACATTCCACAAGGCAAAGCTATTGTATAGTATGATAGTGAGGCTGGCCTTCACGTATGGTTCCCCGATTTGGGCCGAGGTCGGGCCAGGTGGTAGAATACCTGAGAGAATAGTGAAACAATTTTGAAGCATTCAAAGAAACTGCTTAAAAACAGTCACTGGAGCTTATAAATCGACTAGCACGAGAGTGCACGAACACGAAACTGCCAATAGAAATCTACCTGAAGAAGCAAAGGCATCAATACGTTGGCCGCTCAAAAAACCTACCAGTTCAAAAGCTCAGACAATCTGCCCAAACGAGGGAGAGATGACACTCGCGCTAATAACAGGAGATTAGATCTAGCAAACTGGGTGGAAATTTGCGGGTAAGACCAGTCTAAAAAACGGCATAAAGAGGCAGGAAAGGTTGCAGCATACCAAGAATGGGCTAAATCCTAGCAAAATCAAAGGCGGCCCCAACTACCTCGACAATTAGCTATCACCGACCCTGACACCTGGAGAGCAGCCATATTCCATCAGAACTGGAAGTCGGATCGATGGAAAATAAGTCTTCAGGAATCGCCATTTCTACTCCACTAAAACCTGACAAGGGCCCAAAGCAGTCCAAAGATGCAAATAAGAAGTGAGCACATGGGGCTCAACTGGTATTTGTATAGAAGAAATGTACCTGGAGTCTACAGTCCGAGCTGTCCATGCGGCTACCAATCGCAGAACCCCAAGCACATGATTATGTCCTGCCCTCGATGATCAAGTGGAAGAAAAGAGATCTGAGACAAGCCAAAGATCGATCCTACGAAGCTATGCCAAATAATCCTGGAGATATCAAAAGAATAACACAGTGGATCCTAAATCATGATTGGATAGAACAATTTGGAATGACAAAGGCGGTCGAAAAGCTGCTGAGGTGATTGAACTACATGGAGGGCACTATAGTACAACTGCGCTTCCTAAAGGATACATTAGAAAAATATAGACATTGCACAGGAAGGTTTGGGGGTTTTAAGCAATAGGTTTCCTCCCATATAAATTATAAAGTATGATAGACACCTGCATGGGCCTATAGGGCGCCAAATCTGAATAATGAATTCAAATTCAAATTTAAACCCCAATTATTCTAAATTCTATAAATACACATATCACGTGGTTTTATATGGCTAAGTCGTGCCATTATAATATTTTCTAGTCCTTTAAGCATGATAAGTGCCCCTTCTACTCTGGTTTAGGGAAGTTGGATGCCTCAGGCCCCTGAGCAGTAGGCTCTGGCGTCCTTTCCCCTATTAGGGACTAATTTAGTTGGACGTAAAATAGAAAACAAACATAACCATGGTAAGATCAGGAAAAATTGGTGGATCTTATGCCTCCTAATTTTTACTCCTTATTAGGTGATAGATATTGACAATTAATGATTAATTTAATAATTTGCAGTGTGATACTTTGGAATTCCGACTTTCGAACGTTGTACATTCCAAAAAATTTGATGCTGTGTCAATGACAGATTGGGCCTCAATCGAGTTTATTTCATTCCGCGAATTATTTATTTCTGTACTGAAGTAAGAATCTTACATGGGTATGACAATTTGCTGAATGAAAATTTTCGTTTTCTTGCTTCGCAACTCTCTTGCCCTAAGCCTTGAGCCGATGAGTCGCCATATCCTCCTCAGCATCTTTAAGCAGAAAACTAAGAATATTAGCGAGATAAGATTCAGGTCTGGATTTGAAAGACATACTTGTACCATAGTATTGTTGGCCCGATAGTACCCATGTGCCAAAGGCTATGGGCATCCAAACATCCCCATAACGGTGGAAAGTCTAGCAGCTCCAAACTCATGGCCATCAATATCCATGCCACAGCAATTCCTGGCCATATTGCCCAGAACGTTCCCAATTTTCGGTATCTTTTGAAGCTGAACCAGCTCCACATAGCATTGTGTATTACCCCGACGACAACATTTGCGGCCATGTTGTAGGTGTAGTCCCATCGGTATAACTTTAGATATGTAACGTGGACCACGTACATGATGATGCAAACACTAGTCCATGCTCGTAATAATGAACTCTTTTCTTTTATCCCTTGATCCATTCTGAAGATTCTAATAGGTGTATAGTAGAGTCCATACAAGATACTGCCACCAGCAGCAAAATAGTCCAACTGCTCTGTTAATTTAAAGTCTCGTGTGTGAAACAGCATACTGAATGTCCAACTAGCCATACCAATATATGCGAACATGATGTAATATCTGCGCATTGGATAGGAAGCAGGAATGTAGTTCATAAGCTTGGCAAGGCCTTTTTGATGAGCAAGAAGATTAAGGAAGGAGAATAGAACTGAAAAGGGCTCTTGAATGCCGAGAAAGCGGTAGAAAGGCCATTTTCCATGAAATTGAACTACAGGCTTGGAGGCTGAAGTGCGTTCAGCAGTGATGATATGTTGACAGGTGTAATCGCATTCGGAGTCACAGTTCCAGAGCAAGATTCGGTGCAGCAAGGCTGAATAGGTTAGATCCGTATTTAGCTCAGGATATGCCTACAGATCGAGAATGATCCACCATGACAATTCTCCAGTGTACAGGTCTTATCAATTAGTGCGTAGTTTTTTGAAGAGGACCATCCTTTACTTACCTGAACGCATTGCTGAAATTCTGGCAGACGGTCACCGTAGGATGCAAAGCAACCAAATGTAAAGATAGCCGATAGAAGAAGCCATAATGGCACACGAACTAAAGACCTTCCATTCATATTTGTCTCTTCTTACCTCCCGTTGCACGCTTGGAAGCTCCATTAGCGTAAAAATATCACGTGCCAGTGAAATTTAGCCGGAATGAAGACCTTCCCAGCCGGCCCGGACGTTTGCTTCACTTATTAAAGTGGCAGTGCAATTGTGAAGTATACTATTCATTTCTGGGATAGACAAAAATAATCACGTCCTAATCGAATTCGAAAGCAACCTGAAGCATATCTAGAATCCACGACTTCTCGGCAATTTCGGACCTTTCATTCTCACGTAACTACTCCACCTCAATCTTACTGCACCACTTCGCCTTGTATACCGTTGAATGTGTTACTCGAATTTCAATTGGCTATTTGACTCATCAACAATCGGCCATATCCCACTTTAAAGTCACCATGCTATGTATACCCGCGAGGAGGAAATTAAGTCATAATCTACAAAGGTCGTGCCTTGATATATGATGGACCGTTGCTCTAATGGGGCTTCACGTCTTGAGGGAGGACAGGCAGCTGGGATGTGGGACGAACGAGTGAAGAGTCCACAAATTGGCATGCTAGGATTCACATTTTTCAAGTGTTTTCGACTTAAGAGTGTCTGTGTGCGCAGAGGCAACGATTTTGGATAGTGCAACCGACACTCTAAAAACAGGCAACGATGGAAGGTGGTTTGGTCCACCTCCTGGTCGTCATGTCTCCGAAGTCTGGGTAGCCTGGATGCCTACCTTACCCGAATCAGGGAGGGCTGTGAGGTCATATCTCGAGCGGCGGCTATATACAAGATGCCATAGACATGTTATGGTAGCCAAAAGTTTTTCCTGTTTCCTATTTGGTGGATATCCAAGGTTGATGGAAGGGTGAAAGTCCCTAGCACCAAGTTCTCGAGTGTTATCAGCGAATGCACCCACGACATGAGTAATCCAAATGTCAAACTGGGTTATCGTCGTATATAGTCATAGGGAAAGCTAGTCTTCTCCGTGTTATGCTCTTTGAGTGCAGGGCTTGTGCCATTCATGAATTTATATAGATTCATCCATCCATTGACCTCCCCAGATTACCGTCCATCCTATTCTCAGTTCCCAAATAAAATAATAACTCACCCAGATTCCTAGGGTACCATCGGATGCTGATATTTGACTGGAAAAATTATCCACCAAATTCAATTGCTAAAATATATTCTCAGTTTTCTGTACGCATTGTCACTGAAATCTTGAGATTGGAAAGAGACTTCTGATCAAAATCCACCTAATTGCTTAGTCAACAAAATATGGCCAGCTAATAATCACCTTCGCCTAAGTATTTGCACTTCCCATCATGGCCTTTGTAATAAAAAGATTTGTGCAAGTCTAGCATGATATCAATATTCTGCCATAGGCTCCAATGATTGAGCATGTACGGCTTGTATACAATGCGTGAAATTAGCCGGACCACATGAGCCTTCTTCTCTTGGATGCCAATCCCAGCTCTTTCACGCTATCAGGGTATTCGTTCGGCCAGATAAGGAGAGAATGCGGTTGATATGCCCAGAGGGACATGAGGATTGGCGCGCCCTGCATCCTCCCCTGAACTCCTCTGCCCCCCTCGTTAGGAGCTTGCCCTCATGATAATCATGCGCTCTTAATTCAGCTTGTGTTCTAATAGTGAGCTCGACATCGAGTTTCACACTTCTGATTGAACTTGAGGTGTGGTGACAAGGAAATAAACCGGGTTCAGGAAAAGTCGAAATGACAAGCTTCTGCTTATTCAGATCAATGTTGCCAGAAGTGGTTCTTCGCATTATGAGGCTCTAGAACTGGGTGCCAGAATATGAGCTGATATATTGCCAGCCCAAGAGCCCCAGGCATCTCGATCTTTCTTGTAGGCCATCAAAAACATATCCAAGCCTCCAAGGGTTTTCTCACTCCACAACTGCACAGTCCGAACTCGATCGACGATCCAAATCTGTAAGTTGAGAGAATTATCCTGCAACCGGTCGGCCTTGTATCACCGATACCTTGTACCTGCTCGCATATTCCGGGGAAAAAAATAAGATTTAGATGGTTGGGAAATCTACAACGCTACAGCTGGGGCCCGATTACGCACGAGTTCTATAGCATCTACTTCAAAATACAGGGGTATCATATAAACTAATGGAGATTTAAATCTTCACTACTCGTCCCGAGACTCGAAGGTTCGAGGTGGTGACCCAGATGATGACTCTTTGCGTCCATGGACACCTCTGCAGAGACTTCGGCTTCTAAATACACATAGACTCGGCATGTACGATACTAGAGCTATGATTGATCCCTGCTTTGTTCGAAATAAAATATATTTCTCCTATGAGGCCCTACAAGATCTAGAATCTTGTTCAAACTACCGGACTCTTCTCTACTGGTTTTAGGGTTTATCGGCAAAAAAGCTTGCATCTGGTAAGCTTCTCTTTGCTACCTGCAACCCTCCAATATTAGAGGATATGATCATAAGCAGAGCCGTATCACCTTTTTATGAAATTGTAAAAGGGGGAGCTGTTCACGTAGCCTACAGTGGATCAAGCGCTAGCATAAGATAGAAGCTAGTTGCTACATTGCTAAAGATTCTAGTTGACCATGTATTTCATCCAGCAAACAAACGGAGTTACATGTCACTGTATTAATTGATATGCTAGACACCATAGTGCAAAAGTTGAGTCTGTTAATTATTCTTATCTACAGAATAAAGTGGAGGAATTGCTCCTTCATACAATAATCGCACCTTGCTTGGTATCCTTACTTTGCGAGCCAGAGTGTTAATTACCAGCCTCACACAGCCAGCCAGATCGAAGTTATTCTTATGGTTACCAGTATTGAGTGTTATTTGCCTGCTAACTCGGTGCTGGCGCTGCCAATATCAACCGCAGCAGTCTATCCCGTAACACTTCATAAGCAAACGTATATAAACCGACTCCTGAATCAAGCGCGCATTCAAGACTCGGAGTCTCTTACCGTGAAAAGATCAATCACATAGCCAGAATTAGTAAGCCATGAGATCTATAGCTCTTACTTTCTCGTCTTAGAAGCTGAATCTAGACCGTACCATATTAGTGCAACAGTGCTGCGATGTACCTGATCACTAATATGCCCTTGGATTCTTAATTTATTCTGTTGATATGAATAGGGAGATTTACACCCGAATACCTCGAAAAAGGCAACTGTCCTCACAATATCTATGTCAGGCAATCGGAACCCGGCTCTTCCAACGTCGCACAGTCTGCATGAACTTCTCTCGTGTCTCTTTAATCGTAAAACGTCAGTCTTGTGCGCGCGGAAATTCAGAAATTAAATCTAAAGTAGATGGATACTGATTCAGCTCCTGGGGCATAGTGAGTAAGTGTAATAGCCCTCTGTAAATGTTGACAAGGACCTAATTAACTGCTGCCTTTGTGCGCGTGATCTTTGTGAATATTAGGGGTTGACTTTTATTTGGGCTTAGCAGGAGATCTAAGCGTTTTGTTGAGAATTATTAGGGGTTTTGTCGCTCAGCAATATATACGTGTATGCGTACGTAAAGGATCTCTCGACGATGTGATGAACGAATCAATATTTATTTGTAACGAGCATAAGCCTAGCACTCGGAGGGCAAGACTGACACCTGTACCCGGTGCCCTCTACGAACCTGGGAGTGAAATATTCTCCCAGAGCCAAGTTTAGTCAAATTTCGCAATACCGATCAAGTTGGCCCACGAGGCAATGATTCAAAATTATCCGCCATGTCAAATTTTCGCTCCCAACGAGTTCGACTCCTACCCAAGTCTCATCAACTCTACAAGTACGACTTAGTACATCCTCGTTCCAATGACCACTCTTCTCATCAACTATTCTCTGGCCTCATCTAGCCGCCAAATACACGCCCACGCCGATATTTACACCCGACGGAGGAAGCAAATCGTGGCGCACAAATCTGGGAGACAGTTCTTTGAGACGGACGTGAGAGGGATTGGGACAAGTTTACAAGATGATGCTGAAGATAGATACAATCTCGACGGGCGTGTGATTTTGAATTTTGGCAAGGAGTTTTACGAATTGAGCTTTGTGCGCGCCAAGACTTCGATTGCGAGAGTGCAGCGGACACTATAAAAAAACGCAAACAATGGAAGGTGCTGTGGTCCGCCACCTAGTGGTGTTCTCCAGTATAGTTTGAGTAGCCTGGGCACCTACTCCACTTGGGAAGGAGACACCGAAGACTACATTTCGCGCGGAGGAAATTCAGAGGATGACGAAGGCATGTCTGGATAACCCAGGGTTTTTGAGACGTTTTCCTGGGCAGGTATTCACGGATGAGGGTTGACTTGGGGCGAAGAAAAAGCCACCATAACTTCGGAGTGATACTTGCAAATGAAATCCGAGGCATGAGTGCTCTTATTGTAAATTGAGTCATCTATTCTGTACATTCTCTTTGATATTTTGTCATAGCTAAATAGCTGCATACGCAATGTTACGGTTTGACCGTTATTTGAGCTTAGGCGAATAACCTAAGCGTAATATTAAGGATGTTTACGAAAAGGCTGTATGGGGGGGGTAGATGAAGCTGAACGAAACGGCACTACTAATCAGGAGGTTGGAGCGTTAGCACAATAAGTGATACCTGGCATTGCGTGGCTGGGTAGCAAGTATAATGCCTATGGATAAGTCATCAGTCTATAGACCCACAAAGATCAACTCTTATAAGTACCTGTTAGTAGTAGCTAGAGTTCTCTTTTCTCCTTATATAGTTTAATAAATCGATTTACTCATCACCAACTCGGTTTCTGTCACACGCAATTAAAATCTGATACAAAAAAAAAAAAAAAGCCTAGCACTCGCCGAGCATGACACGGAGAAAGTGAGTCCTTTATCGCCGACTATTTGCGAAGATAGCTCAGTTTGACGTTTGAACCACTCGTGTAGTGGATGCATTCGCTGATACTACTCGGGACGTTCGTACCAGGAACTTTCACCCTTCCCTCAACGGTGAATATCCACCATGGAACAAACCTTTAGCTACCTTAACATGCCTTTATAATCTTTTATTCGATGATGTGATTGTTCTAACTGCTGTTCTTAGATGCAGGCGTGTTTTTTTATATTGAATTTAATACCTAAAAATGGGCAAAGAACGCCAGGGCTTACTGCCTCAGTTGTTGGAGGCCCGCGGCGCCCTAACCTAGTGAGATGAGACCTGATCTACAGTTCATGAAATGATAATTAATGGAAAAGATATGTACGGGGAAAAATAAAAATAAAACATGACACCCTTTGATGTAAACGCAATACCCACAATTGAGGGGGCAAGTTGGTGCGAAATAAACAGTTAAAAAGCCAGCTGAAAGATTGCCACGTTGACTTCCGCCTTTTCAAGGATCTACCTGCTCATCTGACGCTCCGACTAATTTCCGCAAGATATCGAAAGTGCTTCAAAAAAAGGGCCGCCTGGCTGCGACAGCGGATAGTGTAGGTGTTCTTGCTTTCTACGAAACTACAGAGTAGTTAGTGCGCTGTGCAGTGGTAGAGAGTTTAACGCATCCGACTTCTGCTTGGCGGTAGATACGTGCCCCAGAGAAGATCTTCCGGGTGGCGGTGACCTGTGAGTTTGTCTTTGGTAGATTAGAGGGGTGTAGCCATAGCTCATAAGTTGGATCGTCTGCTAGATGAGGGCCGTGGCAGTTCCCACATCGCGGTGGGCAGGTGTGTCCAGCTGGTGCAGCGCAGAGGTTATCGTGATCCTTCTCTGTGTTTGGGAGGACCCATAAAGGCGGCACCTTGGGGCAGAGTAACAAGCGCGGCTGTTGTGTCAAAGCTAGCACGTCTTGCACTGTACTTGCGACGAGCGTTTAGGAAGGATTTGGGTGGCGGTGCGGGACCCAAAGAGATAGAGGATATGTGGAAGACGGCTGTGGTCTGGAGGAAAGCAGATAATCCAGGTTGTGACAGGGCTGTCTGGATTTCTCTCGTTTTCCTGGGTCGGGAGTAGCGCTAGCTGCTGTGATTACAGCAGCTGTAACGGCCTTGGTCATCACTGGCTTGAGGCAGTATTACATGTTTTGGTTGATCGTCCCATAGGGCCGAGGGACATTCTCAATCCTGTAGGACGTCCAGGGCGAGGCTTTCTCAATGGGAGCAGTGCCAAACAGATCAACTTTCGCCAGTTTCTGGTTTAAGGCATCGGAATTGCCAGGGCTTGAGTGGAGAGCAAATCCTGTCTTTGTTGATATAGCATTTGATACAAGTTGCCTTTGACTGCCAAGGTTAGACTTCAAGTGCGTCTGTGTTGCAAAGCCCAATGCGCTGCGCAGACGAATGTTGGAGGAGAGGCGAACAAACAATCTGTCGTCTGATCAGGCGTATTTGGTTCGTACGCGAGCATTTGGCTTCTTTGCAGGGGGAGTGGTTTGCCGTGCACCCCGTTTGGCGGCGCCAGCATAGTTTTGAGAGTTGTTTCCCTTTGCTGTCTTCGCGGAGCTGGATTTCTAGACAGTTGGGGTACCATGCATGTATGCACTGAAATGCTTAACAGCAATTTTTATTTTTTTTAGTACCAGGTTTGAATTACGTATGCAGCTATTTAGCTATGACAAAATATCAAAGAGAATGTACAGAATAGATGACTCAATTTACAATAAGTGCACTCATGCCTCGGATTTCATTTGCAAGTATCACTCCGAAGTTATGGTGGCTTTTTCTTCGCCCCAAGTCAGCCCTTATCCGTCAATACCCACCCAGGGAAACATCTCAACAGCCCTAAGTTATCTAGACATGCCTCCATCATCCACTGACTTTTCTCCGCACAAAATATGGTCTTAGGCGCCATTTCAGAATCATTACTTTTTTTAAAAAATTCTATCCTTACAAATATGGATATGCGTCTGGAAGGGAAGATCAGGAATAGCAAATCAATAGATTGAGGATTGTTTTACCCGGTAGATGATATGTGAATTGGCACTTGCGCTGTAAGGTCTAAGGTAGTTCATGGAGAGATATCTCTATTAATTTGTGTGGAAGTGAAGTTACTGTGATGATTGTTATGTTGCAAATTGGGAAAAGCTCGTCTCTTATCCCCTAGACAGTATGCAGCGCACTAAAGTGTGCCTCAACGGAGCAACTATGCCATATGTCTCACATCAACCACCCATTTATTACACTGCACACAGTACCACATGTAGTGTCGTCATACAGAGACTGGATCTCCTTCATTCGCCACAATTCCATATTGCTATAATAATTACCTATGTACCAGACACTATATTTACCACGCAACACATTTAAGAAAAACAAGGATCTCTTCAGGCGAATTGGTGCATGTCCGGCAAGAAGAGAATTATCAGCGTGAATGGAGGAGGAACTGCGGTAAGATGATGCTGGAGTGGAAGAAGATGAGACGCGAAAATTGACAATTTCAACGTCGCGCGCCATCCTGTTCCCTCGTGTAATTCTCTTTGCCAGGCACGATGAAAGTCTAGGCAGTAGTAGATATAACGTTGGGTGATTAATACAAACACCAACTAAATGCTCCTTTTATTCGGTTCTAGGCTTCAGCTGTGCGTAAATGTTTTTTTTCGAGGTAGAAATGCTTTGTAATCGTCAACAAGAGCATTCATCAGCCCGGCATAGAATAGAGGCCTTTTTCCAATACTCAGGGCCGCAAAACTCCGCTAAACTTGACAGAAAGTGACTGACTAGACCAACATGAGATGGAGATGCTTATCAGTTTATAAAAGTTGAAAAATATCACTGTGTTTGTCGCGATATCCCATGCGAAGGTTGCTACTCGTAAAAGTAATTATTATTCTTGCATTTAAAGAAAATTGCATTTCTATGCTTATATTTTTACAGATTACACTGCGCTAATAAGGTGTATATTTTTTGGGTAGTCTTCCCGGTTTGTTCCCCCAGCTCATTATCAGTATCCAAGCCCCACGCCACCCAAAACTCCTTGCTCATTACTATCGGGGTTAGATCCCGCATTATTGTGTTATTATCGTCTTGCTGCTCCCGAATTCCATTCTTCATGGCCAGATCTGATTTGTGGCGTTCTAGGCCCTAATAACACTCGAGTTGGTGGGTTCTCACTGTAGTAGCTTTGTCTAGGCCTGGCGGGGTACCCTTTTATAGCTCTAGGCTCGTTACTCACTCTTTCCTTTTGGCCGTAGCCATTATCTAAAGATGGGGGCCCATTTTCTTCTTTTGAAATCTCATCAGGACTGCTCTCTATAGTGACAGCCTGGTTATCCTCATATTTAGAAGATTTTGTTCGCAAGTATATAATAATAACTCCAGTCATACTAATAGATATCGCCGACAAAAATACGATGGTAATTATGAGACCTGCTGTCCCAAGACGTTCGTCACGCCGCATACAGACGTCGGCTCCGCCTGTTGATTTAAAGCTGTAATTCAATGTTAGATGAGCTTCTCAAGCCCTCAAAAAATTGACATGGGGAGCTTCACGAACCAAATATTCTCGGGTGCGCAGGACGCAGTTGCAATAGCAGTTGAAGTACATCCCAGGACGTGCTGTCCAGAAAATGAACACACACTTGTAGGTATCAGGCTAGTTACACTGCATTTGAAGGATGAGGTAGCCCGTGTCGCCATAATATTCGTCTCATGAGAACTTAGTGAACGTGTTGTGCTTTCGGTTTGTAAAGTTACTTGAGCGTGTGATACAGTGGATGTGGGATGTGTATTTTGATTCGAAGTAACGGATGCAGTGCTTGATTCAGTATGTTCTTTGCTTTCTGTATTTGTATCTGTTCGGCAACTATTTATGAAGCGATTTGTCGCTGAGTGAACATCTTCATCAGGGCAGGCATTGCGGCGAAAGCATGACTCAATTGCAGAAACTGGTGCATTATCTGTGGTGTGAAGACAAGCAATGATAGAAATCGAGTCTCTGCAAGTTGGAGAAAGAGAGGATATTAGGTCTCGTAGGCAAGAGAGATCATGGCTCATCGCACCGGCACAGCCCAATATGAATATGAGCGGGCTGATAGTGAAGCGCATGGTTTTGGTTGAAATTTTTTCAAGCCTCGGATACCAGTGAAAGTTGGGCTGAGAAGTGAGTGAAAGAAATAACGATATTGATCTTGGTCATATTGCTGACTGGATTCGGGAATTGCGTAGGCTTGTTGATATTGGGACCGATGTTGACAAAGGTTTGTGTCCACTCGGAAGTTATTTCAGTCTGCGATATACAGAAATCTGGGACTTTGCTCAGTCCCCTGCCTCAGAATCCCATAACCACAGGCAGCCGAATTGATGAACGCGTTGAAGAGGCGACGAGCAATAACAATATACATTTTGAAGTTGTGGCTATCTGCACCACCTTAAACGTTTGATGTGGTAGTGATGCAGACCCTGGCTAGATCTGTAAGAAAAGAGGTTCGTTTTTTCGAGCACAGACGGTTATTACTCGAATCCTTGAATGCTAGGATCATGTCAGTTCTAGACTGGTTCGCGCTGTGCGGATCAGCTATGGCAATTTTTCATATGCTTCGGAACCACAGTCCCATGTGAATGCTTCTTATTGTTCGAGACGCTCGTACATCGATGTGGAATACCTGATAGCGGCGCGATTTCTCAAAGCTGCAAGCACGACGGTTCAGGTGATGATGATTGTCCGGAAAACATTCCCATCCATCTAAAGCTAATTACGGAGTTCTATGGGCGTGTTCCGGGAGTAATGTAAGCACTCAAATTAGCTCCTAGCGAGTACTATTGTGGGGGAAGCTACACGGATTGGTTTAGTGGAATCTCCATCCAGATGCCAGTTTAAGGGGGAAAAAGCGACAAAATCTTTAGATACTCACCTCATTCGGGGTCTATCTAAGACTTTAGCCCCACTTCCTGATCAAAGACAAGGATAGGCAGATTAGGTGTCTCTCAGTCATCATTCCATGACAGTAGATCGTCCACAAGGCGAGACGCCCATTAGAATCTACAACTAGACTCAGCTTGATTGAGTGCAGGACATGAATTCGCCATCTCAGAGGGTTGGGCGAGTGAAAAGCTGTAGCGAGTGATTGTAGAGAAAAGTAACCGGTTTGTTTACGATACTGGCTATTCCAAGGAAGAGATCTCTCTTCCGACCCTGTTGCTGTGGAGACCAACAGCTACCCATTTACCGAAGAGGTCATCATAAGACACAAGACCACTCGCTGGAAGTCCGGGGCTTGGACCCGAGTCACATTACTTCTAGGAACATCAATCGATCAACCATAGTGCTTATTAGAGAATTCTGGAAATAGACCTTGAGATCAACTGCTGGGCTAGACCAGCCTATGATAGCAGGGTTAAGTTTATGCACGGTAAAAATATGACTTGAGCAGTCGCACAGCCATTCATCGCCATCAATCAGCATTAACAGAGCGACGGTTCTATCGTGTTGGATGTAGGCGCAGTCCTGCCAAAAGGTCTTACAATGATACTGTGATTGTACCCATGCCGCCCTCTTCGCCGGAATAATACGCTGATGCTTGGACGTACATTATGCATCGACACATTAATGTACACCCAGCTAGCGTGACAGTTGCACGGACGCTCAGTAAGAAATGCTTGCATCTCACTAGCGTTGTACATCAACATTGGACCCTCATTTTCCTACGCGGCCCCGAGATATCGCAGAGTACGCCAGCGATCGGGGGTCTACAAACAACTCAACATCGATTGGTTGATATGGGTTTGAGTCTCTCCAAATCCTTAGACTTTGAAGGATTACCCAATGATCTATCTAATCAGATACTGGATTCACAGGTTAACCTACCATGAATATTACAATTTTATTCTAGTTGATAAAGAGGGTTAAGCCAGACAACTCAACGTTAGAACCATCACAGTAGACCTTCCAACTCGAGAGCCTCAAGGCATGGCTGTCATAAATATAGCTCCATACACATCTGGTAGGCATCACATAGCTAGACCTCTAACTCCATAATTCCAAACGATAGAGGCTAACTCATCGCCCAGCTGACTAACGTATTCTCAAAAATGGGTCAATATGTTTGCCTTGATATGGCCGGGTCGAATTTCCACAACCGAAACAAAGCAAATATTTAGATGATCAACTGGACGATTATCTCGATTGTTCTCACATGAATAGAGGGTTAGCTTGGATATATGTCCTACTTATGACAGGAGAACATTGGGGTAATCTCGGAATCCCCAAATACAACTCCCGTCATGCATCTCCAGGGAGATATTGATGCACACGAGAAGAATACGAGCCTTCAACCCTGAGCTTTATGGAAGCTTGTGAAACTAGCATGGGATTTTTGGTTAATTTAGTTTTAGATTATAAGCCGAAATATTCTAACCTTTGAGATGGGGAATCAGTGGAGGCGGCTGATATTGAACCTCAAGGCCGGCCCCGCTCGTCCACATCCTTCTTACAGCAAATAAGTGTCAAGGTCTGGGACAAGACTCTTAACTGTTAGTTGTTGAGGACTCTCACTGCAGCTAAACGCCGAAAATTGACATCGTTTCATAGGCTAGAAAGGGGAATTAATGACAGAAAAACAGCTTCGGGTTTTGTCTATTCGAATGAAGACCTGTGAGTGTGTAGCCGCTGGAAAGAAGCAGTGAAAATGGAAAATAATTCATCTCTCTATTGAAGGAAATGTCAACGTTCCCCTGGGTGGGTATTCACGCATGAGGGTTGACTTGGGGTGAAGAAAAAGCTACCATAACTTCGCAGTGGTACTTGCAAATGAAATCTGAGGCATGAGTGCTCTTACTGTAAATTGAGTCATCTTTTCTATATATTTTCTCTGATATTGTGTCATAGGTAGTTAGCTGCATACGCAATTAAAATCTGATGCAAAAAAAAAAAAAAAAGAAGGAAATGTCAGGAAACGGGCGATTCGCACTAGTCACATGACATCGCTTAATCAAAACACCGACCCACTGTAAATATATATTCTGTAGATACTAAGGAAGCCTTTATACCTCGTAGATAATTTAACTCAACAATATTAGACCTCATAAATCTCAGCTAAGAAAGCTTCTCGTGACAGGAAAGGCTTGTATGTGTACAGGTATTCTTGAAGTTGTTGAAACTGTAAATCTAAGCAAAAACGTTAAGCTCGGTTTCAAAGGAATAATCAAAGTATTACGGGTAAAGCAGACTGGAAGCGGTGTCAACTCAGTATTCCTTATCTTGGGATCTACTCGGCTAGCGTACCAAGCATGGCTTTTGGCTAAAAACCATCCTTGTGTCGAGCAGGGTTCAAGCGTGCATCCGGCCTGCTAAAGAAGCCCGAGACCCAAGCAAGACCTCAACCCGCTGTAAGAATTTAAATCCGAGGAGTGGGCAACACTATTTCTACACTCTTCAGCGGTGTTTCTCGCAAGCTGCCACCTCTCACTGCAGAGTCTAGATTGAGTATCATATTTTCATCTTTAAGCCGAGTTATCTCCTCCTCTTGCCTCAAAGATACGCATCCGATGACGCACACGACGATCAAGATGAAGATTGTGACTCTGGTAAAGGGAAACGATATTGCGTTGCCAATCGCTACAACAGTAGTCAGAAAAGCTCTCGTCAATCACAACGTATGATATCCACCGGCGGGCAAACGAAAGGTCTAGGAATGCAAGGTAAAAAGCCCTTCGCACTACTTGATGACAGAATTCAATTCTCCAACGAAATCGACACTTCTAATCTTACTTTCGACTATACTAGCCGGGAAAGCAACTAAACTGCACGAGTTAATTGACGACCCCACATTCGTAAAGGCTTTTAGATGCTAGGCTAGGCCACTTCACTGTAATTGATCTTGACTAAGAATTTTCCGATAATATTTTACGACCTCGTACGCTTAAGAGTGTTTGCTATATCTTCGGACTTATTCCCGATGTCAGTCTCAATGGAGTCACGCACCCTGTAGTTTTTGGGATTTTCTCTACAGCTACACATGTGGAAACGAACTTTGTTCTACTGACTATAGAGGTGAAGAAATAACTGGCAACGGCTCCTCCCAATGTGCTATGTAGTCAAACAAAGGCCTGTGTAGCTATTACCGCTGTAAATAAACCGTTAAAAATGCATATGATGGAGTATACTTCCCGAGGCAAAGATACTCCCAGCATGTATGCAGAAAGAACTTACATATGCTTACCTGGTCATGGACTCAATAGGGATATACAAATAAGCCCGACGAGTTATCAAGACAGGACATTCAATCTCAAGCCTTGAATTTTACGCATTAAGGTGTGGTACATAGTGGGAAAAACATTCACGGAGGTACTGATAATTTAACTCTCAGCCGAATTCAAGCGAAATAGAAAATTTATTTCTCATCAAAATTAATTATTATATATTTTTGCATCCCTTTGATTTTACTCACCAAATTCGGGACTGATCGATGAAAGGAGATTCTCGTGCGAACTGCGGCAAGGAGAATATTTGATGGCAAAAAGCGGCGTGTCAGACTGACCAAGTCTACAAGGGAAGTGTGGAGAAGGCTCGGATGGAGCTTCTGTCAAGAACGACGGAAATCTTGAATGAGAAACCTCCAGTGGGACCCAAACAAACAGTGTCAAGATTTCGAGATATCAATAAGTAGAGAGGTGAAGGCCTCGAGAGTTCAATAAGTCAAGATTCCAAGAGGCCAAAATGTGAATGAACTCAATTTTATCGAAAAGGTTCCTAAGAGTACAAACCATAACACGCCGAACCAAAGTCATTCCGATTACCCATTATATATTCCTCTCTATTGTTCACGAACTTTCCAGTATTCCCTCACACGGTATAGAATAGAGTTTAATAGAAAAGTATAGATGATTACAGATCAGAATAAAACGAAATAGAATGGAATGGAATAGAGTAAGATTGAATTTAATAGAACATATTAGGACTGAATATACCAGAATAGCACACATATCTTCGTACATAGTTCCTATTGATACAGAACAGGCCCTTGGTCCGTGACAAACAGTTCGGACTGATAGTTGGTCAGGGATTCACTTTGGTCACCAGTAAGAATACTGAAGGATTCAGAAGAGGCCCCCGCGACAGTCGCACCACCATCGGGGCCGACCCCTCGAACACTTCGTCGACCAATGCCAAGTGAGGAGGTGCCTTCTCTTTTCACTTTTTCCTAGCCGTAGTCTGAACGCAGGCGGAGTCAACTATTTTTTTGTAAAGTTTATAAAGTTGTGGTTGAAGCGAACGTACTCAGCACAAAACCGAGTCGGTTCTTTTTTTTTAATCATTAAGTGTATTCAGCCTGTCTAGCTATGACACACCGAGTCGGTTCAAAGTGGTGGGATAGCAGGTTGTGTTGCTTAAGAGCTTTTTCCCTCCTTAACATGGCTTACCATCTTCATGGTTCTGCATATAGATACCGCATAGGACGTCAAACTAGAGAAATGAATGTATCCCATTGATCTTGAACTCATTGAACCCAATCTAGCACCATATGGGCCCATGGAGGCAGCTATATCCTCATCTATATTTACATGGGGGGGAACCTAGCTATAAACCCATCCCCACCCTTCAAAGCTTTTTCTGGTGGCTTACATGATGATCAATAGAAAGAGCAATGGTCATCAGTTCGAGACTGAACTAGCCAGAGTATACCTCGGTATCATTTCCTTTCACTTGTCCACCAAAAACAAATGACTATGATCTAGAGGTCGGCCCCGATGGTGCAGCAGCTAATTGTGAAGCATAGCCCATGACCTGTTTGCGCGGACATACTGGCCATCTAATAACTATATCTATCACGGTCTAGATAATACATTGCGGGATTGAGGTCCGCATACTTCTGCCTGAAAGTTCCGAACCCCCTAGGGCGAGCATGTATGGGGCTTGATGGCATGTGTTGAGATTTGATTAAATTTTAGTTCGCGTATGCCTGATTCACAAGGCTAGATCCTCAACAGCGCTTGTATTAGGGCTTCGCTTATCATGTACAAATAGAGTGAAGTGCGCAACGGATAGGGATTGTGTCACGTTCAGTTATTTAAACCCAACCTTCATCCACCAGACTCTTTATCACGTTGACATCGCATCTCGTCCCTTAACAATATCTAGCTTCTGGTCGGACGGAAGTATGAATCCTTGGTCGTTGATCGTATTAGCCATCAATGATTGTGTTGTTGCTATTGTTCTTGCTTGCTCCCTGTTTCAATCCGCTGTTCTCTTCCTATAAATTGAGTCACCATTATGTACTTCTCTGTGATATTGTGCCGTGGCTAGATAGCTGCATACGTAATTAATATCAGATGCAAAAAAGATCCGCCTTCCTCTCCAAATGTCCACATCTCGCTCTTTGAACGTTGGTTTTACAGGCTACGCCTTACACCCATGTACTTGTGCCTATCTATGTACTAATCGCCGATGTTTGTTTGTGGGATTATAAGTGATCGCCGATCTGAAAAATACGAATCATCGATAGATCACCTCAAGAATGCGGATGATCAGCGATCCGATGGGTATTAACCTCCCTGGGGTCAGAGCTACATGTATATATGTCCTACAGCCTAGATAGACACCATTTCCTAGATAATTAGAAAATAGACTGTATTACGGCCAGCTTACTTAGTTCTTATTGTTTTGGTGATAGCCCATCATAAATTTTCTAATTGTTCTTTTTTTTCATCTTTCTCAGCTAATTGGAGATTTTTTTTGGAATTTTTATGCGCGGGAGATTATTGACTTTCACAAGATCTTTTGAGAATGCAGCAAAACATAGACTGCCTTTATTAGTTAAGGCATGTACGTAAAAGCTAGAATTTAACTGGCAATCAATTAAGAATGGTGAGCTATTCATATCGTCTGAAGCTGTTCCAATCTTATTATTGCAAATTTCCCCCTCCCTCTGAACGCGACGTTGTTCAGAGGTTAGTCTTCCCCCGACAGATTAATTTCTGACTCCTCCAAATCCATTTCAATATCCTTTGAATTTTTGTCAGATTCTTTTATCCGTGAGCTGTTGAGACTAGCAATTTATTTAGGCCGTATAGCTAGTCGATAAGTAGGGCATTTGTCGCCGGATCAATTGATGTCAATATACAACAGAGCAAGTCCAGAATAAAATCAGTTAATTAATGAAATCTAAAGTGAGAAGGTTTCCTCCTTCTCGCTGTATACATAGGAAATTGTAATTATTAATGCCGATCATAACAATCTGTGTTGCTAAGCAACTGTATCCGACCCGCAACATTGGTTGCCCCTGTAGCCAGCTAGGCTCTATATTTCATCCCTACTGTACTGGCGCAGACAGTACAAACCCAAGGGATTAATCCCGTAACACATTTTCGAGATTTATGTCCCATTTTTTGGCACCTGATGCACTTACCTTCGTTTGATAGCCTTTAAAATTTATCTATTAATCTCCACTTAGCTCTGGGTCTGTTATCGATAGTAGTATTATGTCCCGCATTGAGGGCCATAATAGCTGTTTGAAGAATTTTTAGGGCATTGACGCCACCCATTTTTGTTAACCCATCTTTTTTTTTAATTCATCTTGTATTCAGCTATATAGCTATGACAATCGTATCCCCATCCGCATCTATGACCAGCTGTTGGTTCGATGTTGGCGCTTGAGATAGTACTTGCAGGTTAGATCCATTATGGGCCACATACTACGTCTTGCTTCCTGAAGAGCCGCGGGGCCGATAAGACGGTGAATTTTCAAGACGACCAGAGATCCTTTTAACTTTGGAAATCCATTTGGCATAATCGTCTTCCGGCAAGTTTTTGTTCATCAGCAGCTGACGAAGAGGGGCATTGATGGCAATTTCAAGATGCATTATTTTATATTCATCCGTCCAACCTGTTTTTCCACATTGTGAAATCTTTAATTCATATTCCTGTAGGTAGTCCACAAAATACTGAGTGGCACCCATTCGCATTCGACCGAGTTGATCAGCTGCTGTTTGGCGGGCTAACTTGTTCTCAAATGTTTCCTTCAGGTGATCTAGAAAATGATTCCAATTGTAATTACTATCAAAACCACCAGTTTCAAGCCAGTTTAAGATTCTTGGTTGCTTATCCGACGGGAAAGAGCGAAAATATCGAAACAAATAGCTCTTTCAGAGCCGAGTACAGCTCGATCCTCTTCAATCTTAATTCTCAGAAGGAATAGGTGGGCATTGAGGGATGTAGTTGATCCATCCAATGCTGGCCATTGGCTCGGTTGTTTGGTTGAAGTTAAGAAGGAGGGTTGCGAAGGTTGAATTGATTGGGATAGCTGAGTCGGATGGGTAGGCTGGGGTTGTGGAAGTGTTGGAGGTTGCTGAGATGGTTGGCTTGCAATCTCAGCCATTATTATCTCCCGGAGGGCTTGATATTGGGACGGTGTGATATTGAGAATATTTGCAAGCTCAGATTGTCGTGTTTGTTGGCCGGGTTGCTCTTGATGTCCTTGTAGCGTATCCTGTTGCTCCACGAGCGAAAAGACGTTACCTGACATATTTTGATCTGACATTATTTGAAATTGTTGCGAGTTACAATTTTCGTAATTGTTCGAGCTTTTTCCAGAAATGGCAGCCGCAAATTTTTCTTCGCCTATTGAGACGTTTTCTGAATCTGTGACTCGAGATTTATTACAGTCGGTTGAATCGCTGTCTGAGAAAGGAACCCGGAACATACACGACAGTGAATCTGTTATATCCTTCTTGATTAGCAAACCGGAAATTGGCACTTGAATTAGACAATATGTGATGGGCTATCACCAAAACAATAAGAACAAAGTAAGCTAGCCGTAATACAGCCTATTTTCTAATTATCTAGAAAATGGTATATATATGTCCTATAGAGTAGATAGATACTATTTCCTAGATAATTAGAGAATAGGCTGTATTACGGCTAGCTAAATTTGTTCTTATTGTTTTGGTGATAGCCCATCACAGATGGCTCTTTACTCAGCAAACCTTAGACACGCTCCCTTCTGCTATGACATGTGCGCCATGCCAAAATCGTAGCAAAGAACATACTTTTTTGGACAGTCCCTTGTCTAGAAAGTGCCCGCATAACCTCCACATCCTCTAGCTTTATTGCTGGAAGCTTGAGTATGTCCCCATGGACTGAAATTGAAGCAATTCCTGGCTTGCGCGCGGTGTTACCAGAGCTAAGCCGTGTGCCGGATTGAATCAATTACAATCACAATAACGATCCTAATCACTTCAAGCTGATAAGCCCCTGTCAGCGGGCTCGCGACATCTTACCCTCCAGTGTGGCTATTCTTCATATATTGGAGCTCTTTGCCGTCGTAAAGTCATCTCAACCTATTGACTTGAATTCCAGGAAGCCGGGCTTTGGTATTCGTAGTCATCTGGAAAATTGCCAAGCTGCTGTTTGCCTTTTTTCCTCAATGAAAAATTGTCCTCAATGGGACTCCCAGAATTTCAACAGGGTAATTCTACTTTAATTTCACTGATTTGATTCATTCTTATTTGACGTCCTATTAGGTGTCTTATTTGCAGAACCACGGAGACAGCGAGCCGCATTATGAAGGGTAAGAGCTTTGAAGCCACAAAGTCCAACGTTCTGTCACGATCGCACATCTTAGCTTCATGTCGGGGATATGGGTTTGTCCCATTTAATTTCAGTATCATCGCAAATTTATCTGTCGGAATACTTGGGTGGTATTTATATCACAAGCTTTCTATGGCAGTAATAACAATTGGTGGTTAACATGTATCTTCTTTCTTCTCTTTCGAACTAACGGAAATACGTATTTCCAGCACTTATCCTTCTCTCGTAACGCTATTCCTAAACAGGCAATTCACTACTCATCAAAAAAAATAGTCATCAATTCTACGATAATACATGTAAGGTAATGAATTAGATTAGATTTATTTAAAGATGATAAATTGAATTATTTTCTTACAGACATTGAGGAGCAAGTCCTGTTAAATATTTGAATATCTAATTTTATTTTGATTTTTTCCCAAATTTCACTAAAGATTAAGAGTGTATAAACCCCTCCCTATTTTAATTTTGTTTTACTCCACTTCAAAATCGAAATATTTTCTGCTAAGGTGCCACACCCGAGTAGATATTCCTATGCTATGTATATATCCAATAGTTTCTTCAACTCCCATTTTTGTATGAAGTAGCAACTTCATGCTCAAAGGGATTCCATTCAATTTCTCTATCAGCCCTCGTCTTTTATGCTTATAGTTGCTGCAGCTGAGTAACAAGTGTTCAGATGTTTCTCGCTTGCCATATATACATTTGTCAGTTGTAGTTTGTCAGTGTTGACATAGATAGGCTTTATTGTAACCGTGTCCCAGCTTGAGTTGAAAATAGGCACTGGATTCCATCCTCTTAGCCCCACTTGATACCTATATTTTCTGATTAATTTTCCAATTGATTTTTTCTATATTTAAGTGGTTTTAGCCTTAGTTTAAGATCACTCTGCTGAAGATAATCCAGCCATTGTTGTCGAATTTCACATTTTAGTATGGATCCTAACATGGCATAACTTGTTTTTCTTGTATCTGGAGGCAATTTAGATGCTTCCTTTGCTAGTTTATCTGCTGCTTCATTACCCTCGATACCAGAATAACCCGGAATCCGGTTTAATGAAACAGTGGCTTTTTTACTCAATATTTTTCTGGATTTTGTTATAGCCCTTATTTGGTATGACTGTCCAGGATTATCTGAAAGGTTGACTAGCCGGAGTGGTGCTGTCTGGTTGTCGGAGAATATCTCAAAATTATGGCCATTCTCAGCCTTTATACTTGTTACAGGCTGTAGCCTTGTATGTGGATCCGGAACTATCCGGCTCCGGCTATGAACAAAAGCGCGCTAGTGTCACGGGAAAACGCGCTCGATTGGAACAAAACATCTTGCGCGCGCGTTGTAGATATTCTCCTCCTTAGATAAAATATAAATTCATTTTTGGACCCACAATTGTGAACAGCAAATGTGAAGTCCCTTCACAATACTAGCATATTCAAGTGCCTGAGCTAGAGCTTCCAACTGACCATTGTACACCAGTACTTTGTCCCCAATATTTGATTTGGATTTATGTGTGAGCAGTCCAAAATTGTCTGTGGCTATCCATGCTATCTCAAAACCAATGTTCTCCTTGGAAAGAGAGGCACCAGTATAGATATAGGTCACCTTTTACCAGCATACACTTTCCATCCTTGACTGGTGTAGCTCAGCTGCTAATTCTGTTGAATTTCCGCTTACACAGATCTTGTACACGGGAAAAGATATCCATGTAGGAAAATCTAAAGGTATGATCATTTCAGTAGCTACTTCACCTATAATTTTTCCTAGGCTGTATTTAATTCTGCTTATTTGAGTTGGTCAGCATCAAGAAGCTTCTGGCCATTTCTGAGAGCAATGATGGTTGATGTGAATTTCTCCCAATCTGCATGTTTGATATTGAATGATAATTTTTCCTTAGGGTGTTGTATCCTATCAAGTGTACTTTCAATAGTGAACATAATTTCATGGTGATCTGATCCTATATTATCCAATATTTGCTAGTCTTTAATCCGGTCTGCCAGTGTTTGCGAGGCAAAGGTGAGATCAATTACTGATGGTTTAATCATATGTGGCCTATAGAATGTATCTTGTCCAGGTGAAATCATTAGTTCCATACCAAGATTATCTAGCCAGTCAATAAGAATGACTGACTATGAAGTATCGCTAGAATCAGGATCCTATCTAGAATGGTGCATATTAAAGTCGCCCAGAAATAAGGTATCTGTTAAAGTTGAAAGGTGCAGAGCATATCACGTGCTAATCAGGCAACGGGATAAATGGGTTATATATTGTGTCTCGTAAATATTCGCTAATGCGGGAGCGATAAGCGCGTAAGCGCATACCAGCGCGTGTAATAATGAGCATGTAGTGGATGCGCACACCAATTCTGTACTGAACCAATTCAACTCGATATAATAATTTCTAATACACTGCTTCCAATCCCTCGGTTGTAATTCTCGTTTACATGCTGAAGGGGTCATGTTTTAATAGGTTATGAGCCCGGATGCATATGTATTAAATTATTTTAAAGAATCTGATTGAATTCGACCACAGAGACCGTGACTCAGTCAATCTCTTACCCGCTTCTCCGTTACAGCGAAAGTATAAGAAGCATACTAAAGCGACTTTTCTTCCGGTACTAGGAAAGTACAAGGAAAAGATAATCGACATCCCAAACAATATGTCACCAAATATGGGCGAATCAAGCGAGAGCTATTGGGGAATTCCAATTTTAAATGGTGAAAACCATGACTCTTGGTTCCGACGATACAAGGTGAAACTTCGCGGCAAAGGAGTCTATTACGTCGTGGAGCAGTCAATGGCCGCTGCTTGTGCTTCAGCTCCTGTTCGTGATATAGAAGAGAACCTCGAGAAGCTTAGTCTGAGTGATGATGAAAAGCAAAAGACTACCGCTAAAGGCAAAATTGGAATGAATTGCGAAAAAATAGCACAGTATTACAGGGACGAAGCCACAGCAATTGATTTACTTTTCAGGTCGCTATCTCCAGATGATCAAGCACTTTACGATGAATACGACTCGGCCTACTTACTATGGACATATCTACAGAGTAAGTACCGGCAAACAGATCCTTCAACAGCAAATGAATATATGACAAAGATTCAGCTATTCAATCTGGAGGATATGTCTATCGTTGAAGCTTGGGACAGGTTGAAAGATTACCGCCGAAAGTTGTGTGCTGCCGATAGTAGCCAAAAGAACACATATCAAGACCCAGCCCTACTATTAATTCTGATACGTGCACTACCCAAGGATTTTACGGCAACAATCGATACACTAGATGCACAAACTGGTCTTTCTGTGGAGGAAAAACTAAAGCGATTGCAGTTAAAAGAAACACGGATGGCGACTGAGACCCAGTATGATGGTGCATTCGCTGGATCCTCTAAATTTCGCGGCACACGAAGACCAGCACCGCGTCAGCGCTCACATTTAGATGATAGCGACGAGCCTGGTTTCTCCTCTCCATGCTACATCTGTGACAAGAAGCATTTTATCAAGGCTTGTCCATACATGGATATAGCCAGAACTGCAGTCCGCGAACATATTCGCACAGCCAATGACGACCAGACAAGGGGTAAGAGTAAAATCAACCGACCTGCTAAATACCGTCCTCGACCATTAGACAAGCCTAAATCGGTCATTAAGCAACAAAAAAAAAGGTAGATCCCAAAGGAAAAGGCAAGGCATACAAGTCCACTACACAGTCTGACTTCGAAGTCGGCTTAGGGGTTTCGAGTGATGACTTGGATAACTGTGATCATGCGCAAATATCACGGGCTCTAATCAGTAAGGTCTCTCCTTCCACCTGGGCCAGCGATACTGGTGCATCTACACACATGTCTGACCAACCATCTCTGTTCAGGTCCTTAACACCAATTCCCTGTCGAACAATACTAGTTGGTGGCGGAAAGCTGTTTGCAAACTTTAAGGGCTCTGTTAAGCTTGCTTGCAACGATGGATCATCCATGATATTAGAGGATGTTCTCTTAGTCCCTGATTTAGGCATCAACTTGATGTCTGGAAGGCAGATTTGCCGAAATAAGGGCCTAAAAGGTGCCTTTAATGAAAACTATATGTATTTTAAAAAAGGAAATAGAATCTTAATCACCGCCACTATGAAAAATGGATTGTATATAGTATCACATATATCGAAAGCGTTTAAATCTGTCCAGCCTTGTGCTTTTAATGCCGCACCCGATGCCATGGATGTTTCTTCTGAAGATTCAAATTCAATAAAAGAAACTACATTATCAGCAAGTGAGAAAGATCGATACATGCTGTATCATCGAAGGTTTTCTCATTTAGGACCACAAAAGCTGAAAACACTTCACCATGTAACCAATCTTTCTCGGCCCATCAAAGTACCACCTTCTCTTGAGGAGCGCATTTGTGAGGTATGCTTGCTGACAAAAATGAGGAATAAAACTTCTAAAGAATTAGCTAAATGGAAAACTGAAAAACTCGCCTTAATACATATCGATATTGCTGGACCATTTCCATTATCTTTACGTGGAAATAGATGGTTTGTATCTATTCTCGACAGTTGTACGAGAAAACTTTGGGTCCTATGTTGCAAATCTAAGGATGAAAGTATTATTGCACTGGATCAATGGAAGCTTGGAGTAGAATTTCAATCTGGAGAAAAGATAAAGGCAGTCCGTTCCGACAATGCAGGGGAACTCCTCAAGGTGATAGCTAGATGGAAAGTACAGCAAGGGACCCAAATGGAATCGACAACAATAGCCACGTCAAATCAGAATGGCCCTGCTGAACGCAATATTCAAAGCTGCGAGAATGGTATGAGAGCATTACTCAAAGACTCGGATCTTCCTTTGGAATTTTGGGATGAAGCTGTTGAAACTGATGTTTACATTCGTAATCGAACGCAAACTGGGCCACTTGTTGATGGTGTGCAAGTAAGTCCAGAAGAAGCCTTCACTGGTATTCGTCCAGATATCAAGCACATTGCTGTCTGGGGAAGCAAATGTGTATCTTACATAAATCCAAATACCATTGCAAAGGGACAAAGGACAGACAAGCTAGTTGATCGTGGAAGAGTTGGTGTGTTTATGGGATATAGTGATACAACAAATAAACAGTTCCGAGTCTACAGTCCAGAACTTGGCTACACATCACGAACAAGCCGGCTTACTGTCATGGAGCATATTAAGGGAGGCACTGTCGAATTGAGGTTAAGAAACTGTACTTCAGGTCCAAACGGGACTAAAAATGAATTCGATGATCGAAAACCACGTGGAAGACCGAGAAAGGATGCTGAAATACCCCATCCTAGTGTTTCCCGGCATCGAAGTCTCCAACAAAATTTGAATACACCTATAATGACAGACATTGAACCGTCTGCAACGATGCCACAGGTACAGAAAATGCCTCACCATAACTCTCTAGAGAAAAAAAGTAGCCCCGAGAAACAACCTCAACAAAAGGTCCCGGGCGAGGAGAACAATCCTGAGCAACAACTTCAACAAAACACTCTGGACGGGAAAAGTAGCCCTAAGCAACAATTTCAAAAAAAGACTCTAGACGAAGAAAATAGTCCTGAGAACAAATTGTATCTAAATGTTGCGGGCGAAGAAAACAATCAAAATCAATTAATTCATCGAAACCCTCAAGATGAAGAAATTACTCCAGAACAACAACTTCACCAAAATGTTATAAGCAAACTAAATAGTTCTGAGAAAATATTTTATCCAAATTCTGCGGGCGAGGATAAGAATCCAAATCAAACATTTCGTCAAGACTCTCTGGACAATGAAAGTAGTCCGGAAAATCAGTCTCACCAAAAAGATTTGGACAAAATGAATAGACAAGAGTCAAGAAATGCTTTTACCGACCAAATGACATCTAACTCCACAAAGACAATCAAATCTGGAGCTTCAAATCCGGAAAAATCTCATCAGCAAGATTATGCCACCAGGTCTAAACGGACGGTTACCGATACCGATTTTATTCTAGATAGTGAAAAACGTTCTCAGAAAAGGCGATGCGAGCAGCCCGAGAGACCGCGTTATTTTACCAGGTCAAAGCGGAGAAGAGAATTGAGTGATCTCTCTCCAGAAGAGGATGAGCGTTACCAGAAAATAGCTCGAGCATTCGCCGCTAGATTACTTGATATAAATCATATGAAAGATGCTTTAGAGTGCTCGTTTCCGGCTGAAGTAATTGCCGGTATCCGAATTCCCAAAACCTACAACGAAGCTATCAGTGATTCCACATACAGTAAAGAATGGAAAGCGGCGATGTTACAAGAAATCATTAGTTTAGGTGAAAATGGCACTTGGGAAGAGGTAGTTCCACCGAAAGGCGCAAATCTAGTCTCAACTAAGTGGGTATACACGGTTAAACTTAATGCCGATGCTACTATTGAACGATTCAAAGCTAGACTTGTAGCTCGCGGATTTAGTCAAGTCCATGGCAAAGATTATACCGAGACTTTCGCTCCGACAGTTCGAATGGATACTCTTCGCCTGTTTCTCGCTAGGGTCGCTAGGGAGAATCTAGAATGCCATCATTTTGATATTAAAAATGCATTCACCGAATCGCATCTCAAGGAAGACATATATCTTTCAGCACCAAAAGGCATTCCTGTCAAGAAAGGGCACGCATTAAAGGCTCTGCGCAGCCTGTACGGCCTTAAACAGGCAGCCAGAGATTGGAATTTACTTTGTAAATCTAACCTTATACGTTGGGGGTTTATTCAAAGCCTTGCTGATCCTTGTTTATTCACCCATCCACAACGGCACGTCCAACTCTTAGTTTATGTCGATGATATAGCTGCGGCAGCTACCGAGACCGAAGACCTGGTCTGGTTTTATAAAAAGCTCTCATCTAGATTTAATGCCAAGAATCTGGGGGAGATCGAGAAGATCCTTGGAATGAGAGTTACAAGAGATCGTGCTAACCACACTGTTTTTCTTGATCAAGAACAATACCTTAGAGCGGTTCTTGAGAGATTTGGGATGTCTGCAAGCAAGTATAAGTTGAAAAAAATTCCCGCAGCTGACTACGAGGCTCTCCGTCCTGCTAATGCTGAAGATACAAGAATCGATATCACAGAGTACCAACAAGGAATAGGAAGCTTGATGTTTGCAATGGTACTAACCAGGCCTGACATAGCGTTTGTTCTAGGAAAACTCTCTCAATATATGACCGATCCAGCAGAACACCATGGCCATGCCTTGAAGGAACTTTTCCGTTATTTACGATCTACCGTATCCCAGAGACTTCGCTTCGGTCCTGGGGGAGACTACAGTCATTTCGTGGTATACTCTGATGCCGATTGGGCGAGCGACAAATCAGACCGAAAGAGTGTGTCCGGAAGTGTAGCAATGTTCTACGGTGGCCCAATATCTTGGTTCAGCAAGAAACAGAGGTCGGTAGCTACTTCAAGCTGTGAGTCTGAATATATAGCACTTTCAGCTTGCGCAAAGCAAGGTCAGTGGATTGCTCAAGTCTTTCGAGATCTTAGCTGTTCTCATTATATTGGGAACAACCCCGGCTTAGTACAAGTACTGGGTGACAATCAAGGGGCGCTTGCACTCGTTAAAAACCCCCACCTCCATGAGAGATCTAAGCATATTGATGTTTGTCATCATCATATAAGGGATTTGTTTGAACGAAGAAAGCTTGAAGTTACTTACATCCCCACTGCTGATATGGTAGCAGATGGTATGACAAAGCCATTGATGAGAATCAAATTTGAGAGGTTTAAATCACAACTGGGTGTAGTCGACTAGAGTCATACAAAGCACTGAGACAAGCTCTGTGGGGGAGTGTTAAAGTTGAAAGGTGCAGAGCATATCACGTGCTAATCAGGCAACGGGATAAATGGGTTATATATTGTGTCTCGTAAATATTCGCTAATGCGGGAGCGATAAGCGCGTAAGCGCATACCAGCGCGTGTAATAATGAGCATGTAGTGGATGCGCACACCAATTCTGTACTGAACCAATTCAACTCGATATAATAATTTCTAATACACTGCTTCCAATCCCTCGGTTGTAATTCTCGTTTACATGCTGAAGGGGTCGTGTTTTAATAGTATCGTTATTACCAAAAATATTGTGGGGAAGAGCTTGGAGTGTTGGACTATAATCTCGGACTTGATTGTAGATGTTGATAAGTGTTATTGAGCTGTTGAAAGAGATAGAGTATCTATTGTGGTTATGAGCTTAGGTTAGTATCACTATGCATGCTGACCTTGTACGAGTATATAGATTGATGAGTTCAGGTTGTGGTTGAAGGTGTATCTGAGGTTCACTGTATTTAATTGTTCTTTACTAATTGTGTGCCGAGCACTCGCTACTTATACTCATGTGCGGCCGCTAGTCGGCTCCTGACCACATGAGCTTTTTCCTGCAGATATCCCAAACGATACAGGAACTACACGAACAGCGTAAACATCTAATCACGTTATGTACATGCAAGTATCCTAGCTGTATAACATGCCCATCACAACAGTATCACTTAAAGCAGAGCGAAGAAGAGTGAATTGATTATTTGTTTAGATATGAAAAGATGTCAATCAAGACCATAAAAAACGACGTAATGATATATTTTAGTAAAAATCAGTAAGTTATAGTAGGCGATGATTTACGCTGTATTCCCTTGTCATAGAAGTAAAGCCACACTAGTACCTGTTCGTGCAAATCTTACAGGGGAGATGGGACTAGAGTGTAAATAGTGGATGTAGGGATTGCGTTGGGAACCCTTACGTAATGAAGGTAATCGTTACTAATAGGATTATACTTCATTTTCCAACATGAGCCTGTTCCATTAGTGATATCAACAACTAATAGGTCAGGATCTTGGGGTGAGTTGTTGTGGAGCTTAATTTTATGGCCTAGTTGACGAGAAATATAGAGTATAGTTCGAGGCCTTAGATTAGATTAGATTTATATTATAGTCCTAACTGAGTCAATGACTATATCGAGGCCTTAGCATGGGTGGGAAATTAGGAAATATTTGTAAAAATTTTGGATGGTTTATAGATCTAGAGGTAAGGAAATTATTTTGGTCTGACTGCCTTGGAGTAAGCCAAGGCTCTTGTATTGCTAAAATTGTTATTCTAAGTTCTATTGCTCTTTGAAGAGCGCTCTCTGGTGCATATTGATTCTTGTTTGTATTTATTTGGAAGACCTTGATATCTGGTGTGTCAGATATTAAAGGTCAATCTCTTCAAATTTGTCTCAAATGCTCAGATAAACCTGGCAGGTCTTTGAATTGGCTGTATGATTTTCATTGCAGACGGCACACTTAGGTGCCAGATGACTACATTGTACTCCCTTAGCTTTACAGACACTGCAGTAATGCTGCTGTGTGCTGTGGTCTCGGGCTCCACAGAGTCGGAAGGCTGCATCTCGTCTGCAGTAGCTTTCTACATGGCTAAATGCTTGAAATTTATTGCACTGAGGATAGCTCTTTCTGCTTCTATTTGAGTGGCAAATGCAATAGCCACTGATTCTGCTTGTTTGATTTCTCGGTTTTGCCTGGTAGATATCCAGTGTGGCATTCCAATAGGGGTCACGCCTTTGTTGAATGTTTTTATTTCGGGTTTTATCATCTCCATTCCATCCTCATTATCAAAGTCAGCCAAAGGGATCCCATGAAATATTACTTTTAACTGTGACTCATCTTTTTGCACAGATACAAATGGTATTATCTTCTCCCGAATTGGTCTTTTTTCAAGGAAGAAGTCAGCTGAATGTTCTTCTGTGGTGCTTATGGCAATATTTCAATTTAGAGTCTTCAATACTGTATTTACCACAGGTCCTTTGATTTCGTTTGATGCAAACACCTGGTTGATTTGGTTTCTGGCATGAAAGGATGTGAAATTGTTATTTGCTTCAGAGTCTTGTACAAGAATCACCCTTCGGATAACTTTGTCTCTTAGTTATATGCTTTGCTGGGTTTTAGCTTAGTTAACTTGATTTTTCTTCCATACAACAGTCTATTGTAAGGGATCTGTTGATTTTCCAATCCCCCTTGCTGCCATAGAGGCCATGGAAGCATATTGTTGTGTTGGCTGAGCATTTGTGACATGCTGTTTTTTGACTGAACTTTTATTTACTGGGGTAGGCAACACTGATGTAACTATATTGTTAAGAGTCCTTGCTTTGGTTTTAATTTGTCGGGTGGCTGTCTCTAGATTGGCAACTTGTGATGCAATTATTGTAGAAACCTTGCATAGGTTACCTTTCTTAGTATATTCCCTGAATACTTCTAGAATGTTAAGGAGTCGGGATTGTTCAGATCGATTTTTAGTTAGATGGTAGGCCTTTGACAATGAGGTCTCTTGCCTGTAAAAGGGCCTTCTTTGTATTCTCATCCTCATTTCCAGTGGTTACTGGGGGGTTGGCATATTTGGATGAAGAGAGTGATTTCTTTTCCTTTCCTTTTACCACTGGATTTGGGTCAATATAGGGAACATGATTGGGCTTTCCATGATTCAGATTGGTTGAGCAAGCTATTGGATCACTGCTAAATTCCACATTCTCATCGTTGTTATTTAGCTTTGCCCTTTTAGCACTTGGTAACAGAGGGGGAAATTCTTCTTCTGGTAGGTGATAAATCTAGCGAGCAAAATTGCTAGAAGATTCTCCTTAGTATATTTCCATGTCCATACTTGATAAAGCAGGATCATAAATGCTATTTGACTCGATGATTTGGAAATATTCTTCAAATTTAGATATATAATTGTTGCAATTACTTAAACTTTTTAATGAATTTTATTCAATATAGTTTTTTACAAATAATTTCTTTTTGTAAGGCAAATTTATCAGCCAAATTAGTATACCCTGTCAGTCGGTTTTTTAAAGTCACATGCCAGTGCTTGGCAAGGATGAGATGAAATTTTTTCACCAAAATTGATGAAAACCAACGATTTTGCCTCTACTACCTTGGCCACAGTGATGCAGAAGTAGAAAAAGGTATCGAACTGTAGCCGAGAATGATGCGAAATCGAATATCTAATATATATGATTGTAGCTGACGATTTGGAGAAGTTATTTATGAAATGGCTTTTCTGAGAAATGTGGTTGACTCGTGTGAGAAAAGTCATGAAGTCATTAGGATATTGGAAATTATCTTTCCAAGGCCAAGGATACTTCTGAGGTGAAGCAGGGAAGAAGATTTTCGCCATACTTTTCTATCCTCATCGTTTGGATGGCTGAAGCTGCCGGCGTCAGATTTTTACTTATCATGCACAATCTTAGGATCAGCAATAAATATGTGTGGTCACCTAGGTTCCCTGTTTGGTGACTTAACTTATCAGCTGGCGACTAGAGTGAATCCCCGATCTTCAGTTGTTGAAACCTTATGTGCCGCTACTATCGAGATAGCCTCTCGGCGTGGGCGCGTATTTGGTGACAAGCTGAGGCTAGAGAAGGTCGAAGAGAGGTGTAGTCATTGTGTTGAGGATGAACCAGGTCGTATTTGTAGACTTGATGAGGCCTAGATAGGAGTCGATCCCGTTGAAATTGAAAGATTAATATGGGAGAGTATCTTGAATTGTTGCCTCGTAGTCCAGCTTCTTTGATTTTCACATAAAATATTATATAACTTCTTTACAGTTTGTCTTTCCAAGGAGGCACTTTGGCGGAGTGGTTAACGCGATGCCCTGCTACCAACCACAGGCATTTCCTTCGGGAGCGTGTGTTCGAATCACACAGGTGTCGGCAATTCATTTTGTTAGTCGAATTTTTTTCAATGCTAGAGCTTGAACCGTAAGAAATTCAAATTTCGAATTTGTGGACGAACAGTTCTCCTGCGTCCTCGACCTGATGAAAATGTTATTCTAGGTTCAAATTACGTTGGTTGACTGCGTAACTACCGCATTTACCCGAATCTATTGTGATCCGGGACACATCTAATAAAATGCTACCGTCCCCTTTTGTTGTTCGAAAGGGTAATGATATTTTGACTGTGATGAATTACCTCACAGCTCGGTCTTCAAATGTAGAATTCAGCCAACTTCTACACGGAACCTGCCGGCAAAGACGTGTTCTTCACCTTCCAGTGTTGGCGGTGTAATCGCTCAGTATGCTCTACATATCTGGGATAGACAAAAAGAATCACATCCTCATCGAAGTTGAAAGCAGCCTCGAGCATATGTAACATCTACAGCTTGTCGATGTCAGCTTACCATTCTCACGCGAGTCCTCTAGCTCAATTTTACTAGATCATCTCGCATTAGCTACTGGTAAAAGCCTTACTCTAATTTGAATGGCGAATTTGCCTCATCCAAAATCGGCTATATCCCACTTTAAAGTCACCGTGCTATGTATACCCGCCAGAAGGAAATTAAGTCATAATCTACAAAGGTCGTGCCTTGATATATGATGGACCGTTGCTCTAATGGGGCTTCACATCTCGAGAGAGGACGGGCAGCTGGGACGTGGGACGAACGAGAGAAGAGGTCACAAATGGTCATGCTGTGACTCACGTTCTTCAAGTGTTTTTGACTTAAGAGTGTCCGTGGGCGCAGAGGCAGCGATATCGGATAGTGCAACCGATACTTTAAAAACAGGCAACGATGGAAGGTGGTTTGGTCCGCCTCCTGGTCGTCATGTCTCCAAAGTCTGGGTAGCCTGGATGCCTACCTTACCCGAATCAGGGAGGGCTGTGAGGTCATATCTCGAGCGGCGGCTATATACAAGATGCCATAGACATGTTAGGGTAGCCAAAAGTTTTTCCTGTTTTCCATTTGGTGGATATCCATGGTTGATGGATGAGTGAAAGTCCCTAGCACCAAGGTCTCGAGTGGGATCAGCGAATGCACCCACGACATGAGTAATCCAAATGTCAGACTAAGTTATCGTCGTAAATAGTCGTTGAAGAAGCTAGTTTTCTCCGTGTCATACTCTTTGAGTGCAGGGCTTGTGCCCGTCACGAATAAACATTCATTCATTTTAAGGTAGTCCGATCTTTTTTTCTTTTGCATCGAAATTTAGCTGCGTATGCAGCTATCTAGCTTTGACACAATGTAAGAGAGAAGGTACTTAATGTGTGACGCAATGTAAAAATAGAGCATTTGTGCCTCGAATTTCGACTACAAGTGCTATCGAGAAGTTATGGTGGCATTTCCTTCACCCCAAGTCAACCCTCATCCATGAACACCAACCCAGGGAAACATCTCACAGACCCTGAGTTATCTAAAGATGCCTCCACCCGTTAAATTTTCTCAGGGCAAAATATGATCTTCGGTGTCTTCTTCACATGTGGAGTAGGTACCCAGGCTACTAAAACCATACCAGAGAACACCACCACAAAGCGGAGCACAGCGTCTAACATCGTTGGCTTGTTTTTATAGTCTCAGCTGCACGCTTGCAACCAAAGTATTGGCGCGCACGATATTATTCAATCTGTAAATCTCACACTTATCAAGTTTGTATTCATCTTTTGCGTCATCGTGTAAATTTGTTGTTGGAAATTCTGACTCTCGAATTTATGACTCAATCATTACCTGTTTCGTCTCAGGTTCCCGACAAGATCGACTCTCTCTACAAATGTCCTGAGTACGCTAATCGCGCCTACTGTCGCCTATACGTTTGGATATTTACGTACTACAGTGTACCTTGGCTCATCATGGTAGATGAGAGGTGGCTAGTCATCACTAGGTTTGACAGGCACACGAGGCTAGCGGGAATTTCTCCCTTAGATGTATATATAAGTCCAATGTTCCCATAGTTGTAAAATAATTTAAGTCTTCTTTACTTCATCATATTTATCCATATAATATCGTACAGAGTATATTTTCCAACATTTGTCCAATTTTCTCTCACGTCCATCCCAAAGAACTGTCTCCTAGATTTGTGCTCCACACTTTTACTCCTCGATCGGATATAAATATCGGCGTGGGCGTGTATTTGGCGGCTAGCTGAGGCCAAAGAATAGTTGATGAGGGTGTAGTCATTGAAGCGAGGATGTACTAAGTCGTACCTGCAATCTTGATGAGATTTAGATAGGAGTCGGACGCGTTGGGAGCGAAAATTTGATATGGCGGAGAATTTTGAATTATTGCCTCGTTGGCCAACTGCTGCGATATTGCGAAACTTGACTGAATTGGAATCTCGGAGAATATTTCACTCCCAGGTTCGTAGAGGACACCACGTACAGGTATTCAGTCTTGTCCTCCAACGATAATGGATATATGTGGATCATCTCTAAATATATACTCTTTCTGTCATTGAGGCACAGTAGTTCAAAATTTCAAGGTATTGAATGTTGATTCATTGTGGTAATACTATTGTCCTAAACTTCCTTGTACATTAGGCTCATCCGGACCCAAGCCGCACATTTCACAGTGCCCCTAGCCTCTTTTGTATCTTGAAATATCATTGTAAGCAGACTTATGCTTATATAAGTCTGAACCCAGTCTAGAAGCGAAAGTACGATCTACACAGACAAACGGGTCTAATAATGATGATCAGGGGCGTTAGTAGGATAGAATTAGATACTGTAATGCTAAGATGGACTCGTAGCATGAAGCAATCGGTTATTTCAGGGCCCAAATTAGCGCAGCCATGCAATTAAGAAGTGAGCATATTGGGTTCAAGTCTTATCTGACAGAAGACATTTTCCCGGAGTAGACAGCCCACGATGCCAATGTGGAAATTATTAAATCATTTTATTGTCCTGTCTGAGTCTATGACTATGTAGGACATGCAGGTCCTCTCTGCCTACAGGCCAAGGATACCTATACCAGTAGTATATCCCCTCCTATGCCTCCCATACAGCTCCCCTCAAACAGTACCACCCCTCACAAGTCCTCATTTGATCATACACTTAGAGGAGCTCTTTGCCCTTCATTATCTCCCCTCTCCAGCCAACGAAACGATGGCCATTTGCGGGTGTATGGCAGCCGGGAAAAATCGCAAAAACCACTAGGTGCGGAGCTCTCCTACCGACATTAAGACTAAATCCGAAGACATAGTGACCCTTCTGAAGCGTTCAAAGAGGCCGGCCAGCTGGGCGCTGCAGACTTGTGTGTACCTCGGGAAATTCACACTCTGCCTTTCTAGCCTCCTTCCAACTTCTTCCCGAAGGTCGTGCTGAAATGTCAGAAAAGTCTTGACAGAGCGTGATTGCCGTATGGTAGCTTATCCCAACTTCTTTTGTTCCGTTCAGGGCGCTGGGGAGTGCCGTTGACTCATCGACAAAAGAAGCTCTCCTGGCTAATTAGCCGAAATCTGAATCTTGGCGCCCACAAACGTTCCAAAGTGGAAAACCCCTCGAAAATGTTAGTCACAGCATCTTCTTCAGAGACCTATTCCCCCTCTCGCACCACATCTCAGCTGCCTATCCTTCCTCAAGATGTAGAGCTCCATTAGAGCATCAGTCCCCCATAAACCATGACCCGAGCTTTGTATATTATGACTTGATTTCCTCCTTGCGGGTATACGTAGCGTCGTAAATTTGTAGTCGGTGATGGCCGGTAATTAATGGGGCAAGTACCTGTTTGCAATTGGAGTAACTTCTTTATTGGTTGTTGAGGCGAGACGAGGCGTGGTTGGAAAGAGGTTGAGGACTCAGAAGATAATGGTAAGAAAGGAATTGTCGAGAGGTCATCAAATGGAGATATGCTTGAGGTTGCTTTCGACTTCGACTCGGATGCGATTCTTCTTGGCTATCCCAGATATGCAGAGCATACTGAGCGATTACACGCCAATGTGGATATCCGTCCCAGAAAGTCAAGCACATGGTCATGGCCTGTTCCAACTGGGCCAAAGGCAGAGTCTCAGTCATTCGAAGCGATTCTGAACGACCCGAAAGATGTAGTAAGAGTTATAAAGTGGATCCAACATAGAGGGAGATTAGAGCAGTATCGACCGACGCTTGAGGTCGAAGCCACGATGAGTGAGAGAGAGGGCAGTAGGGGAAAGATGATATCCTGCCACAAGGGAGTAGACGGTACCCGCACTGGACATAACAGTGTTAGTGCACTTCGTGAAGGCAATATAACATTAAAGTGTAAACGAATTGAAATGTTGAGGGGTTTCTACCACAAAGGTTTCCTCGTATATAAATATTAGAGTTCGTAGACACCTGCATGGGCCAAATCGGGCTAAATCAATTCAAATTCAAATCTATTATTCATTCATATGTTCGCTCTTATTTTCTTGGCGATTCACGTAACATACACACGAAACCCTCCACGTTTTACAATTACAGATAGATTGCCCGTGATGATTTCCCATCCAGCTCAGCATTTTCCCATGGAATTCGGCCACCTTTTCCACGGAATCTTCTACCCAAAAAAAATAGTAGCAATGGAAACTGCGTGCGCGGGAAAAACGCTTAAAAAATCGGCAACCCCAGCCAGGTGAGGCCTAGACACCGGGACCATATGAGGTGTGTATGTTCATCTGTATCTCCCTTCTTTGAAACAGTCGAGGTCGACTTGATCCGATCCACTATCGCCGTATCAGGTGCTGGGAACGGTTGGGAGACTCATCAGATGGCTCTTCCTCCATGATAATGGTGATAGGGGGGATGTGCTCAGGGATAAAGACGATACAGAGGGCGAAAGCGAATGGGAATCCTTATTGAAGTGAGGACTTTCTTACTCAATCTCGGATCTGCAGACTTTACAGTAAGAGCTAGAAGTTTGTAGGGGACACCACAGCTTGGTGTTGAGAATCGCCCCCCGAATTCAAGGCAAATTTTGCGCTACTAAATAAGATGGTGCTATAAAAAGTTTTGGGGGCCCTATAGTGAAAACCGATGAAAGATTGGGTAGCATGTGAGGGTAATGCATCAAAAATCTGTTCCGTTGAAATTTAACCTCAGAGGGATCTTACGAGTAGTACGATGTGGAGGATTACTTCAGAATATGAGAGATTTGAAGAATTCAAAACAGACCACCGTTTGAATCAAATCTACCCTTGAAGGACTCTCTTAGCGTATTCGACGCGAGGACGTGGAAACTTTCCCAGATCCTTTGCAACGCAGGCCATCAAAAAGATTTGCATTACCCCCAATCCTCATGATCTACATTTCAGGAGCCTTGGGAGTCGGTAAATGAGGGTTCGGTTATGCAGAGAACGCGGCGATACAAGACATACCCCAAGACCCAACGAAATGGCCACAGCTGTCCAATAAGAGGTTTATGTGTTCCATAGACGTGCCGCGGAGACTTCTCAACGTTCGGACTAGAATAGGGTTGCAGTGGTAAAAATTCCATAGTCCTAGCGTTGGAATAGATGAGCTTTCCACGATAAGAGCAAGCAATCGTTAGACTTAAGAAACCGGAGAAACCTGATCACTCGGAATGCAACTGGATCGTAGACTGAACATCAAGAATCTACTGTCGAATGACCTCTTAATGGAATGCAGCGCGTGCAACACCTCTTATTTTATTATTTAATGTATATAAAGAGGGCCTAGCAGAAACGAATTAGGAAGCCTCGGCAACTAGCAAATGCAGATCCCGAAACTTGGAGAGCGGCCAACTTTTACCAAAGTAGAAAATCTGGCCGGCAAAAACTGAGCTTCTTAGACTCACCGTTCTTTCTACATCGTAACCTGACAAGGGCCCGTAGCAGTTTGGCGATGCAAACACGAAGTGAGTATGTGGGGCCCAACTCGTATTTACACAGAAAAGTACCCGAAGTATTAATTCCAGGTTGTTTATGTGGCTACCAATCACAGATTCCCAAGCATATGATTATGACCTGCCCCAATGGTCAAACGGTAGAGCTGAGGTCTGGAGACAAGCCAAAGATCGGTCCTACGAAGCGATGATAAATTATCTTGGAGACTTCAAAAGGATAACACAGTTGCTCCTGAATCATGGTAGGATAGGGCAATTCTACATGATTAATACGGTCGAAATGCTGCCGAGGGAAAGGAAGAGACCAAGTACTGCTTGGGGCGGTTAGAGATGATGTGGTTGGTTTACATGCATAGCAATATAGTGTAACTGTGCTTCCTGAAGAAAATATGTGAATACTAAAGACAAGTAGAAAGGTGTGGGGGTTTTTCATCATAAAGGTTTCCTCCCGTGTAAATATTACAGATTGTAGATATCTGCATGGGCCCATAGGGCGCCAAACCAAGATAAATTAATCAAAATCAAACGTATATTATGATACTAGCTGTAGCATATATTTCATGTCGTGTATATATTTTTGTCGAATCAATTAATTTCAGAGATATTCTCGAGAACAAAGCCTTGATGCGCTCAATGCTCTTCAATGTTAAGGTTCCCTTAAATCTTATTTCAACCCCTTTTGTAATTTCATCCATCATTTTAATCATCTTGTATATCTTCAGTGAACCCTCTGATATCTACCTCAAAATCCGCCACCAAATTTTTGTGCTATGGTTTTTGTCTTCCTGTGTGTATTCATTCTCATGAGGTAATATATTTAGAGACCAGCTAAGGCGAGAGACCGAGTCGATAGGGGTTTAGTTATTGAAACGAGGACAAACTGGGTCGTAACTGCAGATTTAATAAGGCTTTGGCGAGATGATATCTCGTTGGGTATTAGAGCAAAATGTGGTAAAGAGTTTTGAATCATTGCCTCATAGGCCAACTTATTCGGTGATCCTAAATTCAACTGAATTTGGATCTGGGAAAGTATTTCACCTCCAAACTCGCCGGTAAGTTTTGGACGGTGTTAATTATTGACCTCATGCACAAGCCTATAGCGCCCTATTCATCGGCCTATCCGAAATCTCTAGATGGGTAGACATTTCTCCGGATTTAGACCTGGCAATGGTGTTGGGGGAGCACTGTGTCTGGTAGTTTTTTTATTTTTCCTAGAACCTGTACTCATAAAATTATCCTTGATCATTTGTTAGATAGAGGAAATAATGTAGGACTAAGAGCACTTCTGAGCGTGCGATTGGATGGAGGCAAGCTGGTTGAGTCACAAACATGTGGGAGCTTTAGAGAAGTCATCTGTGCTCCTAGTCCGTAGATAGAGGTAAGCGCATTTCTTGTGAAGTTACGGTCGAAGGCAGTGATTGCCGGACTCACTAACGTCGGATCGATGCATGTGTGTGAATGGGTCCAGTCCACGTGACAGCTGGCCAATACGCTAGTCCTGAGGCCGGCGATCATGTTGGGTTTGCTTTTTCACAGAAGGTAAACATCTTATTTTACCGTAAGATTTAATCAAACTGACCTTGAATCCAACAATCGAGAAACAAGCCACTTAGTCGCTCTTTTTTTGGCACCCCCTACCGTCATGGCTAAGCAGAACACCATGTTTCGCTCAGCGGACATGAGTATGGTGCAGCTGTACATCTCGAACGAAATAGGGCGAGAGATTGTTAATGCTTTGGGAGAAATTGGTCAGATTCAGTTCCGAGATGTGTGTGCTCCCTGTGTTCTCAACTATTCAAAATTGCGGTAATCCAGATTTTTAACTTACCTTGTCACAGTTGAATTCTGAAATTACGGCTTTTCAACGGACCTTTACTCAAGAGATAAGGAGACTTGATAACATCGAGAGACAGCTTCGTAGGCCTCACGCTGGTAGTAACAGAAAACTTCTGACTAGTCACCAGGCTACTTTTACTCCCAACTTTCTCGGGCAGAGATCCCAATAAGAAAAGTCGATCTTGACGTCGATAATTTTGCTGCTCCATCAACATCTGAGATCGATGAATTATCTGATAGAAGTCAAAACCTTGAAAAGCGTATCTCGTCCCTCAACGACAGCTATGAGACTTTGATGAAGCGGGAAACTGAACTCACTGAGTGGCGTTGGGTTTTGAGAGAAGCTGGCGGCTTCTTCGATAGAGCTCATGGCAATGTCGACGAGATTCGACGAAGCAATGACAACGATGATGCTCCGCTACTACAAGATGTTGAACAAAACGTACAAGCCAATGCTACAGAAGGGACCCCAGATCGTAGCTTCTCTGTCATGAATATTGGATTTGTCTCCGGCGTCATTCCTCGGAATAGAGTCGCTGCCTTTGAAAGGATACTATGGCGAACCTTGAGAGGGAACTTATATATGAATCAGTCTGAGATCCCAGAAACTCTTGTGGATCCAACAAATAATGAAGCGATTAATAAAAACGTTTTCGTTATATTTGCACATGGAAAAGAGGTACTGGCCAAGATTAGAAAGATATCGGAATCTCTCGGAGCAGGCTTATATCATGTCGACGAAAATAGTGATTTAAGACGGGATCAAATTCAAGAGGTAAATGCTCGCATGGAAGATCTTGGAAATGTTCTCAGTAACACCAAGAAAACTTTGGATGCCGAACTCACTCAGATTGCTCAAAGTCTAGCCGCGTGGATGGTTATAATCAAGAAAGAAAAAGTTATCTACCAAACACTTAACATGTTCTCATATGACCATGCCAGAAAGACTTTGATCGCTGAAGCGTGGTGCCCAACAAACTCTTTACCACTTATTCAATCTACACTCCTTGACGTGAACAATCGAGCTGGGCTCTCAGTACCATCTATCATTAACGAGATTCGAACAAATAAAACACCACCAACTCATCAAATGACGAATAGATTTACTGAAGGTTTTCAGACTATCATTAACGCTTATGGAACCGCCAAATACCAAGAAGTTAATCCAGGACTTCCAACAATAGTCACCTTCCCATTTTTATTCGCGGTCATGTTTGGAGACATGGGACATGGCTTCTTTATGTTTTGTGCCGCAGCTGCTATGATCTATTGGGAAAAACCCCTTAAAAAGGTACGAGACGAGATATTTTCAATGGCATACTACGGAAGATACATAATGTTAATGATGGGACTCTTTTCCATGTACACCGGGCTAATCTACAACGATGTCTTCTCAAAATCTCTGACACTTTTCCCAAGTGCCTGGGAATGGAAAATTCCAGAAGGATGGCAGGAGGGACAAACAGTTGAAGGGCAGCTTAAAGGCAGTTACCGATACCCGTTTGGCCTTGACTGGATGTGGCATGGTACGGAAAATGACCTTTTGTTCGCAAACAGTTATAAGATGAAGTTAAGTATCCTAATGGGGTGGTGCCACATGACGTATTCACTATGTCTATCTTACATTAATGCTCGCCACTTTAAAACACCCATTGATATCTGGGGCGTCTTTGTTCCTGGAATGATCTTCTTTCAGGCCATATTCGGGTATTTAGTTTTCACCATAATTTTCAAGTGGTGCATCGACTGGTATGCCATCGGACAATCACCTCCCGGACTACTTAATATGTTAATATACATGTTTCTGTCCCCTGGCACGATAGAGGCCCCACTCTACGGAGGCCAGGCAGGTGTACAGATTTTTCTCGTTCTTATCGCCGTCTTTCAGGTTCCGATTTTGCTATTTCTCAAACCATTTTATCTTCGTTGGGAACACAACCGAGCTCGAGCCAAAGGTTACAGAGGTATCGGTGAACGTTCTCGAGTCAGCGCCTTAGAAGGTGAAGATGATGAAAGTAACAATTATGGGGGTAGAATAAGCATGGAAAGCGATGATGAAGATGTCGGCCTCATAGCTCGTGATAGTGAAGACGAAGAGCAGGAAGAGTTCGAATTTGGGGAGGTGATGATTCATCAGGTCATTCATACAATCGGTAAGGATCACTCAAATCCCTGTATTCGTCATACGATGCACTCTAACCAAAAATAGAATTCTGCTTAAATTGCGTATCCCACACAGCCTCGTATTTGCGGCTCTGGGCACTTTCCCTTGCCCACCAACAGCTTTCTGTCGTTCTGTGGAGTATGACCCTTGCCATTGGTCTTAGTGGCAAAACTTCTGGCATCATCGGTGTGTTTACCCTCGTTGTAACATTTTTCGCCTGGTTCTTTCTTTCAATCGCAGTCCTGGTTGTTATGGAGGGCACGAGTGCTATGCTGCACAGTTTGCGTCTTCACTGGGTAGAAGCCATGAGTAAACATTTAATGGGGGACGGAATTCCGTTCGAGCCATTATACTTCAAGCAGATGCTCGAGGAAGATGAAGCAGCTTCCGAAATCAGTTAAATTTTAAACTGCTTTTATCGACGGCAACTAACTTGATCACATAATTTTTAGAGCTTTCAAGAGTAATTTTCCGAGGCCCTACAGTCCTCAACTATTACATTTTCTTGAAGTGTTTGTAACAAGATAATAAAATTGACATTTTCTATTTAGCAAGTATCTACTGTGCCTCTAGCATTAATATTAGTTGAAACGTAGAATATACCGTAACAAAAATAACCTACTATATTTTCGTTCATTGTGACTCATGAAAACCTTAGAATGTATGATAGGCGATGTTTTAGCCTTGGGCACGACCTATAACTACTGGGTGATACGTCTTGAAGGTTTGGCGTGTGGAAGCTCATTCATTGGTGAAACTTTGATTTGATTACGCAACATGTGAGGAAACCTATTGTTATCCCTAACAGGCCGCAAGACATGCACACAGCGCGTTGCTGATTAGCAGGACCTGCGGAGTGATTAATAGCAGCATAAGTATGCCAAATATAGACAGTGATTTTAACTTCCGCCCCATAGTGAAAGGAGCCCCCAAGAAGAGATATTTTAGGCCTGCTCCTCCGTAATTTACTGGTTCATACCCACATAACCACGAGAATTGTCGGTTCGGTTTGAACAGGGCTTTTGTAGCTGACCATTTTGTTACAAATATCTTACCCGGGATTGACATAACAGAACTATGAGCAACCATTTTCTCACCTTTATTACCTTTTGACAATTTTACGAAATACCTCGTTTATTTCATTCTTTTGGTAGTTTAAGACTGGCTATCTACCCAGCTCTTCAACCCATCCTCATAACATACTATTATCCTTATTATTAGAAATATTCTCCTAGTGATTAACAACAGACAAAGACCTAAACCAACTGTCTCTGGACTAAGGATCAAGATGTCTTTCAATAACCGTAAGTTTAGTATGAACCGATCCACGGGAACACCGCGAGTGAGCGGTATGAGAAGATACAGCCAGAATGAGACAAACAACAATGGTAAGTCAAGATAAATATCATTCCACGTTAAATCGGCGTCAAAGCTCCGATTGGATGATAAAGATCCGAATAGTTTCTTTTGGCCGGACCCTAGAACCTGAGCTGACTATTATTATTTAGAAAACGACTCAAATATTCATCAACAATTTAGAAATGCTCATGAGGGGCATAAGCCACACGCTGGGCTCGACCCTACTCGTGCTTCTACGGGTGTGATCTGGTGCACGGAACGTGCCTATGAACACGGCTTTCTTGAAGAAGTCGACAAGTGGGCCAATCTAGGTCAAGGCGCTCCCGAGGTAGAGGATGAAATTAAGGGTTCCTTTGAACGACCTCAAACCATTGATATTACCATGGCAGGACGTGAATATGGCCCTACAGCAGGCATTAAAAGTTTGCGGGCAGCTGTAGCGAATCTTTACAATGCACACCATCGCAAGGGCAAGGAGAGTCAGTATAGTTGGGAGAATGTCTGCATCGTTCCAGGTGGCCGGGCAGGATTAATACGTATCGCTGCTGTATTGAATAATGCATATCTGGGATTCTTTATACCCGACTACACAGCGTACAATGAGATGTTGTCGTTATTTAAGAACGTAAGTCCATTACCGTCATTACTGAGAATTGTGGTCACGGCATGGGTCAAAGGAGCATGAGACAGGCGGAATAATTTACTGGATATATCGCTAATGAAACCAGTTTGCTGCAATTCCTTCCCCCTTGGAAGAGCAAGACGGTTACCACATCCATCCAGACAAGATTGCTGAGGAAATAGCTCGAGGTGTTTCGGTTATTCTTACCTCAAATCCCCGCAATCCTACGGGAAAAGTTGTGAAAAACCCCGAGTTGGCAGAAATCCAAGACCTCTGTCGCGGCCGTGCCACGCTAATCATGGATGAGTTTTACGGTGGATATAACTATACAAGCGACTGCGACGGTACAACCATTAGTGCCGCCGACAATGTTGTGGATGTAGACGTGGATGATGTGCTGATTATTGATGGCCTTACTAAGCGGTTCCGTCTCCCCGGATGGCGTATAGCATGGATTATTGGCCCTAAGGTAAGCTACACTCAATATTCGAATGACTTCTTTGTAAAAGAGACGCCCTCACACAATATTAGGACTTTATCAAAGCTATTGGTTCCTGTGGGTCTTATCTCGATGGAGGCGCTAACGTGCCGTTCCAACAAGCGGCCATTCCCATGCTAGAGCCGACTCGGGTTATCAATGAGATGAAAGCCATCCAACGCCATTTCAGGGTGAGCAATTCCCTCAATCGGCTACAGTTTTAATCATGTAGGCTAATCTAACTCTAATCAATAGGACAAGCGTGATTATGTGATCGAACGGCTACGTAACATGGGATTCATCATTGGCACCATACCTGATAGTACCTTCTACCTCTGGCTAGACCTCACGGGATTACCAGATGCCATTAATGACGGTCTCAACTTTTTTCAAGCCTGCTTAGAGGAGCGAGTCATTGTTGTACCCGGAATCTTCTTTGATCTTAACCCTAGCAAACGTCGTGACCTGTTTGACAGTCCTTGCCATCACTTTGTCCGCTTCAGCTATGGTCCAAAATGGGACACCCTTAAAATGGGATTGGACGGAATTGAGAGAGTTGTCAATAAGTAAGTACTCATCTGTTATTTCGATGCCAAATTTTGCCCAGAGTTTCTGATGTTGACGAATGAATCAGGTTCAAGACAGACGGCATGTTGATGCAGAAATATCAAGAAGAAGCGATTGAGGACTAGGGTTCAAAACACAGGCCAACACCATCACCCAGATCATTTGCTTTTTAAGAGGAGCGATATTGTGGGCGTTTTTATGAAGCTATTGAGATTGCTGTTGACAAGTCTTGGCTTACTTTTTTGAAAAACTGGCTTCGATCTTTATCAGTCGAAGTTTACGATTGTAACTCTTATGCTATGTGCGCATGAGTATATGCCTCATCAATAACGAAATTAGATTTTGGGGTTGGGTAACGGTGAGAGATAGCTTCTTTAGAGGTTTGGATAAAGGCAAACCTGTAGTAGGATTATGGCATAAGTGACGATAACAGTATGAGAATGTAGTCCTAAACCATCAGTACTTATCTTTTCAAATGAAGTTGGCAAGAAACGATGTGAGCTGCGCGCAAAGACTTCAAGGTCTTGTTCCTGCTGCTTTCCACCACGACAAATTTCTCGCAGCATTTAAAATGTTGATAAAATCAATGAGAAGGTCAACCGATCTCATCTAGGCCGTTGATATCATCATCCCCTTTACTGGGCACGACTATTATTGCGTTAAATTTAACGGGGTCGAAGAAAGGTAATCACAGAGAAACGTTACTAGTTATTATCTGGAATCCATGGAGCTACATGTTAAGTAGTAGGCTGTGTCGATGAGGGTTAAATGTGGAAATCTGATGCTAGCTTTTAAGATTGGCTATGCTGAGCAAGACAGCTCGATACGACCAAGCAGAAAGCAACTCTGATCAGCGGTACACATGTCCCAAATCGGTATTGAAACAGTTATCCAGAGGGAACTACAAAATCCCGTAGTCTAATCCAGACACAATACCGCCTTATTGCCGAACGTCGGAGGATTTATTGTAGCAGCGGAGGGTGGACGTGCCTAGGCCCATATGTTTGCCGGGTATGTCAGATACCCTGGCCCATGAATACTGACCAGCCAATGTCGCGTGGATGGGGAGGACAAAAAGTGCGCTATTCAGCCTCGCACAGAGCGTCAGCACCGGCCACCGTTGCAAGGCTGGGTGTCGGCGTCTCTGGGCGCTCTAAGACATAACCTGCAGCTTTTGACTTTCGTACCCTCGCAAAGCCCGGCTCGAGTCTCAAGACCCTCCCGAGAACCAGGACGTCGTATTAAGAGTGAGACTCTACTGCCCGTCCTAAGCCTTATGTCCTGGTCGGGAGGGGCGCATCTGGAACAAGAGGCCTGCCTTGACAGCTATAGTTGTCTGGGATTGATATGGAGGAGAGGCTAGAGAAAGTCTGATTTACCCCTACGTAGCACCCTGTAATACTGATGAGGTAGGAATTGAACAGGATTCCTCGTCAACAACTCGTGATCATCCGCCGCTTTAACAACTTCGCAGCTTCAATGGAGTGTGCGTGTGGGGAGGAAACATCAACTCTCCATTTCATTCACTGTCGACTGCACGCACGCCAGACGCGTCGACTACGAGGAACAATGTCACATCACGACTTTGTCCACAAGCTTCTCGGGCCTAAGTGCCTCGAGAACTTTACAAAATTTGCGCAGGAAACCGGCTGCTTCGGGGGCCCACCTACGGATCCGTCTCCAGCTCTCAGCAAAGAGGATATAAATTAGGTCATAGTACGAAGCATGGCAGGTAGAAAAATGAGACGAGAAGTGTCGTTTTGCTAACCACAAACTGGATTACTGGGCTTGGAACTTTAGTTATAGGAGTTTAGGGGAGTTTCTATTTTTCTTTATTTTAACTAGCTACTGGTTGTGTAGTGGTTCACGCGGTGAAACCGAGGTGGGCATGCGGAAAGCATGATCTCGGCCGTGTACACCGGTCTTTGACTCCTAGGAGATATAGAGCATAGCTTAGGACCCTAAAACAATTCAATTCAATTCAATTCAACTCGTGATCATAGTCTGTAATGACAATATTGAACTTCAAAAGGGACGCGATGAGTGGATAAGTGAATAGAAGCTTGATTTATATATTGTTTACATTGATTCTCTTTGACATAACCTTTCTTTGATTTCCTTACTTACATTTCCATGACGGCCTGGTAATCTGCACGAATATGACCACCACTAGTATTCAGTAATGCTTGCTAGTCCTCTCGCAACGCCTTTCGTTCCGCAGCTTTAGTGACTTTGTATCCTCGACTATCTTTGATCGAAATGAGAGGGCCCCGGGCAATACCCATATCCAATCTCTTTCGTAATGCCGTTACACCTAGGTACGGGCACGCGAGTAAGCCCCGCTAAGGAGTGAATGGCACATTGATAGCAAGGAGGTTGAGCTGCACCAGATGTCGTGCAGACACTCTCGTGCCCTGAGCCGAGCCGATCACCGCGTGACAGTCCAGCCGAAGTTGTTCCCTAACCCCATCACTCGGTAGTTATTTCGTTGCTCTTGATAGTCTGTGCTTGTTTCGGTTCTTTCAGTGAAAGACCCTATCAAGTCAGAGGGTGACGCCACTTTCACAATACGACTATGAACCTATGAAATAAAGGCGATACGCACACCATTATTCCGACTCCACTAATTTATTAGGCTCTTGAACTTTGCTTACTCATTACTTCACCGCCTAGCTCGCGCCCTCGTCCTGCCTTAGTCACCACTGGTAAATTATCTTTGTTTTCACTCGCAACCCAACGCTCCCGTCCGCGTCCGTCCTTGGGGAAAGCTGCCTCACTCAAAAGGCGTAGTGCATGCTCATCTGTATCTAAATTGCGCCCGAGTCCGCGCTGGTCGTTCACCTGCTTAGCACGACGAATCAGCTCCATTTCACTGACGAGATCATCCGGCGAGAGGCCAGCTGCTGGGGGTGCCGATTCGGTCTTGACCACAGAGCTTCGCGTGCCCATCTGTGCAAGCAGTGGCGGAAGTTTAGGGATTTGGCGTGTGAGGGCATTCATATTTGCCGTCGATGTTACATCATCAAACGCATCAATTCCTAGGCCAGATACGAACGTACCCCGTGTTGATCTTGTCACATGAGACGGTGGACGCTCTTGAGGTACCTCATCAGGCACTGATGAGTCAGCCGCCTCAGTAGACTTATCACCATCTGAGGAATGAGTTGAAGCGTCGGGTACCGGGTTGTCGGTCTCGTGGTGGCGCACAATATACGAATGGGCGGCCAAAGCGGCAGCATTATATGTCATAGCCAATTCTTTTTCCGTAAAGAGCTTCTCTACGCTATAGAGTGGCGCTTCAACCTGCGTGGCCAAGAGCTGGTTCTTCTCAGCGAGCCAGGACGGTGCTCCGGCACTGGTATCCCAACGCTGCCATGCTTGTGCTGGAGACTCTTCACGTTCGGGCGCCTTACGTTTTCGCTTCTGATTCTCACCATAAGCTGGTACATCCTCAGCTTCTCGCCGAAGCCTTGTAGCTCGCTTGCCATGCATACCACCTGGACTCGTGGGGTTTGCGATGGCAAATTGACTAGGATGTAAGAGCATAGCTGTCGTGTCGCTAATATCCATTTCTTTCTCCTTAGTAAGCCGTGCTTTTTTGGAAGTGATGCTGTTAATGAGTCGATCACGTAGAGTGGTTCTCAGGGCTTTATGTTCGTTGTGAGCTAGCTTTTGGTAATAGTTATATGTAGACTGTATTTCGTTCATTTTTACGGAGATATTTCGCTGATGGCTTGTTAGAGATAAAAATTAATGGGGTGTTTAGGACTTTACATGGAGAGTTGCCAGTGCGGCATCTCTTTCTTCCATAGCATCGTTGCATTCTTGAGCGAATTCGGCATAGATGCGGCCGGCTCTATGAGGTGGATTTGGTCCAATTGGAGTCATTTTGTTATCTTGAAGACTATCTCGGACAAGTTTGTCAATCTCGGCCGGGTCGTTTGGCAGCAGACAGGTATCGTACGGATCAGCCGCACCGATAAGGTTCATATCAATTTGGAGTGTCTGGAGGTGAAGTCGATAGTAACTGTCTTTATTTGCAGAAAAACTGTCCTCCATCGTGGAATATGAGTCTCTTAGAAGGGAACGCTTACGATCCCTTTTCGATACAGTGATATGAGGCTGAGGGGCAGGTGAATAAGATTGATGTCTCTCGGATCGACCAGCACCAAGCAGCGGTGATGGTTGAGGTGAGGGACTCATGTATGTATTTTGTATATAAGAGTACTTTGGGTCAGTAACCAACTCGTCAAGCGTCATTGATAATTTATGTAAAAGTGGCAGTCCCACTGCGGTTGTGGTGGCGGCGTGGAGGACGGCCAGCTCTTGCACTAGATCCCGGTAAATCTCAGCCAATCGCTGTGTTAGCTAGCCTTAGGCACTTTTGACAATTTTTCCCTGGCCATTCGAGCTACAGTAACTATCTCCCATCTGCCGAGAAGAATGTTCGCCTGACCTCATCCTGTATCTTGCTGGACCAGGTATCCAAGCGTAGTTGATGATTCGATTATCCTGCAACGCTTTCTTTGGCATTAGTGTAGCCATCTTAGTGAGAAGCTGGACTTTACGGCAGCGGGAGCTGTGGCTGCACAGCGTTGCGATGTGACCGCGTTTCAACTTCAGACCCTTCTTACATCACGTGGTTTCGACAGGGCGCCCCAGCCGAGCACGCTCTAGCCGGATAATCTCAAAATTATAGTCCGCAATTACGGTGTCGCTTAAAGTAATGTCGGCACCATAGATGCCGCAAATGTTGCAGCTGTCCGCATTCCAAAATGTCGAATCTTCCTTGCGGCAGAGCTTTGAGGCCTGAACAGTGAGGTCACTTTACTCGTTTGATCATGAGGACTAACCTCGGCCAGCCTCAGGCCCTCATCGGATGTGGCCTCGCGGTGAGGCTATGAGAATGGGCTAATTATGCCGTTAAGCGCACGTGCACGACAAGGCCATTGCCTGTTAATGATCCCCGGGCATTGGTGGCCTCGCCCCATGTCCCATATTCTATGGGAAATATTAAAAAGTGCAGAATATTAAGATATCCCTTTTGATTGACTTGTTGAGTAAAAGAACTTTTGCTTACATCGCCGTTGGATTTCTGAAAATTTCAGGTGCAATCGCTAGAGATCAAGAAAAACCTTGTATTGCGTCAGCCCTGTCGAATTAGTTGCCACCATGTTCCCCATTGTCTAGGAGAGAAAGAGAGGTAAGTTTAATATACTGCTAGGGTCTTAGACTATCTAGCACATTGGGCTCTCCTGTGGCACAGGCCACACCTTGTACAGTGCTCCTTGCCTCTCATGTTACTTGAAACATCATTAATATATTACCCTTGATTACTAGCCATTCAGCTCAGTATTTACCCATGGAATTCGGCCACCTTTTCCACGAAATCTTCTACCCAAAAAAAATAGTAGCAATGGAAACTGCGTGCGCGGGAAAAACGCTTAAAAAATCGGCAACCCCAGCCAGGTGAGGCCTAGACACCGGGACCATATGAGGTGTGTATGTTCATCTGTATCTCCCTTCTTTGAAACAGTCGAGGTTGACTTGATCCGATCCACCATCGCCGTATCAGGTGCTGGGAACGCTCCGGAAAATCATCTAATGTCTTCCCCTCCATGATCAAGGGTGGGTGATGAGTAGGGCTTCGACTCTACCATCTGATCTGATCGTGGTTAGCTTCATGATAATGGTGATAGGGGAATGTGCTCAGGGATGAAGACGATACAGACGGCGAAAGTGGATGGGAATCCTTATCGAAGTGAAGACGTTAGTATTCAATCTCGGCTCTGTAAACTCTACAGTGAGAGCTGTAGGTTCGTAGGGGACACCACTGATAGGTGTCGGAAACAGTCCCCCTCACTGTCTAACAGCAAAAATGGAAAATTATCATGGTTGAATAAATAAATGTTGAAGAGTATGATGTCATGGTAGACCAGTAGACTAGCTACATTCGGCTTAGTCTCATACGCTATGAACTAAATGGGGTTCCATAGAATTTAGCTAGAATAATAGACTGTCAGAGATAGATAGCAATCAACATCATCATATACATATACGACTATTTACATAGAGTACTATTGAAGATCACCCTGCCGTTTAACAGGTTATGGCCCGTGTCTGCGTAGCAGATTTTCAGTAGTTATTTGACTCTTGCTATAATTCATAGGCCAGCAGTGAATCTGCCATCGGCACCTTGAATCCTCCACGTAGTCATCCCGCTACTACGGAATCTGATAAGAAAGATTTTTCTGCAAATCATCCGATTAAAGCAGAAGATAATAATCATCATAAATACTCGCGACAATCATCTATACAATCAACTATAGTTCCATATCTCATCATGGATCAATCAAGCTCTTCAGTCACTATTCCTAGGAATGCTCACCTAAAAGGAGAGGAAAATTTTAAGCAATGGCTTAATGCCATCACCAATATTGCTGAAAGTCTCGATGCAGAGGATATCCTTAGAGAGGACTATAAAGTCCCATTAGAAGAAAATATTGATGCAAGGAAAATTTGGAAAGTGAAAAATGCTAAGCTCAAATCAATAATAATGTTCTCCTGTGAAGAGAATGGCCCTCGAGGCTTACTTCAAGAATGTTCGACAGCAAATGAAATGATTCGAACTCTTAATAATCAATTCAGAGGTAGAGGATATGTGCTGGGCTACAATGCTTATCAAGAGTTTATTAGTCTCAAGATCTCTGACTTTGAAAACTTGATTCAACTTATCATCAAATTTAAGTCGCTTATCGCTCAAATGAAAGAATTAAATGTACCCCTGACTGATCTGCACTACCATATGCATTTCATTGGTTTGTTGACAGATTCATATCCAGTTTGGGCTGATCGTCAACGTTCGGCCGCTCGTAATGCAAAGGATAGTAATATATGTTCGCTAGACGATTTAATTCAGGATATCACAGATGAGGCTCGCCGCATTGAAAGTGTGAGCTCTCCTGGAACAGTTTTCTTTGGCAACAATCAAGGTGCAGAAAATAGAAATCAAAAAAAGAACAAAGGTAAATTTGGCGGGAATAAAGACAGCAAAGACGGTAAATGCAAACACTGTGAGTGTCCTTTTAAGTCTATGAATAAAGTAAAGCATACCGAAGCCGACTGTCTGCTCAACCCAAAAAATGTCAATAAAAAGAAAGAATGGGAAGATAAAAATGGCAAGAATTTTGTGAAATGGGGCGAAAGAAGTCATAAAGGTCACTCTGTTTCCAGCCAGAAAGGTGCTACCTTTAGTTTTGGTGAAGCTTCAGCGGCTCAGGTTGTTACCGTCGATACAAATACTGCAATGCATGCCAGTCTCGAATTCAACGGATGGTTGTATGATACTGGCGCGTCAGTGCATTGCACTCCTGTGCGCGATGATTTCGTTGAATATAGGAAGTTTAATAAGCACGATATGATGATGCATCCTTTGATGACCGCCAATGGCATTATAAAGCCTATTGGCATTGGTAAATGTATATTCAGTGCAATAACCTCAAATAACGTTGTCAACAAAATTGAGCTTCTTAATGTGCTTCACTTTCCCAGCCTGCCTATGCGACTTCTCTCCGGGCAAAAACATTTAATGCACGGTGGTTATATCGGAAAAAATGGCGAAATTTATAAAAATGATGGTTTTGAATTTTTTAAACTTGATAAAAAGATGATGGTCTGGGTTACAGAGGGTCTAAAGAAACCTGCTATACTTATGCCGGTCTTGTCCGCAAGAAATGAAACTGTCAATATATGGCATAAGCGCTTCGCTCATATTTCTCTTCAAAATTTGCAAAAAACTCAAAAAATTGTAAACGATCTTCCAATTCATGAGGTAAAGGGAGAACTATCTCCTCGAGTCTGTGAGTCTTGTGAGCTTAGCAAATCTCACAGAACCAGCAGGAAATATGTGGAAAGCCGTGCTATCAAAGCACTTGAGCGTGTGCACGTTGATGTAGTTCAAATTAAACCACAAGGGTTTAATGGTCATAACTATGGAACTTTGTTTACGGATGACGCCACAAGGGAGCGATGGTTTTTTTCCCACAAAGACAAAGGAGGAGCCAAACTTGCGATTGACTGCATCATAAAAAGATTTCAAACACAATGGGGTAGAATAGTCAAGGTTTGGCGTCTAGATGGGGGAAAGGAATATGGTGTAACTGAGTTAAAGAAAAAAATGGACAATTTGGGCTCTATTCTCGAAATCACCACCCCATACGCAGCTGATCAAGATGGAGTTTCAGAGCGTTCGATTCGCACCGTCTTAGAAAAAGCCCGGCCATTAATCGAGGACTTTAAGATTCCGAAATATCTATGGCCAGAAATTATCCACGGGGTTATACATATTCTCAACAGAACTGCAACCTACTCAGTAAAAAATAAGACCCCACATGAAGCATTTCTTGATGATATGCGACCTGGAGAAGATCATAAACCATCAGTCAAGCATTTTCGAGCCTTGGGTAGTAAGGCATATGTGCATATTCCTAAGGAGAAAAGAGTTGTTAGCGAAAAACTTACACCTCGTGCGGAAGTTGGCATTCTTGTGGGATTTGAAGGGAATCACATATACAGGGTTTACGTCGCATCTCGCTCTAAAGAAAAGATCGTGCGTACCTCAAGTGTGCGATTTGATGAGCATGGTTTAGTCTCGGACGTTTCTAACGACTCTGTTCATTGTATTCCTGGGTATAAACTTATAAATATTGACAACAGAAAGAAAATAGTTGCCGATTCCATGAACCCTGAGCACCCCGATGAGGTAATAACAGACGTCACAGGAATCTCCATCGGCTCCCCTGAATTTGCCGATGTTCCGCGAAACGATTTGTTTGACCAGGAACTTGAAGATGAGTTTGTTGTAAGGATTCCAACTATTCCAGCTAGTAAAAGCGACGTTGAAGAATCAGATAAGAAAAGGAATGTAGAACCGCAGATTACTACACCTTCTAAGCCTGTTCGAGTTAAAAAGAAAGCTGAGCCTCTACCCGTCGAGAAAAGAAGACCAACTCGTGCATCTAATAAGGCTCGTCAAGATATTGAAAATGAAAAGGCAGTGTCAGAAGCGTCATGTACTACGGCCATGATTGTTGTTGATACCTATGCGCATAAAATTCTCACTGCGCTAAACGTATATGCGGCTGCACATACTAGTATCAGCGATGATCCTAAAACTCTTGATGAGGTTCTTAGCGGAGTTGAAGCGGATCTTTGGTCTGCTGGGATTTCCTCCGAGTACAATTCACTCCACGAAAATGGTGTATTTGATCTCATACGTATTAAGGACTTGTCCCCAAATGTTAAGATCTTACGTGGAAAACTTGTCTTCAAGAGAAAACGAGATAAAGAGGGAAACGTGTCTCGTTGGAAGGTTCGCTACGTTGCGCGAGGATTTGAACAGATGTATGGTCGGGACTATGATCAAACATTTGCTGGCGTTTGTAAATCCACTGCTTGGAAAATTGTCCTCGCTATTGCTGCAATGAATGATCTTGACGTTGATCAAATGGACGCTATTACGGCATTTCTAAATGGCAAGATTGATGAAGACGTCTATATTGAAGTACCTCCAGGATATTGTGTTGATGGTAAAATCTATAATAAGCCAGGTCAAAAACAAGAATGGGCTTGCAAATTGAAAAAAGCAATCTACGGCCTCAAGCAAGCCCCACGTCTCTGGCAGTCAACGCTCTGCGTAGCTCTTGCTAAAGTTGGTTTTTATCCGCTGGCAACAGATAACTGTGTCTATTACAATAACAATACACGAGTCATAATTGTCATCTACGTTGACGATTTCTTGATAATAGGAAAAACAGCTGAACTTACGAAGCTAAAGGCTCAGCTAATGAAATTATTTAAAATGGACAATATAGGTTCACTTTCGTACTTTCTAGGAGTTAGAACTGTGCGAAATAGGGAGGAAAGATCTATTACCCTCTGTCAAGATGCATACGTGAAGAAAATTCTTAAAAAATTCGGATTTGAAAAGTGTACTACCAAGGCCACTCCAATGGAGGTGAGCGCTTTGGAAGATATGGTACCTTTTGAAGGAAAAGCAGATCCTCAAGTCGTTAAGGATTATCAATCGAAAGTAGGATCTTTGAATTTTTTAGCTATCCAGACACGTCCAGATATTGCTTTTGCAACCGGAGTTCTGTCTCGATTTCTAACCAATCCCTCACCTCAACACATGAAGGCATGTGATCGTGTTTTTCGCTACCTAGCTGGCACAATCAATCGATCAATAGTTCTAGGAGGAAAGGGATATACCGCTCTTCATGGATATTCAGATTCAGACTATGCTGGTGATATATCTATGCGAAGAAGTACCTCTGGTTTTGTCTTTTTCCTCGGAGGAGGAGCTGTTTCGGTGCAATCAAAGAGACAGACGACTGTAGCTCTCTCAAGTACGGAAGCTGAATATTATGGGTTAACCAAAGCGGCTATGGAGGCGTCGTGGATCCGTCAATTCCTAGAAGAATTGGGTAACAGATCGAAGTCAGTCAAGCTATTTGGTGACAACCAAAGTAGTTTAGCCTTGGCAGAAAATCCCGAATTCCATCAACGTACGAAGCATATTGCTATAAAACACCACTATATAAGAGAACAAGTTCAAAATGGCTTTATCGACCTCTGGTTCGTACCCACCGAGGACATGGTAGCTGACGGGCTCACTAAGCCGCTTCCCACGGTTAAGCACCAACATTTTGTTGAGCAACTGAGAATGTAGGATATTGATCTCCATAGTCTTGAAAAATAAGTTCAAGTAGGTATCACAGGTCCACAGTACATCCTAAGGGGTGTGTTGAAGAGTATGATGTCATGGTAGACCAGTAGACTAGCTACATTCGGCTTAGTCTCATACGCTATGAACTAAATGGGGTTCCATAGAATTTAGCTAGAATAATAGACTGTTAGAGACAGATAGCAATCAACATCATCATATATATATACGACTATTTACATAGAGTACTATTGAAGATCACCCTGCCGTTTAACAATAAAGTATAGCTAGTTTCTTTCATGTAGAATCTAGAAGTCCTCCATAGTCATAGACCTAGATAGGAACAAAAAAAATATAGTCTAATCTAATGATTGTCACATTTAAATTTTTCGGTGTCGCCTCCATGCAATTGGAAATATTTCAATAGAACGTCAGCCATGACCTCGAAGTGGGAGTGAGATGCAATGGTATCTTGGCGCACTTTCTACGCAGTTCTTCCGTAATGAGTCTGGAAAGCATAAGTGTATCTTCTATCCCAGATAAGAGACAGCTACTCAGAGCGCAGCAAAACTCGGTCATGTTCGAAGCAATCACATAGTACAAGATGTCTAACGAATACTTGAATAAACAAAGTTTCCGTAACATGCCTTTAATAAATATCTGAAAATGAATGCCGAAAGAGTCAAGCATTCGATCTCACTTAAGGGTAGTATATTCTGATGAAATCTAGAACAGAAATACGCCAAATAATTAAGAACACATTGAAGCCCTACATAAGACCCTGTTAATTTGTCATAGACTGAAGATTTAGGGAATCAAAACCTTATGACTGTTGCGTTATGAAGTCTCAATAACTCAGGTCTGAAATCAGACGCGAGGGTCTCGCGGAAGCTAATGATTATGGTGTACACCAGAGCCAGTCCTAATTCAAATTCAGTTAATTATGCTAATCTAAAGAGGAAACCAAAAACTTTACTAATTTCTACATGTAATCACACCTCGCTCAATATAATCGCCTTAGGAGATACGGCCTTAATAACCCACTCGACAAAGCCATCCTTGTGGTTAACAGCATGACATTGCTCACGTCGCTTGACTGTATGCTATCGCAGCTAGCACCAAACTCACGGGATTACCCCAAAGCAGAATGACATTTTTCGAGTCCTATCGATATAATAATAGCTCGATATTATTGTAATATACGCCATGAGATATGATTGATATCTGTCATCACTCAATGATATGACTGAATAATACCCGATAGATTCTGAGAGGCATCTACTTGCGCTATGAGCCGGCAAAAAAGAAATTTTCACCTTCCAGTGGTACCGATGTAATCGCTCAGCATGCTCTGCATATCTGGGAAAGCGAATAAGAATCCCATTCGAATCAAAGTCGAAAGCAACCTCAAGCATATCTAAAATCAACGACTTCTCGTCAATTTCAGACCTTTCTTTCTCACGCGAGTCCTCTACCTCAATCTTACGACATCACCTAGCCTAAACTGCCGTTGAAGGCGTCACTCCAATAGCAATCGATAATTTGCTTCATAAAAAATCGGCCATCCTACTATAAAATTGCGATGCTATGTATATCCACGAAGAGGAAATCAGGTCACAATATAGAAAGCTCTGGTCTTGATCTATGGTGGGCCGTTGGTCTAATGAAACTTCATATCTTTAGTAAGAACAGGCAGCTGGGACGTGGGACGAACGAGAGAAGAGGTCACAAATGGGCATGCTGTGACTCAAGTTCTTCAAGTGTTTTTGACTTAAGAGTGTCTGTGGGCGCAGAGGCAGCGATATCGGATAGTGCAACCGATACTTTAAAAACAGGCAACGATGGAAGGTGGTTTGGTCCGCCTCCTGGTCGTCATGTCTCCGAAGTCTGGGTAGCCTGGATGCCTACCTTACCCGAATTAGGGAGGGCTGTGAGGTCATATCTCGAGCGGCGGCTATATACAAGATGCCATAGACATGTTAGGGTAGCCAAAAGTTTTTCCTGTTTTCCATTTGGTGGATATCCATGGTTGATGGATGGGTGAAAGTCCCTAGCACCAAGGTCTCGAGTGGGATCAGCGAATGCACCCACGACATGAGTAATCCAAATGTCAGACTAAGTTATCGTCGTAAATAGTCGTTGAAGAAGCTAGTTTTCTCCGTGTCATACTCTTTGAGTGCAGGGCTTGTGCCCGTCACGAATAAACAGTCATTCATTCGTACTCTGAGCTTATCACTCCTTTCTTTATTGCTCCTATCTCCTAATTAATTTTTTTTAGCCCTTTTATATTAAATGACAGGTCATGATATTCTTCGTCTTGCTGGCCATCATCAAGGTAAGAGTTATGGACAGATTAAATCTTGAACATTGCCTACACCCAAACGTCTACGTGAGCAGTTGGATCGCCTTGGAATAACAAGTTATCTGAATCATCTCGCATACCTTAGAGTTAAATGCAGTTATTAAATTGTAAAAATATGAACCTATTTTTCAACTTTTAAAATCCCAGATCACCTCTGTCGATCGTATGATAGGTTCTTTTATTAAGTTTTTGATAAATCAAGCTCATGTGTATCCCGCATTGAAATAGACACTAGCTACTACTGATGCAGTAGCCGGACTTTCGAGGAAGGTTTGCTACGACGAGCTGGCCGGGAATGTGCCACGTCTGAGGAAACAAGCGACGATCAGGTATTTTTGATGCATGAAGAGACTGTGGCATAACGATGAGCATTGTCATGGCTAGATAGCTGAAAACAATATGATTCAAAAAAAGAAGTAACGGTGAGCTAGATTCAATTTTTTACATCTGAATCAAAGTGATGTGATCCCTACAGGAGCTTCCTAACAAAAGCAATGTTCTCTGGCAAAAGTTGTGAAATATTTTTACAGTCCTTCAAAGTCATAGACTCAATAGGGAATTTACTCAAACTCTGTTCTATTCTATTATCGAACTCTTTGAAGACGTCAGGACTAAGGTGTAAGGCCAGCCATGGAAACCTTGGCCTATACGAGCTGCTGAATATTAATACCATCGGTACTGGTAGATTAGATGAGATTTCTACTATAATCCTAGCCGAGTCAATGACTGTTGAGGGGTCTTGGAATCTACTGGAAATAGACTAGTTATAATATTGTTTATTTCAAATCTTATCCTTCTAGACAAAGGGGAATGATACCGATTCATCGCTGTTGAGTATATGATATTAGAGCGGATCGTATCCCATAGACTGTGGAGAATTCTACGCATCAATGAGGTGCAGATGATGCAAATTTAACCAGGACGGCCCAGCTATCTGGACATTTCTTTCTAGCAGAAAGAGCATTGGACTACAACTTAACCTGATTAAAATTGGAGACCAGATTTGCGAGTCTCGGTTTATGGTAAACTTTTAATTCTTACGTTCCAACCAATTTCCGGGGAATATTTTAAATCAGATTAATGCCAGAGGCTCCACTAAATTTTTTTGCTGGGATACCTTTGAAAGACTCTATTTCATCTCATTTTGGTCCAAAAATAACGGACTCATAATGTGTGTGGCCTGCTGCTCTACATTAGGAGGTGAACTCATTAGTAGTCGTATCGAATTGTCCTTTATTTTCAAGCCGCATAAATAAATTATAGTCTAGCTACTGTGTAGCCATTTGTGACTACAGTAAGAATCATAATAGCTATATACCCTTTTGCCTTTCAAGCTTCTCCCATGGATTTTGGTTGAAGCTAGGATCATAGTAATCAACAAACCAATTCTGGTTATGGGTTTTTGATCGCCCACGGTTCTTAAAACCTTTTTGATACCCTGCCTCTGAAGCTGTTGGTGCACCTTGCAAGCCCCAACTTTCGCCTACATCAAACCCAATCGCTGTATGAGTGCCCTCTGATGTAAGCCCGGAATCAGGGTAAGTTCTGGTAAGACTATTATTGCATGGTTGAACTTGACATCCAATACTCGAGAGGAGGGCGTTTATGCGTCTTTGCATCTCCATAGCATCAGATTCTGACTTGACTGTATTAGATTGGGCTTCACTTGGACTGTAGTTTGTCAGTCGATTCTCTTCTAAACCCCGGGAATTATACATTGATGGGACGTGGGAGACTGGCTCGAACTGAAGAGCCTCTCCCCGTGCATTTATCTCGTTCGGGTAGCGTGAGGTGATGGTAGATGCTGCCGGGGCTGCAGTATGAAGCTGTTGTTGGCATACACTCTCTGGGACATCATCCGGATTACGATTTATTTCGAACTCATCTACTCCTTCAGTTGATACGCCGATGGAATTATCAAATTTTAGTTTTTTCGTAGGAGGTTTGAAGAAGTTAGGCGGCAAGGATTCCGTAATGGAATTCAGGATATCATCAACTGATGGTTCTGTAGACATTTTTGTGAAAGAGCTTGGAATATCTGGTGTTTAAGACAGTAATTCGTTGCTAGTTTCATCAACTACCACAGTACGTAATGTACGCTGCCACTGGCTCAGAATTTAAACTTATGGATCACCTCAATGTTAGGTCGATCGACTGGTTGGTAGCTCTGAGCTCGATGAACCAGCCACCGGGGGTGGCGCATTGATTCATTATGATGTCTAATCAGAAAGGTTGGATATAGAAAAAATTAGCCCCTATCACAAAAACGACATGAAAGTACTGGTTCAAATCCAGCTAGAATCTATCGCATATCTCGCAGTGTGCTCTAAAAACCAGAAAGTGAAATATTCTCCCAAGTCCGGGTTTATTCAAATTCTGCAGTTCCGAAGAAGTGGCTCTCTAGGCAATGATTCAAGATACATCGCCAGATCAATCACACACACGAGATTTATTCACACCAAAGCATAATCCAGTATACACAAACGAGCTACGACACTCTCATAATTTGACCAAACATCTTATCGACTATTCCCTGGCCTCCGCCGCCCACCAAATAAATGCCCACAAAAGTAAAAATACCTGAAGAAGGGGACAAGTAGCGGCGCATAAATATAGGAGGCAGATCTTAGGGATGGAATTGAGAGACACCAGAGCTGAAATGCAAGATGATATAAGTGATTAGTAAAATCGGGGAAGGTGTGTAATAACGATTTTTGGAAAAGAGATCTTCACATTGAGTATTATGCCATACACAACTTCGTCCTAGACATTCATTGACTCAAGTGGTTCAATAAATAGAATACGAATTCGTTTGCTGGATTGTGTACAGCAATGTAAACACTGCCGTGGTTGAAGAGTTCAGTGGTACGTTAATAGGACTGGTCTCTCAAGTAAAGTCTTGATAGCATTTGCCGGCAACGACAAATACTTCACCTTCGAGTGGTATTGGTGTAACTACTCAGTATGCCATATATATCTGGAATATTTAAGAAGAATTGCAACCGAATCGAAGTCGAGAGGAAACACAAGTATATCCTCATTTCACGACTTCCCAATAATGCCGTTCTTACGATTCTCAGTTGAGTCCTCAACTGTTACGGTTTGATTCTTGTTTGAATATAAGCCGATACCTCAGCTTAATATTGAGAATCCTTACGATAAGGCTGCATATGGAGGGATAGATGAAGCTGAACGAAACGACACTACCAGTCGGGAGGTTGAAGCGTTGTTATGACAAAGTGACACCTGGAAATGCGTGGCTGAGTAGCAAGTATTGTGCCTAAGGATAAGTCATCAGTCTATAGATTCACGAGGAGGATCAATTCTTATAAATATCTGTCAGTAAAAGCCAGAGTTCTCTTTTCTCATTCAATTTAATGAATCGATTTATTCATCACCAACTCGATTTCCGGCACATCAAACTCATTTTAACCATACATCATCTCGCCTCAACAACTGATAAAAGCTTGCTCAAATTGCCAACAGGAGCTTACCCCTTAAATCACCAGCCATCACTCACTACAAATTTACGACGCTCTTTATACCTGCAAGGAGGAAATCAAGTCGAAAAATATAAATTCTTGGTATTGGATTATGGGGGACTGTTGCTCTAATGATACAAACAACTTGGGGGAGAACAGGCGGCTGAGATGCGCAGTGAGAGGGGGAAAAGGTCTCTGATGATCATGCTGGCACTGACATCTTCGAGGGAGTTTCAACTTTGGAACGTTTGTGGGCGTCAAAATCGAGATTTCTGCTAGTTAACAACTTCTATTGTCGATGGTCAACGGCACTCCCAGGGCCCTGTACGGTACAAAAGTAGTTGTGCTAAGCTACCATAAAACAATCACGCTCTGTCAAGACTTTTCTCACATTTCAGCACGACCTTCGGGAAGGAGTTGGAAGGAGGCTAGAAAGGCAGAGTGTGAATTTCCCGAGGTACACACAAGTCTGCAGCGCCCAGCTGGCCGGCCTCTTCGAACGATTCAGGAGGGTCACTATGTCTTCGGATTTAGTCCTGATGTAGGTATTAGAAGATTCCTGAATCGACTGATTTTTGCGATTTCTCCCAGCTGTCATACACCCGCAAATGGCCATCGCTTCGTTTGGATGAGAGGAGAGATAATGAAGGGTAAAGGGCTCCTCTAAGTGTATGATCGAATGAGGACTCGTGAGATTGGGTAGTGTATGGGAGGCAAATGAGGAGATATACTAGCCTATAGATTTCCTTTGCCTATAGGTAGAAAGTACCTGCATCTCCCACATAGTCATAGACTTAGAAAGGACAATAAAATGAATTAATAATGATAAAGTTGTATTTAAGGGGTTGATATGGCGAATTATGAGATAGTGGAAAGTGTAATATAATAAGTCAGTAGGATTAGAATATCAAAAGATTGAGAAGCTGAAGATCTGCTATATGTTAGCTCCAGCTTCCTGATGTACAACTAAACTATCTAACACGATCAAACTCAGATTGTAATAGGGTCTAGTCATAACTCAGGCCCTAACCTCAACTAGATAGGCTCCTGTTAGTGCACCATCAGATCTCACAATGTAAGTTTGAGTGTTGAGGGTATGCCAAAAAACTGCTCCTTGGTCTCTCCCTTTCGACCTACCACATAAAGCCTGATTCAGAAATATCTCCCCCCCCCCCATCACGGTTAATAAAATTGAAAGTCACCCACTAAAATTTGAAAGTTCTCCTCCCTCAGTATTTGAGCAATCCATTGATACTCTCTGATTTTTAGCTACTACTGGAGAGTGGAAGGGGGTTTTGTGTATTACGTACCCACATTTAACCACTTTCAGTTCCCAGAAACTGCGGTGTCGTCTCCTCATGAGAGCGATAGGTGTCGGGATTCTTCAATACGATGCCAAGAACGTAAACTGTCTGTCATGTTTCTGCGGTTCTGTTTATTGGTCCTGTCTATTCTTCTGTGCTACAAAAGTTACAAATATTCGCGATGAGTAGTGACTAATCTATGACAAATATTCTCAGAGAAGGCGTATAATATTTATACCAACAGTGAAAGTTCGTCTTATTCTTTTGGCTAATATAGCTATCTTTTTTGAACATGAGACGGATATATATCGTATGTGATGTCTTCTTTTCAGGCGGCAAAACTTGATTAACGGACAAATTAATAATTGTTCCCACCACACATGAAGTTTATTGGACTTCAATTACGATCAAACTGCATTGATTTCCAAGTGCTAGTGTTCACCATAACTTTCAGAGCGTTGCAAGGATAATCAAATCTAAGATTGATCATTTCGTAGACACGCGCTGCAGCTTCTAGTAATTCATCTCATTGGAGATGTCTAAGTTTGAGGGATGAATTACACAAAGCTTATTAGTTAAGCTCTTGAAACTCTTGAAAATATTATCAATAATGGTAAATAAAGAGCTTTAAATATATCTACTGGTGTATACACCGATAGAATAGGGATGAATTATAAAGAAACTCCATCTAAATCTGATAGAACCCAGAATTAATATAGCCAAACAGACTTGGAGCAGAAATTTTTGGAATAAGACTTTATTTGTACTAATGAAAAGTTCATGAGGAGGATGGCCTGAGAAAATGAGATGCTACAGTCACGAGCTATCAACTGCATAAAAATAGTTTCCCAGTGTGGGCAAAGGTGCGGAGAGAGACGTCAAGGAAGGCCGGAGCAGGTCATTCGAGGCTTCAATTAATCTCCGAGTAATTTATCTCGAAGCCTAGAGCCTCGGGAATATTGATGGATGGGGGAAATTCGATTCCCAAGAAAAGTTGAGGTAGTAGTATAACACGGCATGAGAGAAGATAAAAGAGGATAAGAGATAAGATGGACTGCCGAGTAAACGCTGCTGTAATTTCTCTCCGCAGACATAGTGTCTTATCGGTTATGAAACAATTTTGAAAATATAGAGATTTCACCCGTCAGGATTTAAGGTCTATTTCGGAAGTCTTAGAATAGGTGGATGAGCACAAATATAAAGTTTAGTGAATATATAGTAGTATTTTCTTAAAATTACAATCCCTCGTGGCGCAATTGGCTAGCGCGTTCGACTGTTAGCATCTCATCTTCCATCGAGAGGTTGGTGGTTCGAGCCCACCCGAGGGAGCGTGTAACTTCAGTTTGAAACTTCCAATGGGGACCAATCCGCTTCGGTTACATTTCATATATCCTTCTCATAATTTTTGGCTTGGTGGTGTAATTAATAACGATGATGAATAATTCGATTGCTGCATCCATCTTTTGGAATTTGTTTTCATCAACCTGATTTGGCGCCCTACGGGCCCATGCAGGTGTCTACGAACTCTAATATTTATATACGAGGAAACCTTTGTGGTAGAAACCCCTCAACTTTTCAATTCGTTTACACTTTAATGTTATATTGCCTTCACGAAGTGCACTAACACTGTTATGTCCAGTGCGGGTACCGTCTACTCCCTTGTGGCAGGATATCATCTTTCCCCTACTGCCCTCTCTCTCATTTATCGTAGGTTCAACTTCAAGCGTCGGTCGATACTGCTCTAATCTCCCTCTATGTTGGATCCACTTTATAACTCTTACTACATCTTTCGGGTCGTTCAGCATTGCTTCGAATGACTGAGACTCTGCCTTTGGCCCAGTTGGAACAGGCCATGATCATTTGTTTGACATAGTGGGACGGATATCCACATTGGCATCGTGGGCTGTCTACTCAGGGAACATGACTTCTGTGCAGATAAGAGTTGAAGCTAATGTGCTCACTTCTTATCTGCATGGCTGTGCTACTTTGGGCCCTGTTAAGGTTTCTGTGGATACTGATCAGTGTTCCTCTGTAGTCCATTCTTGGGCTTCCTGTCTTTTGGTCAATAAAAATTGTCGCTGTTGTCCAGGCTTTAGGGCCTGCGGTCGCTCGGTGACTAGAGGACTGCATTGTTGATCGATTTATCTAGTCTCTTTCCAATTCTTGGAAAGCTGCAACTTTCACCGCCATCTTTTGTCGTTCCCTATAGTCGCTATTCCCAGTGGGAGAATTCCTTAGCTTTTGTACCGTCGCGTATATCTTGTATTATGGTCCTTGGTGGTTTGCTCTTCCTGCAAACCGTATTGTTATTATTTTTTAAAGTCGTGTTGATGGCCTATTATTACATGCATGATCGTTAAACAATGAGAATCGCCATAACTTCGCAGTGGTATTTGCAAGTGAAATCCGAGGCATGAGTGCTCTTCTTGTATGGTGAGTCATATTTTGGGTACCTCTTGTTCGATGTTGTGTCATAGCTAGATAGCTGCATACGCAATTAGAATCTGATATAAGAAAAATCGATAAGGACTTGTGTGGTTCAGCAGGTTTAATTATTCACTACATTTAGGTCTAAATTTCAAAAAGAAATTGCATATAAATTTGTGTAAAGTATTACTGGCGGTGCTGGGAATCGAACCCAGATTGAAACGGATCCAGTGTGGTTTACCACAACGTCACGTGCTACCATTACACCACACCACCTTATGAAACACATCTCCAGTGTCAATATATATTTTAACATTTTGTTTCTACTCTACAGAAATCACATCCATACAAGGAAAAATGTTCGTAAGAAGAGAAGATGAAGTAACCGATCCAATCGCTAAAGGTAGCGTCTTGATGACTGAACTTTTTAAAAGGAGGCTGGTGAGCGAGGATGCTTATGATAAGCTTTCAGATGAAGCTCAGAGTACGTAATTTTCATTGATTTTCCTCCATTCGCCAGTTTCCCATTGTGCCCCTCCACAAAAGGAAAATACTCAAGCTATGGCCGCGAACTTCGTTGCCGTCGTTACATGGTTGTGCCGGAGGGTGGAATGCAGCTGTTATGATAGAGTCTAACCTCATGATCATACCGGTGATGCTATGGGTAAACACTGCTTGCACTCAAAAATGGGTGCAACTTTGCCTCCTTTACTCCCCTTTTTATTCATCCATCGTCACGATGAACTTGATTTCCATTACAGGCGACAGTGGGAGATGCACGTCAACTAAGCTATTGGAATTTCGGCTTGGTCGAGAGTAAAGTGTTTTCTAGCTCTAGTCTGGGCTACCGGCATTCTTACTTTATGGCTGAGCCCCATCGCACTCAGTGTGGTGATTAAGCTCGAGCGAGATGGTGTAGTTTTAGAATCACTGGCATGGAGTATATGAGCCTCATTCCATCTGAATACCCGAGTCTGGACAGATTTCACTCGCGCATTAAATAATGTCAACGCGCGCCCGAACCCTGGAATACTCGACGCTTCCAATCATTTCAATTTGCCCATTCAAGGCCGTTCTCACTTGGTGTCTGGATCAACTAACCAGCAGAGCATTCGGACTACACGAGTTACCCGATAAACCCATTTCTGTGACGGCTTTTGGATGCTAGGTTAGGCTCCTTCGCGGCAATCACTCTCGACCATAACTTTTCCAACATAGTTACACGACCTTCGATCTATCTTGTGATGCAAATCAGAGGAGTAGAGAGAGAGGCTACGAAGGTATGGATTCGTTGCGCTTGTCTTACGACAGACTATGTACTCAAAGCACGAACTAGGTTACACCGTGATCCCGTTGAGAGTAACAGGTGATGCAGACGCACGGATCACCTGAGCGTGGGTGGCAGGCCTCTTGAAACGCTTCAGAAGGGTATCTATAACAACAAATCTAGTCTTGATGTCGGTAGCAGGAGAGCCTCGCAAGCAGTAGTTTTCCAGAAATCTCAGCGAGGAACCATACGCACAAATAGTTCTCATCTCGCTGGCCGAAGAGGGGAGATAAAACTGGGATGATGACTGCTCTAAGTGTTTACCTAAATAAAGGTGTGTGTGCGGAGGGATTATTGCTGGAGACTGTCGGTATATTACCATATGAATCTCCTTAGTACACTCATGTTTATTGAGTAACTGTAAGTCTGTGGTGATTGATAAGTGCCTGGTTGATTGTCAGGACCGGATCGCGTCACATTGGCTCCGCACTTGGACTCAAACACGCTGTTTGTAATGTACTAGCTTATCCTTGAGAACATACTACGAAATAGAAGAACTATTGAATGATAGTAGATCCTACTGAATTGTATTACCCGGGACTGCCGACAGAGACGAGCAGTGAAGGGAGACAGAATTGACCGTATGGCGCGCCAGTTTTGGGAACGCCGACGAGCGAGAGTTGATGTCGTCAGTTCCCGTCATGATATGAGACGACGAAGTGGTCGAGGCGAAGGCATATATCAAAGTGTATTGGTTAGGCGAGCTTGTATAAAGTTTCACACAGTCACCCACAAAATACAACATCATCCACTCCTCATCACTCCGCAGTCAAAGTATTCGCAGATCAGGCAGCCTAGACCAAGGGGAAAGGGGGAATTTAGATTATGACACCTACCGACAACTGATTCCGGAAAACTGGAAACAGATTTAAGAGAGAAGATGGTCAAATAGGGCGTGTACTATCTGCACTCTCTTCACTTTACACAGCAGGGCACGACCCTCAGTATCAATTGCAAAATATGGAAAATAAATCATCCATAAATAGAAGAGGATTTGGTAGCATTTTGCCTGTTTTTAGCAGTCCCTCATAGTCATGGACTCAGTAGCGACTCAAATTTCATTCTATTCTATTCACTGTATAAAAGATTATACGGCCTAGCTCATCCACACGCTCATATGGACCTAACACTTTTAATCCCAAGCAAGTCAACAACAATCACAACCCCTTAGCTTTAGATTAGGACAAAAATATTAATAAAAAATATAAAAAAACAACCACAACCCCAACTCCACTATGTATGGGTGCAGTAATGATCATGTTTGACCAACACTCCTGTAGTTCCACTGTATATATATAGAGGCGAGATGGAGTCTGATGAGGGAGGTGATGAGAGCTGCTTTTCTTAAAAACACTGACTGAGTCTGTCCGATTGCCACTAGGGAACATCCAAACATCCGTCTACTTACTCGCGAGGAAAGAATGATGGCAATTTCGTCGGATTTGAAGAGAAACTGCATGCATGGAATGAAGTACAATGTTTTAGGGCGCGTTTTTGAAAGTATGCAGTGCAGGGATAAGTTGGGTGACGGTTAATGGTAGTTATCGACGATGGCTTTTCTATTTCTTCTGCGTCGGGATACACTTTGTCGATTTTACTAGGCTCGATAATTAGTAGTCTGGTGGCTGTGTTTTGTGGAGTAGTCGAATTGAACCTCTTTTATCCTCTATGATTGCATGAGCTCCCCTCTACTAACAAGTCAATGAAGTAAGAAGCGAGTTAAATTTCAATATCAAATATATAATTTGTGGTCGCCTGCATATCAACAACGTGGTTTTCTCGATACTCCCAATCATTCCACCTTCTAAAAAACAGAAAAAAATTCTCGCATGCGGCCAGACAGAAATCTAAATTGATGCCAAAGACAAAATGAATTGGTGGTAGATGAGCTACAGGCATGACGCATTATCGTTGTGTAAATTAGTTTGAATGCAAACTAGTTGGCCTGAGCGCAAACCAACCACCTACCATAGCACCTTTTAGCCACAAGTTAATCCCCAAATACCTCGCGCTTTGAGCCAGCCGCCAAATGGTGAGACGTGGATTCTCCAAAGCTTAATCCATCAATCTGCACCTTTCATACGGGCTTGAATGAGGAACATTACTGTATACATTTCGGAATACAAGTAGAACAACTTTATCGGAATTAAAGACGGCAAATTCACCAGCTTGACGTATTTTTAGCACGAGGTAAGCCTTGGGTAGGGATGAAGATGAAATGGATATGAAATGACTTACGTGAGCCGCTATTCAATTTGATCAAAATGTGCTTTTGACTCAGATCCAGCTCATGATCTGAAGGTAGTTGCCCAGACAGCAGAAAAGCCCCCCCCAGGTTATCGAAATTGGAGTTATTGGCGGCCGAGTCGACCCTGTTACAGCTGATGTGATGATTTCCAAGCGGGCAGTAGTATGTGCACGATGTGGCAACGGTGATAAAGCATGCTAGGTAAGTGTAAATCTTGAGCTTCATTGCGCTGCTTGGGCTGACGAGCTCGCTTTGGTGAATGGAAGGGAGAAGTAGCAGTGAGGAAAGAGAAGTTTGTTCGCTTTTGCCTCGTGGTGGCAGGTGGTTATTAACCTGACATGCCATGCACTTTGGCGCATCCCAGAGGATAAAGACGGGTTTGCTCAACCGTATCTCTCGCGCGCCAATGTAGTGGTGAAATGATCCTAATCATCCAAGGCTCGCTTGACAACATGGAAGTATCAGAGATTCATGATTGAGTCGTTTGATAACAACTTAAATTGGCCTGATTTGGTCACACCACCATCTATTTTCATGTTATTTGTTGTAACCTATCCACTTTTCCCGTATTTGATTCTACTGGTCTGATTGGGCGGATAGGTCGATGTAGATATTGTAATTGAGTTGGAGGAAGCTTGCCAGTGGATACCACTGTAATTTAGATGCCACTTCTTTGTACCTGTCTCTCATAGTAACGTAGACGTACACTCAACCATCCTCATTCTGATCCATGTTGCTGTTTTGGCACGGCATTATTGCTGGTCAAGACGATGCCTTGTAGTCGTAAATATATTTCAACGCCACTAATATTAGCCCGAAGGATGAAGGCTCTTACTGCCTCAGTCCGTCAGGCAATAACCCTGCCTGCCAGTGATTGATTGATATATTTCAAGGTCCCAGGCACCAACCCAGTGCCTTATGGCATGGGACTGGTGGGCTCGGTAAGGATCATCCTGAATAGCTGTGCCCTACTCGTTTCCACCACACTGTCACTGTGTGACTCTGACAACAACAAACAAAACCCAAATTAAATGAAGCAAATTAACATGCAGGAGGGATGCTAGCATATCTTATCTTATGTCCCCTCAGTCATTTCTCACGTCCCGACAAAATAATTACTCCGGCCCTCGCATCCAGCTGAGGGCGGGTAATCCTTGCAGATGCTATCAACATTTCGAGACTTTCCGGTCCAGGAGATGGTTGGTATAGTCCTCCACGGTCATGGATCTTCTCAACCTGCGCATTACAGAGGCATTCTTCCGGCATCGGAATACTACCACCAAGTCTTGTCTTATCCATGTAATTTACCTTGGTGGATACTTGGAGTCACGTCATAGTAGATATACGTGACTGTGTAACTAAACCGTGGGATGTATTTTTTCATTTTTTTTTCATTAACGTGCTAGATAAAGTGACTACCGGAGGTTAAGACTGAACACCTGTACGTGGTGTCTTCTCAGGCAACACTACAAACACCACCATGGTTGGATGGTGCAGTGGTACATCATCTTGGCCGGTTTCTCAAGTATAATCTGGATTGCTAGAACACATATCTCACCCGAGACAAGAGACCGCTGGTTTGAATCCGGCAAAAATAAACTACTGTTCTTGCGGCGCTAGTATGCTTGGATAATCAAAGATTTTAAATTTCCCTTTGGTGGGTACTTGCGGAGGAGGGTCGACTGTTTGCGAAGCGAACATACCTCATAGTGGTATTTGCAAATGATATCCAGAGTATGAGTGTCTCTAACGGCAAAAGAGACATCCAATGTGTATACATAGTACCGGTCATGTGTCATAGCTAAACAGTTGAATACACATTAAATGATTTTAAAAAAAAGCCAAAGATGGTTGTTGCCGTGGTCCGCCTCCTGGTGGTGTTCTCCGGCATAGTTTGAGTAGCCTAGGCACCTACTCCACTTGGGAAGGAGACACCTCAGACCACATTTCGCGCGGAGAAAATCCAGTGGATGATGAATGCATGCCTTGATAACTCAGAGGTTTTGAGACGTTTCCTTGGCTGGGTATTCACGGATGAGGGTTGACTTGGGGTGAAGAAAAAGCCGCTATGACTTCCCAGTACTCTTCTTGTATATTGAGTCGTCTTTTCTGTACATTTTCTCCGATATTGTGTCATAGCTAGATAGCCGCATATGCAATTAAAATCTGGTGCAAAAAAAGTGACTCCCGTCGCACTCCTGAGGTTCCGAGTGGATTAGAATGTGTAAAAAGTGGGATCAGCTTAGCTATATGATGGTGTGGGTTACGGGTGTCTCGTGGCTCCAAAATAGTAGTACGTTTAGTAGAGCTTAAGACTAGAAGTAACTTCATATTCTATTATTACAGGGTATCGTCTATATAAGTACAGTATTCCTTATCTTGTAACCGGACTCCGACGTGAACAACATTACATAAGCATTACTATTTATGATAGCCTCGTACTAACTGGACGTCTGTCAATTATAAATCCTCACTCCTACAGGAGCTTAAGCACGGGTGTGGCCTGGCTGGAACAGGTTGACTACCATAAGTACATCTACCTCGTTCCACCTAAATGAACGGACGACCTCAGACTTCACCCATGTGTCGAATCATGTAAAGCCCAACCGTCCAGAGAACCCTCTTTTGATGCGCCGAAGCGTATATTCCTCCTCAGCCTCGGCCACCACGCGCCCGAGCCCTTGACATTCTCATTGACTTCGTAATATAACTGCCGTCCAATATCTCATCGTTGCTCTAGCCTTGCAACTTCATATCGTACCGTCGGGTTGTTTTCGTCATTGTGAATTTGTGTGATTCCCTCGGTGCATCTTCCATTTTCTTCCTCCTCTGGACACGTCCCGATTCCATAATGACTTTACCCATTTGGTGTAGGATCGACTGAAAAATACTTCGTTGCAAGTAAATACGAAGTTTGAGGGATGTCATTTGTTTGAATGCGGTCCCCAGACAGACCTAGGTCTATTCGTGAATCGTATGTTCGTGGTGATGAATTTTTATTCGACTTTCTTGCGGTTGTGAAATCTCTGTCGCTGATGTTCCGACCAGAATACCAAGTGCAACTCCTTCAATCCGAAAACCCATCAAAAAGATTCATCCCACCCTTGTTCGTGACTGAATCTCGGCTCTGGGAGAATATTTCACGCACAGGTTCGTAGAGGACACCATTGACAGGTGTTCAGCCTTCGTCCTCCGGTATGTTGGGTTGTGTAATGCATATGTAGATATTATGGACCCAACTAGAGCTCGATGGAATAGAGATAATGAATCAGATAGAGATTGATGGGGAACGAGATGGTCATTTCTCGTAGGAGAGAAATGATATCACAAGGGAATGTTCTAGCACTAGGCTGTGAACAAGACAGTAAGTCTAGAGCAAGATATAAGGAGGTCTCAACCTCCTTTCGCTTTCTTAACTTGAAAGTTTCTTTTGTGTGAGAATATAGACACAAGTCATATATTTTCCACGAAAACAAAGGAAATTTCAATTTAACGGTCTATTTTTTTTAAAATCATTTAATGTGTATTCAGCTATTTAGTTATGACACAAATCTAACGGTCTAGTATCAGCGCTCCGCGCCCCAACCCCTTCCATTTCATGGTTTCATCATAAATATTATTCCTCGTCCATACTGAGAGCTGTGGACAATGTCACAGGTTTGCTTTTGAAGCATCCAGCTTCCTGCGCAAACGTTGAAAAATATTTGGGGCATTTGGGCCCCAGAAGAATTTATAGAAACTGCTGGTATGGAGTGGAACCCCTTAGTCGTCGGGTATGACGAGTATGTGGTCTGCAATTCATGAAATGCGTTGGTGTAGTCTCCTCTCCGCAAGAACTCTTGAGTGACCATCTATACTTTGGTCCGCCCTAAACACGAGCATCACGAGAGAAGTCATGGTGACTAGACGGGCTAGAACCAGCAATCTCCTCCCCGATGGCATAGAAGTTGAGGTTATCCTGAATCTGCTGGAGAAACTGGTCCGCATGACTCACCACAGCACCATTCGGTATCAGTTCTACCATAGGGCGCCGTCTTTATTCTCTAGTTTTACCAAACGAATTACTAGGCTGACCGTTATTCTTGTTCACCTTCACTCTCTATCCTCACCTTTGTTATGACTACAATGCAAGTCCAAGCTTTCTTTTTCCAATGCCGTCGACTCCACCATCGTCTCGAGAAGGCGGCTATCTCTTCACATACATGCCCTTACATGCAGTCATGGATGAGCATTATAGATGACTTGATTCCATTCTTAGCCCGAGAACATGCAATAAGTTGGAATCCATCAGAAAACCAAAATCTGCGTCGTACGAGAGTTATCGCCCAGAGCTACCTTTAGTATTAGTCGTGCAAAGAATGGAACGCTGCGAGTAATAGTGGAGGCTCGCAGATTAATTTATCGGCCTGTGGTTGAATGTTCCCCTACAATCACTTGCTGGGATGCCCCATAGGTTGGCACAAGAGTGCTATTACAGGGAGCCTTAAATGGCGCGACATCTACCTACCACCACTTTATTACCAGCTTGTTTCTTGGCGAAATCTGGACCAGTCTAGAATCGCGGGAGTGTTCGGCTCTCTGGATAGGGGATGGATCTGGTCCCATAAAGATGCAGTTCATGACTCGAGGCCCGATTATCCAGTTCCTAGATGGAACGAGGCACTAAGAGCCTGTGAGGGTGGTATGTCTTGTGTGTTGCTTGCTCTGGTTACAGGGATTGAAGTGTATACATGAGATATCAAAGTTATGTGGAGTTTTAATTTGTTCTTCGGTTGAGCGAGCACTATCCCTTGACGACTTTATCGAATAACTAGGCACCAAGACCAAACGCTTGTCTACTTGTCTTCTACAAACATGCGGGCCTAGGTTGAGCCATGAAAGAGAGTAAGATTAAGAGCCTTGGACAAAATGGCAGCCGTAGAAGAGCGTGTTGGTTTACTTGTGGTCGAGACTGCGAAGGGGATTCCACGCCTGCACAGCCCTACATAATCATTCATCAACTCCCCCGAATACGCGCCGCAGACCAGTCAGTTGTTCGTCTTGAAAACAAAAGACGCCTTTTGCCATATTGGCTTTTCCTGAATCATCTCCGCGCTAAAATCTATAATACATGGTATGTGATATGGGAGTGTAAACTTGCGCTAGAACAGCTAAGATAGTTCATGGGGAGATATCATGATTACACATTGGGAGAAGCTCGTCCTCATGCCCTGACTAATTCGCTTGTAGACCGATCATATAACTGGTATGTAGCGCACGAAACCACTTGTATTCCCGTTGTGTAAAGAATAATCTACTCAATGCTCCGCGATGCCATAAAAACTGCCTACGCATCAGCTACTAGGTCTATCATACCCATCGCAGTGGGGTACAACAAGATCATCTCGCAACTTACCAAAGCAATCCAAGAACCACTGGATGCGCTAACATGTTCATGTCACCCTCGCGCCCAGGACGAAAAGCCAAGATTCTCGTAGGTTCCTAACGGATTCAGCACCCCCTGGTGAACCAGCAATGGGAATCCCCACGATTAGAATGAAAAAGAAAAGCTGTACTCAAATCGTCTGCCCTACATTGTTGTAAACTCAAAGAGGACATGAATGAAAACAAAACAAATAACGAATCCAGTCCATTCGATCCTACTAATGAGACCCGAATTTGATAAAGCGTCGGATCTGGTTGCATCTTGGATCTCCATTAGGTCTATCTCCTTGACAACGCTCATCGGAAGACTTCAAAGCATAGAAAAGATGTTCATCGAAGGAACCACAAGAGTCATCGAACCTGTGCCCAAAACTTCGGCCACACGGCAAATACTCTATGAGAGTTCCTTATTGATCGTGGCTCGCACAATGCGAACGACTGCCGCGTTCTCGAACTAACTCTGTCTCTTTGTTGACTTGGGCGTTGCTGTAAAATACCAATAACGGCAAACTCTGCAGCCCTGTAAGCGCCGTCTCGAGTTCCACGTCACGCGCGCCTACTCCTGGCACCAGCTCACTGAAACTATACCCCGTGCATATGCTCTACCATTGAATGCAACTCCCACACTGAGAACCACAACTATCGGGGGGCGCATCGTACCAGCAGACCTAGTAGCCTAGTGTGCATAGCTCGAGCTAAACCAGTAACAAGAGAGCAACTTGAAACTATTTGCTGAAAATTGTGTAGCTACAGGGCGGGCAACTGGTGCGTAATTACAACAAATTCGCTGTAAGACATGTAGTGACAATTGCTGCTGCTGCTGCCGCTGTTATGGAGCAGACTAAATACAACTTATCTATCGTTCAGACCTCTAGCACACATAAAATTCTCATTAACGACTCCGTTGTCAGGGACTCTGTCTAGATCAGCATTATTCCACGTCAAATACTAATCTTAGCGCGAAGCATAAGCTTCAGTCAGTTAAGCTTTTTTCTCAGCCTCTAAGTGTATTCAGCCATCTAGTTATGCCAATGGTTAGTGCTATTTTATTTATTTATTATTAAAGTCCTAAGCTAAAGCTCTAGGTCCACTATAGGTACAAGACTGGTGGAGCCGGTGGGGATCACTGCTTGCAGGCCCAACTCATTCCAACCGCGGGACTCGCTACAGAAATAGTAGAAGTTAGATTACGACTTAGAAGATACCACCCACTCCAACTCCGCAATAGAAACTCCATCTTTTAACTCTAGATTCAAGTACATACAATTTTCCTCAGAGAAACGACACTTCTCGCCTCGTTCTCTTTCGTGTCATTCGGTATGGTAATGACTAGTTTGTCTCATCCCCGCTGAGAGCAGTGGATGAGTAATGATTAGTGCTATGTTAACATGTTGGGTGATTTTTTCTGACCTCAGAGAAACTCCTACTGTGAGTTTCATTCGCAGATACTACTACGAGGTAGGTTCGTTTGCACAGAACATTAGATCCCCTTCCGTAGCTACCCAACATTGGGAAATTCAAAAACTTTTCGTTAACAAAGCATACGAGTGTCGCGAGAAATATGGTCAGACATTGCTTGACTAGAAGCCGCCATCTTCTGTCTCAGGTGGGAAAGGTATCCGAGCTATCCAGACTCTACTTGGAACACAGGCCTCGAAGACATGTCACTGACTATCCAGCTATGGCAGAGCTTACAGTGTCGGCTACACTCTCGCAATCGAAGTCGTGGTGGAATATCTTGAATCGTTGCCTCTTGGGTCAACCTCTTTGGTATTGCGAAATTTGACTGAATCTGGGCCTGGAAGAATATTTCACTCCCAGGCTCGTAGAAGACACCGCATACAGGTGTTCAGTCTTTGCTCTCCCATTTAATTGTATATAGCTATCCAGCCATGACAGATTATCATTGCTATTTGTACATGTTGCATGATTTGTTTGACTCCGGAGAAATCCATACAGTGGATTCCATTTGCAAATACCACTATATGTGCGCTTGTCCACAAATAACAGTTGATCCTCCTCCGTGGGTACCCAAGCAATATGAAGTTTCAAAACATTTATTTACTTAAACGCGCGAGAATCCAGAAAGATACAGTTGAGAGTTGTTGACTCGAACTAGCATGTCTCTATATAGAGTGGGATTGGTGTTAGGTCTTTCCAACTCGGCTTTAGAGATCAGCCCAGAGGATGCATCACTAGCCATCAAAGTATTTTTGTGTATATAATTTTGCATGTATATTCGCAAATGTAGTAACAGCGAATAAAATTATCTTCACTTTTAAAACCTTCAAAGTATATAAATTTAATGCTCGAGATAGTATCCATCTTTGACATTATCTCGTGCACTTACTCTGATTTCCGTCACGTCCATCCCAAAGTATTGCATCGCAAATTTCTGAATCCCGATTTTCACCCTCCTCGCATCAGAGTAATTTTGAAGGCGTGTTGTTATTGATTAGCTGAGGCTAGAGACTGGTTTGACAAGAGGTTTAGTCATGGGAATGAGGGTGTACTAGATCGTACTTGTAGACTTGACAAGACTCAAGTCGGAGCCGTTGTAGCTGGTTGTGAAAGACCGATACCTCAAGTGGCCGTACATTATTGCCTAATGGGCTAACTTGTTTGATCTTGCTGAGCTTTGCTGAATAAGGCTCTGGGTTAATTGATTACTCTCAATTCATGTCGTCCCAATCAGCGGCCTTTAGACTCAGGAGCCTTGCATAGATTTCATCCGGGCTATTAATCCTTAGGGAACAACAATTCTCTAACATATAAGGAACCTCAATCAAATCCCTTACCCATACGGAAGGCTGTATTTAATAAACCATCACCAGCTTCATTTCAAGAATGTCAACTCTTGCGCTGGGATAGGCTGCATAAACGATAGAACCCCTCAAGCTCAGTGCTCAATATCTGATTCTATAAAACCTGCATTGCTCCACTTTATAACTTTTGCCAGCAAAAAATCACTTGCTTCGCTACTTTCAGGGATGAGACACTTACTTGGATTTACAAGTAGGCCGAGCCAAACTCCCATTTCAAAATATTACCAATGCTTGAGCCTCAGAAAACAAAAATGGCGCCGGTCATTCACCAATGTCACGAAGCATTCATTTTCTTGTAAACTCTCTTGTCTAAAACAAGCATCAATTCAGAATACTATTGGAAGTTTACCCAAGAATGTGGCTTATATAGCATTAGGAAGTAATCTAGGAGATCGAGTCGGATGGATTGAAAAGGCGTGTATTGAAATGTCGAACCGAGGAATAGACGTGAAGAGAACCAGCTCTTTATGGGAAACAAAACCGATGTACATTACCGACCAGGCCAACTTTTTGAATGGTGTTTGCGAGGTAGGCTCTTTATTGCTACCCATTTATCATCTCTGACAGCCTCAGAGGTAGAAACTGCCCTACAGCCAATCGAGCTTTTAGATCAACTTCAAACGATCGAAAATGAATTAGGTCGTAAAAAAATCATCGATAAAGGGCCTCGAAATATAGATTTAGATATCCTACTTTATGCCGATGATGTGATCGACCATTGCCGCCTCAAAGTCCCTCACCTTGGTATATATGAGCGAGAATTTGTCCTTAGACCCCTATCAGAGTAATAGAGTTTCTCTAAGAGAAAGGTACAAGAATTCTAACGACAACTAGGCTGATCTCACAAAAAATTCTGGCTAAATCTCGTGAAAAAACTGTCAAGGACTACCTCGATGCCCTTCCTCCTTCAGAAATTTCGACTATCACACCCCTAGCTCATGGCCAAGAGCTTATCCATAGTATGAGATCCGATCGTCAAACCCAAATGATGGCCATTTTAAATCTTACACCCGATTCATTCTCAGGTGATACCCAAGGCAACGATTTGATCAAAAGGAAAAAATTTCTCTCGGATACTATCTCCAGTGGTGCCTGCATCATTGATTTTGGCGGACAGAGTAGCAAGCCATTTGCAGCCAATGTTTCATGCGACGAAGAAATAACGAGAGTCATTCCGGCGATCACGTGGGCTCAAGATGAGCGTCACAAGCACAAAACCCGTCCTTTTGCCATAAGTGTGGATACTTATCGTGCTGATGTAGCTGAGGCTGCCGTAAAAGCTGGTGCAGACATAATAAATGACGTTTCTGGTGGAACTTTGGACGCACGAATGCTTCCGACTGTAGCACGGCTAGGAAAAACGGTTTGCCTCACGCATATGCGCGGAACGCCAAACTCTATGAACAGGCTCACGAATTATCCAGCAGGACTTATTCCAACCATAGCCTCTGAACTTCTTGAGCGCATCTCAGCAGCAGAAGCGGCTGGCATTCGACGCTGGCGTATTATTCTTGATCCCGGAATTGGCTTTGCCAAAACAGTCGAACAAAATCTTGAGATCCTTCGGAGGCTAAATGAGCTAAGGAACTGGCCAGGACTTAAAGGATTTCCTTGGCTGCTGGGAACGAGTCGGAAAGGCTTTATTGGGAGGATTACAGGCGTCGAAGTGCCTTCTGAACGTACATGGGGTACAGCGGCTACGGTAGCAGCCGCCATAGCTGGAGGCGCTGATATTGTTAGAGTACATGATGTGAATGAGATGATGCCAGTTATTCGTATGTCAAATGCCATTTGGCGGGCTTAATTCCCAATACCGAAGGCTCTTCGGAAAGATATTGGAAAAGCGAAGCTTCATATGACCATTTCTATCTTGAAATCTATACGCTGCATTTTTGTCGCTGGAAATCCCTTAACGCCAGAGAATTCCTCGATTTACCTTGAAAATGAAACACTGATGATTGTCCTCTTATAGTCTAAGAAGTTAAATTTCCCTCCTGTTCCGGGCCCTGTTATTTTTCAAAGGCTACTAGCTCTACTGATGATGTTTGATTTAATATTTGAAACATCAATACCATTGGGTATTTTTGACACAAAAGCTAAGATTAAAACTCAAGACTTGATGTGGGTGTTGTATTTCAGATAGCTTAACAGAATACCCCTATTTTGAAAGCCATAATAGGGCTGAGCTGAAAGAAAATAAAAATTCCATTTATCTTGCTCTAGCTATTTCGAAGCATTTAAGATGACTCCGCTGTCCCAACTTTCTGGGTGGAATAACAATATTATATACTTGTTTAGCTGCGATATCAAGCCTATATCCTGGAGCTTTTAGATATCATCTGTTTGGTTAATTCCCTAATTGTGTGAAATCTATGGAGGAGATAAATAGGGCAGATTTGATCACTTCATGAACTAATCTGATCCAATTTGACGCTCGGGAATTCCATATCCGCAAAGCCGATCAAAAATTGCTGCTAGGGTCCATCACGCTCTTACAAGCATAGACAAATAGGCTCTCATTGATTAATATTTAATCTGCTACTTGAGCCAACGAATATCTAGTATGTTGAGCTGCTCTGTACCCCAGGCAACACCCTTTGCGGTGTTCACACCTCCTTTTGCTTAGGATAAAATATCTCTGATATATTACGCACGATGGTGAAGTAGGCTTCGCTTGCAGCTAACGCCTATTTGGACGTAGCCTGGATTATACATCATTTGGATTAGGTCCCAGCCGAGGAGTTCTAATCTATCTGGGCTGCTTTGTAAGCAACTATTCTATCGATTCACGAGGTCACGGTTCAGACTGCGACTAGTTCGAGCTCGGCCTCTCGATTGATCTCTGGACCTTTCCCATACTAAGCAGGCATGTGACTCAAGTTACAAACTGCATGGTAAATCGCAGTCCCAAAAATGGTACAAGTCAAGCTTTGTGTGCTGGGTACCGTATTCTCAAGAGGTATTGGAGTCGGGCAATTCATCTATAAAGTCGTGAGAGCCGTCAGATTGTTGGAAAAAGTCTCCTAATGGCCCACGTCGAAATCAATCTAGCCTCTCATTAAGCTGCCTCATGAAATACTCTCGTTGTCCGTGGATACAGACCCGTACGCCAAGTCCATATATCAAACGATAAACGAAGTGATGGCAGGACTTTCAATGAGGATTAACGTAGAACATAGGGGGAATATGCCCAACACCTCTCAGTGGTATCCCATTCAAACCTCCAGCCCTCACCGTAGAGTCTACAGAGCCAAGATTAAATACTAACGTCTTCACTTCGATGAGGATTCCCAATCGCTTTCGCGGTCTGTATCGTTTTCATCCATAAGCACATCCCCCTATCACCATTATCATGAAGCTAACCACGATCAGATCAGATGGTAGGGTCGAAGCTCTCTCATCACCCACCCTTGATCATGGGGAAAAAGCCATCCGATGAGTTTCCGGAGCGTTCCCAGCACCTCATACGGCGATGGTGGATCGGATGAAGTCGTCCTCGACTATTGCAAAGAAGGGAGATATAGATGAATATGCACATCTCGTGTGGTCCCGGTGTCTAGGCCTCGCCTGGATGGGGCTGCGGGGTTTTTTGAGACTTTTTCCCGCGCACGCAGTCTCCATTGCTACCATTTTTATTTTTCTTGGGTAGAAGATTCCTTGGAAAAGGTAGCTGTATTCCATGGGTAAACACTGAGCTGAATGGCTATCCATTAAGGGCAATATATCAATGGTCTTTCAAGAAACATGAGAGGCAGGGAGCACTGTACAAGGTATGATCTGGGTCAGAGAGAAGCCCAATGTGCTAGATAGTCATTGACATAAGAAGCTCAGTAAGCTTTTATTGTCATGGCTAAATGGCTGAGTACAATATGAAATTAAGAAAAAGAAGCTCAATAAATAAATACACTCACTAGACTGCAACATTGGCAGGCCCTATAGCTAGCTAGCCTGCAGATTCCACCCCTGCCGTGCTCGCGCAGACGGTATCAATCCAAGGGATTGCCGGCAAAGACGAATTCTTCACCTTTCAGTGGTGACGGTGTAATCGCTCAGTATGCTCTGCATATCTGGGATAGCCAAGAAGAATCACATCCGAATCGAAGTCGAAAGCAACCTCAAGCATATCTCCATTTGATGACCTCTCGACAATTCCTTTCTTGCCATTATCATCTGAGTCCTCAACCTCTTTCCAACCACGCCTCGTCTCGCCTCAACAACCAATAAAGAAGTTACTCCAATTGCAAACAGGAGCTTGCCCCATTAATTACCGGCCATCACCGACTACAAATTTACGACGCTACGTATACCCGCAAGGAGGAAATCAAGTCATAATATACAAAGCTCTGGTCATGGTTTATGGGGGACTGATGCTCTAATGAGGCTCTACATCTTGAGGAAGGATAGGCGGCTAGGATGTGGTGCGAGAGGGAGAACAGGTCTCAGATGACCATGCCGAGACTAACATTTTCGAGGGGATTCCCACTATGGAACGTTTGTGGGCGCCAAGATTCAGATTTCGGCTAATTAGCCAGGAGAGCTTCTTTTGTCGATGAGTCAACGGCACTCTCCAGCGCCCTGAACGGAACAAAAGAAGTTGGGATAAGCTAACACACAGCAATCACGCTCTATCAAGACTTTCCTGACATTTCAGCATGATCTCAGGAAGGAGTTGGAAGGAGGCTAGAAAGCCAGAGTGTGAATTCCCTGAGGTACACACAAGTCTGCAGCGCCCAGCTGGCCGGCCTCTTCGAACGCTTCAGAAGGGTCACTATGTCTTCGGATTTAGTTTTAATGTCGGTAGTAGGAGAGCTCCGCACCCAGTGTTTTTTGCAATTTTTCCCGGCTGCCATACACCCGCAAATGGCCATCGCTTCGTTGGCTGGAGAGGGGAGATAATGAAGGGCGAAGGGCTCCTCTAAGTGTATGATCAAATGAGGACTTGTGAGGGGTGGTACTGTTTAAGGGGAGCTGTATGGGAGGCATAGGAGGGGATATACTACTAACATAGGTATCCTTGGCCTGTAGGCAGAGAGGACCTGCATGTCCTACATAGTCATAGACTCAGACAGGACAATAAAATGATTTAATAATAATAATAATCCAAGGGATTAATCCCGTAACTTTAGGTTGGACATCGTTTGACAGGACCTAATCCAAACACTACGCGTCCTCGTTTAGTAAGTCTATTTTACTCATAAGATTTTCAGCTGTCTAGTTATGAGAAAAACTACATATAATTCCTGACCCAAAGACTCCGCTCTTACATCTATCAATCAATTTTGTGTCATTTCCAATTTAGTCTCCCTTCTGTGCTGCCATGCACCTGGACGTATGCAAATAAGGTAGCAAAGCTTCCCTTCCTCCTCTTGTCCGAAATAAGACCACGACTTCATTTTCAATCCTACAGGCGGCACTTTTGACAGGACCCTATGCCACAGCTGCGTGTTTGAATACAAATCCAAAGGATTTAAAAGGTTGCTACTCTTTTTGCCGGAGGCGCTCAGTTTTCAATCACAAGAAATCGAGTCGACTTTCATCTGCCTGTCTTCGGAAGCTTAGCTCAACACCAAGCCATCCACTGGAATAGATTTGAGATGAAGAAGAGATAAATAAGTTAGCGCCGTATTACCTAATCCATGTAGGCTAAGTCAAAATACTCACAGGGACAAATACTCTAAGATTGGGCGCTTGAGAGTGCTATGATTGTATTATTGTTGATGGATCTCTAAAAGAGTGTCCAGGATGACAATCTACTTTGAAGTTCACCTCATTCAACCAAGTGATGAGCTCAAAGTACCCTCTCTAAACGGCCAAATAAATAATAATCGCGCCCTAGACGACTCTTGGTGCCCCAGCGGCCTTTTACATGGTGGGCGAGATGATAGAGCATGATCAGAAAGCCTGAATCGGCGTAGCTATATTATAAATGTTTATGAACATGTTAGGCAAGTGGCATCCTCCGTATTCTTAAAGATGTGGAGTGCGGGTAACACTGGGCTGTTTCAGGGAATCTGCCATGGAGTATAAAAAGATCATCCTGCTTAAATGACCGGAGTATCTCATGTTGTGCTGGTGATGACCGAGATAATAATGCACGAGAAAACTGACTTCTTGATGAAAAAGTAGAACCTTGCTGGTGATTAAATGGTGACTAGGAGGATACCGGAGCACTGCATGGAAAGCATTTCTAGAAAATACTACCAGATGGATGATACTTTAATTTTCTGGATTAGTTTTTTAGGAAAATGCTGTTAGTATAGTAAGCTCATATGTGTATACAAGATGCCTTTTCTACCTCTAAGATCTGTTTAGTTTTGAATATCGCCATATCGACTGTTCACATTGATTTAAGATTCTTCATCCCAAAATCTGAAGCCGAATGTCCTTCGCAAGTTCTTACCTCAACGCCACGTACTTTGCCAATTTATTGAATCTTATAAAGGGTGATGATATAAGTGGTGTTATATATTTGGTATCTTCAATTGAGTCAATGATGCCACCCATGGGTTTGAATACTTTTTGGTAATATAGAAAAAATCGGGGACGGATTAAAATATTATCTTGCTGGTCGTACATCATCGTATTGGGGTTACAAATGTATTCCGCTCAAAGTCTGTCTGTCCATAATACTTGCAGATTGCAATGTAACTACTCGCCTGTAGAAGTGTCTTACTGATTAATATAACGATCGGTAATATCTAATTTATCTCCTATCTGTTTCCTTTTTGGCCCTTCGTGCTGTAAACATGTGATTACATCTATCCTAATAAGTCTACGAATATACAAAAATGTGTAGTTCCTTTATACGTATAGGCCAGGAGTATCTATGCGTCCGGTTGTTTACCCTATTTGATGCCTCATTTATGGCTTCTTTCCAGAGGTCGTGCCTACACGGGTCTACATTTGAGTACGCACTTATAGAAACTATTATTCTTTTTTGTCACACGTCTCTAGCCAACGAAACGATTGCCATTTGCGGGTTTATGGACGCAGGGAAAAATCACAGGGTACAGAGCTCTCCTAGTACCGATACTAGAACTAAATCCGAAGATATAGTGACCCTTCTGAAGTGTTTGAAAAGGCAGGCCAGCCAGACACTACATACTTGTAGGTACCTCGGGGAATTGATACTCTACCTTTCTAGTCTCCTTCCAACTTCTTCTCGACGGTCATGCTGAAATGTCAGAAAAGTCTGGACAGAGCGTGGTTGTTCCATGGTAGCTTTGCCCAAATTTTTTGTGTTTTCTATAGAGCTGGGGAGTACCGTAGACTCATCTACAATAGAATTACTCCTGGCTAATTTTCCGAAATCTTAGTCTTGTCGCCCACAAACATTTCAAAGTTGAAAACCCCTTGAAAATATTGGTCCTAATATGGTCTTCAGAGAGCTGTTTCCCTCTCGCTCCACATCTCAGCCGCCTATCCTTCCTCAAGATGTATAACTCCACCAGAGCATCAGTCCCCCATAAACTATGACCCGAGTTTTGTATATTATAACTTAATTTTCTTCTTGCGAGCATACGTAGAATCTTAGATTTGAAATTGGGAGATGGTTTGTTATTGGTATGGCAAGCCCCCGTTTGTAATGGGAGTAAATTCTTTATCGGCCGTTGAGGTGAGATTATTTGTTGCGTAAAAGTTGTGAACTCTGGAAATGGTGAGACCAACATTGATGAGAAGTCGTCGTATATTGATACGTTCGTGTGTGCTTTTGACTTCGAATCAGGTGCGATTCTTTTGGCTATCCCAGATATCCAGAGCATACGGAGCGATTACACCAGCACCGCTGAAAGTTAAAGAATTCGCCTTAGCCGGCGCCAGGCCAAATTCAGATGGTACCTCTACAGATGATAAGATGCAGTCACGATAAAGTTTGAGTTTAAAAGTAGTGTATAAATTTTGAACGAAACATATCGTGATCTGGTAGGCTGATCTTTACATGCGCTCTGCATGCTCATCTCCTGATCAAGCGCCTTTTCCCTTCCTTCTAGTTCCAATCTATCTCGTTCGATTTTTGAAGTTCACGGGCGCAGTTTTCCGTTAGAAAATCTCAAATGCTGTATTGGGTACGTGATGTGCTCAGTGCTCAGCTCGACCCGAAAATAGTTGGTTTGTATCGGCGACCACTGGGTACCAAGAGAGAGCGCTTCAATCATTTTTGGGAGAGAAAATTGTGGACGTGATCGATTAGAGCAAATAACTCAATGTTTACGTAACTCAATGTCGCCTCGATCAGAGCCGGGAGAGATGCGTCGGGGCTGGGTGCACAGGTACGACGCGGTGTCATTCCCAACAATCTTCATGCGTGATTTCCATGTCACATGTTCAGCATCTTTATGCGTGACTATCCCATCTTCTCTGTAACATGGATACGAGAATCTCCAGCATTTCCCCTGTAATAGAAGCTCGTTACACTTGTGGCAAGTTACCCGTCATGGACACGTTCTCTCGTCCCGCCTGACCTGCAATTCCCGCTAGAGATGACGAAAACTGAGCACTTGTCAGCATTGAAATCAGTTCCCAGTGCTAGTTTCCATCAAATTGTACGATACCGAATAATTTGGCTCTCAAGACATTGATTCAAGGCTCCCCACTGTATTAATCTTCAACTTGAGCAAAATGTATACCGACCGAAGCGTTATTAAGTCTACAAGTACAACTTATTACATCCACGTTGCAATGACCACGCCTATCGGCGACTCGGTATCTGGCATCAGCTGATCTCCAAATTCATGCTCACTACTTTATGGTTATCCGCAGAAAAAATACAAGTCGTGGCGCAAAAAGGGTAGCAAGGCAGATTTTCAGCATGGACGTGAGAAATATCTAGATAAGATAATACTAAGAATAAATACAACATCTTGAGGTGTCAAAAGCCAATCTTTATTCCGAAGTATTTACATTAAATTTAATATTTTTTTTGCATCAGATTTTAATTGCGTACGCGGCTATCTAGCTATGATATAATATCAGAGGAAAAATAAATAAAAGACGACTCAATTTTAGCTGGAGCACTCATGCCTCGGATTTCATTTGCAAGTTGCAGTGGGAAGTTATGGCGGCTTTTTCTTCACCCCCCAAGTCAGCCCTCATCCGTGAATACCTACCCAAAGATACGTCTCAAACCCCCCAAGTTCTCGAAGTATGCCTCCATCATCAACTAACTTTTCTCCGCGCGAAATGGGGTCTAAGGCGTCTCCTTCCCAAGTGGAGTAGGTGCCCAGGCTATTCAAGCTATACCAGAGAACACCACCAGGAGACATACCATGGTACCTTCCATCGTTTGCGTGTTTTTATAATGTCAGCTGCACTCTCGCAAGCGAAGTCTTGGCGCGCACAAAGCTCAATTCGTAAAACTCCTTGCCAAAAATCGAAATCTCATGTCCGTCGAGGTTATATTCTTCCTTTGCATCATCTTGTCAACTTGTCCTGATCCCTCTCATTTCCATTCTAAAAAACTGTCTCCCAGACTTGTGCGCCACGCTTTGTTTCCTCCGTCGGGTATAAATATCGGCGTGGGCGTGTATTTGGCGTCCAGCTGAGGCCAGAGAAAGTCGACGAGATGTGTAGTCGTTCGAATGAGGATGTACTTGGTCATACTTGCAGACTTGACGAGACTTGGGTAGGACTCAGACCATTCGGGAGTGAAAAATTTACATGGAGTATTTTGAATCATTGCCTCGTGGGCCAACTTCTATCGTATTGCGAAACTTGACTGAACTTGGCTCTGGGAGAATATGCCACTCCCAGGTTCGTAAAAGGCACCGTGTACAGGTGTTCAGTCATGCCCTTCACTTTGAATGTTCCGACACGCTATTTATGTCAAGCAAGGACTCAAGGGTTGAAAGCTAATAAAGCTAGAGGACAAAGCTATGCCTACAAGTTACATGTATAATGAGATTGGAATTAAGTGAGTAGTGATAAAGAAGTTATCAGTGCTTCCATAACGCCAGACTTCCGTGGTCATCCTAATTCAACTCAATACCTGTTTACTACATCCCGAGCCACTTCACATTGAAAAGCATTGCTTTCTCTACAAATTGGTCTACGAGAGCGTAGACTACACTCTTCAAAAATATCTTGGTTGGATGGTACTGTGGTACATTGTCCGGACCGGTTCACCAACCAGAGTCTGGACAGCTTGGAGGCCCAATCTACATGAGAAGATCGCTGGCTTAGGTCTAACAAGAATCGGCCTTATTTCTAGCGGCCATCGTATACAGAATGCTTCGAAAACCAAAAGTTCAAAATCTTTGATATAATGGACACCTTCGAACGAGGATCGAACGTTTTTTGTAAACAAACATACCTTATAGGGGTAGCTCCAAATAAAATCTAGAGTATCAGTGTGTCTGAAGTTAGAAGAGTTGTGTAACGTGTACAGAAAGGACTAGTTACGTGACATTGCTAGATAGCTGAATACACATTAATTGGTTCAAAAAAGGACATTATCTAGGGCCATCATTGCCTCTTTTTTAAAAGGTTACAGCATCAATCGATCATTCTGTATCGATTATCAAACGTCTATACCATGATGGGCTTTCAAAAGTTCAACTTCAAAATGTCAATACCTAGTACTCCCACTCAAGGATTTCTGCCACTCATAATCCTGATTCCTCAACATTTATCAGAGCGTTAGGACTTGCTTAAATAATCTGTGCATAAGACCATATCATAGTCTCCTATTAGGTTTAATTACAGTGCAAAGCTCGAACAATATTTACACTGATCTTGAATCAACATAGGCATCGTCAACTGACCCTTCCAAAACCCCAGTACCCAAAGAGCTTAAGCATGCTTCGTATCGTCCAGGACTGTGATCTAGCAACATGCTCTTCCTAAATCTTAACTCTCCAAACTGTCTCTCGACATTTTTGACATATCTAACGACAACTCGCGTAGTTGGTCGTCTCATTTGCTCTTTAGTAACTCCTCTCCGGTAAATGTCCGGTATCGTCTGGATTAATAACACCTCTCCGGGCGGAACAAGTTTGGTGCTCAACATACATGCCCTTAGCGCCTTAAGTGTTGAATAAGCCCATTTATCATCTTCATCTAGCGATCCATGACGATTATACCATTTGTCCCAAAATTTTGCAATAATTTCATGCCATAGTCGTCTTGTTACCTCTCCCTTAGCACCCGAATCATCGGTTTTAAATACTAAAGCCACAGTCTGCATGTCGTGTAACATACCCAGTGAAAGAAACGGAACAATATCATGGTCATTTACAATCGTCGTAATAAGGCCACGAGTAGCTTTTCGCAGCGAGGGTGACATGGTAGCCGGAGGCCCATAGGCATATACATGGATACGTCGACCGGTTGGGAGTTGAATGGGCATACCGTCAGATTTATTCATCGCCAAAGGTTGAAGATTTGTAGTAAAGAAAGCTGCTGAATCAGAATCTGGTTCTGAGATCATGATGGCCAATAAAGCTGACACTCCTCCACCCAAGGAATGTCCACATATTACTAGACCGTACTCTGGATATTCGTCCAAGGCAGCGGCGATGGTAACCATTACTCGGCCACCTCCACCATGTAGGAGTCGATGAGCTGAAGCATGAATTCCCTTGTGCACAATGTAAGCTTTGCCACGATACATAATTTCATCAAAGTCACAGGTCATGTCCGTCAGAACATCTTCAAATCCTAGAGTCCCACGACATGTGAGGACTACAGCTTTAGAGGCATGATCTAGAGAGACAAAATGAACCATAGGTACTCCAGTGTTAGTGTTGCCACTCGAGTCTGTCCCACCTTGAGGATCGACAAATGAGGAAAGTAAAATTGTGGAAGGAGGCAGTTGAGTATGCTTTGAAAAGGAATGGTGTTCATGGTGATGCGAGGAATCAGCATCCCTATCAGTGCTGCCAGTAGTAATTCCCATTATTCGAAGAAATTTGGACCCGTAAGATGCAGATGCAAAACGCATATACCTAGTTATATTTCTCACCATATGATGGTTCGGGAATATACCATTCGTGAGGCCCGTCTTTGACATTATTTCCAGATTACTGAATACGCTGCGAGGTCGGGTTAATAGCTGGGAAGTTGAGCTAATGTCATGCCTGGGGTGTGTACTAGGATTATGGCTTTTTGAACGTTTATGACTTCTCCCGTTCAAATATTGCGGTGCTACCGTAGCAATTTGTTTTTCCGACCTGGCGCGAATCAATCTTTGCACCTTTGTGTGTGTAAGGAGACCGGTCGATGTACCAAGATCATTTTTAGCCTGAGATCTTATAAAGTTATGACAGTCTTTGGGTACACGGTAGTAGTCGTAAGTTGAATGAATCCCAGGTGTTTTCAAGTGATTTAAATCTAAAAACTGAAGGTAACCAATCTTTCTCCGATAAGATCCTCGACCTATGTTGTCAGAAATGTTTAAGACCGGGTTTGAAGAAGGTGTATAATTGGAAAAATTCGAGCATGCAGGTCCCCTAGATAATTTTGGCTTTGTCTTCAAATTTGGTTTGTTTCTAAAAATATTGAGGGATGATTCTTCATCGTTGGTAGAATGAAGAGTTAGTTCTTGTTCATATCCTAGGTCTATAATTTCGTTTGGTGGGGAGATTTCAGGGCTTCCTGATGACGTTGGTGATCTATACAGGTCTCGATGCTTGCGTTTGATATTTGTCATGGGATAGTAATATCGATTTTCGGTCTCAGAGGTTCGAGAAGCATATGCCACTGACTTGTCTAAGCTCTTTCTTCGCTTATATGACGGCCTGGATCTAGAGGCTGTTGGAAAGATCTGTCTGGAATCTACCGTGTCACCACTGGCCTTCAAATTGACCAATGGCGATGAGGTATCTCTGATCGATAATTTAGCTGAGACTATGATTTTAGCTAAGTTTTTCTAGAAAAAAATAAGGATTAAGGTTGAAGGCAAACCTTTGGTTTTGGGATCAAGTCTAGTTTCGAGTACTTGTTCGTCTAAAACTCCCGCAGCGCAACTATTTTTATGGCCAAATAGTAATTTTTCGTTTTCCGTGGTATTTGATGGTAGCTTCATGGAACTAGATTCATCTGAGTCCATCTCTTTGTCCCAGGGATAATTCGGGGTTTTTTTATCATTTAAGACAACCACATCCCAAATCACGACTGCGTCATCATTCTCAAATTCTGTAATATTTCGGCACCATTGTTGCAGCAATGCAAGTCCACTAATTCCAACTACCAGATCCGTAACACTAACTTTTTCTCCTTCCCGCCCGGTGGCTGGATTTTGAAATTCTCTTCTTATCAGCGAGACAATACCAGCGATTGCTCGGCTCGAGTCGGTACTGCCGAGTAAGCTATCCAGCGCATTCAAAAATAATTGGCATACCCTGCAGGTGGAGTTCAAAACAGAATTTGATAAGTAGAATCCAGCCGAGGTCGCAAAGGAAATATTAGTTATACTTGAGTGCAAGGTGGTTAAGCTCTTTCTCATAAGTTGTTCTGCCTCGACTTTACCCATTAAACCATTGCTACGTTCAACGACATCCTGTCCTGATCGTATGATTATGTCTTCCATAATAGACCTGGTCAACTCAAGACCAGTTAGAGTAGTTGTGCGTGCTCCATTCAGTATGATTCCTCCAAAAAATGAGCCCAGTCGAAGATAAAGTGAGCTCGAACGAGTCAGAAAGCTAACTGCACTTGCTAAGGTAGAAGGAAGAAGCGTAGAGCTAGATTTTTCCATATTTTTTAATCCGTTTTCAAATTCTTCATGATGTACCAGCTCCATGACTGGGTGGAGTGTAATAATGATTCTGAAATTGTCTTAGGCGTACTTTCTGTCAATTTTTTCATTGTAAACGAGGTTGACATTATATTGAAAGAATTGTTTTGATAAGGACCATGGTATCCTCGTGATAATCTAGGGCCACGATAATAAGTAGGTTTGCATAATTTCTCTCAAGCCGTTTCTAGTGGCAATGAGGGGGTTCTCCTAGTATGTTTTTGTTTGGCATGTGACCCAGTGACGACTACCTAAACAGAAGGGACTAAAATAATTTTGAATACAATCTATACTACAACCGCAGTCAGCAGATCTCCGATCGAGTGAGAATGCGTAGAATATTTGTCTTTGATCAGACTAATCTGTGGTTAATTAGTCTTCTGCACACTCCCTGTGGACACAAGATTTTGAACTTGTCCCGGAATTTTGGGTCAGTCAGCTACAGCTTTGTGAACATTTTTGTGGCAGTGTTAAAGCAGAAATTTTACAGTAGCATCGACCAGCGTACAGCACGATACTATGTAGATCGCAAAATGATCTACCATCGATTTATGTCCCACTGACAAAATTTAAGGCCCGGGCCTAGCGTGGCGGCCAGTCTTCCATATTATTCTTCGGTAGAAATAGCACTCACAGTAAATTTGACAAAGAAAAACGAGGATTTTTAGAAGGAAACAGTGTTCTACTGTGAGCGGAGAAGAATTGTTACCAATCTGCAATTTATTCTCAGTCAATCTAGACCTTGTTCTTGTCTTGAAAATCTGCTAGATAGCCAAATCCATTGTATGAGAATTTGAAGAATTCTAGGATAGTTATACGACATCACTTTTGCATCTAAGGTTGCAGGCTGTTTTGGGGGGTATTTTATCGCTCTGAGCGCAATATAGATCTGCCATACATGATAGGCCTGGAGCCAGCTTGCGACAGCAATTTCCGATAGTATGCGTCCTTAGAAAGAGGAGACTTTTGGGCCCAGCTGAGCGCCAAGCGAAGAATTGAAGATAGACAATGTTGTATCCGGGCTAATGGCGCCGCACAGGTACGTGACACGGACAGATGATCCAGTGTCACATTGCTACTTGGGTGATGATTTCGTTGACTGATGATCAGGCATTTAGCGAGCCATGTCTATGTGAACTACATTCGTCTTAGGCCACGAGAGGTGGGTAACAAATTATGGAAATAAAGTGGAAATTTTTAATTCGATGAATGGCTTGTTTTGAAGATTCGGCTCATGAAAATTGCACAGCTGCTTAACTCTTTACAACATATCCAGTCTTCTTACAGAAGCTTCCTTGGCAAGCATTCCTTCACATAAAGTTTAGCCAAATAATTGAGAGAGTTTGTGATCTATTTATCTTCAACGGAGACACTCGTTTGGACGAGTACTATACTTAGATCATATAACTATTATTTCAAGAGACTTTTCTGTTCTGATTCGTCTCTTCACGCATGACGTTTTTATATCGCTTTATTGCCCCTACCATTGATTGCATGTAATTTTGAGCCCCTTGAATTATCCAAGAGACAAAGTCTTGATAATTACCTTGCACATGGATACAAGAATTTGGCCGTAAGTAATTGACGAGAGCTCAATGATTCGCAGAAATTTAACCTGGCAAGGCTCAACGTCACCTGATTAGGTTTTTGCTAGAGCAAAGTCATAATTTAAAAATCAAATGGAAAAAGATCGTTTTTGAGACGGAGATTCTCTCCTGACATATCTTGAAGCTGAAATTCTTTCAACCCGTCCGAGCCTTTAGGCTTATTAAGTTCTAAGAAAGGATGAAGTGAAGAACCTAAGTGAGATTTGTGAGCCTGCGTTGATTCGACCACTTTGCGGGATATCAGAAATTTCTGATGGAAAAGGATGATAATTTTCTATGTTGTCGCGGAACCGTTTGGAACCTCAACTTTAGGGTTAGGAGACCCGTTAAGGAAATCGGAAGATGGGCTAATCGACGCCATAAGATAGGTCACTTCTTGAACATTCACGTGACTATATCTCATAGACTCAATTAACCCCTGGCGGTTGCGTTTAAAGAATATGCTTGACAACCTTGCAAATGATTGGAAAGCCGCAAACATTATTACAGATGAGACAACAGGCAGAAAAAGGATTACATACAGAAACACACCCTCAGATATCCACCGGAACCTTAGTAGGGCCCAAAGCAGTATTGCAATTCAGATAAGAAATGAACACATTGGTCTTAATTCTTATCTGTACCGAAGGTAGGTCCCGGGAGTGATTAATCCAAAATGTCAGTGTGGATATCCATCTCAAAATGTCAAACATATGGTCTTGGCGTGTCCTCAGTGGGCAATGGGAAGAGGAGAGACGCTACAAAAGGTAAAAGACAGGTCATTTGCGGCAATGATGAACAGCCCTGATGACATGGAAAGAATTACAAAACAGATCCTGGCAAAAGGCTGGTTTGAACAATTCTGGCTTGCAGGAGTAGTAGAAATAGCATTAGACGAAAAGATGAGACGATGTGGACAAGGATAAGACGGAGTTCACACTGTATAAACAGTGTAAACGCACTTCCTGTAGGAAACCTCAGACAACAAATAGACACGAGACAGATAGTTGTGGGGGGTTTTTACCGAATTTGGTTTCCTCCTGTGTAAATATTGTGGCTAGATATTCCTGCATGGGCCCATAGGGTACCTGAACGGGCTAAACGAAATCAAATCAAACCTTGCAAATGAGGGAGTCGTTTTTTTTTGCATCAGATTTGAATTGCGTATGCAGCTATCTAGCTATGACACAATATCAGAGAAAATATGCAGAAAAGATGACTCAATTTACAAGTAGAGCACTCATGCCTCGGATTTCATTTGCAACTACCACTGCGAAGTTATGGCAGCTTTTTCTTCACCCCAAGTCAACCCTCATCCGTGAATACCCACCTAGGAAAACGTCTCAAAAACCCTGAGTTATCTAGACATGCCTTCACCATCTAATGAAATTTCTCCACGCTAAATGTAGTCTGAGGTGTCTCCTTCTCAAGTGGAGTAGGTGCCCAGGCTACTCAAAATAAACCAGTGAACACCACCATCCCATATCTCATCCTGCACACATGACTACTTGTAATGCCGTTACGTAGAAACTGGATCTTCCTTATGCGCCATAATGCTATACTGCCATAATAACTACCTATGCATCGGCTACTAAATCTACCATAATACATAGCTGAGCATAACCGGACCACATGAAATGCGCATATTCATCTATATCTCCCTTCCTCATAGAGTTAGAGGCCATCTTGATCCAATCCACCATATCCGCATCAGATGCTGAGTACACTTCGGAAACTCATCGGATGGCTTCTCCATGGTTGAGAGTTGGTGATGAGAAGGACTTCGACCCTACCATCTGATCTGATCATGGCTAGCTACATGATAATGGTGATAGGCGGATGTGCTTAAGGTTGAAGACGATATAGACCGCGAAAGTGTTTGGGAATCTTCATCGAAGTGAGTACTTTTTTTACTCAATCTCGGCTCTGCAGACTCCACAGTGAGAGCTGGAGGTTAGTAGGGAACACCACTGACAGGTGTTGAGAATAGCCCTCCACAAAGAAGTTTATCTAATATGATAAAATGATAAATATTACGAGTTGAAGTCTAGAGAACTACTTTGCAGTAACTCCACCTTCCCTGAATGAAACTAAATAATCTAAAATAACTCAACACAGACTACAACAAGATCTAGATCAGAACTCCAACCATGACCTCTTTAAAATCGAGTCCTGCTGACCCAAAACCGATGAGGACGAAGACCAAGCACCTTTCCACAGTGTCATCTACGAACCTGGGAATAAAATATCTTATCATCGTCAAGTTCAGTCAAATTCAGCTATACCAAAAAAGTCGGCTCTTGAGGCAATGATTCAAGACCCTTCACCAGATCAAGTTTGTATTCGGAGAAAGATTGGTTCCAACTTGAACATCATCCAGTCTACATATTTCACTTATGATATCCTGATTTCCTTGACTAGGTCGTTTCCATCAACAATGCACTGCGTTTACCACCGTACTGGTGTGAAAAGGCAGCGAAGACATACTTGGATAATCAAAGCTTTTTGATACTTCTCCTTGATTGGTAGTCGCGCAATTTGATGGCTATGTCTAGATTTTACATAAAACGGTTTGGAATGCCTATGCGGTGATAGGTGGTCTAGTTGTCATAGTAACGTAACTGCCCAGTAATGGAGAGGGTTGATGTTATTATTGACACTGGCGTCGAGTTAGGCCGAGTAGACATTTAAAGTAGTGCTCGCTCACGTCCTAGGGAACCGTACCGCATCTAGTTAGACTTCCTTATTATGTACACATCCTATCTTATCCACATTCTATATTAACTCTATTGTTTATATCATGTCCCGTGACTTTTAGTTTGTATACTCTCTCCCCCCCCCTGACACAGAGGAGGATGGTGCGGTGGTTCTCGTTCCTGAATAGGACTCAGCCCGCGGGCACCACCCAATATTAATCATATTGCCCACAGGATCTATGAGCGTTTTTCCAGTTTCTTTCAGATGTGGCATGGCCGAGGTAAGCTTAGATCATTCTATCGACGCCGACCCGTTCACGTGATAATGCTTTGCGACGCTTACACCCTGAGCCTTCAAATATGATAGATGGTCTATGCATGATATGGCTACAAACGCGGAGCAACATATCCGGGCATGGACGAAACATCGGCACCTGTCTCCAATCGCCCTGCGGCCCAGAGCTTGCCCACCTCCTTGCAATCGTACATTTGGCACGCGACGCTACCGCTTGCCATCACGCATGCCTCTTCTGCCGTGCCCTACCTGCTTCACGTGCCGCGCCTATCCTACCTACCACTGATTCTACCTCGACTCAACCTCTTCTTTGGGCCTGGCACCGTCGGCTCTAGCTTCTCGCATCGCGGCCGCGCTCTACCTAACCTGCCTATCGGCCTTCTATGTGATATATTCGCGCCGCCCTTACCATGGGCGCTCGAGCTGGGCAGTGGCCCAGTGTATGAGACTCATGATACATTTATCAATAGCCTCAAAGAGGTAAGCACCCCTGGAATTCTCCCGTCATCGTCGTCACTACTGCTCCCTAACCCGTGGGCCCACGCTACCCCTCTGTCTAGGCTGACTTTGTGCGAAATGGCACGGCTAGGGGCGTGCTGGCCATGTCCAAAGAAGATTCGAAACAGCTCTGGCACGCCATAATAGACAGTAAGTTCCCGCTCTCTATCTCTGCCGTCCTCCTATCCGCTGACAGCTAATTCAGACGATTTCGATGCCTTCCGACACATCAATCGAACCCTCCTCAATCCACCATCGCGCCTCAAACACATCCCCATCCGCCTCTACCTCCCCCCTCCGCCGCTTGCTGCTGTCGCATACCAAGCCGTTCAACAGCCAATCACTCCAGAAACATCACCCGGCGAGGTCCAGACACTTGGTTCCGCGCTGGCCCTTATGCTGCCATCTTTGTTCCAAGGATCGATAGAGAGCGCTCAAGCAGAGCCTATCTTGCACGGTGCACCTGTACCTCTCTATGCACCCCTTGAAGAGCTTATGCGAGAGGCGGCTTACGCAGATGGATGGCTACATATATGTATTCGTCTCTCTATAAACTGACTCACGATCTTGAATTCATCAACCCACGCCTACCATACGCTCACTGCTACCGGCGAGGTACTTGGAGCTAGGGGGACGGGCCGATGTCACAGATCAGTGCATGATTGGTCATGGAAATAATATTGAGACTAGGCTGCAGTAGAGGCACGGATGCATAAAATTTTCGCAAATGTCATTGCTCTTCCAAGTACGCGTAGCACAAAACTGCTAGGCTCGTAGCATCATTACCCTAAATTTATGGAGCCGCTTTTTAGCTCTTTATATGGTTGCTGGGACGCAATAGTAAGATGAAATTGCACGCTAAAATATTTCTATTATTGATCCGTATCATCGTCATCTGTATTAAACAACTCCACGATTATGTTCCCGCTCTTGCCGACCTTCTCGCCGACAGTTGACCCGTCCGTTACACTGTAGACGACTCTAGGCAAGCTTTGAACGAGTTGAAATTCAAACTGGTGATCATACTGCTCTGGCTTGGAGACATCTTCGGTGTTTCCTTCCTGTATAAACTCAAAGCACTCAATAAATGCATAGAGCTCTTCAATACTATCTTCACTTCGAAACCTGCGCGTGATTCTAGCGGCTCCATACTTTTCTGGCATGCGAAACCCAATTCGTACGATTCCCTTCTCATCGAGTCCAGGCTCGGGCTTGATGGTCGTCGCCCGCCATTTTCGCCACTGAATCCTTTTCTCTGCGAGTAGGGCCTTGGCTGCTTCGTCAAATTTTCGCTGACGCTCAGACTCTGCAGCTTCTTCCTCTGCCTGCCTCTTTAGCCTTGCCCTTTCTTTGTCACGCGCGAGACTCCTCTCATACGCCGAGTCCTGCTCCTGCCTCAACGTGCGCTCAAACTTCTGAGCTAACCGGCTGGCACGTGTTGCCACCAATTGTTCCTCATGTTTGAGTATACAAGACCTTAGTTTGGAAAGATAATTGACGGCGCTCATAGGACCGGATAGGGCTGTTATGACCGACATGGAGGTGGTGGAAATAACTGGGGTATGGGCCACCACGGCTGTGTAGGGGAACTCGGAGCACTTAACCGCAGCCGAGACTTGGTATGCTTCCGTATCTCTCACATCCCCTGCCCAAAGAATAATATTGGAGCTCTCATCGCTCAAATATGCCTGAATATGTGCATCTAGCAGGGTATCCCTCACAAACTTTGTGGTTTCATCATGTTCAGGGGAGAATAGGACGATTACGAGAAATTTCAGTTCGGCCTTAGCGAGATCAAGAGCCTGAGCATAGCCGCCTTCATAGAAGGGGAGCCTGTTGGGGCCATATTCTTCCTCAAATTCCCGCTTTAGCCGTGCAGCCGAGTCACGAGGTTTCAACGGGCGGCGACCTAGACTTTGTTGATACGAAGCGCTATTCCGAAGTCGAACAAATCTGGTCAGTGGGCTTAGGTAGGCAAGGATGCTGAGCGAAGAAAGGACAGATTTGTATAAAAGATTGAAAGGGGCTAGAAATATGGCTAGAATAAATGGTGGTTTGCGAATCTCATCGACATCAAGTTGCGGTACTATCCGCGGTGCAGGATCTGGCCGTGGCTGACGTACTGAAGGGAGTACGGAGTTTAAAAGAGCGGTTTCCTGGAGATTTTCGAGTCTCCTAGGTCTATCGATGGATGGTCCCTGAGATGAAATAGCTTCCACGGTTGGATCAAGAGTTTCACCATCGAAAAATTTTGCAATCGCTATCTGTGTATTATTAGCTTTTACATAGCAAATTTAACGTGTTGTATACGAGAACGATACCTCGACGTTCCACTGTGATCTTCGGAGTAAAGGAATTGCCGTTTCAATATCTTGATCAGTGACGGAGGAGTAAGTTTGCAAGGCTAGCTGTTGTTGTTCTGTAAGATTATTGTTATCAGAGGCCATCGTAGCCATGTTGAGTTGACCTCGGCAGTAATATTCCGCGTGGCATAAAAGGGCTGTGGCATGGAAAATACTGAATCCGCATTGTCGGAAAGGAATAACCCTTGCGCCGGCACCAATGTTACCGCCCCGCGCTAGCAACCTTTTAGTGCATACGTCAATATGGATACTATGTGCCGACGGATAAGAATATCCACTTCCTCACGAGCATAGCCTAGGGGCGCTTAGATCGGCTTCTTTCCCTTGCCATAGAAGCTTAGTGTTGAAGATGTTTGATAGACTCAGGCGGGGCATTCAGTCTTTATCCTAAACTTGTCCCATGTTTAAATACCCACTGGAACCTCCCCTTAAACCGATGTCCATTGTTAGAATATTTGTTGCGCTACATGTGTGCCGAAGAAAGTTTGCAGAGACCTAGAGACACCATGGCAGCCACTCGACTTAACCAACCAGACCTGCGCAAGCCAGCTGATTCCCCTAAATCCAAAGGAAGAGGTACCCTAATCTTCCATCTAGAAATCAGAAAGCGGAAGATTGCTGACGCAATAAACCTCACAGAAAATGCAAAAGAGACTCTCTGCAGAAATGTCCTCATCTACGGACATTGTAGATACGAGGACCAAGGCTGTTCCTTCAACCATGACCTGAAAAAAACACTCTCAACACCACCAGATTCGTAAGTACAATTCATTTCTATCTCGCATACTTGCTCGTCAAAGACATGGGACTGCGTCCCAATTGAGCCATACAGGATAGAGATCAGGTGAACACCAAGAGGCACTTAACGCAAGGACTCCTTAGAGAAGCTATCCGGAGAAAATGTTACACGAAATTAAATATCCAAGGTTTTATGTCCTGTAGCATAAGCGCAGTTTCCAGTGTCTTTCTTGAGGACATCGCTTGGAGCAAAGGGTTACTGTCAACCGGGAATTGTAGGAGACGTTTCTAAAAAGAACAGTTTCCTCGCCAAAAAATCATCGATGAAATAACTGAAATCAGTAGCGAAAGAACGCAACTTCCTAAATTGCTATATCGTCTAATCGGGGCTTTCAAATCCAAAACTTCTGTAAATCAGTCTTACTAGGATATTCCAATGACTTCATCTCAAAAAATCCAGAACATTACTCTTTTTCAGACGCATTTCAACATCCAGTAAAATAAAATTATGGTAAAACGAAGTGCTTTATGAAAAGTTCTAGAATTGAAAGAAAGCTGTCTCAAAAGTATTGAGACGAAAACATAGGAAATTTATAATTGAAAGACACAATGCTTTTCAGTCCAATATCTTAAATTATTGTAGCATCTCTACTACTACGCCCATATAGTTGCGCTCCACTTAGATCTGACGAGTAGCCCATATCATCGGACAGCAATTTAGGAGTGCCTTTTCAACAAAAATCGAGATAAGGAGAAATGAATTATTTGCAACAAAAAATTGAGGCAATCATTTCATAAAAGTTTCCTAGGAGTCTAAAGTTTCAGGATCAAAATCACAAAATTACTATCCTTAAACTACTAGAAACTCATTAAAATTCAAGATCAAAAGTTCTCGCGTCATTGTCAAGGTTTACCAATGACTCGACCTTCACTTAAACGTAGCAAAAAACTACGTCTTCTGCGACATTATTCAAGCTTCACATCAAGTCGAACTAAGAAAATAGCTAGTGGCAATGAGTAGGAGTCTTCAAATGCTTATCATTATCACAATAAGGCCTTACTTCTATGCATAATTACTCGCATGAAGAGTGCTGTCAGCCTTATATATCAATAAGAATTAAAACTAATACCCGGACCCCTATCTCATGTCATACGTTAAACATTTTCAAACTTTTTGCTTATCAGAGTCTTCACTGACATAGGTTGTTACAGGAAAAAATCCTTGAGTTATGATTCGCCTGCTTTCACGCCCGCAGCTCCTATTGCAAAGATCTCTTCTATATCATCTCAGGCAGTAAATGCCGTACCGTTCACACCTCGCTATCATAATGGTTAATATCCTCACCTCGCCTTAATATTATTGCTAAAATTTAAAGGCACTGTGACTTCAAATGTGCAGGAATCAGATTTCGTTGCATCATTTAACCCTGCGTCTATCAAAGAGTTTAAACCCTCCAACTATGATGCCACTCAATCGGTGAGCTTCTGCGCAAGTCAAAATATACAGAAGTAACTAATGTTATATAGCTTGGCATAAATGAAGCTGTTGCTGATCAATCTTTTGATCCGTTCAACCTTAATCCTATTAATCAGACTCTTCCACCAACTCCCTTCAATCCATATCTGGAAGATAATACCCATGTCGCTAATTCAGGGGGATATTTTCAGGCCCAACCATCTTTCTCGAATCTCGGACAACCTGTATGATGACAACCCCCTCATCCCTCAACGACTAATTGTTTTAGCTTCAATATCATCTATATTCTCCCATCGGTCCACACAGAGAGGACCTTCTTGCTTACCAAAGACTTGCACACGACTTCTTCATTGCTAACGATACGCGTGAGAATTTGCAAAAAAAGTCAGAGGCTACTCGTCAGATCATACCTAGTAGGCCGAATCATCCGTTCCTCCTCAAAAAAGCTAACTTTTAGATTCGCAACTTCCAACCGTCGATCATTATCACACTCTGGTCCCGTTGGATACCAATCATCATGAAAGTGCGGCTGCTTTTGGCTACCCAAGCTGGGTCTACAAAGCAGTTTCTTCAAGAAACGGCTACACCTATGTTCTGCGAAGATTGAAAGGCACTAACCACCAAGCTTCACCCTGTTCTATGCTGACCTAGTCAGGTTACCGTCTAAGTAATGAAAAGGCTATCCGATCTGTGAAAGACTGGAAGCGCGTCGATAACGGTGGAGTCGTATCTGTTGTGGACGCTTTCACTACTCGAGCTTTTGGCGATAGCTCTCTGATATTTGTATACAACTATCATCCACTCTCCAAGACTCTTATTGAGCATCATCTCAGCAATACAAATCGATACGCTAACCGTTTGGGAACCACTCCAATCCCCGAACAGATAATTTGGAGTTACATTGTGCAGATTGCATCTGCAATAAAATCTGTACACGATGCCAAGCTCGCAGTCCGCTGCTTCGATGCTAGTAAGATCATATTAACGGAGAAGAACAGGATTCGTCTAAATGCGTGTTCAATCTACGATGTACTCCAGTTTGAGCAGAACCGATCCTTATCCGACCTACAGCAAGAGGACTTTGTCCTATTTGGCAAATTTATATTGTCTCTTACAAGCAACAGTTTTAACATCATTCATCAACCTAAAATAAGTACGGACCACTTGGCACGTGTATATAGTGCCGAATTTCGAGATACGGTCATGTGGCTCCTTACGCCAGCGGTTGCACCCGCAACTAAAGATATTTGTGATTTTATTCGGGGGATATCCACTCATGTGGTTACCTCCTATGATTCATCGCTTCACGCAAACGATTCTTTAACCTCGACACTCTGCGGTGAGCTTGAAAACGGAAGACTCTTTCGCCTTATGGCCAAACTTGGTGTTATTAATGAGCGACCAGAGTACGAAGGAGATGTCAAATGGTCAGAAGTTGGCGAGCGTTACATTCTAAAGTTATTTAGAGATTACGTATTTCATCAAGTCGACGCCCAAGGTAAGCCAGCATTAGACCTTGGTCATATCCTCGAAAGTCTTAACAAGCTGGACGCGGGCTCGGCTCAGCAAATTAAACTCGTGAGTCGGGACGATCAGGATTGCATGTTTGTATCATATAAGGAGCTAAAGAAACAAGTTGATTCCGCTTTCAAGGAGCTAAGTGGACAGAGTGGAAAGAGCTATCAACTTCAATGCGTCTGATAAGTATCGGCAGTTGAGTGGAATTAAGCTAGAGGTTTTATCTGTAACCTGGAAATTGGTCACACAAACATGTGCGATACTTCAGACAAGAAGCTTACGTGTGCTTCAATTTGGACTAAAATTAAAAACAGAGCACCAATATCATGCGCCCAAATTATTTCACGTTGGATGAATTGTTGTAAGAGAAGGAAACGTCACGGAAGCGACCGCTATTCAGGTTGGCCATTTGTATGAAAATTGATTGTTTCGGGATATCTCGCGTATTGATCAAAGGAGGTTGGTGGTAGGCATGAGTACTTTTAAACATCATCCATCTGTTTATACCCATTCTGGTTGTCACCTTTTTGGAGGGATAAGAGGTGTTTAGGGCCTGTTACAGATTTTTTGTTTATTATAAAATTAGTATCGGTAAACTTCAGATAATTGGAATTTTCAGCTCAAGTTTTAAATTACTACACAATCTGTGACCTGAGCTTCTTCATCCATTATAACTGAAGATGTGTGCTCAGTTACATTTACGCAGTCTTGACGACGCTCCTCGCGCTCGTGGGTCAGGGCTCATAGCCCTACGCTCCTTGTTTGTGAGTTTCTCCTTTTTTAGCTCATGGATATTACAAATAGATAACCCAAATATTGGCGCTTTCTCTCCAAGCTAGTCTTCAGGCTGCACAAATGGGTTCGGAATCTCTTCACTCCCATCCATGGGGCTTATTAGAACAAGAAGAGTCCCTCGCGCGACTATAAGACCGAGCGGTCGGGTGGTAATTTTATTTTCTTCGTCTATTTTCTAATTAGTTTTAGGCTTGTCGGCATGTAAATTTGAATAGCTAAGCGTACCGTGCATAATTTCTTCTACATCATCGAGCACGAGATTCATGAGAGCATCATAACCCTTCAGCGTTCCTGTAACTGCCAAAGTGTTAGTTGATCTTTCCCCATGGCGAGACCAGGCTTTCTAGGCGGCGGTACGCGTGTATGGTAAATACCTTCACGGCCACCTGTGAACTTGACGGCAATCTTCTGGTCCAGATACTTGCTGAGATCGAGGATATTCTCCTTTTTTGCTCGTTCAGTGCCCTGCCCACCATGGGCTCCCTGAACACAGGCGACGTTAGTTCGGTGCATCCGGCCACAAGGGACCTTCTACGCACTCGGCCGCTCTCATGGCTGCCACGGCCCGCTCCTCCACGGCCACCGCGGCGGCTTCCCCGATGATTTCCTCGTTCTGACATGTTGCAGCGACGTCAGATGACGGCGTGGGTGAGTGTAATATCAGCTGCTGGTGAGTTTGGCGCGCGGAGTCAACGTCGTTCATGCACTGTATTTGCGTCAATCACGGCACGTGCCCAAGTTCGCGTTTACTCGAGTCCTCGCCGTCACGGGGAAATTCATTTATTACCAGGGCTGACAACAGAAACGCCTCGCCGGCAAAGACGAATTCTTCTCCTTCCAGTGGTGCCGGTGTAATCGCTCAGTATGCTCTGCATATCTGGGATGGTCAAGAAGAATCGCATCCGAATTGAAGTCAAAAGCATCCTCAAGCATACCTTCATTTGACGACTTCTCGACAATGCCTTTCTTACCATTATCATCTGAGTCCTCAACCTCTTTTTAACCAAGCCTAATTTCGCCTCAACGACCAATAAAGATGTTGCTCCAATTGCAAACAGGAGCTTGCCCCATTAATTACCGGCCATCACCGACTACAAATTTACGACGCTACGTATACCCGCAAGGAGGAAATCAAGTCATAATATACAAAGCTCTGGTCATGGTTTATGGGGGACTGATGCTCTAATGAGGCTCTACATCTTGAGGAAGGATAGGCGGCTAGGATGTGGTGCGAGAGGGAGAACAGGTCTCAGATGACCATGCCGAGACTAACATTTTCGAGGGGATTCCCACTATGGAACGTTTGTGGGCGCCAAGATCGAGATTTCGGCTAATTAGCCAGGAGAGCTTCTTTTGTCGATGAGTCAACGGCACTCTCCAGCGCCCTGGACGGAACAAAAGAAGTTGGGATAAGCTAACACACAGCAATCACGCTCTATCAAGACTTTCCTGACATTTCAGCATGATCTCAGGAAGGAGTTGGAAGGAGGCAAGAAAGCCAGAGTGTGAATTCCCCGAGGTACACACAAGTCTGCAGCGCCCAGCTGGCCGGCCTCTCCGAACGCTTCAGAAGGGTCACTATGTCTTCGGATTTAGTCTTTATGTCGGTAGGAGAGCTCCGCACCTAGTGGTTTTTGCGATTTTTCCCGGCTGCCATACACCCGCAAATGGCCATCGTTTTGTTGGCTGGAGAGGGGAGATAATGAAGGGCGAAGGGCTCCTCTAAGTGTATGATCAAATGAGGACTTGTGAGGGGTGGTACTGTTTGAGGGCAGCTATATGAGAGGCATAGGAGGGGATATACTACTAACATAGGTATCCTTGGCCTGTAGGCAGAGAGGACCTGCATGTCTTATATAGTCATAGACTAACACAGGACAAGAAAAATAAATTAATTAATACAAACGCCTCAGATGTTCCCATATCGGGATAGTCAAGCACAGTTGTAGTTCCTTTTTCTGAACCCTTATTCATCAACGCGAGTACCTGTCGGGTTCGTTTAATAACCTCCATCCTCAGCACCTCTATCACGAAGAACTCTCACGACCGTCTCAGAGCGAAAGGCTCTACTAATCAAAATAACTAATTTGTGGCAAAACTGTTTACAAAAAGCTGTTAGTGTATGTAGTGAAGTGCTGGTTAGGCCTTCTAGAGGCAGAAGATTAAACTCCAATATGACTTATATTAGAAATGACTACGACTGCTCTTCGACAATGAGCATGAGAAGAATGCTTAAGGTTTCCCTAATGAGGTATTTCCCACGCCCTGTGACCTTAAGGTCAAGGCGAATACGTTCCCACCCATCCAAGCCGATGTAACTAGCTAGTTCAGACGCAGGTGTCGGGAAAATTTGGTCACTGCTGTAGCTTGGAGGATTATGTCTCCTAGCTATTCTTCATAAATCTAATATCCCTACGGAATGGTGGCCTGGCCCACATTAGACGATGAATACTACGTACTTATTCGACTCCTGGTTTCGAAGTCAAGCAGAATATTCAAAAATTAGCAAGGGAGAACCTCGTCCAAAAAGGAGAAGACTGAGTTTCCACAAATGTTGTAATACGAGCGTGGGAGAGAAATATTCGCACAAAGTTGAGATTCAATCACGAACAAGAATAAGGTGATTCAGATTTGAATGACTGTCAGCTTGAGGGAGTTGTACTCGGTATTATGGTCGAAAAATCAATCAACAGAGGTTTCACAAGCGCAAGAAGGTTAAACAAAAACTTATCAACGCAAGCAATTGATTCACGGATGGGCCTGACTCTGCTAGATGGTAATATTCAAACAACCGATATAACTCAAACTCCTAATACATTTGTGTCGAAGTATTTCTTGGACGAACCTAAATCTACGACCCACCTTTTAACATACACCCTAATGAGTAAAATCATGATGGAAATGGAATTTCCACCGATGGGATCACGCTTTTGTCCCCAACAACAACCCAACGGTACGATGAGGAGGTGCAAAGTTAAGACAACGTCATGATCTGGGACGACATAGATATCTCGGAGTCAATGAGAATGTCAAGGGCTGGGCCACGAGGTGGCCAAGCCTGGGGAGGAATTTGAGCAACAGCGTATAAACAGCGAGCTCCTAGACTGTAGGGCCTGGTATAACTCAACATATAGGTGAAGTCTAAATTCTTTCGGTCATTTCGGTGGCACAAAGCCTGTATACTAAATAGTAGTTAACCTCATCCAGCTTGACCTCACTAGTGCTCAAGCTCCCATAGAAGTGCTGAGGATGGCAAATTGCCGAGCACGACGATAAATATATATACACACAAACAACAACCCATATTGATAAAGGCATCAGACGACCAACTATCATGCACATCTACCAGCAATAATTTAATAATCTGTATAGAATTTTTCTTGGATAAAGAAGTCCAAAATGGTACCATTGGTTGCGGAAACACGGCTCCAGGAGTAGACAGAAAATATATAGACCTGCTAGCGGCATGTTGGAACACTATCCGACCATGTTTCTACAAACTGTTCCGGGCTTGAATTCTGCTCAGTATCTACCTAGCCTGCTTAATTTTGGCAGAAGTCGTAACCAGAAGAACAGTCATGATACGACGACAGTCGAGGGATAGAAAGCAATCACCATCCTCTCATACTTAGGTAAAGGGCTAAATAGGCTTCTGAAAATTTGAATAGCGTGCCTTGAATATGTATATGATGAAGTCGTACACCAAGAGTTTGGTACGCAATCAATCTGTCCAGCGACGGACCTTGTCTCCTATGTAGCCCATCACCTCGAGGAGGCAAGCTTATAGGAATGGGCAGTTATCTTTGTAATACGAGACATTAAAGGAGTCTTCGATGCAGTACTTCACAACCGATTATTGAGGATGCAAAAGCAAGGATGGCAAACTTCGATTATCAAGTGGACGAGCTCATCTCTTGCGGATTAAGTAGTCTAAGTGCGATACTCCGGAAGACTCACCACGAAGAGAGAGCTAGATTTCTAAGTTCGGCGGGGCTCATCACTTCTATTCCTTCTGTAGGGAGATTTTTCTCAACACCCATCAGTGGTGTCCCCTACGAACTTCTAGCTCTCAACATAAAGTCTACAGACTAGAGCTTAAAACTCTTGTTCTAACTTCTATTGTGGGAAGATATGGTCATAAAAATGTACTACTGGTAAAGTGCCTGTAGCTTTTTTAGTATACTTATAATACTGACTAACAACTAAGTTCTACATTTACGATACATTCTACAGACCCTAGTCTAGACCTGTTTATAAATCAAGTGACATGTAATCTAAGGCTTGCTGACTGATAATTCAACAAATTCGATGAGGATTCCCTATCGCTTTCGTGGTCTTTATCTTCATCATCTTTAAACACAACCTCCTACTACCGTTATCATGAAACTAGCTACGATCAAATCAGATCGTAGGGTCGGAGCCCTACCCATCACCCACCGCTCGTCATGGAAGAAAAGCCATCCGATGAGTTTCCGGAGCGTACCCAGCACCCGATACGGAGTTGGTGGACCGGATCAAGTCGTCCTCGACTATTGCAAAGAAGGGAGATATAGATGAATATGCGCACCTCGTGCGGTCCCGGTGCCTAGGCCTCGCCTGGCTGGGGTTGCGGGTTTTTGAGGCTTTTTCCCGCGCACGCAGTTTCCATTGCAACCATTTTTATTTTTTTGGGTAGAAGGTTCCGTGGAAAAGGTAGCTAGATTACACGGGTAAACACTGAGCTGAATGGATATTCATTACTGGTAATATATCAGTCATCTTTCAACTAACAAAAGAGGATAAGAGCACTATACAATATGTGGTCTGGGCCAGAGAGGAGCTCAATATGTTATATGGTCAATGACCCAAGTAGTATAATATATAATCACACACACTCACTCTTCCTTCTATACATGTCAGAGCCAATAGAAGCGGCAGCTTCGCTTGAGGTCTAGTTACGCTGATGATATAGGCATTTTTGGATTTTACCGTAAGACTGCTATGTTGACTAGTGCATCTCAAGAGAAAGACAACTACCCATTAGACTTGGCTCGAAATCATGCGGTAGCTTTGACACAGAAGAGTCCGAAAAGTGCAATTCCTCTGACAGCGCCGTGAGACAGTAACTAGTGTTTACGTGAATGGGACCCTCACAGTGTCAAAAGTCAAAAATGACCATCGCAGAAGTAAGACTAGGAAATGTCTCTGGGAAGTTTCTCTGGCAAAAATCAGGGACTATCCACAAGTACGTGGGTTGTTTGCTTTATTGGGTGCTCATAATTTTTAATTAGAACCGCAAGTATTCTATTCCCAGCGCATGTCTATATTCAGAGGTTAAGAGATCATGTCAATCATGATTAGTGTATATATTCCTAGAATTCCGGGAGAAATTACGATCAGTTTGTTTTTACTAAATTATCTTTCTTTTTAATGTCAAATACATTCCGCCCGTCATAGGTTAGGCTCCCAGTTACCCAACATATAGACCTGTGGCAACATTTATGATGGTTGGGCGTGTACCTCGACCCCCAGCCGAAATCTAAGCACCATGTCACAAACTGGTGCGGCAAAGCACTGAAAATTGCACAGCATATGCTTTACTTCAACTATGTCTTTTAAGGAGTCGTTCCAGCAACTTAATCTAGAGCAGTGGACGTGTGTATAGTTTTGTTGGAAATGGAGACATAGAATGTTGTGGACGTTCGAGCCCCTCATTTCGCCTAGGTTCCCGACACGATCTCATGTGTATTTAGCAGGTTGGAATGGGTAATATGGTAGCTGTTTACGATTCCTAATGAATACATGAGCGGCTATGTGGCATGGGCCAAAGAGGCAATGATTCAAATTACCCCGCCATTTCAATCTCTCACTCCCAACGAAATCGATTCCTATCAAAGTCTCATCAAGTCTACAAGTAAGACTTAGTACATTCTCATTTCAATGACTACACCTCTCATCGACTATTCTCGGGCCTCAGACGGTCACTAAACATGCGCCTACGACAGTACAGATACCCTTTGGAGAACAAAAATTGTAATGCACAAATTAGGGAAGATTTTCAATGAGGGTAGAAGTGAGAGACATCAGGACAAGCTTACAAGATGATGCAGAGGACGGATACAATCTTGACGGGCGTGTGATTTTGAATTTTGGCAAGGAGATTCACATATTTAGGAGTCTTGTGCGCGCCAACACTTCAATTGCGACGGTATTACTGGCACTATAAAAACAAGCCAACGATGGAAGACGCCGTGGTCCGCCTCCTGGTGGTGTCCCCTGGTATGGTTTGAGTAGACTGGGCACCTACTCCACTTGGGGAGGAGAAACCTCAGACTACATTTCTCGCGGAGAAAGTGCAGTGGATGATGGAGGCATGGCTGGATAACCCAGGGTTTTTGAGACGTATCTTTGGGTGGGTATTCACGGATGAGGATTGACTTGGGGTGAAGAAAAAGCCTCCATAACTTCGCAGTGGTACTTGCAAATGAAATCCGAGTGATGAGTGCTCTTCTTGTATATTGAGTCGTCTTTTCTCTATATTTTCTCTGATATTGTGTCATAGCTAGATAGCTGCAAATGCAATTCAAATCTGATGCAAAAAAATCAAGATGTTGCGTGATAACTCAATCGTTTAATCACTCATTGAAACTTTCTCTCCATCACTTTTGTCGCCTCATATCCGCGTGGGCCTCACTAGTTAAGAAAGATCTTTCATTCACTGGAACCATGGCTGGGTAGCTGTTACTTTCAGACTTGCCGGTGAGCCCTCAGATCTGGAGAGACCCAAGGCACACCCCTCTCCTCTTCTTTTTGCATCAAATTCTAATTGCGTATGCAGCTATCTAGCTATGATATAATATTTGAAAAAATGTACAGAAAAGATGACTCAATTTACAAGGACGGAGGATGAAGACTGAACACTTATCAGTGGTGTCCTCTACGAACCTGGGGGATGAAATATTGCCCCAGAGCCGACATTCAGTCACGACAAAGGGTGAATTTGAGAGTTTTCGTCGAGTCAGCGTTCGGGAGGAGCGGTGTTGGCTCATTTTTGGTCGAAAATCCGACTGGCAGAGATTTCACAATTGCACAGCTCAACAAAATCAACCATGTACACCCCAGATACGAACCGCAGATAGACTATAACCTGTCTGATGTTCGTATTAAAATAATCTACACCTTCAAGATCTTAATTTCTTTCTCTGGAAAATCATTCCTAACCAAACTCATCTCGCGGCCCTCTCTAAAATCATCTCACCACCTATCGAAGCTATACCATACCTCCAAAAGTCATATCACCGACAAAGAAGTGAGAGAATGTCCGACACTCCGCAACTGCCAGTCGCGGTGAAGGTACGGTCGAAATACCGGCCTTGGATGCGTCCTCACCTCGACCAAAGGCACCAACAACTCGATTTGCGACGAATCGTCACCGAAGAAATACGCACGACATTTCGCCGGCATACCAACTAGAACGTTCGACAAAGGCTACGGCACCGGTGCCTCGGTCTTGAGCTCTCAGTCGCATTTTCGACCTCCACAGTTAGGTGTACGGCAGCGACGGGGCAAGGCCGGAGGGGTGGACATTCTACAAAGTTTCTGGCATGGTGGGGCTGACTAACGGACAATGGGATGCTGTATGGAGGAAAAATAGGGAATATAAACTGAGGAGGCCTTGGTGGACGACTGGATGAGGCCTCCAATTAAGAAAACGACCCCTGGATGAGATGAGGAGATGCTAAGATGAGCAAAAGCTGGGACTGAATGGAAGGGAAGAGTTACAGATCGCGAAGGTTTCAAGGGCCTCGGGCGCACGGTGGCCGAGGCTGAGGAGGAATATGCGCTTCGGCGCATCAAAAGAGGGTTCTCTGGACGATTGGGCTTGACATGATTCAATACATGGGTGAAGTCTGAGGTGGTCCGGTCATCTAGGTGGGACGAGGTAGATGTAGGAGGGCAAGACTGACACCTGTACGCGGTGCCCTCTACGAACCTGGGAGTGAAATATTCTCCCAGAGCCAAGTTCAGTCAAATTTCGCAATACCGAACAAGTTGGCCCATGAGGCAATGATTCAAGACTCTCCACCTAATCAAATTTTCACACCTGACGAGATCAATCACCACCAAAACCTCATCAAATTTGCAAGTACGACTTAGTACATCCTTATTTCAATGATCACATCTCTCGTCGACTTTCTCTGGCCTCAATTCACCACCACGTACACGCCCACGCCGATATTTATACCCGACGGAGGAAGCAAAGCGTGGCGCACAAACCTGGGAGACAGTTCTTTGGGATGGGCGTGAGAGAGATTAGGACAAGCTCACAAGGTGCTGCAGATGGTGGAAACGATCTCGACGGACGTGGATTTTAGAATTTTGACAACGAGTTTTCGAATTGAGCTTTGTGCGTGCGCCAAGACTTCGCTTGCGAGAGTGCGGGCGGCACTATAAACACCGCTGTGGTTGGATGGTGCGGTGGTACATCATCTTGGCCGGTTTCTCAAGTAAGGTCTGGATAGCTAGGACACATATCCCACCCGAGACAAGAGACCGCTGGTTCGAATCCGGCAAAACTTAACTACATTTCTCGCGGCGCTGGTATGCATGGATGATGAAGGCATACTTGGATAATCAAAGGTTTTAAATTTCCCTTTGGTGGGTATTTACGGAGGAGGGTCGACTGTTTGTGTAAGCAAACATACCTCATAGTGGTATTTGCAAATGAAATCCAGAGTATGAGTGTCTCTAACGTCAAAAGAGTCATCCAATATGTATACATAGTACCGGTCATGTGTCATAGCTAGATAGCTGAAAACACATTAAATGATTTAAAAAAAAAAAAAAAAAAAAAAAAAAAAAAAAAGAGGTAGATGTACTTAATGGTAGTTAACCTGATCCGGCCCGGCCCCACCCGTGCTTAAGCTCCAGAAGGAATGCGACGGGAACCAATGTACCTAGCACGTAAATGAACAAAACAAAACAATCAATTTATAATAGGAGCAATCATCACTCGGATTTCATTTGCAAGTACCACTGCGAAGTTATGGAGGCTTTTTCTTCACCCCAAGTCAATCCTCATCCGTGAATACCCACCCAAAGATACGTCTCAAAAACCCTGGGTTATCCAGCCATGCCTCCATCATCCACTGCACTTTCTCCGCGAGAAATGTAGTCTGAGGTTTCTCCTCCCCAAGTGGAGTAGGTGCCCAGTCTACTCAAACCATACCAGGGGACACCACCAGGAGGCGGACCACGGCGTCTTCCATCGTTGGCTTGTTTTTATAGTGCCAGTAATACCGTCGCAATTGAAGTGTTGGCGCGCACAAGACTCCTAAATATGTGAATCTCCTTGCCAAAATTCAAAATCACACGCCCGTCAAGATTGTATCCGTCCTCTGCATCATCTTGTAAGCTTGTCCTGATGTCTCTCACTTCTACCCTCATTGAAAATCTTCCCTAATTTGTGCATTACAATTTTTGTTCTCCAAAGGGTATCTGTACTGTCGTAGGCGCATGTTTAGTGACCGTCTGAGGCCCGAGAATAGTCGATGAGAGGTGTAGTCATTGAAACGAGGATGTACTAAGTCGTACTGGTAAACTTGATGAGGTTTCGGTGGAGATCGATCTCTTTGGGTAGGAAAGTTTGATTTTGTAGAGTCTTGGATCATTGCCTCGTGGGCCAAGTTATTCGGAATTGCCAAACACTCCCAGGTTCGTAGATGATACTACGTATAGGTGTTCATTCTCACCCTTCTGCCCCTCACCTCCGGACCAGCCAAGAACGTAGAATGACAAGCCCGGACCAATGCGGCCATGAGCCCGAGAGTGGCCCGTCTAGACCCAGCCGATGAGGCTGAGGTGCCTGAGGTCTTTCCTGTCTGCGTGGCCGGATAATCCCTGACTTCATCCTTGCACTTCAATACGCCCCGACCGCGCATCCAGGGTATTCGCGATCGGGGCTTCGACGTCCCCGCGTTCCTCGATGGTCGGTTCTCTCTTGCTCACCAGGTAACAGTGGCTTCATGAGAATGACAAACAGACAGTGAGACTAGGGAATAAGGTTTAGGTGGCCTTTGAGAGCCTTGAGTGTCCAGGTCTCGGGATACTGCGTTGAAAAGATAAGATGGATCCTTATCATCTGATCATGTATTCGCGTGCTCGTTAAATGAGGAGTTTCCTGCTAGGAATAGGAGAACAACCAACAACTTACATCAGACTGAACGAACTCCATAGATATTCTGTAATACTAATTATAGGTGTGCTTCGAGTCCCTAGTCGTCGTAAGTCACTTCGCAACCCCTATGCACGGATGCACAGCTTACAGCCGTGAAGCGTTGCTACGAAGGGCGCCCTGTGCACGGCAATTGAAATTTAAATTTACATGGAGCCAACGAGACGCGTCAGGTGTGAGGCGATGACGGTCAGATCACTTCGGCTTATTTTCAACCCGCGAGGATATAGTTGCATGGCTCTGAATTTTGGCTAATATAATCTACAATAACTATATGGATCTCTCATCGCCGACGACGCTAGTGCCCTGAGTTACATCAACAAATACCGCTACGAGATGCTCTTATTAACAAAGAACAATTTATTCATGCCTTTAGGTGTTCAGCAAAGGGAATTCTAGACCTTTGGTTATCAAGTCTTGCCTTAAATACTGTGTACGCGAAAACAGCGACGAATCAAGTTTAGTTTTGCTGGATTCGTGCTGGCAATCTCTTTCACTTGGGATATGTCTCCAAGCTATATAGACCCTGCTTGAGATACCAGTCCGGATAATATTCCACAGCACCATCCAATTTTTACTATTTTGTCGTACAGGCTGAACTATCGCAAACGAAGTTGTGGCGCGCACAGAGCTCTTTAATGTAAAACTCCTTCCAAAAAATCTATATTCGACGCTTAAAATTGCGTACATCTTTGGCCATTTGTGTACCATCTATCATGATATATCACGGTCGTTGTAAAAGTATACCTCGCCAAATTTGTCTCTTCCTGCGGGTATTTTCATTGTTCTAGAAAATTTTCTCCAACCAATAAATTGGTTACAAAGAGGTGTGGTCACTTGAATGAGATTGCACTATATCATTCTGGTAAATGTGAGGAGACTCTGGTCAGAAACATTGTCCGAAGGGGTGAAAGATTACTGTGGCAATGAGCCTTGAATAATGCCTCGTGGGCTAGCTCGTGTTGGGAAAATTTCTCGAATAGGCTGTGACAGGATGTCTCACACCTTAAATTGTAGTGCAAACCGTTAAAGATCGATCAGACCTCTTCATTTGATCAGCACGTCTGAAGTGTTTAAGCTCTAGTCTGAATGAACAGTGAGCCGTGGCGATAATCTTCGAATTATTATTCTCCATGCAACACGCGGTTAGTTGTTCCCCTGAACGGCCCTACGTCAATCATACAAAAAGGTTAGTCGACTTTACCGTTGGCCAGGCAACCGATCGCTCCTCGGTCAATTGGCGTTAAATATTTGTCGTTCGCATCAACCCCAGACAGTTTATGCAGATACAGCCTAGTCTCCACACCGCAGGATGCACAGATTGAATTCTGGGGATAATTGAAGGTTGTATACACCCGCTTAACTCCTGTGTCCATGAGGAAATTATCTTGCAGTATGAGCTGATGGAACGAAATTCAGAAACTTGGAAAAGCGAATTGTCAGTGCAGGTAAACTCGCTAATGAAGTACGATTGACATGTATATTCAGAATAACCGTTGTTTGGTTTTTTTTTGTATAACATTAGTGCTACCTGCTAGACCGGCTTACAGTTTAGTTATAGCCTCCTGCTTTTTGCGCTATGTGCATCCCTACTGCTACATTTGTAAAATAATACATACCTTTCCCGTGCTCTATTTGTAATCGATGTCTAACCGCATGTTGGTCTAAACTCCACATATTTCCATTAATATCTTTTTTTCTTCGAAATCTACACATTAACTCAAGTCCATCCCAGCTTCCAGGGCTGGTACCAACTGGCTATTCTCTGTTCCTAACTCATTTGGGTCGATTGATGTAGAAGTTTTGGAGCTCTGGAAAATAGTGAATTCTCTTTGCCCTAAATTTGATTGTGTACTAGTACCAGTTGACTGTGTTGCTTCCATAATTGTCTGACCCTCAAAAATAGGACAGGCACCCTGAAGGTTAATCCACGTTTTCTCCAAATTCACACTTACGAGTCTACCCTGCTTTAAATCTTCACTGAAGAGAAAATACCCCTCATTAGATTCAATAAGATAGCTTGCCAGGCCTTTGCTCTGTAGTCGTATCCTTACATTTGATAAGGGAAAGTGATTTTCGATGAATTTTATCCAGCCACGGGTGGCCGCTTGGGTTTCTGGGTCAGTGTCAGAAAGTGATGACCATCCAATTCCGAGATGCCGAGTATAGTTGTCGATAATTGATCCTTCTCGTTTCTCTGGAGAGCCACTTGTTTGAAAGATAGGGCCATTAGGTTCTGAAAGAGAAGCTGAGTCAATTTTTCGAATTTTGGAGATTGGGGCACTAGATCCAGGTGAACACATTTTTTCTAGCGCTAGTGTGCTTGTTGGTTTTGTAGTAGTACGCGTCCTTTGTCTTCCGGATAGAGGTCCTGCCAGGGGTACCGATCTAATTGGAGCATATGCGCTTTCGAGCTCAGTCTGATGGGGTTTCTTTCCAGTTTGTTGGTGTGGCTCGTAACGTGGAATAGGTTGGTAGGGGGAAGTTGTGGCGGAGTGGTGTGACCCTTCACAATCGTCGCGTGAACGCTTCCGAGAAAGTGCTAGGCGCGAAGTAATCTCGGCGTGGTTGGAATAAAAAGTATTTGCACACACTGATTGAGGTCTATTGGACGAGAGCGAGGATATTGGCGGTCGACAAGTGGAGATAAGAGACTGCCGAGTATTAGCGGTGTGTGCACGGGGAATAAGGGAACATGTCCAATCTAGGAATGCAAACGACCTGCGTGTAACTCTTGAGCCTTGCATCGGTGAATTGACCTACATGAGTTGGATGTTGGGTTTTCAGGGTTAGGAGAGGATCGTTTGAACAGAACTGGGTATGATAGCGCATTATGGCATACAAGAAGGGGAGATGCACAGTTGGGGGGTAGGAAAGAAAATAAAGATGTTTCAGGCAGAAGATAAGAGAAAAATGAATATAGATTGAGCGTAAGGTAGTTGATGATTTGTAGTAGTGCCTGGCGGGAATATATCAAATATATTGTCTGACAAAATGTGCTTCCTGGATATGGTCCATTCTAGACACGGGAATGGAATAGAGGGCAGTGGAGGTTGCACAGCAACAGGCACCTGATTGGCAAGACTAGGGGCTTTGCGGTTAGATCAGCACTGACGTGCACTAATCTAATCTTCCATTTTTATCATTGGAGGAACCAAAGTCCAAGACATGGATGGCTACTACACATCAGACCCCGAGCCCCGATCTGTTGCAACAAATCATGCACACAAGATTCTCGCTTTATATGTCACTTTGTATCTCTGGAATTTCAGCCAATCAAACAATGTCAGTCAAAAAGCTAGCCCTGTGACTAGAAAGATGACACTTGGCAAATATCGGAAAATTAATCATCCGTAATGTCTACCTCAGGGACGAGGCTACACTGTAGTGTGCCATTTAGATCTGCCTCTCAGGGAAGGTGCTGGTCCAAATACAACAAGGCCCAGCCTCAGATATCGCAGCACTTTGATCGATGATTAAAATTCAGAAGTCAGGCTAGACAAAAATTTTAAAGTTTTCTCGAATGCAGAAGGACACGGCTAAGAATAGGGCAAGAGGCCCTGCATCAAGCCTCTGAAGTAATACCAAAAAATGCAACTCATTTCATGATTATGACCTTCTCATATAAGCACCCTCTGCTCTAAAATAATTTTGTATATATATTACCAGGTGGATGACGTTTATAGAAAGCACTAGACAACAAAAAACAAATAGAGCTCAAGTACATCGATTAGGCACGTGACTCAAGGACTATACATTGGCTTAGCAACACATTAGTAATCAGGCGCCAGTGAGATATTGGTGTAAAACCGATGGGTGAATTTCCTCGCATGCATTACGCTAGCCAAATGTTACGGTCGTAAAAACTTAGGCCGGGGTGCAAAGGCATCGTTAGAAGTAACGGTTGTTATGCATGACAAACTGCTGGCAAGAATAGTACATTGCGCCTTCGTTCGGACACACTGAATTGTTTTTCCTTCATTTTCTATTTGTAAACTTCTAGCAAATTAAGCCATGCACGTTAGTGAAAGTGAGTTGGTCTAAATTAGATACCCGTATTACGCCTCTTGGGTGTAGGGCGCAAGCTTGATACGAAAGTATTCAAACCAAAATCCACTAGCAACAGCTAGATTAGTGCTAACTACACTTCAATCAATACCAGGTTAACAACTTCTCAAGGCTAAGAGAGGACTACAAGATCCAGAGAACGCACAAGAGCTGGCGATACCGGGTAATTCATAGCTCCATATGCCGAAGACGGGGAGAGTCAGACCTTGAAAATTTGACGCTCACGTATTATTTTTGAGTAAGTGACAAGAAACACTCGCTTGTCCGAATCATTCACCTCTGCGTACTGAGATTTAATGGCTCGCTCGTGAGCGGGCCACTTGTTAAAGTATGTCGAAGCGAGAGGTCATTGATAACTTCGACCGATATCAATTTAAGGAACACCCTAGTTCACCCAAGGTTACGATATCATATCACTTAGGAGATTAGACTAGCCTGACGACCTCGTCAAACCTGGTTGACTTACTCACACACCCGTTTTGGACCAGGAAAATGCTAGTCTTAAGGCTGCAAATTCCAACGATAATTCTACTGTCTGATGAAACAATTGACATCTTGTCAGTACATCCATAGGCTGGTCTAGTCTAGGCACTGATATTTATATGCGGCAGATGGAATACAGATCTCTACTGAGGCCCTCTGACCCCAATAGACACGGACCGATATCACTGCGTTAATGAAGAAATAGTCTCAGTCATGCAGGGTGTTATCTAACCGAAAAATAAATTATCGTAGGTATTCGTTGATAAAGTAAAGATACTTTCCACAAACTTCAGCTGTAAAATACACAAAGGGCGATTACTCTCAAACGAGTCATGGATGTAAATTGGTATTATTTATGTTTAATAGTAATTTCAATTAAAATTGAACATATAAGTGACCCTAGTTCTAAAAGACTCGCAAAAATCTAGATGTGACGTTTAAAATTTAGTGTTAATAGATATCTGAATGCAAAATAACTTTCTGAAAAGAATAAGGTGTAAAACAATATGCATGAAGTGATTTCCAGATGCAAAAAAAAAAGTGATTTCCAGGTTTTGATAATTCCTGCACATGTTTTTTTCTTTTCACATGGTTACGCTTGTCAGCTTAGCCTCAATATAGACTCATGGTCAACACCACATGAAGCTACTGATTGGTTTGGGTGTGTGTTTATTGTACTACTTAACTCTTAAACCAACTAGCACATTGGTCTCCTCTCTAACTCAGGCCATACCTTGTACAGTGCTCCCTGCCTCTCATGTTTCTTGAAATATCATTGATAAATTGCCCTTAATAAATAACCATTCAGCTTGGTGTCTACTCGTGGAATACGGCCACCTCTTCCACGGAACTTTCTACCCGAAAAAAATCAAAATGGTAGCAATGGAAACTGCGTGCGGGGGAAAATGTCTCAAAAGCCAGCAGCTATGGCCCTGATTGGTTTGTTTTAACTGCAGGGAACCATAAATTCTAAATTCCGCCTGCAAATACAACCATATGGTAAATTTTTCGTCAAGGACAGTTTAATTATCATGCACCTTGTCACTTGTGACGTATTCGATTTTCTCATGAACTTGAAGGAACATCGAGGCTCCACTTGCCGGATACGACATCATGAGGTTTGACGTAATCATTCCCGCTCTTATTTGAGATAAATTCTAAGACAGCGATAAAATACAAAGGCATCATTCACGTTTTGCGAGCCTGCCAGCCACCAAGATGCTGCTGCAAGAAGCACATGTAGATGTATCCACTCGAGCAGAGGGTAAGGAAGGTTCTATGAGTAAGTCAACCCCTTATACCAAATAGATTTGACACCAAAAACATCAGGAATTTTTACTTTTCACCCTTGTATCCCGGGATACGCCAATGCGTGAGTATCACAAGAAAATCGGGCGGGGGATGATCAGAGCGACTGACAGTGACTCAGGAGGTTTCCGGGTGTTGTCCTATTTAGTGAGATTTACCAAGGTGAGCGAGCATGTAAACCTCTCGCGGATCATAGCGAATTATTTTCAAACTACTTTGCCCCGCTGCCGTACCAGCATCCCTCACATGGAATTTTCGCTGCTGTATAATATTTGCAAAAAAGTTACTCTCCTGCTTCCATTCAATGCCTGGTTTACACAATAGTGGGCTCTGAATTCTCAGCATCTAATTTGCGGTTTTCAATGCGTAGTCACTGGTCCTGTGGCCAGATTTGCCCGTCAGATCGCTAGCCATGGCTTCATTGTTGTCGCACCTTCCTCCTACCATGACTTTATTGGACCGGAGCCACTCACCTACGACGCTGCTGGAACTACTGCAGGAAACAATTTCAAGATAAAAAAAACATTGGCGAGCTATGATGAAGATGCAACTCTCTCGGTTGATCACCTCCTATCTCTCAAAACCTGCAATGGTCGCATCGGAGCGACTGGAATGTGTCTAGGTGGACATCTTGCATTCAGATGCGCTCTAGATTCTAGAGTCTCGGCCGCAGTTACGTATTTTGCTACTGACTTACACAGTGCCTCCTTGGGCTTCGGAAAAAGAGACGACAGCTTGAAACGAGCACATGAGATAAAGGCCGAATTGGCATGTATTCATGGAACTCTTGATAATCATGTTACTCCCGAAGGAAGAGACTTAATTCGTAAGACTCTGCGAGAAAGTGGTGTCGTTTTCAGCTGGTATGAGCCCGCCGCTGCTCAGCGTGAGTCTGGATTTCCACACAAAATTGACACAAAGGCTACTAACTATTCAAGATGCATTTATACGAGATGAGATGAGCAAAGGAAGATATGATGCAGTCATTACCAAGATTTGTTTTGAGATTCTCCTAGAGTTATTCAACCGAACATTAAGGCTAGACCTTGGGATTTGTGACGAAACATACCTTCAGATAGAGGAAGATTGCTAGCACTAGACGGCACATGAAGCATTGCTAGAGCAAGTTATAAAGGAAAAGTCATTTTGAAAATTGAGAAATCTCACAAAGATTATACATTTCCATGTAATCTTTAGACAAGTTTGTGAGAATTTAAAAATCGAAACCATCAGTCTCGTCTACTTTTCACGATCCTGCTGACCTCAAACTACATATTAGCGAGAAATATAAAAGCACATTTACATGAAAAATATCAAGTTCGGGATTTTGAATTTGAATTTATTTGGCCCATTCAGATACACAACGGGTCCATGCAGGTATATCTAGCTATAATAATTACACAAGAGGAAACTAAATTCGGTAAAAAACCCCCAAAACTGACTGTATCATGTCTATTAGATTACTGTGGCGTTTTATAGGAAGTGCGTTTACACGATTCATCCAGCGTGGATTCCATCTTATCCTTTTCCAGACCGCGTCATCCTTTCATTGACAATCATCTCGTCTTCCTCTTTAACCCGGAACTGTTCAAGCCAACCGTTACTAAGTCTCCACTCTGTAATTCTCTTCATGTCATCCGGGCTGTTCACCAAATTTTCTATAGACCTATGTTTCGCGTATCACAGCACCTCTACTCTTACCTTAGCCTACTGGAGACAATTCAAGACCATTTGTCTCACGTTTTGTGACGGATATCCACACTGGCATTTTGAATTTGCCACTTCGTGCACCTTCTATATAGATGAGAGCTGAGGCCAATATGCTCACTTCTCATCTGTATTGAAATACTACTTTGGGTCTTGCTTAGCTTTCGCTGGATGTTACAGGGTGTGTTTCTATAGGAGATTCTTTTTCTGTATGTTCTCTTGTCAGTGACGATACCTGCTGCTTTCTAATGTTCTGAGTCTGCCGACGCCCGAAGAGAAGAGAGTCGGTCTTCCTTGAAAAGTGTCCATGTGCCTTTCCACCCCTGGAATGCTGCTATCTTACCGGCTTCTTTTTGTCTATACCTCATCTTTTTGTTGCTGCAGATTTTGGTCTACTCGTTCAAATTTCGACTTCGGTTCTTCGTGTGGCTATTTTTGCCCATGCAGTACGCCTGTGATACTTTACTACATGCGGATAGAATTATCTGCTTGATAGGTTGTCCTTCTATCAAGATTAGAATTGTATTTATTGGAATATTATCGTGTGATTGATGATACTGCAATGGTTTGAATGCTGATCCTAATATTATTTGGTTGATTGCTTAACTGCTTGCTTGGTTGCTTCTATCTAAACATGAAGATACTGCCCCATCATTTACACGACTTTCGTACTAGCCTTCACTCCACATGACTGCGCCTGTGCTGTGATGTTTTTGTAATACTTGGGTCGTTGACTATCTAGCACATTGGGCTCCCCTCTAACCCAGGCCACACCTTGTACAGTGCTCCTTGCCTCTCATGTTTCTTGAAAGACCATTGGTATATTGCCCTTGATGAATAGCCATTCAGCTCAGCGTTTACCCGTGGAATTCGGTCACTTTTTCCACTGAATCTTCAACTCCAAAATATTACAATGGTAGCGATGGGAATTGCGTGTGCGGGAAAAAGTCTCAAAAAACCTGCAGCCCCAGCCAGGCGAGGCCTACACATCGGGACCACACGAGGTGCGCATATTCATCTATATCTCCCTTCTTCGTAGCGTTAGAGGCTAACTTGATCCAATCCACCATATCCGCATCAGATGCTGAGTACACTTCGGAAACTCATCGGACGGCTTCTCCTCCATGGTTAAGAGTTGGTGATGAGTAGGGCTCCGAACCTAACATCTGATATGATCGTGGTTAGCTTCATGACAATGGTGATAGGGGGGTGTGGTTAGGGATGAAGACGATACAGACCGCGAAAGTGATTGGGAATCCTCATCGAAGTGAGGGCTTTGTTCCTGAATCTCGGCTCTGCAGACTCTACAGTGAGAGCTGGAGGTTCGTAGGGGACACCACTGACAGGTGTTGAGAATAGTCCCCCATGGATTAGCAGTAAAAATCTGCGGCTTGAAAAATACCATATAGATAACAAGGGAACCTGGCCTAACTCCAAAACTAACTCATGGCGAAAATGCAAACATGTTTTGAATCACTGCATAAAAGACTTTAAAATATTTGATATGTTCTATTCATAATCTACTTCACTGCACATTAGCTGCAGTTACCTCATCAGGTGTTGTTAATTCATTAGACGATTCAATCTCTCGTGGTACCGGCACTTGAAGCCTGTCAATATTCGTGTTTGTTACTTCAAATCTCTCCATTTCATCGTCTCTTGATATGAGGCAAGGCGTCTGACCGATTACATCTAAACCAACATCAACCCCTTCAAACTTATTTTGCGTTTCAGATACTAAAATAGTATCTATACTACATTTACGTAAGTTTTCTTCCATTCTTCCATCACAAATACCTATAGAGTCTTCTTCGCTCTCTTGAATCTGAAGATTATCCCGATTCAAGGGGCCAGGATTCTGGCCCGTGGTACCGCTCCAGCTACTCTTTCGCAGGTTTCCAGCTGAGACCTTGACGCTATGACTGCGCTGAAAACCAGCGTCGACCATATTTGGTGTAATTTGGTTGAGAGATAGAATGCGCTTGGGAGTGCTGGGTTGATTATTGACAAATTTGTTACGATTACTATTCATATTCATATTTAAAGCACTCTTTGTATTTTTAGATGCTCGAGATATCTCAGGGCTCTGAACTGGCATAGAATAACTTGGAACTCGCTTTCGACTCATAGCTTCTCGACCTTTGTTTATCTTTGGTATTGAAAGGGACCGGGAGTGATCAATCAAGCCTTCAAAAATACGACGTTCAAGGCTTTCTGCCCTTGATTCAATGATATAAAGTTCTTCACGTCGAATGCTCAGAGCTGTCTCCAGACTAGATACATCGGCATGAAGTCGCATTTTTTGCGCACAAAATTCAGCCTGCTCTGCTCTTAACTGGGAGATTGACATCTTTAATCGAGATTCTTCCTCGCGAAGCTCAACAACTGACGCCTCAACAGAGTCCTTGAGAATAAGTTGAGTTTCGAGGGAAATCGTTGCCTCTGCTGACGCTACTTTCTGGTTGACGAATTCTTCTGAAGCACACTTAGTTTGAGCGTTGAAATATTCCGACACTTCAGCTGCAGTCTTTATAACTTTTTCATGGATCTCATCGAGTGTTTCAAGTTGTGAGAATGATTTTCTGGCATTCTGCATAAACTCTACGAGTTGGTTAAGTTTTTCATGAACGCCGGTATTGTCGTACTTCTCCGATAACATTGATGGTAAGGATTCTAGTACTGCCGTTTTCTCATCAAAACTGACAGCTGAAGACTTAGAGTGCTCATATAATTGGTCAACAGTTAAAGTCAAGTTATTAATAGAGTCTAGGACTTTAGGATTATGATCTTTCATAGCGTTGCCTACATTCTCGATTGCACCGTAGACCTTGTCTACATCTTCACGAATAAAATTTTTCTCAATTTTATTTTCAGTGATGCTCTCATCGACCTTATCGTAGGTTTCGTTTAGACGATTGAGAGTCTCTCTGGAAGAATTATCAATAGTTTCTAGAGATTTAGTGACCGTAGTACTCAAATGATCTGTGAGCAATTTAAGATCCTCGGCAGCTGCTTGAGTTGCGTGCAGTGCAGCCGCCGTTACATTTTTTTCTTCTGTATATTTAGCTGTAACCTCAGCAGCAATATTTATCTTGTCGCATTTTCTTGTTAGTTCGTCGAAACTATTACCAATTTTGCTGTCCAACTTTTCCCAGGTTTCCAGTAATCTTTCGCCAACCTCAGCTCTTGAACCGGCAACTAAAGAGTTGGTTTTTTCTATTGCTTCACTTAAGGTTGTAGAAAGAGCCTTCACATCATCAGAGATGTTAGCATTTTTAGTAATTGTTTCTCCCAAGTTCTCCAAAGCTTTCTCACGGGTCTCTGTACTGGACGCTTCATTTTCTAGCCCCAATTTCATCATATCTTTGAGCTCCTCCAGAAACGACTTTATTCCATTTACCGTCTCTCCAACCCCAATAATTTCTGTCCTTCGCTCCTCAAAAGATTTGATATTTGCTTCACTGTGCGTACCGAACTGTTCCTTAATGCCGACAATAAAATCATTCAATTTACTGATGTCATTCTTAGATGCCATGGATGCAAGTTCAGATGCAAGCATTTGATCAATAACAGATTTTGTTTCCAAGCAGATTGACCCAACTACGTCGACATCACTTTTGGTCACTTTCTCCCCATTACTTATGTCTTTTTTTAAAAAATCATTTAAATTGTCGATGCTTGATAGAATTTTACAGATGTTAGATTCAAAAGCTTTGAAGTCTGTGCTCAAGGTAATATCTTCTAATTGAATTGCTAGTGAGCCAATAGAGTCACGTATTTGACCAATTTGAAGTTCTAGAGGACTAAGATCTTCTTTGACAAGGCCCTCCGGATAAGTACTGCCAAACTTGGAATTTGTCTTTTTCAAGAGTGTCATGATTGCTTCAATATCTTCTTTGATAACATCATCTTTCTCGGGTACTTGGCTGTGTAATTCTAGATTTTTCAATGAGTTCTTGATATTTTTGATCAATATCTCAATTTCGGTCATTTCTAAAATAGAGAGTAATTCAGATTCAGATTGCAATTGCGATTGTGAAGGTTTTGTAATCAAAGCCTCAACTTTAATGCCAATTTGATCAAGAATAATCTCCAACTTATCAATATCAGAACGTCTCAAAGGTTCTGCAGCGATTATTGCGTTATTGCACCCTTCAGTAATCGAGTCTATGACACATGTTTCTTCTCTCGTATTTTTAATTTCAACTTTGATATTTTCGAGTCCTGTCCTTAGCGTATCGAGAACTTCTTGCTTGAGTGCAGCATCAGCCAGACCTATCGGTTTCTGGGCAAGATTTTCCATCTCTGTTCTTATACCAGTTATACTAGCCAGTAGGGTATTGAAATATAAGCCAGAATCAATTTCATCGTTATTGCGAGTCACTTGAAGTAAATCACCTTCTCTGAAATTTGGCATTTCATTATTAACGGCAGATGATAGTTGATCTTTTCCAGTACCGTTGAGTGTAGATAACGAGCTACTTATAGTTCTTTTAATATCCTCAAGACCATTGTTCAAAACTTCGAGTACTTCAGTCGTACTAGTGACGTTACGAGATTCAAGAGTAGTAGTAAAAGTCCCATTCAAACTCTCCAAACCTCCAACAATTGCGTCAATAATCTCTTCCTTTTCTACTATACTGGCGGGGATGTGACAAGCTGAAATTGTTTCCTTCATGCTGTTGAAACCTTCGTTGAGGGCTTCAATAATTTCATCTTTTTTATCGCCAGCTTCAGGAGTGAGAGTTCCTGAAATATTCTGTCTCATACTGTCAAGAGCCTCCTTGACTTCATCTGTGATTGTTTTTTTGTCGGCATTCGATGAGGATACTGGATAACTCGCCATGTTCTCCTTAATGTTGTTGAATCCCTCATGAAGGGCCTCAAGGATCTGGTCTTTATCATTACTCGCGCCAATACTATTACTTCCTGATAAAGCGTCCTTCACACTCTCGAGTGCATCTTTGACAGAATTGATGATTTCTTCTTTATCAATACCCAAGGTGGGAGCAGCAGGAGTTACTTTTGACTCTTTCAAAGCTTTGAAGCCGTCATTTAGAGTACTTATTATTTCATCCTTATCCTTGCTGATGGTGGATGTGAGGGGCCCTGAAATTGAATCTTTCACACTTTCAAACCCTCCGACTAGAGCGTCAAGAACTTCCTCTTTATGGGAATCAAACAGAGGGGCCATTGATGTGGTATACAACTCCTTCATTATCTCAAGCTTTTTCAATAAATCTATTTCCGCATTCGCTCTATCATCGCTGGTGTTTGAATTGATAGAAGCGATAAGTGATTCTTTCGTACTTTCTAGACCTTCTATGAGAGAACTTAATATTTCCTGCTTCTCCGTGGCTATGATTGGTGTTAATGAAGTATTTAACGTCTCTTTGATGCTGACAAACTCATCATTTAAAGTGGATAATAACACCACTCTATGGGCGTCGAGCTCAGATGCAAGTGATTTTGCTATTGTGTCCTTCACAATTTCAATATTCTCATTCTCAGAAGTAGTAAAATCTTCCTTGTTTATTATTGAATTTGATGTTAGGGTAGATGACACCAACTCTCTCATGCCTTCAAAACCAGCTTTCAATGCTGCGTGTAGCTCTTCTCTCTCCCCACCAACATCTGGTTTTTGAGACGTGGATATTAAATCTTTCATACTCTCCAATCCTCCAACGAATGCATCGAGAATTTCTTGCTTTTCAAAATTCCCGCTGGGAACCAAAGATTTTGACACCATATCTTTGATACAGTCGAAACCACTGTTCAATGCCAGAAGTATTTCTTCCTTCTCACTAATCGATGGCGAAACCAACGAAGTTGATATTGGCTCTTTTGAGTTTTCAATAGCTTCTCTCATAGAATTTCTTATCTCATCTTTGCCGAGGGCTATGTTCGGCACTAGGGAAGTTATTATTGCTTCCTTCATTCCTTCAACTTCTTCCTTTAGGGATGCAAGTATTTCCTCCTTATGAGAACTTGAGGTCGAAGTAAGCGATGTGGACATTGTCTCCTTTATACTTTCTAGCCCACCAACGAGCGCATCAAGTATATCTTGCTTTGCAGTATCATCATTTATGGATGGAGGATTTGAAGCCACTTCTCGTATATTCTCAAACCCATCTTTCAGTGCCGATAGAATCTCCTCTTTTTCAGCGCTTGATGTTGAGACTAAAGAGCCCGATAAAGTCTCCTTGATACTGTCGATGGCTTCCTTTACAGAATTTGCTATTTCCTCCTTGTTTATTGTTGAGCTGGGTACTAGAGATGATGACATAGCCTCTTTTATGCCATCAAGTTCGCTTTTCAAGGTCGCAAGTATTTCATCTTTCTGCGCATCAGTAGTTGAGGCCAGTGACGTTGAAGCTGTCTCCTTCATACTCTCAAATCCCCCCACAATTGCATCAAGGATTTCTTGCTTTTCGCTATTAACTCCTGGTACAAGAGAGGCTGACAGGGCTTCTTTTACACTTTCAAGTTCACTTTTTAGTGCGGTCAATATCTCTTCCTTTTCAGCGTTAGATGTAGAGGCCAGCGATGCGGAGACAGATTCTTTCATGCTCTCAAATCCTCCCATAAATGCGTCAAGAATTTCTTGCTTTTCTGTATTAGCGCCAGGCACGAGGGACATCGTCATTGCTTCCTTCATGCTACCAAGCTCACTTTTCAAGATTGCGTTTATTTCTTCCCTCTCGGCACTTGAGGTTGAGACTAAAGAGCCCGATAAAGTCTCCTTGATACTGTCGATGGCTTCCTTTACAGAATTTGCTATTTCCTCCTTGTTTATTGTTGAGCTGGTTACCAGAGATGATGATATAGCCTCTTTTATGCCATCAAGTTCGCTTTTCAAGGTCGCAAGTATTTCTTCCTTCTCACTAATCGATGTCGAAACCAACGAAGTTGATATTGGCTCTTTTGAGTTTTCAATAGCTTCTCTCATAGAATTTCTTATCTCATCTTTGCCGAGGGCTATGTTCGGCACTAGGGAAGTTATTATTGCTTCCTTCATTCCTTCAACTTCTTCCTTTAGGGATGCAAGTATTTCCTCCTTATGAGAACTTGAGGTCGAAGTAAGCGATGTGGACATTGTCTCCTTTATACTTTCTAGCCCACCAACGAGCGCATCAAGTATATCTTGCTTTGCAGTATCATCATTTATGGATGGAGGATTTGAAGCCACTTCTCGTATATTCTCAAACCCATCTTTCAGTGCCGATAGAATCTCCTCTTTTTCAGCGCTTGATGTTGAGACTAAAGAGCCCGATAAAGTCTCCTTGATACTGTCGATGGCTTCCTTTACAGAATTTGCTATTTCCTCCTTGTTTATTGTTGAGCTGGGTACTAGAGATGATGACATAGCCTCTTTTATGCCATCAAGTTCGCTTTTCAAGGTCGCAAGTATTTCATCTTTCTGCGCATCAGTAGTTGAGGCCAGTGACGTTGAAGCTGTCTCCTTCATACTCTCAAATCCCCCCACAATTGCATCAAGGATTTCTTGCTTTTCGCTATTAACTCCTGGTACAAGAGAGGCTGACAGGGCTTCTTTTACACTTTCAAGTTCACTTTTTAGTGCGGTCAATATCTCTTCCTTTTCAGCGTTAGATGTAGAGGCCAGCGATGCGGAGACAGATTCTTTCATGCTCTCAAATCCTCCCATAAATGCGTCAAGAATTTCTTGCTTTTCTGTATTAGCGCCAGGCACGAGGGACATCGTCATTGCTTCCTTCATGCTACCAAGCTCACTTTTCAAGATTGCGTTTATTTCTTCCCTCTCGGCACTTGAGGTTGAGACTAAAGAGCCCGATAAAGTCTCCTTGATACTGTCGATGGCTTCCTTTACAGAATTTGCTATTTCCTCCTTGTTTATTGTTGAGCTGGGTACTAGAGATGATGACATAGCCTCTTTTATGCCATCAAGTTCGCTTTTCAAGGTCGCAAGTATTTCATCTTTCTGCGCATCAGTAGTTGAGGCCAGTGACGTTGAAGCTGTCTCCTTCATACTCTCAAATCCCCCCACAATTGCATCAAGGATTTCTTGCTTTTCGCTATTAACTCCTGGTACAAGAGAGGCTGACAGGGCTTCTTTTACACTTTCAAGTTCACTTTTTAGTGCGGTCAATATCTCTTCCTTTTCAGCGTTAGATGTAGAGGCCAGCGATGCGGAGACAGATTCTTTCATGCTCTCAAATCCTCCCATAAATGCGTCAAGAATTTCTTGCTTTTCTGTATTAGCGCCAGGCACGAGGGACATCGTCATTGCTTCCTTCATGCTACCAAGCTCACTTTTCAAGATTGCGTTTATTTCTTCCCTCTCGGCACTTGAGGTTGAGACTAAAGAGCCCGATAAAGTCTCCTTGATACTGTCGATGGCTTCCTTTACAGAATTTGCTATTTCCTCCTTGTTTATTGTTGAGCTGGGTACTAGAGATGATGAAATAGCCTCTTTTATGCCATCAAGTTCGCTTTTCAAGATCGCAATTATTTCATCTTTCTGCGCATCAGTAGTTGAGGCTAGTGACTTTGAAGCTGTCTCCTTCATGCTCTCAAACCCCCCCATAATTGCATCAAGAATCTCATCTTTGGCAGTGTCTTCATTCTTAGGCAATATATTATCTTTGGTGTTATTCGTCCTCTCAATTACTTCTTTGAGAGTATTGAGAACTTGATCTTTTGAGGCGTTAGACTCTGATACTACAGTTGATATAATTGTCTCCTTGATGTTTTCCACAGCGCTACTTAGAACACTCATGAATTGTTCGTCACTGTTATTTGTTTTCGAAACAATAGAGCTAGATATTGCCTCCTTTATATTTTCAATTCCATTTGCGATTGCTTCGAGGATTTCCTGTTTTTCAGGACTGAAGTTAGGGCCAAGTGATTGGGAAATTACTTCTTTGACGCCGTCGAGACTCTTTTCGAAAGTTACAAGAATTTCTGCTTTTTCATTACTTTGAGATGAATTGATGGCATTTGGCGTCGTTTGCCTTGAATTTTCGAGAGCATCTTTTATCATTTGTTTAAGTTGATCTGCACCAGTGGTATTGAGCAGAGATGTAGATTTGACTACACTTTTGACATCTTCGAAGCCGTCCTTTAGCACTTGAATCATCTCACCTTCTTTGTTGTTAGTGTTACTTGCTGGAGAGCAAGCTATTGTTTGCTTAATATCTTCAATACCAATTTTCAGTGCGTCGGATATTGCATCTTTTTCCACATTAAATCCCGAAACAAAGGAAGTTTTCATGATTTCTCCTACACGTTCTGCCGAATCTTTGAGGGCAACTAAAATTTCCTCTTTCTCGCTATTAAAGTCAGACAATTTTGAGCAAGACAAATTTTCATTGATTTCATGAAGTCCATGTTTCAGAGCATGTAATATTTCGATAATTTCATTGCTGTTGCCTGATACAGAAGTAGTTGAAATGGCTTCTTTCATTTTTTCAACTACGTCTTTAAGAGAGGTTAATAGTTCTTCTTTTTCAGCACTGGATTTTGAAATTAACGAATTTGACGTATTTTCTTGGATACTGTCAATGGCTTCCTTTATAGAATTTGCTATTTCCTCCTTGTTTATTATTGAGCTAGATATGACGGATGTTGATATAGCCTCTTTTATGCCATCAAGTTCGCTTTTCAAGGTCGCAAGTATTTCATCTTTCTGCGCATCAGTAGTTGAGGCCAGTGACGTTGAAGCTGTCTCCTTCATACTCTCAAATCCCCCCACAATTGCATCAAGGATTTCTTGCTTTTCGCTATTAACTCCTGGTACAAGAGAGGCTGACAGGGCTTCTTTTACACTTTCAAGTTCACTTTTTAGTGCGGTCAATATCTCTTCCTTTTCAGCGTTAGATGTAGAGGCCAGCGATGCGGAGACAGATTCTTTCATGCTCTCAAATCCTCCCATAAATGCGTCAAGAATTTCTTGCTTTTCTGTATTAGCGCCAGGCACGAGGGACATCGTCATTGATTCCTTCATACTGCTAAATTCACCCTTTAAAGCGGTAAGTATTTCCTCTCTCTGCGCACCAAAACTCGGGGTTAACGAAGCAGACATTATCTCCTTCATGCTTTCAAATCCCCCAATAATTGCATCAAGAATTTCATCTTTTATAGGACTGTTACTTGGAACTGATGATAGCTGGTTATGCTGCGCACTTTCCAATACTTCTTTTAAGGCACTGACAATTTCATTTTTCGAGGCCTTATTCTCTGACACTATAGAAGATTTGATTGATTCTTCAGCTTTCTCTACAGTATGTTTGACGAGTTGAAGTGTCTCCTTTCTTTCGACATCGCTACTCTGGAAGGGGAATTGGGATTGAATTTCTCTGATATTTTCGAGGCTACTTTGAAGAGCTTCACGAACCTCACATAAATCTTTTTTCTCATCTGTAGAAATAGAGTTTGATGTAGATTCCTTTACGCTTTCCAGGGCATCTTTAATTTCTTGAAGTATTTCGGGGTTTTCATGAGACAAGCTAGTATTTGAAGAAGTCAGAATCATATCCTTAACGCAGGTGACTGCATCCTTAATAGCGTCTATTATAACACTATTATCTGTTTGATCATTAATCAGAGGAGAGCTAAGAATTCTTTCCTTCACGATTTCAAGGTTTTCTTTGATGTAGTCCAGTACTTCTTTATTCTCAACACAAGTATCAGCGTTAGATAAGATTGTTATAGGCCCTCGGATGCTTTCAAACCCGTCCTTGAAAGCCATAATTATCTCGTTTTTATCAGAGCCAGATGTAGAAATTAGAGATGTAGACATCATCTCCCTTACGCTCTCAGCGGCATCTCTGAGGGTGAAAATAATTTCTTCTTTCTCTGTAATGGTGCTGGAGACGAGGGAACTTGATAATGTCGACTTTATTCCTTCAAATCCAATTTGGAGAGCATTAAGAATTTCTTCTTTATCCATTACTTGTCCATTCTTGAGGGAAGCAGCGAGATTACTTTCGACAATTTCGAGCCCATCTTTAAGGAGTACCATCGCCCCTTCAGATTCAAGCCTAGCTACAGATTGAATGGGGCTTGATACATTGTCTCTGATTTCATCAAAGCCTTCTCTGATTGTTGAGAGAATTAAGGCTCGATCATTCCCAGCTGTAGGAGCTAAGGAAGATGAGACTGCATACTTCACACTTTCAAGGCCATTTTGAATCGCCTTGAGTATTTCGTTTTTATCAGATTCCAAGCATCCTAGGTCGCCATGTATCTTTTCGATATCTAGCTTTAACGATTTTATTAGATCATAGCTCTCTGAAAAGTTGTCATGGCCATTAAATGAGGGTAATGCCTCGCATATGCTTTCAACCCCTATATGGACTGCTTCAAGTAAATTTGAAGAATCCTTGGAAGATAGCTTATATACCTCTTCGCGAAGTATATCAAGGTCTCTCGTCATTGATAATAGCATTGAGTTTTGAGCCTCATCACCAGAAGCTCGTTCGATATACGTCTCTAGGTCTGCACGAACACTATCGAAGCCATCCCTAGTGATGTGTAGCAGTTGATTTGTGGTAATTTCAGAATCACAAACCTCTTGCCTCACTTCTTTTGACATTATTTGAAATTCGTTGTGGATAGATTCAATTATATCATTTAGTTTTTCAGATATCTGCTCTGAAAAAGCTTCTAGGGCTGATGAATCCAAAAGTTGAGATTTGGTACTTTCATAATGATCATCTATATTTCCAAAATAACCATTGTTAGCTTCGACTGATGTAAATATATCTGAACAAATGTTAAAATTTTTCTCACCATCACAATCAATATTTTTTTGGTTGCTGTCACCAGAGCTATCTTTAAAATCAAGATATAGCGAGCTCTTTTTTTCTGAGAAGTCAAAAGAATGTAAGCCCTCCCTCACAGCATCAAGCATATCTTCGCGAGTTAGTGTAGTTTGATTATTTTCGTTATTCGGGGCTGATGGGAATTCAAATTCCTCAAGGCATTCCCTGACTGCCTCGAGAACCTCTTCACGAGTAAGACTAGTTTCATTTTCAATTCGGGGTGGTGAAAAATATTGTAGGCCTTTAGCAACGGCCTCATACACTTCTTCGCTTGTGGCGCCTGATACCGAAGGCGTGTAATTTTGGGGAGCATACGTCTGTATACCCTCCTTCAAGCATTCTAGTAATTCGCTTCTCTCAAGACCAAACTGCTGAACTTCAATTTCGGGCTTATAGTTTTCCCAGGCATCTTTAATTGCATCTAAAATATCGTCTTTTTCTAACCTTTGGTTTCGAAATTGATCTTGCTCTTTGATTGCGCTTCGAACAGCGTTGTAGACTTGTTTATAATCAATCACAGTCTTTGAAGCAAATATCGAGGCAGATTGTCGCTTATGTTCGCGAAGGATCTGGTCCAAATGAGTTTTTAAATCTTCGAGGCCATTTCTAACGAGCCGCGCGACGTGATCTTTTTCTGAGGCTGCTGCTTTTGCCGACTCTTCGTTTACTTCGTCGAGTTTTCTTCCAATTTCACGACCCATCCCTAAAACTTCACCTCGTAGCTCCCGGACGAGCGCTTTAACCTCAGCAGTTAACCCACCTCCCTGAGTAACGCTATCTTTGATAGTTCTGATGACTCCCATGATATTTTCATTAACAATTCTGGAAGATAGTACTTGTTTTGACTCACGACAGCCCTCACCCTTTTCTTGGGAAGGGCTTATTAAGGAATTTGAGGTCTGCGGGAGATAATTATGACTTTCTGAGTCTAATTCTAGCCTTGAAGCCCGGTCAGAACTATGGGAACGAGATTGCCGGCCATTTTTCATAGCTTTATCAGAAGAGACGAGTGTATCGACAGAAGTTTCTTTCAGAAAATTGATCAATTCGTCGACCTTTTTTGAAGTTGAACTCTCATCACGATTAAGATGACCAGCTAGTTCCGATAGGTTAGAAAGTAAGTTTGTCTGCCCCTCTTTAGTGCCCATCTCCCTCAGCACTTTCTCGAGAAGGGCGATGATTGCAACACCTTCTGCAACAAACGATGCTGGACTTACTACTGAATCCCTATCCAATGATGCTGAGAAACTAGATGGACTAGGCATCCGAGGAAGGGAAAAAGCTTTTGTCCCTTTTGAAACTGGGGAATTATGAGCCTTATTATCAAGATAGAGCCCTCCAGATGTTTGACTACTGTTGGATAGACTGGAGCCAGCTAAGTTAAGATTTTGAACAAGTTCTCGAAGACTCTTCCTTATATCTTCATCGCGAGCGTTCGTAGCTTCTTTGAGACTAACGAGATCGGTTGCATTATCCTTACTCCGCCGGCTTAGCTGTGCCATTTCTCTTTGAAGACTGGTCGCAATGCTAGTGAGACTGAGAATCTGATTTGAAATTGCATCAATCGTTTGAGGTGAACGGACAAGTGCAGTGGAGCCATTAATAACACTTGAAACTGATGGATCATTCGAGTTCTTGTTAGCCATAGACTGGAGGGCTAACATTGTAGCTGATTGGGGTGGTATATTTTCCCCCAATATACTTTGCGGTGGATTCCTCAGTGGAAGTCGCATCTTGGGGAATTCTCGACTAGACATGTCTGGAAAGGGCGTGGGCGAGAAAGGACAGCTTGATTCCTCTTTGCTGGAACCTTTTCCTGTTGTATTTTTTGTCCCTAAGTATCTTGCTTCAAACGAAACTTCTGACTCCTTCGCGGACGATCTGTCTTCTATCCTGAGCATTGAATCACGTTCTATCGTACGTTCAGGGACTTTGACTTCAAGAAAATTTCGCATTTCTTTTTCTGATGATTTATTTTCGGAATACATTTCTTTGCTGGCAAGCAAAGGTCCCGATTGTTTGGTGTTTTTATCTGGAGAGCGAGATGGGGATCTAGAAATGCTAGAAGCGCCAGATCCTTCCAAAATTTTACCACGTTCCCTGACTCCATGTTGTAGAGACTTTATTCTTTTGTGGGCGGCTTCCTTTATTAACAAACGCTCTGGAGAGGGTTCAATCCGTTGGTGGTGGGGATTCGTCACATAAATGGATTCTCGTGTCTTTTCAGCTAGGGCTGCGTGCGCAGATTGAATAGTACCTAGAGCTTTGGAACGTGAAGCCAGACTAGGTGATGAAGGATTCATAGGCAGTGGCGGAGGTGCACGATCTGGATCGGAGCTGTCCCACCTGTGACTGGGTTAGTCAAGAGATTTAAGTCCGCCAACTTTTAACAGCTTACATTGGCACCATTGCTCTTCCGATTTCTGATGACATCGATTGTTGATGTTTAAGTGGTGTATCGCTTTCGACCGGGGCATCTCGCTCTACGTATGGCATCGTTGGTGTAAAGTGATACGTCGAAGTACCCTGATATTTTTGGGGAATTTACCCTAGATCGGTGGGTTTTCCTTTGGATTTACTAGAAATCTAGTCGATGTAGGTTGATTCGTAGGAAAAAGTGTAGGTTACAAACATATGCTTGTTGTGATGGAGGGGTCCCAAACAGGCAAGTTTGGCTAGGCTAACGGGGTTTGTTTACATTTGGTTGATGGCGGTGCCGACGCGGTCAGAGGGGCAATCAGGTTGTGGGATAAATGTCGTCTAATTCCCTAACAGTGGTTCATAGTGAAAACCTTTTGTTAATCGTAACTTGATACCTTTGATCTCTAAATCCTATCCCAGCAAAATCTCGCCAAGGCAATCATTGTTTACGAAATCTGAGTCTTCATGTTAATTTGCCTGCATAATCATAAATGACAAAGTTCTTCTATTTAGTCCCCAAGCGAACTTGTATTTGTATTAGCTATGCCTTGCTTCAATGTTGACTCAGAGAGATTAATTGATCAAGGTTAATGGGTTCAATACAATATTCACCTGGACACTAGAACACGTTCTACAGAAATATCTTTCTAAAATCGGTAAGATCCGGAGTGCCAGGTTTTAACTTGACTGAATTATTTATGCGAGTTTGTAGTCAAGTTCAACTATCGACGTGGATTTATATTCATAATTTGAATTTACATACAACGTGTAGTTCACGCCATGGAGATGCTTTGCACCCGTTCCTTGAAAATTAGATACACGAGCTATCCCCACGATGCCACATGATATATATATAACCAACCTGTCTACTGGTGTATATGACAAACGTTCCGCGCATTACATTGATGTTATTAAAAGCTACCTGTTTGCGTTTGAAGGCACTTTTAGATGGCTACGTAGTTCCTTGAATACGTTGTTTAATGCTTTAAATGGTAAAGAAACATAAAATTATAGCCACTTTGTACATCTCCGCAAGTTTAAGTGATAATAATTGTCTATCGCATATCACTGAGGATATGATCTTATCTCCATTCTTTTCATATAAATGTCACTTTCTGTGGTAACACCTTGTGTGGTGACATGAGGGGTGTCGTGTAAAAGGGTTTTTACGTACGAGCGACGCCTTCTCGTCCAGTGGAAAGTTAAAATAATGTAAAATAGCTTGTAGAGATCTACCCATCATGTTTGATTCGCAATTAGACCAAGAGAAAGATACACGATCAAGCCGAGGCGCTCAAGTATTACTTTCGTTTTCCTTTTTTTCGAGGATACGGCTATCTTGACTTACATTTCAAGTCTTGGCATCGCCGAAGAGAATTGGGAGATCTTGAGTTACTGAAGAGATTGTCTATAGTGTGGTGTAAATTATTTTCTCCGAATGCTTCCAAAAGGGTACGTTTAACCACTGCTGAGGGGGTATTTCTGGATACAAACTGATTCTCTGATGCCAGAATTCGTTGCGTTGCGTCGCGTCGCGTCGCGTGGTATTGTGTAACGTTTTGAGCAAGCCGTGGACACATTGGAGAGCAAGCAATTCATTGGTAAATCTCAGCAGGGGACTGGTCATACTTGCTTAATAAAATGTTGGATTGCAGCTTCTAATGATTTAATTTGTGGGTGAACATGAGCGCAATCGTCGTAACAAGTTAATTTATTGCTATGGCAACGCCAAGTGGCTGAACGATTTTCTCGTCGTCACAGCAACAGGAACATCCACGATTGAGCAGAGTCTAAGGTATACAATGCCACTCAACGGCGATAAAAAGTTGTAAAAGCAGTAGTTTTCAGTTGATGGAAATTAAGGACAAAGATTAAACACCTTCGTGCGGTGTTCACCACGAGCCTCAGAGTAGAATACTTTCTCATTGACAAGTTCATTTAAACTTCGTAATTACGAAGAAAATGGCCCACGAGGTTTTGATACGATACTCTGTATTAAATCAAATTTCTACCCATACATAAATATTTTCTCCCTAATTCCTTTTCAAGTCTTCAAGCACGACCAATTAGATACTCGTCTCTACGATCACTACTCATCGCAAATTTGTATTTGGTTATAAATGGCCTCCAAATATACGCCCACGACATAATTTACACCTGACGGAGTAAATATAACGTGGCGCACAAAACTGGAAGACGGTTCTTTGGGATTGACGTGAGAAAACCCAGGTCTTCCAAGTAGAGTCTGGATAGCTTGGATACATATCTCACTTGAGAAAGGTTACCACCGGTTCAAATCCAACAAAACACAACCACATTTCTAGCAGTGCTGGTATGCATGGATGACAAAGACATGCTCGGATAATCATAGGTTTTCAGACCCCCTTTAGTGGGTACTTATGGAGGAGGGTCGATTGTTGGTGCAAGCAAACATAACTCATAGTGGTATTTGCAAATTAAATCCAGAGTATGAGTGTCTCGAGCGTAAGAAGAGTCATCCTACATGTATATATAGCACTGATCTTTTTTTTTCTTAATCATTTAATGTGTATTCAGCTATCTAGATATGATACATGACCCGTGCTATATATACATGTAGGATGACTCTTTTTACGCTCGAGACACTCATACTCTGGATTTAATTTGCAAATACCACTATGAGTTATGTTTGCTTGCACCAACAATCGACCCTCCTCCATAAGTACCCACTAAAGGGGGTCTGAAAACCTATGATTATCCGAGCATGTCTTTGTCATCCATGCATACCAGCACTGCTAGAAATGTGGTTGTGTTTTGTTGGATTTGAACCGGTGGTAACCTTTCTCAAGTGAGATATGTATCCAAGCTATCCAGACTCTACTTGGGAGATCAGACTAGACGATATACCACTGCACCATCAAACCATGGCGGTATTTACAGTGCCAGCTGTACTCCTGCAAGCGAAGTCGTGGCGCGCACAAACCACAATTAGTTGAAGTCCTTGCTACACTTCAAATTTTAACATCCTTAGAGATGATACCCTTGAATTATTGAAAACATATGGCCTCATACCTAGCGGTCGTCTCAAGTTTGTCTCCACAGACTCTAATATGAGAGATGAAGATTCGGGGGGCACCATAGATAGGTGTCGGGTTTACCCCCCGTAGCGCCGGCAAAGACGAATTCTTCACCTTCCAGTGGTGCCGGTGTCATCGCTCAGTATGCTCTGCATATCTGGGATAGCCAAGAAGAATCGCATCCGAATTGAAGTCAAAAGCAACCTCAAGCATGTCTCCATTTGACAACTTCTCGACAATGCCTTTCTTACCATCCTCATCTCAGTCCTCAACCTCCTTTTAACCACGCCTCATCTCGCCTGAACAACCAATAAAGATGTTGCTCCAATTTGATACAGCAGCTTGCCCCATTAATTACCGGCCATCACCGACTACAAATTTACGACGCTACGTATACCCGCAAGGAGGAAATCAAGTCATAATATACAAAGCTCGGGTCATGGTTTATGGGGGACTGATGCTCTAATGGAGTTCTACATCTTGTGGAAGGATAGGCGGCTGAGATGTGGTGCGAGAGGGGGAATAGGTCTCTGAAGACGATGCTGGGACTAACATTTTCGAGGGGATTCCCACTATGGAACGTTTGTGGGCGCCAAGACCGAGATTTCGGCTAATTAGCCAGGAGAGCTTCTTTTGTCGATGAGTCAACGGCACTCCCCAGCGCCCTGGACGGCACAAAAGAAGTTAGGCTAAGCTACTATACAGCAATCACGCTCTGTCAAGACTTTTCTGACATTCCAGCACGACCTTAGGGAAGGAGTTGGAAGGAGGCTAGAAAGGCAGAGTGCGAATTTCCCGAGGTACACACAAGTCTGCAGCGCCCAGCTGGCCGGCCTCTCCGAACGCTTCAGAAGGGTCACTATGTCTTCGGATTTAGTCCTAATGTCGGTAGGAGAGCTCCGCATCCAGTGGTTTTTGTGATTTTTCCCGGCTGCCATACACCCGCAAATGGCCATCGTTTTGTTGGCTGGAGAGGGGAGATAATGAAGGGCGAAGGGCTCCTCAAAGTGTATGATCAAATGGGGGCTTGTGAGGGGTGGTACTGTTTGAGGGGAGCTGTATGGGAGGCATAGGAGGGGATATACTACTGGCATAGGTATCCTTGGCCTGTTGGCAGAGAGGACCTGTATGTCCTACATAGTCTTAGACTCAGACAGGACAATAAAATGATTTAATACCCCCCGTAGCGCCTACATACTCCATGCAAATCTTAGTGGTAACACTCTAAAGCACTATTCTCAAGGAACATTGAGCTAGAACCTTAGGATCATAGCTCCATGCGTGTTGTTGTTTTATTAAAGTCCAAAGCTAAAGCTCTAAAACCACTATGACTACAGGACCAGTGTTCACAGCCAAGACTACATCTAAGACATACCCAGCTTGATTTTACCGCATGAACAACCACAAAACCAGCAGTTAGTTAAAAATATGCGCCGCTGCGAACTCCTTCCCCCAAAACTTACAAAAGAAAAAAATTATTGCAAAGAAATTAGAACTGGAAGCAATACTCCTCCCCTCGATTTCAGTTTAGTCAGGTTTAGTTTCTTGACAAGTTGTATTCGGCCATCACTGAGAGTAGGTGATGGATACACAGGAGAATACCCAAAACAATCGGTATCCTGCGCAAATTGTTTGGAGATCTCGAAGCACTTAGGTCCGAGTAGCTTGTGTAGCAGGGCACTGTGTGACAATGACCCTCTGATTCGACGCGTGATGTTTGCGTTTAGTCGACAATGTATGAAGTGTGTAGGTGTGGTTTCCTTCCCACAGATACACTCTGTGATAGCGTGTGGATCGTTGAAGCGACGATGGTACGCCGCGAAATTTACATCGCCCGTACAGGCTGCAATGAGATTTCTTAACGGTAGTCTAGAAAGCCCCAGCTCTGGTAGTTTGCGACGGCGCATGAGCAGATCCAGCTTACAATACTGTGGCGGGAAAGTTTCATTCCACTATTTGTCGAGCAGAGCCTCTCGCTGGCGGTGCAATTTTTGATGTTAAAAATGCTGCCTTGGCGGTTGCTGGCTGAGTTTATTCTACTACCTGAGTCATAGAATATCTAGCACATTGGGCTCTCTGTCTCAGGCCACACCTTGTACAGTGCTCCTTGCCTCTCATGTTTCTTGAAAGACCATTGATATATTGCCCTTGATGAATAGCCATTTAGCTTGGTGTCTACCCGTGGAATACAGCCACCTTTTCTACGGAACCTTCTACCCAAAAAAAATAAAAATGGTAGCAATGGAAACTGCATGCGCGGGAAAAAGTCTCAAAAAAGCTGTAGCCCCAGCCAGGTGAGGCCTAGACATCGGGACCTGTCGAACTAATCGCGACCCGCATATGAGGCTGAATAAGGCTGACAAGGAGGCACACGCAATCATCCGTGCGTTACACATTTTTTTTTTTTTTTTTTTTTTTTTGCATCAGATTTTAATTGCGTTTGCAGCTATCTAGCTATGACACAATATCAGAGAAAATTTACAGAAAAGATGATTCAATTCACAAGAAGAGCACTCATGCCTCAGATTTCATTTGCAAGTACCACTGCGAAGTTATGGTAGCTTTTTCTTCACCCCAAGTCAACCCTCATCCGTGAATACCCACCCAGGGGAACGTCAAAAACCCTGGGTTATCCAGACATGCCTTCGTCATCCACCGAATTTTCTCTGCGCGAAATGTAGTCTAAGGTGTCTCCTTCCCAAGTGGAGTAGGTGCCCAGGCTACTCAAACTATACCGGAGAACACCACCAGGAGGCGGACCACGACACCTTCCATCGTTTGCGTGTTGTTATAGTGTCCGCTGCACTCTCGCAAGCGAAGTCTTGGCGCGCACACAGCTCAATTCGTAAAACTCTGCCAAAATTCAAAATCACACGCCCGTCGAGAGTGTATCCATCCTCCGTATCATCTTGTAAACTTGTCCCAATCCCTCTCACGTCCGTCTCAAAGAACTGCCTCCCAGATTTGTGCGCCACGCTTTGCTTCCTCCGTCGGGTATAAATATCGGCGTGGGCGTGTATTTGGCGGCTAGCTGAGGCCAGAGAATAGTTGATGAGAGGCGTGGTCATTGAAATGAGGATGTACTTGGTCGTACTTGTAAACTTGATGAGACTTAAGTAGGAGTCGAACTCGTTGGGAGCGAAGATTTGATATGACGGAGAATTTTGAATCATTGCCTCGTGGGCCAACTTGTCCGGTATTGCGAAATTTGACTGAACTTGGCTCTGGGAGAATATTTCACTCCCAGGTTCGTAGAAGGCACCACGTACAGGTGTCAGTCTTGCCCTCCGTGCGTTACACATTGTGTCTATTATTATCCCCCTGCAGTCATTCTTTGTTTGTTTGTATTTAGGTTATCATCTGGGGATTATATACTATAATTGGTTATGCCTGCATTTTACTGTTTGCGATATCAACGCTCATTATGTTTTATCTTGTATGTAAGATTAGATAACAAACAATGTTTGTAAGACGGGATGGGGAGATTACATGGTCTGGACGATGCAAACTTACTGAAAGAACACGAGCGAACTTGTACTTAAACAGAAGTAAGATCATGAAGGATAGAGCAATCAATCATCTTTCTTTCCCTTCTCTCTGAGAAAAATATCGAAGTCCCAATCCTGTGACAGGACCACACGAGGTGCGCATATTCATCTATATCTCCCTTCCTCATAGAGTTAGAGGCCGTCTTGATCCAATCCACCATCGCCGTATCAGGTGCTGGGTACGCTCCAGAAACTCATCGGATGGCTTTTCCTCCATGATCAATGGTGGGTGATGAGTAGGGCTTCGACCCTACCATCTGATCTGACCATGGTTAGCTTCATGACAATGGTGACAGAGGGATGTGGTTAGGGATGAAGACGATACATACAGCGAAAGTGATTGGGAATCCTCATCGAAGTGAGGGCTTTGTTCCTGAATCTTGGCTCTGTAGACTCTACAGTGAGAGCTGGAGGTTCGTAGGGGACACCACTGACAGGTGTCGAGAATAGTCCCCCTGTGTAGAATATTCTCCCATAGCCGGGCTCAGTCAAATATAGAAACACAGGAGACATCATCTAACTACTTCAATTATCGATTCCCAAAATGGCTCCATTTCCCCCACAGTGTTATCAAATTTCCTAGCATGGCCGATGACATTCTCTTTCTCATGACCACGTTCCTCGTCAACCCAGCTCCAGCACTGGCCAGCCGCAATTACGAGCTTATAATACTATGAATGGAGTCCAGCACACGAATTGAGCGAGGCAACTAGATGGAAAGAAATTTAATGGCAGGATAGTTAAAAAAGACGAGGCTACGCATGGATAAAGACCCGAGTAAGCGGAGACATTTGAGATAGGAGTTTGTAAGGAGTTTTCTGCATGAAAGAGCGTCATGCGCGTCACGACCTCATCTTTGAGAGTGAATGTGGCACTGTAAATACTGCCATTATTGGTCAGTCCAGTGGTGCATTATTAGAGCTGGTCTCCCAAGTCAAGTATTCATAGTATGCGCACCTGACCTAATTGAGGCAGGAGGTGACTGATTCCAGTCCAAAGATGGTCTACTAAGTTACTCGCGATGCTTGCGTAACCGAAGGTGTTGAAACTGTCTATTGGTGGTTATTCATGGACGACGGTCGACCGTTCAGTGTCAAGGACACTTCATGTAAGTATTTTCGAATGAAATTTAGAGTACCAGCATACATAAAGTCAAAAGTGTCGCGAAGCAAATACACAAGACTCTGATCATGTATCATAGCTATATAGTTATATATTTAATAAATATTTAATATAATTTCTACGGCTCGTACCTTCTTAATCTCCTTAGAAAACGATCAAACTCAGAAGTTTGGCGCACAAAACTATGGCGGCCAGCATGGTCTGATTATTTGTTGTGATATACAATATAGATGGGCGTGTATGAGCAATGAGACATCACGTGAACTGAACCAAGTGTGGCTAGCAGGGCACAGTGTAGGATTAGGCGAGGCGCGTGCGCAGGATATTAGGAACAATTCCCTTGTAGAGATAGACTGTACTGCTTCATCCTCTTCCATACATACACGTATACATCTAGGCTATATTTGACCTAGTCTACATACATTTCTCTATCCTCAGTTCCGCAGGCTGTTAAGGTCTAGACTTCAAGACGTCGTACATAACCTTGTAACTATAACATTATTCTACTGGAGCGAGGTTATATCTACCACAGGGGATGGTCAGCCTGATAAAGCACAGTTGTCTTGTATTTACCTAATCAGGATTGTGAAGATAGAAGTTTTCAAGCCTACTGATAAAAACTATCAATTGAGAATAGTTCATCCTACCCTACTTTGAGTCACACCCTTCTGCGCCCTACAGATCTCATTCAAGGAAAAAAAGAACTGGCCAATAGCTTTCGTAATGTTTGATGGCCAAGGATTGGAGTTAAAGGTATGACAAGGGTATAAATAGATAGCAAAGTCTGCTTTTAAGACGCTAATAATATACAGCAGTGTGAGACTGCAACACACAACCGTATTAAAAGGTGATGGTAAAACTATAGTCAATATGATCTCCATCTTTTAATGTTCGCTGATTTCCCCGGCTGTATTCTCGGTATGGACTTGGCACAAGGGACCAGTACATTCTTGGCTTGCTCATTCGTTTCAGAGTAATCCATTGATGGCATCATAGTCGCCTTGCACGATAAATTATTCTCCTCTTGACTGCTGATGAAGCGTGACAGTAATAAAAACTGAACCGTTCGGACCCGCTTGACTAGGGCTAGGTTATAAGACTTACTATAATATATTTTCTCGCTCCACACCGTCAATACTCACGGTGAAGACGGAGGAGGTCGAGGTCCAACTATCTGTCTTTTACCAGCTCCTATACCTAGTGTACCTTTGTTTTGCGAGTCCCCTCCTGTATAGCCAGTCCACTGGTTTACGTCCCAAAGACCATTAATACCTTCGGCTACACTATCGGTGCCATTATTAGCACTGTCTAATAATTTTTCCTTAATTCCTCGCTGGTCTTCTTCCCATTCTCGTTGTCGCTGTCGGTCGAGTTCCATCTCGCGTTCCAAGAGACCTCTAATTGCGAGCCCACTTGGCTTAGCCTGTGGTTGTAGGGGTTGTATAGACGTATCAGTACCATGTTCCTTGGGTACTTCAGATTCTTCCGTCAAAGTATCTGTATACGATCTATGAAATTTTGATGGCGGCGGATGCACAAAATTTTGATCTTTCCCGGACGCAGTTTTATACTTTTCTGGATCAGGCAACGGCCTGGCAGCGGTATGGTTCTTTGGTGTTTGTGATACTAATGCAGGGTCGGGGAGCGGGCGTGGAGATTTTGCCCGCGATATTAATCTGGCAGTAGGTGAATTGACCATCAGATGAGGGGATTTGTTTAAGGTATTGGAGGAAGACTGTTTACGTGGATATTTTTGTTCATCGACGCGGCGAGGCTGGTCGCAAATCTTATGAGGAGAGCGAGGTAAGCTTTTCGAGCGAGTACGAGCCTTGTCTTCATCAAGCGTACAACTATCATTCCCAAAATTCTGAAAGCTCCATTTATTTTTGCTTGCTTTGCGGATTCTTTCATATTCGCGCTCTCTTTCCCTTGCCCTCTCCAGTTCATATTCTAGCTCTTTAATTCGACGGCTTTCAGGAGTAAATTTATGTGTTAGCCTTTTCTCGGGCTGATACTGGCTTATAAACTGATGTCTCAAGCGTGAATTGCTGGCGGTATTGAGACGATTTCGTCTTTCCTGTAGCCGAGCCTCAGCCTCTATATCTTCTCTTTGGCGTTGCTCCTCTTCTAAACGCCATCTCTGTTCCTCCTCTTCCCACTTGCGGTGTACCTCCTCTGTTTTTTGATGTTCCTTCTTCCTCTGCTCTTCAAGCTCTTCAGCCATGCGCTGTGCCTCAGCCAGACGACTACTTTCTTGAGCTTTCATTTTTTCTTGACGATGTCTTTCGTTTTCTTCGCTTTCTCGCTGCAGCCTCTCCTTTTCAGCCTCCATCTCTTTTTGTTTATTTTCTCTCTCCGCTCTGCCAGGAACATACGGACCGGCACTAGTTATCTGTCTTCTACCACCAAAGGAAACCCCTAAATTAGCCTGACTCGCACCTCCGAGAAACCCATACTGTGTGATATTCCACGCAGGAGACTTCGATCTTTCTTCGGAATTTTTGTTCCAACAACTTACTCCTGGTGATAGAGGGCGGCCACGAGGTTTTCCCGGGCTCCATCTCCCGCTGTTAGAATCTCCAGTCTTTGCTTTTGTTAATATAGGGGATGCCTTAGAAATGACTGATAGCATGCTATCATCAGCATTTACTGCCTCTCGGTCACGATTCCAATTTCCGGAACTGATGGTTCCGCTTGGTATGGGGCTCATTTGCGATCGAACACCGATGGGAGTTGGAAATTTCACCGGATCAATACGATGTGCAGCTCTACTGAATGCACTTAGGCATTGAAGAACCTGCGCTGGATCTTTGAGTTCATAAAGGTCGACAGTAAGGAATAAGTCATGAGATGGAATATTGAAAGGCTGACATTTACAGGCCTCGAGAAATAGTGAGATGTTCTCCATCTGAACAAATGGCATAACTGCCTTGGATTTAAATCGCAAGGTGTTAGGTGCTGCTTGATTAACAAGTCTAAGCCTGGTGAGCATTTGATAAGGTAAGCCCTGAATGGACCCTATACTTGCAAAGTGCGACGCCATCTTTTAACGATAACAATAGGTCTCCTTCTGATAAACGCTCTCCGATCGACTGTTCTACAAAAATTCGGGCCTCATTTGCTGCAGCTGGTGTGTACCTGTCGAGACGCAACTTCCGCATATCCTTGGGGAGAAAGGTGGACGATACCATGACAAGGGCGGATATGCGCGGTGTAAGCTCGGGTCAGAGGTTTGTGAATTTGTTTATCACAGCAGAGGAGTAGTAGGAAAGCTAGAGTAAGAAAATTCTAGCACAAATAGAGCTGAGATGACATGAGTAAGAGTCTGAATTGTAGAATCGTTTGAATCGACTCAACATGAAAAAGGCTGTTATAGCAACCGCGTATCGGCATCCTTCGCATGACGTAGGTCATGATTATATTACTTTCACGTGATATCTCCACATCACATTCAGCCTTATGTACTCGGATTAAAACGGCGGAAAGCACAGCTGCTTCCAATCCACCGGCAAGAGTCATTTGTGTGGCTCCTCTATCACTAAACCTGAATGAAAAGTAATCTGGGATTATTTAGATATGCGATAATTTGCCAAAGTAGTTAAGATCAGGCCGAAACATCCCAGGCAATTTACAGACATTATCTACACAATATTACTCTGACATCCCCCATGTCGACAATTATTTTGACTTAATGCACTAGGAAAACCAAGTGTATTCCTCAGCTTAGCGCGTTTAAATCCTTTTATGAGGGTACGTGATGGTTGCCAATGGTAGGAGAGAAGAAGTTAAGGCCCATTGACTTAAATTTTGAAGGATTTAAAACTGAAACAGACCTGAGTTGCTAAGCAACGGGTTGATAATCTTTGGACCTCATAGAAGGCGTTTACATCTGGGTCTTTTAAAGGGGAGGACGTGTAATTCTAATCCTTCCTAACTAAATTGTTGCCCAAGCAGCACTTCACAGGTTACTGCTCCAATCATCGGTGCTAGATATTTGCAAATAAATCCGAGAATTAGATGTATCTTTATCAGGGTTGCTATCCAAAGCGCATAGACTAAAATCTTTCGAGGAACTGTGAGCTTCGATGGACTCTTATCAGCTAGTCATTTCTTGAGGACTACCCGCCAGAAAAACTGTATAAAATAGTGTAGGCGCCTGGTACATGAAGGCTGAGTTGAATGTAACTATTCGATATCCCATTTTTTATGAAGTTATTTTACTGAGCCAACAGTTGATTATATCTAAAATTTACACGTACCTGTACCTCATGTTTACTATACATGAAAATTATGAATATTAGTTTCAAAAGCTCGAGATTTTAGCCACAGACCAATTAACCACCGGGCAATCTTCTTTCAGTGTTCGATTTGAGCGTCCTTCACTGTTGTTTTTAATAGATGTTTCTTACTTACTTTTTTGGTGTACTCGTGCATAATTAATCAATGAAGCCCTCTGTCCTGGTGACAAGTTAAAATTACTAAATACTTTGAAACATTTGAAAGCATTACCTAGATAGAGTTTGAGGTTTGTGGTTTTTGTTTTGTTTTGTTCATTTACGTGCTAGGTACATTGGTTCCCGTCGCACTCCTACTGGAGCATGAGCACGGGTGGGACCGGGCTGGATAAGGTTGACTACCATTAAGTACATGTACCTCGTCCCACCTAAATGACCGGACCACCTGAGACTTCACCCATGTGTTGAATCATATCAAGCCCAACCGTCCAGAGAACCCTCTTTTGTATCGCTGAAGCGCTGATTCCTCCTCAGCCTCGACCACCACGCGCCAGAGCCCTTGAAACCTTCGCGATCTTTAAATTTTCCCTTCTATTCAGTCCCAGCTTTGGCTCATCTTAGCATCTCCTCATCTCATCCAGGAGTCGTTTTCTTCATTGGATGAGATTTGTAGTGTGGGGAGGCTTTGGTAATTTTTACAGGGGAGGCTTAGCTTCGTGGTTTTGACATGAGATGGCGTAGAAGATGCCTGAGATAAAGCTTCTGCTGTGCCAAGCTTTGTTAGGTGTGTTGGATCTAGTAGCTGGTACATAGGTATTTGGAGTGGAATTATTAGGCATGGAGTAGACCAAGTCTCCATGCAACGGTAATACAATTAGTACTGTGTGCAGTTTGAGGGTTTAATCATTGATGTGGGGTGAATGGCATATTGTTCAGTTGGGAGCACACTTTGGTGCGTCGCAGACTAATTTTGTGTTTAGTCTACAGGCGAAGTGGCTTGGTGTTGTGGTTATGAGCTCTGAGGTGTATGGCAAATATATGACTTTGCTGTCATTCGGCGGAGTGGTACGGGCACATTTGTAATGGTAAGTCGCGGAGATGGCGCTCACGCTGTGTTGGTGGCACGACAGATACTGAGTGCATATCACTATAGCCAATTGGTGTCGGTAGGTATCAAATGTGTACTCGTACTCATAATGGTGATTTATGAAGGATATACTAGATGCGCATTCCAACGATTGATAATAACAACAAATGGATGATTTGAAGTTTAATTTTATTTTGGATAGATACCACGTTATAATCGGCAGGTGAAGAGATTGTAGAGTATATTAACAGCGTCTATGCACAAGCCCTTATCGGGGGACTATTCTCAACACCTGTCAGTGATGTCCCCTACGAACCTCCAGCTCTCACTGTAGAGTCTGCAGAGCCGAGATTCAGTAAAAAAAGTACTCACTTCGATGAGGATTCCCAATCACTTTCGCGGTCTGTATCGTCTTCATCCATATGCATATCCCCCTATCACCATTATCATGAAGCTAACCACGATTAGATCAGATGTTAGGATCGGAGCCCTTCTCATCACAAATCCTTGGTCATGGAGGAAAAGCCATCCAATGAGTTTCCAAAGTGTACCCAGCACCCAATACGGAGATGGTGGATTAAATCAAGGTGGCCTCTAACGCTACGAAGAAGGGAGATATATATTAAGAAAATAATGACTCCTCAGTCATTGAGGTTGTAGAGCGCATTGATTTAAGTAACTACCGGAGTGAAACTGAGTACAGGGTCTCCAGTCACTTGTGTATAAATAACGTGGCCTAATTGATAGCCCGAATTATTCTAAATTCTAACAATATAGATGAATATGCGCACCTCATGTGGTCCCGGTATCTAGGCCTCACCTGGCTGGAGCTCAGGCTTTTTGAGACTTTTTCTCGTGCACTCAGTTTCTATTGCTTTCTTTTTTTGGTAGAAGGTTCCATGGAAAAGGTGGCCAAATTCAACGGGTGAACACTGAGCTGAATGGCTATTCATCACGGGCAATATATCAATGATCTTAGAAGTAACAAAAGAGGATAGGAGGACTGTACAAGGTGTGGTATGGACCAGAGAGAAGCCCAATGTGCTAGATAGTAGTCAAGGAGAAGTAGCAAATGACTGGAGATGGTCTGTTCATCTGCTATTAGAGAACATGCCAGCAATGGTGAGTTTTGACTTGTTTACGGTGAGGGACCGTCAAGTATAAGGATACCTAGTGGAGTACGACATGTAGAATGCCGTGGTGGTAGGAATGGTGTATAAATCTGAACAAAATAACATTCAGCAAGAATACGACCTTACAGCTGATACACAATTTACGTTGTGTGTAGTTGTGACCTGACTTTTTTGACTCGGGAGGCAGTCGCACTCTGCATTCTATTCGCAATTTCTGATATGACGTATGTTCGTTTACATTGAACAGTCGCACTTCGTCTGTGGGTACACACCAAATGAGAGTTTCACAACGTTTGGCTACCCAAGCATGCCGTTGCTATCGAAAGGTTTTGAGACTTTGAGAAAAATAAACCATTTTGAGAGAGGATAATTGACATGGTCGGATAGCCGGAGACTTTGGCTTATGGGCTAAGGTCTCCTATGCAGCAAAATCTGTCTGATATTCCGGGTAGGGAGACATTTTCGCGCTCAAGTTTGTAGAGTCCGCTGATGTTGTTCAATATCCATCTTTCATTACGAGAAACATAGACTTCCTGACGAGTAATCAGCCGTTGAATTATGTTCATAGAGCGACGGCTACTATAGGTTTTCTCGGGGGTAGATTAAGGAATAAATTATATTGACCGTATACAATACGAAGTATATCTAACAAAGTACGAATTTGCGAGGTACCTCCGCCATCCAGGGAAAGTTTTCCATGTCAGCTCCGGTCACTTTTCCTCCCGTGACTAATGCATGGCTAATCTTGATTAGTTTCTGGGTAGAGTTCTTCCAATCATGATTAGAGGTGCTGTGTGCAAGAGTATTCCCACACCGACAAACACTTATGATTGCCTCTCATCATTTGGGATAGGCTAGCTGTTAACATGTCTTAGTGTTACCAGTATCACGGCATCGATCATCACTGTCCGAGTCCAGAGGGGTACATGGAGGGCTGAAAGAGGCGTGTTCTGCCTCGGGTGTACGGCGGGTATAGGTCACACGCAGGTATGCGCTCTGAAGCCAGAATATCCCGCGAATCTTGAAATCTAGATGCTCAATTGTACATAATCCCCCGCTACGTCATCCGTTCAACAAGAGAGACTAACAACCGCGCGTGTGAGAGCCGTTCCAGAATTGTGCTGATATCTTCTGGCCTGCCGACGCTGATACACTGTTGATAAAAAACAAATAAACAAGCTGGGTCGCTTATGACTGCGGCCTAGTGTCTATCGCCGGTCCGACAGACATCATGCTGCTATTTCACTAGACCCAAAGTTACTATGCTCTTCGGTTCTACACCTTCGAGGCTTATCTCGGGCGCTCCTTGATTTGGATTTGTTCGAGACACGAATCCTCATCTCGCTGAAAGTATCACAGCTAACCACTTCGTAATATGAGGTACTACTCTTACTGCTTACAACCAAAGTTTGGAAGATCTTCATCTCATGGACGAGAAGCGTAGCCAGGACTACGATACACCCCACTTCCGAAATAGGCGCACTTGGAATTGGCTTTGCTTCCTTGTGGCCGGGCCTAACTCTTAGTGGCAGAAGCTATCAGTGAAATTGGCCCAAAAGAGTCAACTCTATTGAAAATGACGCCTCGAACTTTGTCTTCGTCTCACAGACAGACTGAATACCATTGCCTCTAGATGCCACGAAAGACAGTTATGCAATAGGTACAAAGCATCTATCTGAGGCCCCTAAAGAAGCTTTCGAGATCATCTTCACGAGATTAACGCAGAAAGCTTCTTTGATCTCTACAAACACGCTATGTTCCGACCAACCATAGTAGTTTTCCCCGCTTTTCACTAGGCTCGCGATATTTCCACTACTATCAACAGATGATGATTTTTCTGGGAGGATAAACTCTCTCTAATTGGCTGCCACAGTATTTAGGCTCTGCATGCCCTTGAGTCTCGAGAGAGCACATGAAATGATGCAGGCACAGGAGAGAAGACTAGAAACCTTCATTATTCTATCAAAGCACCTGAGCTACAGGGATGTCTCGAAACCTAGCTCACGCACAAAGTCGATATTTTCGGACACGTCAATCGTAGGCTTCGAGTTTAATAGATTATTTGGGAAAAAGAAGCAAAAGTAAAGAGGCACTCCGTGAAGATTTTGAGAAGGAGTAGCGAGTTTGCTGTAGAGGAAATGCCACAAACTGGCCCGAGGGGTTGAGAGGCCGAGTTAGTGACAAAATTTTGGATTGAAACAAGACCTGATGAAGCCTGCATAAGGCTGATCCCACCATACATCTTAAGTAGATCTGCTTGTGGCTGATGTTAGATAGCAATGTGGGGATGGATGCTGAGTGTATGCGTCGATCCATGCCTCAATCTTCAAGCTAGATGGATTTCATAACTGGATATATTGCAGCTGTTACATTGATAAAATACAAGCTTCTGCCATGATAGAATTGTACAACGAGTTAGCATCTATCCAGCAGGTAAGTATCTAACAATTTCTGCGAACAAATCTGCCAAAAGATTCACAGTTCGCCGAATGTGTCCCAGATCATATAGCGTGACGGCTAGTAAGCCGATAAAGTACCTGCAGCTTATCCTGAATAGCATAGGCCGCTATTCATTACGTCAGCGCTAAGTTATGCTGGTATTCAAAGTCGGGCTCTTCCCGTGCGCGCAGCACTGTTGGCAGCTAGCCCACGCGCTAATATTGAGGGTTTGTATGGAGGATAGCTACTTGTCTTTAGGATAGGGGAGTCGTGTATACAACTAATTTATTGTATGCGGGAGTAGTTTCGATCTATTGTTAATAAATTGCCTTTTAACATAAAAACGCCCAAGCTTCCTACAAAGAATGGAATAGAATTAGATTTAAGTCACTACTGAGTCTATGACTATGAAGGGCTGCCAAGCTTCCTATATAGAAACCGTTACACGTAGCTGTGCCATGCTCCAATGCTCTTAGGAATTACAGCTAAAATCTCATTAAATGAAGAGTTAGGCAAAGATAAGGGTTTACCCAAAGTATTGTGGTGCATCTCTTGGTATTGTAGTTCAGCTTTCAGTTTGTTCAAAACAGCCATGGTTTGAGGCCAGATGACCGACGTTGGATCATATGAAGTATAGGATCAGCGCTGCTGTGCACTGAAGTGCTCTGGAAGATTGTTGTAATGAGCCTGAGAAGTGATTGGAATACCTGGCTACTCTAATGTTCTGTCACAGAGCTCTCAAACCAGCAGGAACATGTAACCTTGGCTCTGGGTCGGTTATGTTTGAGCATTGACACCGTATTTCTTGCTAGAAGTAGGTATGAGAAGTTGATATCTGCACCGGCAGTTTGGATCTGCTGGAGTTTGTGTCTGGTGATCAATATCTTTGATACCTAGGACATGTTAGGAAACTGAACAAGCTATCTTTCGCAAGCGATATGTTTGAAAAGATACTTGGAGGCGTGTGATGTTAGCGTTCAAACAGGGCTTTTCCTAGGCATTAGGACAGTAGTGGACGCTGTAACGCTGGCGTGGTCTGGCCGAGCAACTGAAAAACTGAGGCAGCTGCCCTGTGATTTTTAGCAGAAGAACTAAGTTGAAGGTGGAGTTATTCGATATCGAGACCCCACTGGTCGCCCTCTGGCAATGGTGAAGCAACAGACGACCGAATGAAAATCGTGGCGGAGGTTAATGGTCCCAGTAAAGTCATTGCGGCTTGCCGACTCACTGGCGTACAAGTATGGGGATGAGCGCGGACGGTCGATCGGTGTGGAAGAAGAGGGGTGCAGACGTGAGATGAGATACACAGGAGAGGGCTGTGCTGTAGAGATAAAAGTGCTTGTGTCCCCAGATTCCCAAATGTCAGATACTCGCTCTCGGACAACGAATCTCGGAACTGAGGCTGACAAGGATGGATGAGGGGACAAGTTGAAGTGGTAGTGGTGGAACGGCTCGTGCACAGGGCGGGGTAGTTCCTTTTCATTCATATCCCTTAGCCCCAGGCACCAGGCAAATTACCGGCGCGTGACTGAGAAATCAACACGATTCAATGGGCTAGCTAGATCACGTCTCGTTCAATCCCTGGCAACATAGTTGTTTGGTGGCTTCGAGCCAAGCTCAGCCGGTGGAAAGAAGGCTCTCCTTCAACATGAGCGAACTGAGTACTCGTACTTTCAGGAATATTTAGTCTCCGACTTTGAATTCATGCCTTCCATGCGCCAGGGTCTAGAGAGGTGGGGCCGCCATTCAAGACTCCTGGGTGTGGCCTGTCTACTCTATAGGGCTTGATGTCGGGACGAGCCTGTACCCCTGAGCCGAAGCGCTTTAGATGCCGACCCGTGGGGTTTATTGCCCTTTCAATCTTGACCACGATAGTGGTAATCCTCAATTGTGCAATGGGGGCAGCGAGGAGTATGCTCCAAGTCTAACTCTCGAGTGCCAAACCAATCCAAGCTTGACATACTCATATAATGAATCCGATTGTTAGCTTCAAGCACATTCCTTCGAGTCCACGGCTCAGCCTAGCTTGGGAGATTGGGTGGAGTCAGAAATGTCAACTCTTCTCGCCAGAGTATACTCTTGATGTAGATATCCTTCATCAGTGAAGAACTGAGGACTAACAGCGATGAGATTAATTCCGGATGACGGCTGGCTACTCGCCTGTCGACCGGTCACGCTGAGTGCTATGTGTGGCACTCGTTTAGTTGGTCATGTGCCTTACATGACAGCCCAGCGAACCAGGACAATTTTATTAGACGCTGAGGGTATCGAGTCCTTTACATCCGAAGACGACGACGACGACGGAAGCGGATCGGACGACCTGATGACAAAACCTCATGTTCATCTAACTATCTCGCCGACTGGCGCTGCTTATTCCTCATCTCTGTAGCCGAGCCTACACGAATTATTCCCACCAGGTCATGTGGGATATCAAAATTTGCTTCGGCTCACCCGCGGCCTTGTTGTGCTAGGGCCATCCCAGTTTCTGTGAAGAACTCTTCCTCCCCTGCGACTAAGGCAACAACCCTCTAGCGCACTGTCTTGGTTTCGAACGTTCCATCGTACAAGGTATGGGAGCCCCTGTCATTATTACTTGATGATGACGATGAGATTGTTAATGAGCTGAATGAGGCTCGTGATCTAGGCAAGAAATTGAAGAAGCGATCGAGTCTCCCTTCGCGCGCCGTCCAGGATCTCGTTCGCAACTAGACACATTCTCAGATGATGACGTTGTCTTGAGCCCAGAGATGAGGCCAGTGAAGGTGAAATGAGTCCTTTGAACCTCAGTCAACAAGGACGTTCCCGCGCTGAGACTGCGGGCCGAGGCTGGCCGGTCCAGCCGCAAAACGCAAGTCAGGGCATGAATCATGGTCGCGGGATCCTCAGCAGCAACGACGCATCGTGCAAAATAGACGACCATAGTCTTGAGTTGGAACAGCAGCCAGCGTCCCGGACCACCATCATTTGCCACATGATCAATCTATACCAAATTCTACATCCTTTGCCATCGCTTGTCTACTGTGACTGACCCAGTCAGCAAGACACTCCCAACACCCGAACTGGCCGAGGTCTACTCCATGTTCTCTGCACCCACAACTATCTATCCTGGGATGTCAGTCTAGATGCCTCGACAGAAATCGATCGGCTGCCATCTCTCAATTCCCTAGATGCGGGGTGAGAGGTCGGTTGACAGGATATCGATTCTGGGGACTATATGTCGCTCTTCTACACAGACTCATGCGCTAGGGAGGGAGCGCCTTTTCCGTGCCATGTTAGCTACCCCAAGAATCCCCAGCACCGACCCAAACAGTGCACAACGTGCGTGTGGCAAAGGCTTCTCTCTCCCAGCGGGTCTGCCTGCTGACGACTGGCTTTTCGATCTGGTTGTGCGAGCCATAGCTACACTAGCATCTGCCTATGTGTGCGAAGAGACTCAAGTCCATGGGCGAGGAATTGCCATTTGTTTGATACTGGAAGACGGAGTTGGGCAAGCTTGGGTCGGACACGCAGGTGGTGGAGTCACAAATACCGAATCGGCGTACTGATGCTTTTTTTCTACTTTGCTCAGGCACCTGACATCTTGGGGCAACTCAAGATGAGCGAGGGCCTTGTGGTCCCTGGAACCGTTACGGGTCACGTGGAACTTACAGGGAGGCCCTAGCTCGATCGGCAGTGGATTTGTAGAAGTAATATCTTATCCTGGTCGTAGAATGTGGTCTAGAACACGCCTTCATCGTCTCACCACATTTCGAGGGGAGAGGGAAGGAGCGGGGCATTTGAGGGAACAAGCTCTTCATCTCCACCGGCGTCAAGTCCACTCTGTGGGAATATTATTCCTCGAGTCTTGCCGACTAGGAACCCCTCATCAATCTAACCCAGTCGGACCGGCCACACCGCCCGCCCTGAAGTGAACTTGAAAATTCAGCCTGCCCCACCGTCATTCTAGCTCTCCTATCGTATCGTCAAGGAAACACTCGAGTGACCTTGTAGCCCATGAATCATTTTAGGCATGCCAAAGGGTAGAAAATGGCCAGGCAGAGGGATGAGGGCATCTGCCGACGAGCCTTGCCCTGCTTGCATATGTCAAAACTACTGTGTCACGGGGTGTCAGCCGTTGCGGGATTTCCAAGCTGAGGCTAGCCGCTACTCCAAAGTCGGGGAAAAATTCATTCCACTTTCAATCTGGGGAAAGACTGGGGGAGGAGGGGCAACTACTCACTATCAGGTGCGCGACGGCTCCTACGGGAGCTAGTGGAATTAATCAGAGCGGGTGAGAGTAGCTGTGCACGACTGGTTCTTCCTGATCTCCCGGTAAGGAAGCATGTTGGCGCTTCACGGCTGCTCGAATGTGTGGTTCGTGCCTACTCTGCTCTATGAACCTTGGAACGGTTCGTATCTATAAAGAGTTGGCTGTCTGCACCTCAAGTTCCTCATCATTCCCATTACATCATTCCACCTCATCTTCTATCTTTTACACCTTCTCTACGATTCAAGTCTATCATTATTCAGGAGAAGTATTCTTACAATCATTTTCAAGTCGCTCCTTTATCTCTGTGACGTTGGTAAGAGCCCCATTGCTGTGCACTTACTCAATGACCCTCGTTGCTAATTCTGTGTAGCTTCCACCAAAACTTTGGCACAATGTCTTTAGTGGAGAAGAACAATCTTTACTGCACGGCCAAGCATGACGAAGGCCTAGCAGCTGAAGGCGATCCAACGGATCGCAGAGAGCTGCAACTTCTCCGGGAAGCCGAAGAGGCTCAAATGCTGGAAAAAAACATGGCTCTTGGTACAGCCGTAAAGCTTTGGTGGCCCGCTATCCTCTTTAGTGTAGCCGTGTCAACGGGCGTGATTATGGAAGGGTACGACAACCTTCTACTCGCCCAATTCTACGCCCTTCCGGCGTTTTGCAAGCGGTACGGCGCTCCGATTGGTGAAAACGGCGCCTACGAAATCCCTCCGGCCTGGCAAGCTGGGCTCTCAAACGGGGTGATGGTTGGTGAGATCATTGGCCTGCACATCAATGCGGCGGCAATTGATCGGTTCGGGTACAAGAAGACGATGTATGGCGCATTGGTCGCCATATGCTCGTTTATTTTTATCCCCTTCTTCGCCCCCAATCTCATCGTCTTGCTGGTCGGGGAAATTTTGTGCGGGATTCCGTGGGGTGTCTTTCAGACACTTACCTGCTCGTATGCTTCGGATGTCTGTCCTGTCAAACTGCGGCCCTTTTTGACTACATATACGAATCTGTGTTGGGTCATTGGTCAGCTGATTGGCTCTGGCGTTCTGCGCGGTTTGGTAGAGAGGCCCGACGAGTGGAGTTACCGGATTCCGTTTGCGATTCAATGGTTTTGGCCTGTTCCCATCACCATTGCCATCATTTTTGCTCCGGAATCACCCTGGTGAGTAAATGAAGCATCGAATATTATGGGACTGTAAGCTAATATCATTAGGTGGTTGGTTCGTCACGACCGACTGGAGGATGCTCGGAAGTCTATAGTCACCCTGACTTCCACCAAAGATGCGCCGGCTTCTTTCAGTATTGACAAGACGCTCTCCATGGTATGTACTTGAAGACTAGACAGCTTTGTTTGCTGTGTCTACGTTCTCTATGGCTCAGAGTGAAGGCTAACATTATTTTTTAGATTGTCGTCACTAACAACATGGAGATGGCCAACTCGATGACGGCTGGATACGCGGACTGTTTCAGGGGAACTAATCTCCGCCGGACAGAGATTAGCTGTATCACTTGGGTCATTCAGAACCTGTGCGGAAGTGCTTTTATGGGGTATTCGACATACTTCTACGTCCGCGCCGGTTTACCCACGGTAATGGCTTTCAATATGACTCTGGTGCAGTATGCGATCGGCTTTGGCGGGACTTTCGCTTCTTGGAGTCTGATGGGCAAGTTTGGGCGACGGACTTTGTTCTTGACTGGCCTGACTGGTCTGTTCTTTGTCCTCCTTTCGATCGGAATTTGCGGCATGATCGACAACAAAGCTAGCGGGTGGGCGATAGGCAGCCTTCTCGTATTGTATACGGCCATTTACGACTCTTCGATTGGCCCATTGACTTACTCTTTGGTCTCCGAGATTCCGTCTACTAGGCTGAAGAATAAGACGGTAGTTCTCGCGCGCAATGTCTTCAACCTGGCTGGCATGATGAATTATATCATTGTACCTTACATGCTGAATCCGGCCGCTTGGAATTGGGGGGGGAAATCTGGCTTCTTCTGGGCCGGAGTGTGTTGCCTCTGTCTTCTCTGGGCTTATTTCAGACTACCGGAGCCGAAAGACCGTTCGTACGCCGAATTGGATGAGCTGTTTGAGAAGAAGATCTCTGCAAGGAAATTCAGCTCGACTATTCTACACCAAACAGGCTAGTGAAAGGTCTGGGATGTGTATGGTCCAGTTTCGTGGGGGATCATGGGATAGTGGGATTGGTTTACGGTTGGCTGGCGGCGTAAAAAGATTGGTGGGGATACTGAGTCGTTATTATTTTTGCTTTCATACCCCAATTCGTTAATAAATGGAATTTAGAGTTTAGCCCAAAATTGTACGCTGTTGATCCTTTGTATTGTCTATGTCTATCTTTGCGATACGCCAGAGCTTTTTAAACGTCATGGAAATGAAACAGCTTTTTACGAAGCATTGTCTCAACAGAGAAACTTTAAGGGTGACGCTTACCATGTTATTTTTCAATAGAAATTCTTCTGAAAGGTTGAAACTAAAAATTACAATAAATGTTGTTTCGGTAATGGGGATTAAAGCATCATCTTTCTCATGGATTCCTCCGAGAATATTGTTTTCCCACTCGACATTGTCAACCCTCACCGGAAAATCTCTCCCGAAGATGAATGACGAGTTTTTTGATCTTGATCCGTATAGCTTGATTTGGTGGCCTACGGATCCATGTATGAGTCTGTCAAAGCATTTGATACGCATGGGAAACTTTACCGTAGAACCCCTCTGCATTTTTCTGATTTGACTCTACTTCATTATCGATTTACCTCTGGTAGGTGCGCGTGTAATGTTACTACCAGTATAGACTGGGGGATGAGAACTCAACACCTGTTAGTGGTGTTCCCTACGAACTTCCAGCTCTCACTGTAAAGTCTGCGGAGCCGAGATTGATTAACAAAGTCCTCACGTCGATAGGGATTCCCATTCGCTTTCGCGGCCTATCTCGTCTTCATCTCTCAACAGTTCTCCTTCATAGTCATAGATTCAGCAGGGATAGAAATAAAATTCCATGGACAGGTTGGCCGAATTCCACGGGTAAACATTGAGCTGAATGGCTATTCATCAAGATCAATATATTAATGATGTTTCAAGTAACAAAAGAGGATAGGAGGACTATACAAGGTGTGGACTGGGTTAGAGAGGAGCCCATTGTATAAGATGGTCATAGACTGAAGTAGCACAATAAACCCACACACACAAACTTCTTACTGTACAGAGGAGGATAGATGTGTAGTGCAAAACATCATATCATGTGATATCAAGTACATCCACATTTAATTATTGAGTCCACTTCATGGAAGAGCAGATAGGAGTTAGGCCTATGAGGTCTAAAATATCTGCAGCAAAATCTCCAATAATTTGGCAGCTCGAAAAACCTACCTGTTCGAAAGCTCATACAATCTGCCTCTTATAATATCAAGTAGCCCGAACGAGGGATAGAAGACATTCGCGCCAATAACAGAAGATTAGATGTAGCAAACTGGGTTGAAATTTTTGGGGAAGACTAGTCTAAAAAAAGGCAGAAAGAGGCAGGAAAAATTGCAGATTTCCAAGAATGGGCTACATCCTGGCAAAATCGGAGGCGGCCCCAACTACATCGACAATTAGCTATCGCCGACCTCAAAACTCGGAGAGCAGCCAAATCCTATCAGAACCCTAAGTCAGATCCGAAAGTCAGATCGATGGAAAATAAGTCTTCAGGAATCGCCATTTCTACTCCATCGAAATCTGACAAGGGTCCAAAGCAGTGAAGCAATGCAAATACATAGTGAGCATATGGGGCTCAATTCGTATCTATATAGAAGAAAAGTACCCGGAGTCTACAGCCCGAGCTGTCCATATGGCTACCAATTGCAGAACCCTAAGCACATGAATATTTCCTGCCCTCGATGGTTAAATGGAAGAGGAGAGATTTGGATACAAGCCAAAGATCGATCCTACGAAGCTATGCCAAACAATCCTGGAGACATCAAAAGGATAGCACAGTGGGCCCTAAATCATGGTTGGATAGAATAATTTCAGATGACAAAGGCGGTCGAAAAGCTGCTGAGGGAAATGAAGAGATCGTGCCTTTCTTGAGGTCAATAACGCTGACGTGATTGAGCTACATGGATGGAACTACAGTGTAACTGCGCTTCGTGAAGGATGCTTTAGAAAAATCAAGACGATAAACTGGAAGGTTTGAGGGGGTTTTCACCCAAATACTTCCTCCTAGGTAAATATTAGGGTTCGTTGACACATGCATGGGTCCATAGGACGCTAAATCGGGCCAAATGAAATCAAATCACAAGTCCATTTGACGAGATTTTTATATCATCATTCTATCTACGCTGTGGTTAACAGAAATTCCAGAGAGATTATGTTTATTGTCCTAATAATTCTATGACTACGAAAGGACATGTAGGTCCTTTATGCCTGCAGGCCGTGAGTATCTATACCTTCTTCACGACTTCTTTCCAGCAGTAATACCTACACAGGCCTTTATTCAAGTGCACACTAGGAGGAGTCGTTATCCAATCATTATCTCCCCCCTCCAGCCAACGAAACCATGGCCATTTGTGGGCGTATGGCAGCCGGGAAAAATCGCAGAGACCACTGTGTCCGGGGCTCTCCTAATACTCACATTAGGGCTGAACTCGAAGACATAGTGATCCTTCTGAAGTGTTCGAAAAGGCCGGCCAGCTGGGCGCTGCAGACTTGTGTGTACTTCGAGAAATTCACATTCTGCCTTTCTAGCCTCCTTCCCGAAGGTCTTGCTGAAATGTCAGGAAAGTCTTGATAGAGCGTGATTGGTGTGTGGTAGCTTAGCCCAACTTCTTTTGTGCCGTCCAGGGCGCTGGGGAGTGTCGTTGACTTATCGACAATTGAAGTCCTCCTGGAAAATTAAATGAAATCTCGGTCTTGGCGCCCACAAGTATTCCAAGGTTTAAACCACTCGAAAATATCGGTCCCAGCATCGTCTTCAGAGACTCTTTCCCTCTCTCTCTCCACACCTCAGCCGCCTATTTTCCCTCAAGGTGTATAATCTGTTAGAGTATGGAGAGAACTTCGGAGTAAGAATTGCCTGAGAACGGAGAAGAAGTTCAGTTTGCTTAATTTACTAATAGATTACAGTTATTATGATATATACAGTGGAATTACAAGGAAGAAAGGTCATCCGGAACCCGACTCGACTGCAGAAATAAGTGAGATCCTAGACCAGAAAAGGATTATCCGCTGACGCAGAACACTGGGTCATGCAATAGAAGATACAAACAAACCAGTGACTGGATTTGTTCGGGAAGAACGGGATTCAAGCAGACTCAAACGTTAAGTCTGGTTGGATCAGAAGTATGGGCTCTTGCCTGAACTCAGAGATATAGTTCAGGCTAGATACATGTAACCACATTGGTCGATAGAAAGGAATGTAGGAAGCTGTATTTCTAACATAACCCCATTAGAGCATCAGTCCCCCATAAACCATGACCCGAGCTTTGTATATTATGAATTAATTTCCTCCTTGTCGGTATACGTAGCGTCGTAAATTTGTAGTGAGTGATGGCCGGTAGTTAATGGGGCAAGCTCCTTTTTGCAATTGGAGTAACTTCTTTATTGGTCGTTGAGGCGAGATGATGCGTGGTTGGGAAGAGGATGAGGACTCAGATAAGAATGGTCAGAGAGGTATTTTAGAAAAGTCATTAAATGGAGATATACTTGAGGTTGCTTTCGGCTTCGATTCGGATGCGATTCTTCTTGGCTATCCCAGATATGCAGAGCAAACTGAGCGATTACACCGGCGTCACTGGAAGGTGAAGAATTCGTCTTTGCCGGCTATGAGTCCTTTTTTTGTCTGGACGAATGATCACAATCTCAATTCTTCTGTGAGTGGGGGCCATGGCAGTCTTTGAATAGATATAGCGGGCGTATCTGTTGGGATGTATTGTTAGTTAAGGTGACGGCATAGTAGCGTGTCTAGGAATAATTGTGCCGTTTTTACTGGAGTGACAACGGGACCTTCAGGTCTAGTCAGGGGAGGGACATGCGAGCGGGTTTGCTTTCTATGCCAGCTGGTTATTTGATGTGCCGTTTTTGCATCAGATTTTAACTGCGTATGCAGCTATCTAGCTATGACACAATATCGAAGAAAATTTACAGAAAAGGTAACTCAATATAGAGGAAGAGCACTCATGCCTCAGATTTCATTTGCAAGTACCACCGCCAAGTGATGGTGGCTTTTTCTTTACCCCAAGTCAACCCTCATCCGTGAATACCTGCCCAGAGGAACGTCTCAAAAACCCTGGGTTATCCAGACATGCCTTCATCATCCACTGAACTTTCTCCGCGCGTAATGTGATCTGAAGTGTCTTCTTCCCAAGTGGAGTAGGTGCCCAGGCTGTTCAAACCATACCGGATAACACCACCAGGAGGCGGACCACGGCACCTTCCATCGTTTGCGTGTTTTTATAGTGTCCGCTGCACTCTCGCAAGCGAAGTATTGGCGCGCACAAAGCTCGACTCGTGAAACTCCTTGTCAAATTCAAATCACACGCCCGACAAGACTTTATCCATCCTCTGTGTCATCTTGTGAACTTGTCCTGATCCCTCTCACGTCCATCCCAAAGAACTGTCTCCCAGATTTGCGCGCCACGCTTTGCTTCCTCCGTCGGGTATAAATATCGGCATGTGCGTATATTTGGCGGCTAGCTAAGGCCAGAGAATAGTTGATGAGAGGCGTGGTCATTGAAATGAGGATGTACTTGGTCGTACTTGTAGACTTGATAAGACATGGGTAGGAGTCGAACTCGTTGAGTGCGAAAATTTGACATGGCGGAGAATTTTGAATTATTGCTTCGTGGGCCAACTTAATCGGTATTGCGGAATTTGACTGAACTTGGCTCTGGGAGAATATTTCACTCCCAGACTCGTAGAGGATACCACGTAAAGGTGTTCTGTCTTGCCTTCCGCTCCGGTTATTTAGGTTGGGGTATATTTGTAATTCACAGTAGTTAACCTGATCTGGCCCGACTCCACTCGTGCTTAAGCTCGAGTAGGAGTGCGACAGTAGTGTCTGTACCTAGTACGTTAAAGAACAAACAAAAATATACAATTCGAGAAATTCGAAAGTTCTCAAATTCCCTTTTTCCACCCTTCTCGGACTAGACGCGTCCACCTTTGCATTGTGATCGAGCTTAGGCATTTTGACCGTTCCCTCTTTTTGTAAAAAGCGCCCCAACGCCACGTTGGACAACACGAGAGTCCGCCCGAGGGCTCTCAAACAATTATCTGGCCTTGTCCGGTCTCCGAAATACGCGGAGATGATCAAGGTCTCAATTAAGGGGAAGGAAGAAGTCCTCCTCGCCGCTGCTGAGCCCGATACTGACATGATCGGGTCAGCTGAAATTGCTGAGGGAATTCATCAATGAGCCTCCATCCCACACGGGATTGGAGAATCGTCCAAACATCCTTCGACCGCGTCTAAACCGTCGGAGATCGCTGCACCCAAAGCAGACTACCCCCCCTGGAATTTCGACCAATTGTCGAAGCCGAACAACGACGCACCGCCGAAACAGTGGCAAATCTGGCCCTCTGCTCCGCCGCCATCTCTGGCGCCGAAGCAACCCTTCTTCCTTTGACCAAAGGGTCAAACAAACAATTGGTAGACTCGATGAGGGTCTACCTAAGCGCCGCCATTGCGCAATACATGGCTACTTGGTAACCCAAGATGGCTCACAAATAATACTGATGGACCAACCTTTCCTGTAGTCTTCAGTATCACATCTGAGGTAAAACAACTTAAAATTCTGACCAGGGGAATATATGTAGGAGGTCTGTTGCTCAAAGTATCCAACTACAAACAAACTACTAGCCCAACCCAATGCAAGAAGTGCCTGAAATATGGTCGTTTTTTCTTGATCTGCAAAAAAGAGCCTTTCTGTGCTGCATGCAAGGGATATTATCTCACCACTAAGCATAAGTGCAATACCTGTGCAACCTCGGACAACTGCACCCATCACCCAGTGAAGTGTGTCAACTGCAGTTCTGGGAGTCACACAGCTCTTCAGAAACATAACTGCGAAATTTACAAGACACTTTTTTGATAGACTACATCAAGATTTGCCAGCACAATACTGCCAGAGGTAGAGAGGTCCTTCAATCATTCTTTGAGGTGGCTCTAAAGGAAGATGCATTAATTCTTTGTATTCAAGAGCCTTACCTCTATTATAATAAAAAAAATACTCACCTCTTTCACATCCCTCTTTTACCCCAATTTTACCAATTTCAGATGCTACAGTCCGCCATAGAGTTATAACTTATATCAGGCGACACTGTACAGTTAATAATTCACCAAGACTGGACCTTATTGAAGATCCAGATATGCAGATTTATCAGATAGACACCTGTTACGGTTCGACCGTTGTTTAAGCTAAGGAGGAAACCTAAGTGTTTAATTAGGAATAATTATAATAAGACTGAAAGAGGAGGGATGGAGAAATATAGATGAAATGGCACTACTAGCCAGGAGGTCGAAGCAACATCATAGCGTAATGGCTCCTGATAATATTTGGCTCGGTAACAACTATTAGGGCTAGGGGAAAGTTAACAGTCAGCAGATCCACGAAGCGGATCAAACCTTATAAGTACCTGTTAGTAGTAGCTAGAGATTTCTTTTCTCTACATATAGTTTAATAAATCGATTTATTCACCACCAACTCGGTTTCCGCCATAACACCCCTGGAGAATCATTCTACCTTTTAAACATTTACAATGAAAAATCCCACCACTCAACTGAATCAACCCTTACTACAGAACGCCTATTACAGCTGAAAATAAATTTGGATAAACCATTTTTATTCCTTGGAGACCTCAACTTCCACCACCCATCATAGAATCCAGCCATCAACTCACCTTCACCCAATGCAGACACTTTTACCAACTCTATGGAGATAAATCATGCTATTCTCCTCAATGACTTCACCATCATTGAGGAGTTTGATGGAACCTTCCACAGATCAAATAGTAAGACAACATCTACCATAGACCTGACCAATGTATCTGTTACGGGCTTAAGGGTACCTGGATAGATCCCTGGAACAGGGGTTTGAGATCAATTAAGTAATGTCGATCTTAGGTAACACTTAAATTGCTTCTGTAAAATATATTCGCGCTGCAAACCCTTAACTACACTGTAGAGACATCTTTTGGATATCATTCTTTTAGATAATCAGAATAGACTTCGTTAACTTCGTTCGATTGTTTAGATCACGACTTATTTAGTGACAGTATCTGGCTTTCAAGGGCTTCAATAGCACAACTGGAGACATGGTGAGCCTACAGAGTCAGACCATAAAGTGATAAGCTTTAAAACCTCTCCTATTTAACCAAACCTAGATGCTGAAGCAGATCAAGCTGTAAATTTCAATTTAAATAAGGCCAAATGGTATATCTTTGGGCAAAACCTTGTTGCACTTGAAAGCATGGCAAATTTACAGCTGGAACAACTGATTCAAAGCAATAACTATGATGAAATAGCAATGTTACTCAAAGAGATAATCTATGAAGCAGCAGACAAATCAATTCCAAGATGCAGAACTTCACCAAGGTCAAAATCATGTGGATGAATGAACTAACTGACCTTCGGAAGGGGTTCCACTACCTTCAAAGACTAGCTAAAAAGACTTTGGCTCCCGAGATCATAGAGCAAGCAAGGATGACAAGAAATAAATATTTTCGAGCCATTTCCCAACACAAAGCCCAGTATTGGGAAATTTTCATGGAACAGGCGCAAGGAAAGACAGCTTATGCTGCATTTCAATATACAAATCCTTCTCACCAGCAAAGCCGTCTGATACCAACATTGGGATATACTAGACCTGAGAGTAGTGAAATATCAATTGCAACATTATTTGCAGAAGAATATGATGCCCTAATTTTGAACCCTTTTCCAAAGTCCAACTCACAAGATAATATTGCAACTACCAGTTTATCTCAGATTCCGACACTCACTAGGGCCAAGATGACATGAAAGTGGCCAGAACTCAACCAGGAGGAACTCTTTTGAGCTATCCCAACCAAGTCAACTGCACCAGGGGTGGATCAAATTGGATGGCAGATGCTTAAGTGTGCTATTCAGACTCTATCAAACTTTTTCTTCAAGGCTTATCAAGTTCTATTTCAGGGTGGTCATCATCCTGAATCTCGGAATATGTCACGGTTTCGGTACAAGGTGCATGAGCGATCTTGTAGGAACAGTATATTTATTATAATTCTCTGAGGAGAGAATTTCAGAAATTAAAACTACACATATATACATTCTAAACTATTGCCTTTCGAGAAGATTCTCCCTGTAACCTAAATGACTGAGACTATTCGACAACTACCTAGAAGGTTCTCGGTACACCTGTCATCCTCATGAACCTTCAGTATGTTTCCAGAAGGTTCAATGAGAATATTCTAAGCTCCGTGGCTTCCGAGACCTCTCCCAAATATTCGCTTTGTGTCATTGCCTACGCTAGCCAGCGTTGTTACGGGTCCAAGGGTGTGAATTCCCTACATAGTACTTAGGGGTTCCACATTTCATGTTGATCTTAGGAGACGCTAAGTCCCCCTTTGTAAAATATCAATGTATCATAAATCCTTCGCGACCGCGTCTTTTTTTATTATTATTATATAAAAGTCCTAGGCTAAAGCTCTAGGTCCACTATCGGTACAAGACTGGTGGAGCCGGCGGGGATCACTGCTTACAGGCCCAACTCATTCCAACCGCGAGACCCGCTACAGAAAAAGTAGAAGGTAAATTATAACTCAGAAGACACCACCTACTCCAACTCCGGAATCGAGACTCCATCCTTCAACTCTAAATTCAAGTACATAAGAAATTTCCTCAGAGAAACGACACTTCTCGCCTCGTTCCCTTTCGTGTCATGCGTTGTGGCAATGACTAGTTTATCCGATCCCCGCTGAGAGCAGTGGATGAGTGGGCGGGTTGGCTATCAAAACAGCCGGTTTCCTCCGCAAATATTTTGAAGCTATCGTGGCACTTGGGCCCGAGAAGCTTTTTGACAAATTCAACGTGTGACATTGACTTTCTGAGCCTTCGCGTTTGTTGTGCGTGGCGGCTACAGTGGATGAAGTGGGTTGGAGTAGTTTCCTTCCCGCAAGAGCACTCCATGGGTGCGTATGGGTTGTTGAAATGGCGATGGTATGCCGCGAAATTGCCGTGACCCGTTCGTGCTGCAATTAGTGCCCGGAGGAGGTGCCTAGAGAGAGACAGTTCCGGTGGTTTACGTCTCCGCACCTGTAAGTTGAGTTGGCGGTATTTAGGCGGACAGGCCTCTTCCCACCAATTGTCCAGCAATCTCTGCCGTCTGCGATTCATGAGGCCTCGAAGATGTGCCAGAGTACTGGATCCTGGTTGCGTATCCTGGCTGGGCAGTTCTCGAAGTGCTGCACGGGCCTTGGAATCTGCCTCTTCATTTCCTTGGATTCCTGCATGCCCTGGAACCCACTTCACTGATATTTCTGCTCTGTTGGATGACGCACGGAAATTGCGTACGTCTTCGAGGCTAGTTGATGACGAGCCTGTCATTAGTGCGCTTACAGCCTGCTGACTGTCAAGAAACACGTGTATTCTCCTAAAACCTCCACCTTTCCTGAACTTCTCGTTCTCCAGGAACTCCAGTGCAGCCTCCAGAGCATTCCTTGCTCCCATTATTTCTGCATCCAGCACCTCTCCCCCGTGCTTGATGTCACTTCCTTTGCCAATAAGTTTCCCATCCTTCCTCAGAACGAAACCCCAGGCAGAGCGTCCATGTCCTTCCGATGAACCATCCGAGTATGCGCAAATGTCTGTTCCTGGCACGTCGCTAATCCATCGGACGCAATCTTCGCGTTCTGTCGGCTTTGAGACTGATTTCCTAGGGTAAACCACAGGCATCAGACTTTCGGGGGCTTCTGCTTCCGGAAGCTCTCGGTAAGCGCTCTGTAACCGTGACATCTGGATCTCTGGTCTGGCTGAGGTCTTGGCGGTCTTTTTGTATTTCCGAGTGCCGACATTCGGGCACACGGAAGCGCGGGTCCTCAAAGGGAGTCGGTCATCAAGGGTCTTAAGCCTTGCTGAAAGCCGGAGACGGTTTCCCTCAAGTATGACCTTCGCCGGCGGGATTCCTCCTTCTCTGTGAAGGACTACATTTGGTGTTGTCCTCATCACTGGAAGTGCAGCCCGTAATCCCATCAGGTTAGCTCGGTCAATCATGCTGCAGAGGTTGGAGGTAGATGACGTGACCATTCCTCGTATCGTTGGGCGTTTGGACCCTGGGCGACCGCGTCTTGTTTAGTATTTTTGTTATTATCATTTTAGAGAATCAGAATAGATTTTGATAACTTCGTTTGATTGATCAATCACGACTCCATTTCGTGACAAGCGTAGGCTACAGGAATCCTTCGGCTCAACAGCCGTTACAATCGTACAAGAAACCCGTAAGCAACAATGACAGGTGCTCTTGTGGCGCTGATATTACTTAGTGACAATTTAGAGTCACGAACACCCAATGGACGGGAGCTAGGTTTTCATTAGTCCCGGATTCGAAAGATAGCCCTAATCCGGGGCCCTCTGGTATTTCCTTAATGTCTGCATTTTCCATATCGGGCTCTTCAGTATCACAAGCGGAGGACAAGTTAGATGGTGACCATTTAGTTGTTACCTGTACATTAGTAACATCTAACAAATCCATTCAAACTCACGCACTTATTGATACCGAATGCTCTGGTTTTGCTTTCATTGCCTTAAAAACCACTTGCACACTCAAAGTAATTGACGGAAGACCCATATCTTCGGATAATGTTACTCTCCTTTGTCGTTTACTGTTGGAAATATCGCGCAATGAAATGGGCGCAATATTTCTGGAACGAAAGTAGAAGTTGACTTAAAGAGTGTCATGTTCGGATTACAACTAAAAGTGTGGGAAGCGTGCGCTACAAGTACAAGTATAGGAGGGCAAGACTGACACCTGTACCCGGTGCCCTCTACGAACCTGGGAGTGAAATATTCTCCCAGAGCCAAGTTTAGTCAAATTTCGCAATACCGATTAAGTTGGCCCACGAAGCAATAATTCAAAATTCTCCGCCATGTCAAATTTTCGCACTCAACGAGTTCGACTCCTACCCATGTCTCATCAAGTCTACAAGTACGACCAAGTACATCCTCATTTCAATGACCACGCCTCTCATCAACTATTCTCTGGCCTTAGCTAGCCGCCAAATATACGCACATGCCGATATTTATACCCGACGGAGGAAGCAAAGCGTGGCGCGCAAATCTGGGAGACAGTTCTTTGGGATGGACGTGAGAGGGATCAGGACAAGTTCACAAGATGACACAGAGGATGGATAAAGTCTTGTCGGGCGTGTGATTTGAATTTGACAAGGAGTTTCACGAGTCGAGCTTTGTGCGCGCCAATACTTCGCTTGCGAGAGTGCAGCGGACACTATAAAAACACGCAAACGATGGAAGGTGCCGTGGTCCGCCTCCTGGTGGTGTTATCCGGTATGGTTTGAACAGCCTGGGCACCTACTCCACTTGGGAAGAAGACACTTCAGATCACATTACGCGCGGAGAAAGTTCAGTGGATGATGAAGGCATGTCTGGATAACCCAGGGTTTTTGAGACGTTCCTCTGGGCAGGTATTCACGGATGAGGGTTGACTTGGGGTGAAGAAAAAGCCGCCATAACTTCGCAGTGGTACTTGCAAATGAAATCCGAGGCATGAGTGCTCTTACTGTAAATTGAGTCATCTTTTCTATATATTTTCTCTGATATTGTGTCATAGCTAGATAGCTGCAAACGCAATTAAAATCTGATGCAAAAAAAAAAAAAAGTAGCCTAAGCCACACCATAAACAAGTGTGGCGCCATCGAGGCATAGAAAAACCCCCTAATAACCTCCTTGTGCCCACGCCATACAGCCACTCACTTATCTAATAGGTAGCCTGAACCGCTACCATATTACCCATTCCAACCTCTTAAACACACACAAGATCGTGTCGGGAACCTAGACAAAATGGAGGGCCCGTACGTCCACAACACTCTGTGTCTCCATTTCCAACATTTACCACTCAGAATTGATTCTCACCATGAAACTGCTACCTTTTTTATCACCAAGCTAGGCTCGTATCCCCTAGTGCTTGGAATCCAATGGCTTCAGCAACACGACCCCGTGTTGCAGTTTAAATATAACACAATACTTTTCAATTCCAACTACTGCAAGCAGAAATGCAATAGCTCCGTAGTTCCTATCCCAGTCAGGGTGGTTAACCCAAAAACTCTTCATGAACACGTTGGCCCCAAGGCGACCTTCGAATGCAATCACAATAACAAAATCCTAATTCAGGGCATGAAAGTTGAAGCAGCTGATAAAACAGTAGAGCTAGCAGCTTTGAAAAATTGGAAAGCTATGTTACCACCACAGTATCATAAGTTTCGTGGAATGATAGATGAAAGGCTCGCAGACTTACTCCCACCACGCCGTGTATATGACCACAAAATCCCTGTAAAAGAGGGGAAGGAGCCTCCATTCGGACCTCTTTATGGCATGTCCCAGGAAGAGTTGATGGCATTGAAGACTTATATCCAGGAAAACCTTAAAAAAGGGTTTATTCGAGCTAGTTCTTCACCGGCTGGCGCTCCTGTTCTTTTTGTTAAAAAAAATGACGGGACACTTCGTCTTTGTGTTGACTACCGAGGGCTGAATGAACTCACAATCAAAAATCGGTATCCGCTACCATTAATCCGGGAAACACTTGACCGGCTTTCTAAAGCAAAGTGGTATACAAAGTTAGATCTTAGACAAGGTTACAACCAGATAAGAATGGCCGAGGGAGAGGAGTGGAAAACCGCTTTCCGAACTAGATATGGACAATTTGATTATACAGTTATGCCTTTTGGATTAACCAATGCCCCTGCAACCTTCCAGCACTTCATTAACGCCTGTCTTCGTGAATAATTAGACGTTTTTTGTACAGAACACCTAGACGATATACTCATATATAGCGATACCCTAGACAAGCACATTACGCATGTCAATAAAGTGATGGAAGCTTTTGCAGCGAAAAAGAGACCTCCTGAAGCCAGAAAAGTGCAAATTTCATTCTCAAAGCACAAAATATCTAGGCCTGATCATTGAGCCGGATGGCATCAGAATGGACCCAAGTAAAGTTGATGCTGTAAAAAAATGGGACGCTCCAAAATCAGTAAAAGACATTCAGGCGTTCCTAGGGGTTGCCAATTTTTATCGACGTTTTGTCCATGGATTTTCAGCATTGGCACTCCCACTAAAACGGCTAACGCGTAAAAATACCCCCTTTGTCTGGGATATGGAGACGGAAGGCGCATTTAAAGCCTTGATTAATGCCTTTACCACGGCACTTACCTTAGCCCACTTTGACTCGGAAAGGGAAATCACAGTTGAAACAGATGCGTCTGACTATGTCTCGGCTGGAATTCTCTCTCAACGTGATGATAAAGGTATCCTCCGTCCAATAACTTATTTGTCGAAAAAATATTCACCGGCTGAATGTAATTATGAGATTTACGACAAAGAACTTCTGGCAATAATCCGTTCGTTCGAGGAATGGCGGCCAGAGCTTGGGGGTGCCATTCATCAAATTGCGGTGATATCGGATCATAAAAATTTAGAATACTTTATGAGCTCTAAACAGCTTAATCGTAGGCAAGCACGTTGGGCCGAATATCTTTCAGGCTTTAATTTCGTTATTAAGTACCGACCTGGAAGTCAAGGAGGAAAACCAGATGCACTTATAAGAAGATCACAGGATTACCCTACGGAGAACGATGAAAGAAGGCTTCACCAAAGTCAAATTGTTCTCAAAAAGGAAAATTTGGAGAGACAATTAGATGTGTCCGCAACCTCATTGTCACTTACTGCGCACACAAGTTCTCCAGAATGTAAAGATTTATTTGCTAAAGGATATCAAAACGATCCATTACCGAATAAAATATTAAGTCTAATGAGGAATAACGTAAAGCAATCGAAGGAAATATTGCTCGCGGAATGTACCCAGTTCGAAAATAAACTAATCTACAGGAGTAAGTGGTACGTGCCACATTACGACCCAATCGAACTCCACATTCTCAAATGCTACCACGACGATCCCTCCGCTGGGCACCCCGGTCGCGAAAAACCTTCGAACTAATCAGTCGAAACTACCACTGGCCATCGATGCGAAAGTATATAGCGCGTTACGTTCGTAATTGCCATACCTGCCAAAGAAGTAAGCCCAGTAACCACATCAAATTTGGAATCCTTCGACCACTACCCATAGCTCAACAACCATGACAAGTGTCTATGGACTTTGTTACTGGATTAACCGTAAGTGATGGATTTGACGTAGTCATGGCGGTAGTTGATAGACTGACAAAAATGCGTCATTTGATACCCTGCAATACCACAACCAGTGCTCAAGATGTCGCTCGATTATACCTGTGTTATATTTGGAAGCTTCACAGTCTACCAACGCACGTTACTTCGGATCGCGGAACCCAATTTACAGCCAAATTCTGGAAAGAAATATGCAAATATTTATGTATTAAGGCAAAAATGTCCACTGCCTTCCACCCAGAAATCGATGGCCAAACCGAAAGGTTTAACGCTATAACGGAACAGTAACTAAGAAGCTACGTATCATACCAGCAAGACGATTGGGCCAAGTGGCTACCAATGGCAGAATTTGCCACAAACAACCACGTGTCCGCCTCCACTAAGGCAACACCATTTATGAGCAACTACGAGTTTCATCCTCGCTTTATAATTACCATTAAACCCTATTCTAAGGCGCCACTCAGCCACGATGCCAAGGAATTTGCCCTTAAAATGAGAGACATACATGATTTCCTGCGAACTAACATCAGATTAGCACAAGACCTACAGGAGCAAGCCGCAAACAAGACGAGAAAACCTGCACCCAATCGCCAGGTCTATGACTACGTATTTCTCTCTACAAAAATTATAAGGACCACACGGAATTCTCGAAAACTCGATTGGAAAAAACTTGGCCCCTTTCGGGATGATAAAATAATATCCCCTTATGCACATCGCCTAGATCTCCCGAAATCAATGAAAATACACCCAGTTTTTCATGTTTCCCTACTGAACCTGCTCATCATGATCCCGTTCCCGGTCAGTTTCAACCACCTCCTCTGCCAATAATTGTCAATGAAGAAGAGGAGTTTGAGGTCGAGGAGGTTTATGACTCGCGGACTACAAAGTATAATAGATTACAATACACAGTCAAATGGGTAGGCGAAAGCGATCCGACTTGGGAACCAGCCATTAATCTTGACGACACCGCTGCTGTTGGAATCTTTCACCAACGCTATCCCACTAAACCTGGTCCACTAAAAAATAGCTCAAATAACCAGGCTCGCAGGAGCTCGCGTATTAAAGGGGGAGCTACTTTCATGGATAAACGTAGTGGAAGCTAGGATGATGTCTCATGGGGAGTTCCATGCCAAAACACAACTCGGTGTTAGATTGACTTCCTAAAAAATTAGGACAGACTCAGGAACATAGGGTCGTTTCATGGGAATTGCGTAGTAGTACTGTTCAAGACTGTGCTTAGGGCTGTCCTATTATCTGATATACATATATACCCAGCGTGAAGGAGTATTCTTCTTCACGCAACGTCTTCTATTTATAATCATACCTAATGTTCACATACTTATCTCTTCTCGAAAGAAGACCGCCGTTATTTGTCACGGACTGACTGATGTGGAGATAATTCATGGTGTTGAGTTACTTCGATGGCATTCTAAGCTATTCTAGCAATTAGTTTCTAGATGTTTCGGGATGGTGTTTTGTACTCTTACCAGTTCACTGAGCTTCGATCAGATTCTAGGTCACTCTCAGGAGTTCGACAGGAATCGGGCTGGAACTAGATTACTATAGTCTGTAGTAGATAGTGTCGAAGTATAAGTAGCTGAGGAATCTTCACATCGAAAGCTCTCTTGCTTTCAGTATTGTACTATTCCCTAGATATCCAAGAATCAAGAACCTAATCTTCTGTTAATATATTATCTTTATTATCAAGTATCCAAGATTTCCCACCAACCATTTCCAAGTTAAGTAACCAAGTCCCAAGAGAGCCTTGACATTATTGTACCATCCTCACCTATTACTTACTTTAACTTTACCTCTTCCGTGAACCCTATACCTAACGCTGACTTTATACCTCCCACTCTTAGAAATCACCACTATACTCCACACCTATAAGCTACTTGTACCCAACTTGTAACCTACGAAATACCGATAACACAGTGCCTTGAGAACTACCCAACAAGAATCTACACAGATTGGTCACTAACTGAAGGCAAAGGAAGCAGCATAGGGTATATAATCTATCCCCTACATTCTGGGCTAGTCAAATGCATCTAACTTAACCTTGGACATGGTATGGGTATCACAGATGTAGAAACCTTCTGCATTCTGAAGGCTATTAAACATGCAGTACAATTATCTACCTCGGAAAATATCTATATTTTGACAGATAGCCAAGCATCCCTCATAAGGATTAAACAAGGCTCTAACCAATTCTCTCACCAAATACGTCTCAAAGGAGAAGGTGCAACAATCATACTTGCATGGTGCCCAGGCCACATGAAACTTGAAGGTAATGAGTTATCAGACTCTCTTGCTAGAAGGGCTGCAAATGAAAGACCAGTCAAAAAACATCTCTACACAACAATTAGCTTCCTCAGACAAGAGGTTTAAGTATCTATCATGGATGCCTGGTCTAAGGACTGGACACCCCAACTACTGCGCGAGGAGGAAGGGAAAAGAGCTATAGGACTAGGGAAACTATGTAGAGCCCAGGCCAAATGCCACATACCCAACTTCAAATTCAAACCATTCAGCATGATCAACTTCAGTCGAAAAACCCAGTCAGTATAAATACAAGTAAGGACAGGCATTGGAAGCCACCTGATATATATGAACAAGATTGGGAAAAACAATACTAACATTTGCAACTACTGCACCAAAATTGTTCAAACAATTGAACATTTAATACTTTACTGTTCATCCTTCAAGAAACAGAGGAGGAAAGAATTCAAAAATGTGTCACTAGTCACACTGCCAATATTATTCCCCACAAATCTGGGGAAAAAATTGCTTTTAAAGTATCTTTGAAGCACTAGCTGTCTTTCGAGGGTAGTGACATGAAAGATAGGAATAAACCAACTAACGAGTCACAACTTACTTATCAATAACTTTCTTTACTTCAAGGCAGATTTAATATGGTGGATTAGGGAAGTGCTAATGGTTAAACTTTACTCATTGTACATAGTTTCATAGCTAGTTAGGCTGCATACACTTAATGATTAAAAAAACATACATGGCTACGGGCCTGGCTTCCACGTCACCCGTTCTCCCTCCTCGCCCGGCGAACCTGATCCCAAGGGCTCCTAACGCCATGAGCACACCAATCCCCGCCGTCCTAGCGCTGCCTGTCAAAAGCGCCTGGACTATTGTAGCTAAAAATGAACTGCTACAAAAAGTGGTCCCTATAGTAAAGGCCGTGCCACAACCTGCGGCCAAGATCACAAAGAACGACGCTCCGAAGGCGAAAGTAGACAAACGACTCTTCGTTTGCCTCGACAGCGATCATCCATGGCGCAAGCTCTCGCCTTATGCTGTGCGGGACAGAGTACAGGATAAGCTACAGTGCGCCGTGGGTGACGCCAGCTCTCTACACCGCATTAAAACCGATTTTGCGATTCTAAAAAGGTATGAAAATGCAAGGGAAAGACTCCTAGATGCCGCACCGAGATTGTCGAATTGAAATGCCAAGCTCGAAGAAGCCTCCAACCTTGTCGCTTTTCGGATCGCGAATGTTCCCGCGACCATGAGAACACCTGACGGTATTAGTACGGTAGATTCTGACTTGGTCACAGCCTAGATATGTTTTAAAACCGGAAAGGTAGCAATTAAGGTGCGACCGCATGGGATATGCCGTCCTGGGGCACCGTACAAAAATTGGTAAGCCCTTTTTGCCCGGGACTCCGCCTCTTCGACGATTCTAGTATGGCTATCATCCACAAGCCTTGTCTACCAATCGAACAATTCAAACGCTGTTTGGGCTTCCACGCCACTCTTGGCTGCTCCAGCGCTCCAGCATGCTGGAGCTGCGGATCAAATATACACTTGGAAGCCGAGTACAAGGCTCTCACACGCTGTCGCAACTGTCGGGACCACACCGATCGGATTACCGGGACTGCTAAGCTAGACCTAACAAATTCTGCCCGTGGAGAAAGAGCAGCTCGCGGTAATTCGAAGGTCGAGAAAGGGATCTTTGCAGAAGCTGCCTGTGCAAAAGCTGCAGCCAAAAGGTTAGAGGAGGCAATTATCGCCTCAAACAAAGACGTCTCCATGGTGGAGGTATCCAGCTCGGAGTTCTAGACTCCAAAGAAGAAGTTTGAGGGCACAGAGACCTTCATGATGCCCCTCATAGGCGATTACTAACCAATAGCAGGATACCCGCTGGATCAAAGGTACCTACTAACCTATCTTTTGCTTTGAGCGGGATTGGGTAAATTTGTCATTTGGAATGTATGAAGAGCGCACTTTCTGGGTCCAACATGGAGGAATCTTCTGTCTTTAGGAGTTGTTTTGATTTTCGGTGATTTTTCATTTCTGTTTAATCAGCTGCAACTTTGGCAGCGATTAACGAGGCGGGAAGGAGTTAGGCTGTAGGAAAATTACAGGGAACCCTGCCGGCTCTACCGGTCCTTGACCCATTGTGGAAAAAATAGCTTTACCTTAGGAACAAAACTTAATTAAAAAAATTAAAAAAAAAACATCCGAATCTGAGTGGCAGAAAGCAGCGTACTTGTCATGGCGAGACATTCTTGAAGCAGAGTCTAAGCAGAGGGTCTGAAGATAATGTTCATGGAACAGGTTTTCGGCTCATCCTCAACACTTGAAATTATATGGTGAGACCAGATAATGTACCAAATCGAATTGATGTTGTTGAAGTCACAGTTTAAGTTATTATGAGAAATTACTGTAGTCTTAGATGAGTTGTGTTAGATAGTTGCTTGTACTCAAGGAAGCCGAAGCTACAGCAAAGTAGTTCTCCAGCTTCACAATCTTATAATATTATTATAGCGTTCTTCTTGCAATCCCGCTTCCTTCTCGTCTTAGTACTTCGTCGGCTCCTCGTCTCCCTCATATTCAGCACCTGGCATCTCCATACCTTTGGCAGACGGCGAACTTGATCTAACCCACGGCACGCCGTAACAGATGTTAATTAGGTACTGATGAGATTTGGGTTCAGAGACACCGATACTAGTGGGACCGATGCAGAAAGTCGGAGATTATGTTTCAAGGTACGCGTCGTAACCGATCCATGGTGATCTAGGAATAAAGGTTAGATAAAGTTGACCTTGGAAAACTAGAGTATAAATCGGTTACCGAGTGGTAGATGATTTACCAGCTACAGTTGAATTAATCTCTCTAGGATTGTTCTTGGAACTCTTCAAAGGCCCAATCTCTGTTCTATAACACCAACGATTTCTTCCCAACTTCTCATTGCTCCAATGCCAACATCGCCACACGCCAATGTCTTTTCCATTGGCCTTAGTACTTCAAACCATCCATGTGTTGTCCATTCATTTTCAACCGAATTACCCTCCACAATCCCCCACTCAGTTTCGAGAACCTTAATTTGCTTCGTTGTGATAGGATGATTCCACATAGCAGTATTCATGGCGGGCGCAACAATTATTCTCTTGCAGTTATCTCCTCCGTCAATCGTACCTGTGGTATCCCATGCCCTAACTACACTGGTCATCAAATTGTCCGCTAGGCCGCCGACTATTTTGGCAAGTGTATTAGCGCTTAGGGGTGCGATCACCATTATATGTGCCCATCTTCTCAATTCTATGTGTAGAACTCCATTTTCTGGTTTCCAAGGATGTTCCCATTCAGAATTATCGTCAAATATCCTATTGACGTTTCGAATACCAAGTAGCTGCTCAACCGACGAATTTCCTGGGCTATTACTACTAAGGAACGAGATGGCTGACTTTGTTAAGATAACACATATAGATAGGTTCTCATAAATTGACAAGGCTTGCAGTATAAGTGGTATTTTAATGGTGGCTACAGAGCCCGATGCACAGAGGAGAAGGTGTCTCTTGTTATCTAAGTTATCAGCGGCCCGGAAATGTGGTGTAGACATTCCCACTTTCCGTGAGGTCAGACGGTCTTCCAAAATTCGCCGATTTAAATGTGCTGTTAAGAGTTGCCAAGTGAGCTGCGTGCTTTTAGCTCAAACTGGATATCTAAACTGATTGTACCTTAGTTGACTCTAAGTTTATGTACATCCTGCTAGGATTATGTAATAACTTACTGTCTTGTGCCAACTATTAGTTAAAAACTTTGGTAATAATGCCCTCTGTATCAGGTAAGATTTTCCGTGAAGAAAAATGTGGATGGGCTAGATAAAACTAATTTAGTTCACCTCAAAATGAGAAATATTATGTACCAAATAAATGTAAATATTGCACACAAATTGAGCACAGCATTCCTGGAGTAAGAGGACCATGAGGCCAATAGTTTGGTGTTCATATCATTTCCAAGGATGGGGAAGTTGCGCACATAAAGCACACTAGTATTTTAGAAGTTTTGTCTTGATCTCATTTATCTTGTTTAGGTAGCCAGTGGTCATGTACAGATGTCTAAAGCTACATTATTTACTAAGGGTGAAACTAGTTCGATGAAATCCCCCTCCAATCTTGCCTCCCTTGTGTCTTCAAGTTTCTAGTGCTTCTCCCATTATTTACACTTACACTACTCATTGAGTGCGGATTCCGTCTTACCCTCTTCGTGATCTATCGGGTCTTTAACCGAGGGAACTCAGAGACCATACGTTTGGCATTTTGTAATTGATATCCATACCAGAATTTTGGATCAGCTACTCCGAGACCATTCTTTTAGTACGAAAAAGTGATGGGCCAAATGTGCTCGATCCGTATCTGAAGAGAAACACCGCTTTGGGCCCTGAAATGGCTTCGGTGGGTATTTAATGTTGTAAATCTGTAGGTCATATAATTTTTGCCTGCTCACAACGGCCATAGCGCCGTACAATTTGATAATTTACATGTCTTATCGACTTTGGACTTGATGTCGACTTTGTATATGTGTGGGTTTCGATCGATCACAATTGAAACAGGATGTTGACAAGTATAACTCGTGGCTCTAATATAGCTAATTTCGCAGAGTGCAATAGTTAAGCTTGAGGTCTAAGAAATTTGTCTATAACTCTCCCTGACTCCCGACTCCGTAATCTACACTTTATGCGTAGCTTACTAATTATAGGCTAACCGTATTTAGTAGTCTTGGTTACATTACGTAGCCTGCTACGTTTAGGACTCACATATGTACGTCTGTTATCACGGACAGGGAAATAATTTATGAGATTGCTTAATGAGAGGCTAGGAATGATTCAGATATTATTTGGTAGAAAAACCTTCCCAACTGTCAGAGGGCTTCAGCGTCTTTATCTATCTACAAGTAAATCCCCCATTTTCCATCCACACTAGCCATACAGGACCTAGCATATCAAACTTGATTCGTATCATCATTTTGGGGTTGAGGTTTACCGTGTATTTGCTACTTGAGTCGCATGCCTGACTACTATGAGATATGTTCAGGTATCAACCTAATAACCCACACCAAACCGAAACTACTCACAACCCTGATTATGATTCCATGAATAATTCGTACAGTAGCCTGCAACATAGCATGATTAGGCTAGACATCGTTGATCAGGACCTAATCCGAACAAATGTTCTTGTTGCAGATAGCAAATTGAGCAGGGAGTAAATGGAGACTTTCCTGTGAGTTTATCAATTTCGCGCAATGAGGCCGCAAAAATCTATACACTTTCATCGCTTGCTAAGGTGTAGAAAGATTTAGCGCCAAGCCGACGAGGTTTGGGTAAGTTTGTTTTACTGGGGCTTCTGTTTTTGACTTTTTGTTCGTGCTGATCTCTATTTACGGAAGTTGAATTATCTCTTGTGTGTCATAGTCTCATTACAAAATGCATGGGCAATCTTGTAGGTATAATGTCTTAATTATAATTCTCTGAAGAGAGAATTTCTGTACTTAATGACTACCTGTATATACAATTTGAAATATCCCTCTTCGATAAGGTTCTCTCCATAACTTGACATCTCAGACTCTCCGATAATAACGTAGAAGATCCTTGATAATCCTGTAACCCTCATGAAATCTCAGTATGTTTCAACAAGATTCAATATGAATCATCTAGGTTCCCTATCATTCAAGATCTTCCCAGGGACTTCCCTTCGTATAATTGCCTGCGCTAGACAGCGTAGGCTACAGGAACCCTTAGGCTTGACAGCCGTCACATTGTGTTTGCGATTTCTGCTTCTGCTACCTCAGTAGCTGCAACTGCCTTAGAATTTTGTTGGGGTTCCCTCGATGATGGTGCCACCCAGGACTTTGGGGGCAGGTTCTACGGTTTCCGTAGGATTCATTCATTCATTGTTCTAGTTTAACGTCCTATGCGGTATCTATATACAGAACCATGAAGACGGTAAGCCGCTTTGGTAAGGGAAAAAGCTTTTAACGAAACAAAGCCCGATGTCCTGCCACTCTGATCCGACCCGGCTTCATGCCGAGGACGTTCCTTTCAACCATAACTTCACAAACTTTCCGCAGTTTTCGTTAACTCCCCCTTCGATCAGACTATCGTGATGGGAAATTGAAAAGAGAAGGTACCTCCTCGCCCGGCGTTGGTCGTCGAAGTGTTCGAAGAGATGGTATGGTTGGTGCCACTGGGGCTTTGACTACCTTGCGTGGTCGTCCCGGCCTTCTCTTGGGTCCTTCAGCCTTCTTACTGGTTACCAAAGTAAAACCTTGATCATCAGTCGTTCTGACTGTTCGTATCGGTGCCATCGTTGGTTTCTCATTCCATATGTTCGCCGTTCTTGATAATAACTCCATCCGAGCCTTCTCCACACTTCCCTTGTAGACCTGGTAGGTCCGACACGCTGCTTTCTGCCATGAACGATGTTCCTTGCCGCAGTTGACACAAGAAACCCTTTTCCTCGGACAGTCCCGAGTTTGGTGAGCGCCAGCGCACTCACCGCACCTGGATGCCTTTCCACATGACGCCTGAGTGTGTCCCCACTGACTGCAGTTGAAACACTGCTTTGGCTGTGCCCGTGGTGACCAAACCTGCGCCGTGAAGAGCATGGCGTTTATCACAAGGCCGTTTCGGACCACTTCCGTTTGCATGGCCTCCGATGGGAGGCTTACCACTATTGATCCCTTGTTCTGGCCATTTTTCTCTGACCTTTGGTACTCCTTTCCATCGTCTAGCCATCTTATTCTGTTAATTGTGAGGCCTGGAATACGAGCCTTTGTCGCCGTTTCAATCTCCCTGATGATGGCGTAGTTATCGGCATGTCTGCCGCCCTCGATTCTTGTCCTCAGTGGGACTCCGAATACCTCGACTGGAAAATCTTGCCGTAATATCTTAAATTCGGTTGGTTGGCACATATTTAATGCCGCGTCTCTCTGGGACGCCGACTGGACATACACCTCGGTGTCGTGGCTTGGCATCTGACGAATTGCGAAGGCTCCTTCGATGTGTTGTTTTGCCTTTGATAGCAGCTCATCCGGCTGCAGGTTCTGTGCTCCATCGATTCTAATCTATACCGCCGTTTTCGTCATTTGCGGAGCCACGACCGACGCGTAGCTCCTTAGTGTTGGCGCGCCCGAGGTCACTGCAGGAGCAGAAACACGAGCGGGATCCGCGAGGCTTTTCATAACCACCTTCTCGAGCGCCATCATCCTCTCCTCGATCGGAGACGGGATCTGGGACATCGCTATCCAGGCCTTCTTGTGACAATTAAACGCCTTCACGGCTTCGTTAACATCATGCTTGGATGGTAAGTCCTCCTCAACCATATCGCCCATCACGATTGTCCTAAGCTGCTTCAATAGTTTCTCTATGATTTCTAAGTTCTTATCCTTTGGAGCTGTCTGCGCCCCGCTGCCGTTGGTTGTGTTAGCCATTGTCGCCTTTTGCGACGTGTCGAAACCACTGGATTTACCCACACCAGCACCCACACCTGCCATGTTGGAGCACAGAAGATGAAATGATGAAAGGAGGGTAATGAAGATGAAAAAATAAGATTCACGATGTCAAATTGGCGATACGGGCAGCGTGGAATGCTGCACAGATATTTTGGCAAAAATGATTTTTTTTTTGCTCATAACCTATTATTTTTATTATTACTTTTTTGTAAGAATAAACCTATGCCCTTATATTGTGGGTACACTTAGGAGAATATATGCATGATCGCTTAACCAGCACACTAGCTATATTATCCCGTGGCCTAAGGCCGTAAGCGATGCCCTAATCTCGTCAACTCTGTTATGGTACATAATACCAGAGACCCGCTGTCAGGACATCGTAGCACAAATTCCTCCTCAACCTCAGCCACCATGCGTCTGAGCCCTTCACATTCTCATTGTCTCCGAAAAATAAATTTAGTCCTAGATCTCATCGTTGCTCTAGCCTTGCACCTTCATATCGTACCGATGGGTTCTTATCGTCAATGGGGATTTTTGTAATCACCTCGGTGTATTTTTTTCCTCATTTGTACACATCTGGTTTCCATGACGACTTTCTTCACTAGGGCGTGTGTAGGTAGACTATGTGATGAATATGGAGATGGGTCGCAGGTGTAGGATCGACTGAGAAATGCTTCGTCGCAAATATAAAAGAAGTTTGAGAGATGTCGGATATTTAAATACGACACCCAGACAGACCTAGGTCTATTCGTGAATCATATTTTGGTGGTAATGAGATTTTGTTCGACTTTCTTGCAGAAATATCTGCCATATGAAATTTCGATTAAAATACCAAGTGTAACTTTTTCTAGCCAAAGATCCATCAAATGAAATTCATCTCGTCCTTGTTCGTGACTCAATCACGACTCTGAGAGAATGTTTCACTCCCAGGTCCGTGGAGGAAACTACTGACAGGTGTTCAGCCACCTTCTTCCTTGTAATACTTAATGACGTAACGAATAGCGCTACTAACAGCGGACCGTTACGTCCTGAGTTCGGATGAGTAATCATAATCCATGTTTCGTCGAGACGAATGCAGTAGTCGCAGCTCACACAGGACTGAGGATCGTTACCAACTGACGACTCATGTTCGATAGATGAAGGTTTTCCCCCCGGTGCCATGTAAAAGTCACCAAAACAAAACCTAATATTACTTTAATGCGAATAAGTGTGGTTCCACTATTAAAATAAGATAGGTCACGGAAATAATGGAAGTCATCGATCCGACCACTGGCCAATCATTGCCACCCGACTCTATTCAGAGGGTCTTACACACCTCACCCTCGGTTCTTATCTACAACATTCCACCCCTCTCCTCTAGCAAAGGTTACATCGCTGCGTCCTGGACAGCAGATAAAAAGCGACATATCTTCACAGCACGTCTACGAATCATCGAAACAGCTGTCGCCATATCTTCGGCTCCTTTAGACGAAAAGCTGAGAGTCGATATTATACTTGAAGATCCCAATAGTGGACAGCTATTCGCTGCGGCTCCTTATTTTCAGCCAGAAGTGGTACTTCAAGCACTTGATTCGAGTCGTTTCTTTGCTGTTCGCGTCCAAGGCGAAGGCGGACGAAAAGCTGTTTTAGGAATTGGATTTGAGGAGCGCACTGAAGCTTTTGATTTTAGCGTTGCGCTTCAAGGGGTTAGAAAGACGCTAGCATTCGGAGAAACAAATAAACTGAGTGGTCAGAGTAAAGAGCCAGAAGAAAAAAAGGAAGATCGACAAGATTTTAGATTGAAAGAGGGAGAAATGGTAGTAGTTGATTTAGGAAACAGAAATAGGCGGAAGCTTGATCCGACAAAGAAAGGGAATGAATGTTCTAGCTTATCCCCTGCAACTGATGGGCTATTACCGCCACCACCAAGTGCTGGAGATGTCAAGAAAATGAATCGAAGCAATGTTAAAACGCAGCAGCCAGATCTAACAGCGCAGAGTGCAGAAGAAATGGGCTTTGATAATGGGGAGTTCGGAGAGTTCCAATAAAGCCTTGGCTTAGCATAAAAATATAACTTTCATAATTTAATCCTTGAAACTGTTACAGAAATCGACAGCTTATTATCTACTTCAAAGTTAAGTCAAGGTTTAAAGACCAAATAATATCTGCTGCCTAACTTAGAGACTTCGGATACTACCAAAATTCCCCATAATTATCCAGATTACAGCTTACATGGTGCGCGCTTTACAATTCGATATTTATAGACCTCTTTTCCCTCTATCTGCTATCAAGAATCATATAGACATACTTGGATGGATGTTCGGCTTTTCTTTTCCAAAAACACAAGAGATAGAAATAACCCATAATTGTTTTGCTTAATACATACTCAATACTTCTATTTATTTTTACGAAGTGTCAGGAAGCATAATCATGTTAAGGCATCTGTTCAAATTTATACACATAAAAATACGAATGATAAAGATCAGGCTCTATCTAAATAATCATGTAACTGAAAAATACTTCTGCAATTGTATAGCCTTTGGACTTTGATATCGAGATTATTAGGGAATGATTTTGTATGATATGCAAAAAGTCTGAATAATTTTTTGTCAAATAATTCTGGTCTTAGATGTGTGCCAACACACAACACGAGACCATATATCACGTACTGGCTTGCTCAGTCTATTCGGGTTAATCGGAAAAATAAGACTAGCGAACCCAATTCTCAGCGCACAATGGATGAATCATGCAATGAAGATTATGGCTCTAATTACCGTCCTCTCGGGTAACACCCTTCCAATCTTTATCTATCCCTATTATTCGGTCCATCGACATTCAAGATCTAGTATCTATCCTTTGCAACACTACAGGATCTATATTCTTCATAAGACACCTATTAGAAGACGTCTAAGGGGGATATCTTTCGTATATGCCCTAAACCATGTACTTCATCTCTATGGTTTGATACCTTCCTAACATATTGAGTATATCTTTGGCTGGATATTATAATTAAAGTAGAGTCCAAAGCCGTGTTATTTCTTTTAAACATTATATAAGAGAGAAAGTAGCGAGTAATTGGAATTTCGAATAATGTTAAGTTATCCACAAATTCTAATAGCTTCATGGTTAATTGCTAGACGTCAATATTGTAGACTTATTTATTCGTTCTCTGGATCTCTGTAACGCGGATTCTAGACACAAGACCACCAGTACAAGTCCTTGTGAGCAAAAACATCTGGTAATGCTTTCGAAGTCCAATAATATGTAGGAGAACTAACTGTTGGATCTAAAAAATTCTAAGCGAGTGAAATCTCCTGCAAAGTTAATTTCTCCACCTTCCAGCGGTGCTACTTTAAAAACCCAGTATGCTTTGCAATTCTGGGGTAGCCAAGGTGAATCGTATCTGAATCGAAGCTGAAAGTAAACATAAACGCAGCTATGATTGACTTCATATTCATATCGCTCATACTTTTCCCACATATCTCCTCCAACTCACTTTAACCACAAACAAACTCGCCTCAAGCATCGGTTAAGTAGTTTCTCTAACTGCGAAAAAGAATTTACCCAGTAAACTAATCGAGGTTCTCCTGCCATAAAGTTACGGCGCGATTTACAACCATAAGGAGGAAAATAAATCGTGAGATGCAAAGATTAAGTTTTGTCTTATATGAGACGCTGATCTACTAGACCACTATATCTTGAGATAAGACATGCAGCTGTAATATGGAACGAGAAAGAGTAGTGGTTATCGGTGTGAATATTGGAGCTAATTTTTTTCGAGATATTTTCAACTCTGGGACGTTTGTGTACGCCAAGGCTACGGTTTCGTGTAATTATCTAGGATGGCTTCTATTATCGATGACTCTACGGCATTCCCCAGTTTCCCAGACGGCACAATGAAGTTTGACTAAGCTTATTCATAGCAAGTACAGTCTGTCACCACTTTTTTGATATTTCAGCACGACCTTCGGGGAGGAGGCTTGTAAGGCAAAGTGTGAATCTCCCGAGGTACACACAAGTCTGCAGCGCCCATCTGGCCAGCCTCTTTGAACGCTTCAGAAGGGTCACCACGCCTTCGGATTTAGTCCTAATTTCGGTATTAGAAGAGCCCCGCAAACAGTGGTTTTTGCGATTTTTTCCGGCTGCCATACACCCGCATATGGTCATCGTTTCGTGAGCTGGAGAGGGGAGATAATGAAGGGCAAAGGGCTTCTTAGGGTGTATGATCGAATGAGTGCATGTGAGGGGTGGTACTGTTTGAGGGGAGCTGTATGGGAGGCATAGGAGGGGATATACTACTGGTATAGGTATCCTTGGCCTGCAGGCAGAGAGGACCTGCATATCCTACATAGTCATAGACTCAGACAGGATGATAAAATAAAATAATAATAAATAATAATAAAAGGTGCAACACCAAAAGCAACGGCAGCTTGCTGAGCGTGGTCCAGTCGATTTCGGTTGACATAAAGGCTAGGTTCCGTTCACGGCACGATAGATCAAAAGTTTGGGTCTCTTCTATTCAGTCTTCTAACAACTTCCCGATTGAGTTTGACTGGGAGGACTTTACGACCCACCAACAACCTCCCAAAATCAAAGGTAAAATTCCTTTCGCTTTCAACCTTACTAACATTGCGTGCAGGACTGGGCACTTGCTCGGCCTCATTTTAGACAGGCACCTCGACCGCGACATCAACACTCTCAACTTTTCGACACATTCCAAAAAAGGCGCGAACTAAGACGCCTCACACAGACAACGATCAATGTACGACAAAAGCTGGGGCACCGATGCCTCGGTTTTGAGCTCTCGATATCGGAATTTCAGCCCTCTAAAATGGGGGTTGAGCGCAATGCAGGGGAGAATTTGGGAAGAATGATATGTGATTTTCAACAGGCTGTTGGCACAGTTGGTCGGGTGCTGGATGTGCTTTCTAGAAGTGGTAGGTCGGATTCCTACACGGCCTGTTTAAGGGGGGACTACGGCTGCTCGTCGTGAAAGAGTACAGGAGGAATTATTGAGGTTTTCCCACGAAGGTTTTCCCTCAATGCATGGTCTTAGGATCATGGTGAATGCGTTCCTACCTATTCGACCTGATGTAACAAGCGTGAGGCACGTAGCAGGAAAAGTCAGGCACCGGATGGGCTTTGCTGGAAAATGGAGGAACTTGTATTCTAGATGTCCTCCATACGTGTCATGTCCACTGGATGGAGGGTGAAAGCCTGGCACAAGAAATTAAATGAAATGAAATAATAAATAATAAGGTACCCGGACCGATAGGTGTACCAGCGTCTTATTTCGGCAAGAACAGGCCACGGGGGCTACGCCAACTACTATTGGGGTTTCAACCCCGAAAACTACGATCTGAAATGTATTTGCGGCCGAGAGAAAAGGCCCTGGCATTTTTCAGAGTGCTGACCTACTTTCCAGTGTTGGAGAAGATGTGAGAAAATGGTTTCACTTTGGGCCAGGGAAATGATAGGGGAGAATGAATGGCAGAAGTTCATCCAATTCCTGATTACAAGGAGATTTTACAGTCTGCCGAATAATTGACAGGCTTGGAGGTGACTATGCTGAGATTGTACCTGACTCGAGAGGAGCTGTGTTTGGAAGATAGGCACGCGGCGCAGGGCACCGTAAATCAGACATTTACTGTACCTTTTTTTCTTTTCCTTTGTCGCTTCCGGCTATACTGCCGGCCATGCAGGTAGCAATGAGCTCTCAAGACCCGTCAACCCGTGTAACGTCCAAAAAGACGTTGAGTCTGTCCTATTACGTTAAAGATTTGAAATTCAAATTCAAACAAGGTACCTGGAATCTAGAGTCCAAGCTGTCGATGTAGCTATCAATCACAGAATCCCAAGCATATGATTATGTCCTGCCCTCAATGGTCAAGTGGTAGAAGAGATTTTGAGACAAGCTAAAGATCGGTCCTATGAAGCTATGATAAATAGTCCTGGCAACATTAAAATAATAACACAGTGGATCCTAACTCATAGTTGTCTAGAGCAGTTCCAGATGACACCGGCGGTCGAAATGTGGCCGAGGGAACGAAACAGGGTAAGCAATTCTTAGTATCGATAAAGATGGTACAATAGGTTAACATGGAGGGCACTATAATGTGACTGCGCTTCCTGAAGGATACACTAGAAAGATAGAGAAAATAAACAGGAAAGTTTGGAGGGTATTCACCAGAAGGTTGACTCTCATGTCAGGATTACAGTTCATAGATGCCTACATGAGCCCACATGGCGCCAAATCAAGAAAACATAGCCCAAACAACTTAAAAAGTGGCATAAAGTTCACATGATAAAACATGACTGCACGTGATCTGACACGTAACCCCCTCCCTCCTCCAATACACTATATTGTCCCCATCATGGCAGTTGGAAAGCGTCCTCGCAATCAGCAGGATTGATTCAAACCTCCATTTGTCTCATCGATCGAAATTCAAAAGCCATATCTAATAGAAAATTTGTAAAAGCTTTTTATTTTGGACGCAAATATATCATTTTAACTCCAATTAATACAGTGCCACTCCCTAACTTGTATCATTCTCACAGTGGAAGAATATTCAACTCAAAAATAATTATTAGTTACAAGGTGTAAAGTTGGAGCTGTACTCCGTGACTTTGAATTGGGCGTCCCCATTGCTGCATCTTTCGATGATACGAAAAAGATATTACTAGATAAAATAATAATCGCGGCACGTGTCTTATCGAGGAGAAATTACAAGTTAATTTCCCATTCAGGTTGATTTAACCCCGCTGAACCCGATAGTATCAATTCACAACTATCACCCAAGACAAGTTTCCACTCTCCAAGAGTATGGCAGACGCAGCTGGCAAAATGAAGATGAGTGCCACACCCCCAGGTCAATTCGAGTTCGTATCTACGTATCTGTGTATCGATTGGATCAACTAAAGTCCCGTTAGTATTGTCCAAACATATCATCAACTTCTCAGGGAAGACCCAGATATTACCATGCCAGTCGCTGCAATAGAAGCTCTTATACATCTCCTATCCATAACTCAAATCACAACGATCTATGAAACGCTGGATCTCATTAATACTCAAAGCGCCCAGCTTAAATCTCAGGTAGCGAATCCAATCTCCCTTTCTGCTGGTACGGATCTGTTTCAGCGGTATTTACTTAATTCGCTAAAACCGGCCTCGGGAGGGAGCAACTTTGAGAATGTAAGACAACATTTACTCAGCAACGGTCGGCTGTTTGTCAACCGAGCCAAAGCAGCGCGTGAGCGGATCGCACAGTGCGGTGCAGGATTCATTGCGGATGGTAACGTAGTGCTTACTCATGGAGGAAGTAGAGTGGTAGGCCAGCTTCTCAGCAAGGCAGCTGAGGTCAATAAATTAGGTGGAAATGTGCGATTTAAAGTCATCTACTTGATGGATGAGCCTCACTCATCAGAATCCCAAGCTATGATTTCCAATCTGAGAGCCAAAGGTGTACCAGTAGCAACTATAAGTGAAGGTGCAGCAGGATACGCGATGGGAATGGTAAGTTTAGTGATGGTCGGTGCAGAGGGTGTTGTTGAGAACGGAGGCATCATCTCCCGATTGGGTACTTATCAGATTGCTTTACTCGCAAAGGCGGCCGGAAAACCATTCTATGTCGCAGCGGAGAGTCATAAATTTGTGAGATTATATCCACTGGGTCAATACGATCTTGGAATCGAACAAAATATCATCAAGTTCGAAACAGAGGATAAGATACCGCAATGCACAAATGAACCTTTAAGTACAGATAATACGGTAGCGAGATCTCTGGTGGACTTCACGGTGGGTGTTCCTTCCACAATAATGTGAAGAAATATATCTGATTTATCTAGCCCCCTGATCTTATCTCGGCTTTAATCGCAGAGACAGGTGTTCTAACACCAAGTGCTGTCAGTGAAGAGCTGATCAACGTTTGGTGTTGACAGCTTGTACATCACAAGGAATCCATTCTCGTCTCCTACAACTTTTTCACGGCGACAAATGCAAAACCCTAGTACACCACAGCAGCTTATTACAAAGCTGCTAGATATAAATATCCATGGGAAAATAAAAAGGGATTTTCATACAAGGAAATCTCTTCGCACCATATAGAACAATTGCAGTCCCAAATTTCTAAAATTAACGACCTATGCAGGCCAGAAAGAAAGAATGACAAGGGATATCTAGTCCAAATTATCGAATATCGTAAGAAGCCTGATTACCTACTTGGACATCCAAAAGATTTTAAATCACCTTAAAAGATATTTTCTTTGATTGGAGAGAAGTTGAGCGGTCTAGTCCATCTATAGCACCTTTCACTTATACTCATAAAACAGATCAAAACTCTTTTCTATGAACTTCGAAACAAGCACACTAGTAACGTTATACTTAAGCGCGTTCCTACTAATCTTAGAGATTAATATTCGAATCTTTATAAATATGTTCTCAAATACGCTACCATTACATCTCCCAGCTTGGGATTTAGATAAGCAATAGCTCTTTGATCTAACGTCTATTATCTTGATCACTTGGTGTTTCTAGGACTAGAGTACATATATCTCACAATATCTTTTTATTTTACACCTCCCTCCGTCTGTTAGACGTCAAGGTCATGACCATCTTAAACATCAATTTTTGTCGCTAGGTATGCCGCCAGCATCTCAGAGAATTTGGGAGTTTATGACGACATAAAAATAATTCTTATTTCCGAAATAATTTTATGTGAAACTGAGTTTATACCATAGGGGGTATACTGAACCCAAATATCTGCAACGAGCTGCAGCTTTAATACTATGCTAAGCATTTGTCGAAGCAACCTTCTCTCTTATCTACGGTGATTGTCACTTATGGGATACATTCGATTTTTATATTACCCACTTCATAGCGGGCTGGATGGTGCTGGTTCTTGACCTGACTGTCCTTCTTCGTCCAAAATATAGTGATATATGCATCTATACATTACTGATTACCTTATATAAACGAGATTAACCTATCCGCACGTAGATCAATTCTGGTTGCCTAGTCTTCAGAGGATATGCATTGTCCGCATCGGCTAATTATGATCAAAACCTTTGTAATTAAGTAACTCAATTCCATTCTTAGTGTTTTATATGAATGTTTATTATCATATTGAAACTTTTATATCATTTATTATGTAATCAGACAGCTAGCTATGACACATGATCAGTGCTATTTGTAAATATTGGATGATTCTTTTGACGTTAGAGACTCATACGCTAGATCTCATTTGAAATCACCTCTATGAGGTTTGTTTTTTCACACAATTAGTCAACTTTCCTCTATGTCTACCCACCAAAGGTAAGTTTCAAAACCTTTTATAATTCAAGCAAGTCTTCGTCATCCATACATATCAGCGCCACGAGAAATCCGGTGGTGTTAAGCCTGATTCGAACCGGCATTCTCGTGTCTTGGGTTGAATATGTGTCCAAGCTATCCAGAATCTACTTGGGGGACCAGCCCAGATGATGCACTACCGCACCAGCCATCCATGGCGGTCTTTATATTATCACTCATACTCTCGTGATCGAAGGTTTGGCGCACACACTGCTCTTCAATTCGGAAACCCTCTCCTAAAATTCAAAATCTCATTTCTTCCGATATCCCATCCATGCTTAGAATCATCTTGTCTACTTGTCTAAATCTTTCTCAAGCCCATCTCAATAACATGCCCCACCCAGATTTGTGCATTATGACCTCTGTACTCTCGTAGGTGTTTCTATTGTTCTGGGCGTGTATCAGGATGCAAATTGAGGTCGAAGGCTTGGTCGACGAGAGGAGTAGTCATAGAAATGAGGTTGGACTTTGTCATACTTGCAGAGTTGATGAGACCTGGGTAATAATCGATCTCGTTGGGAGATAGAGACCGATATGGCGGGCCTTGAATCATTACCTCGGCGGCACATTTCTTCAGGATTGCGAAATTTGGCTGAACTCGACTCTGGGGGAAGATCTCATTCCCAGATTCGTAAATAATACCGCAGATAGATATTTTGTCTTCTCTAACACCCAAGTGATATTGATCTGCGATTCTGAGAGACCCTTAGTCTCATTTCTAGTGTCAACTGCCACATAGAAGTTATTACATGTTGGGGGACTGACATGCAACGCTTGTCCCCGGTAACCCCTGCGAGCCTCTAGCTCTTACTCTAGAGCCCGCGGAACCGAAATTAGTGGACATGTTTTCAAATTTGAGCTACATTATCTCCCACCTCATGCAAAAATATGCTTCCGGTAATATCAACAACATTCACCGAAAGTACGTTTAGAAAGAGAGATATTGCGATTCTAGACGCTACATGGGCAGTTATAGAAACCACTTCAATATCGCCACGTGTAATAACCACTGACAAGCAAACAAAAAGCTTACACAAGTAAAGCAATAGGTCTTCTTTTCATTGAATTTAGTGAGCTTATCTAGCTTTATCATCATGTAGAAGGCCTTAGCACCCTTGAAAAATCCAGATCTCGACTCATTGATAAAACTGTCGCAGCTTTTGACATTTGAATCCACTAGCCAGGGGTGCATCCAAAATAGACGGCTTACTCGACAATGCCACATCCGAATCGAAATTTGCACGTTAGGCTTAACTACTTGGCAGTAATTACTTAATCAGCATTTTTCTGACATCCTTTGACGAACTTCGGTTTGTTCTGTGGTACGGATCAGGGAAGATAGAAGCTCTTATTTATATACAGCTCTGCTTCACCTAGCTGTTAGGCTTCTTCGAACGCTTCAGAAGGGTAGCAATGTCTTTGGATTCAGCACTGGTGTCGGTAATAGGAGAGCCTTGCGCTCAGTGGTTTGAGATGTTTCCCTGTAGCCATACGCGCGCAGTTGATCGTTATTTTGTTGGCTGAAAAGGGGAGATAGTGATAGGATGATGGTTTCTCCTAGTTTGTAATTAAACAAAGACCTGTGGGAGCATACCTCCGGAAAGAAACCGCTAAAAAGTCTTAAGAGAATACACTACCACGGAAATAGGTAATCCTGGCCTCGAGGTAGAAAGGACCTGCATATCCCATCACATCTATTTACTCATTTGGTCAATATATAAATAAATGAATTTTGACATATATTCAAAGAAGAATCTATGTGAACCGTGTTTACCTAAAATGATTTTTCAAAAATCCGAACTCCATCTCCAAAGAAAGCTGTAAATATCACAATCTAAGCATCTAAGCCATCTGTCCGTCGTTATATAAATTGAAACTCCCCTGGATATAAATTTATTCTCTGGCACGATATATTTTTAGAAATCTCTCCGCTACGCTTTCCTATTTAGCTCAATATATGCGTCCTACTCTTAATTCAAACAAAAAGCGATTCTGTAGTACTAAACTGCCTTTTCGCTAGTTGTCCAACTGAAATGACTTTCTGCATCTATGAACTAGTGATTTGTTTGAGCTGTGTGGCTTCCATTTCACATGATGGTTGCCCAGAATTGGTATATATGAACAAAGTAAGATCTACAAGACTAATCAAATCTTCCACTTATGGATCCATTAAATCCCTTGAGATTAAATTCTTGGAGTTGATCCAGTTTATTCTTGCCTGGGATACTGTTTGAATTTCATAATGTTGCGCAAAGTCCAAAGTTCTAATGATAATCAAAGTATTTTGGGCATGAATATTTGTGACATACCGATCATATATTAGAGGTTAGTGGCTACCCTTTAAATTGTGTTTCTGAGCATTTCGAAGGATTATCGAGTTAATTCCAGGTCGATGGTTGATGGTCTGGGTGAAATAATTATCCAAATCTATAATCCTATTTAACGCTCTAGATAAAGAATAGAGCTTAACCGTATGATACTGATGAAATAGTCGGTTCAGGGATAATCCCATAGCGCTGTAATTTTTGTGTGAGGCCTATTTAATACCTGTAGACTGGTCTCTTGGGCATTTGATTTGATGCATGATCTTTCGTCTCATCAGGCAAGCTATCCTTCATAATTGAATGATCGCCCTTTTGCTCATGCGAGTTATATCGTTTCTCTGGACTTTTATGGTATCCTGAAAAATCTCCTGGCTTTTCAATGTTAATCGCTGAGCCAGAGGGTATAATTTCTTCATTATGCTTCGTTTTTTCCTCATTCACATCTGCGAAAGGATTCTCTGGTGTGCTTAAGCTTGACTTTATAGAATCTTTAGACGTAGTCTCATGTCCTGTTGGTGTAAAGGGCCTGATCTCTTGATATTTTCTCGCATTTAAGATACCACGCTGATAGAGGCTCAGCGATTTACTTAAGAGTTCATTGACCTCTATTAATGTTTCCATAGTTGCGTTGTCTGGTGCAGGATTTACGGCCGCAATGTATGCTTGGATACTACGGCTCGCACTCTGGCAACCTTCTGCAAGCTCTCGGGCCAGTTCATCGGATAATATCTCAGCGCTAGAAACAGTCCGTACTACTTGTGTTAAAAGTGTCGCAGATGTACGGGCTTCCTCTATTCGGGCAGATAGTTCTTGTATAGGGGGTAGGCCTGTATCGTGGTGATTTCTAGAGAAGCTGTCTTGTTTACCTGAATATCCTGGAATAAATTGAATATTTGATTCGTTAGACGGACCCTAAAACAGTCAGCTTATGAATTATTTCTTGTATAACAACAAGAATTACTTGCCTGCCTCCTGATAAGCTTTCCTTGCTCTTTTTTCCACATTTCAATTAATAATTCTAAATTCTCGTCGTCAATTTTCTCTCTTTCAAACTTGTTAAGAGTTTCAGATAGAATATGCACAACATTTGGATCACCAGTTGTTCTTAGAAGTATCTTTAAGGTCTGCACGAATTTTGCATCAATGTTTCTAGTAAAAGTATGTCCAGGGTTATCAACTAGAATACGAATGAGCATAATACTACTGAACTGAAAATGAGGTTTATTGCTATAATCCCTGGTGAGAAACTTTCGGATAAGATGAGCTGCTTCTTTGGCGGCCAAGGGCGAAGATTCGCAAGCATCAACAATGTTGGGCAAATATAAAAACTCATCACCCTATGATGATCAACGGCTATTATTGAAGGCGTAACGAAATACTAAACATACCACTCCATCAGGACCACTTGACTCGCAGAAAAGTATCTGTAATAATAGAAATTAGATGATTTTCTAGTACCAAGGTAACTTTCGCGTATGAAACCCACAATATTGTGAATAGCTATTGCTTCGGGGGTATCTTCGCCCAGATCAATAGGATGAGAAGTAGAAGTTGCTGTTTTAGTAGCATAAGTATGTTTTATAGTAATTGTACTAGAAGTAACTTTATTACTCACTCTTGCGCTTCAGAGAGTCCATCACTCGGTTCATGTTGATAGCTTTCATTGCTCTCATCTTGGAGAGAGACGAAGAAAATGATGAAGACAGTAATGAAGTTTAAATATGTATAGTGAGGAATCCGTATGCAGATGTCTACTTTCTTTGATGTACTGATAGTGGTAAGGTGTGATGATTTTATGCAGTTCCTTCAAAATGATGAGAGCTTTCCTTTAAGTTAAAGGCCTAAAACATAGACATGTACTGTCGTTTCGATCTGTAGTCTTGTGGAGATGATATCGGTTGTTGCTAAGTCGGCAAGGCTAATCATGAGCAGGATACACTGCGTCATTTGTACTCATAATGCAGATAAATTTATCCCTACTCCATGAGTATAGATTCCCCTGCTCTTTTATTTCACTCGCTTCATGCTACCTTTGCGGAGAATTTGATTCGTATTCTTCAGATCTATGTTGATCCACAATTTGTCCTGTGACTCACTGGGTCAACACTTCCTGCAATAAATGCCAGCACTTATGAAGCATAGCGCGTAAGAATGGGGTTTCAAGCCCCTGTCAGACCGTTGTATATTGCACTTTTTTATCATAGCAATGGGAATTATCTTGCTATGCTCTTGTCAACATTGAAATCGGCACCCGTAGCAACAATGCTAGATCTGTGGGATTGACGGGGTAAGTATTTCCATGAGGAGTGCCCTTTTGATCCTATTCCATACAAAGATGGCGAAGGTCGAATGCCCTACTTGGCTAGATTATAGTGGGTTTTAGCCTGTGCTAGTTGCGACGAACTGACTAGCTCCCAGCAAATCTAACCTTGGAGGAGTTTCCGGACCCACTTTACAGCTCTATCGGTTGAATCACGCTCCTCCTAAAACTACTTCACTACAAGAGAGTATTAATGCTCAATCAAGTTACCAATAACCTTCAGAAATTCGTAAATTCAACATCGGAATCTGATGCCTTTGATCTAATTCAAATGCAACCTTGGCCTGACCCCTTCATCCAATCGTTTAGTGTGAATGGAGCTATCAAACAAACGTAATAGCTTGTGTTCTTTCCAATTAATTTTTGACTCACGAGCTATTTGTGCTCTTAATTTTATACCAAATGCTACAGCAGTGTGTCTGCTCACACAAAACAAGTAACTCTCTCCCTTAGCTTTAATCAGAAGGAAATTTGATCTCTACCTGTTATATGAGTTGCCTACATCTTTCTTTACACTAACGCCGCGAGTAGTGTGATTTGGTCCTGTGAGACCCTGATCAGCCCTTTCTTGTCTCAAGTACGATAGGTGCCCAAAATATCCTGAACCTTATTCGGAAACTAGCTTAAACGGTACACCACTGCAATATCCGACCCTTTATCTCAGTCATTACTGTCAAAAATTAAATGGTTGTTATTCTCATTCAATTCTATTTAACTAACAAAATCGAACTTTATTTCAAAATAAAAAGCGAAAATTTACTCTCTCTTGAGTATCTAGGTCACTCACAATTATTGCCAGTTGTAACTGTTCAAATCCAGAGAGGTTGGGCGTTTATAAATTGAAAGGCAATTAATTGTTTAAATTTAATCCTCTATAGATTCCTAGATTGTTAAATAACATTTTAGTACCTATACAAGAAGTAATTTAACCTGTAGGTTGGTTTTTCCATTATGTATATCGTATTTATTAAGCTGTTGATTTGTGGATCATGCTCTGATCAATCGAAAGGTAATTTATTTACTAATTGAATAACAAAACTATCCGGACACACTGTCTAATTTATCTGAACAACTTCTTCATTTTGAAGCCTTGTAGCTATCCTTCAGGTAAACCCCGGTGTTTCAAGTGCTAGTTCGTTCGCAACGTGCTGCATATATTACTAGTGTACTTTTAAACGAGCATTTATGCACAATTCACGGTTTACTAACAACAAGTGTCAGCAATTTATTCTCGCATTATTTCAGAAAGTTCCTTTCTTTGGAGGACTGTTCTCAACACCTGTCAGTGGTGTCCCCTATGAACCTCCAGGTCTCACTGTAGAGTCTGCAAAGCCGAGATTGAGTAACAAAGTCCTCACTTCCATGAGGATTCCCAATCGTTTTCGCGATCTGTATCGTCTTCATCTCGTAACACATCCCCCCATCACCATTTTCGTGAAGCTAAATACGATCAAATGAGATGTTGGGGTCGAAGCCCTACTCAACACCAACCCTTGATCACATAAGAAAAGCCATCCAATGAGTTTCCGGGGCGTACCCAGCACCCCATACGCCGATGGTTGGTAGGATCAAGTTGACCTCCAATGTTACAAAGAAGGCAGATACAGATGAATATGCGCACCTCATGTGGTCGCGGTGTCTAGACCTCGCCCGACAGGGACTGCCGATTTTTTGACTTTTTTCCGAGCACGCAGTTTCTATTGCTACCATTTTTTTATTTGGGTAGAAGGTTCCGTAGAAAAGGTAGCCAAATTCCACAGGTAAATACTGGGCTGAATGGCTATCACCACGAGAAATATATAAATGATTTTTGAAGTTACAAAAAAGGCAGGGAGCACTGTACAAGGTCTGTCCTGGGTCAGAGAGAAGCCCAATGTGCTAGATTTTCTAAGACTCGAGTTGCACAATAATCATCATACAAACAAGAATTGCCCTTCAGGCTTTTCAGAGATGCATGGCCGGTATTTTCTGATTCAAATTGTATTCAGATTTTTAGCTGTGAAATAAATGGGCGCGATGGTTTCTTTGGAGGCGGTTCCGTATTTAAATGGCGCCCCAATCGATTGTATTATTTCGTAGGCTCTGTGCCACCCAAACTTAAAACGCACAGCTTCCGATATTTTGGCAATAATTAAATTTGTTGTTAGAATTCAGAATAATTAAGGCTATCAAGTAGGCCACGTTTTTGATACACACATGACTGCAAATTCTGTACTCAGTCTCACTTCCGTAGTTGCTTGATCCAAGGAGCTCTACAACTTCAATAGCTAAGGGTTCATTTCATTTCATTTCATTTCTCTAGATTAACGTCCTATGCGGTATCTATATACAGAACCATGAAGACGGTAAGCCGCTTTGGTAAGGGAAAAAGCTTTTAACGAAACAAAGCCCGATGTCCTGCCACTCTGATCCGACCCGGCTTCATGCCGAGGACGTTCCTTTCAACCATAACTTCACAAACTTTCCGCAGTTTTCGTTAACTCCCCCTTCGATCAGACTATCGTGATGGGAAATTGAAAAGAGAAGGTACCTCCTCGCCCGGCGTTGGTCGTCGAAGTGTTCGAAGAGATGGTATGGTTGGTGCCACTGGGGCTTTGACTACCTTGCGTGGTCGTCCCGGCCTTCTCTTGGGTCCTTCAGCCTTCTTACTGGTTACCAAAGTAAAACCTTGATCATCAGTCGTTCTGACTGTTCGTATCGGTGCCATCGTTGGTTTCTCATTCCATATGTTCGCCGTTCTTGATAATAACTCCATCCGAGCCTTCTCCACACTTCCCTTGTAGACCTGGTAGGTCCGACACGCTGCTTTCTGCCATGAACGATGTTCCTTGCCGCAGTTGACACAAGAAACCCTTTTCCTCGGACAGTCCCGAGTTTGGTGAGCGCCAGCGCACTCACCGCACCTGGATGCCTTTCCACATGACGCCTGAGTGTGTCCCCACTGACTGCAGTTGAAACACTGCTTTGGCTGTGCCCGTGGTGACCAAACCTGCGCCGTGAAGAGCATGGCGTTTATCACAAGGCCGTTTCGGACCACTTCCGTTTGCATGGCCTCCGATGGGAGGCTTACCACTATTGATCCCTTGTTCTGGCCATTTTTCTCTGACCTTTGGTACTCCTTTCCATCGTCTAGCCATCTTATTCTGTTAATTGTGAGGCCTGGAATACGAGCCTTTGTCGCCGTTTCAATCTCCCTGATGATGGCGTAGTTATCGGCATGTCTGCCGCCCTCGATTCTTGTCCTCAGTGGGACTCCGAATACCTCGACTGGAAAATCTTGCCGTAATATCTTAAATTCGGTTGGTTGGCACATATTTAATGCCGCGTCTCTCTGGGACGCCGACTGGACATACACCTCGGTGTCATGGCTTGGCATCTGACGAATTGCGAAGGCTCCTTCGATGTGTTGTTTTGCCTTTGATAGCAGCTCATCCGGCTGCAGGTTCTGTGCTCCATCGATTCTAATCTATACCGCCGTTTTCGTCATTTGCGGAGCCACGACCGACGCGTAGCTCCTTAGTGTTGGCGCGCCCGAGGTCACTGCAGGAGCAGAAACACGAGCGGGATCCGCGAGGCTTTTCTTAACCACCTTCTCGAGCGCCATCATCCTCTCCTCAATAATAGCAAAGGGTTATTATTATAGTAATTATTTTCTTTTATTCCGGGACTCAAGTACATTTTCACCAACACAATATTTCCAATACAACCCCAGAAAAAGTTTGGCCGAGAACATGTACTTTAGATTTACTCAATCTACCTTACTATGCTGCACACAGTGCTGGTGGATACCATGAACCCACCAAGCGTGGTAATTAACTATGCAAAGCGGATCAAAGAAAGTAACAAAGAGGATTATGAGTGCCGCGAATGGCATAGGCGAAAATGATAGATCGGTCTATTGATTCGCTGTCATCTTGTTCCTGGCTAACCGAAGTAAGTAGCAAGCTTCGTCTTGTTACGATGGCCCCTTGGCCATCATAAGAGAGTTCGATACATGGTCCTGTCTGGTCTTGCCTTAAGAACCTTACTACTGACGTTCCATCAGACATGAAGCGAATAGACAGTGATATTATGGAGTAGTTCTTGAATGATCTTCTTTGTGCGAGTTGGTATTTGTGTACTGTATGTAAGACGTTGATCGGAGAGATAAGACGAATACGCTTGTCAGGCTACACAGAGGATAACACTAAAATCGCTATCTCTACAAGAAAGTGTGATCATTTTTCGTCATTTTGTAGTCTACTCCATAGCCATATACATTGCATCAAAAATGGGGCGCATGAATTGTCTCTTACTACAAATCCATGAGATCTAGACATCGCGATTTTTCAGAATACCACAGGCAGTATCAGCACGTAAAAGCCATCATCGTCCGCTCATACAGGCAGGAGAAATCTCCCACCTACTTTTTAATTTTCAATCTAAGGTAGTACCAGACTCAGCTTCACATCACACAGATTTTTAACCCCAGAATATCTCTGGTTCTTGCTTTAGTGGAGGGCATCCATGCAACTAATAACTTGGTGCGTGTCACATCTTTCTTTGAAAAGAAATATCGACAAATCTGGTTGAAATACGAACGTGGGATGAAAAGCCAGAGAGTATTAGATTGATACATCTAATTACTTATTTTTTTGGATATGATTACATTGGATAGATGGAACAGTGTGGCTGGAAGTAGATTCGATAAAGTATGGGGTTAGAAAAAAGCATATCGTTTCTAAACTCTCAGTATTTCCTGACAATACTGCAGCCTAGGACGCACCAACGTACCACTGCTAGACTCATCTACACGCGAATATGGGACTACTAATACAGGCTATATAACATCTCCAAAAGCCTTACCATTTTTATTCCTAAGCAAATAACAATCATAACCATAACTCCGATATCATCATCACCTCCACGCGAATAATTAAACTTATCCACTCATCTAATCCCGCAAAATCAAGTAGCATCATGGCTGTGCACAACCAGCTATCGTCCTCGGCGTCAACTGACCCAGGAGACCTATTACACCCGAGCTTTCTTGGGATTTCTGCCGCAATGGAGCAATCGGAACGCGAATAAAAGCAGCTGATTAGCGTAGCGCAAAATTTCCTGCAAAATATTGATGCTTGAGCGAATTCCTTGTCAGAAATTGAAGACGCGCACTTCGTCGCGCCACTAATAGAAAATATTTCACTTATCGTAACAGCGTTTGAGATAGGTAACCTCAATGCCACAAACCCCCCAATGCCAGAACTCATCCCAGAAAAGTACTCAGATGAAAGCCTCTGTGCCCAGGGCGACAAAAATAGCAGAGAAACCTCACCACGAAATCCCTCAAACGCCACGTGAAACTGCTTCTCCGTGGGTGATAATAGCCCGAAAATCAGCTAAGCTTCCGGATACGCCAGATAACCTGGTAAAGCGAAGGCCTGCCGTGACGACAAAACCAGCCGGACAAGAGCCTCTGAAAGAAGATAAATGACTCTTAGTTCGCATGGGGGGAGAAAATCAGTGGCGGAGGCTATTACCTGTCACAATAAAAAATCTCATCAATGAGAAAACTGGAGTCGTACCTCCAGCAATTATAGCGATGACATAAGTTAGGTCTGGCTTAGCAATGGGGTGCGCACCAGACGCACTTAGAAAATCAGTTCTGGGTATAGGACCTTCAATTCAAAAGGATGAAACCACAATTGAGCCCGCCTCAGATTGGACATCTGTCATGTTCCTTCATGTCCCAATATGCATCTGTACATTAGACGGAAGGATCGAAGTAACCAGAGAGATAATGAAGGCGGATTGCCATGCAGTTTGTGGAGTGACCAATACAAGTGCGCCCAACAAAACCAAACTAAGCAGCCATTCCGCTAGCTGGGTCATGCACTTTAAACAGAAACCATCTAACCTAAGGTTCAGGCTGTTCGAAGATAGTGCCCCTGCCATACCATTCTCCCGTAAACGCCCCATAGAGCAATGCCAACGCTGCTAGAGCTACCAATCAACAAGAAACTGCGTCAAAGGACAGCGGTGTTTAAAGTGTTCTGGCACGCAAGAAGCAGCCGAATACTCTGTGAACATTCCCAAATGTTCAAACTGTGCCGGGCCGCACCAGCTAACCCATCTGAGCTTCATGGTCCGGCCAAGGCGCTACAATAGACAAGTAACACCTCAGACACCAGCCAAGATACAAGTTATTCGAGAGCGAGGACATATAGATTTAAAAGCAGCTTTATAAAGATCTCAAGAAAAAGATAAGGCCCGCAAGGTCATTAACATACCTGAGGAAACAATGCTTGATAATGAGTAATACACCAAATTTTCATAAGCATCACCACAAATTTAGCACCCTTATATTTCACCATGTGGACGTGGGTAAGGGTGGGCAAAACATGGATATAGCGCTGCAACAAGCTTGGGATGCAGAAGTACACATAGTCGTGGTTCAAGGACCATGGACCTTACAAGAAGACGGAGAGTTTACATCAAAAAAGCCATACTGGCTTCGATATTTCCATATCCTTTGGAAATACGACGCCGAGACCACGACCACGCGCTATCACTTTTGTGAGAAAAGGACCTCGAGCGGCTCAGATTTCATCCTCGTCATTAAGCCAGTCATCGGATTACTATTTTGTGCAGGTGTGTGGACTGACCTTTGTAAATGTCTATCGTGCCCCGAGTCTCAGTGAGACTCTAGATCCTCTATTAAACCGGCTGCCAACATGTCCATCAGTAGTTGGAGGCGATTTCAACTCAGTCTCACAGCACTGGCAGCCATTGAAGGACCGCTAATATGGAAACAGTGATCTCATCATGGAGTGGGCCCGTAGAAACGATATGCAACTACGAAGTACCCTAGGAGAAAGTACCCATCGCAATGGAAATGTGCGGGACCTAACCTGGAGTAATGGCACTGCATGTCCTTTAGTCTCAACCCGATTACACTGTACATCGGACCACTCTACCACTGAGGGCTCAGTCGATACACCTGAATGCTCGGACCTATCTGGGATCCCAAGAACAATACGCGTGAGAGACTGCGATCTAGACGAGTTCGTCCGATGTGTGAAACAATGGGTAAAGCATGGCCCCCTAAGCGGTCGAATCGAGATTGAGGACTTCACAAGTAGTTTAATCCAAGTACTTCAAGATGCGGTTAAGCTTGTGGATCGAGTACCCACAATAGGCAGAGTGAAAATAGCGCCTTGGTGGACTTTGGACTGCAAAAAATGACAGATTGACTACAGGGCAGCTAAAAGGACATCTGGAGATGTAAATATGACTCGTAAGGCTTTCCGAGCCGCAGGGAAGTTAGCCAAATGCGAATACTGGACAAAGCAAGTCGAGGCGGTAGAGATAGAAGCACAAGTGTTCAAACTCATGCGATGAGCCAAATCAAAGCCGACAAAACAGCTTCCTCCTTTCCGGGTATCACCAAACCAGTGGCTTTCAGATCCCTTAGAACGGACAATCGCACTTCGAGACTCCCTTATTGCAAGGTTCGACGCTAAAAGTGATGTACAAATGTGAGATAATGATTAACCAGATTCTATTCCATGGAGCGGAGAGGTGTCACTAGAAGACGTTACAGTATCAACCATTGCAAGTAAAGAAACGGCTCCGGGAAATGACAAAATTACTCTTCGAATCCTCAAGGCTCGCTGGAGTAAAATTGGAACATATGTCAAGGACCTCTTCCAGGCATGTTTGAACACGGGGTACTTTCCTACGCCATTCAAAGCACCTGAAGTTGTACCTCCTAAAACTGGACGTGATCTCTCCAGCCCAAAAGGATGGCGTCCGATGTCGCTACTCTCCAGCTTAGACAACGGATTGGAAGGCTTGTAGCTAAACGTATGTTCTGGCTTGCAATAAAGCACAAAGCAGTACCTCCACAACTATTGGGCGCACTACCAGAACTATCAGCAGTTGACTCCGTAACATGTGTTACACACGATGTAGAAGCTGCAATGAGATCGAACAAAGTCACAGCTATGGTTACGATGGACATACAAGATGCCTTCGATGCAGTGCTACATAATCGGCTACTCGCACGAATGCGAAGTCAGGGCTGGCTGCTATCACTCTGTCGCTGGGTAGAATTGTTTCTGAAAAAACGAAAAGTTCTTGTAAGATATGAAGAAGGCGTAACAGATGAGAAGCTTGTTGAGTACGTTATCTCGTAATGATCACCTCTTATGCCACTTCTATTCATGTTTTACATCTCGATTCTACTCGAGGATGGTACAAATAACTGTAGAATTGGATATACAGACGACATCGCGATTATCCGAGTTGTTAATAGTCCTTCTGAAGCTGTTGAGACTGCCCAGGTTGAAGTAGACAGGATAGCCCAACTAGCTTCGACACACAGGATTAGGTTTGACCCTTTAAAGTCTGAGCCCCTGGTCATCGGGGAGGACCGAAGAAGAAACCTGACTCATCCAACCTGACAGTTAGAGTTGGGAAACAGCTTATTATGTCTTCTCCGCATATCCGATGGCTCGGAGTTTGAGTTGATCCTCAACTATCATTCAGACAGCACATTCAGGAATGGTGTAGGAAGGTACAGCGACTGTCCCACTTCATACGCAGCATAAACAGGGTCCACCGAGGTGCTGCTCCGGGACCATTAATTCATGCGGTGAATGCATGTGTAGTGAGCACGGCAATCTATGGTGCTAAATCTTGGTGGCCTGGACTGACTCGTATCACGACCAAACGAGACAAGAAAGCAAGTACGGGTGTCAGATGTCACCTCCAGCTACTAGATGGGACTATTTTGGCTGCAATTCGAGCTGCACTACCACTGTAGCGAACTACACCAAATATAGCTCTACACCGATAATCAGGGATCTTACCTGTAGAAAGTGTGCTCCAGCAGCGACAGATCCGAAGTGCGGCCAGAATCCACCGACTCGACAGCGATCACCCACTTGCGTCAAGGGCAGTTGAGACACCCAAAAAGGCAATCAAGCGACTCCAACTGCGAGAGAGACAGAAAAAACGTTCCTTTATGGTTCCACAGCGATACTTAACACGTCTTCAGAATGTTAACCTCAGCCTGCCGGCATCAGAAGGGCCTGGGCAGCTCTAAAAATCGCGGATCGTGATGGCTACAGCCGGGCTCAAATGCGACAAGGAGGAAAAAGCGAAGCAGATTAAGCTGTGGCTTAGAAATCTTCCCGCAGGTACGCGGTGTATATACTCTGATGGGTCATCGACCGGCCCAGCACACTCAGTTTATGGCTACGCCATATATATGGATAGAGAACTCATAGCGAGCGGTGGTAATTTCCTTCCTGGAGCTGAGATTTTTGATGCAGAAATCGTGGGGGCAGTTCGAGGTCTAGAGGCAGCATTAAGAATTGGAGGGTGTATAGATATCAAGGTACTCCTCGACAATCAAGAGGCGGTTAGAGCCCTTAAAACTGGTAGAACAAATTCCTCGCAAGTAGAGGTAATGAATTTTTGGGAATTATGCAAGACCCGACCAGCCATGGAGGTCTGCTAGGTCCCGGGACATATCTGCATATTAGGCAACGAAAGGACCGACGCGATAGCAAAGGTAGCACTTGCAGCAAAGATTAGGGAAGGGAATTTACCGAGACTTAAGATCATCTCGGAAGCTCACGAAGCCCTGACATTTGCAGCTCTTGAGTGCCAAGTCACAATCTGCGTACAGAAACTGGCGGAAGGTTTGTAGCATAAGAACAGAACAGATAGGTATGAAGATCTGGACCTACTGATGCGAAGAAAACGCCCTCCGAAGCTAGCTCTACCTCGATGGGCATATCACCGCCTCATAGCAGCAAGGACTAGTCATGGTGGCTTCGCCGGCTATCACAGACGATTCCAATACCAGAATTTAGAAATACTCTGCAAATGTGGCCGAGAAAGTGGCCATGGTATTTAGCAGAGTGTCGCCTGGCTATCCAGAAATGGTGGACGGAAACGAAGGAAACCCGACTGACTATATGGGACATGATAGGCTAAGAAGGATTGCAGATATTCTGACGCTTTTTAACTGTAACAAAATGTTATAGCATGAATGAATCAAAAACAGGGGTTTAAAAGATCAACTGTAATACTTCTTGGGACCGTCCGGTGTGGTACGAGGATAAAGGTGTAGAGAAGGGCACTGGCACCTTTTTATTTTTTTGCGTTCCTAGTTTATATGAAACAAAAACATAGGTAGCGAAGAGTCCTATAGATCTAGACTATCCGTGCCATGCCCTCTGGGTGCTGGGGTAGTACCCGGTCACGATAATAATAATATCATATCATGTCATAACTCCGATATGTCGAGGTACAGGGATGATTATGTTTGACTAACGCTCTTGTAATTCAACGCTTCTTTTAAATTTTTCTTTAAATCACCTGAAAATAGTTGGCTTCGGCAAGACGCCGACATTGATGTTAAATTCAATCTTCGATCATAGTCTAAAGAGATCCTGCCTTCCATTTGCTATGCTGTATTGGGAGGGCGCCAAAACGGTGATAATTTCCAACAACAATACTAACTCAAACATTAAGAGCCCAAGTGCGCAGGCACGACGTCAATTTAAAGCGGGCCATTAGTCTACCTAGTGCCCAGAATATGTGATAAGAATTGAAGGCGAAGTCGCATACCGTATCCTCGGGTAATTTACCTCCAGTCACAATTTCTCTCTCATTCGCCTCCACAGCATTTACGGCCCGAATTCTGAATCCCAATATATCGCTGTTTGCAAATTCTTCACAGGAATATGGTTTCTAGTGGCCCAAATCAAATATCTTTACTATTTTCCGCGAAATCACTACCGGTTCTTTAACGTCTAGAATTTACCTGATCTAGTCAGTGTTTCTTTCAGGGGCTAGGAGATTTGGAAGTGGGTCGCGAGTTGTCTTATATTTGGAAATTTGTTTGAAGTATTCAAGGGCAGTATTGGTGCTCAGAGGTTTTTGAGACTGACTTAGCTGGCTGTTGAAAGTTATGTTTCTTGATTCGTTTATTCCTACTCGAGTCTCTGAAGAGAGGGATGTCAACCACAACTAAATAACTCAACCCCTTCTACCTGTCAATTTTAGAAGCTTCTCAGAATCCACTCATGCGGAAGGACAGCATCATTGACCAGGAAAAATTTTAGAACCAATATTTTGTGGGGCATCCCAGTAAGTTTTTAAGTGGCTCTTTCGACCGGGACATTTTGGTTGGAAGTTAAAATTTTCAATAATTCTGATGAGAAATTTATGTGTACTATGAATACCATACAACTTCAGAAGCGGGCGGATAGTACGACTGACAATGGTAACAAGGCTAATTGAAGCAATGGATTTGATTCGTGTCCTCTACCAATTCAGAAAGTTAGCAGCTGGCAAGTCCGAAGTAATTACTGATCTTCAACTGCTGTTTTCTGAAATTGATGAGTCTTAAGCCCAAGCTGAGTGTATAAAACATGTTATTACACGCTAAACTAATCTAGGATTGCTATACCCAGCTAGCCGAGCGAGCTCAAGGCTTAGTCACATTGATGGCTTGGTAGTTTTAAGATGTGTTTGTTTCTTTCTGATCCATGACCGTTACCCCGTAAGCAGCACTACGATAACATACTCAGATGACCGTAGTTTATTCGTGCCTCCGCGTGAAATTTATGCTTCTGGGTGTTGACTGGTCTTCAAGCCTCTATAAAAATAACGATAGTGATTGCGAATGATATCCAATGCATTAGCGACTTTAGTAAGAAGATTGAAATGTCTGGCCCCATATTTGACTGGTGATAGATGCAAGCGTTGCTGATCGTATTTAAATAATGAGCCTTATTTCCATTTCGTATCAACGATAACTAACATGCAAGGCATTTGGTGGCCATTGATTCGTCATGACAATCAAGCTATAATGGATCAACAGACGTCCCGTGTGGGTCTGAAGTACAGGTCACATAAGTTTGAAGATGAGGGCCCATAAAGCTTCCTAAATTATCATGCGATTTATATGTCCATGAAATAAAGCGAAGCTGTTGTTCTTGATAAGTCCCAAATGGCATAAGCTTCGTGCATACAATTTGAGCAGAATCTGGCTGCTCCTGGTGACATGACCCAGTAAGCCCCATGTGCGTGGGCGCCGAATGCATGCACTGACTAGTTAGTCATCATCTTGTTAGAATAGGTTACTTTCAAAATAACTCCTTGATGCCCCTCTCCCCTCACCTACAAGTACTTTAAGATCGGCAATAATTGAAACTATACAATCACGGGTGCAAGACCGCATCAGTTCCCGCTTTAAACGGCTAGGCGTGCCACGAACGATTTAAAATCCCTCGCACACTCTACATCATAGCATCCCAGTATTCAAGACATTATAATATGATACGTTAAATTTCTCTGCTGCCTAAAAGAGTTAGCAAATATCGATAGTTTCTTCGATGTGATGGGGACAACTCTCAACGGGCAAGAGATAGACGGCTAACTTGTCTCTGAACGATAAGGTTGTCCACACAGCTTTCTGGGGCAAGGAGAGAAAAAGACGTTCTCAGCTATGTCTTCCCTTGGCCCAATCACTTAAAATTGAGAGACGGTTTCACAGCAAGATTGCCATACTCGAGTGCAAATTCAAGAACCTGGCCAACCATAAAACTAGCACGTCAGGCTAAACTATGCACTTAGCCACCCACTCATTCCTTCCTTACATCAGAATTTTACGAAAGGATGTAATGCTTCCTCTAGCGACTGAAGCATATAATTGTTTTCAGTGCTTTGCTCATCGCGTTCTGTGTGTGAGCTCCACGTTGTAGGGTAATAATTGCTCAAAATCAACCGTTTGAAGAAGTGGAAGTGGATGTTCTCCGTTCCTGTCAGCACTGTGAGTTTCTCATGTCTCTCCCAAGTGTGGAGGGATCATCTTAGTTCTCCGTTGGAGTGCTCATGCATACGTAGAATTATTGCGCGGTCTATGTTAGCAACCTTGGCTTGATACCGTGGCACAGCAGGATCAGCCATAGACATGCAGTTTATTTTCAAGGCAGCAGTAGAGTGTGGGAAGGGAACTTTAGTATCCCGTAGTGGAACATCGCCTGTTTATTTGTTGTCGATCACTACCTAGCCAAGCTGCCAGAAGCAAATCACTAGCAGCTTATCCATAGAGACTTGTAACTTTTCAAAAATTACCGCATCTCCATCAGAGGTTAAGTCGCTCTTGTCAAGGGTGACACGAGCTGGTTTGACCGGTGAAAACTGGTCGCCCAGGAGTCGCCTTTTCCGCTTCAACCACTAGTGCACAGCGACGTATTTGTAAATGCTAGCGCTTCTGATATGTCACGTGACTGTCCGACAGGGATGGTAACGATCTTGACGAGCCCCGCGATGTCTGGAGTCGGATATGACGATTTATCTACTTCACATTTGTTTCTTTCCGTTGCATAGAAATTGATGCTTTTACAGTTGCACGTCCAGTCTTTGTAATGGAAACACAGATTCTCGCCGCTTCAAGCAAATACCCTAAGCCTGCTAGTCATAGCTTTGAGTATGGCACGGCGGGGTTTCGAATGCATGCTTCCCTTCTTGATAGTGTAACTTTTAGAATTGGCCTTATTGCGGCATTACGTTCTCGGAAATTTGGTGGTCAGGCTATCGGTGTCATGATAACTGCCTCTCATAACCCAGCAGAAGATAATGGAATCAAAATCGTGGATCCTATGGGTGAGATGTTGGAAAACAGTTGGGAAGAATACGCCACAGAACTTGCCAACGCAAACGATGATGCAGTAGCAGAGATTTATCAAAATTTACAAACAAAATTAAAAATCAACGAAAGCTCACCCGCTAAAGTCATTTACGCGCGTGATACTCGTGTATCAGGCTCAAGATTGGTCAAAGCGTTAATCGATGGCCTAACAGCTGCTGGAGCAACATACACTGATTTCAAACTATTGACCACTCCACAACTTCATTACATTACGAGATGCATCAACACTCAGGGAACACCACAGTATTACGGAGAACCTAGCGAGAAGGGGTATTACGAGAAGCTAGCAGATGCATTTGACCGGGCGGTAAGGGTAAGAAAAATTAAGGGTTCCATAACAGTGGACTGCGCCAATGGCATCAGTGGACCAAAAATTGGAGAATTAATTAAGCACCTCCAAAACACAAAGACAAATCTCGAAATAAAGATTACTAATGACAATGTTATTCAACCAGAAACCCTAAACCACGAGGTAAACTGAGCCCCGCTACTCAATTTTATCTGAATTCTAACATTAATAGTGCGGTGCGGATTTTGTTAAGACTAGACAGCGTGCACCGCCATACCCTAGAATTATAAGTAATCAACGCTGCTGCTCGTTTGACGGCGACGGTGATCGAATCATCTATTATTACCTTGACCCCGAGACTGGATTTCGGCTCTTAGATGGCGATAAGATTTCAACATTTTGTGCTTCGTTCTTCTGTGACCTTACTAAAGAAGCGCGAGTATTTGAAGAGCTACGCATTGGTGTTGTACAAACTGCATATGCAAATGGTGCCTCAACAAAATACATCGAGAAAGCTCTTAAGCTTCCTGTCAAATGTACATCTACCGGAGTAAAATGGCTTCATCATGCTGCGACAAAATTTGACATTGGCGTATATTTTGAAGCGAACGGGCATGGAACTGTCGTTTTCTCCCAACAAGCTCTCCGAGTTATCAATACCAAAAGTCCTGAATCTCCAGCTCAGGCTACAGCTCTCGAAACCCTGAAGGCTTTGGCCGATCTAATTAACCAAACCGTTGGTGATGCTATATCTGACATGCTTTTGGTGGAAGTGATACTTGCATATCGATCATGGACTCTAAAAGAATGGGATCTGACTTATAATGATCTTCCGAACAGGCTAGTTCGGGTCGAAGTTTCGGATCGGAACAAATTTAAAACTACTGATGCCGAGCGAAAGTTGTCAGAACCAGAGGGCTTACAAGCAGAAATAGATACGTACGTCAAGAAATACACGGAGGGTAGGGCTTTTGCAAGGGCTTCTGGCACCGAAAATGTTGTTCGAGTCTATGCTGAGGCTGCAACGCGAATTGAGGCCGATGATTTGGCTAGTAAGGTCGCCATGCTATGCCGCATGTATGCTCCAGCAAAGTCATCAAATAACGAAGCGCACAAGGATATGAAATATGGTTATGCGGACAGGGCTTAAGCTTTAGCTGTTGTTTTTATGTTATTTCATGTGGCGATGAACCATGAGATAAGAACTACTTTGTTATCTGTTCCTTTTCATTCTGTTCTACAATTAATTCAACGAATTCTAAGTTTAGCGCAAGCGGATCGTGTTGCAACTTGTGCTGGTTATTTACAACCAAATAATCTATGTTGTCTCATTAAAAGGATCAAAAATGTTTACCCAAATGGCTAAAAAGTTTCCGTAATAACACCAAGCCCCTTTATACCTCTATCGTACCTATCGCTGTTGACATTTTAGCACAGTTTGCGCCGGCTTCTCTATGGATTAGGCGCGAGGTTGTCGCTGCCTCAGGGAAATAAGTTAATTTAATTATTTCTTAGCTGCGATCAGACAGTCCCACTTATACTTAAGCTGCGAATTTCTTCAAGGATTTGCTCTACACGACTATCAAGCTGTCCTGACGCGTATTGATCTCTTATTTCAGGCTCGAGATATTGCTGAACTTGTGCCATTCTAGAATAAGCCTCAGCACAGAATCGTAGTTGGATTTTAACTAATGCTTCGAAACTCGGGTCCAGATATGGGACGCGGAGGTCAATTAGTTGAGGCAGTTCGGTGAATAATTGTTCGTTTAATTGTTCATAAGAAGCCTTAGCCATCTCTGCATCTTTTTCGGCGCGTGGTAGCTTCGTTACATCTTTATCCGGCTTTTCTACAAGTTTTTTAACTCTGGCGCGCATTGCATCATAGTCGAGTAGCTTGTGATTACGTTTCTTGATACCTGCCTTTGTTAGGAGTTCCTTGAAAATTGGGTGCGCATACATTCGTTAATATCAGGGAAGTATGCACAAAACCGTGAGATAGGTTCTAGGACGGTAGTTCTTATCTTAATTAGCTGAGTTAGTTGATGACAGAAATTGTATTCACCGATATGGTCCATCCAAAGCTTTAATGGTCTCTGCGTCTAGATCTTCAACGGCTTGTTTGTAACTGCGACTAACTCCATCTCTAGCGCCTGCGTCGCCGTAAAATGCGTCAATTGTTTCTGCGATGCGCATTTGAGAAGCTGTCATTGCTGCCGATATGAGCTTTAGTAGACGCAATCAGTAAAATTGGTTTACCTCGTAAAGAGTCCAAATAGCCCTTTGATTCCTTTTGCAGTCGCAATGCCGCTGTCTCCATAGTACGATAGCGTCTATCAGTGGGTCAGTGATTTTTTTAAAAATAATTTTATTTTTTCGTTCATGGTTATCCTGAAGGGATCGAAGTAGCTAGGAGATTGCAGTCATTCTGAATGAATTTCGAATATACGATATATGATTGTAATGCCTTGCATATAAATACTGATTCTCAGGGATGATATTGCACACATCAATGTTTATTTGAGAAAAATTCTCGCTGAAAGCATATGTATTTTCCAGGTATAAAGTGCCATATCCAAAGCCGTCAGACTGTACTGGCTGACGTCTCCCAATAACGTGGATAATATAGATTTCAATGTTTCTTGAGGGTGCATTATTGGTTGTAGCTCTTCGATCTCGTGGCAAAATGGGGAGCAGAGTCTTACCGTTCTTCAACCTCATAATCTCTGTCGTTTGTCTTCTCGACATGCCCAGTCTTCATCATAACCTGTGTCGTAGCACGGTTGACATTCTTTTTGAAACCTAGGTTGGGTTAGCACGAAATCTTTGAGAAGAACTTGTGGCTTTCCTGCCCAAGACATTGTGATGATGTTAACTTCAAGGTAACAGAGACTCAAATGTATAAGCTTGCAATCTCATGTACAGCAGCGACCGCAGTGGGGGCCTATCATTATGCAGGGACGCATTTGAGCCTTGGTTTACGCGGATCGGTACAACCATTTTCCGGCTTGAAGTCTGACAAGCGTGATGGGATACAATCTAGCGCAGCATCATGAGCATTGGTGGGTAATAAATTGACACTCATAGACTGGGGGCCGAAATCTTTGGTCATAATCGTGCTACTTGGTTCAACGACTCTGGTATATTAGGCTCCTCTTTGACCCAGACCACACGTTGCACAGTGCTCCTGTCCTCTCTTACTACATAAAAGATCTCTGAAACAATGCCCGTGATGGGTAGCTATTCAGGTCGGTATCCACCTGTAAAACTCAGCCACCTTTTTCACGTTGCCTTCTACCCAATAATTAAAAATAGTAGCAATGGAAACTATGCGTGCGAGAAAAATTCTCAAAAACCTACAGCCCAAGCCAGACGAGGTCTAGGTATCGCGACCACATGAGGCGCGCATACCCATCTGTACCTCTCTTCGTTGTAACTTTAGAGGTCAACTTAATCAAATCCACCATCGGCATATGGGGTGCTGGGTACGCCCCGGGAACTCATTGGATGGTTTTTCCTCTGTGATCAAGGGTTAGTGTTGAGTAGGGCTTCGACCCTACCATCTGACCTGATCATGGCTAGCTTCATGATAATGGTGATGGGGGGTTGTGTTAAGATATGAAGACGATACAGATCGCGAAAGCAATTGGGAATCCTCATGGAAGTGAGGGCTTTGTTATTCAATCTCGGCTTTGCAGATTCTACAGTGAGACCTGGAGGTTCATAGGGGATACCACTGACAGGTGTTGAGGATAGTCACCCCATATCAAGAAAAATTAATGCCGAAGATTATCAATTTTATTCAATAAAAAGCATAGAAAAGATTTTATCTTTGTGATTTTTGGAATACTAGGTCCATCGCTATTCAGAAGGGGCTAAATGTTATTTGGCAATTTTAAAATAAAGAAACCCATCATAATCTATTATTGGAGTTGGGGGGAGTCATCTTTTATGCTGTCCCAAAGTGCTAGGTAGTCTATGACTCAAGTAGTAAAATAAGCCATATCACTATTATTCAATTGGTAAATTTACATACTGTTGTAGCTAGATAGGTCAAATACACCAAACGAGAGGAAAAATTACTCACGTTACAGTTCAGATACAAAGGAGACCAAATGGTATTGCCTTCTAATCTGTAACCGCGTCGCCAAATCTACGTGAGGAGTATGATTCGACTTTGATTTACATGTTTACATTCCACTCTTTTTGACCAAATATGTTTTTCAAATTCTAAAAGTTAGACCGGCAGATAGGATTTACTTGATGTCGTGGATTGCGTCTCAGATGCCCTGATTGTGTAATGTGCCAATTCAGCTAATCTAACATAAACAAAGTTTGCTCGAGTTGCCTATGCTAATCTCCATAGCAACAAAAATCAGTTCTTAGGGAAGAATCCTCACACTAAATCAAGAGCACTATACCATATCCGGAAGAGCTGTCGGGTAGGGTGTAACGTAGCTACTGAACAATGCAGAATGGTTTGGGGTCTTCCCGGAAGTTAAAATCCATATCCTGCAAATCTACACATATTTTACATCGCGACAAGTACCATGGCATAGTGGAGCATTCCCCTGTGGATAACATGTTTGTTGTTTCTTTCAATGAATTAGTCGAAGAGATGCAATTAATTGCCTTAGACCCTGCAGTGCAATTTACTCCTCTAGGCGCACCAAGTCAATGGGCAGAACGTAGGAAGGTTTAGGTGGCCTCCAGTTTTATTGACTGATAAACTTCATCATTTTACTTTCAAACATTAGCCTTTTAATCTCTAACAGTGATAAATCTACAAAGAGTTGTAACTTCTAGGATCCGAAAACAAAAGAGAATCATGACCATGAATACGTCGAGCGTTACGAGTGCAAAACACTGGATCCAGGAGATCTCTTTGGAAAGCCTACCATCAGAAATATTGCTCCAAATTCTTTCATACCTCGACATACCCGATCTTCTTTCGATATCAAGAACAATGCACTTACTTCGAAGTCTAACACACGACCCTCTTCTCCACTCGCACCGCCTGCAACGTGCTTCCCTGAACCTTTCTCGAGCCATTCCAACTCGTCCTCCCCTCACCGAACTTATGGCACGTCGTGTCTACATCACTCGAAATACTCGAGCAGCGCTAAGCTTAGGACGGAAATTTATAATGATCAAACTCAACCGTCAACTCGGCCGTCGTCCTAATATACAGCGTCTGGTCGAACTCGGTGTTATGCCAGAGGAATTTCTCGAACCTTGGACTAGTGGAGACAATAAGATGCAGGGAAGAATTTTGATGAAAAAGATACGGGAAAAAGAACGTGTGAAGTGCTTTCTACGAGAATGGATTGCCAAGCTTGGTCGGAAGGTCTTGAATGAAGAAAATAAAGATAAAAATATTAAATTATCGACAAATGATGGTGCAGGCTGAAATAAATTTGCTACAAGAGCGGCAAAAAGGCAGGTAATATACAGGTATAGGCCCCGCAGACTATGATAGCCTTCATCTAGAATTGATATTACTGGTGCTTGTTCACATGATGCACATTCTGACGCATGAGATGAATGTTGGATACGAGTTGTCTAACTAGCATTATTATTCTCGCGTAATATAAGATAGCCTTTACTTAACAGGTTTGAAATAAAATAACTGGTTTTTTGAATGAGGTGACAGTTATATCTGGCCATCAGAGTTCATGAGAGAAAGGTTCAGCTAGCGCTAACATGATACCTTCTTCCAGAATTCTTAATGTTAAATGCAACGGAAACTAACCTGGATTTGATAGGATTTGACTATGTTGAGCCTAAAAACCCAAGGGATAAAGCCAACCTATGACTTTTGACCGTGAATCTCATCGCATGTAATTTCTCTTGTAACTATTCAACTATTGGCTTAATATCACTACCATTATAAAATCCATCGTGTAATTGTAAGCCTCCTACATGGCAATTATCTCATCGCAACACTAGCCTATTGATCATTTTGACTTTACACTTCGCTCCTTTCTGGGATCGTATGAAATGTTCGAAGCCCATACCAAGTTTAATATCAAATTAAAATGGCCGTATGATATATTTCATAAATAGAGTTCCATCGCGGTTCAGCCTCATTAGCCTTTCATTTTATGAGGTATCGTGGATCTTACTGGGGCCGCAATTTAGTAAACCTTGACATTCAAAATTAATTTTAGATGTATGACCTCAAGGGAGAAGAGGGTTACGATCGTTGCACGCAAAAATGCCATAAAATTTATTCTTGTTCCACATCCCAAACGATTCCTGCCACAGATGCAACTGGGCTTGAGGCCACTTAACCATATAGAGGCCCTAAAATAGTAAAACTTTTCATTCTACCACTAATGTTATCCCCGGCTCCGTGCCAAAGATGATATTTTTGCCGTCACCAGTAACTAGCTCTACATCCAGAAGCCATACCACGGGCATTCTAGATCCAAGTAAGACTCGTCGCTATCTGCTTGACTAGTTCCATGCAAATCGGCAAGGAAAAACTTAACAAAGAAAAAGAATTTTTGAAGATATTAATGCTCGGATTAATATCCCAGTCATGAGCGACGACACTCAAAACCTGTCAGTGGTGCCTCCCACGAACCGCTAGCCCTCACTGATCAGTCCACAGATCCGAGTTTCAGTAACATCTTCGTTCTCACTTCGATGACGATTCCCCATCACTATCGCCGTCTCTGGCATCTTCATCTCTCACACATCCTCCTATCATCATTATCATCGACGAATGTTATTCAATGAGATTCCGGAGCGTACCCAGCACCCGATACAAATATGCTGTATTGGATCAACTTGGCCTCTAGCGTTACAAAGAAGGGAGATATATATAGATATGTGTATTTCATGAGGCTCTGGATGCAGTTTTTTTGTGACTGTTTTTCTGTTTTTTTGCTGATAGAAGGTTCCTTGGGAAAAGTCGCCGAATTCCACGGGTAGATACTGAGCTGAATGGCTATTCACCACGGGTAATATATCAATGATCCTCCTTGTAACATGAGAGGCAAGGAGCACTGTACAAGCAAGATTTGGCCTGGGCTAGAAAGAAGCCTAATATGCTAGATAATCTTTGACTAAAGTAATATAATAAACACACCTCTCTCTCTATCTATCTCTCTGATGCAAAAAAGAACCGGTAGACTAGCATCTCACTTTCTGTGCGCGGGCACGACATTATCTATTATAAATTTTAGGTTAGTTTTATTTAAGTTGTTCTGATATATCTACCTATAATATTTACAAATAAAACCATTCGCTAAAATCCCCCATAATCTTTTGCCTCATGTGTATTGGTTTTTCTGAGGGTTTCTCCATAAAGAGCGGTTACAATATTCAAACAACATGAATTTCGTCCTATCCTTGTCCAAAACGTCTCATCTATTCGTCCAATGCTATATATACTTCTCCTGCATGCCGGTATTGTTCAGACCAGCTTTTTGCCAGTATCCATCTTATGATTCTCTCCATATCATCTGGGCTGTTCATCATTGCCGTATAGGGCCTATCTTTTGCCTCTAAAAGTACTTCTCAGCTTTCCATTGCCCATTGAGAACACGCACAGACCATGTGTTTGACGTTCTGAAAAGGATATCCACACTGACATTTTCGATTAAACACTCCTGAGACTTACCTTTGATACAGATAAGAGTCAAGACCAATTTGCTCTCTTCTTATCTGAACTACATTACTGGTTTGGACCCTGCTAAAAGGAAATATTAGAAATTGTTCGAGGTTGGATAAATTGCGGCCATCAAGCAGGCCACTCTGTTAATACGCAGGTAACTACAAATTCTGTATTTAATTTCACATTGGTAGTCACTTGAATCAATGCGCTCGACAACCTGAGTGGCTGAGAGTCATTATTTCCTTTGTATAAATAAATAGCTAAATAAATCCTGGCCCATGTGCATCCCAAAATCGTGTTTCGATACAAAAATTAATTATTTACGTGCAGTCCTATGAAATGAATATCATGGCAAGTAGATAGGGGTCAACTTCATTTGTTTATATTGGTCGCATTGCCAAACCTGAGACAACGCAGGTCGATTTATTTTGTCCTGTCTCAGTCTATGACTATATAGATTAATCATTGTTAGGAGTATGACAAGTAGTAGTTTCATCTGATCAATTGACCTCAATCTCAGTTGTACGACTCACATATCAAGTTGTTCGTGAAAAAAATGATGCCTTCACAGCGATCTTCTATAATTGTCTATACGATCCAGCTTTTCTCCAGAATTGTTCTGGGTCAAACAGTTTGGGGCTTTTTAATTGCTCCACGCAGAAATTAGTGACCCATAATCCCTTTCATTACTCGAATAAGATCCAACGATTGATCAACATCATCCGACACAGTCTGACTAGGGCCGATATGACACGAATGATGCATAGCGAGCGATGAACTAGGCTCCGAATTATCAACCTACTTTTAGCTCAGATTATGAAGTGGACAAGAAAGGACATTGAAGATGATCTGGAATATGTAGACTGAACCGTGAAGTTTCTACCCTGGCACACTGACCTTTCAAGTCGACAATGCCCTACAGAAGATGAAAATATTCTACATAAATAATGTCGGTATCCGACGCAATGTTGGCAGTACAGCGACTTAATCACAGGACGTTGGCTCCATTCTCATCATCATGCAGCTTATACCCTCGATCCTTCTTGCTGCCTTTCTCTCAACTCAGGTCTTTGCTGACCGTGGAGCTACAACCGAAAAAGGGCCTGAGATAAAGGTCCAGACATTCAATTGTGGAAAGATCCTCAAAGTAAAATCGGCGAATATCAATGACGCCCTTGGATTCATGGACAGCAATTATAAAAAGGTTTCTGGGGTATGTAAAAAAAAAATAAGTTGCCTAAAGAGATGGTATATTAAGCACAGGAAATATGAGGAATACACTGGAAACAGTTTCTCTAAAATGGGAAAAGATGATGTCTTACTTCAAAAGTCCATCAATGTCAAAACAAAGCGTAGAAGGATTCAAAGTAGGTCATTTCGATCCATTCTCTCCGATTGCTCTCAAAGGTAATCGAGGTACTGACTGTCCCAGACCGTTTCTATGTCGTCGCTCGTTGTTCACCGAACGTCAACTGCCAATATCTGGGTATAGTACGTAAGCCATACTTTCGGAAAAGTGATGTTCTATGTCATCCTACGATGGATGGTAAAGTTACTTCAAAAATTCCAGATGGCTTTCCTCAAGCCACTGCTCCGACAAGCCCAGATGGCAAAAAGATCGAAGTTGTTCCTATCACTCCTAAAACCGCCATTTCTCCGTCCGATACTTCAGGACGCATAAGTGATGTCTAGACATAAAGTCACCTACTACTTGCCCCAGATCTTCAATAACAATAGATGCTTTACTACTTTATGATTCATGCAAGTCAGCTTCACTTTCTTGCATGTATTTGGACCAGGATTTCAATCCGGAATAGCGGGAAGATATGCGGAGAATCGATAAGTTATATGTCCAGACCAAAGATAATGTTACTAGAATGGACTATGTAATCAAAATTTGCCACGAGATCCTACACAATAAGATTTGGAATTCCTCCTAGCAACAGTAGTACTTCAGCCATCGAAGTGATATCCCTCCATCACAGTTCCAAATCACAGCAGATGATCGATTCGGAACCATTCAAAATTTTAATACCTAGAGAAAGTAAACGATGGACGGAGAACACCATACTTTTACTGATGAATCTTTGCGAGACCTTAATGTTATTAAAAATTATCAAACTTTTGAAAAATTTTGTATGTTTTCCAAGCTTGAACTAGTTCCATTACGGTTTTTTCAGATTTGTGAAAAATATTTTGTGAATATCAGCTAGTGGATGGGTTATGAGGCATTGACTATGGTTTGATGAACTGGAGTTTTTATGTAACGCGCAAAGGGTGAAAGCAAAACTTCAAGTCAAATCTTATCATATTCCATGTTCAATATTGTCAGTCATTATATTCATTCGATGACTTTTTGTTGAATAGTAGCGAACTACTTCAGAGATCCGTAATCCAGATGCTGGGCGATGAATCTTCTTCGTGGCACCGAGTTTCTGTCAATTTCGACCTTCGTGTAGTAATTTAAGCTTTCTATTATCTTATTTTGAAAATTATAAAGTGTTGACCAGGATTTTCTTCTATTTGGGTTTTATGTTGATTATTTTTTTGAATTTAATTTCATCTAACCCGATTTGGCGCCCTATGGGCCCATGCAAGTGGCTATGAACCTATCTATATATTTACATGAGGAGACCTTGTGGTAGAAACCCCCTCCCCCTATTAAAATTTTTTGACCTGTAGTCCTTTGTTACCTACAGTAAGTGTAAATGGCCTTCAGTCGGAGACAAGACTAGGTAAAATTAAGGTCTCGCTCGCCATCCTTTCCCTACCCTCACGGGCTGAAGAGAGTTGGCTGTGGTCTTGAACTCGACCCCGATGGCCCAAATAGATGTTCTTGTAGGGCTGGGACCAGGGGCTGTTTGCGCGGGCGTCCTGACCCCTCTTGGTTGAGTCTATTTAATTGACAAAAAGCGACAGGATGTGACTGGTATACTTAAGCGGGTTACGTGAACATGATTTGAAAGAGAATGGCTGAATACATTTTCGCGATCTTCTCACCTAAAGCGGAAGTAAAATTTTATCTAGATACTAGTTCACTATAGATTCGTAATACTGATAAATTCGGCCCACGAGTTCCTAATAAAAGGCCTTCGACCACATCAACATAGCTTTCGCAACAAGGTCGATTGCGAACAAAATGCTGACAAGCGTACAAATCTACAACAAAATGAATTCTCGCAAGGTACAAGACTTTGGAGAACTCTGGAGTACATGGAGGTCCATAACTGAATGCGAATTGATGATTTTTCCTCGGGAAGCTAATCATCCGCTTCATCTCCTATCCTTTATTTCCTTTGCAGGGGCTAGTATTGACTCCTCACCTTTGCCACCAGAGAATACACAATTCTCCCCATCTACTACATACCCACTTAGATGCCTCGTTATCCGCGTCATTCGCATTCCTTGAAGCGCTGCTCTGTTACAGTTTAAAATCGAAGAAGGGGTGGTCCTATTAACCAGTGCCAATCCAGGCAAGGCTCGTGACACCGTGAGATGAAACGTGCAGGATTCAAATGTGGTAAAGTAAGCCTTTGGATTGATTGTGATGGATATCGACACAGTAGGTCAAGAAGATTTCAAAGCTGAATAATATCTCGAAGGAGATGAAGCTCCACCATTTAATAATGATCTTTGTTGTAGAGGTGAATTATGTGTGTTCCCAGTTGGTTTCCAAGGGCTCTGGTGATGCTGTGAACACTAGAATGGCTGGATAGTGCAGCAGTACACCATCTGACTCTGTCTTTCTCAAGCCTGGAAGGCCTGTAAATATTCCCACTGTTTATATATGATTGTAGGTTTAAGTCGAGTAAGACTTGACAAAATCTCTCACGGAACATATTCACGAGATAATGGGTGCAGGATTGGCTGGCTATAAGGGATGTCATTAATTTTTGACTGATACTCTAGATAGGTTGTCAGTCCAATGTAAATCAACATAAGGATTCATGCTCTCGTTCGATAAAATCCCGAGTATGAGTGTCTTTCAAGGAAAATGATTTGTGTGTCGTGTGCGCGACGCACCCATCATTTACGTAACCTATGATGGGGAACGCTTAATTAACGATAAAATATACCAAGGAGATAATTCTTAACGTCGCAAAATGAAATGAATTAATATTAGAAACGACCCGCACGGTATGAGACCTTTAGATGTGGTAATGAGGCATGACTAGTACTGAATAGAATGGAGAATTACAGATTGGCAGAATTTCATGGCTCTGGCGCGTGGTGGCCGTGTCTGAGGAGGAAATTGTGCTTCGGCGCGCCAAACCGGATTTTGTAGACGGTTAAATTTAATGTGTTCGAGACGTGAGTAAAGTCTAACGAAGAACAGTCACTCAGTTGGAACGAGGTTTATTGTAATGTTATAGTAGTTTATTTGATCTAGCCCTACCCTACTGGTGCTCAAGCTCCCATAGAATTGCGGATGATGCCAATTGCCTAGCATGTTAATATTCAAGCCAAACCTCACCTAAAAATTGACAATACACATAACGAAACTGGGGCTGGATGATTTTTTGCTTGTCTTGACAGTAAAGGCCATCCCATTTGTGATTTGGAAAGTTTTTAATCGTGATGTTCGAGGGGAGGTCTTCTATCGCTGTATGACTGAGTGGAAGTCAGGGGAATTAGCAAAATGAGAAATGGTCGCAGAGAATTGGAGAGAGCAAATCTATTCTAACTATATTTTATTAGTTGTAGATGAGCCACGACGTACATCTTTTTTCCGCGCGATCAATCTGCATGAGTAGCGTCATTCACACAACTCACAACTTTACCTTTGACTGGCCCGGCCCTCCCCTGCATCAAACGGACCCGCATTGCCATTCGTAACATAAATATTTTCAAATATGTGCAATCTGGGGAAAAGTTTTTAGAGAACATCTTTCAACGGCCTGCGATCAGTGACGGGAATAAGGTGGTGCAGAGCCTGGCGGTGCAACAGGTTGGGGAAAGCTTGCTAGAGCCCTGGAAGCGGGTTTATCTTTCTGTATCAAACTACACTTAATCTCTCTCAATTTGTAGAGAGGCCTGCGGATGATGCCCAAAAACGAACAGCCGTGTGTATGTGAACATCGAGCAACGACATAATATCGATCTACAACAGTCAGTATTCGTGTAATTTTCAAAATACACCAAGAGGAACATGCAAGAACTACTTACTCAAAAGCTTTTTACGGAGTAAACTAAATCTGATGACATTTTGGAGCAATATTTCGTCATTTACCGGAGGAGGAAAATTAGTTCCCCGATACGTTAAATATCTTACACAAATTTTGCAGCATTTATTCAAGAGAGTTGGTTTTTTGTTGCATGACGGCGATGAGCTTCTATAGACTTGTTCCATCCGCGTCATAGCCGTGTCGATTTGAGATGATTTTAATCTCAACTTTACTCCACAGTCGTAGTTCTGTTTCCTGGCTACTTTGTATTGTGCGAATACTTGAGCTGAAAGAAAGGCAACAATAACGATCACAGATGTGAGCCGCATGATGATGGGGATGGAGCCAACGTCTTGTGACAAAGTCGCTGTAGTCCTAACAATGCGTCGGATACCAACATTATTTATGTAGAGTATTTTCATCTACTGTAGAGCATTCTCGACCTGCAAATTCAGATTGCAAGGGCAGAAACTTGACGACTCAGTCAACCTAGTCTAGCTCGTCTTGTCCACTCCTTCGTCTGAAATAAAAGTAGGTAGCTTATTTCGAGGCCTAGTTCATCACTCGCTACGCATCATTCGTCTCATATCAGCCCTAGTCAGACTGTGTCGGAGAATTTAAGTCGATTGTTGGATTTCATTCGAGTAATGAAAGAGATTATGGGTCACTTGTTGCTGCGCGGAGTAAATTGAAAAATCCCTAACTGTTTGTGCCAGAACTATCTTGCTAAAACAGGGTTGTGTAGATAATGATAGAAGATCGCTGTAAAGGTATCACCTCGTACACAAACAACTTGATATGTGAGTCGTTCAATTGAGATTGAGGTCAATTGACCAGTTAAGATTACTATCTGTTATACTGTTAACAACCTTTTATGTTCCAGATTTGGTAGCTCGACCAAAATAAGCTAATAAAGTTGATCTCGATCTATTTGCCATAATATGCATATGTTAGAATTTAGAATAATAATTGTGGCTTTCAAATAGGCCACGTTGTTAATACACACGTTACTACAAATTCTCTACATAGTTTCACTTCGTAAGTTACTTGAATCAATGCGCTCTACAACCTCAATTACTGAGGGGTCATTATTTCATTAATTGTTGGAAATGGAGACACGGAGTGTTGTGGACGTATGGGCCCTCCATTTCGTCTAGGTTCCCGACACGATCTTGTATGTGTTTAAGAGGTTGGAATGGGTAATATGGTAGCGCTTTAGGCTACCTATTAGATATATGAGCGGCTGTATGGCGTGGGCACAAGGAGGTTATAAGGGGGTTTTCTATGCCTAGATGGCGCCACACTTGTTTATGGTGTGGCTTAGACTACGTGTCGCTTACACTTGTACTTGTAGTGCACACTTTCCACATTTTAGCTTTAATCCGAACATGACACTCTTTTAGTCAACTTCTACTTTCGTTCCATGAATATTGCGCCCATTTCATTGCGCGATATTTCCAACATTAATACATATAATTAATGTGCTAGATAGTCTATGACTTAATTATTACAATAAACACATCACTCACTCATCATATAATTAGACTATATGTAAATAATATATCTTTGTTTCGCAACACCATTCAGGGATCTACATGAACCAAGATATTTTATTTGAATTGAATTTCTCTGGTTTAACGTCCTATGCGGTTTCTATATACAGAACCATGAAGACGGCAAGCCATGGTAAGAAGGGAAAAAGCTTTCAAGCAACAACCCATAATTAGGCCGCGACGATACAGCCAAGCTCCATGCTGAGGTTGTCTCTTTGTTTCATTAATTTCTTTCACCCTAAATGTTAACTCCTCTATCGCCGCGATCCCTACTCAGCTGAAGTTTGGAAAATCTCTTTCACCACCATTTTCTCCTCTTTTCGATGACGGAACCTTTGGAGCTGCCGGTGTCATAGCCCTTAATGTTTTTAATACCGCCGTTGAGTCTGCGATCACCTTTCGTAAACGTCATAGTCCCCTCTTTTCGGGTTCAGTCTTGCGAATAGTAGCGAGTGAGAATTAATGATCGTCAGGAGTCGGAGATGCTGTTTGATCAGCTACTGTGGGACTGCTGTTCCTTCGAATTTCCGCCGTTCGTTCTATAGGCTTGAAGCGGTCACTCTGGACACTCCCCTTACAGACTTGAAATGTCCGACACACCGCTCTCTACCACGAACGTTGTTCCTTGACACAGTTGACGCGATAAAATCTATTATTGGGACAGTCCCGAGTTAGGTGAGCACCTGCGCAATCACCACACCTAGCCGCCTTTCCATAAGATGCCTGGGTGTGTCCACATTGGCTTTCTATATTGGAACTGTGACAACAGGACGGACCCAACGTCTTTTTGGACGTGACACGGGTTGACAGGTCCTGAGAGCTCATTGCTACCTACACAACCGGCAGTATAGCCAGAAGCGACAAAAGGAAAGAAAAAAAGGTATAATAAATGTCTGAGTTACGGTGCCCTGCGCCGCATCCCCATCTTAGATCTTAGTTTTCGGGATTGAAACGTCGATGGTAGTCGGCGTAGTCCCCATGACCCGTTCTTGCCGCAATAAGACGATTATACGCCCATCTTGGTAAAGCTAGTTCCGGCGGTCGTCTGCAACGCATCAAGAGTTCCAGATCTTTGTATCGTTTCGGTCGATACTTCTGCCACCACTCTTCCACGAGCTCTTGGCTGCGCAGTTTAACCCACCTCCATATTGCCGCAAATGTTAGACGTTGATTTGCTCCACCGGGCATAGTCGAGGTTAGTGATCGGTTATTGAGAGCTCCCAAGGCTGATTTGGCCAGCTTCTCGGCCTTTTCATTGCCTCGGATCCCCACATGATCGGGTATCCAGCGTATTTCCACACGCTTATTGTGTCTCAGCGACGAAAAATTGTCCACCGCTGGCTGCGAGGAGTTAGATCTTCCTCTTTCGAGCGCCCGGGTGGCCGATTGGTTGTCCAAAAGAATATAAATTGGCAAGCCTTCTGAAGCAACTACTGCAGCCTCCAAGGCTTTCATAGTGCCTACAACTTCCGCGTCAAATACCTCTGCTCCGGGAAGTGAACCAGAACCATTCCAGCTAGCTTGCCTCCTTGATATACTATATACCCCCAAGCTGATCTTCCGGGACTCGATGTCGATCCATCAGAGAAGGCCACGCCTGAATTGGCTGGTAGGGAAGCTAACCACTATTTGATACTTCCTGACCTGGCTTCTTTTTTTGACTACATGTAGTCAATGCCGGGGACCATGGGGAAAGTATAACTTTCCAGTACCTTTGGCTATCGAAACTCGACGCATGATCATTTTCAGTCGTATCAGGTATCATTCTGGTTGTTGGAACTGTCACAGTAAGCTTAGCAAGATCGACGAGGTCAAATATGTTGAATCAGATTATCTACAACGAGAGAATAACCATTATGGAGTTTTCCGATATTTAATATACAATTTGAGCCACGTGACTGGCACATAATGCCACGTGGTAGTACTTCAAAGTTTGTACTTTGAAATATGGTCCCATCCAGCTCCCCTTAAGTCCGCGACTCGGACGGTAAGCTTATTATAGGCGTATTGGCTTTTTGTTTTGCTCTGTGTATCTCACCCTTTGTTGGTTTCATTTTTTTGGGGGAAACGTGTCTCAAACTCTTGAATAGAAGAGATCGAGTAAACGATATTTTGAAGAGGTTCCCATGATTTATCTTTGGGGTCTTGGCCTCGTCACAGAATTTGGTAATAGAAACTTTTTTTGTCTTCACTTTGCTTATAGTCGAGTATAGCTTCAATGGCGAACAGATTTTCTTCAGAAGTATCCAATACAATCGGTGGTGGCGAGGGGTTGGTTTGTTGCGATATAGGGCCAATAAGTGCCGGTCTAAGCGGACTAGTGTGAAATACGTTATGCAAATTCTCATGTGCAAAGAAGAGTTTTAATTGATATGCATGGGAATTTATAACTTTTAATATTTGAAATGGGCCGATAAATTTGCAGTCTAGCTTAGAGATTGGTCGTGTTGGAAATGGAGACACAGAGTGTTGTGGACGTACGGGCCCTCCATTTCGTCTAGGTTCCCGAAAGGATCTTTTGTGTATTTAAGAGGTCGGAATGGGTAATATGGTAGCGCTTCAGGCTACCTATTGGATATATGAGCGGCTGTATGGCGTGGGCACAAGGAGGTTATAAGGGGGTTTTCTATGCCTAGATGGCGCCACACTCGTTTATGGTGTGGCTTAGGCTACGTGTCGCTTACACTTGCACTTGTAGCGCACACTTTCCACATTTTTAGCTTTAATCCGAACATGACACTCTTTTGGTTAACTTCTACTTTCGTTCCATAAATATTGTGCCCATTTCATTGCGCGATATTTCCAACCGGTCGCAAAGTAGTGATATTACGAGAGTCTAAGAATAACTCATTTCCGACTCGATAGGTCGGTGCTGGAGAGCGGTTTTCATTTGCGGCGATCTCATGCTTTTCTCATGTGCGTGTGAGATTTGTGCGTAACACGTCAAGAAATTCTACCATCTTAGAAGCGAAGTGATTGTCAGCAACTTTTTGTTCACGGCGACTTTTTGGAGTTGTCTTTGGGATGGGTCGCGGTGGACCGAAATTCATCCGTAGATGGTAGCCCTTATTTGCAAAGAATGGTGAGACTTTTGTAGAGTTATTGACTGCGTTTTTGGCAGCAAACTCGGCCATTGGTAGCCGTTCGTAAATATCTTTCTGCGAGTAGTTTATATACTGCCTAAGGTACTGTTCCATGAATACGTTGGCATTCTCTGTCTGACAGTCTATCTCTGGATGGTAAAAAGAGAGACGTTTATGCGTTGATGATAGCAAATCGCTTTCCAAAATTCTGCAGCAAATATTGGTCATCGATTGGACACAATAGAGTAATACAGTCCGTGAAGTCGCCAAATGTTGCGAACAAATAGTTTTACTTGTACCTTTAATTTCATTTTCGTGTGGCAAGGTGTGTAGTATCGTTCCTTGAATAAACGGTCTACGACTACCATTATACAGTTGAAGTTATCGAATTCGGCCAGAGGACTTACAAAGTCTACAGAAATATCACGCTAGCGCTGGATTGGTAATGGGAGGGATTTAAGGGCTCCTTGATATCTGAGTCGAGAGACTTTATTACGGATTCAATTGTGGTAATTTCTAATGAACTAGTCCTTTTTTTGGGATAAATCAGGCCACCAGTAGTGGTCTGATACTGCTTGTTATAACACGATTATTCCTGGATGGCCTTTTTCACAACTATCGTGAGTATTTTGTATTTTGTATGAGTCTCAGTTTATTTTTCGGGACATACGGTCTGTCACGAAAATAAAGGCGACCGTCATGAAGTTCGCATTCTGACAGTGAAATCTCTTTCAAGTGAGGAATCCCCTTGGGCTTTGTTAGCTCTCTAACTACCTTCACTGGCCATTTATCTTTTTTGTCGTTATAACCTTATTTAAGTAATCGAGAGATCTGGAGGTCGAGGGGCTCTTTCTAAAGCTCAGTGAGGATAGCTGGATATAGATCTAGAGGAATGCAATTGTCTTGGTCGAGAGAATTGTCGTTGCTTATTAGAGGTTGAATAACCGACTCATAAAGTTTGTGGGTTGGGAGAAGTGTTTGGTTTTGGTACAATAATCGAGGGTCGGAGTCATCTTTAGGGAGGTCTTGAGATCTCTGAGTAAGAGTGTCAGAATTGGCATTATCCTTTCCCGGTCGAGCCCTGATGACGAGGTCAAACTGCGAGAGGAACTCACTCCAGCGAAATTGGCGACGAGAAAGTTCTTTTTTTTTCACAGAGTACTCTAGATTGCGGTGATCCGTGATTACAGTGATGGGGTGAGAAGAACCTTGCAGTTTAGCTCTCCAACCTTCGAAGCATCAGATAATAGCTAGAAGTTCTTTATTGTATATCTCAAAATTACATTTTTCATTTTCAAATTTTTTTCACATGAAAGCGACAGGATGAAGATGACCATCATCGTCCTTCTCCGACAATACCCCTGCCGAGACAAAGTCAGAGGAGACTGCTTCTACAAATATTTTTTTAGAGGCATCAAAATGCCGTACTGCTGGTGCTGTGATGAAGGAATTTTGGAGAGTATTTAGGGATTTCTGGCATGCTTCATACCAAACGAATTTTGAATCTTTTCAAGTTAGGGCAACTAATGGCCTGGCAATTTTTGAAAATTCTTTTATGAATCGACGATAGAAATTTGCAAACCCCAAGAAGCCTTGTAAATCTTTTAGGCAGGATGAAGGTATCCAGTCAACAATTCATTGAATTTTTTGAGGGACCATTTTTACGCTTTTTGTTGAGATGATCATTCCAAGGTATGCTACTTATTGGACTTCAAACTCGCATTTTTTTATATCACAATGGATGCTAGCTTTGCATAACACTTCAAGCACTTTTTTAACATGAATTCTATATGAGGGAAGGTCATCAGAGTATATTAGAATGTCATCGATATATGCAGTGCAGAATATATCTAGATATAGTAGTAGAATTTCGTTAGTACGTACTTAGAAAATTGTAGGCGCGTTGGAAAGCCCGAAAGGCATTACTAACGTCTCAAATAAGCCATACGTAGTACTAAATGCTGTCATCCAATCTTGGCCTTTCGCATTTCTAATATGGTTGAACACAGCAATATTTCTGAGTTAGTGTAGTATTTAGCATCTGTCGGAATGTTAGCCTTGTAGTTATATTTATTGGGATAGTTTACTGGCGATTGCAACTGGGATGATTGCTACTTAGTTTTAGTTGTATGATTAGTCAGCATGTCCCGGGACATGTAGTTTGTAAAACTAGATAGAGAGGAGAGATACATAGACATACACAATTTATACCAACGATCAAGTCCACTAATATAGTAGAGAAGTGATCACTCCTGTTTTTACCAACAGCGTCACTGAGTTTAGCCAAATTTTCTTGCAACAATGGGAGAGAATATCGGTTCTTTATTGTGATGGAATTTAGACCACAATAGTCTACACGAAACCGTAATCCTCCACCAGATTTTTTGGCAAAAAGGAAATGTGCTGCTGTGCGTGATCTACTAGCATGGATAAATCCTTTTTTCAGTTGTTCGTGAAGATATTTGCGGAAGACTTTGAGTTCTTCTACTGACATATTTTAGAGAGGTCTATGTGGGGCTGTAGTACCTGGCTTCAACCCTATTTTATGATCACAATCTCTGTGAGGAGGAAGGTTTTCAGCTGCCTTGTGATCAGAAACAGGTAGGTGGTAATGATAGTGCATAAGTTGTTTTTGAAAGGGGTCAGGCCGCTCTTTAGCTTGTAAGGCAATTTGTATGTCTTCGAGGGAGAAGCCTGCCAAGTGCATATAAACTACGGCTAGGCGAGATTGCACCCTATCATTAGACCCAACAGTCTGAGAATATATCCCTTGGCGCATTTTATTTGTAGAATTGAAGCCATTATGGTTATGAGTTTGCAATATATTTTGGAGTGGTTTTTTTGTTTTGAGTACAAGATCTTCAAGTCTATTACCAACTTCGTAAAGAAATAGGGAGAAAAATTTAACAACTTTTTGTTTAGAAAGTGTCTGAAAGGTAGCTGCTCCTATTTTTCTTGGGAGGCCTCTGACAATATCATTTTGGTGGGCATTTAATATGTTAGAGGTATTTTCGTTGTATTTAGATACAGTTAAATTGTTAGGTAGTGTAGGAAGACAGTTTTCTTTGCAATAACCAGAGTTAAAATAGACAAGGTCCTCTAACCAACTAATGGAGGCGTAGTGCTTTCTGAGCCACTTGCGCCCAAGGATAATTTCGTTCTTGCCGAGGTTTATTGAGAAAAAGGTCATAGTTTCCTCATGGCCAAGAATATGAAGTTTATAATTCGTTATGTGGGTAATTTGGGACGTTAGTCTACCATCCATGGAGTAAAGTTGACAGGGCTGCGGGAGCAGATTTATTGGGAGGCCATGCCGTTGCGCAGAGTTAAAGTCGTAAAAATCGTCAGTAGCACCACAATCAAGAAACGCTTTAGTTTGAAATCTAATTCTGTTTGCATCTATAGTACATGGAAGAAGAAGGTGGTCGTTGTGATCTGTTGTTGATAGAGACAAATTTTGTGAAGTTGCCTCATTACGAGTACATGATTTATAGACTTTTTTACTCTCAGTAAGTTTTTGATCGCGACTTTGATCGGAGACTAAAATTTTCCTCCTCGATTACGGTCTTATTATCTCTAAACCTACCCTTATCTTTGTTCCATCTAGCTTCGGCGCAAATGCGTGCTCTATGTTCCGGATCATAGCACTAACTGCATAGTTTATCCTCAAAGGAGAAAGCACGCTCCGCACATTCCTTGGCCTCATTTCAGGGAATACGATGGTTTTCAGCGTCTATTGCAGTCCAAGTGATGTCACGACCAAGGTTTGATGCATTTAGATCCATTGGCTCTCCAATATTTGACGATGAAGAAAGAATGGCAGTAGTAGACACGGGAAGGCTAAAGGCCTGATTACTCCTGGCAAAAATTTTCTCTTTTGTATGCCAAGGATTTGAAGAGCGTAGAACTGCATCAATATGTCGATCTTCGACAAGGTATGACGCTAAATCTACTGGTAGGGGCTGGCGTAGCATCGTGCGATTCTGAATATGTGATACAATTGCTGGATGTAGTGAATCGTATAGATGGTTTATTAGAGCATCATCTGCTAATCCAGTTTTCTCTGCTACCTCAGACCAGTCAGAAATGTCTGTTGATGTGTCCTTTTGGCCTTATTTGATGCTTAGAATTTCTCGTCGAGCAGCGTTACACTCGTCAACATCGGCGAAAGCTTGCTTTAGAAGGACTAGAATGGATTCACTTGATTTGAATCTAACTATGCTACCCCTATTAATACCATGTGAGATGGCACAGTGGGCTTTGCCTCTGAGGCGAGATATTTAGTAAAGCATCTTGCTCTGTTCATCTGGGTACCAATCTATGTTTGCAATGAATTTCGTGTTGATCTTTCTGATTAACGAAGAAAGCTCGTTGCGTGAAGTTGAGTCATTAGCAGAAAAGGCATCTGGATTGGGGTATTCAGCTGATCTGTGTGATCTGGGAATATTCTAGCGAAGGTTTAGAAATTGTTGATCTAGATTTTGATTTTGCTGCAGCTGCAGCTGCAGCGAAGCGTCATGCTGTTGTAAATTTGAATTCTGCTGCTATAGAGTTGTTACTTGTTGCTGAAACCGAAAACTACTTGGCTCAGCTGCTTACTTTTGTTTTTGCAGGTTTGTTTGTTTGTTCATTAACGTGCTAGGTGAAGTAACTACCGTCGCACTCCTACTGGAGCTTGAGCACGAGTGGGGTCGGGCCGGATCAGGTTAACTACCGTACAGTACAAGTGCCTCGTCCCACCTAAATGACCGGAACCATGCCAAAACGCATCTATGTGTTGAATCATGACGAGTCCAGCAGCCCAGAATTGAAAACAAAACAAAAGGAAACTTCCACACAAAATCCTGCATTACAAAAGAAAAACTTAAACAATCTCCCTTACATCGTTCCGCCTCAGCCACCACGCACCCGAGCCTCGATTCCTATCCCTCTTTCCATGCCAAACCACCTAGACCTTTGATCTATCACCTCCAAGTCACAGGTATCCCTGCTATCCCCCGACTAGCCTCCTTGTATATTCCGCTCTCCTGGACGTAGTCCCTGAATAGCTGCCATCCCCTTGATGCGTGCATTGTTTCCAGAGCTGGTGCGCTTCGCTTTCCGCTTTTCAGCCGCCAAGTTGCCAAGTTTCCAGTGCTTTTCGACACTGGAAAAGGTGACCAATTGATTTTTCCCTCCCGCACTCTCAGTGAGTGAGTGAGTGGGTTTTTATTGTACTACTCGAGTCTTCGACTGTCTAGCACATTGGGCTCCTCTCTGACCCAGGCCACACCTTGTACAGTGCTACTTGCCTCTTATGTTTCTTGAAAGATCATTGATATATTGCCCTTGATGAATAGCCATTTAGCTTGGTGTCTACCCGTGGAATACAGCCACCTTTTCCACAGAACCTTCTACCCAAAAAAAATAAAAATGGTAACAATGGAAACTGCGTGCGCGGGAAAAAGTCTCAAAAAACCTGCAGCCCCAGCCAGGCGAGGCCTAGACACCGGGACCACACGAGGTGCACATGTTCATCTATATCTCCCTTATTTGTAACAGTTGAGGCCATCTTGATCCAACCCACCATCTCCGTATCGGGTGCTGGATACGCTCCGGAAACTCATCGGATGGCTTTTCCTCCATGATCAAGGGTTGGTGATGAGTAGGGCTCCGACCCTACCATCTGATCTGATCGTGGTTAGCTTCATGATAATGGTGATAGGGGGATGTGTTTATGGATGAAAACGATACAGACCGCGAAGGCGATTGGGAACCCTCATCGAAGTGAGGAATTTGTTACTCAATCTCGGCTCTGCAGACTCTACAGTGAGAGCTGGAGGTTCGTAGAGGACACCACTGACAGGTGTTGAGAATAGTCCCCCCCGCACTCTCAGTAAATTGTGGCGTCAGTGTGGTTGAAGCGGCGATGATATGCCGCGAAGTCCCCATGTCCAGTTCGAGCGGCGATTAAGCGGGCATAGGCCGCTCTCGATAGCGCTAGCTCAGGCGGTTTCTTGCGGCGCATCTCGAGTTCGAGGTCAGCGTAAAGTTTGGGGCGGTTCGAGTGCCACCAGTCCGTCAACATCTACCTAACCAGTTCGCGAGCTTTTCGTCCAGATAAGGCGAGGGTCATCACACCATGTATCGTCCTAGTGTTGTCCAACGAGTTAAGCTCTCTTCGAGCGAGTTTATCGGCGAATTCATTTCCTGCTAGCCCTTCGTGGCCCGGGATCCATCCTATTTTGACAGGTGCGGCTGATCTTGCGGCCATTTTTATGAACTTTTGGATCCGCCAGGATGATGAGCCCGTTGTTCCCGTGAGTAAAGCCTGGACAGTCGCTGAATTGTCGAGCAGGAAATAGATGGCGCTGCGTCCTCGATCTCGCTTGCTGGTAGTGATTGCTTCTAGAGCAGCCAAAGCTCCATGAACCTTCGCGTCGTAGACCTCCGCATTGGTAATTTTACCGGAACCACTTTGTTCAATTACTGTGCCTGTACCACTGATAAAAGTCACAAAGGCCCATGACACCCTATCGGTGGACGCCCCAGAACCATCACTGTAAACGCAGAGCCAGTCGGGTGGGAGTGTCGGTAGCCACTCTCTGATAAACTTGGCAGCCTCTTTCTTGTTTGTCCAACAAGGATTCGGCTGAGGGGGTACTGTAGGTCGGAGCGGTGGAGGAAGTTCGGCCTCTGGTAGAAGTCGGTACATCCTCTGGACCCTTGAATCATGAACTCTGTCAAAACCAAGCCTGGTTTTGTTGCATGTCTTTAGTTCGAGTCAGTGACGAGCGCTGTCAGTGCTTTCCGTGGCCCGAAGTCGATGCGGATGATAAGCATTCAGTCTCCGGATTCGTGCGGCAGTCTTGAGCCTGCGTTCCTCGAGCAGAATGTGTGCCGGTGGAATACCAGTTTCTCTTCTCAGGGCTGTAGTGGGCATCGTACGCCAGGTTGGTAGAGCCACGCGGATTCCGAAGGCAGAAGTTTGATCGATTACTTTGCTCTGTCTCTTGTAGGAGTTACGCGTGACACGTCGATATGTTTCCCTGGTAGGCCCCGGGCACCAAACCTCCGCTGCATGCATCGCGATTGGCAGGACTACCGTCCGAATAACTGTTGTTAGTAAGTCCGTCCTTGGTCCCTTGATGCACAGTGTGAGCCGTCGGAAGTGCTGCACTAGCCGCATTGCTTTACTGGTCCACTTTGCGACGTGACTTTCGAAGGTCAGACCACGATCAAGGTGTACTCCGAGCCATCGGATGTCGTCGGATGCTTGTACATCGCGAGTGCCTACCCTTATAGCCGGAAGATCGTGTCCCCTGTATCTGGGGCCGACGAAGTAGACTACCTCGGCCTTATCTGGATCGAAAGAGACGGCATTATCAGCATCCCACCCTAGGACTGCATCGACTTCTCTCAGGATAGCTACTGCGGCTTCAGTTTGCGTCGAACCTATGCCGAGGATAGCAACATCATCCGCATAGCCGAATGTTTTTGCAGATTTGTATTAGCGTCCGTAACTTCTTAGTATTTTTCTAGAAATGTGTCGTAATCATCCTTATGTTTGGGAAATTCACCCTCAAGCTGTAGATATGAGGTTGCAAATCTCATTATTTCCTTGCTGAGCTGTGCTGCATTTTTACCTGGAATACCATTATGCATAGCTTGGATAGAGAGATCGGGGATTGGAACAGAGCAGTGGAGTGGAGTGGATACTTTTGCACAAAAGAAGCATCCCGATCATTAAATCTTTCGACTTGAGAGGCATAGGGTAGGATATTTTTTTGAGAGATGCCGGTACCCTCTAGGTTCCAAGGATTGTTCTACATGTTGACAATAAGATTAATTTCAAGCAAATAATTTTAACTCAGTTTATTTTTTACCCATTAGGGCAGTAAAGGCGATGAATGGTATGTAATATGTCACAGTAAGATTAGCAAAATCTAAGAGGTGATGCCTTCACAGCGATCTTCTATCATTATCTGTACGACCCTGTTTGAGCCAGAACTATTCTGGCGAAAACAGTTAGGGACTTTTCAATTGCTCCGCGCAGCAAAAAGTGACCCATAATACCTTTCATTACTCGAATGAAAACCAAAAATCGACTAAAATTCTCCGACACAGTCTGACTAGGGCTGATATGAGACGAATGATGCGTAGCGAGTGATGAACTAGGCCTCGAAATAAGCTACCTACTTTTATTTCAGACGAAGGAGTGGACAAGACGAGCTAGACTAGGTTGACTGAATCGTCAAGTCTCTGCCCTTGCAATCTGAATTTTCAAGTCAATAATATCCTGCAGTAGAAGACAATACTCTACATATATGTTGCTATCCGACGCATTGTTAGGAGTACAGCAACCTTAACCCAAGAGGCTGGCTACATTCCAATCATCATGCGGCTCATATCCGTGATCGTTATTGTTGCCTTTCTTTCAGCTCAAGTATTTTCAAAACAAGACGAAGATAATATACAGATGTACGACTGTGGGGTTAAGTTGAGATTAAAATTATCACAAATCAATAGGGCTGTTAATGTGATGGATATCGTCTATAATAATTCAATGGCATCATGCACTAGAAAACCAAATATCTTGAATAAATGCTGCAAAATTTGTGTAGATTATCTAAGGTATCAAGGAACTCATTTCCATGTTAATGGTAATGACGAAATATTGCTCAAGAAACTTATCAGATTTAAAATTTTCCGTAAAAAGCCTATAAGTCAGTAATTTTTGCACATTTCTCTTGGTTTATCCTGAAAAAGATTTTAGTTCTGACTGTCATAGATCGGTATCATGCCGTTACTCGATGTTCACGCGTACATGGCTGTTTGTTTTTGGGCATCATCCGCAGGCCTCTCTACAAATTGAGAGAGATTAAGTGTAGTTTGATACAGAAAGATAAACCCGCTTCCAGGGCTCTAGCAAGCTTTCCCCAACCTGTTGCACCGCCAGGCTCTGCACCACCTTATTCCCGTCACTGATCGCAGGCCGTTGAAAGATGTTCTCTAAAAACTTTTCCCCAGATTGCACATATTTGAAAATATTTATGTTACGAATGGCAATGCGGGTCCGTTTGATGCAGGGGAGGGCCGGGCCAGTCAAAGGTAAAGTTGTGAGTTGTGTGAATGACGCTACTCATGCAGATTGATCGCGCGGAAAAAAGATGTACGTCGTGGCTCATCTACAACTAATAAAATATAGTTAGAATAGATTTGCTCTCTCCAATTCTCTGCGACCATTTCTCATTTTGCTAATTCCCCTGACTTCCACTCAGTCATACAGCGATAGAAGACCTCCCCTCGAACATCACGATTAAAAACTTTCCAAATCACAAATGGGATGGCCTTTACTGTCAAGACAAGCAAAAAATCATCCAGCCCCAGTTTCGTTATGTGTATTGTCAATTTTTAGGTGAGGTTTGGCTTGAATATTAACATGCTAGGCAATTGGCATCATCCGCAATTCTATGGGAGCTTGAGCACCAGTAGGGTAGGGCTAGATCAAATAAACTACTATAACATTACAATAAACCTCGTTCCAACTGAGTGACTGTTCTTCGTTAGACTTTACTCACGTCTCGAACACATTAAATTTAACCGTCTACAAAATCCGGTTTGGCGCGCCGAAGCACAATTTCCTCCTCAGACACGGCCACCACGCGCCAGAGCCATGAAATTCTGCCAATCTGTAATTCTCCATTCTATTCAGTACTAGTCATGCCTCATTACCACATCTAAAGGTCTCATACCGTGCGGGTCGTTTCTAATATTAATTCATTTCATTTTGCGACGTTAAGAATTATCTCCTTGGTATATTTTATCGTTAATTAAGCGTTCCCCATCATAGGTTACGTAAATGATGGGTGCGTCGCGCACACGACACACAAATCATTTTCCTTGAAAGACACTCATACTCGGGATTTTATCGAACGAGAGCATGAATCCTTATGTTGATTTACATTGGACTGACAACCTATCTAGAGTATCAGTCAAAAATTAATGACATCCCTTATAGCCAGCCAATCCTGCACCCATTATCTCGTGAATATGTTCCGTGAGAGATTTTGTCAAGTCTTACTCGACTTAAACCTACAATCATATATAAACAGTGGGAATATTTACAGGCCTTCCAGGCTTGAGAAAGACAGAGTCAGATGGTGTACTGCTGCACTATCCAGCCATTCTAGTGTTCACAGCATCACCAGAGCCCTTGGAAACCAACTGGGAACACACATAATTCACCTCTACAACAAAGATCATTATTAAATGGTGGAGCTTCATCTCCTTCGAGATATTATTCAGCTTTGAAATCTTCTTGACCTACTGTGTCGATATCCATCACAATCAATCCAAAGGCTTACTTTACCACATTTGAATCCTGCACGTTTCATCTCACGGTGTCACGAGCCTTGCCTGGATTGGCACTGGTTAATAGGACCACCCCTTCTTCGATTTTAAACTGTAACAGAGCAGCGCTTCAAGGAATGCGAATGACGCGGATAACGAGGCATCTAAGTGGGTATGTAGTAGATGGGGAGAATTGTGTATTCTCTGGTGGCAAAGGTGAGGAGTCAATACTAGCCCCTGCAAAGGAAATAAAGGATAGGAGATGAAGCGGATGATTAGCTTCCCGAGGAAAAATCATCAATTCGCATTCAGTTATGGACCTCCATGTACTCCAGAGTTCTCCAAAGTCTTGTACCTTGCGAGAATTCATTTTGTTGTAGATTTGTACGCTTGTCAGCATTTTGTTCGCAATCGACCTTGTTGCGAAAGCTATGTTGATGTGGTCGAAGGCCTTTTATTAGGAACTCGTGGGCCGAATTTATCAGTATTACGAATCTATAGTGAACTAGTATCTAGATAAAATTTTACTTCCGCTTTAGGTGAGAAGATCGCGAAAATGTATTCAGCCATTCTCTTTCAAATCATGTTCACGTAACCCGCTTAAGTATACCAGTCACATCCTGTCGCTTTTTGTCAATTAAATAGACTCAACCAAGAGGGGGTCAGGACGCCCGCGCAAACAGCCCCTGGTCCCAGCCCTACAAGAACATCTATTTGGGCCATCGGGGTCGAGTTCAAGACCACAGCCAACTCTCTTCAGCCCGTGAGGGTAGGGAAAGGATGGCGAGCGAGACCTTAATTTTACCTAGTCTTGTCTCCGACTGAAGGCCATTTACACTTACTGTAGGTAACAAAGGACTACAGGTCAAAAAATTTTAATAGGGGGAGGGGGTTTCTACCACAAGGTCTCCTCATGTAAATATATAGATAGGTTCATAGCCACTTGCATGGGCCCATAGGGCGCCAAATCGGGTTAGATGAAATTAAATTCAAAAAAATAATCAACATAAAACCCAAATAGAAGAAAATCCTGGTCAACACTTTATAATTTTCAAAATAAGATAATAGAAAGCTTAAATTACTACACGAAGGTCGAAATTGACAGAAACTCGGTGCCACGAAGAAGATTCATCGCCCAGCATCTGGATTACGGATCTCTGAAGTAGTTCGCTACTATTCAACAAAAAGTCATCGAATGAATATAATGACTGACAATATTGAACATGGAATATGATAAGATTTGACTTGAAGTTTTGCTTTCACCCTTTGCGCGTTACATAAAAACTCCAGTTCATCAAACCATAGTCAATGCCTCATAACCCATCCACTAGCTGATATTCACAAAATATTTTTCACAAATCTGAAAAAACCGTAATGGAACTAGTTCAAGCTTGGAAAACATACAAAATTTTTCAAAAGTTTGATAATTTTTAATAACATTAAGGTCTCGCAAAGATTCATCAGTAAAAGTATGGTGTTCTCCGTCCATCGTTTACTTTCTCTAGGTATTAAAATTTTGAATGGTTCCGAATCGATCATCTGCTGTGATTTGGAACTGTGATGGAGGGATATCACTTCGATGGCTGAAGTACTACTGTTGCTAGGAGGAATTCCAAATCTTATTGTGTAGGATCTCGTGGCAAATTTTGATTACATAGTCCATTCTAGTAACATTATCTTTGGTCTGGACATATAACTTATCGATTCTCCGCATATCTTCCCGCTATTCCGGATTGAAATCCTGGTCCAAATACATGCAAGAAAGTGAAGCTGACTTGCATGAATCATAAAGTAGTAAAGCATCTATTGTTATTGAAGATCTGGGGCAAGTAGTAGGTGACTTTATGTCTAGACATCACTTATGCGTCCTGAAGTATCGGACGGAGAAATGGCGGTTTTAGGAGTGATAGGAACAACTTCGATCTTTTTGCCATCTGGGCTTGTCGGAGCAGTGGCTTGAGGAAAGCCATCTGGAATTTTTGAAGTAACTTTACCATCCATCGTAGGATGACATAGAACATCACTTTTCCGAAAGTATGGCTTACGTACTATACCCAGATATTGGCAGTTGACGTTCGGTGAACAACGAGCGACGACATAGAAACGGTCTGGGACAGTCAGTACCTCGATTACCTTTGAGAGCAATCGGAGAGAATGGATCGAAATGACCTACTTTGAATCCTTCTACGCTTTGTTTTGACATTGATGGACTTTTGAAGTAAGACATCATCTTTTCCCATTTTAGAGAAACTGTTTCCAGTGTATTCCTCATATTTCCTGTGCTTAATATACCATCTCTTTAGGCAACTTATTTTTTTTTTACATACCCCAGAAACCTTTTTATAATTGCTGTCCATGAATCCAAGGGCGTCATTGATATTCGCCGATTTTACTTTGAGGATCTTTCCACAATTGAATGTCTGGACCTTTATCTCAGGCCCTTTTTCGGTTGTAGCTCCACGGTCAGCAAAGACCTGAGTTGAGAGAAAGGCAGCAAGAAGGATCGAGGGTATAAGCTGCATGATGATGAGAATGGAGCCAACGTCCTGTGATTAAGTCGCTGTACTGCCAACATTGCGTCGGATACCGACATTATTTATGTAGAATATTTTCATCTTCTGTAGGGCATTGTCGACTTGAAAGGTCAGTGTGCCAGGGTAGAAACTTCACGGTTCAGTCTACATATTCCAGATCATCTTCAATGTCCTTTCTTGTCCACTTCATAATCTGAGCTAAAAGTAGGTTGATAATTCGGAGCCTAGTTCATCGCTCGCTATGCATCATTCGTGTCATATCGGCCCTAGTCAGACTGTGTCGGATGATGTTGATCAATCGTTGGATCTTATTCGAGTAATGAAAGGGATTATGGGTCACTAATTTCTGCGTGGAGCAATTAAAAAGCCCCAAACTGTTTGACCCAGAACAATTCTGGAGAAAAGCTGGATCGTATAGACAATTATAGAAGATCGCTGTGAAGGCATCATTTTTTTCACGAACAACTTGATATGTGAGTCGTACAACTGAGATTGAGGTCAATTGATCAGATGAAACTACTACTTGTCATACTCCTAACAATGATTAATCTATATAGTCATAGACTGAGACAGGACAAAATAAATCGACCTGCGTTGTCTCAGGTTTGGCAATGCGACCAATATAAACAAATGAAGTTGACCCCTATCTACTTGCCATGATATTCATTTCATAGGACTGCACGTAAATAATTAATTTTTGTATCGAAACACGATTTTGGGATGCACATGGGCCAGGATTTATTTAGCTATTTATTTATACAAAGGAAATAATGACTCTCAGCCACTCAGGTTGTCGAGCGCATTGATTCAAGTGACTACCAATGTGAAATTAAATACAGAATTTGTAGTTACCTGCGTATTAACAGAGTGGCCTGCTTGATGGCCGCAATTTATCCAACCTCGAACAATTTCTAATATTTCCTTTTAGCAGGGTCCAAACCAGTAATGTAGTTCAGATAAGAAGAGAGCAAATTGGTCTTGACTCTTATCTGTATCAAAGGTAAGTCTCAGGAGTGTTTAATCGAAAATGTCAGTGTGGATATCCTTTTCAGAACGTCAAACACATGGTCTGTGCGTGTTCTCAATGGGCAATGGAAAGCTGAGAAGTACTTTTAGAGGCAAAAGATAGGCCCTATACGGCAATGATGAACAGCCCAGATGATATGGAGAGAATCATAAGATGGATCCTGGCAAAAGGTTGGTTGAAGAATTCCGGCTTGCAAGAGAAGTAGAAATAGCATTGGACGAATAGTTGAGTGTTGTGCTGGCTCGGTTGAGTTGTTAGGAGCCAGGGGAATGGAGGATGGGCTGCTTTATTAGGAAAGGTGGAAAATACAGCTCGGTGCACAGACGCTGCACATGCACTTACAGTGTCTCTAGGATCGGAAATGTTAAGCTTGAAACTGGATTGTTTAAGGGATTAGCCCTGTAGGTGCAGCTGGGCTAGCTCGTAATAGGTTAGTATGTCTCTCCTCATTATCCCGCTGGCCATGAAGTGTGTTCTGATCGTCTTATTCTAACAATCGCTTAGAGAAACACATTTTCAATGACATTTTTACCTTCCAACCAACACACCCCTTGAAACTTAACGCCACTATCAATTCATCCTCTATTCTGGCAAACAATGTCTCTCGGAAATTCTGCTTCAGAAACCAAAGTTCGCAGGCATCTAACTCGCGATCAATGTATTGAAATAAGAACATTAAGAAGACTTGGCTTGACATTACAACATATATCCGACGAACTTGGCTCCACAAGAAGGCAAATGCAATTAGCGTGTGCTTGAGAGACTGCGAATCCTAAACCTCGCAATGGATACTCACCTAAATTAAGCGCGGAACAATTTGATGAGCTTGAGGCTTTCGCCCGGGTAAATCCAGAAATTCTATACATGCACGACAGTGCACCTTGTCACAAAGCTAACTCAACGATTGAGGCGCTGCGTGAGGTTGGAATAACGCCTATTAGATGGCCACCTTGCTCTCCGGACCTGAGCCCGATTGAGTCAAAGTGGAAAATCTTTAAAAATTACATTCAGGTAAATAGTCCTGAGATAAAGAAAAAACATCATTTTTGCCAGAAATCTGCGCAGCATTCCATGCTGCCCGTATCGCAAATTTGACATCTTGATTATTATTTTACATCTTCTTTACCCTCTCATCATTTCATCTTCTGTTCTCCAACATGGAAGGTGTGGGTGCTGGTGTGGGTAAATCCAGCGGTTTCGACGCGTCGCAAAATGCGACAATGGCCTCGACAAACAACGGCAGCGGAGCGCAGACAGCTCCAAAGGATAAAAACTTAAAAGTCCTAGGGAAACTTCTTAAACAGGTTAGATTAATCGTGATGGGAGAGATGGATGAGGAGGACTTACCCTCAATGGAGGACGTGAACGAGGCCGTGAAGGCTTTCAACGCACACAAAAGGGCCTGGACGGAAATGTCCCAGAAGAAATCTCCTATCGAGGAGAGGATGATGGCGCTAGAGGAAGTCGTCAAGAAAAGCCTCGCGGATCCCTCTCGTTAAACTGCGCCAGCAGTGGTTTCGGGCACGCCGCCACCAAGTAGTTACGCGTCGGTCGTGGCTCCGCAAATGACAAAAACAGCGGTTTGAATAAGAATCGATGGAGCAGAAAAATTGCAGCCGGAAGAGCTGCTTTCAAAGGCAAAAGAGCACATTCAAGGTGCATGCGCGATTCGTCAAATACGGAGCAACGATATCGAAGTATTCGTCCAGTCGGCTTCCCAGAGAGACGCGGCGCTAAACATGCAACAACCAACGGAATTCAAAATTTTGCGGCAAGATTTTCCAGTCGTGGTCAACGGCGTCCCATTGCGGACACGAATCGAAGGGGGCAGAGATGCCGACAATTTCGCCAACATCAGGGAGATAGAGACGGCTATGAAGGCACGAATTCCAGGCTTAGTCATAAGTCGTATAAGGTGGTTATACGACGGAAAGGAACACCAGCGGTCAAAGAAAAATGGCCGCAATCGAGGATCAATAGTGGTAAGCCTCCCATCGGAGGCAATGCAGACGGAAGTGGTCTGAAACGGCCTTGTTATGAACGCCATGCTCTTCACGGCGCAGGTGTGGTCACCACGGTCCCAGCCAAAGCAGTGTTACAACTGCAGTCAGTGGGGACACACCCAGGCGTCGTGTGGAAAGGCAGCCAGGTGCGGTGAGTGCGCTGGCGCTCACCAAACTCGAGACTGTCCGAGGAAAAGGGTTTCTTGTGTCAACTGCGGCAAGGAACACCGTTCGTGGCAGAAAGCAGCGTGTCGGACCTACCAGGTCTACAAGGGAAGTGTGGAGAAGGCCCGGAAGGAGCTGTTGTGAAGAACGGCGGAAATATGGAATGAAAACCCAATAATGGCGCCAATACGAACAGTCGGACCAACTGATGATCAGGGTTTCACTTTGGTCACCAGTAAGAAGGCTGAAGGACTCAAAAGGGGGCCAGGACGACCACGCAAGGTAGTCGAAGTCCCAGCAGCACCAACTATCGCCTCGACAGCTGCACCACCATCGGGGCCAACTCTCCGAACACTTCGACGACCAACGCCGGGCGAGGAGGTACCTTCTCTTTTCAATTTCCCATCACGATAGTCTGATCGAAGGGGGAGTTAACGAAAACTGCGGAAAGTTTATAAATCTAAGGTTGAAAGGAACGTCCTCGGCATGAAGCCGGGTCGGTTCAGAGTGGCAGGACATCGGGTTTTGTTTGGTTAAGAGCTTTTTCCCTTACCAAAGCGGCTTACCGTCTTCATGGTTCTGTAAATAGATACCGCATAGAACGTTAAACTAGAGAAATGAAATGAGTCCTGAGATAAATGGGTTCAGGCTTGTGCGCTCTGTCACGTTGAGATATTGCTACAGGCCGTATGGGACTCTATACCTTCAGAGGAGCTATTGTCACTAGTCGGTAGCATGCACGACAGATGTGCAGCGGTGATAAAGGCAAATAAAGGGTACACAAAGTATTAGGATGGAGCAGACTAATACAAAACATGTAGTTCGCTTTCATTTTAGTTACGAGCCATACTGAGGGCTTCAATGTATACTTTTGCAATACAGAGCAATTATTTTTGAAATAGATGTGTATTTTTAGATAATATCAGTTGATCTTTTTAATTTTTAATTTTAAATGAGGATCATTGTACCTTTCATTTAGAGTTGAAAACCATCTCCATAATTTAGACTTTCACGGAATATCATTGGATAGTACCCCCTGCTTTCAAAGCTAGTTGACGAGCTAGACATGGGCCTGCATGAAGACCAAACCAAACAAGGTAATATTTACTGGGGTCTAACCCCAGTCATTTTGACAATTGTACAATAACCATCCATAAGACAATGTACAATCTTTTCACCTACCGGGCTTAGTAAGTCAATCTATCCAAATAATATCATACTTCACTTCATCCATTAGATGATATAATCAATCGTTGGGACGCGCATCTAGCATCACCTTCATAGATCACCATTGTCAGAAAGAGTTCACATTTGATACCTACTGACACCCATTGGCCACAGTGATACGCACTCATTGTCAATCGTGCCATCACCCAGCGTGAGCGCACCATCTCCGCGACTCACCACTGCACATGAGCCCGTGCCACTCCACCGACGGACAGCAGAGTCATTTAATTGCTACACACCACTCAGCTCACAACCACAACAATGAGACGTCGTGGACAAGGATATCACGAAATTCATACTGTTTGAATAATGTAAACGCCCTTTCTGGAGAAAACCTCAGACAAACTAATACACATGAGGCAAATGATTATGGGGAATTCACCGAATGGTCTCCTCCTTTGTAAATATTGTAGCTAGATATATCAGAACAACTTAAATGAAGCTAAACTAAAATTTATAATAGATAATGTCGCGCCCGCGCACAGAACGTGAGGTGCTAGTCTACCGGTTCTTTTTTTGTATCAGAGAGATAGATAGAGAGAGAGGTGTGTTTATTGTATTACTTGAGTCAAAGACTATCTAGCATATTAGGCTTGTTTCTAGCTAAGGCCAAAAATTGTACCGTGCTCCTTGCCTCTCATGTTACAAGGAGGATCATTGATATATTACCCGTGGTGAATAGCCATTCAGCTCAGTATCTACCCGTGGAATTCGGCGACCTTTCCCAAGGAACCTTCTATCAGCAAAAACACAGAAAAACAGTCACAAAAAAACTGCATCCAGAGCCTCATGAAATACACATATCTATATATATCTCCCTTCTTTGTAACGCTAGAGGCCAAGTTGATCCAATACAGCATATTTGTATCGGGTGCTGGGTACGCTCCGGAATCTCATTGAATAACATTCGTCGATGATAATGATGATAGGAGGATGCGTGAGAGATGAAGATGCCAAAGACGGCGATAGTGATGGGGAATCGGCATCGAAGTTAGGACGAAGATTTTACTGAATCTCGGGTCAGTGGACTGTTCAGTGAGAGCTGGCGGCTCGTGGGAGGCACCACTGATAGGTTTTGAGCATCGTCCCCCAGGATTGAGATATCAAGCAGAGCACTACTACCTTAAAAATGGTCTTTTTCTTTTCTTTTGTTAAGTTTTGCTTTCCTGATTGGCGTCGAATTAGTCAAGTATGTAGCGATGAGTCTTACTTGGATCTCGACTGCCCGTGCTATAGCTTCTGGGCGCTGGGATAGTAGCCGGTTACGGCAAAATTATCAACATTGATACTTGACTCTTAAACTTATTTGCAAGAGTACAATGGTCTTCGGATGACAAAGCAGAACCCCAGCCGTATCTTAACTTTAGATCTAAATATGCGGGTGGAATATTTTCAGGCTTAATATCTGTTGGGTCCTTAGTCCGCATCTGCCATAGCATGACAACATGCCGGCATACTCTCAATGAGTCTCACAAGATCTTAGGGGGACACGAAATACCATGCCTCCTCTATGATTTTGCGAAGACGATCTGGAGTACGCTGCTTTTCGCCACCCAGATTTAGATGATGACGCTGTATTTAATCCTCAATTATATTACAAACAGCTTCCATGTGGTTAAGACCAGGCGAGTTGGCTAGGCAGAAACTTGGGTATAAAGGCCCTGGCTTATTTCTTCCATTCTACGTGCTGCAGCATGAACAGAAGCATTATCCTGCATTACGGAAAGCCAAGGATTCAACGGGACCATGCCATCGATAAGAGGAACTATTTTCTCCCGATATTTCTGGGAGTTGATCGACCCCCTCTTCCTCTCCCGAAATAATCAAGGGCCTTTTTCTGGCCCTATCGTCTTTTGTCTCAGTAGGGACTCAAGAGGGCCACGCGTCTAGCGCGTGGCTCATTTTTTTTTCATCAGATTTGAATTGCGTATGCAGCTATCTAGCTATGACACAATATCAAAGAAAATATGCAGAAAAGATGACTCAATTTACAAGTAGAGCACTCATGCCTCGGATTTTATTTTCAAGTACCACTGCGAAGTGATGGCGGCTTTTTCTTCACCCCAAGTCAACCCTCCTCTGTAAGTACCCACCAAAGGGAAATTTAAAACCTTTGATTATCCAAGCATGCCTTCATCATCCATGCATACCAGCGCCGCGATAAATGTAGATTAGTTTTGCCGGATTCGAACCAGCGGTCTCCTGTCTCAGGTGGGATATGTGTCCTAGCTATTCAGACCTTACTTGAGAAACCGGCCAAGATGATGTACCACTGCACCATCCAACCATGGCGGTGTTTAAAGTGTTGCCTGCACTGAGCAATGGGCTCTCATTGCCCATCTACCCGTGTTACGTCTAAATAGATCTAGGGTCCGTCCTGTCACGTCAAATATTTCAAATTCAAACTCAAATCCATACTAAATGTTCGAGCTATGGAACCTAACAATCCTAAATTATTCTATCTCAATTATCATAGTCATCTACATAGATTTTGTCAGGGTGTAATATTCATAGTGGCTCATGTTAGTTGAGCGAGTTAGATCTTATGTTATATCTAAGCTGTACATACATCTCGCCTTTAGTCGTTGTGCTCTCTAGTTAAACTTTTAACGTGAAATAGTATTCCACAAATCTTTCTCGAGTGAATCGTAGGACAAGGAACAAAACTAACTGTTTTTACAATGAGGAGAGTGACCATCAGAAATCGATAGGCTTACTTAGATATTCATTTTGGATAAAAAGTCGATAGCGAGAGAAATATTCGAAATGGGAAAGACACTATCTTTGGTTTGGTAAATCCGTAATCTTCAAAAGATGACTGCCGAGGTAGCTACATAATTGAAGGATCTCATAATACCTAGTCACTAGGTATTTTTCGCTTCAAATAATGGAAAAGAGGGCTTGAGAAGGGCTATAATGAGCCAAAGACTACGGGATTGATGGCACTTACCTTGAGATAGTACAGAGCCAGGGGTCTCGCGAGATAATCAATGACAGATGGTGAAAAACGATTAATCTTAGGTGCTATTTTCATTCTGAACGCGAAATAGAACGAGAGCGAACACTTGGCCTCAGCTTTCAGTGGCAGTGTACGGCAGTCTAATTGATGCAGAGCTAGGTATGAATAATCTATGGTGTCCATTTTCCTCCTAGCAAATAAGAATACTCAACACTAAACACAGGAGAGAATGTGCGCTTAGTCGAGAACTGATTCCCGAGTATTATAGCCTTTACAATAACTAGTGAGCGGAACGGAGGCCGCAAGCCTCGGACACGCTGATCGGTCCACAGGAATACCACCTGTTAAGGTAGTTTTTTGAGACAATTGAATCTGCACAGACCCGCATCTATACGTGGCACGATTCATCTTATAGAGCTTTGTATGAATGTTTTCGTGTTGTTCATAGGAGCAACATGAAGGAAGATAAAATTTGATGAATGCTCTGACGTATGAAAACCAATTTAGAAATTCTTATAAAGGGAGGTAACAAGGCACGTATGTGTGGAAGAAACTTGTATTGGTTTCGTATCCTAGGCTATTAGACTTTTCAAACTCCATGATTTGTGTGAAACAAAGAAAGATTCCAGTCATTATTAGAAGATAGGTCCCATATTGTTGGTAGTAGTTAACCGAATCTATCATGAATCTACCTACGTCTGAATCTTTGTGAGGGCAAAAGAAAATACTTTATTAGTACTTAAACAAAAAATTAGAAACCCGAGACTCATCAAGTCACTATCTTTTCTCCTAAGTCAGCGAATACTTCCTTCATCACTTTGAGTCCATCCAATTAGGCCACTTTCCATTAACTAGAATTATTTGCTGTTCTGCCGAGTCTAAACACTAGAGGCCCGTTTCTCACTTCGGGAGAGAATATATGCAAGAGTTAGATTGACCTCAAGCTGTCATATTTGACGTTCTAAAAGGTGATGGGTTTTCAAGTTGTAGACATAGCAGAGCGTGACACTGACAAGATTATCCGCACATTATTGTTCTTTAAGTCTGAATTTTTTTCGAAGAAATATCATGGTACATATCTTAATCGAATGAGATTGATATCTTGATTCAGTAATATGTTCACCCACATGAATTAATTTAAAGTCAGTCGACTTCTTCGTCATGTCCTTCGAATCTAAAATCATCTTTTTTTCTCGCCATGGTATTGGCTAATAATTTGTTTGGAACAAAGTCGACCTTCTGAGGCAGTCCCATAGAAAATTTTCGCTGTGATGGACTGGCCTCAGACACATTGTAGTTATCTTCCGCTTGGGACTGTTCATTCGAGTCAATAGGGCGCAAGTTATCCATTGAAACCTCGTCTGTATAGCCACCTGTACGACCTAGTATCCTATCGGCCTTAGAAATATTCGCATTGTAAGGGCCGGTAAATCTTCCAGTTATGGGACTTGATCCGGCGAGGGCATGCATAGATTCCCCATAAGATGGTGTTACATTTGTATTTACGGGCTCTAATCCCCAGCCCGCAGCGTATTCTCTTTGTCTTTGTTCATCTCTTTCCTGGGCTATCTTCTCACGAACTTGTAACCACTGAGGGTTCGGCTCCCAGCTCCACCCGTCCCCATGTGTTGTAACGACTGGGAGAAACCAGAGTATTTTTCTAGGTCCGAACAGATGGAGTAGATTCGTTCTCCATCCAAGATCAAATGCATTTGGTAGTTTTGCTGAATCTTGCTCATCAAGGTATTCTTCATATCGTAGCTGTGACTGAGCTCGCTCATATTCATTGTAGTTTGTTGATACGTTGTGTTGCATTCTTGGACGGTCAGGTCCATTACAGATCTGATTGTTCCCATTTGTTCCAACCTGGAATTGAGATGAATGCTGCATATCATGTCTAGGCTCTGGAGCAAAACGTTGACCTGATCCTCGCATAGAAGAGAGATATCTCGTTTTTTCCAAACATTCAATTGTAGTCTGGTTCCTTGAAGCGAGGAGCATATGCCATCCTGTGAAGCCAGCCAACAGTAGGCCAATTATTCCCGAAATAACAACGAGCATTACATAATTGATAGGCATTAAAGATTCGGTGAATTCTCCATCGCCAGATATTTCTTTCCAGACCCGATATCCTGAGACGCCAAAACAAACGAAGCAAAAGAGGGTGGTGTAAATAAGAAAAAGAAGAAAAGCTTTATAATTTCGCAGCCCAACGCAAGTAGCTAGCCATGGACAATGATGATCCATCTTTAGTATACAAGTGCGACAGGTCGAGCAATGGTGCGCGCGGTCCGGCTTTCGTGCTTGGCATTTCTTGCAGTATCGCAGCTCCCCGTTAGCCTTCACTGTAAAGTTCGTTGCTACAGGATGTACTTGAGTCGGAAGCGATTGATACCCATTGCTAATTGTAGTCGTTCCAGGACTTGTAAATACTGCTGTAGTGTAAGACCAATTGAGCAGCACGAAGAGAATAATCCCTAGACACGATGCTAGACAGACGATTTCGTGAGCCCTCTACCCCAAAAAATCCAAGTTTGAACCTACCGGCCCAACCGTAATTTTGGAATAAAAACCCGATGGTAGTTTCAACCCAAACCGCCCACGTTGTTAGACTGTAGACAAAAAACAAAGGGAAGTACGTGACCCCTAAACAGCAATAACGCTCACACTTTCTTACCCATTTCGGCATTATTCGAGTTGATTGGATGGCGTTACTAGGGCTGTCAAGCAAAGCCATTAATTATAAAATTGCATAGGGATTTCGGTATACATAGTCACTTGATACAGAATACCCTAATAATCGTCGGGTGGCGCATATTGCTTCCAAACAGTGCCAAGACAAGGCTGCGGATCTGTCACCAGAGAACAAGACTAGACCAGGATGGATAGAACTGGACACCTGTCATGCGCATTCATGAAACCTGCTGGAGGGCAAGACTGATCACCACTATGTGGTGTCCTCTACGAACCTGGGAGTGAAATACTCCCAAAGCCAAGTTCAGTCAAATTTTGCATTACGGAAGAAGTTGGCCCACGAGGCAATGATTCAAAATTCTCCGCCATGTCAAATTTTCGCTCCCAACGAGATCGACTCCTACCAAAGTCTCATCAAGTTTACAAGTACGACTTAGTACATCCTCATTTCAATGACCACACCTCTCATCAACTATTCTCTGGCCTCAGCTAGCCGCCAAATATACGCTCATGCCGATATTTATACCCGACGGAGGAAGCAAAGCGTGGCGTACAAACCTGGGAGATAGTTCTTTGGGATGGACGTGAGAGAGATCGGGACAAGTACATAAGATGACACAGAGGATGGTTACAATCTCGACGGGCGTGTGATTTTTTATTTTGGCAAGGAGTTTTACGAATTGAGCTTTGTGCGCGCCAAGGCTTCGCTTGCGAGAGTGCAGCGGACACTATAAAAACACGCAAACGATGGAAGGTGCTGTGGTCCGCCTCCTGGTTGTGTCCTCTGGTTTAGTTTGAGTAGACTGAGCATCTACTCCACATGGAAAAGATACTCCTAAAGCTACACTTTGCGCGAGGACAAAATAATGGATGATGGAGGTATGTCTGGACAACTCAGAGTTTTTGACGTTCCCCTGGGTGGGTATTCACGGATAAGGGTTGACTTGGGGTGAAGATAAAGCCACCATCACTTCGCAGTGGTACTTGCAAATAAAATCCGAGGCATGAGTGCTCTGCTTGTAAATTGAGTCATATTTTCTGAACACTTTCTCTGATATTGTGTCATAGCTAGATAGCTGCATACACAATTAAAATCTGATGCAATAAAAAAAAGAACCTACTGTGTATGCTGTAGACTCTGCATGGCCAAGAGGGACGAAACTTATCACCTCTCACTGGCCTCCCCCACGAATATATAACCGGAGAGTCTGCAGGGCAGAGAGTGAGCACATCCCTCTCAACTTTGAGTGGGTTATCTCCCCCTCCGTCGAAGATTCGCTTCCGATAATACACAAGACGACCAATACAACGATATTGATGATGGGAATTAGAAAAGATAATGCGCTACCAAACGCTACAATGGTAGTCAGAGAATCCCTCGTTACATCACAACATATGCTTCTCACTAGTGGACGAACAAAAAGCCCACGAAAGCAAAGTAAAAGACCCTTCCGCCTTCGAAAAAAGCAGATTTCAACTCGTCAAAAACATGGTCCCTTCTAACCCTTAATTCAGAATCTACTAGCTAGTAGGGCTTCTGAAGTATATGACTAACACGACAACTCCGTCCTTAAAGACTTCTGGATGCTAGGCTAAGCTACTTCACGGCAGTCACTCTCGACCAAGACTTTTCTGACATCCTGTCAAACATCTGATTGTTAAGAACCTACTAAATATAGTAATGAGAATCATTGGATATTTGGATGACACTTCCTCTCGGATCAACTCACTCGAGCTTTGATATCTCACCAGGGAGATGGTGACCAGGATGTCCAGGAAAGTCAGGATGTTCAAAGCTCCAACTTGAGATCGTTTGATCTGCAACACATGTAATATATTTCATATGTAATTTTGGGAAAAGAGAAGAAGATATTCTCTCCCGGAAACAGTTTCAGATGGGTATATAGCATCAAGGCCGGAGAGTAGTTGAAGAGCAGAGATTTCATCAATAAAATTTTACTATACATTTTTTATTTGACCCTCAGCGTTTAACATATCCGTTCACGACCTTCGGTTTGTCCTATGACATGAATCAGGAAAAGATGAAGGAGGAGTCTAGGAAATTTGAGAGACGCTCTTAGGTATACACAGGTCTGCTGCACACGGCTTGCCGGCCTCCTTGTAATAGAAGAGCCCCGCACCCATTAGTTTTTGAGGCTTTTCCTTGCAGCTACACACCCGTAAATGGCCATCGTTTGGTTGGCTGGAGATGGGAGATAATGACGGGATAACGGCTCCTCTTAGTGTGTACTTGATTGAAGACCTGTGGGGGTATTACTGCTGGAAAGAAGACGTGAAGGAGGCATTGCAGTGAGTAAACTTCCTGAGGCATGGATACTCTCGGCCTGTAAGCAGAAAGTGCCAACGCATCCCTGTATATTAATAATTATTTAAATTATTTATTGTATATTCAGCTATTTAGCTATGACCCAATATCGGTGTAATGTATACATGGTGGATGATTCTTTTGAATTCAGAGACACTCATAATCTAGATTTCATTTGCAAATACCATTATGAGGTATGTTTGCTTGCACAAACAGTCGGCCCTCCTCCGTGAATACCAACCAAAGGGACGTTTCAAAATCTTTGTCATCCATGCATACCAGCACCGCTAGAAATGTTGTTGTGTTTTGCCGGATTTGAACTAGCGATGTACTGTTTCAAGCGGGATACGTATCCAAGCTACCCAGACTCTGCTTGTGAGGCCGGACGAGACGACGTACCACCGCTCCATCGCACCACTCAAAGACTTAATAAAAACGAACCAAAAAATTAACCAAGCCCGTAACGCTGAACTTGCTAACACTCGTACGGGAGCTATTGCATCACCGCATCTTCTAATGGCACTAGTACAGTGGACAAAGGTATAGTAGTGGTAGCTCTGAGAATCAAAATATGATAGTTACGCCTTTGGAGACTTAAATTTTGAGACTAATAATTTTTTGTGAGCAGATGTATTTCTGAGCATGGTCAACTCTTCTCATTGAGTCATGTGACAAATGAGGATTATGGAGTCTGGGATTTGTAGAAGTATTGTAGATGATCCGAGCGCGTGTGTACATAGGGATGGTGCTCTTCCTGTTTTCACCAAAGTAGAGGACCTTAGTGATCTAGTAACAATACAAGATTAAACCCGCAACTTTACATTTTCTAATTTTGTAAACCTTTTGTTTAAAACAAGATCATTGAAAACTTAACGCGATTTGAATGGTCGTACCGTGTGCTTGTCATTGGACTGGAGTGCAAAAGGGCTCATTCGGGATTCGAACCCGAGGCCTGTCACATTGGTTAGCTCTCTAGAGCCAGGGATAACCCGAAGCGACAATCATACCACTAGACCAATGAGCCTATGCTTACACATATTACCTACAATCATTATTTAAACATAACTAACTCAGTAATATTTTCATGAATTCCACAATTTGCTATTCGATAAAACATTCCGACGGTGTAAATTGATATCTTGGAGGGCAAGACCGAACACCAGTACGTGGTGTTCTTTACGAATCTGGGAGTGAAATATTCTCCCAGCGCCAAGTTCCGTCAAATTTCGCAATATCGGACAAGTTGGCCCACGAGACAATTGTTCAAAATATTCAACCGTCAATTTTTCACTCAATTCAAGTTTGATTCCTGCCTTAGTCTCATTAAGTTTACAAGTATGAACTAGTACATTCTCATTCCAATAATCACACCTCACATCGACTATCTCTGGCCTCAGCTGATCACCAAATAGACGCCCACGCCAATATTCACACCCTACAGAGGAAGCAAAGCATGGCGCACAAATCTGGTAGGTAGTTCTTTGGGATGGACGTGAGAGGGATCAGGACAAGTACATAAGATGATGCAAATGATGCAGATGATGCAAATGATGCAGATGATGGATAAAATCTCCATGAGCGTGAAATACTAAATTTTGAAAAGGAGTTTACAAAATCAGCTTTGTTTGCGCCAATACTTCGTTTGCGAGAGTGCAGCTGACACTATAAACACAAGTCAACTATGGGAGATGCCGTGGTCCGTCTCCTGGTGGTGTTCTCTGGTATGGTTTGAACAGCCTGTACACCTACTCCACTTGAGAAGGAGACACCTCAGACTACATTTCGCGCGGAGAAAATTCAGTGGATGATGAAGGCATGTATGGATAACTCAGGGTTTTTGAGACGCTTCCCTGTCTTTTGTAGAAATCGCCTTTCGGGCTATGTGATGTGATGTTTTATTGTACTACTTGAATCTATGACTATCTAGCACATTGGGCTCCTCCCTGACCCAGGCCACACCTTGTACAGTGCTCCTTGCCTCTTATGTTTCTTGAAAAACATTGATATATTGCCCTTGATGACTAGCTATTCAGATTAGTATTTACCCATGGAATTCGACCACCTTTTCCACGAAACTTTTTACCCAAAAAAATAAAAATGGTAGCAATGGAAATTGCGTGTGCAAGAAAAAGTCTCAAAAAACCTGCATCCCGAGCCGGGAGAGCCCTAGACACCGGGACCACATGAGGTGCGCATATTTATTTATATCTCTCTTCTTCGTAACAGTTGAGGCCATCTTGATCCAATCCACCATCTCCGTATCGGGTGCAGGGTACACTTCGGAAACTCATAGGACGGCTTCTCCTTCATGGCCAAGGAAAGTGGGTGGATACTGAGTATGACTTCTTTCAAACAAGGAGAAAATCAATGACCTCTATATTTCTTAATCATCGCCTCGTGATTCATGTATATCATATTCATCAAATATTATTGGGATACGATTGTCAAACTAACACGTCAAGCTAGAAACTAACTGACATGGCAGCTGCATCGTGAAAACGTTGGCGTTTTGAGTGATTTTCAGCTGGAAAGTACTGGCTTTCTTCGTAATAGACATGTTGGACTAGCACAGACTCGTTTTAGCATGTTACCTAGGCTATATCATGTTTAGATTTTGCCTTGTAATACTAGAGTTATTCCTAGATATCATCATCTCTTGTTGGAAAATAGATTTATGTATGCTAGAAGATGTAAAAGGGAGAGTAGAAAAAAAGATGAAATGGGATAGACAATTATATCGTTTAATACATACTTCAATAGAAAACCTCTATACGAGCCTTTCTTTCAGAAGCCTCCATCCTTAATCATTAAAGCTTCTGAGCCAGCTCAAAAGGTTCGACAATTCTGACCCTACAACCTTGTTGCGGGACCGTTTAGGAATCCTCATCGGAGTTCCTTCAAGCTCTCTTGTATCTGTTAAATGTGTCGCGACTTTTGAACTTTGGAGTACTTGGTTGGATGACCGGATAGTTCTAGGTATAAAGTATCTTGGAGGAAAAGTTAAGACGAATCAGATTGTAGGTTTCTTGAGAGAAAAGTGAGATAGTTATGGGCCTGTCCGTAGTTATTGTTGATTTGATTTATTTTAAGGTCCCAGGCACCAGCCCAGCGTCTTATGGCACGGGACTGATGGGCTCAGTAAGGATCATCCTAAATAGCTATGCCCTACTCGTTCCCACCACACTGTCAGTATGTGACTCTGATTACAGCAAACAAAAAACCAAAAGAAATAACAAACAAACTCAAATGAAATAAAGTAAACTAACATGTAGTAGCGGTGCTAGAATTTCTCATCCTATGCCCGCCTCAGTCATTTCTGATGTCCTGACAAACTAATCACTCCGGCTCTCGCATCCAGCTGAGGGCGGGTCTGCATCCATGCTCCAAAAGCAGCGGGTTATCCTTGCAAATTCGATGAACTTCTCGAGACCTTCCGGTCCAAGGATTTGGTTGGTATAGTCCTCCACGGCCATGAATATTCTCAACCTGCGCATTATAGCGGCATTATTCCGGCATCGGACAAAGTGGGTTAGCGTTGTCCTTTGTCCACAGACGCATTCCAGTTTCGCGTCTTCGTGGTTCAGGCGGCGATGATAGTCCGCAAAGTCTCCATGGCCTGATCTTGCTGCCAGGAGCCTATGGAGTAATCGTCGAGGGAGCCCTAGTTCTGGTGGTTTCCGACGTCGCATCTGTAAGTCCAAATCTCGATATCTATCCGGACCTGACTTCTTCCACCAGTCTTCCACCAGTTTCTGTCGGCAAGTGTGCATCAAACGGCGTATGTATGCCTGTGTTTTCTGCACTGGCTGCTTCTGTCGATCTGGCAGCAGATGAAGACCGGCTCGGGCTTCTGCGTCCGCTTCTTCGTTGCCACTACTATTGGAGTTTCCAGGCACCCACCTCACTGTCGCATTCGATTCTGGAGCGAGATTGTGGAAGACGCGGGTTATTTGCAGTGACGATGATGACTTCCCCGTCCGAAGCGCAAGTACAGCTGCCTGATTGTCAAGTAGAACGAAGATTCTCTCACCGTTCTTTCGAGCGCGAATAGCTTCCCGAAGTGCTACTGCTGCTCCTGCGACTTCTGCATCATTAACTTCACCGCCGTGTAGACAACCGTGATCTTGTGCGAATGTTTGACTCCGCGTTGGAGTATATATCCCAACGAGGATCGTCCATGGCCTTCAGGCGACCCATCAGAGTAGGCGCATGTGTCGGAGGGAGATATTGTGCTAGCCCAGTTGTAGTGTGCTTTGACTCCCTCTTCTTTCGTTCTAAGACTTGGTGTGTACATTGAGCCTGCCAGTCCTTCTGCCTCTTCGGATGACTCCGCGAGCTATTTAAAAGCACGCTGTAGGCACGACATCTGGGTTTCTGGTTGGCGCCTAACTCTATTCCTCAGCTTGTACTTCCGCGAGCCAGCGTTAGGGCCATCGCTTGCGCGGTTCCGGAGAGGGGGATGGTCATCGAGCGACTGAATCCTGGTCACTAGACGGATTCGAATTCCTTCGAGGAGAATCTTCGCCGGAGGAATGCCCCCTTCCATGTGAAGAAGGACATTAGGCGAAGTCTTCTAGACCGGTAACGCCGCACCTAGAGCTAGTCGAATGGTTTTTTTCGATCAGACTACATAGGTGTGTAGTCTATGACGTTGAGGTACCTTTCTTTGTTGGCCGTGCTAGTCCGGACCACCACACATCCGCTCCAAATATTGCTACTGGTACGATGAATAAGTCGATGGCTGTTACCAGAGGACCTGGGGCCGCTTCTCGTCGAAGTGGGTTAAGTCGCCGCATGTGCTGAGAAGCTTTGAGGGCCTTCCTGCACCAGGTCGCTACATGATGCTTGAAGGTGAGACGCTGTGACGGCTTGTGAACCGATAATTCCTGTAGCCTTCGATGGCTATCGAAGGCAACCTTCATGTTCTATCACTCGTAGGATTCTCAGCTAACTAAAATGGATACGAAATCGCCACTGAGACTACGTAAAGGATTGTGCCAAGGATATCAGAAGCGTTACCCGTGTGGCAGAACAAGCCTTAAGCTAGTATTACTGCCACTGTAAACGTAGGCTATATTTAGATACCTCTGGATGTGTTTAAGTAGCACGGGAGACTTGCAGGTAGTTTACTTCTCCATAGATGAATTATAGCTTTACCTTTCAATCATACAAATGCCCATTTGCTTTCTATATTAGAACTGTGACAGACGCGGATCAAGATGAATTCCAAGCCAGCGAATATGCTCCGCCGGCTGGACTAGCCTACCGCCAACTTGTATTCCTACCGATTCGCCCTGATTTCTCCCTTTGAATTGTATCACCTCAGACTTGTCAAGGTCGAACGAAACCGCATTATCTTCAGCCCATTTCAGAAGATGGTCGACCTCACCTTGTGCCGCCGTCGCAGACTCGGCTAACAAGCGACCGATGCCGAGAATACCAATATCGTCCGCATAGCTAAATCATGTTCTATAGTTCCCGAAGAACATGAGCTCCGCCATGTATAACAGGAAGAGCAACGGAGAGATCGGTGATTCCTATAGCACCACTAGCCTCAAAGATCTCGGGCTGGTCACGCCTCCCGGGTGTCGTAACTGTACGCTCCTCCCTTTGAGAAAGGAGGATGTCCATCTTAATACCGAGTCTGTCCAGCCTTGTGCCTACATTCGCCATAGTAGCCGGTTGTATAGGACAGCGTCGAATACTCCTTGTACATCCATCGTTACAAAGGTGGATGCCCATCCTTGAGATCGAGCTTCCTCGACATCGTGCACTACTGAAGATACCAGATCATTTGCCGATCGTTTTGGTAGTGCGCCAAACTGCTGGTGGCCTACAACGTCTAAAGTGATAGCCAATGCTGACATCCTTTTTGCAAAGATTCTTTCTAGCCCCTTGCCTATACATGACAGGAGTGCAATTGGTCTCCATCCTTTGGCCGTTGATAAATCACGACCGCTCTTCGGTAGGAAGACGACTTCCGCCAGCTTGAAGCACACCGGATGGTAACCTAGTCTCAGACATGCTTGAAAGAGTTGTGTTATATATTTCCCAATACTGCCCCAGCATGCGGCTAGCAATTCTACTGAGATTCCGTCTGCACCAGGACAGGTATTACCTCCTCCAACAGTACATGACTGAGCTTCCAGCTCTGATAGCTCCTCAGACCATGGAATACGAGGCTCTGCTGACCTTGTGCAAGGAGGGAGGTTTTCTGTTTCCGAGTGACGGTCCAGTGATAGATCGCGCAGAATCATCGCTCGCTCTGCCTAGTCTTACACTAGCTTCCAATCATGCTGAAGGGGTGGCGGGATTTTTTGGTGTTTCGGGGCCGCCCACTTCATCATCTTGTAGACGTCCGAGCACGACCGCATCGTTTCTATCCGCTTCTTCCAGTGCTCTCTCTTGGCTGATGCTACTGTAGACCTCAGGATTTTGGCGCAGGTAGTCGTTTCTTCCTCGGTATATGCCGAGCGATAGTTAAGGTGAGCCTCTTTGCACTTTGGAGTCCACCAGGGCGCAGACCTACCGCTTCCTTGACTACGTCTTTTTCCGAACGCTTTCAATCCGTCTGTTAAGGCCTGACAAATCGCTTCCGCGTATCTCTCAACATCGCTAGTCGACTCCAAGAATTGAGGCGCTGAGATCCACTGAGATACTGCTCGTACAAAATCCGGAAGATTTTCTTTCGGGACTCGCAGTGATCCTTGATTTTCTGTCTCTACATGACTTGTACTAGTTACTAGGCCGCAGACAGGAAAATGGTCGCTTGTCACGCACTCACTCCGATCTACCCATGCCTGTGCCCCCGCGACATTTGTCCATACTAGATCAAGCGTATTTCCGGCTCGATGCGTAGGCTCCCCAATGATAAGGCAAGTGAGGCAGTGTTGCTCAGCCCAGGCCTGTATTTTCTCGCCGTGACCATACGAGCGCGTCGTACCCGGTTGCCATGCCCAATAAACGGAGTTGAAATCGCCTGCGATTATTGATGATGGCGGAGGTACTCAGTTGATTACCGGTTTGATTGCTGCGTCGTCATTATGCGCCTTGTACACATTGAGAAATGTGACATTGTTGAAAACTACCAAGCAGTAGTCTCCGGTCAGCGAAGAGCCTGGGAAAATCTGTTTGGCAAATATTTCCTTCTCCTTCGTTCGAGTGTACGTTACGGCACGTGGCAGAACGCCTATTCCACCGTGCGGGATGTGTAGTGTATATCCAGGGTGAGATTTTGTCTCGCTGGACCACCAAGGCTCCTGTACAAGCACAACATCGATGCCTATCTCGAAAGCTCGAGAAAGCGCAATGTCGTGCGTTGGACTCCCCTACCAACATTTATTGACATAAACTTTAGCTTTGGTAAGGATGAACGAAGCCGTGAGGCGCCTTTCATGAACGGGGGGTGGCATCATTCGGCGTGAGTGATGCAAGTAGTAAGGCGGCCGAGCCTGGGCTCCTCGCACTCAGAAATCTAGCGTTGACGAGGATAGCTGCTTGCGTTTTGTCAGCCACCGCTGTTGCCCTCCTGACCGCCTCGAACTCACGGTTGCCAGCGTTTCGGATTGTGACGAGCTGCTCCTTAGTCAGCGCTCCAGCACGAGTAGGTCGGGAGAGACAGTTCCAGCTATCTGCGCGATGAGGACCTCCGCTGTTGCAACATCTAGCTGCAGAAAGACATTATCGTTCTGAATGCATCATTGTGGCACAGTTTCAGCAAGCTGGAGTCTGAGAGCAGCCGTCGGTACTGTGGTATCCAAAGCACCGTTTGCAGGTTGCTTGCGTTTGACGCTTCGGAACTGTGGCTGCCCGTCCCGAGTCGTCAAAAAGTCGGAAACCCGTTCGAGGGGCAGATACGCTCTCTAAAAAGGCTACCCAATTACGGTATCTGGCTCCGTACTTGCTCTTACCGTGCCGCCGCACGGATTTTGGTGCCACCCCAGTGACACGTTATATCTCAGAAACAATGTGAATTTCAGAAATAGTCACTTGCCCATCCAGCGAGACAATGTGGACGGGTGTGTTGGGTAGCATGAGGCTTACCTAGTTTCTTGCTGGCTCGAGGTTAATATCTTGCGGAAGGCGGCCCGCGCAGCTCAAGAGCTACTTTCTTGCATCCTCATCTTTGGCAATGAGTACGAAGCCAGCTGCTGTTGGCAAAATCTTGTCAATGTTTGTCGGGGAATAGCGAAACTTACTGATGACTGCTACCCGAATTCCAGCAGTCGAAAGTGACCTCCAATCGTGATTCTTGGGGATCCGAAGGTATAAACCACCCTTCTTCTTTTCCTCTGGCTTCTTCAATCCCTGACTTGGCCGAGATAAAAGTTTTACAGCCGGAGGACTAGGCAGCTTTGTCCGAGATTCCTTATCCCGGGCTCCTGCTCCTTCTTTCCGAGTTTCTTTTCCGACAATGACGGCCCAAGAATTAGCTTTTGGACCACTGGGAGCCGCAGTACTGGGTCGGTGAGTTTCCACAGGCGTACTCTGTTGGAAAATGAAGTATAATCCTATTAGTAACGATTACCTTCATTACGTAAGGGTTCCCAACGCAATCCCTACATCCACTATTTACACTCTAGTCCCATCTCCCCTGTAAGATTTGTACGAACAGGTACTAGTGTGGCTCTACTTCTATGACAAGGGAATACAGCGTAAATGATCGCCTACTATAACTTACTGATTTTTACTAAAATATATTATTACGTCGTTTTTTATGGTCTTGATTGACATCTTTTTATGTATAAACAAATAATTAATTCACTCTTCTTCGCTCTGCTTTAAGTGATACTCTATCTCTTTCAACACACTCGTGGTGGGCTTTGCCTAGGAAAATGCTGGCACTTTATGCAGTACTGGTGGGGCGGCCCCGGGCCCTACTTTAATGAATTGGGCGATGGATGCCTGAAGATAGACTCGAAAGGAGTCATTAAAGTTTTTGTGTTCTCCCGTTAGCATGGGGAAAGGTGATTATCGACGACGTTGATGGTCGAGGAGCAAATTGAGATATTGGCAGCTGATTCTGCCGCCCGTCGTTTTCATTCTCGACGAGGACGGCCATCTCTTCTGGGAGAATATAAATATTCGATTACTGCTCCACATCACTCCCTCTTTCCAGGGATTCATCACGGGCGGCATTGGATGTGGCCATGATGATTTTGTCAGTTTCCGGCAGCCTTGTGGGCAAGGCTGTGATCTTTCTCGATGAAGTCGTCGGTGACTTTGGAGTAGTTGGCGGTGGGATCAATTTCTCCGTCTACCGAGTCGGCTCAGGGCTGCCTGAATTAGGTGGGGCAGCCCACATGGAGTCGGACAGGCCTTTGGTGACAAATTCGTTAACGGCCCCGTCAATCATCTCGATCTCCGGGACATCGATCACTTTGGTGATGGCATCTCCGGCATTGTTAATATCCATCTCATCGATGGTGATGCCGTACTCCAATAGGCGCGATCGTACTTGGAGCTTGGCGTAATCCTCCAGTGAGTGCTGGCGTTCGTAAATCGTACCGATGGCATGGTCGCCAGCGATACGATGGGTCCACGGGTTTTGAATCTCTCTGGGCTGGTGGGAAAGTAAAGATTGATAAAGTGTTGAAGTGAGGTAAGGGTGTTAGATTGCTGTGGAGGCGATTGGTTCCTTACTATTGCAGTGTTGTAGTTAGTGTTTTTGTTAAGATTTATCCATAGTATTATATATTTGATCATGTAATGCGTTTATCTAAACCCCTCGCTGAATTTGCTTGATGGAAAAGAAAAGATAGGCCAAGGAATAAAGGAAGGAGAGTTTGAAATTAAAGCAGCCGGTTAAGTCAAGAAATCTACTCTCCTCTAAGTTTTCTTCTGGTTCTATGAATGGTTCGAATAGAGGATTTCTGCTTACGCTGCTAGTAAAACGCAGTTAAGATATTCATAGGGACCGAGGCTCATAAACTTAATTTTACGATGCATGTAGCAAGTCACGTTTCTCCAAGACAAGCATATCTAGCGGTACACGTCGTGTCATACTGATTCAGTTCTACATCAAATAAGTAAATTGCACATCATAAAGACGGATAGTCTGGGTGAATTTATCCCCAACATCTTGTGGTTGTGCTCGAGTCACTGGTACAGACATCTTGCTAGCTAGACGTTACATCGCACAAACATTTCCCCTAAGACCCTACCTATTTTATCAGACTCCTCGAGTGAGGTACAAACAATTTTTTGATCTGAGTGGCGTGTAACGAAGGACCGATAAACCAAGTTCCAATGCTTAATGGTGCACAGCTCTATCCAGCCAGGTTTTACTTATTCGTATGGTACAAAAAGGGTGCAATAGTTGCTGGCTTCCTTGGACATCGACAATCAAGCCATTTTCAAATCCATATCTTTCTAGGAAAGCTAGTTTGGTCTTTGTAGGGTGACTGCTCTTTGCCGAGTCTGTTATGATATTGTGAGTGACCTACTCCCAATATCTTTTACGAGTTGTCAAGCTTCTCACACATCTGATAATGTTCTTGGTTTTGGTGGCTGAGGAGAAGAGATAATGAAGGCTGAAATATAACTCAAATGGCATCGCAACATGAAGAATTGTAATCGTTGATAGTGTTGTAAGGAACTGTTTAGAAGAAAGACGAGCAGACATACTACCAGAGCTAATGATATCCCTGATTTACAGCTAAAGATGTCCTACACTTTCCTATATAGTTTTACACTCCATCGAAAAATGATGTACCAACAAAATAAATGAAATAAATGAGTTTTGTGGTCTTGATGCTATATTTATACAGCCTCGACAAACAATCTTTTGGCAAATTGCAAGCTTTATGACATACCACTTTCTTTGTAAGATGTATCTACAACCTCGATGTGCGCAGCAACATTGGCGTCCTGTTTTGATTTATCTCAACCAGAGAAACTCACTTTGTGAGTAGAGTTATTATATTAATGCCCTTGAGTTTCCTGTAATCATAGTATTGCATGATATATGGTTACATAATTACTTTGAATTATTATTCGGTAAGTTAGACGTTTATTTATCTTTCAACGCGATTTGCCAATTTTTTGTCTAAATAGCCACCTATCTTCCTGTTATAACGTGCAAGCATGGTTTCCATTTTTTTCCCTCGGATATACTAAAAATAATAAAAGTAGATTAACTCTATTCAAATGAGGACAAAGGTATAGCGGAATGTGACGGGCTGCTCTTGTGCAATAAAATAGTTAAGTGGTAAGTTTATTTCCCATAATAATTGCTGCATAGAATAAGCCAGATTCTCTCGGGTAATACACGTCGTGAAATGAGCTTAGTACCAACATAGACTACGGAAAAGTTACGTTGGTTGGAGATTAAAATCCCATGGTTTTTTCATATAAAAGTGTGATAGAAGAGATAAATGAGCCCCAATGTGAAACGAGTGGAAAAGAGCGTGAAAAAATAGTTATGAGAATAAGATACTGATAGTCGTCTGATACTCAGATCATTTTGACGAACAAAAGGATCCATACGCCGTATTTCTTTTGACCGTAGTATTCAAAAAGTGTAACAATTATGTACGGGAAGGATTAACTATCATGTTCATGGATTTACTGAATCGTAATCTGCAAACCTCCCTAATAGAGATCCTATTCCTTTTAATTTAACAGTTGGATAGTTTTCAGATTTCTCATCATTTTCCTCATCAGACATCCAAGCATCATAGCTGCAAGGCTGAGAGTTAACGACATTGTTGTAAGATCCATTACTAGGCTCTTCAAGAGGGAGCTTAGATATTATATTCCTAAATTGAGAAAGTTGGGCTTCTCGGGCGGGAAAGTGTATGGTGGGAATCGATAACGGTAGATCTTGAGGAGTAATTGCAAATATGTCAACTAAGTGTCTAGAGCTATGTCAGAAATTTGTATGTATAAAGTGATTGAGAAAGTTTGAAGTTTGACTGCGGTTTGAACAACAATCCACCCAATGAGCTTTATCTTACTCTGATGTTTGTGATACAATATTTTGTAATGCCTCGTTCGCGCGTTGAACTTCTATAGGATCTTCATATAAACTGTCAGAGCTTATATCGCCGAAGCTACCATATAGCTGTCCATGAGTGCCATTGTAGAGCAATTGCGAATGATCATTCTATCATGGAAGCAGAAGTTAGCCGGGTGAAGGAGTAATTGAGCCCGTCGCACACCTCTTCAGGAAAGTCTTCATCTCTAACATAACCAAGGCATGAGAAGCAAATACCCATAACTGTGTTTTATTTTCTTCGAGTAATTTTGAAGAAATATAATTATTGAATTAAAATTAAAATGACCGACAAGTCATTGCATAAGTATATTGAAACTCAAGCTAGAAACGAATCGCATATGTTACTCCTCAAGGTAGAGTTATATGTTCAAATTCGCTTGATAAACTTGCATTGAACTGGCCGACTGATCAAGAAGCAAGGTCGCTTATTTCTTGAAGGATGCTGAACAACCAATGAGATCGTAAGATACGAAAATATCGATTGATATTCCTCAATGCGTCTGGAATAGATCCTATGCGTTAATTCGGAGCAAGAGCGCCCATCCTGTGTTTGTTCTAATGGGGAATCATTGAAAAAGAACATCCTAAACACCTGTGCGAATAAACTTTAGGGCGCTAAGCATTCGGTACTAGCTTATAGTGAATGGGCGACAAGGAGTAAGTATACATCAAAGTAATAAGATACATTATGAGATAAGAACTTCACTCTAGTCCCTTCATAGTCAAAAACAGAAAAGGGCTTATAGAGTCTATCGACTAAACTATGGCTGCATTTCGCTGGAAAAGACGGATTCTTCCCCTTCCAGTGATGCCGGTGTAATCGCTCAGTATGCTCTTCATATATACAATAGCCTAGAATCACAACCGAATCGAAATTGAAAGCAAACAAAAACACATCTTAATCGACAACTTCTCATCAATGTCGATCTTGTACTTCTCATCTGAGTCCTCTACCTCAACCTTACTACAACACTTGGCCTCAACTAACGATAATGGCGTTACTTCAATAGCAAACATGAGCTCGCCTCATTCGTTACCGGCCATCACCCGCTACAAGTCTACCATGCTGCTTATACCCGCAGAGAGGAAACTAAGTCATAACATACAAGGCTCAGGTCTTGGTCTATGTGGGACCGTTGTTCCAATGGGGCCTCACATCTTAAGGGAAGACAAGCAGCTGGTACGTGGGACGAACAAATGGAGAAATCACATATGGGCATGCTGGGACGCACATTTTTCGAAGGTCTCCGACTTTGGGGTACCTGTGAGCGCCGAAGCTATGATTCGGATAGTGCCTTCGACTCTTTAAATTCAGGGAACGACGGAAGGTGTTGGGGTCTACCTCATGGTCGTCCTTTTCCCGAATTTAAGTCGGAGTAGCTTGGAAACCTACTTCACTCGAGAAAGGGAGGACTATGAGGCCATATCTCGCGCGGTGGCTACATACAAGATGGCAAAGGCATATTAGGGTAGCCAAAGGGTTTACTTGTTTTCACTTTGGTGGATATTAACGGTTGAGGGAATGGTGAAATCCCCTAGAACAGAGGTCTCTAGTGTTATCAGTTAACACACCCACTACATGAGTAGTCCAAATATCAAACTGAGTTATCGTAGTATAAAATCGTCGGGGAGGAATTAGCTTTCTCCGTATCACACTCTTTGAGTTTTTTTTAAATAATTTAATGTGTATTCAGCTATTTAGCTATGACACATGACCGGTGCTATGTATACATGTTGGATGACTCTTTTGACGTTAGAGACACTCATACTCTGGATTTCGTTTGCAAATACCTCTATGAGGTTTGTTCGCTCACACAAACAGTCGACCCTCCTCCGCAAGTGTCCATCAAAGGGAAATTCAAGTCCTTTGATTATCCAAGAATGCCTTCGTCATCCACGTACAGCAGCATAGCGAGAAATGTAGTTGATTTGTGCCGGATTCGAACCAGCAATGTCCTGTTTCAAGCGGGATACATATCCAAGCTATCCAGAATCTGCTTGGGAGATCTGCTCAAATGGTCTACTGCCACAACTCAACCATGGCGATTTCCATAGTATCGCCTGCACTCTCGCAATCGATTTCGTATAACGGACAAATCTAACTTCGCAATACTCCTTTCTAAATCTCAAATTCTAACCACTCTCGAGATTGTACCCAAAGGCAGCATTATCTTGTCCACTTGTCTACTTGTTCACTTGTCTACTTGTCCACTTGTCCACTTGTCCTGATCTCCCTCACTCCCACCCCAAAATCCTAACTCCCAGATCTGTGCAGCAAAGTTTGTCTCCTCCAACGGGCATTCATTTTCTTGTAGGCGTGTATGTGGAGGCTATTTGAGACTAGAAACTGATATGACGAGCGGTGTGTCCATCGAAGTAAGGATGTACTTGGTCGTACTTGCAGAATGGAAAAAGCTTAGGTAGTAATGGATCTCGCTGAGACTGAAAGATTAACATGGTTTAGTATCATGAATCATTGCCTCACGGGCCAACTTGTTTGGTGTTGTGAAATCTAAGTGAACTTGGCCCTGAGAGTATATTTCACTCTCAGGTTCGTATGGGACACCGCGTACAGATGTTAAGTCGTTGACCTCCACGCGCGCTTAGCTCGTATGTGTTAATTAAAAATTCATTGAACTATTTCAGCATTTGTCATTTCTCTCTATTTTACACGCATACGCTTTAAGAAATGGAAAGTTATTGAAATAGACATATAGGAGAGCTTGCATGAAGTTGATGCAACTCCTAGAGTAGCTTTAGAATTAGACAAGCTGTAAATGAAAATAAAATGAAAAGGCTCACTACACCACATCCGTCAATTATCTTTGTTCGCGCTGTATGTTTAATATCCAGAAATCCGTGATTTTACCGAGATTAGCGAGGGATACCAATTTTCATTTTAGGAATTCATATCAATGAGGATCGGTAGGGCTAGAAGAGATGGTGATATGGTTCTAAAACATCTCAAATATATGTAAATTAGTGATAGCATATCATGGATGTGCAGGAAGTTAGACTACTTCAAGTATCTCTCAAAATATTTGTATGCCGTTCGATAATATGTGATGTGAGAATCGAGATCTTCGATAGGAATTAATCAAAAGCACGTACTGTTCTGACATGAGTTCGAGGCCGAGATGGTGAGTAATACTGAGAAGACGTTGCGCGAGAAAGGTCATTCACTTATCTACAGTTCTCCATTACATCACCTTTTCCCGCTCGGATCCGAAAGATTTGTGAAAGAGGGAAGATTAAGATAAATGTATTCCATTAGTATGATACGCTGAAAACACCTTGTGCTAACAAAAACCCATAAACTCAATGCTTGTGGTCAATTTATAAAACACACGGATGAGTAAATACCATTGCGTGAGCAGCTATAATTTCTACGGGTTTTTGCAGGGGAAGTATGGAGTTTGGATTTATCCAGGGTCGAAAGGGTTGCTGCAGATGCTTTACATTGATCTTTCTCAATTCCAGGCAAATTAATACAAATCAGAAGATTGAAGAATATTTCTGGTCTAATACGAGATGGCAGAGTCAACAAGGCGAGGACATTGTATGTAGCTCAAGGCCACAGCATATGTCAGTAGTAGCCGGCATAGACGAATTCTTCACCTTCCAGTGGTGCCGGTGTAATCGCTCAGTATGCTCTGCATATCTGGGATAGCCAAGAAGAATCGCATCCGAATCGAAGTCGAAAGCAACCTCAAGCATGTCTCCATTTGACAACTTCTCGACAATGCCTTTCTTACCATCCTCATCTCAGTCCTCAACCTTCTTTTGACCACGCCTCATCTCGCCTCAACAACCAATAAAGAAGTTACTCCAATTGCAAACAGGAGCTTGCCTCATTAATTACCGGCCATCACCGACTACAAATTTACGACGCTACGTATACCCGCGAGGAGGAAATCAAGTCATAATATACAAAGCTCGGGTCATAGTTTATGGGGGACTGATGCTCTAATGGAGTTCTACATCTTGAGGAAGGATAGGCGGCTGAGATGTGGCGTGAGAGGAGGAACAGGTCTCTGAAGACCATGCCGGGACTGACATTTTCGAGGGGTTTTCAACTTTGGAATGCTTGTGGGCGCCAAGACCGAGATTACGGCTAATTATCCAGGAGGACTTCTTTTGTCGATGAGTTAACGGCACTCCCCAGCGCCCTGGACGGCACAAATGAAGTTAGGCTAAGCTGCTATACAGCAATCACGCTCTGTCAAGACTTTTCTGACATTTCAGCACGACCTTAGGGAAGGAGTTGGAAGGAGGCTAGAAAGGTAGAGTGCGAATTTCCCGAGGTACACACAAGTCTGCAGTGCCCAGCTGGCCGGCCTCTTCGAACGATTCAGAAGGGGCACTATGTCTTCGGATTTAGTCCTAATGTCGGTATTAGGAGAGCTCCGCACCCAGTGGTTTTTGCGATTTTTCCCGGCTGCCATACACCCGCAAATGGCCATCGTTTTGTTGGTTGGAGAGGGGAGATAATGAAGAGCCAAGGGCTCCTCTAAGTGTATGATCGAATGAGGACTTGTGAGGGGTGGTACTGTTTGAGGGGAGCTGTATGGGAGGCATAGGAGGGGATATACTACTGGCATAGGTATCCTTGGCCTGTAGGCAGAGAGGACCTGCATGTCCTACATAGTCTTAGACTCAGACAGGACAATAAAATGATTTAATAATATGTCAGTAGTGTACTGGTTAGGCGAGCTTGTTTACAGTTTCATAAATGTACCCATAATAAAAGGATAAAGGTTTAGTCTTACAATTTCTGTTCATATACCTACAGCATAGTATTGTATGAGTCTATTCACTGTCACCCACAAAATATAACATCATCCACCACTCATCACTCCGCAGCATGATTTCCGCATAGCTCATAACCGCAACTTCTCATTATATGATCGTTATGCCAAAAATTCTTGGATTAAAAATAGAGTACACTTAGTACATGAATCATAGGAATGCCTATTTGCAATTAAGACATCCAGTAAATTCCAATATTCATCAAAAACAATGCGGTAGGGACCTGGGTCACCTGGAATAACTATCAGCTTTTCTTTTTTTGGACTAGTTGGTAATAAAGCAGATGCCTCTATCATAGATTTCGTGACCCAGCAAGATGGCATAGAGGATATCGGGCCCACGAGCAGGATAAAGCCACTTGTCGAATATTCGGGGATACGAGTCAGTTTTTTTAGAGTCCGATATTGGCTTTCCTCTTGCGACGGTAGCTACTTCAAGGGTTTTTATCCTTTTAAATTCAACTCCTCGATAATCAAATATCTCTACCTTTTGTGCAGCTTGCGGCTGTTGGAGAGAAGCTGCGCCTGTGAGAATCTGGGCTTGACATGGGCTCACTCCGATATTGCGTGGAATTAGAGTATGCGCGTAGGTGTTACGGGCCCAAGGGTGTGAATTCCCTACACAGTACTTAGGGGTTCCACATTTCATGTTGATCTTAGGAAGCGCTAAGTCCCCTTTTGTAAAATATCCATGTATCATAAATCCTTCGCGACCGCGTCGTGTTTAGTACTTTTGTTATTATCATTTTAGAGAATCAGAATAGACTTCGATAACTTCGTTTGATTGATCAATCACGACTCCATTTCGTGACAGTAGGTTGCTATGGCCAAACAGGTAGCGAGCGAACAAACGCAGGGAAATTTTATCTTGTCTTTGAATTTAAGGGTATTAATCGATGGGAGACAATTTGGAAAAGCTCTGCACTCGTGTTAGGCCGTATGAAGCTCTTAAATATCGATAGCAGGATTATTGACGTCAATATCGCATATATTTGATGTTGGATTGTTCTGGCGATCATTGACGATAAACATTAATTGCTTCGGTAAGAGTAAAACTTAAGGAGGGCCATTGGTGTGTACGGAACTATCTTTGACTTCGGCCCACAGGACCATCTAGGAATACAAACATCAAATATCTCATGCGACAGATATCTCGGCAACATTGCGAGTCATTGGAAACAGAGGATTTGCCTTAGAGGCGAGGCGATTAACCACTGAGGGATAGAATGATCAGATCAGTGTCCCAACGTCGCTCAATACGCTCTACTAGAGTAGGCTACTTTACTAGATTGAATAGCTCGTTTTTATCAAGACTAACAGGAAATACGACTACTATGGGAATTTAGGAATGATTAGCCGTCAATTTTAAGTCCATGTTCCTCAGAATATCTTATGATGAGATTTAAATTTGACTTTCGAGTAAAGGATTAAGACGCAACACCCCTAAGCAGTGTTTCCCAAAGATTTCCGTCGATTACCAAAGATTCTACAAAGAGGTTGAGCCACACACTTTTTTAATCCAAGGCTTAGTCCTCTGTCTGCATCAAAGTGTGAGAGGACGAACGTTATTGTCGTCGTACCCAAGCACTGCCACAAAATCATAAATTTTTTCCAGGAAAGATTACTTTGGCAGTAGTGTGCCGATATAAAATGTATCAATATCATCAACTTAATCAAGTAATTATGTGGCCTTGTCTAATGCGAAAGTCAGAATAATTTTTGAGGTTCACCAACATGCAATGCTAGGCCCATAGGCCAGCCCATCCAATCAATATCGGGGAAAACTTATTACAGTTTTACGCAATCCTGTTGAGACTTCAGATTAAATTTGACTTGACCACTAAAAAGATTGTCTCCTTACCGTCTGGTAGCATTTTCAGGGCATATTTTGCCAGCTTATCTACGCTTTCATTTTCTCGGATCCTCAAAGTTTCTGGGATTAACTCTAGCTGAACAGTAATGGTTTCCACTGTATCATTTACGCAGCTGCGACAGCTCTGATTTGGTAGTAACGTTCTAGATTATCAGAGGAGGTTTGAATGCTATGAGAGGAGAGAGAGAGGTATTTTTATTGTACTATTTAAGTCTTTGACTATCCAGCGCATTGGGCTCCTTTCTAACCCGGGATACATCTTGGAAAGTGCTCCTATCCTCCTTTGTTACTTGAGGGATCATTGATATATTGCCCGTGATGAATGGCCATTCAGCTCAGTGTTTACCCATAGAATTCGGTCACCTTTTCCACGGAACCTTCTACCCAAAAAAAATGGTAGCAATCGGAGCTGCATTTGCGGGAAAAAGTCTCAAAAATCTGCAGCCCCAGCCAGGCCAGGCCTAGACACCGGGACCACACGAGATGCGCACATTTATCTAAGCCTCTCTTCGTTGTAAGATTGGAGGCCACCTTAATCCAATCCGCAATCTCCGTATCGGGTGCTGGGTACGCTCCGGAAACTCATAGGACGGCTTTTCCTCCATGATCAAGGGTTGATGATGAAAAGGGCTCTGACCCTACCATCTGATCTGATTGTGGTTGGCTCCATAATAATGGTGATATGGAAATGTGTAGAGGGACGAAGACGATACAAATCGCGAAAGCGATTGGGAATCCTCATCGAAATGAGGACTTTGATTCTCAATCGCAGCTCTGCAGACTCTCCAGTGAGAGCTGGAGGTTCGTAGGGGATACCATTGGCAGGTGATTAGTTTTATCCTCCTAGCCTATTACCTTGAATTATACAATTCAATCAATCACTCGTGAGCATGGGTAGTTATTCCCCAGTGTATGCTTGAAAGAATTTATTAATTCAGAATCACCAATATCCTTTCCATCGAGGTTGGATGAAGAGGCGTGTTGGGGCTCATACTCGTGTGCGGAAATCCTCCATTGTGTTTATTTGGAGGGACTAATCGTAAGATGGACACGTTAATTACATCTCTCAATCGGGCCCAAGGTTGATATGTGATTCTTTCTTCCGACGGAACCATATCGACAGCGAGGAGGGACTGAGTTTTGACACTGTGAGAGCATTTCACGCTCTGATTCATAGAGGGCATCGCTTACAAGTGTTTATTGCCCGTCTTTGAATCCACCACATATTTGTATAACAAGAGAGGAAGCGACAGATAACCCAGAACAGCCTTTGGAAATTCTCGAGGGTTCCCGAGAGAGCTCATTCCGCCTGCTCGTGTCAAACTGAGAGTACGTAAGAGGCTTTCTGCCGGACGTCGGACATGGCTTGCGACAAAATTTGGACGCAGATATATTGCATCTACTTTCATGCTCTAACAATTGTGCCGAGCGAAAGTCTATGATTATGCTGTGTCTAAGACCGATAATTTCAGCTCACCTTATAAGGGAATCAACGGTACATTTACTTCACATAGAAAATAGGATACAAATTGTTATAGACGGTAAAATGAGTGAGGTGTGAATCATCGCGGTATTGACTCTAGTTTTTCAAAACTGGGGAAAAGCATCATTAAATTTGGAAATGGATACATAGAGACGGGGGAGGCCTAACATTGTGACTAATTTATCGAGCTATGTCTAGATCTGGAGACTTTTTCTTGAGTTACTATCTCATTGATAAAAGAGTATTTCGTGATGAGAGTTGATGAGCGGAACTATTCTACCCTTTGATATGGTTGAAAGAATGAGCTGGACCGTCAAATGCGAGATGCGGACTTTATGACTTTATATCAATAATAACTGATTTGCCCTAGATATGAGTAACAACGGGTAAGACGGCTAGATGTGCATTCGTATGAGATGTAGATTGATACTAAAATAAAGGTCGTACTAAGTAAGGGAATATAGGGTACTACACGATAACCTTCCTCCTGACAAGAGGGTGATGAGTCGGTCGGTCTCTGCTAATCTTCTGACCAGAGTTTAAATCATGTGGGTTGCAAAAGCCTCTAAAACACCTGTTCATATTTTTTGCTTATGCTGTAATAAAAACTAAGGCTAGACTCATTGAGAATAATTTGATACTAATTATATCAATTAATGTATAACAGAAACAAACGTGAACAAGTTATCTGAGTCCTGCAGCCGCATACAAAGGAAATACTCGCAAGATTTGGGATTGAATTATTGATAAATCTCGGTACCATATTCAGGTCAAGAAGTCAGACTTCACTAGTGATCTAAGGCTAAAATCAAGATCAAAGTTCGTGTGATGAAAGCTACAAATTCGTGAGAAATTTCCAAATGTGACAAAAATTTGACCAGAATCATTGCAAGCTCAGGCCTTTGTTATTTTAAGTTGGCCAAGTCTTTAGTTGAGCTGACATTCCTGTAGACACAGGGTCCCATTGGCAGCTTACTGCTTCAATGAGATGTCTCTGACTCGACTCGAGAAGCAGCTGCTGCAGACATGTTTGCCATTTAATCCATGGTTATACATGGAGATATTTAGTTCGTCCTGCAAAACTTTAATAGATCAAGGAGCGCCACGAAGCTTTTGTAACTGACTCATAAATCCAAACCCATTTTGAAAATTACTCTCGCCAATCTCAGAATGAGATTCAACCATTTTTTTTTCAATCCGATGTTGACGCGAGTCATGTTCTACATTTCGAAGTAATTGTCTGTGCTTCTCCTCAACCATTTTGGCAAGACTCTCGACAAATTTACCTCTAGCTCGCTCCTCTGAAGTACCCTTCCACACAGTGGCCAATTCTTTGAGTTCCTCAACTCGCTTGGTGGCCGCCTCAATATCGTCGATCGGATCACCGCGATTCAGTAAGGTGGAGATTTCATTTCGAAGATTCTTTAAATCTTGTTGTCCTTTTTCTTCTATACTGTAGGCCTCGGAGCCGGACTCTGGCGCCGAGAGGGAGATGAAAGATGAGGCAACTGAGACTTCCGAAGGTGGTAAAGTCCAAGCCATAGCCTCTCCAAACGTCTTGATGACCATCTCTAGTCGCGTGCGAACGAGAGTTAGAGTGCGGAGCCGCTCTATGAAGGGTACTTCGGCCGTGCTAAGAGAGCTTTTTTCGGACGAAGCTACTTGCACGATAGTTGTTTGCATGCATGTCGCATCTTGTTCTGTCTCCAAATCTTTCCCTGCGACATTCTGTGACTCTGTTTCTAAGCCAGCCGGGACAAACTTAACGATATCATCATGTAGAGTATCGGTGAGATTTTCTGAAAGCAGAAGAGTCTCACCTCGAAGTACCTCGACCTCATATGCTAGTCTGCTACCGTTTCGAAGTATCTCATCGGTGAGTTGTGTGAGAGTCGTAGTTAGTCTCGTTGTATGAGCGCTGAGCTGGGAGATGAGCGTCTGTGCTTGAGTATATAGTTGTGCCAGATTGACACCATCTCTTGTACCAGCCGGCGCTGTACCGACGGTATTTAGAGAGGGTAACTTGGAATTCAGGTATTCAGCTGGGTCGTAAGAAGCCTGTAGAAAGGGCTGAAGAAACGGATCAGCGACATGTGCAGACTTTGGAGCATTTGCCTCATCTGAAATTTCACGCTGATGCATTTCTTATTTGCGTCGAACAGGCCCTGTCGAATGCGGAATACCTGGTTTGCATTCGCATTCCTCAGTAGATGATTATTGGAAGCAATGGATGCCTGATTATCGTCAAATTCGGTTGGCTTACACTAGTCCTTATTCGGACTAATCTCTCGTGCTTACACTACACTATGTTTATGGAGCTCGACTTTACACCCAAGAGAAGTACTCGAATTCTACAGTCCAAGCTGTCCATGTGGCTACCAATCGCAGTATCCTAAGCATATAATCATGTCCTGCTCTCGATGTTCAAATGGAAGAGGAGAGATTTGGAAAAATCCAAAGATCAGTTCTACGAAGCTATGAAAAATAGTCCTGGCAACATCAAATTAATAACACAGTGGATCCTAAATCATGGTCAGATAGAGCAATTCCAGATGACAAAGGCGGTCAAAATTTTGCTGAGGGAAAGGAATAGGATAAGCAATTCTTGAGGTCGATAAAGATGATGCAGTTGGTTTACATGGATGGAAATGTAGTGTAACTGTGCTTCCTGAAGTATACAGTAGAAAAATACAAACAACAAATAGAAAAGTTTGAGGGGTTTTCACCCGAAGGTTTCCTCCCATGTCAATCAGAAAGTATGATAGACATCTGCATGGACCTTAAGGGCGCCAAAATAGGATAATCAAATCGAATCAAATACACTATCTCTTTTTCTCATCGTAACAGACAACCCCATTCTAAGACTTGATAGCACATGTGAGTTCTTTTTGTTCACCGGTAAAGGATTCTTATGCCAGGAGTAAAGCACATTCTATGCTTATTGTATTTCTACTCTCAAAGAGTAACACTCATCACAAGTCCCCATATTATCATGCACCAAGAGGAGCCCTTTGCCTCCATCATCTACCCTCCTTAGCCAACGAAACTATGGCAACTGGTAAGTGCATTGTAGATGGGAAAAATCGCAAAAACTACAGTTTGCGAGGTTCTCCTAATACCAACTCGAGGACTAAATGCAAAGACGTAGCTACTCTTTTGAGGCTTACGTACAGGCTGGAAAGCCAAGCGCTACTAACTTGTATGTATCTAAGAGAGTCACTCTTTGCCTCCCTGGGCCCCTCGCAAATCCTTCCATCGTGCGCACTTCAGGAAAAGCTGGGAGTTGTGCTGAAACGCCTGGAAAGTCTCGACAAGGTGTTTGTGCCGTAAAGTAGCATAGTATAACTCTCATGAGGCATTTAAAGCGGTGGAAGATATCGTAGACTTACTGAGCATTGAAGTCCAACTGGCTAGTATTAGTATCAATCTTGACCCTGTAGGCTCGACAGAGGGAGCTAGGAGTTCGTAGGGCACACTACGGAGAGGTGATGAGTTTCATCCTTTGTAGTCCACGGAAATTAATTGATTTAGATTCATGTCTTTACTGAGTCTTAGACTGTAAAAGATTACTTGGAGATCAAACTAATCAGTTCTTTAATTTAGGGTTGAATTTTCATCAGAAATATCACTATTCGATGGAGTGAAAGGCCATGATTCCTTTTGTTCCTTTTCTATCTGCATATGATAGGAAAAGTTGAAGATTATATATTCAAATTTGTAGGAAAGAAAGGCCGGATGCGCAAGATCTGTTATTATATTGTCCTAAATTCAGAGAAAAAAGAAACAGGCATTTACAGAGCATAGAGCCAAGAACACTTACAGTATTATTTCGAACAAAAATAGGAAAGGAAGCTTTTCTTAAATATTTGGACACATCCAAGTGCATGATAGCACACAAAGGATGTTAAAATAGGAAACACCAATTGAAAATTAACAGGTCATTGAGTAAATTATATGTAAGGAAGGAGTTTGGGGGATATAAATAATGTAAATAATGTGTCATAGCTAGATAGCTGAACACAATATGATGAAGAAAAAAAGGCCATGAGTCTAGGTTTCTCTCCCTCGCGTATATCGCTCTATAGGGATACTTGAGCCCAGTTGGTCAGAGGGCTTGCTAAGTTTTTAATGTAAACTAGCACACCATTAAAGACAACATTCTTGTCGTAGGTTATATCCGTTAGCACTGCTTTAGAAGTTTCCAGTGAGGACTTGCACCATCTCCTTAACAGTACATACCACCAAAGAGAACCCCCAGGACCTATCATCACCCTAGCATGCTCGAATGAATTAATTCCTCCAGAGTAATGCGTGAAACTTATCCCATCAGCCAACTTGGAAACCTCCATACCCAACCCTCTTTATTGGTGAGTGAAAACTAAATACCTTTCGGTGATGTGATTTAGGAACTTGTGAGTTGAATGACCAGCTTGAGTCGAGTTCTAGTAAGACTTCAAAATATAAAAAGGTGGCTTACGAGCTATTGGCTCTAGCCTTACTACATCAATTGTCGCTCTCTACAAGCCAGGTTTCAAACAGTGCTCACAGAGTCTGCTAACATGGCCTTAACGGCCAGCTTTTGATCGATCACATTTCCCTTCGGCCCAGTCCTTGGCCTTCAAATATGCACCTACAACTCTATGACTACCTGCAGAAACTCATACATTGCCACGGACCAACCAGTTAGGCAAACCTCAGGGAGGAACTACACAAGTAACAGGATGGACAGGTAAGATTTAGCTAACACTGTATACATGGTAGAATACGACAAATACTCAGAATCCGCGATCAAGATTCACAAAGAAGAAAATAGGCTGACTAAGATCCTATGCGAAACAGCAAACGCCATTACAGACAAATTTATGGCTAGATGGTGCAATGGTACAACAACCGGGCCGGTCTCTTGACTTGAGTCTGGACATCCCGAACGCTTATCTTACTCGAGGCAGGAGATCGCTAGATCGATTCCAGGAAAGATGGCCCATTGATATCGCACTGGTTGTGTACAGCATACCAAATCATGCATAGAAAATCGTAGACTTTTAAATTTTCTTTTGCTAGTTACCCACGGGCGAAGGTCGACCATTGACGTACGCAAACACACCTCAGTGGCACTTGCAAAAGAAATTAAGTGTATGAGCGCCTCTGAATTCAGGAAAGTCTCCAACTTTTACTCAAAGCACCGGTCACATGTCATATTTAGACAGCTGCATACACATTAGATAATTTCAAAAGACGTCGTCCCCATATGTCTTCAATCGAGTATGCACTTAAGGGTGCAGATACCCCATCATCACCTCCGCTTTCCGCCCACCCAAGCAAAGGTCGACTTTGGGTCTGTAACTGCAAGGAAAAGCTACCTATGGCTGCTGGGTGTGAAGCTCTTTCACTGTAGATACCAGGATTAAGTCCAGTGAGGCAGTAACACTTTTGAAGCATTTACGGGCACAGGACATCCGTGCGCCATAACCCTACGTATTCTGAAAATGAAATTCTTTCTGCCAACTCCCACTCAACACCTGCCATCATTCGTCTCACAGGACAGCCAGAGGACTGTAGTGGGATTATCTAACAGCTTTAGTCGAGAACTTCAATTTGAAGGTATCCTGTTACAGCGTCTAAGCACGATGTGGAAATGAAGTTATTGAGGATCTTATGCAATGTAGAGTCAGTATTAGCTGATAAGGCAGGAAGCCAGAAGAGACGCATGCCTTCGAGTGTCTGCTTCTAATTTTCTCAAGGGCGGAGGGTCTTTTGCTTTGATTTAGCCGGCTTGCTGTTCACCTTGTATTGGATATCACGTATAAGGGGATGACGAGAGCTTTTCTACCGATCGCGCTAGCTCTCATTAAATATCCGCCCACTTGCCCAACTCCATTGACATTTTGATGGTCGTGGGAGTTATCTAAAGCGTACCCATAATGGGTGAGAGGTCTAGTCAGCTCAAAGTTCAAATTATTACACAGTGATGCATCTGCAGATGTTAATGTTGGAATAATGACCCAATAAGGAACTGATTAGGTAGATACCCAAACAGTCTTTCAACTTCCGAGACTCAGTAGAGACTTAAAGTAAAATCAATCAAATGATAGCAGATTCTTTAATGATAGTTGAAGGTTTATGGGCGGTACCGCTAATAGACTATAAGCCTTTATTTCGACACAAATAAACGTCTTTTCGGCGTGGGTTTCTTCTCAAGGTTCACATTTGATAATGCAGATAATATTATCAACAAAAAATGCCTTCAATAATTATGATAATAGTTTATGAATTTATATGATACTTCCAAGTGAGGCATATATCTATTGGTGCAACCAATGAATAATTCGCAGCTAGCTATAGGTGATCCATAAGACTAAGAAGATTATAAGTTCTTTACCTTGTCCTAAGTATCGTCCATCTTCAACCAGCAACAGATTATCAAACCAGAGGTTATTAATTAATTATTTATAGCCTATTATTTTGAATGATTCCCCACAAGTATTGAACTTTTCTACTAAACATAAATTATAGACAATGGAATGATACAAGAATTGATCGATTCACAAGAAATACAATTTCAGTCCAAATAATTTCAACCCGATCTTTGTATATAAGCTACCAAAGTTTATTCGGGCTTGTTCAAGTCCCTTTTCAGGCAGGTTTCTGTGATGCATCGAATCCGAATCAAAATTCTTGTTTAAAACTGCAGAATTGTGCATCACAGGAGTGAGATCCTTATCCACTTCAAAGATTTGTCCTTCACTTTAGATGTTAGGCTAATAGGAGGTCTTAAGTTTTCGAAGTTCCTGCTACCTATAGAAATCTCTGGCACGATCATTAATAATTTTCATGGCTCCATGGCGTGATATTGAAGTGAAGTATCTGATCAAGGTAAAGTTTGGCGAATCTCGTGAAAAGTTATATTAATCTTTGTAGGTGCTAGGATGTGCATGAGTCGAGCCTTGATGGTTTAAATTCTGGATGGTCTCTTTGTGGTCACTAATTGATATCCTTAGTCTTCTCATAAATAGGACAAATACATAACAGTCTTGTCGACTTAAATCTCGTCGTGATACGCTGTTTTTCAGAATCTTTAAGCGTGATTAACATTCTGACACAGAATTTCATGCCTATTTATACTTGTCATACTAAACCGGACGTGAGCTATCTATCGAGACGAGACCTGATAATCTCGAATACAATGTCCATTGGCTTGATTAACTCTTGGCGCTTTCGATTGGCTTTCGGGTTCAATTTCTCTAGACAATGTGGCTGAGAGTATGTGTTCTGGGGGCTGAAATGCTTGCCTACAATCTTCAATTGAAGTCGTCTCAAATATTAAAACGCGGTGAGGGAATATCTGTTAACAAATACATGTCTTACAGAAGAAAATAAGATATTCCAATTTCTCCTCCCAATATATTACACGTTCGACATACATTATGTAATAAATCGCTCAATATTTTCCAAGACAAGCTGGTTACCTACCATATTTTCCGGTGTTATACTACAAATTTAGACAATATCGTCTCAAAATAAATGTTTTGGCCGTTCGTTTTGCGAAACTGAAGGAGAATTGCTGCTTTCTTCGTCTAAGGTCTGACGCGTTATGTTCTGGTTTAAAATATTGCTAGGAGTAGGGTTTCTTGATGAGTATCTGTGTTGTGGAGGGGGTCGTATTGGCTCTCCAGATCTTTCACTTGGTCTACGCCTGCCATAGGTCGGTTTTCGACAGAGAAGATTAGAGTTTATTCCAGTTGATTGCTTGCTGTTACTGCGCTGAACATTGTTTGGGATGTTCTCCGTCTCGCCCGGAATCCAAATGGCAGTGCTATCTTTTCTCATTGGATAATGGGGGGGTTCGGCAGTCTGAGGTCTCTCTGTAGACTCTGATTGGTCTTTGAACGCTAGATTTTCAGTGAATTTTAATGGATTAGGAATCAGACGTGATCTTTCCCTTTCATCCTCTGCTTTTCTTCTCGCTTCAGCCGCCCAATCATCCGTCACAGCCACCGTGTATCCTGGATTGCTAGGTCCACCTAAAGCATCCGAAACGCCTCCTGGGCCGTAGATCGGTATCTTGCGGAGAGCAAGAACGAGCGCACACATAAATTTGCTGCGGCGAGCAGCACGAACGGTTTCATTATGCCAGTTTGATTTGTGACGAACTTCTGCCCTGATAGTGAGTTTGTCCATCGAGTTGACACTTGTTGTTTCTATGATGACGTCTGGCTGGAAATCGCGAGAATTGTCGGGATGGCGTACAAATGCCTCCATTGTTGTGCGTAGAATTTCAATATCCTCGAGAGATGTGTCAAAGGATATAAAGAGCTCAAGCTGTTCTTTCATAGCCTTTGAACGACTTGTATTCTCGATCCACAATGTGTTCAAGACAATGTTAGGAGCCTGTACCATTTTCATGCTGTCAATACGTTTGAATACAGTAAATAGTAAAGAAATCTGTTCCACTACGAGAGAAATATCGTTTATTTCACACCGGTCTCCAACATCGTACGGGTGCTTAACGAAGAGAAATATACAGGAGCCAAGGAACTCTTGAGTGGTGGCGGCGAAAACAAATGAAAGCGACAAAAGAGTTGTTCCGGCTGTAGCAAGTGTGGTAACGAAAGAAGTGTGTTGGAAAGCCACTGAGGGTTTAAGTTAATAAAAATATGAGTGGAAAGTGACGAAGACCAACCGTATATAAAAACAACCACGACGATAAGGATAGTAACGAGGACCTGATCCAAGACGCCAATAGCTTGTCCTACATCTCGCATACTGGCGGTGATAGCCTTGCTATCCCTTCCAATGTCTACTACCTTGGTAATCATTTCGTCAAGCGAAATATCACCATTTCCATCGGTATCGAGAACAGCAAAGCATTCCTCTGCTTTGTCACGCCTAGATTGCCCAAGTACTTCTTTAATATCGTCTAGGTATAGGGAGTCGTGATCTTCTACCACAAATGACATCCACAATCGTCGAGCTAGTGCTTCTGAAGACTTAGTCTTTTCCAAAGCCTCATTCACCACATTTTGTGCCGAGTTTACATTGAACACTTGTTTACCCGTGATCTCAGAGGCCATATTTCCAAAAGCAGAAGTTACTTTGTCGCCTATTCTTCCAATCTCCCCGACAAGACGCAAGGGCGAAGCCGATGTCGGGCGACTCTGTTTTACTTTTTCTAGTTTAGCTTTGATTGGTGCGTTGATTATGTAGTCTTCTTGCCGAAATTCCTCACAGTATGTAGGAAATAGTGTGCGACTAGCTTCATATAGATAGCTAAGTAAACGAATGGAGTTTTTGCTTTCTTTTATTCGGTTGTAAAAAGAGCGACGATGATAATTGAAACTGATTAGCTGCACAAACATTTTTTCGGCGAGATACAACATCGAGGCCAGAAGGGATGAGAAAAGTATATTCATGATAATAACAAGCCAGTGTTTCTGGGTTGGTTCTTTCCTCGGCAAAGAGATGATAAAAACCTTGAAAATTATTAGACTTGCCAGAGTCCATCCTACTAAGCTGAGCTGGATCTCCACTGCATGAAGTATTGCCGCATATTTTCTGGTTCCTGAACTTATGACACCACAAAGAGTAACGAAAACACGGGGTACCGCCTTTGCAAGAAGCTTGCTAATCCAAAGAGATAGCCAAACGATTTCGACCCATGCCCACACAAGATATACTGGAACATCTGACCGGTCAACCCTATCGTGAGGCCTAAAGATGGCATAAATGGCGATTGGTATCGCCAATAATAAGGCTATTGGGAGCACATAGACCAAGTACCGCGTAATTACGGAGAAGTTAACAATTTTATCATAAATTCTACCCAAATGATTGAGCACAACTTCTTCGCCATCTGTCTCAACATGCATCGGTCTAGCACCGAAGTTTTCGGCCTTGCGCCGACCTGAATAGTGCGACTTTTCTTTATCATTGTACGAGTCTTGCTGATCAAAATCATTAAGGGTTGATTCGCCGGCCTTGCGCGCTCCCATTGAGGAGGCTGGGGTTACGATCCGTGTAAGGGGAATGATGGCCTCATTTTCGTATGCCATGTTGAATGAAGGTGAATGGCGTGGTAAAAGAATGCGTGATAACGAACGTTTGTCGATAATAATTTCTATTGCTCTTTCTGAGTATGTAACTTTCGGAACGCTTGATAGCGTGTAGCCAAGCTCAGGCTTCCATAGCAGTCATCAGTTAAGGTTATTATTATGAATTTCTGGCTTCAGAATGAGTGTCGGGCGTAGAGTCAGACGACAGCCAATCATCAACTGCCTTAAATTAGTCGTGGAAGAGCCGGGAAACGCGGGTCCTTCCACCTATTCAAGGGGAGAGAGTTGACGTACAGAAATTCAAAAGGATGAAATTGATATGTGTAGGCAGGGCTGATCATCCTATAATTATGGAATCTCTGATTTGAGTGACGTCATTACGTCGACTTCTCTGCCCGATAAATTAAGGTTCTAATTATTGCACAAGCTTCAAAAACACAAGGGGCAGAAGGAGATGGAAAGTTGTTCGCCGAGATGCGATCGGACTGCTTACAAGCTCTTTACCAGCTATAGTGGTAAGCTTGTCACTCCCAATGAAGCGTACCGACAAATTTCAGCAGCCCCGGCCATTGCAGCCAACTTCATATGCACAGGTTGGGGCATTTGGTGTCGTTGTCTCGGATAACACTTCCTTTTGAAGATCCCGGACAATTAGATATTATCCCGAAAGTGGCCTATTATAAGATTTTCATGCCAGCTGCGCTAAGGCCGGGTAATGTCTGTCCGTCAACTACCAACGTCAGCTTACACCAATCTACAATCTCCCAGCCAGCATAGCACCTACACTACGGTGAAACTAGCAAACCTAATGCGTGTTTGTTAAGGGCTGGGTGTAAATCTTATGCAAGTCTGCAAAGTCATCGTCATCCATCGATTAGTTGGTAACAATCAATCTTCAATAGCAAAGACTACAGAAACACTCTACACTCAATCTACGCACAAAATTTGATAGTCCGAAAGATCAAGTGCCCAAACTGCACACATTACCGACTGCCTTCGTTTTAATGAGAATTATGAGGAAATAATATGTCCTACGCAAGTCAGCTCAACAACGAAAACTTATTACGAAATAGCTGCTTTGATTTTTCTTAATGTCACACTAATATCTACAGTGAACCTTTCTGTGTGTTTCATCTGTAGAAGAAAATGGTTCCTACATGTGAAGTATTCAACATTCAAATTCTGTTGATCTCTCATTACCCTAGGGTGGCCGAGAAGCCTATTCTTACGAATCCAAAGATTCTGTTCACTTCTCGCGCTCACTAACAACCTACTGTGGTCAGATAATCTTGCGGCATTACATCAAAGCTGGTGCTCTAAACACAATCGAGAAAACCTAGTCACTTATCCCATCCCAAGCATGAGACCACCGATTAAAGACTAGAAATTCTGCACCAAATTTCTCGCAGTAATTGTGTGCAGGATGACGGAGGCATGCTTAGACAACCGAAGATCTTGGAACTTATTTTAGTGGACACTCATGGACAAGGGTCTACTATTTTAGGTAAACAAATATAGTTCGCGGTGATATTCGTAAATGAATATGAGGCCTTGGGTGTCTCTATTGTTGTGACACTCGCACAGCACTTAAACAAGACACAGGATCTATGTAATTTTTAAATGACTGTATATATTATAAAACTCTATGCAAAGTTACTTCTTGCCGATACGCTGCAATCGAGATAAACTAACTTTTCGAGCCCTATGACAGGGCAGGTTGTCCAAAGATGGGACTGTATAGCGTTACACTTATCATCATGCTTGATGTCCACACCCATTTCTGTCGGCAGAATCTGGGGTACCAACTGCCGCCCGCCAATCACGATTTTTGGACGTCGCCTGTGGCACAAGCAGAAATCGGTCCTTTGTGTAGTCGTCAACAGGGGTTGATCTTCGCCTACGGAATACGACTAGTTCAACCTGATCCTTCACAACGCTGGCCTGTCAATGCATAGAGCACCAAGACCGGACACTAATCAGCGATATTTTTTACCAATCTGGCATCGAAATATTCTACGGAGCTCATGATTCAGTAACGGGCTAGAACACTCATCATGGTAATCCATGGTGCAATGACTCAGGACTTCCCAGCTCTCAGATTATCCGCTTGCTGCAAGACCAGCACAAACCAATACCAAGCGTCCTCTACGAGTACGAGCCGCTATTCATTCCTTCAATTGGCCACAAGCCTCAACGGCCAAATGACCGAACTCTGTTGTCTCATGCGAAGCGCTCGAGACTCAGTGGGCACGCGCGGGGTCATTCAGATCACGATGTACAAATCTAGATGTGGCTATGTTCGGGAATATGAATATTGCGCGAGTCCCATCGGAGTCCAAGACTGCGGACTCTGACCCGGAAGCGAGGCTGCAGCCTCGCCGAATTGACGGACCTCGCGAGAAATGCGAGGGATTGTAGATTCGATCTTACTGGGGGTATGTATGGGTGCTGCTCCGGTGGAAATACAAATGTCAACGTGGTTGAGGGTTGATTTGGCTCATGTTGCACGGGGAGAATTTTCATAGTCTAGTGATCCTGTTCCGGATAAGTCGTGCCCCGACAAGATCTACTTTGAGTTTTTGTCCATTGGCCGGAGTCACGAAACACCCAGGTCAAATCCATTCCATAAACATCTGACCGGCTAGAAAGTACTCCCATATTCATGAGGAAGAGTTTGGGCAGGTTTTTATTGCGATACTTCGACCCATGACCGTTTGGCACGTTGACCTACTCTTACTTACCCACGCCATACCTCGCACATTTCTTTAAATCATTTTGCAGATGATCCAGCCTGTGCTCACCATACTACACCTTGACGCCTACGACTGGAAAATTTATTCATTACTGTTAAGCTCAGCTACGTAGTGTGGTAGATCTAGTGTCTGGCGCATGAAAGAGATCCAGACTCTATCTAACGGCATTACAAGTAGTACTATGTGCAGTATTGTATTTTATTGTATTGATGATTTTAGGTCCTAAGCTATGCTCATATCTCCTAGGAGTCAAGGACCGGTGTACAGGGCCGAAATCATGCTTCCCACATGCCGAAGTCGGTCTCACTGCGTGAACCACTACACAACCAGTAGCTAGTTGAAAGAGAGAAAATTAAAAACTCCCGAAAACTCCCAAAACCAAAATTCCAAATCCAATAACCCTATCTGTGGTTGGAAAATGACACTCCTCGTCTCGTCTTCCTACCGGTCATGCTTTGTGCTATGACCTAGTTAACTCCGTCTCCGCTGAGAGCTGGAGATGGACTCGCAGGTGAGCCCCCAAAGCAGCTGGTTTCCTGCGAAAACTTTGTAAAGTTCTCGAGGCACTTAGGCCCGAAAAGCTTGTGGGCAGAGTCGCAATGTGACATTGTCCCTCGGAGTCGACGCGTCTGGCGTGCGTGCAGTCGATAGTGAATGAAGTGGAGAGGTGATATTTCCTCTCCACACGCACACTCCATTGAATCGGCGATGACATGTCGCAAAGTTTCCGTGGCCCGTACGGACTGCGATCAGTTCACGGAGTAGCCGTCGGGAAAGTGCCTGCTCGCGTGGCTTGCATCGGCGCATGAGAAGACCCAGATTTCGATACCTAGGTGGACATGCTTCTTTCCACCATTCGTCGAGAATCTTTTGTCGTTTCCGGCTCATTTGCCGACAAACATACGCTAACGTGACAGGGCTAGGCTGGCTCTCTCTGCTTGGCAGTTGCCGGAGGCCGTAGCGAGCAGCTCTATCGGCCTCTTCGTTTCCCTGTATCCCAGAGTGGGCCGGTATCCACTTCACCGAGACTCGAGCCTTTTATGATAGCGCTCTACATTGGCGTACATCTTCGAGGCTTGTTGCGGCGGCTCCCGTCGACAGTGACTTCACTGCAGACTGACTATCCGTCAACACATTGATCCGCTGGCTGCCGTCACTTCCCCCGTTCTCCCTCTCCAACAATCCCAGCGCAGCTTCCAGGGCTTTTCTCGCCCCTACAATTTCCGCATCAAGCACTTCACCACTATGCTTGGTGCCACGTCCTTTCAACTGAATTTTTCCATCCCTCTTCAAGACGAATCCCCATGCTGAGCGACCATGCCCCTCCGATGATCCATCCGAGTAAGCACAAATATCTGTTGCTGTCACGCTATGAAAGAACCGAGCTAACTTGTCTTCCACCTCTATTCTTGAGCCGGAGCTCGAAAGATAGCGTGGCGGCGGCAATGGCTCGGCATCTTCCGCGTCCGGGAGTTGTCGGTAAGCCCGCTATACTCGTGGCATCTGGATCTCTAGATTCTTGTTGGTCCGAGCACATTCCTTGTACTTCTGTGTCCCATCATCTGGACCCACGGCGGCACGAGTCTAGAGCGGGTGGCGGTTACCTAGTGAGTGGAGCTGAGCCGAAAGCCGTTGTCGGTTCCCTTCCAGAACAATCTTCCCTGTTGGGATACGTCCTTCGCGGTGGAGAGCAAGATTCTGCGTCGTTCTCATTACCGGGAGGGCAGCGCGCAGTCCTGTTAAGATCGCCTTATCGATCATCTCGCAGAAAATGCTGGTTCGAGGTGTGATAATACCCCTTAATTAGAATGGTTCCGGAGATTGTAACAATGACATACCAAGTATGAGGATGAGGATGAGTTAGAGTTATGATGAATTTTTTTAATGTACGACGAAGTCTACTGATGTTTAATGGATAGTTAATTGTAAAGAAATTTCTATAATTCTACATGTGTGGCGAGAAGTCCCTCTATATACATGAAAGCGGGGTTTTCCGCACACTAGTGTAAACTCCAACATACTTCCTTATCTAACCTAAATGGGAAAGTTGTTGGAGATCCTGAAGCCAATGCATGTTGTCAGGCATCTATTGGCTAGTTACTATTCATGCCAGTGAGTGATGATATGGGTTAATTATATCTCATGACGCCAGTGCATATTATTCTAATATGTACTATTTGTCTACTGCAGTCATGTTGCTGCCTTAATTACAACACCCTTTGGGTTGGACATTTGAGGCCAGGCCACCAAACATCTGCTCCAAAAGTTGCTATGGGGACAATGCATGTGTCCACTGCTCGCACCAGTATCTCAGGAGCGGCTCCTCGATACACTGAGTTGAAGCGGCGCATACGCTGGGCAACTTCCAGGGCTTTGCCACACCATGTCGTGACATGATGTTTGAAGTCCAGTTGCGGGACTAGGTGTACTCCAAAACAGCGTATTTGTTCTGCTGGATCCATAGCCGAGCCGTTCACGCAAATATCCACTGGCTTCTTGCGTTTTCGTCCGGGAAAATGGACTACCTCCAACTTGTTAGTATCGAAGGAGACTGCGTTCTTACTCGCCCACTCTGGAAGATAATCCACTTTCTTCTGTATTGAAGCGGCCGACTCGGTAATGTTGCGCCCAAATCCTAGTATCCCGACGTCGTCAGCGTAGCTGAACCTCATTGATGCATTGCCACTTCGCATAGGCTCTACCATGTACATAAGGAAGAGAAGTGGCGATATTGGCGATCCATGCGGAACCCCACAAGCCAGCTCTTTCTACCTGGTTACCCCTCCGGAGTATCGGACTTGCACCTCTCGTTGTGCAAGAAATGATGTCGTCCATCGGGGAATTGAGTCCGGCCATCCCTGCTCTTGCATCCTCCTCATCGAACGGTTGTGGAGTACAGCATCGTACGCGCCTTGGACATCGAGAGTCGTGAATGTGGCCGCCCATCACTGGGTGCTTACCTCTTCGATTTCCTGGACTACGCAGGTGACAAGGTCGTTTGCCGATTTTTTCGGGAGCGCACTGAATTTTTGGTGTTCCACCACGTCGAGCACAACCGCCAGATGGGCCATACGCTTTGCTAAGAGTCGTTCCAGTCCCTTAACTAAGCATGACAAAAGAGCAATCAGTCTCCAGCCTTTGACCGTCGTTGGATCTCAGTTCGTCTTACGGAGGAGCACCACTTCAGCCAGCTTAAAATAGGATGGGTGGGTGCTGAATCTGATGCAGGCGCGGAAGAGAGTGCCAATAAATGGTCCAATCGTCTTCCAACAGATTTGCAAAAGCTCCACAGAGATCCCGTCTGCTCCAGGCGCTGTGTTGGCGCAGCCTGTGGTGCACAGGCGGATCTCCTTATCCGACACATGGTCATTCCAAGTGATTCGGTTCGTGCTCGGCGCATCAAGTGGCGGTAAGTCGTCCGTCGCTTAGTGCCGTGCCAAAAAAAAGCATCTCGGAGTATCGCTGCACGCTCAGCTGGGTCGGAGTACACCTTCCCTCCATGGTTAAATGGAGGAGGGGTACTTGCCAGCCTTAGCTCGGCCGGCGCATCAGCTTGATAACGTCTGTCGATGTTGTGATCGCTTCGACTTGACGCGTCTAGTCCTCTTTTATTACCGCTCTGAGGGTTGAACGTATAAAAAGAATATACTGGTTCAACTAATTCCTAATAAGGGCTCGGGGAGCTTTGCTACATATATACTACAATAGTGGGTCTAATCATCATAAAGGACACATGATAATCCTGATTAGTAGGATTAGCCCTGTACTTCAACAGAACGCAGCTTCTTCGCATGAACCCATCGCTGTTCCGGAGTCACTGCTGCACGATATTCCGTATGAGTCAGCTTGTATTCTGGATTCCACAAAGGGGCATATTTGCCACGTCTTTTGTTCCTTCGTGTTCCTCCTGCTTTGATAGAGTTAGTAAGGCCGGAACAGAGATTCTTCGCGTACTCGTCCGCCTTGCAAATCGTGTCCAAGACCGGTGGCGGGTGCGTCAACTGTGTTAAAGTAATGGCGAACCCCGGAAAGTTTCCCCGCGATACCCTAATCTGCGAAAGCTCCTGGTCTCTTTTTCCGGATCCGGTGGGGACCCGTCCTTGAATCGGTAGATGGCCGCTGGTTACGCACTCGTTGCAATCCACCCATGCTTGGGCCCCGTTGATGTTGTTCAATACAAGTTCCAGTGTGTTACCGGCTCGATGCGTTGGCTCGCCCACAATCAGACAAGTGAGATTGTGGCGTTCCGCCCATCTCTTGATTTCAATTCCTTGTCCGCGTGGGCGGGTAACTTCTGGTTGCCACGCGCTGTGTACCGCGTTGAAGTCACCGGCTGCAACGGATTGTGGTGGTGGGTCCCAGCTGAGGAGTGATCTAATCGCTGTTGAGTTGTTTGGGTCTTTGTACACGTTGAGAAACGTGACTCCGTTTACCACAATCCAGCAGTAGTCCGCCGTCGGGGGATCGCAGGGAAAGATTTGAGTTACCGAAAGGTTTCTCCTGTTAATTAGTGTATAGGCCACTACCCTGGATCGAATATTTACGCCGCCATATAGTGTATGGCAGTCGAAACCAGGGTATGACTTAGTTTCCTTTGTGGCTTTGTTCCACGAAGACTCTTGTATTAACACTAAATCTAGGCCTAGCTCGTAAGCTCGGGAAAGCGTGATGTCGTTTGATTGGCCTCCCCTACCTACGTTGATCGACATAAAACTTATCGTAGGTGGAAGGCTAGAAGGGACCCGTGAGGGGCCCTTCAGGAGGACTCAACAGGATTCGTCGTTCCTATGGCCGCGGCGTCAGTCATCAGAACTTCGAACCTGTTGTTCGATTTTTCCGCTCCGGGCGAGGCTTGTGTCTGCCTGGCGGCCGCTTGAGCTGCTGCCTCAGCGCGACGGACAGCAGCTTTAGCCCTTGTCACTGCCGCTAGCTCGCGTTGGCTAGCCATGCGAATGGTGGCCGGTTGCTCTCTGCTTATCGGCCCAGACTTGATAGGGCGCACCAGGCAGACTCGACTGCAGGACCTGTGCGGTCCTCCATATTTACGAAATTTGGTATGCGCACGGCATTTGTCTGTCAAGTGCATTGTGGAGATGCAGTTCCAGCAAGCTAAGGAGCGAGAACACCCACGCGTTCCGTGGAACTGTAGGCAGCGTTTGCATTGCTACATGGCCTGTCGTGGTTTATGACGGACCTCGACGCCCGAGTCGTCGAACAGGCGGAACCCTATTCTTGGTTCCGCTCCCTTCTTGAAATTGGCGAGCCATGACTTGTATGGCGCGTCGGGGTGGTTTTTTCCGTGGGGCCGAACCTTGACTGGCACGGCCTTTGTGACTCAATGATCTCCTCGATCACCATCTCATCCGTTACTGGCACTCTTCCAAGGAGAGTGTGGATGGCGACCGGGACAGTCAAAATCCGGAGCGCCGCAAGGTCGGAGGCCTCCTCCAGTCTTCCTCCGATTTTGAGGGAAGATTCCGCCGCGTTCAGTAGGAACTGGCGAGATTCCTGGTCCTTCGCTTAGAGTGCGAAACCAGTTGGGACACGATAGACGTGCTCAATGGCTGAATGGGGCGCGTTGGTGAGCTGCGCCACAGCTTCTCTGATGCCGGCCGGCGAAAGATTTCGTCACTAGTGTTTTGAGTCCAGCCGGAGGAACAGTCGGTTTTCTGGCGAGGATGAAAGGGTCGCCTTGGCCAATTTCTTGGTTGGCGGAGTCGGCTTTTTTGGGTGCGGCTAACCATCGCCGGCGTCGGCCGAGTGGGTAGCACTCTCCTGGCTACTGTTGCTTAGGTTGATGTAACCTGAGGCACCGCGACGGCAGGCCTTGCTGGCCTGGCGATCTATGACGGGGGGCCCGCTGCTGCTAGCCTGTTGGCCGGTGGGGCGGGGAGGGAGACTATTCGGCACTGGTGTAGTTCCAGTGCGTAGGAATTGGGCGAGGGCGTCTCTCAGACATGAGTTCATCGCGTCTAATTATTCCTTGTTATCAGTCGTTTTAATTGACAGTATAATGGATTCAAGGGTGTTCAACACCATCGAGCCTGGCGGAGGCGTTCGCAGCCCGCTTCCTTTCGGCTTCCGACAAAGCTTCGATTTCCTGCGGGTCTTGTTGTACCGTACCGGTGGAAGCACAACCAGCAGAGTGTTTGTCGCGCCCCGCCGTCCTTGGAGTCGAAGCAGGGGTGACGGAGGTCCGGAGGCATTTGCTGCCTCAGCATTAGTGGGTACTTGCGCTCCCCTCGATGTTGTTTGGGTTGGTTTCCGCGTTGCTATCGGAACCGCAATTTTTCGAGCCGCAACTCGTGCAGATTCGAACTTTGCGCCGAAACTACTTTCTCGACGACAATTGTGGTTGCGTTCGACGCCTTCTGGAGGCTTTCAACCCCTACATCTGCCCACCGCGAGTCCTTTAGACCCTTCTTGATCATGGCCTGAATTATGACTTCCACCTCCGACATCTTGGTATCAGTTTGGCCGCGTTCTTCCATCTGCGTGACAATATCGACTTCCATCGTGGGGAGATCGGTGGCGCTCAGTGTCAGTCCTCTTTCTTTCATTTTTTGATTGGCTATGTTTCTTGCTACTCGTAGCATATTCTTTAGCGCCTCTTGACGCGTTGGCTGGTCGTGTTTCTCTACTTTAAAGGTTAACATAGTTTTCGCCTTTTTCGCGGATTATGGGGGTACCGGTGCCATTTTAAAGGCTGAGTGGCGCGGTACCACGAGAGATTGATGAAGAGATGTACGATATGTGAATTTACGGGGTGAAATGGGTATACAGGGCAAAGTTTCATCAATTTCTCGAACTGTGTGCAGTGTAGGAGATGGGTTGTTGATGTAGGACAATTGGCCGAGTTGCTCAGTTGGGAGCAAACCTTGGTGCTCTGCAAACTGATTACGTGATCGGTCTGCAAGTGAGTAAACTAGGGGAAAAGAGACGAGGCTTCCCCAATCTGTAATATAATAATTATCATAGTAACTTCACTTCTGCATACAGGCAGAGGTATCGACCGAAACGATACAAAGATCTGGACCTATTCATGCGCTGCAAAAGACCACCGGAACTAGTTTTACCAAGATGGGCGTACCATAGTCTTATTGCGGCAAGAACAGGCCACGGGGACTACGCCGACTACCATCGATGTTTCAACCACGAACATGAAGATCTGAAATGCGTTGCGGCCGAGAGAAAAGGCCCTGGCATTTTCCAGAGTGCCGACCTGCTTTGCAACGTTGGAGAAGCTAAGAGAAATTGGCCCCACCTGGGGCCAGGGAAATGATAGGGGAGAAGGGATGGCAGAAGTTCATTCAATTCTTAACTACAAGCAGATGTTACAGTCTGCCGAAGAATGAACAGGGTGGGAGGTGACCACACTGAGATTGTTTCTGACCCGAGAGGAGATGGGTGTGGAAGATAGGGATTCGGCGCAGGGCACCGTAACTCAGACATATACTGTTCCTTTTGTTTCATTCTTTTCTTTTGTCGCTTCTGGCTTTAATACCCGTCATTTAGGTAGCAATGAGCTTTCAGAGTACGTTCCCCTGGGTGGGTATTCACGGATGAGGGTTGACTTGGGGTGAAGAAAAAGCCACCATGACTTCTTTTTTTTTTTTTAAATCATTTAATGTGTTTTCAGCTATCTAGCTATGACACATGACCGGTACTATGTATACATATAGGATGACTCTTTTGGCGTTAGAGACACTCATACTCTGGATTTCATTCGCAAATACCACTATGAGGTATGTTTGCTTACACAAACAGTCAACCCTCCTCCGTAAGTACCCATCAAAGGGAATTTAAAACCTTTGATTATCCAAGCATGCCTTCATCATCCATGCATACCAGCGCCGCGAGAAATGCAGTTTAGTCTTGCCGGATTCGAACCAGCGGTCTCCTGTCTCGGGTGGGATATGTGTCCTTGCTATCCAGACCTTACTTGAGAAACCGGCCAAGATGATGTACCACCGCACCATCCAACCACTGCGGTGTTTATAGTGTCGCCTGCACTCTCGCAACCGAAGCCTTGGCGCACGCACATAGCTCAATTCGAAAACTCGTTGTCAAAATTCTAAAATTCACGTCCGTCGAGATCGTTTCCACCATCTGCAGCAACTTATGAGCTTGTCCTAATCTCTCTCACGCCCATCCCAAAGAACTATCTCCCAGGTTTGTGCGCCACGCTTTGCTTCCTCCGTCGGGTATAAATATCGGCGTGGGCGTGTACGTGGTGGTGAATTGAGGCCAGAGAAAGTCGACGAGAGGTGTGATCATTGAAATAACGATGTACTAAGTCGTACTTGCAAACTTGATGAGGTTTTGGTTGTGATTGATCTCGTCAGGTGTGAAAATTTGATTAGGTGGAGAGTCTTGAATCATTGCCTCATGGGCCAACTTGTTCGGTATTGCGAAATTTGACTGATCTTGGCTCTGGGAGAATATTTCACTCCCAGGTTCGTAGAGGGCACCGCGTACAGGTGTCAGTCTTGCCCTCCCCACCATAACTTCGCAGTGGTACTTGCAAATGAAATCCGAGGCATGAGTGCTCTACCTGAAATTGAGTCATCTTTTCTGTACTTTTCTTTGATATTGTGTCATAGCTAGATAGCTGCATACGCAATTAAAATCTGATGCAAAAAAAAAAAAAAAAAAAAAAAAAGAGCTTTCAGAGCCCATCTACCCGTGTCACGTCTAAATAGATGTTAGGTTCTTCCTGTCACGTAAAAGATTTCAAATTCACTTCTGCATACAAACGAAGATATCTCTCCACAAACTATCTTAGCTGTTCCAGCGCAAATATACATCCCCAAATCATATACCAATCATAACAATTACAAAAGTATTCTCCTAACCCGACGTGCTATTCCTTTGACATATAGCGTCTACTTCTGTTTCCTCCAAAAACTTTAAAAATCTAGATATGATCCCCTTTTATTTGTGCCAATTCTAGTTACATTACTTTCATTTATAGCTAAGCTCTTGTCTTGTCTTATCTCCTTTCACGCCTTATTCTCCTCTTTCCTCCATCTTCGACAGTACAGCATTAGATATTAAAATTTTTGTCGCACCCACAGTCTCGTTTCTTTCTAAAATTAAAGATACGCAGTCGTGATGGCATGGTTTCATCTTGACTGAAAATACTGACGGACGAACGCTTATGGGACTTCAAAATTGTTCAACTACTAAGATTTAGCTTGAAAGTGCTCCAGGATGCATGTTTTACGAGAAGATACTATACTGTAAACCACTGAAAAGTTCTACCCGTGCTCTTTCGATTACAGTTCTAGAAATGTATGCTTGAGACGAAATTTACTTGAGTTATTGCCCTGTGTTCGTTGTTGCGTCTATCGCAGCTTCATATAATTATAAATTGCCCTAGATGCACACACTTTCCGCAGTGCCACTTGCCTCTATTGTTGCTTAACAGATCATTGATATAGATATATATTGTCTATGATGAATAGCCATTCAGCTCAGTGTTTACTCGTGGAAATCAGCAACCTTTTCCACAAAGCCTTCTATCTAACAGGACTTGATCCTCACTATCTATGAGAAAATAGTTTGAAGTTATAAGCATCAAATAAATCATATAAATTAGGATCTTATGTCGATTCTAGAAGTACTCCATAGTCATAGACTCAGTTAGGACTAAAATAAAATATAATCTAATCTAAAGCCTTCTACCCAAAAAAATAAAATGATAGCAATGGAAACTATGTGCGCGGGAAAAAAGTCTCAAATAACCTACATGCCCAGCCAGGCGAGGCCTAGACACCGGAACCACATGAGGTGCGCATATTCATCTATATCTCCCTTCTTTGTAACAGTCGAGGTCGACTTGGTCCAATCCACCATCTCCGTATCGGGGGCTGGGTACGCTCCGGAAACTCATCGGATAGCTTTTCCTCCATGATCAAGGGTAGGTGATGAAAGGGCTCTGGCTCTACCATCTGATCTGATCGTAGTTAGCCTCATAATAATGGTGATGGGGGGATGTGTTGAGAGACGAAGACGATACAAATCGCGAAAGCGAATGGGAATCATCATCGGAGTGAGAACAGTGTTACTCAATCTCGGCTCTGCAAACTGTACAGTAAAAGCTGGAGGTTCGTAGGATACAACATGGATAGGCTTTGAATTTTTGAACGGGTGACGAGAATGATATGAGGCTCCTACGAGGAGCTGCCAAGATCTAGAAATGTAACAATATTTGAAAGTGTAGAATTTTTGAATGACCCCATTGAACACGAGAGTAAAGACACGGATGATCTGGTCATTCAGGTGCGACATGGCTCATTGTACTAAAATGGCAGTTAGCCTGACCCAGCATCATCCTACTCGTGTACATTGTAATGAAGATCGCCTAGCACAGCTGATGATTAAAACAAAAATCATCTGGACCGGTCCCTCCTGTAGATTCTGGATAGGTTGACACATATCGCACTTGAGACAGGAGATGTTTGGTTCGGAAGCGGCAAATCTCAATTACATTTCTAGCGGTGTATGTGTTCGTGGCTAACAAATGCATGATTGGATAATCAAAGGTTTGAAGTTTCCCTTTGGTGGGTACTTACGGTGGAGTGTCGACTGTTAGTGCAAGCAAACATACCTCATAGTGGTATTTTCGAACGAAATACAGAGTATGAACGTCTCTAACGTCAAATGAGCCATCCATCATATAAACATAGCACCGGTCATGTGTCATGACTTTTTTTTGCATCAGATTTGAATTGCGCATGCAGCTACCGGCTATGACTCAATTTACAGAAAGAGCACTCACGCCTCAGATTTCATTTGCAAGTACCTCTGCGAAGTCATGGCGGCTTTTTCTTCACCCCAAGTCAATCCTCATCCGTGAATACCTGCCCGGGGGAAAGTCTCGAAAGCCCTGAGTTATATAGACATGCCTTCATTGTCCACTGAATATTTGCACGAAATGTAGTCTGAGATGTCTCCTTCCTAAGTGGAGTAGGTGCCCAGGCTACTCAAATCATACCGGAGAACACCACCAAGAGGCGGACCACGGCACCTTCCATCGTTTGCGTATTGTTAAAGTGTCAGCTGCACTCTCGCAAGCGAAGTCTTGGCGCACGCACAAAGCTCAATTCGAAAACTCGTTGTCAAAATTCTAAAATTCACGCCCGTCGAGATCGTTTCCATCCTCTGCATCATCTTGTGAACTTGTCCTGATCCCTCTCACGCCTATCCCAAAGAACTGTCTCCCAGATTTGTGCGCCACGCTTTGCTTCCTTCGTCGGGTACAAATATCGGCATGGGCGTATACGTGGTGGTTAATTGGGGCCAGAGAAAGTCGACGAGAGATGTGATCATTGAACTGTGGATGTACTAAGTCGTACCTGCAAACTTGATGAGTTTTTGGCGGTGATTGACCTCGTCAGGTGTGATTGTTTGGGTATGAAGCCTTGTGTCATTGCCTTGCAGACCAAAATCTTGGTCACTGCAAAAATTGGCTGGGTCTCGGTTCATGTGGGAAATTTCATGGTAACGTTCGTTTAGGGCACCAGGGACAGGCGTTGAGTCCGCACTTGATTGATGCCTCTCGTATCTATTTGTTGTGCGCCAACCTATCCCTTGTGGACGGGTTGAATGGTGAAGTGGTACACCATTCGGGCCGTTATCCCAAGTAGATTCAGGGCAGCTTGAACATACACCCCATTAGAGACAGGAGAAACCTAGTTCGAATCCCGTAGAACCCTCACACCACACTCTCTCGCGATGTTGATGTATTGATGGTATAATGAAAGCACACTCGGAAAACCACAGGTCTCTCCCGCTTTTCCCGGTGGTGTGTATGCGAGGAAGAGGTCATGGCCATAGGAGTTAACCTCGATTGGAATTTTCAAATAAAATCTGAGAGTGTTCTAGACGTCAAATTGAGTCACACTATTTAAATTACATAGCTTTCGAATAAATCTATATGTGCCTCAAGGCGCCAGATCAGAAAAGATAAGATAATTTTTTACTTACCCCTGGTAATAATTGACGAAGAATATCATGACTACAACCTTGACAGCCGCGGGCCTGAATACCATCCACACATGCTCATGTTTGAACTGACAAGTTTTAGGCCTCAGCAAGCTGCTGCTAATATTGCCGGTGACAACCTGCCAAAATTTCAAGCCAAGTGACGTTTCATTGTGTGAAATAAGAGGACTTTGAGGTTCCCTCTGGACGACTCGGACAACCATATCACGGAAATCGGCATGTTAGCGAGAAGTCGAGTTTGTTTGGTTCCACATGAAATGCCATCCAGTGTTTCCAATACTGGAGGCAGCTGGAAGACAACTCTGAGGCTGCCCAAGGATCTATCACTACATCTCTTATGATGGATAAATGTGGAAAGATGGGCAGCTATTGTGTAGATAGGGGGCTCCGAGAATATGATTTCTGCGTCCTTGCGCTGGATATCCTCTCCATTCCTCATTAGTCTCGGCGACTCCGGTGATGATGGACATGCTCTTTTATCCAAACAATGAGACTAGATCGAAAGCAGATAGAGATAGCGGTTGCTAGGTCGGTGCTAGTAGTGTTCGTCATGGCTTAAATGTGTGAGGGCCAGTCCGGAGGACAGTGTCAAAGGAAATTAATTTGAGCCCCGAACGTGCCTAATGAGTCATACGCCCAGGCTCTTTCTAATACTTGAACTTGATATATCGGAGATAAGGGACAAGTACGAATAGCCAATTGTTTGTTCGTGAACTTCATTACGGCGCGTCTAACAGAGATCCCAGAGGACATCTTCTACCTGGCTTCGCGTCCCCATCAGTCCGATATCTAAGTATTCATTTTCGCCACCCACAACTGTGTTTTCTGGTAGGTGAGTACTCAGCACCTATCATCGATGTCCTTACGAGTCCCTAGCTTTCATCCTCAAGTCTACGGACCCAAGCTAGTGGCAAGAATAAGTCGGGAGGACTTCTATCGCAAATTAGTCAACGCTAATTGCGAGTATCAAAAATGGCACGAAAGGGTTATACGATGCTACTTTGCGGCACAAACACCTTGTCGAGACTTTCCAGGCGTTTCATCATGACTCCCAACTTTTCCTGAGGCGCGCACGATGGAAGGATTTGCGAGGGGCCCAGGGAGGCAAAGAGTGACTCTCTTAGATACATACAAGTTAGTAGCGCTTGGCTTTCCAGCCTGTACGTAAGCCTCAAAAGAGTAGCTACGTCTTTGCATTTAGTCCTCGAGTTGGTATTAGGAGAACCTCGCAAACTGTAGTTTTTGCGATTTTTCCCATCTACAATGCACCTGCCAGTTGCCATAGTTTCGTTGGCTAAGGAGGGTAGATGATGAAAGGCAAAGGGCTCCTCTTGGTGCATGATAATATGGGGACTTGTGATGAATGGTACTCTTTGAGAGTAGAAATACAATAAGCATAGAATGTGCTTTACTTCTAGCATAAATATCCTATCCAGTTCTAGACTGAGAGAGGTCTATATTACAATTTTATTTTGTTACGGTCATCAATTCGTTCCAACCTGCGCTAGCTTGTCAGTTAGGGAACAAATGGACTTTGGAAATTTGTCATTCCTGGCGTGATTTTCCCAAATAGCGCAACCCTTGAACAGACTTTAAATATCGTTCTCATGCCGAAGTCGCCCTCACAAAAGTGGACCTAGATTGCTTTACTCCAAAAAATATAAATGGTATATGTTTGCAGAAGTGGCTGTACACCTCAGTATATGTCATTTATGGTGTTAAAGGAACTAATACTCGATTTCTATGTGCATTCCATGAGACATGAGACGAGAGGATCATGGGAGTACTTCAAGAATTAAAAACTGTGTAGATATTTTCAAAGTTCTATCAGAACAATATCAGCCCATAAATTCTCCGTGCTGATCTAGCCAGGAAAAGTAGGTTTCAATACATTCCACCATCATTACAGAGAGGTGAAGAAGAGCACCTATGGCCCCTGCCCTATCCTCGATAAGATAGATACATACTATTATACAATCATTATTTGGTCCTGAAAACCAAACATACACCCGAGGAACAATCAATGTTCTAGTTTAACTTTTTAAAAATACTCATTAATATCGAATGTTGTCGGAGTTTAGCCAAGATCGACGTCTCCATCAGCCATAGCCAATTTTTGCTTTGCTGTCTTCGCTTTCCGACCACTCCCAGCCTTCCGAGGTTTTTTAACCTTGGGTCCACCTTCAGTAGAGCCTGTTAATGCTGTCGCACCAGTGATCTTACTAGACCCGTCATCGAAATGTCCTTCGCCTGGGGCACGTAAGTAATAGTTTATAGTAGGATCAAGTACAGTACCTTCGTGATACATGTCTTCCAAGCTACCGCCAGCGCCGCCATCTGCTTTTCGCTTCTTACCTTTGGCTTTCTTCTTTTCTGGCTCTTTTGCCTCTCGTTCCGCTAACTCTTGTTCTTTCCTCTCAATCTCTGCCGCCTCATCATCATCGACAAGCCACATGGCAATATCTTTCGTGCGATTCTCTTTGCTTCGGGTGTTAAAATCTACACCAGCCCCGCCAGTCATCACTACTTTTTGTACTTCTTCCTTTTGTAATGCTCGCTTTCTTATGCGCTCTTCGATTGTACCACGTGTAATCATACGATAAACAGTAACTTGCTTAGTTTGTCCAAGACGATGTGCGCGATCCATGGCCTGGGAGTCAATGGTAGGATTCCAATCAGAGTCATAAAATATAACTGTATCAGCTGTTGTTAAGTTAATCCCAAGTCCACCGGCCCGAGTTGAAAGGAGGAATATGAAGATTTCTGGGCGAGTTTGGAAATCGTGAACGGTGTCACGGCGATCCTCAAGCTTTGTAGAGCCATCTAGCCGTAGATACTTGTAGTTACGATAAGTCAGATACTCTTCCATGAGATCTATCATGCGTGTCATCTGGAAATATAGAAGCACACGATGGCCACCTTCTTTTAGTTTAAAAAGTAGTTCATCTAGCTTAGCAAGCTTTCCAGAATCTGTTACGAACCGACGCATGGAAGGAACCTGAATATTGGTAAAGCGCTGTTTTTCTGAGACTGGCATAGGGAGCATTTTAGTTGGGGGATATAAAGAAGGGTGAGTTTTAGAAGTGATCAAACTTCTCTCTTCAATAGGTGATGGACCGAAGATAGCTTTCCTTGTCCTAATGTTGAACAGTAAATCATCTCTCTCGATTATTGTTCCTCGACTAGAGCACACGACTTCAATTGGCGGGGCAGTAGCTTTTATTCCGCTACAGTACTCGAGCCGGCTTATCCCGGACTCAACCCATGCATCACTGAAAATATTTAGAAGCTTGTGGAGATAACCCTCATTGGTAGTTTGAGCCAGTCTCCGTTGATCATTTCGTTTGACAATCATGAGTAAAGAATTTGGTGGAGTAAAGCCATCTGAACCTTCATCATCATACACAACCTTGAGAGAGTCTAGAGAGCGACGAGGCGTTTGCGCCAAGGCAATAGCTCTGCAGAATATGCCGCTACTGGAAGCAGTTGAGGCTTCACCAATCGAAGTGTCCACGAATTTTAGAAACGAGAAGGCTTCCCTATCATTTATACTCTCTCTGATGTTTTCGGGTGTAAATATACTAAATTTTTCGTGAACAATTTTCTTAACGAATCCTGCTTTCCAATTATTTTGACCAGGGACGTCAATACGACCTTCCTGTCTCCAAATTAGCTTTGGAAGTTTGTACTCTATTAAGTTTCGAATGGAGTATTTCATATCAATGCTCGAGCCCTCTCGCATCAGCGAACCACATTGGGCAAAGTATCCGAAAGAGAAAGGGGAAACTGTTTCGGCACGCTCGAAAAGATCCGGATGATTACACACTTTCCGGAATTGCATTACTAAATTCATCAAGGTTCCAGTGTCATTGTCATCTCCTATAGTAGCTTTCTCAATTAAATCCATGATACTTATCTGGTTACGAAGGTTACTATAGTAAGCTCGTTGGCGATAGGTTAAGTCACAGAAAAGATCGATTTCAATCTTATCTCCGAGTTCTTTTTGAACATGTTTTTTGACACGACGTAGCATGAATGGCTTTAGTATCATGTGTAGCCTTTTTAATTGATCTTCATTTAGCTTAGTGTTGCTTTGTGCATGGCTTTCAATATCTTTGGAAAACCATTCGCTGAATTCGTCATGGGAGTCGAATAAACTAGGCATAATAAAGTGAAGTAAGGCCCACAATTCTTGCATATTATTTTGAATGGGTGTACCAGTTAGTAAAAGTCGGTTCCGACAGTGGAAGCTAAGTAGGACCTTCCATCGAGAGCTTTGTGAGCTCTTGATGGCTTGAGCTTCGTCTAATATCATATATTGCCATTTCATTTTCTGAAAATAATTAACGTCAGACACTACCAGTTGATATGAGGTAACCAGAACATGAAATGGTGCATCTTGTGTATATGTTATGTGTTTTCGATCCCAGAATTTCCGCAAAACTTTTCGATCAGCTCCTGTCCCCCAATATGGCAGTACCTTGAGTGAAGGAACAAATTTAGTTATCTCTTGCTGCCAGTTATGGAGAGTTGATGCAGGGGCAACAACCAAGAAAGGACCCCAGATACCATGCTTCTCGGCCAGATAAGCCATGACAGAAATTGATTGTACAGTCTTACCAAGGCCCATTTCATCGGCGAGGATACCGTTGATACCCTGCTCGTAGAGGTTTACTAGCCAGTTAAGACCCTTCAACTGATATTCTTTAAGTTGAGCTTGCAACATTGCCGGTTGTTCAATCTCAATATCGTCCAGCCCAGCGGGATTTTGAAAGTTCATTTCTCCCTCTTCATCCAGGGCTGGAGAATCATCCTGATTGTTGAAAGCTCTTGCCTTACTCTGAGCTTCTTGAATAGCACTTTGGGCATTAGCCATTGCTGCTGCCTTAAGCACAGAGTCGTCATCGGCATCGAAATCAAGGTCCTCAAAATTTGTGACTTTGCCCAGAGGCGTTATATTCTGGGTGTGAACATCAACAGCTGGTTCACCTTGATGCTTCTGTGCGTTTCCAATTCCAGGAAGATCAGTTGACCGTTCGACCTCATCTGTCTTTATCTTCTTTCCAATAAAATGTGAATATAACTCAGTTTGAGAGATTAAGAAGTTGAGCTTTCTCTTTTGTCGATTGGCTTCTCTATCAGCCTCTGCTTTTTTCGCGTTCTCTATCTCCTGTTTCTCGGCGGCTCGGCGAGTATCACGCTCCTCTCGCTCGTTTCTCTTCCAAAATGATGCCATTTCTCTCATAACTCGCTTAGCTCGAGCTTGAAGATCTTTGGTACCTTTGTTAGTCCTAAGCTGCCAACGCTTGGCTTCCTTCGAAGCTAGGATAGCGGTTTTCTTTAAGTTAGACACCTTCGTGGTGTATGATTCTCCTGCGAGCTTATGCACTTTATTGACATCTTTTCGCGCCAGGTCCCGCCAAATTTGGTCATATATCTGGTTGTATCCTTTCGAGACGAACGGCTCAAGCTTCGTAGGTAGCTCATCTCGACTAATCTTAAGTCGAAGCTTAGGTTCCTCTTTTATGGGTATAGTGAGTGGTAGCTCTTCCCCAGCGTCTATAGCAGCCTGAGCGGCTTCAGCTGAATCTTTTTCGGCTTGCTTCTGCTCCTTTGTCTTTCGTAACCGGGCACCGCCTCGCTTTGTTTTTGGTTTTATTGGTTCCTCGGGAGTTAGGAATATCGGAAGCATATTCTCAACAGTGTTTGGGTCGGTATTTATGCTGACTTGACTATCAGAAACCTTTTTGTCGCCTTGCTCTAGGATAATTTTGGTCTGATGGGCTTTCTTTTCAGCACGCTGAGCCTCTTTGATAAACTTTTGGCGCTCAACTTCATTCTCGGCTGCCCGAGCTTTTTTGATAGCTATCTCTTTTTGTTCGATATTAGTTGCGACGGTCTTCTCTCGACGACGCTTACGTTGCATTTCTTTTTTTCGCTCCTTCTCAGCCTGGACCTCTTTTTCCTGTACTATCGTGACAGCAGAGTCAACGTGTATTTCTCTGTACCGAAGTTCCCCAAACGCTGCATGCCTCCCTAGTTTCAGAGCCATCTTCTCCGTAAATTCGGAGCGTCGCTTTTTCATCTTTGCAATTTCAGCACACTCTACCTCGAGCTTACGCTTTAGGCTATTTGCAGTGAAGATATATTTGTCGGAATCAAATTCTTCGAGTTCAATATCACTTGCCTCCGCATCAATTTTCGCCATGATAAGTTGAATCTGCTTCTCTTGCTCCTCTAGAAGTGGCTTACTCTTCGAGGGAGATACTTTGCGCTCACCGTTCACTTTGCGCTTGATGGGTGCTCGAGGATTACTAGAGACTGGAGTTGAAGTGGAAGAGTCAACAGAATCGCTTTTGCCCGCCTGATTTCGAGGAGGCTTTTTTTTTACAGCAAAGGTGGGTACACTTGGTTTAGGTGTTGGATCTGCACTTGATAAAATACTCGAAAATGCCATAGGATCTGCGAGTCTACCAGCTGACTAAATATATTTTAGCATTAATTTTCAGTTGCTTAATCAAATTGACTTACGGCCGTGGAAGATATCTCGACATCTGATCCTGCCAACCCTACACCATTGATTGGAATTGTGGGTGAAGTAATAGTAGCCATGAGGGGAGACTGTGATCTAGATGAGTGGCGGATAGGCGAATATGAGTTAGAATGGGATGATTGAGGAAGTAAGCTAAATTGTACCGGTTGTGGTGGTGTTGGCGTGGTCAGCACTGTTGAGGTTGCGTAAGTCGAGTTGTGGTATTTGGCCGGAGTGACAGTAGTTGAATAAATATGTGGCACGCGAATCTTGCAGGGAAAAAGGTCAGTGAGTAACCGTTATATCTTTAGACGCATCTCCCCTACCTGAGAACTGGGATTTTTCCTTTCGGTCCATAAAGAAGTCTCGATTGGCTGTTTTTCCCTCGCATCAGTCGTGGGATCGTAATAATGCCGTGATGAAACTTGATATTCGCCTTGAGGAGTGGGAGGAATTGTTGATGTGCGCGACAGTGACTGAGGTGGAGGGATGCGTGATGCTGGAAGCAAAGATAACGCAGATGGTGTGGATGTGTGATAGTGCTGATTTGATTTTGGGTTTCCATTCGTGGTCGAGGACGGGGATTGAACATCTGCTTGGTACTGTGGACGAGCGTTGTATGGTCGAGTGTTTGGGCTAATAGTCCCGTTCATCCTGTCTTGAAATGCACCGTCCGCGTCCCCCAAATCAGTCGTACGCTGCATCAAGGCTGGAGGAAATTTTGAATCCATGGCAATAAAAACTAGAATGAAAGTAAAGACTTTCGTGACTTATGAGTCCATAAAAGAGCTACTCAAGCCATTCAGCGCAAAGTGAGAAAAATTTTGCTTGCCAAATGAAATTGAGAGATCAGCGATACTATATTGAATCGCAATTTTGAAGTTGGATGAGGGCAGGAGAGAAGTAATAAATTCAGTAACACTCGCCGTTAGGATTTAAAAGAAGTGTCGGGATATGGTCCAGAAATAAGCAGCTAACATTAAGCAGTTTGCCGAATTCGCTGGGTGGGAATTTTTTCAGTTTTTGATGGCAGGACCGATTCGCCGGTGGCGTTATCACGATTTGCAGAAAATAGGTATTTGAACGTGGATACAAAATGTTATGTTTGCTGTGACTCAATTCCATGAGATAGCACAGGCCGAGTTTGACCAGAGTATGAAGTGTAATGGAGAGGAAATGAAAGTAAAGCTCAGGATAATCATGTGTGTAATGGGGACGAGGCGTGAGTCGAAGGGCTGTGGGAACGGGGTCATGTTCCCGTCGCTGTAGGCCCCCGTGCCTTTCAATCTTGTGTGTCAATTATACTCCGTTTCGTCTGCTTTCATTCCCTCGCTCATCGCAAATAATAATTTAACACTGCGATCCCGGTGTGACGGATCCTCAACCAGGGTCCCAGCATAAAACCCACAAATTTACATAACATACACACAAAACATGCACATCGCATTTATACAGCTTGGGACATGATGGTCGGTAAGCATAATTTTTGTGCTTGATCCAGCGCTTGTTGTTTGGTTAACCTCTTAAGCGTCTTCCGGCGTAAGATCGCAAGCGGTATTCACTCCAACAAAATTTTCCCATCAATACCTTCTATTGCATCGTCAGATTCTTGAACTACATAGCCATCACCTTCGATTCCTTTGGAGAGTTAGAAAATTCGTTTCTGTAAACACTAAACATGAGATTTTCGTCTCATAGAGACTACCCCGGAAGCTTGGTAACCTACCCAGTAGATACAAATATTCGGTATCACTGTACTGTTAATGTGTCAGCCAGAGCTCTCTGGAGATTTGGTCCTATTACGGTTATTTTACTAGTTTTAAACTGTCACTGGCGGGCTGACAACTTAAGAGAAGTCCTAAACAACCCCCTTTCTCCTCGCTTAGCATAACACTGACAAGCTACTTCATGCTATTCTGGGTCCACAAATGCTAAGCCCTTGTAGATAATATTGTTCTCTCATCTAATATCGCTCGAACATCGTAAGCCTATCCCTTAGATTCAAGAAAGTCTCTTGCATGGATTTTTGATGCATAATGGTCTCGCCGTGCAGATCATCACAGCCCTCGCCATACTAAAGCACACGATCCAATAGCCTTAGTCAATTATTTCTATTGCAGAACTGACGCCTCTAAGGTCCTTCCAAGACTGGCAACAGTCCTCTCACAACTGTTGTCTCTATCAAGATACTATAGTTTTTTCAGTGGAAACTAGCTACGAGCTACATAATAAACTTATAAAGGTAGCTGCATAAGTAACTGGAGCGGTAGGAAATAATATCAAGGAGACATTAAACTAAGACAATGCAAACTATACTGCTCCTGCCGCCATCATCTTCTTCCGTAAGTGGTTCTTGTAATCCCCTGAAACACGTTAGCGTCAGAACCGTGGTCAAAAGTATTGTAGTATGAATATAATTCCAAACAAAACAATTGGAATCAAAAATGATGGTTTTTTAGATATGAGAGTGAAAATATCATACCAATTGTTCCAGGCCATCTACGGATAGTTTGATTTTCGCAAACCATTATATCTTTCGCAATCTTATCTAACAGTCGGAAATCGTGAGAGACGACAACAACTCCTATTCCGTAAATTAGCACGCATTACATGATACCTAGCAGTTGATTTTGTGGGTAAACTCTTTAACCTACCACCCGTGAAAGCATTTATTGCATCTGCTAGCGAATCGATTGTAGGAATATCAAGACCGTTAGTAGGCTCGTCCAGTAAAAGCATATTAGGTCCATCTATGGCCAAAAGCGCAAACACAATCCTAGACTTTTGACCCTCAGATAAAGTTCCCATGAGAGCAGTCTGTGAATCTCCACTAAGTCCATACTTTCCAAGTTGTTGCCGCCAATATTGGTAATCCTGACTCTTTTCAGAGTACTTATCGCGGACAAAGTCAAGGGCAGATTTGGTGAGGTCAAGCTGTTCGGACGAATGCTGAGAGTAGACACCCATTTTAAGATGTGTATGACGTGATACAGTGCCGCCAGTTGGTGATAGCTTTCCTGTCATAAGACGAAGCAAGGTAGACTTTCCGACACCATTAGGGCCAACTAGAGCTGTCCGAGAATCCATATCCACTCCAAGGTCCAGGTGTCGGTATAGATCATCCTTAGAATCACCTGAGTATGAAAAGGTTACATCATCAAATGACAAGACTGGTGGGGGAAGTTTCTCGACATCAGCAAACCTGAATGTGAAGACACGATCCTCTTCAACCTTCTGGATGAAACCATCTGCTTCCATTTTGTCCAATATTTTTTGTCGTGACTTGGCTTGCCTAACCAAGTTGGCGTAAGTTCCGGCAGAAGCAATAAATTTCTTAATGTGAACAATTTCGTCTTGTTGCTTTTGATATGCTTTCATCTGGTTGACTTCTTGTTCAGCACGAGTTTTATGATACGAGTCATAATTTCCACCATAGTATATGAGCTGCTTGTGACGCATGTCTATCATATTGGAGCACACTCCATTGAGAAAGTCCATTGAGTGGGACACTAGAACAAGAGTCCGATCCCACTTCTTTAGATATTCTTCTAGCCACACACACGCTTCCAAATCTAAATGTGCGGTTGGATCATCAAGAAGAAGAAGAGATGGTTTGACAAATAGAGCTTTAGCTAACGCTACGCGCATACGCCATCCACCTGACATGTCTTTGGTCTTTTTGGTAATCGTCTTTTTGTTAAAACCAAGACCAGTGAGAATAAGAGATGCTCGAGTGGAGAAGGTTGATGGATCCATTGTTTCCATACGCTACCATTTATTAACGAATTTTAATTGATGACAATTTCGTTTTACATACCTCGTATAAATCCATGAGAAGTGGACTTTCTGGGCCCTCATCCTCGAGAATTTGTTCGGCTTGTTTATCAAGTCTTTCCAGTTCATTCTCAGCCTCTTTCACGACCCACTCTAATGCACCTAGTTCGCCCGGAGGAGCACCTTCATTCAGAAGATAAATGTCAACGTGTTCAGGTATAGGAAATTCTCGTTTGTCAATAGCTTTCAGAAGCGTAGACTTGCCACAACCGTTCTCTCCTAGAAGACCATACCTTCGACCGTATGTTAGCTCCATTATTGTGTCTGTAATAAGAACACGACCGTGGAATACTAAAGAGACAGATGTTATTTTGACATCTCGGCTTTGCTTAAGAGAGCTCAGGACGCCCGTAGTGACCCGATCAGAGAGCCCATGTTTATCCATTTGATCAGCTAGTCTTTTGACTTCATCCATTTTCTTAGAGGTAGCTGCAGATTGTTCGTCATCAGGAAGAGGGTTTCCATCGGCGTCCAAGGTTGGAGTATTTTTGGATTTCGTTTTTGAAGCAAGTGCTTTTTTTGGTGCTTTTCCTTCAGCAGCTCTCTTGGCCTCACGGGCGGCCTTTGATGCGGAAACCATCGCGTTGTCTCGTAAATGAGTTGGGTACGTTAGTTGTGAAGTTTTTGGATAGAAATCCTCCTATCGTAGTGGGGGGTAGCTAAGAGATTTTCTTAGTGGGGTTGCGTTTTACAGGGACAAAGGAACGAAATATACACCACTGTTCTCAATCATGTAAAGGAACTCGTGTGACGGATGATGACAAGGACTAGAATAGCCTATAAACTTTTGAATAATTCAATAGCGCCAGACTATTGCTAGGTGAGCGATATTGTGCAAGTTTCAGAACAGATAATAAATCGCACCGATACGACCAATTAAAAAATACTCGCTTAGCGTGGTTTTTGCCCAGCGTAATCCCTGACTTCAGAAGCGAGTGAACTAACCCACATTCTCTACTCAGCCAACCAGCTCATAATCTTCATTCTCTCAGGCACAATCTTCGCATTAAAACTAAGCCACGTTGCCCCAGTATTCTTCGGTCTCGAACTTGCTTATACTGTGCTATGAATCTCTAGTTTACTGCCTCTGATTGTTGAAAGCGTGAATAGAAGCCTCTCCCCACATATCTCTCTACTGTTAAGAATGGTTTCTACGTTAATAACCTCATACATATAGTTGATTATATTTGCTGGTACTGCTGCACACTTCACTGCAGAATATTTCACTCCATAAAGAGCGTAATCCTGCCATGGATGAATCCTGTGAAACTCTGTCTACTTAGTTATAACAGAAACATCTCGTTCCAACGAAACAGCACGACGGATCCTGTCTAAGCGTTCAGACAACGAACCAGAAATAATAGCAGTTTTTGTGACCGAATCAAAAAGTAGTTACTAGCATCAATGTTTACTTGCTACTAAATACGTTCTGCTAGCTTTAAAAATGTAAGAAACTAGTTCTAGGTTTTGGTCAGCCCGCGAGATAGCTTATCCAACTAAAGCAATCTACTATACCGTCTTCACAGATCTCTTTTGATCATTGGAAACCCAACTGTCTGTGAAAAAGGAACCGGAATACCCTCAAACAGATGTCTCCTGCGAGCTTCCAGCTGTCACTATATAATTTATAACATAGAGATTGAGCCCAACATCAGCTGGCAGGGCATCTATCTCCATATGATCTATTGCCTTCAACGGTACTCATGACAACAATCTTTTGGAAATTCAGGCTATTTTGCAGCACGCGGATACTTTCGAGAATTCTCCGTCAATTTAACGCAAACTATAATTTGTCCCGAGGTGTAAATGATGGAAGTAGTTGACTTGGATTTGACTGACCTGAATATTTAAGTCCCTACTGATTTTGACCATGCAGGACTGTTTCATTCAAGAATAATTCTCATCCTAAGTAAATCTTCGACTATCAAAGTATTAAAAATGAAGGCTTATTTGTCTTTTACTCAGAATTTTGATCGAACTTCTTTTAAATTTGATCTATTCAATTTATAGTATGTATCAAGTAACATATTTATTACGGAAACAATGAACCCTCGGTCATTGAGGTTGTAGAGTGTATTGATTCAAATAACTACCGAAGTAAAACTAAGAACAGATTTTGTAGTCACATGCGTGCTAACAATTTGGTCTACCTGATAGCCCCAATTATTCTAACGTCTTTGTATGGCAGCATACAAAGGAGATAAAATAGGTACACAAATATTCGGCATTTAGATATATGGAGACAGAAATCTGGGGCGTTTATTGGTGTCAATTTCATTGTAAAAAATAAATAGATACATCGTTGTCATAGCTAAGTAGCTGAATACAATGTGATTCAAAAAAATATATATTCTAACTTCTGACAATATTGCCAAAATTTTTAAAAGCTTTAGAAAGCTCTTATGAAAGGTACATGGGACACTGTATAACGTTGTAAATGTTGACTAGAGAGCCCTACTGCTACAGATGAAACCCATGTAGTGATAGGATGATTATGTAGCCTGGCTAGCTTAATTTACATGAGTAGGTAAAATACTACCCTTAGATAATAGCTTTAAGAGTCATTTATTGACATCAACTCAATAAGGACTGTAACGGGGATTAAATAAGACTAATATGTATAGGGTACAAGGTGTCAGGTCCCTAGGACGTGCTGATGAAAGAAGACTATGAACACAAAGAGTGGTACATCAAGAAACACGGTTTTGCAGGACCAGACTGGCTAGCCAGCTCTGGGTGTTTCAGAGAAGTAACTATATCACTTGTCTTAGTACAGTGCAGGCTCGTTAAAACGATACGATTCCATGCCGCTAATTTATATCGTTATAATGTGATATCGCTGTAACGTTTGAGTAAAACATAATCGCGTGATAATATGTACAAGCACATTTAATTACTAATTCCACTGAGTGACATCTTCGCGCTTCCTCGCATAAAAAACGTGATATCGTTCCATCTCATATTTTATTTAAGCCAGGTATCTTGTGTCTCTTGTCTTATTTTAAGCTCTACCTGCTGCTGGAGGACTCTTTCCATGCGCATGGGTATCGTGAGCTCTTTGGAGTTGGCATCTGAGTCCTGCTCCTTGAAGCTGAGCAGGCACTTGATGCTATTTAGTGCTTGATTAGTTGTAGCAGGCGGCTCAGCTGCTTCCTCACCCCCCTACTGTGGCATAGTATTTGCAGCAATGATAATCATAAGCATGACCTCCTCCACCTCAATATTCGTGTCATCATGTCCGTAATCTTAGTCGCCATTTAAGAATATATTTGCATGAGGTGGATCCAGACTTCTACCAGGCCTTAGGAGTCATGTGGGGAAGTGCATAACATATTTAGAATTGAACAAATAGTAATGTGTGCCTTGATATATAGGCACAAGACTAAATTTATTTTTATTTGATTAGATTTCATTTAGCCCGTTCAGGTACCCTATGGGCCCATGCAGGAATATCTAGCCACAATATTTACACAGGAGGAAACCAAATTCGGTAAAAACCCCCCACAACTATCTGTCTCGTGTCTATTTGTTTTCTGAGGTTTCCTACAGGAAATGCGTTTACACTGTTTATACAGTGTGAACTCCGTCTAATCCTTGTCCACATCGTCTCATCTTTTCGTCTAATGCTATTTCTACTTCTCCTGCAAGCCAGAATTGTTCAAACCAGCCTTTTGCCAGGATCTATTTTGTAATTCTTTCCATGTCATCAGGGCTGTTCATCATTGCCGCAAATGACCTGTCTCTTGCCTTTCGTAGCAACTCTCCTCTTCCCATTGCCCACTGAGGACACGCCAAGAACATATGTTTGACATATTGAGACGGATATCCACACTGTCATTTTGGATTAATCACTCCAGGGACTTTCCTTCGGTACAGATAAGAATTGAGACCAATGTACTCACTTCATATCTGAATTGTACTACTGCTCTGGGCTCTTACTAAGGTTCCGGTGGATATCTGAGGGTGTGTTTCTATATGTAATCCTTTTTCTGCCTGTTGTCTCATCTGTAATTTATTTTTATTTATTTATAATATTTAACGTAGTGCCCGTGCATAGCACGTGAGTTCCTCAAGTACCGGTTAGCCAGGTCCATATAAAATTACCCGACGTGTTGGCGTCTACATATACCCAACATAGCAAATGAAAACCAGTGTCTTATTATCCTGCGCTCGAAGTTTGGATATACATGAATATCGGCCTCCAATTGTCTCTCATGATTTACAAATGTTATGCAATGGTGAATACAAAGCAAAGAAATAATAATGGTAAAGAGGGAAAGGCACTAGACTAAATCTAACCAGGCTTTAACCAATGAAAGTTGTTACATCATGTGACAGTTTTCCGATAAAATGGTGACGGCGGCATGGACATATCAAACATCGTTAATTCATTATATTTACTGTGATAAAAGACTGCATGCGCGAAGAAGTCATCGTTTTAGGGCGAGTATCTTTATTTTAAATATCGTTATAACGAGTCCGCACGGTATCGTAATATTAAAATAGTGATTTCATATCGGGCTTAAATAGTCTCAGCCACATTAGCATTCTTAGACGCCAAGGAGGACGAGGGTCTACCACCTGTCTTTGGTATCATCCACGAACCTGGGAGTGAAATATTCTTTCAGAGACTAGATTCAGTCAGGAAAAAGGGTAGGATGAATTTTCCATGGATTTTCGGCTTGAAGGTGTTGTACACGGTATTTTGGTCGAAAAAACAGTCAATGGTAATTTCATAACCTCAAGTAAGTCGAACAAGAACTCATCACCACCGACAAAGGATTCAAGAATGGGCCTAAGTTTGTCTCGGTGTCGTATTAAAACATCCGAGATTTCTCAAACTCTTTATATATTTGCGACGGAGCTTTTCTCAGTCGATCCTACACGTGCGACCCACCTCCATACTCGTCACATCACCTACTACACATGCCCTAATGATGAAAATCATGTTGGAAACGGGACGTGTACAAAAGAGGAAGGAAAGGGAAGATACACCGAGGGGATAATATAAATTTTCAATGACAACAACAACAGCCCAACGGTACGATATGAAAGTGCAAGGATAGAGCAACGATGAGATCTGAAACCACATTTGCATTTCGGAGTTAATGAGGATGTCAAGGGCTCGGGCGCGTAGTAACCGAGGCTGAGGAGAAATTTGTGCTACGGCGTGTATACAGCGGGTTTATGGACGCTCAGGCTTGGTATGATTCAACACATAGATGAAGTCTGATGTGGTCCGGTCATTTAGATGGGACGAGGTATATCTGTACTTCATGGTAGTCAACCTAATTCGGCCTGGCCCCTCTCGTGCTTAAGCTCCAGTTGGAATGCGATGGGTGACATGTACCTAGCACGTGAATGAACAAAATAAAACTCTAAGACGCCAATTCGCACAAGCCATAGATGATGTCCAGTAAATAAGAATTTGCGTGCACGTTTTTAAGGTCTTAGATTGGACCATAGAAGTAACTGAAATAACAAGGTTGTTCTAGTATTCTAACATCACTTTGAATAGGCAAGGTCTAGTACTAAACAAATTCAAGAGGAATTTGTAGAAAACGTGCCCTGAGCAAACGGTATATGTAGATTCTAGATATAAAATCAAACATTGATCTTGATTTAGCTGACAGTTAGACAAAGTCTAACAGCTGAACATAATTCATCTTTTTCAGTACCGTCGAGCGCATTACAATCTTAAGCAGCTTTGTACACGTGGTCCTCCACCCCATAGCTACAAGAATAAGTCGTGATATCGGTATTAGAAGAACCATGCGCCCAGCGAACTTTGCGATTTTTACAGGTCAGCGTACATCCGCGATTTTCCTTCTTTTAGTTGACTACAATGAGAATTGGGTAAGAGGAAAAAGGCTAATCTGTGTTTACGACTCAATGAAGAAAAGTGGGGAGTAGTGTTCTTTGAGAGTAAGTTGGTCTTTGTTCTTCTGTCCAAATGAGTTTATGACTTTGAAAGCACAAGTTGGTCCTTACTGCCAACAGGCCGGGAGTATCTATGCCTCGGGTAGTTTACTCACTCCAATGCCTCCTTCACGACTTCTATCCAGCAGTAATACCCCCACAGGTCTTCATTCGAGTACACACTAAGAGGAGCCGTTATCCCGTCATTATCTGACCTCTCCAGCCAACCAAACGATAGCCATTTACGGGTGTGTAGCTGCAGAGAAAAGTCTCAAAAACCACTGGGTGCGGGGATCTCCTATGACGAATAGGCTGGCCAGCCGGGCGCAGCAGACCTGTGTATACCTAAGAGCATCTCTCAACCTTCCTAGCCTCCTCCTTCCTCTTTTCCTGATTCATGCCGCAGGACAAACCGAAGATCGTGAAAGGATGTCAGAAAAGTCTTGGTCGAGAATGACTTTCGTGAAGGAGCCCAGCCTAGCATCCAAAAGTCGTTACGGACGTGGGGTCGTCGGGTAACTCATGTATTCCAGATGCCCTCCTGGCTAGTAGATTCGGAAGTATAGATTAGAAGGGACGATATTTTTGACGAGTCGAAATCTGCTTTTCTTGAGGGCGGAAGGGTCTTTTACTTTGCTTTCGTGGGTTTTTTGTTCGCCCGCCGGTGGGTAGCACATGTTGTGATATGACGAGGGCTTCTCTGACTACCGTTGTAGCGTTTGGTAGCGCATTATCTTTTCTAATTCCCAGCATCAATATTGTCATCTTGGTCGTCTTGGTGACGGCTTCACCATCACTCATCGACAGGGGTGCCTCAGGTTCCCATCGCCAATAGGCATCCGTCGCGTTACTACGGGCAGTGGTACTACGCACGGACTCCAAGCGCGTAAACATTGTATTTCTTAGTTTCCTTCCACGTCACTTTTATAGACGTACAACCTCGTCGTAATTTAGTTGAATCATATGTTCTAATCTTTACTGTATTTTATTTGAAGAATAGCCTAACTTCTGCTGTATGTCACTTTTCGACTAGCCGTGACATCTTGGTCGTCCTGTGTGTTATCGGAAGCGAATCTTCGACGAAGGGGGAGATAACCCACTCAAAGTTGAGAGGGATATGCTCACTCTCTGCTCTGCAGACTCTACAGTGGGAGGTGGAGGGCAAGAATGGACACCTGTACGTGGTGTCCTCCACGAACCTGGAATTGAAATACTCACAGAGCCAAGTTCAGTCAAATTTCGCAATATCGGACAAGTTGGCCCACGAGGCAATTGTTCAAAATATTCAACCGTCAATTTTTCACTCCATTCGAGTTTGATTCCTGCCTCAGTCTCATTAAGTTCACAAGTATGAACTAGTACATCCTCATTCCAATAATCACACATCACATCTCACATCGACTATCTCTGGCCTCAGCGGATCACCAAATAGATGCCCACGCCAATATTCATACCCGTCAGAGGAAGCAAAGCATGGCGCACAAATCTGGGAGGTAGTTCTTTGGGATGGACGTGAGAGGAATCAGGACAAGTACATAAGATGATGCAAATGATGCAGATGATGGATAAAATCTCCATGAGCGTGAAATACTAAATTTTGTCAAGGAGTTTTATGAATTGAGCTTTGTTTGCGCCAATACTTCGCTTGCGAGAGTGCAGCTGACACTAAAAACACAAGTCAACGATGTAAGGTGCCGTGGTCCGTCTCCTGGTGTCGTTCTCTGGTATAGTTTGAGTAGCCTGTGCATCTACTCCACTTGGGAAGGAGACACCTCAGACTACATTTCGCGCGGAGAAAATTCAGTGGATGACGAAGGCATGTCTGGATAACTCAGAGTTTGAGACGTTCCCCTGGGTGGGTATTCACGGATGAGGGTTGACTTGGGGTGAAGAAAAAGCCGCCATAACTTCGCAGTGGTACTTGCAAATGAAATCCGAGGCATGAGTGCTATTATTGTATATTGAGTCATCTTTTCTGTACATTTTCTCTGATATTGTGTCATAGCTAGATAGCTGCATACGCAATTAAAATCTGGTGTAAAAAAAAGTGGCGTCACTAATTTCATTCCAAAACAACCCTCATTATAAACCAAGGCTGTGTAGTAATGTACATTAATTTCTAGATGTACTTGAATTTTTGAAAATAATTATAATCTGAAAATTTTGTGTAATTCCTTTTCGAAATCTACCGTGGGGAAACAAAGGAATGATAGTGCTAGTGATTTGAGAGCAAGCAGTCTCAACGCATCGTCCCATAACTCGATGAGTGAGAATAAAGGCAATACTTCTAGATCATCATCAAAAATTGCGAATTTTAGAATCGCGCTGTCTTAGAGGAAATTAATGTGGTTGAATGTCACGAGTGAATTAGACTAAGGGTTTACACACACAACCTTGAAAGAGGCTAGCGAGATCTCTAGGTTGTTGCGTTTGTTGTTTATCCTGCGGCCACAGGCTCAACTTCGTAGTGGAGTTGAGTGGAGCGCATATTCGCTTCAGGGGATTTGCCCGTGTTAGCGCCTAATTTGACGGGATATAGAATTATTGTTCTGGATTTCAAGGCCTAAGCTAAGAGCACAATTTGATTTCTTGTCACCCTCAGTTCTAGGCAGATCCAGCCCGTTCTCCAATTTTTATCCATCGCATCTATATTCGCCAACCGCTAAAATATTGAACAGCTCTTCTCATCTTGTGCTTGACTGAACATAAGAATTAGATTTCTCAAATACAAGTTGTTTACTCAATAGTCACATTGTTTTAGTCGTCACAAACCCTATTTTGCAGATGAATCTACCTCAAATCCCACCTTCAACACCTCAATTCAAACAAATATACAGAGATCAAAATATTTTAAGAAGCCCAAAAAAAAAGCCCGCAAAAATCAGGCGTAGATTGCCGCGTAACTAGGCATTTCTTCGGGACAAGTTAGTTATTCCTTGCGCTGCAGAACTATCTCCCCCCAAAAGAGAAAAATAACAACCCCAGCCCTGAAAGCCGATGATGTCAATTAGATTTTATCTTACGTTTAATCTTCGCCTGAAAAATACCGCAAAGCATTTCTAGAACTTGCCCCTGGCCCCTTTAGATATCTTGGTATTGTAGAGCGGGTAATACAAAGAGAACTTCAGAAAAGAAGATATCAACTACATTTAGCTCATCTAAAGCCTCCAGTATCCCAAAAAACTGTGAAGATACGCAGGGAATGGGCCGATGCTCATCTCAATTGAACATATGAAGTCTCGACTTCAGTTTTACGGACAGACGAAACTTGAATAGAGAATGGAAGAAATTATAGAAAATACGTAACAAGAAGTGCTCGTATATTGCTCTTTAAGAAGATAGAACTTTGATGCTCTAACATTATAAGCTATAATTCCCAAGAATACAACGTTGATTGTGTTGGAGAGGAAATGAAGGAAATAGTTGGCTAGATGCTCTGAGGTTGCACAGGGCCAGAAAAAGATCCCTATTTATTTAGCGAGAAGGAGTGAGGGTCTATCAACTCCCAAAAATATCGCGAGTAAATAGTTACTCTTATCGATGGCATGGTTTCGATGAGTTCCTGGCCTTCAGTAATGCAGGATAATTCTTCTGTTCACGCAGCAGCACGCACGATGGAATATATGAGCCAGAGGCATATTTAACAGACTTTCTTGCCAGCCAACTCGCCTAATCTTAACTCGATTGAAGCTGTTTGGGATTGGATGAATAATTAAATATAGCGTCATCATCCAATTCTGGGTGGCGCAAAGCAGCGTATTCTAGAAAGTCTTTGTAAGATTGTAAAGAACGTATGGGATTTCGTGTCTCCCTGAGATCTTGTGAGACTCATTGAGAGTATGCGATCAAGATATCAGGCTGTGACAGATGCGGATGGGGGACCAAACAGATGTTAAGGTCCGAAAATATTCCAGCCACATGTTCAGATCCTAGGTTAATATAAGACTGTGGGGCTCTATTTTGTAATTCGAAAACCTATGAACTCTCGTAAGTAAGTTATGAAGTTAAGTAGCAAAAATGCACAAATGTTATGCTGTAAATCATTATACCGATCAGGTTTAGTACGAACGAAAAACCCACTACAAACTATGGTGTCCTGAAAACAATTGCCATACAAATTCTTATAACAATTTGCACAAATAAGGGGGCTAACCCTAATGTGAAAGGTGATCATGCCTAAGCAGGCTTAGTGAATCTCCTCATACCCCACTGCAAACTTGATACCGTGGCAATAGAGTCTAATGCTACTTGATTCTATGACGATCTAGAACACAACTTGTGTAATGCCCCTGTCTTCTTTTGTTGCGAATAAAGATCTCGCATTCAATGCTCGTGATGTGTAGCTGTTCAGCTCTGCATTTACCCGTGGAATTCAGCCACTTTTTCCCCAGAATCTTTTGCCCCAAAAAAATCCGAAAATTCTAAAAAATGGTAACAATGGAAACTGATTCTAGAGGAAGAATTCCCAAAAAAACATGCAGCCCCAGTGCTACGGCATGAGACGACGAGGTAGTCGAGTTTTGGGTATCACGTATGGCTCAAGGTCACAGCAAATTTCACTAGTATAACGGTTCGGTTGGGTATGTATATTAACGTGCTAAGCAATTGGTAACCTCCACATTCCTATGGGAGCTTGAGAACGAGTGGGTCTGGGGGTTTTCATTATTTTTATTAATTCATTTTATTGTCCTGTCTGAGCCTATGACTATGTAGGACATGCAGGTTCTCTCTGCCTACAGGCCAAGGATACCTATGCTAGTAGTATACCCCCTCCTATGCCTCCCATACTGCTCCCCTCAACCAGTACCGCCCCTCATAAGTCCTCAAATGATCATACACTTAGAGAGGCCCTTCGCCCTTCACTATCTCCCCTCTCCAACCAACAAAACGATGGCCATTTTCGGGTTTATGACAGCCTGAAAAAATCGCAAAAGCCACTGGGTGCGGAGCTCTCCTAATACCGACATTAGGACTAAATCCGAAGACATAGTGACCCCTCTGAAGCATTCGAAAAGGTCAGCTAGCTGGGCGCTGTAGACTTCTGGGTACTTTAGGGAATTTACCCTCTACTTTTCTCGCCTCCTTCCAACTCCTCCCCAAAAGACGTGATGAAATGTCAGAAAAGTTTTGAGAGAGCGTGCTTGCTGTATGGTAGCTTAGCCCAACTTCTTTTGTTACGTCCAGGACGCTGGGGAGTGCCGTTGACTCATCGATAGCAGAAATCTTGGTATTGACGCCAACAGACGTTCCAAAGTTGAAAACCCCTCGAAAATGTCAGTCCCGGCATGGTCTTCAGAGACCTGTTACTCCTCTCACACCACATCTCAGCCGCCTGTCTTTCCTCAAGATGTAGAGCCCCATTAGAGCATCAGTCCCCCATAATCCATGACCCGAGCTTTGTATATTACGACTTAGTGTCCTCCTTGCCGGTATACGTAGCGTCGTAAATTTGTAGTGAGTGATGGTCGGTAATTAATGGGGCAAGCTTCTGTTTGCAATCGGAGTAACTTCTTTATTGGTCGTTGAGGCGAGATGAGGCGTGGTTAGAAAGAGATTGAGGACTCAGATGAGAATGGTAAGAAAGGCATTGTCGAGACGTTGTCAAATGGAGATATACTTGAGGTCGCTTTCGACTTCAATTCGTATGCGATTCTTCTTTGCTATCCCAGGTATGCAGAGAATACTGAGCGATTACACCAGCACCACTGGAAGGTGAAGAATTCGTCTTTGACGGCAGTAAGAATCAGGTTAAATGATCTTTAAATACGGTGTCTTTATCCTTGACTCCTTAGTTACGGATAACTGAATCTCGGAATTCTTCCCATATGTGAAAGCAATTTAAGATTCATCCAATGAATTTCTTTGGAGAAATGTGGGAATTGATACACGACGATTAGCATATCTATTGATTCGTGGCTTCAAGCTTACTGTGCTCTACATGGAATCAATTCCTGAAGGTTGGAGGATTCAAGCAGGAGATTATAATTTCTGTTTATAAAATTCAGAGTTTTCACATTCAAACTACAAGTACAGTCCCTCAGGTTCACCCTCACTTTTTGTCTTTAAAACACGTTCCCTTGCAGTCCTGAAATCTTCCATTTGTACTCGCATTCTTCGTTCTCTCAAGGCCAGAAGGCCTGCTTCGGAACAAATAGCTTTTATATCGGCACCAGATAAATCATCTTTTTGTCCGATAAACTCTTCTAGATCAACATCATCATTTAAGGACATCTTAGAAGTATGAAGGGTGAAGATCTTGCGTTTAGTGACTTGATCAGGATTTTCGAAGAGTATCTTTCGATCGATACGGCCGGGACGAATGAGGGCAGGATCCAAGGTGTCGATTTTATTTGTTGCCATAATAACCTTGACGTCACCGCGATCATCGAATCCATCAAGTTGGTTTAAAAGCTCCAGCATAGTTCTCTGAACTTCTCTTTCGCCTCCAGATGTTGACTCATAACGTTTGGTACCAATTGCATCAATTTCGTCAATAAATACGATTGAAGGTGCATTTTCAGCGGCAACCTGAGAAAGGTAAGAGAAAATCATGGCCCGGAATTAACTCTACATACCTGAAAAAGTTGCCTCACGAGTCGAGGACCATCACCCAAATACTTCTGAATAAGTTCACTCCCAACTATACGCAGAAAAGTAGCACTTGTTTGATTTGCTACTGCCTTGGCTAGAAGAGTTTTCCCAGTACCGGGAGCTCCGTAGAGGATGACACCCTTAGGTGGCTTTATACCCATTTCTTCGTAAAGTTCTGGGTGAAGTAAAGGAAGTTCTACCGATTCCCTAACTTCTTGGATTTGGGCCTCTAATCCACCAATGTCTGCGTATGATTCCGTAGGGGCTTTATCTAGTTTCATAACTGTAACCAAAGGATCTGCGTCATCAGTGAGAACACCGACAATAGATACTGATTTGTGATGTAGTAAAACACTAGCTCCAGGCTCCAGTAAGTCTTTATCGACAAAAGACATGATAGAGACATAATATTCAGGACCAGTAGTACTAGACACTATAGCGTGATCATCGTCGATCATTTCTTCCAAGGTTCCAACGCCCATCGGTGTTCCCCTCAAGTCATCAACCCTGCTCCGCTCATCGGCATCTCTATCTAGCGAATCGAGGTCTACTGTAGATATAGTGGATGAACCCCCTTCTTTTGCCGCCTTAGCCTTTCGTAATCGTTCTTGGTTCTCAACGTATTCCTCCTCAAGGAGAAGATGGTCGTGTATTCGTTGCATTCGGAGGTACCTTAACTTGCATCGAGATGTTGGGTAAACGGCTGGTAAGTTTGTAGCTGCGTTTGGTCCTGCTGCTTTTCGTTTCTTGGCTCCGATTCTGGTTGTTGGTCTTGGTGGCGGCTCATACTTTGGCTTTTCTTTCTATGAAGGTTTTAGCGAAACATACCATTGAATTTTACATGAATATATTTGCCTTTTTGTCTTTATCTTGATTATTTTCTCCGTTGGGGCCAGAGCCGCCGAGACCTGATGGTTGGTTTCCCTATTTTTGTTATGAAATTTGTTCCAATAGCTAAATTTGAGTCTCACCATATTTAACGGGTATTGATGAAGATAGTTAATTAGCTCAGGATTTATTGACTCAGTTTGTAGTTTATTCCATGTGAAACCTGATTGCAATTCAATATGTGACTATGAATAGAGCCGCGTGCTAGTTGGCTACATTAAGCACCTATCAAGCTACGTTAGCGTAGAAGCCTTACTATGTCAAGGGACGTTAGGCATGATTGGCTGAACATCGGACAAGAGTACTCCGCGAAGTTGAGCGATTGTAGACTGATTAGCTCACCTAGACCATAACGATAAGCCGTTTTGCGGAACAGTTTCGTTGGACAACAAGAAATAAGCATATTCAGAATTAGTACTAGTCACATAGCTTATGCTAGATTTGTCCCGCATTACTAAATATTTTAATTCATAACTAACTGATCCTGCGAACCTTCCTGCCCTAAGTAGGTACCAGTCTCTAACCTTTCAAGACAGATGGTACTGTTCAGATTTGAACTTGGCTAGGCTTATATCTTAGCACATTAATCCCAAGTGCTACCTCCTCTAATAGGCCCAGTCTCTTCCATCTCTACAGAATAAACTTCGGAATCAGGACTCTTGACTCTCTTCTCGTTATTTGATTCTATATAGCCGGCAATATATCACCATGGCATCGAATAGACTCCGAAGAATTGCGAAAGAGCTGGCAGACATCCAGAGTGATACGGACTCTAGGATCCATGCTCAGGCAGCAGATGGCCATGATCTTTCACATCTACAAGCTACATTTCCAGGGCCGCCCGATACACCATATGAAGGAGGTACTTTTATCATTGAAATAAAAATACCTAACGAGTACCCTTTTCGACCACCTCAAATGCGTTTCAAGACAAAATTATGGCATCCTAATGTCAGTAGTCAGACAGTTGGTATTATGTTCCACTTACATATCTATCTCTAATATTATTAGGGTGCAATCTGTCTCGACACACTCGGAACTGCTTGGTCACCTGTCCTTACTATCAAATCTACGCTGCTCTCCTTACAATCGCTCCTCACCACACCTGAACCCAAGGATCCGCAGGACGCTGAGGTTGCTAAAATGTTGATGAATGACCCCGAGCAGTTCCAGCGTGTAGCACGAGACTGGGCAATCAAATATGCAGATGCACCAAGATCAACTAACTGGGAAATTCAAAGCACCCGCCACTCATATCCAGCCAAGCAAAAACCTTACAGGGTAATGTCGCGAGAAGAAGAATATCGTCAACAAGCACTACGGTACGTTGGGTAGATAGCGTTTGTCAGTAAAACGCTGATAATTATAAGATATCAAGGTTATAATAGGAATATGATTGATCGCTTTGTGAATATGGGTTTTGATATTGACCGTGTTGTGGAAGCATTCATATATGTCAATATAGACCGGAATAGTGGTGAAGATTATGAAATAGAGGAGGCGTACTTGGGGGACATTACCGCAAGGCTTTTGGGAGAAGCTTGATCAGCAAGCTCAAGCGTGGAGTTTGGTATTTTTGAATTTGTGACTGAGTACATGAGCTATCGCGAAACTTCAGAATGGTAGGCTTTCACTCAAAATCGATGAATTTTCGGTCTAATCATCTAGACTTTTCAGCAGAAGCGGTCATAAATCTGGGTATTAAATGAATTATGAAGCCGTTAAAGCGATCTCGATGTTCGAACTAGCTGTTTATGTCCCAGTATCACCCTAATTGGATATTGTCCTAAATCTGATGACAATCCATTTGTAAATGTGGGCGGTATTCTTGCTCAATAGCCTTTACAGAAGTATGGCGAAGAACTTACAATGGCGTTACTGTTGAAACACAAAATATGGCTCTACTAACCATATCGACTGTGTCCTTTAGTTGACAAGGACCTAGGTCAATAATGCCTTTAGTTTTTACTTGAACTTAAATTCAAGGCCAAGAGTCACACGTCTTAATAGAATTAGATGGCTAAAGCCTTAGAAATGAAATAGCTAACCTGCTTTTATCGACCACGGCACAAAACAAGGCCCTCTTTGATAGACATGCAACTTCAAATGAATTTTATCTCATTAAAACAAGCATGAGCCATGTGTGCTTTTTCCCAACGTATCTCCCATACTAATTGCAGAACACAGGTTTTTACATATTTATTACTCTATTGAACCTACCACTGCATATGGGCATGTAGATCTTTTTGGCCTACAGGTGGCGAGTATATATGGCTTCATTACAGCCGTTACAACCAAACAGACTTCACTTGAGTACCCATTAGGAGGAACCATTATCCTGTTCTATCCTCCCTATTACATCCAATAAAACGAAGACTATTGGCGGGTTTGCTGCTGCAAGGAAACGGACCAAAACTCACCCATTGCGGGCTCTACCACCGATGAGGATTACAACCGAAGTTATAGCTGCTCTTCTGAAGCGTTTGAAGAGTCAGGTCAGGCAAGAGCTGCAGACCTATGTACACCTAGGGGCTCCTCTCAACATTGCTAGCCTTTCCCTCGCTCCTCCTGATTTGAGCTGCAGGACAAAGTGAATGTCGCGTTAGGGTGTCAAAAATGTCTTGGTTGAGAGAAATCGTCGAGGTGTAGCCTAACCTAGGATCTAAAAGTTGTTACGGAAATGGGGATGCCGAATAACTCGTATTGTTTGGATGACATTCAGGTTCGTTGAGATGGAATCTAATTTTTCGAGGCTGGAGAGGTCTTTTACTTTTGTTTCGTGTGATCTCTCTTACCCACTGATGGGAAGCGCATGTTATCGCACGATGAAAGCTATTCTGACTATACTTGTGGGGTTTGGCACCACAGTATCTCTTTTATATCTCTGCTTCATCAAGGTCGTCTTCATCGTCGCTGGAGTTATAGAAGGCAAACAATTGAGATAGGAGATATCTCAGCTCAAAATCAGAAATTTGGGGCTCAATCTCTGGCTCTGCATATACAACGGTCAGAGCTGGAGGCTCGTAGGGAACATTCTCATAGGTGTTGAGTATTCGTCCCCTTAGTTCATTTTTTCGTTCCTATGATGATTCTAGTCTGGCTGGTTGATCTATAAAAGAACCCATTTACCTACCTAAAAGGTCTTGGTTACCCATGTACTTTTTACGAGTAAATCAATTGATCAAATGGGGTGGCTCAAATCATTTCATCGAACATTAACATACTAGGCAATAAATGGCTTCCGTACTCATTTAGGGGCTTGTGCAAATGTGGCACCGGAATATATCATGTCAATTACAATCAATTTAAAGAGCCCCGATCTACCACATTAATAGGAACACCCTGGATCTCATACGTGCGTCGAATTATGCCAAATGTGACCGTCCAAACAACCTGACATTAGCGCCCCGAAGCTAGGATTTCTCAATCTCAGCTATGGCCACCATGCGCGCTAATTCCTAATGCCTTCCAGCACGTTGATTTCCTAGTTTCCTTCAGTCGAAACCTTTCCTTATCTCGGCATTAACTATGTCGCCCAGAGGTAATTTCATCGCCTGTAGCTTACTCTATAGAAGCATTACATTAGTCTTTCGCCCGACTACACGTTCAAAAGTGGGAAATCAATTTAGCTATCTGCCGAATCATCATGACCGTATATCCTAACCAGAGCTAATAACTAAAGCTCTGATAACTCAGTCTGTGACGAACACTTTATTTAGTGTGCCAATCAAATGCTATACGTATGTTGTCAAATGCAGTTCATTGCGGTTCCAGTTAGTGATGCCCTTGGGGAACGTATAGTCATATCCTACGCCGCTGCATCAACTAATCCTTCTCAATGCATGCTGTCTGCGAGGATTTGGATGTTCTGCATTTTTGCAAGTGATTTGGCCAATTTTAGTGTTGTAGCGCCTCCACAGGTGGAAATTTTTGTAGAGGATCCCAAAATAAGTTTGGCCGTAAAATTTCTCCAGGAAATGAAATTTATCATACTGATATCTTCGAAACATAAACATCAGACTGGGTCAAGTCAATCTGCCGATTTTGGACAGTTGGGGTTGATATAAGTCGTAGTTTTTCCCCGTCGTCAAATAGGGACAGAATTCTTGCCAATGACACTTCTCACTAGCGCCGTCTGGGCAAGACGGTCCTATCTTAAACTTTTCAATATTGAGCCTCAGCTTTGGTAGAGCCTTTGTCCCCAGGTCTGTACCAGAAACCACTTATAGGTATTCAGTCTTTATCCCCCGAAGATGGCGGTTGTCGTAAGCAACAAAATCTGCTGAAGAATGTACTATTCCCGGCTCGATATTTCTGAATAAAAAGTGGGCCAATTAAATAATGCTTTTGGAAGAGCTTATTTAAGCTCTAGCTAGCGGCCATAGCAGCCGCGAAATAATTTTCGATCTATTTAAACTTTTTTTAAATCATTTAATGTGTATTCAGCTATTTAGCTATGACACATGACCGGTGCTATGTATATATGTTGGATGACCCTTTTGGCTTAAGAGACACTCATACTCTGGATTTCAATCGCAATTACCACTGAGGTATTGCTGCATACAAAAATCAGTCGAACTCCCTCCGTGAGTGCCCGACAGAGGGGAAGTTCCCTAATTTTTGGCTATCCAAGCGTGCCTTCGTTGTCCATGACCATCAGCGCCACGATAAATACGGTGATGTTTTGCTGGGTACTAACCAGCGATCTCCTATCTTGCGTGGCTTGTGTGCCCTACCAAGCCCTGCCTCTACTTAAGAGATCGGCCCAGAAGATTTAAGAGCGCACCATCCAACTAAGGCGGTGTTTATGGTGTCACCTGCACCCTTGTAGTCTACTTCGTATAGTGCATAAAGCTTAATTTGTAAAACTCGACAAAATTTTATATCTCACACGCCCGTCGAGATTTTTCCTATCCTCTGCATCATCTTGTAAACTTGTCCAGATTTGTCTCACGTCAATGCCAAAGATTTGTCTCCCAGATTTGTCAGCCATGCTTTGTTTCCACCGTTGAGTTTAAATATCGACGTGGGCGTGTCTTCGATGGCAATGTGTTGGAAAATCGGTATGAGTTCGATGAGTAGGCGACTCAAAGAATATAGGCGCGATTTATGAATAGAATAAAATCGATATGAATCAAGGGAAGATTTAATGAGCGTTAAAATAAAAGTTCTGGGTAGAACGGATTGGAATTAATTGACTTATATCTGTCTTGGTGATTCCTAGATAGCTTATACACATGTTTGCTTTGTAGACCAAATCCTAATTAGATACCATCCGCCACTCCTTCCATAATCTTACAATGATAATGAGTCGCACAATAGTTTGCGAAATGAGTATGGGGTCAGAGTCGGTAGATAAAAGTTTATCTTACGGGTATCAAACCATACTATGCACTAGTTGAGTCTCACGCATAGAACATGCTCAATAAAGGAGATGTCTATAATCTCGGGCGTGAGTCAAGTCGTGAGTAATGTGCGAGAATCTCAGTTGTTCCAATGGTAGGGAAACTTCAGACATACAGAGTCTGAATTTCCAACACTTGTCCTGAACTAAAAAGATTCCACAGATTCCGCATCAAGTCATTCCGAGTAGTCTGTCGCATAATTGTGAGAACTCAAGGGACAAAAGAGAATTGGCGAGTGATCAAAAGCTGGCCTGGACTCAAATCAAAAGACCCTAAACTAAAGAGAAAAGTGTCTGGAAAGATACAAGTCTGCAGACATGTACATAGAAATCCATGAGCTGCTCAAATCAAGTTACCAACACGAAACCTCCTGTCCCTGATCGTTTACATCGCAAGAGTTTCGTATGAAACTAACATATATGACAAGTCTTTCGTATCGTGATTTGGCACAATCAAGACTCGTTTCTGTTTGAAAATAGTCGTTGGAATTCCTGGAGTGGGACAGTGTAGGCTTACTAATATTAGACCGACATCCACGTGGCCACTAAAAGTGTCGGTACCTCTCGATGATGGCTTCGTTTTAATCCGCGCAAGTGGGGTGGTTGAGATTTAAGCTACCATTTTTTTCGTGAGGATGTAACTTCAGTTTATCTTCCGATCCTAGACGTAATCTCTGACAAAATTGTGCGCAACGTCTTTACACGTTGTCTTTGATAAACTCGCACCTTTTGCAATTGCTATTGCATTTTGGTTGTCAGCCAAAGTTAGACTTTCTCTGTTGTCGACAACAACGACATGAAGCTCTTCGAATAGTGTCGAGGACCAAGTAGCCAGCGTTGATGCCTTGCAAAGCGCGACATAATCGGTTTCTGCAGTAGAAATGTCAAATAATTTCTGTCATTTTGGCTGCCAACAAACTGTGCCTCCCCCAAGCATTAGTGTATAATAGCTGATTAAACGATGACTCACGATTTCTGATGCACAATCAGAATCGGAATAAAGTATGACCTTTAATTCCTGTAAGAGCGTGCGAGAGACTAGTCTAAAATTGTAAGAAATACAATATTCTGTTGATTTTTTGATATATTGCAGCATTCTTTGGAAGCCATTTCAATGCCTGTCGACTGAGCGAGAATTCAGACTACCCAACTGGAATGTGGCAAGAGAAATGCTAGGCCCCGTCCCATTAGACGCATAATCTAGACAAACCATGGCGCTAGCATAGGCTGATTCATTAGCAAGAGACCCCTCCGGTGCCAGGTGTATTGCCGCCATATTATTACAGGATTAAATCCTTTGAGTAGTACTTTCTGCTCCAGTACGGCAGGGGTGTAATATAGGGCCTAGCTAGCTATGGGAGCTACCAATATTGGGGTCTGGATATGGTTGCGTAGCAACATGGACTATCATGATCGGCGCTGATAATTACAATTCCTTATGTATACAGCGAGAAGTAGGAAATCTTCTTTCTCTAGATTTCATTAATTAACTGATTTATTCTGGACTTGCTTTGTTGTATACTGACATCAATTGAACCGGCGACACATCCATCCACAGGTAATAAAAAAGCCTTGTTATCCAGCAGCCCAAACGATTTGATTCTAGCAGCCAAATAATTTGTTTGGTGATTTCTTAATGCCTAATTGGACAATTCGACAAGCCTGCTTTTATATTTAGTGTATGGCGTACTAAGCTGTCTCCTGATAGTATTAAAGCTGATTTATTTATATGTGGAAGCCTCATCGAATCGCATCTACTTGATCTTCCAATAGAATTGAAGTTCCTTTGAGGCTCCATGTTTCTCGAAATAGTTAAGACCTCGGATCTACTTTTCATCTAGCAGAGCATGAATTCGCTAGAAAGGTAATAAATAAAAATACCGAAATAAGGGCTTCCAAAAGTAAGGGGGTCCTAGTATTTACCCCAAGTACCTGAATGAACTGATTGGAGGGTAGTTGAAGATTTCGAGAATGAATCACAATTAATTCTTTCTACCTGTTTGCACGAATTGCAAACATCGTAAGAGTGCAGGGTCGAATTATTAATGCGAGATTTGCGTTCATATTTGTCCTTTAAAGCTGGAAGTTTTAAGCTAGATATGCTGACATTCTCTCACAGTTGCGGGCCAACGTGGGGAAAACGATGAAGTTCTGTCGCGTCCCTCTAGTAATACTTGGATAGCATAACTTTAGAGGGTGCCGACGACGAATGATAGGTGTTGAAACAGAAAAGCCTCCCTTTAGGCCTAGCGGAAGATACTATTTTCTACCACACGAGAAAATAACCGAAACCATAGATTGATGATCGAATCTGAAAGCCCTTCGCGAGTAGCTTCATTTCTTAGACGAGATTTCATGTGCACGATGGAACATACCAAACCTTATCCATGCGCATAGCTTTACTAACCTTCCCGGGAGTATAGCTAAAGACTCTAAACTTCACACATCTAACACCGGAGACAGAAAGAAAGTCGCGAGAAGGAATGGAAGTAGACTTATTTGACGTTGAGAAATATTTAAACATGGATCTATTATGTAAAATATGATTAGTGGCGTCCATATCGTAAACAATATTGCTGTTTTCCATGTCATCTTTTGATACCAGGGCCTGTTCCTTGACCATTCCAATTCCCATTTTGTTGTTTTCAGACAAGCTAGAGGATAATTCTGATGTGGAGCTCTTATGGCTCCGCTGTTGTGATCTCTTCTGCAAACTTCGATTTCTCGCTACTTTTTCGGGATTTTTAGCTGCCCATTTAGAGCCATCAGGAGTATTTAACCTCTTCAGGCATGTATCATGGACGTATCCCGAACGCTTGCAGTTGGCACATTGCATCTCTTCACTTTGGTCGGTACTTTTGGTCGGCCTTTTTTCCTCTTCATTCTTCATGAGTGCGACAACGGACGTTGGGTGTAGTTCTCGATAAACGGACTATGCAGCACGAATTAACGTATCGGCAGAAGTTAACGAAATACCTAGAGACCTAAACAGAATTGATATAGACGTATAGAAACCACCACAGCACTGAGAAAAATCTTATAAATTAGCTACTTCATACTAGAATCAGTGGGCCTAGAATTCGTGGAGGAAAGACTAGTTTTATTCCTCACTTCAGAAAGTCACTGAAAAAATTCGTCTTCGTCTTCTACGGATATTCCTCAAAATTCTTCCAGTAAGTCATCTAAGTTACCTGATGGATTAGGGCATTAGAGCTCTCTTAAGTCGTCCCTACAGTCCTTCAAAGTGTAGGTTGAATGAACTAGATGGAATCTGATGTCAGGTACAAGTTGTGACATGATAACCCTCATGTGCGTGTCAATCTTCTGGCTATTGCGAGCAGTACTTAATATGTGGGTATCCTCGGTTTCTCGGTCTGACACCTCCGCTTGTAAATAACGCTACAAGTCATAAAGTGATAGAATATTACTAAAGAGGGAACTCCACGGTTTATATGCATATTTACTTAATATTGGTGCATGCCAAAATGACTTGAGAATCTGCGCCGACGACATATTTGATCTTAGGTGTCTAATAAATAATGTAAAAATCTGTAAAAATAGAAACAAAAATTCCAAAAGAGATTCACTGTGAACATTCCGATAATATTCGATAGAAAAGTAAGGGGTTGGCCTCGATTAAAGTTTAGATAACTTGGTATCATAATCTGTTGAAAGATCGGTATGGGTTCGATCAGTAAGGCAGCTCAAAGAATAAAGGCACGATTTATGAATAGAATAACATCGATCTTCCAACAGATTATGAGACCAGAGAAAGTCGGAGAGAGGTAAGGTGATTAAAATGAATATTTACTAGGTTGTACTTGTAGCCCTAATGAGGCTTTGGTAGGAATTAATTTCTTTGAGAAGGAGAGATTGTTCTGATTGGAGTGTCCTAAGTCGTTGTCTTGTGGGCTAACCACTTTGGTGTTGCGAAATTTGACTGAACTTCATTTCGGGTGAATATTTAAATATCAGGTTCGTGAAGGACATCACAGCTAGATGTCCAGTCTTTGCCCTTGTCCACACAAATGTTACATCGTGTTAAATATTGGCCAAGTGTCAATTCAGCGATTCCGCAAGGTTATATCTATTGGTTATCCTAACCAATTATCATCGTAAATTTCGTAATAGGCCAACCTTTAGCGAAGGTGTATCTGTACATTGGAGACCCGCTCACCGCGAGTTTTGTCAAGTTTCAAAATAATTGATTGTCCCCCTGTGATCAAGAGTATGGAAAATAACGTGTGCCGGGCTCTGATCCTGCATCCAAAAGACAATACACCGAAAACTGATACGCAAGGACTAAATACTACCTTCATGGCCAAGTCTAAACAAATCAGGAGTATGACGTTAGAAAAATGACGTTCTGGTCCAGACTTGCACTTCGCATGAATACCCGAAGCTATCCGCCAATAGATCAACGGCTACGCCTCACCATGACCTGGACCGACTCATATCGTACTGAACGAGGTGGCTTTATCAGTCCTCCATCCACCAAAGTAAACTTAGTGAGCCTTATTTCCAAAGTGCCGGTAGCAGTAGCCCAAAATTAAAAACCCCTGAAAAAAGTCTTGTCTAGCATTCCCGTGGACATCATCTTCCTCTCTCAGGTCGTAAAGTCAGAGTAAAACTGCGATAACCCACAGGAAGAATTCCTAGGTTATTGATGGTGAATTACTTTCCTCAATACAAGTATAAATAGCATTGTAAGAATACTATGTGAGATAGCCGGTGTTTAATAGTACAAGCTACCGTTTACAATTTGTACAGCTACTTCATCGGTCGTTGAGGTAAAGACCCTCGGACCAAATTTGATGAGAACTCAGTAAATATGAATGTGCATGTAGTTGTATTTACTCTCGGCTTCCAACAGAATTCGACCAATTATAAAAATAAGTAAATAGATTATTCAATTTTCCTGATTTGGCACCTTGAGGCGCAGGCAGATTTTATCGGAAGACATGTACTTTAAGTAGGATGACTCAATCTGACGTTTAGAACACTCACACTCAGATTTTATTTGCAAACACCAGTCGAAGTTAATACTTACGGCCATTACCTCTCCATTGCATACCCCCACAGGGAAAAGCATGAAACCACTATGGTTATCCGAGTATGCTTTCATCATACAATAAATACAACATTAAAGCGAGAGAGTGTGGTATGTGTGTTTTACGGGATTCGAAGTTGGCTTCTCCTTTCTCAATTGGGGTAGGTGTTCAAGCTGCCCTGAATGTACTTGGGAGAACGGCCCGAATGGTGTACCACTGCACCATCCAGCCCTTGACTAATTATTGCAACCAGAAATAAGCAAGGCACAGCTTGAAGGTGAACAGATGGTCCATGCACTGGAAAACCTCTTGTCACCTTTAGTTGGTCAAAGGTTGTTATTCCTCAGGGATGTCCATGCTCAATTTTGAGAGCTCAGGCTAGTCAACGACGGAAGAAGGCTACTTGCGTTAGATCAAATTTACTGGCACAGGGTTATGCGCTCCGTTTTAAACCGGAAATCTTGCAAAAAAATATATCATCTACCTAGATGTAAAGTCAGGTACTTCTTCACCGAAAAGTCTCTAGAAGGCCGAAACATTCTTATTACTCCTTCCTAATCACACGTCTTGTACTACATTCCTTTCTGTAAGCAGACTTATGCAAGCATAAGTATGGATCCAGTCCAAAAGCGAAAGCACGATCAGCGTGCAGGCATGTCAGACTATTGATGATGCTCTTGTTTTTGCATCAGATTTTAATTGCGTATGCAGCAATCTAGCAAAGACACAACATCGGAGAAATGTACAGAAAAGATGACTCAATTTGAAAGAAAAGCTCTCATGCCTCGGATTTCATTTGCAAGTACCACTGCGAAGTTATGGTGGCTTTTTCTTCACCCCAAGTCAGCCCTTATCCGTGAATACCCACCCAGGGGAACGTCTCAAACTCTGAGTTATCCAGACATGTCTCCATCATCTATTCAATTTTCTCCGCGCGAAATGTGGTCTTCAGCGTCTGCTTCCCAGTGGAATAGGTGGCCAGGCTACTCAAACTAAACCAGAGAACACCACCAGGAGGCGGACCACGGCATCTTCCATCGTTGACTTGTGTTTATAGTGTCAGCCGCTCTCTCGCAAGCGAAGCCTTGGCGCACACAATGCTCAATTCGTAAAACTCTTTGCCAAAATTCACAATCACACGCCCGTCAAGGCTGTTTCCATCCTCCGTGGAATCTTTTAAATCTGTCCTGTTTCCTCTCACATCCATCCCTAAGAAGTGTCTCCCAGATTTGTGCGCCACGCTTTGCTTCCTCCGTCGGTTACAAGTATCGGCGTGGGCGTGTATTTGGCGGCTAGCTGATGCCAGACAATAGCTGATAAGAGGTGTGGTCAATGAAACGAGGTTGTACTAAGCCGTACATGTAAACTTGATGAGACTTAGGTAGGAGTCGAACTCGTTGGGAGCGAAAATTTGACGTGGTGGAGTAGTATGAATCATTGGCTCATGGGCCAACTTCTTTGATTCTGCGAAATATGACTGAACTTGACTCTGTGAGAATATTTCACTCCTAGGTTCGTAGAGGGCACCACGTACAGGTGTTGGGTCTTGCCCTCCAACGATGAACCCATTGCACGGATTAATCAATCATTCATTCTTGTCTTCGCTCTTACCTTTTGCCGATTCACGTGACATTCGCACGAAACCTTCTCTAGGTCGCACAACATGAATTCATTTCGGGCCCTTAGTTTGAGCCTTGAAATCCGGGGCAAGAATTTTATACCCTGTCGAATGAAGCGCTATCAGGGGTCTGACTGGTTAAGCGAATATGCGCCCCGCTGCAATCTTGAGCCCGCAGCCACAGGGTAGTTTAAAGAAAGAGTCCGTGTCACGGTCTTTCTTGCCTTGGATGTCCTACTCGCAATTCGTATCCATGTACTTTGCTGATGATGATTTGTTAAAGTCCTAGGCTAAAGCTCCAAATCCACTATGAGTACAGGACCAGTGTTCACAGCTAGGACTACATCTAAGACATACCCAGCGTGATTCCACCGCGTGAACCACCACAAAACCAGCAGTCAGTTAAAAATATGCGCCAAGGCGAACTCCTTCCCCCAAAGCTGACAAAAGGAAAATATAAATTGCAAATAAATCAGAACTGGAAGCAATACTTCTCGCCTCGATTCCAGCTTAGTCAGGTTTACCTCCCTGACGAGTTATATTCAATCTCCACTGAGAGTAGGAGATGGATGTACAGGAGAATACCCAAAACAATTGGTATCCTGCGCAAATTGTTTGAAGCTCTCGAAGCAATTAGGCCCGAGTAGCTTGTGTAGGAAGGCACTGTGTGACAATGACCCTCTGATTCGACGCGTGGTGTTAGCGTTCAGTCGACAATGTATGAAGTGGGTAGGGGTAGTTTCATCCCCACAGGTGCACTCTGTGATAGCGTGCGGGTTGTTGAAGCGCATGTACTTTGCTGAGAAGCTTCTCGTGCGCAGTTAATTTCCTATCATATTATCTGCTTTGAAGCTTGACAAGTAGGAATTAACAAATTACTCCGATTTTGACTGGAATGATTATACAATCAATAACTTTTAGGCTATTGCACATGTTCAACTTGTCTGCAACATGTAAGAGATGGAACTTATCCTAAAATTACGACTAACCTTTGGAGTTAACATTGGCATGACACTGGTAATGACAAATATTCGGTACAGACTATCGAACAGAGAATTTGAGTGCCAAATTGAGAGCTCTTTTGAGCCGAGAAGCAGAATATGGTATGAATTGTGATAACTAGAAATAACCCAGCCCATAGAGAACGGTACTATTGTCTGATATTGTTTTGCTCTCCGTATTACTCCCACATTTTGATCATCCTGCTAGGTTGAAAAAATAGAGGAAGCTTTGTTTATATAAAAGTTGGTATTAAAATTGCCATATACGCAGGTTTTTTACCATGTCATCCGTACGGGTTATAAATTTACAATTAAAGAGATTTTTAATTATACTGACGATAGAGAAAACTCCACAGTACCCAGACTCTATTTTTGGGTTACATCCCGGGATGTATCACTTATTAATAAAAACCTCTACACAGATCTGATTACTTTTGTACTTAAACTTGAAAGGTTTATTTCTGAACCACTTATGGGTTTTCGAGAAGGAATTGAATCCTTTTTAATTATAATTCAGTCTTTTAGCACTTGAGTTGAATTATTATTATACTTAACATCCTGAAGTATGTGGAACAGTGGATAATAGTTATTATGTAATGTTCCATGACTGTAGCGCGGTCAGATATAGGTAACTATTGGCCGAGGAAGCTTGGGATGGTATATAGCATGATCTTTACACATCCAGTTGCCTTTGCAATACTTTTCACGTACGTAATGCAATTCCCATCCAAAATTAATGATGTTATTTTATATTCTGGCTGCCAAAAAATCGAGCTTTGAATAATTTTTTCGCACCTTGGGAATGCAAAGCTCAAGCAGTTATCGTGTAGTAATAATCTAGCTCATTTGAATTAATATGATCAACTGAATGCTCAAATACAAGGTGTAACGTTTTGTGACTCAACTTGTAGATTTTAGTAAAATATATTGATCTTATATCTCAGGCCGGCCTGTTCCATTGCTGCTGGTACGTTGCATGATGACGAGGTTTGGTCGTAGAAATTTATAATTCCTTTTCTGGGCCCATAATTTATAGGCATAGAAGTAAATGGTATGACTGAAAGCTAAGTTTTCATTTAAATTACTCTAGGACATTTCAATCGTGGGATGAGCATGATAAAATGTCGATCAGAAATTTTCACTGCATTTAGTAGACAAAATGTCGTACCCAGAGTAATGAGTATAAGGTCTTACATTGGAGATGTTGATGAGACAAAAAGGTTGCGTCGTTTTCATCTTCGAGTTCATAGCGTATGAAAATTACTTCTTTTTTGGTCAAAGACCTCCTTGATATAAGCTTTATAACCAAAGAGGCAATAAATAGGCGCCGAGTTTTTATTTACGTTGAAACCGGGATACATGTTTCGTGCCTTGAGCAATTGAAGCGTCGTTTGCTTTTGAAAGTGATGAGAATCTTATTCTTGGCCATTTAAGATTATTCTTTCGCCAACCCTAGTCTATATCTACAATGAAGAATAAAGATACTTGCTAAGAGCATCTGGTACTGATACAGAATATTAAACCTTACAGTTTGAGATAATCGAAGTACTATTGCTATGCGGCTATTTTTATACCCACCGGTACTTCTGGCTGGTATATCCTTGGAATCAGCCCTTCAGCTTGATCGATTGCCCCGTACATATTGTCTTTATTAAATAGGAATAAGCCTTGTATAGCTGCAGTGCTTGTCTGGAATTCAGGCTTTTTTTCGTTCTTTGCGTCTGATATGAGTTTGAGATCCTCAAGCTTTTGAAGGAACCTTTCACGCTCCGTAGAATCACGGTCAACTTCTCCATAAAATCGAGTCCACATTTCCGAAGCTTGATATCTTGATGCTTCCCCAATTCTTATAGTCATATCTACTCTTCCTGGTCTGATTAAGGCTTGATCTAGGCGATCGATATGATTTGTCGTTAGAAAAGTTATCCGCTCCTCGCCAGCTGTAATACCATCAAGAGCATTCAACAAGCCTGAAAATGTGACAGTTTGGCCGTTGTAACCGTCTGATTCCACTTGTCTTCTGTTTATAAATGCAGCATCTGAATCTTCGAGCAGCAAAATTGTTTTGGGCGGGATTCTAGAGAGAAGGTCTGATAATTTATCATCCGTAATACCTTTGGTGCTTAAGTTGATCATAGCAATGTTAAAGTCGATCTCTCCTGCTAAGGCTTGGATAAATGAGCTTTTTCCACTTCCAGGCAGCCCATATAGTAAATAACCTCTTCGATATGGTATACCACGGTTCACGTACCACTGCTGGCAGTCTAAAAACTCCCTTACGTCTGATAGAATCTTCATTTTAAGACCTTGATCAAGAATCACTGAATCTAGCGGTCGCTTCCGCCGGGGTGGACCGAATGGGACCCAGTCCATACCCCGCGGTACTAGCATCATGGTCTTTCCATGTTGTTCTAATTGTTGTAGCTTGTGCGCCTCGGAGAATATATCTTCAAATATGTGGCGATGAGCGTATAGAGTCGTAAGAGTAATTGTTTCGTGAGGTTCCCCTGTCGAATGATTGAAGCTTTTTCCATCTTTCATGCGATTAACTGATACAAAGGCATTATGATATTTCAGGATATGTCTTCCGTAACCAGGCTGGGCTAAAAATCGCGCCGGTTTTTCCGCTGAGGCTGCAACAGTTCGCATTGATAGCTGGTTAATGCGCGTGAGCTGTTTTGTAAATCGGCCACCTGTCGATCGATTCAGCGTCAGCCATGCAAGGATCCACTGGTAAGATTGATCCTGTTTGCTGATTTCTAAATTAACTAGTAGGCGGCGCTTTAATAGAGATACACTCTTGATTGTCCAGCGGCGAAAGACTGCAGTTGCTGCTGCTAATCCACCAAGTCCTATACCACCGGCAAAGACGGGATTTGTAAACAGAGTATCTAGAGATACCAAGGAAGATAGTGACGTTGTGTTTGTGGATGACATGTGGATGGTTCTGAACAATGGCCACAGTTGCTGTAATAGCACTTGATGTAAGGTGAATACCTATCTTGTGTTTAGTGCATTGAAAAAATTATCCATCTAATGATTTGCGAGCATAATGCGGAACGAATATTTCGGATTTACGCACCTCGCAAAACCTCTCTATGGGTTGGATGGTGCTCTGGTAGACTGTCTGGGCTAGCTTCTCGGCTGAGGCGTGGAAGTCTTGATTAGTAAACCACTTGAAGCGCGGGGTCGTTGACTCAAATCTTACGAAGTCAGATCATACTCTGCGCGGCAGTTTCGTGGAAAGAGAAGATTCAAAATCTACGATTTTTCCTTTGGGTAGTAATATCGCATCTAGGATAAAGTGCATGTTTCGAAAAAAGCCTAGGTAGTATTGCCAGGAAATGAAACTTGGTTACGGGCTGACCAACACTTTAACCAGACAGATCCTGGTGTTTATAGCCTTTTCCCTCACCATGCCCGATCCTAGTACATCCTTATCTCCATACCGAACCGTATTGTATTTTTTTTAAATCATTTAATGAGTATTCAGCTATTTAGCGATGACACATGACCGGTGTTCAGTATACGTGTTGGATCCTAGTGGTGTTCTCTGGTATAGTTTGAATAGCCTGGGCACCTATTCCACTTGGGAAGCAGACGCCGAAGACCACATTTAGGGCGGAGAAAATTGAATGGATGATGGAGACATGTCTGGATAACCCAGGGTTTTTGAGACGTTTCCATGGGTGAGTATTCACGGAGAAGGGTTGACTTTGGGTGAAGAAAAAGCCGCCATAACTTCGCAGTGGTACTTGCAAATGAAATCCGATGCATGGGTGCTCTTCCTTATATTGAATCATTTATTATGTACTTTTTCTCTGATATTATGTCATAGCTAGATAGTTGCATACGCAATTAAAATCTACTGCAAAAAAAAATATACATGTTGGGCTCTTTTGACGTTAAAGACACCCATACTCTGGATCTCATTTGCAAATACCACTATCAGATATGTTCGCTAACACAAACAGTCGACCCTCATCCGTAAGTACCCACCAAAGGGAAATTTAAAACCTTTGACTATCCAAGCATGCCTTCATTATCCATGTATGTCAGCGCCGCGAGAAATGTAGAATAATTTTTGCCGGATTCAAACCAGCGGTCTCCTGTTTCGAGTGGGATGTGTTCTAGCTATCCAGACCTCACTTAAGGACCGGCCAACACGATGTATCACCACATCATTCAACCATGGCGGTGCTTTTAGTGTCGCCTGCACTCTACCTTATTGGAATATTAACGTGTAATGGATGATACTAGAATGATATGAATAATAATTCTAATAATATTTGATTGATTGCTTGTTTGCTTGGTTACATCTATCTGAATATGAAGATATCGCTATATCCTATACAAGTCTCTTGAGCTAGCCTTTATTCAACATGACTACGCCAGTAATACCTGATCGTAAACTGAGACTCATTGACTAAGTTACATCTCCTGTTGCGTACGTATTACTAGACCCTAGGTTCACAACTATGACACTATGCTAAGCATATATGGTACACCATTGCTGCGACTTCCTGACCCGGATGCTTCGCCAAAGCATATCCGACTCTGCCTCAAACTCGTCATGCGTGGGGGTTTGCCGTCCCTGCCAGGGTATCTGTCGTAAATAGACATTTACAATTCATAGTGACGATATTTATGACAAGCCTGTCGTCTAATCAGTGTGCAGTAATGCATGTCTTTTGCATACACAATATGAGTAACCGGAGGGGGAAACAGATCGTTGTTCTCGAATAAGACGCTACACGCGTTTGGGATGGACATAAAAGAGATCAAAATAAATTTTCATGTTGATATTGAGGGTATATACAACCTAGAAACGGGTAATATGCAAGCTTCGGGCGAGGAGATTTTTACACCGGTGAGCATTGCAAGCACTACAACTTGGGTGCCAAGAGAGCAAATGTTACTATATTGAATTGAAGTGAGTGTGCTTCTTATAATACATATTTGACCTTTATCAAACTAAGACGACATATGACATGTATGTCATCACTGCCTATAGGTCAAAGATTGATATTCTAGTATTATATTCCCTCCTATGCCTTCATACAACCCCCCTGGAACAGGACAAACTCTGGGAAGTTCTCTATGATCATAATTTGCTTCTTGAATCTACGACCTTCTAGCATAATGGGCTTCTCTCAAGCCTAGACCACACCTTGTTCAGTGCTCTCATCCTTTTTGCTTGCTGAAAAAGAAATTTGACATAATGCCTATGACTAATGGTCATTCAGCTCAACTGTGACCCATAGTATTCGTTGGACTACTCTCAACACCTGTCAGTGGTGTCCCGTACGAACCTCCAACTCTGACTGTAGAGTCTGCAGAGCTGATATTGAGTTGAGAAAGTCCTCACTTCGAAGAGGATTCCCAACCGCTCTCGCCGTCTGTATCGTCTTCGTCTCTCAACACACTCCCCATCACCATTATTATGAAGCTAAACACAATCAGATCAGATGGTAAGGTCGAAGCCCTACTCATCACGAACCCTTGATCAAGGAGGAAAATCAATCCCATGAGTTTCCGGAGCTTACCCAGCACCCGATACGGCGATGGTGGATTGGATCAAGTCGGCCTCGACTGTTAGAAAGAAAGGAGATATAGATGAATATGCGCACCTCGTGTGGTTCCGGTGTCTAGGCCTCGCCTAGCAGGGGATGTAGGTTCTTGGAGACTTTTTCCTGAGCACGCAGTTTCTATCGCTGCCACTTTTAATTTTTTGGGTAGAATGTTTCGTGGAAAATATGGCTGAATTTCACGGGTAAACACCGAGCTGAATGGATACTCATCAAGGGCAATATAGCAATGATCTTGCAAGTAACAAAAGAGGTAAGGAGCACTATACAAGGTGTGGCCTGGGCCAGAGAGGAGCCCAATGTGCTAGATAGTCTATGACTCAGGTAGTTCAGTAAAAATAATCCGGTATATTTCAGTCTCCTTTTCAAAGAAATCTTCTACGCCAAAAAATGTAGGGTTGAACAGAATTTTTACAAGGCATAGGATCAATTGTCTTTTGTCAGTCTATAAAGCTGTAGATTCAGACGTAGTTTCCACCTACACCTCATATCAATTAGTTAAAGAGGTCAGATAAATTGTTACTTTCTTTGAGCAGCAATGCAATTTTCATGTAAAAGATTAGTGGCGACACGTTCGGATCAAAACGTTTATTGTGCACCTGTCAACCCAGAACACTAGAGAATCTATCATCAGGCCGTCCAAAGTTGTCATAAGTTTTAATGTACACGTAGAGTTGCTAATTGGTCTAAAAGGCGATGTGACACTAAGTATTGATTACCTGGGGCCCCCAGTCCGAGGTCGACCTATCTGAGCCTGTGACTGACTTGTTTCCCATTTTGTGGTGAGATACACCTGCATTCTCATGGTAAGTAAGCCAGTGTTCGTACATTTCTCGTTAATAAGAAAATCCAGTATGCAGATTGGAGCACAGAATAGAGATCACACAATCCCCTGTCTGACGCAACTTCTTCCCGACACTGTTGCCCCCACATGGAAGCTCACACTGTCAGGCGCATGATCCCGTTCGAAAAGTTCCGACTAACCTGAGCCGCTATGTTTCAATGGGCTTAGTCTGTAGCAAATCATTATCTACTATTTCTCCATCTAAGCGTCATGCTATCGACAACGTCGACCAATCAATGAGTAGTCTTGGGAATGGAAAACAGCCTTGCTCAGTTCTGCCAAACTCCAACTAATTCGGGCTAGGTCCACTGAGCCACTCGGCAACAAGGCGGTGATGGGCTGGCTGTAAGTTGTCGACTTATACTTTAATTCTTTCTTTCCGCGCCGAATCTCCCCGAGGGAACAGGCCGCCACCATTCCCTGACGTCGATTAAACATCTTTCCCTCAACGCTCACATTCGTGCTGGCCAGTTCGGGAGCAAGGTTGTCACAGTCCACTGGCCTGCCACCGTCCCTCAGATTCTACCCGTTACTCCATTCTAGTTCGCCCTTATCCAGTGAGATCATTATCATCAATGTCTAATTACCAATGACAACCATGCTAGCCGATGATAAGTTCGAAGGGCACCTTATGTCAACTTCCACGTCAAAGGCAAATGATAATAATGATTTGTGCGATAGAGCTAGGAACCCATGCAGGTCTCACGGCTTAAGATTGGAGTTTCCTGTCTTGTCTACGGCGGCATGAATCTTAAAGTGATGGAGCGCGCTGGCTGCCACAGGCAGTGAGTAACTAACGCCGTTTAAATTCCCCTTTGACTCTAAAAAGATGACCGCATGGGCCCCGTTGCATTGTCGTGTTGCATGTTCGAAAAAAGCCGACACAAGCCGATGGATAACCTCAATGGCATGCGGTTTCCCCCGGTGTGGCCTTGACTGAGCAGCAGGCAGGATTTTCCCCTACACTTTCCCCTTTTGAGAATAATTTTCTAGCCTTTCAGCCCATTAGTTACTGGGGAGGACCGAGATGGGTTGGGTTCTGGGATTAAGGTCCAGTGGTAAACAAAAGCAAAAACGGCTCAGGAGTATGCGCGTATGCATCTACACTAGAGCATGGAGCATAATCTAGTGTCAGGGGCGAGCTAATCACGCTTAGAACCTCAAGAGCACAGTAAACATGGCGTTAACAATCGATATCTCGTCATTATGAACGGACAACTTCCTTCTCTAAGCCGCGACTTGGTGCAAAACTTGAATTGGAAAGATGATGGAGAATACTTGTTCACTCTCTGCCACCGAGAGTAATCAGTCGATAGATGACTTTCCGCTACCTCCAGGCACCCCTCTCCATGCATCATTCGACGACGTACATGCCAAAATTTCGGTACCAGAGTTCAACAGATCCTTCCGCTTCCCCAGCAGCAGCACAATCTCGAGTATTGCCAATTCCAGCAAACTCGATGACCCTGAGAGCGTGCTTAAACGATTACGCCATGAATCTAATGTCCTTGCTGCGCGTCTCGCCCAAAAATTTACCGAACTTGATCCAGCAGGTTGCGATAGCCACTACGCTCACAACTCTGAGCAAGAAAAGAAGAGTGACTCAGAAGCACTCTGTATGAACCAAGTCCGCCCTCAAACAAGTAATGGCCCAGTATTGCTGCCTCGATTTCCATTTGGTGAATTTGGCGAATGGGATATAAATCAAGAGGCTGACGATACCGAAAGTGATGGGGAAGATTTGATTCTACCGCATGAGCCCCTATTACCCGAGTATGCTGGAATTTCATATGCAGATATATCATCACGGCCCATACGAAAATCTTCGCTCACTGTCTCGATCCCACCTCACTTGCCTTGCGGCATAGCTCCTTCAATCTGCAGCCCGACTTCGAAAGATTTTGCGGTACAGGATGAAAGAGATCGTATTCTACGCGAGACGCGCGAGGCCTCAAGGGCAATATCAAATGCTGGTTTTGACTTTGGGTTTGGCGGAAATGGATCGGCCAATGCTGTCCCTCTGCTAAACCAGGCGCCATCAAACATCGATGAGGTTATTACCGATAAATCTAGGATAGAACTGGCTTTAGTAGATTCTTTATCATCACCAAACATAAATTCCGAAGCAAATCTTGCACCAAAACTGGTCCCTGATCTTGAGATCGAACCGCCTACAAAAACCACAATTTTAACAATACCCTCGAGACTATCTCGTCTGCTTAATATGCAATCCTACACAAATGATTCCATTCGCTTTGATCAACCCTGTAGTCCACAGTCTCTTCAGCCATTTACTCCTACTCTCTATGATTCTGGTATAGCACTAGAATCAACTCCACCCAAAAGTGCGCCACCACGAACACTATGTTTTACTGATGCGCCTGACGTGCTACGTGCTAATCAAGTCTCCAATTCAATGTCTCAATTTTTACATAATTATTGCCCAAGTCATGACGAGAAAATGTCGAATTGGAGCTTTCTAGAACCGGTAGAGGCACAACCGGATATTGACTATGACTTAGATGAACCTTTTACAAGGAAGACAGAAGGAAGAAGGCGGCCTAGTTTCTGGGGAAAGATGAAAAGCTCGCTATTAAGGAAAAAAAAAAAGTCTATCCGGGCCTAAAGGATTATTTCAACACTCTGAGAAGCTATTTTTAGAATTCGAATTAAACGATCTACGCTCACAATATTGCAAACACATCTTACCCGAAATCACTAGCTCATCGGGATTTATTGTCTTTAATCAATGTCTAGGCTTTTAGGCCATTTTATCTCAGTCTACCGGCTCCAAGCTTAGGAATACAGTCCATCGTGCCTCATCATTTAACGCTCTGAATAAAAAATTGGCTAAAATTATCGGGTCAAACATCAACGTGGGGAGCCTTCACGTGAATTCATGTTACATTACCAGATGATAAGTTCAAAATAATACTCACTCCAAAATGTGAGCAACAAAAGTAAGTGTTATGCAACACTCAAAAATTGAGGTGGGCCGTACAATGAATAAAAACTACCAAGTATAAATAGGCTAAGATATCGAAGAACACCACGGGTTAAGTTGGCTCATACTACGACTCGCCACACTCTGACTAGCCCTCATCAGCGCAATCAAATGCGAACATTAATCCGAGCCGGGCGTTACCGCCATAATGTTTTCACGAATAAATTTTATTTTCTGTATCATATTTCTTACCCAAAAGGAAACTGAGGATAAAGGGTGCATCAGTTATTTATGTAGTATTCTGGAGTAGGATTTACCACTTATCAAGGCTATGTACGCAACGCTTGAGCCAGCGTAGTATCAAAAACATCATGTAATCGAACTCGATAGGCGTTTTTGTATTAACTTTGCGATCTATCTCAGAGATGATGTGGCAGCATTAATATTTATTATTGGGATCAGATCAATACATTCTGCAGAAACACGCCTCTAGTACGATACAAGCTGCCTCAATTATTGATTAATGCAGTTAGGTAAATGAGCGCAACATGCGCACTCCAACTTGTAGCTGAATATAACCTACGTTGTCCAAGCTCAATTCCTCGGTAAAGATTTGTACTGTGTATAATTTAATCACTTCACAGTGTTGACTTGTGTCATTTTTGAATTAATTTCATTATCTTGAATTAGCGCGTTATGGGCCTATGCAGCTGGCTAAAAACCTATCTATATATTGACATTGGAGAGAACCTCTAGGTAAAAGCTTCTCAGCCTTCTAATTTATTTCTTGAAAATTTGCGAACTATACCTCAGAAAGCAGAATAATACTGTAGAGAGGGAGAGAGATTTATGTTTATTGTACTACTTGAGTCATAGACTATCTAGCACATTGGGCTCCTTTCTGGCCAAGGCCACACCTTGTATAGTGCTCCTTACCTCTTTTGTTACTTGCAAGATCATTGCTATATTGCCCTTGATGAGTATCCATTCAGCTCGGTGTTTACCCGTGAAATTCAGCCATATTTTCCACGAAACATTCTACCCAAAAAATTAAAAGTGGCAGCGATAGAAACTGCGTGCTCAGGAAAAAGTCTCCAAGAACCTACATCCCCAGCTAGGCGAGGCCTAGACACCGGAACCACACGAGGTGCGCATATTCATCTATATCTCCTTTCTTTCTAACAGTCGAGGCCGACTTGATCCAATCCACCATCGCCGTATCGGGTGCTGGGTAAGCTCCGGAAACTCATGGGATTGATTTTCCTCCTTGATCAAGGGTTCGTGATGAGTAGGGCTTCGACCTTACCATCTGATCTGATTGTGTTTAGCTTCATAATAATGGTGATGGGGGGATGTGTTGAGAGATGAAGACGATACAGACGGCGAGAGCGGTTGGGAATCCTCTTTGAAGTGAGGACTTTCTCAACTCAATATCGGCTCTGCAGACTCTACAGTGAGAGTTGAAGGTTCGTACGGGACACCAATGACAGGCGTTGAGAATAGTCCCCCCCACAGTTACAATGTAATTCCGAGCATGTGTGCCAATCACGCCCGCTGTATCAATCGCAATCTTGTCCCGGTCCATTCGCACTCCCTAAGCAGCATTCCGACACCATTTGTCATGCGGAATTGTTTTATCCAACAAAGACCGATAATTACCTGCGTATTTACTTTAATGTTACCGCAATAGTTGAACATTGTTTTGAAGGGGCGTTTTCTAGCTTTCCTCCACGTCTCTCTACCATTTGACCGCCTGGGGCAGGACATGATCATAAGCCTGGGGTTTTGCGATGTGTAGCCATAGAGATTGCTTGGATGGTAGAGTCCTGGAACTTTTCTTCAATGTCAATTCAAATCTGGAGGGTGGCCAGTCTAATAAACGGTAGAAAGAGGCAGGAAAAGTCGCTGCATACCAAGAATGGGCTTAATCCCGGCTAAACCAAGGGCGGCTCAAACTACCCCGACAATTAGCTATCGCCGATCCCGAAACCTAGGGGGCAGCTAAATTCCATCCGAACCGAAAGTCGGATCGATGGAAAATACGTCTCCAGGAATCGCCATATCTACTCCACAAAAACCTCACAAGGGCCCAATGTAGTCTAGCGATGCAAATGCGAAGTCAGTACACGGGGCTCAAATCGTGGTTGGATAGAACAAGTCTAGATGACAGAGGCGGTCGAAATGCTGCTGAGGGATAGAAGCTGGTCAAGCCATCCTTGAGGTCGATAAAGATGATGTGATTAGTTAATGTAGAGGGCACTATAGTGTAGCTTCGCTTCCTGAAGGATACATGAGAAACATTTAGGCAACAGGAAGGTCTGGGGGATTTCACCAAATAGTTTCCTCCCATGTAGGTTAGAAAGTATGATAGACACCCGCATGGGCCCTTTTTTTTAATCATTTAATGTGTATTCAGCTATCTATCTATGACACATGACCGGTACTATGTATACATGTAGGATGACTATTTTGACGTTAGAGTCACTCATACTCTGGATTTCATTCGCAAATACCACTATGAGGTATGTTTGCTTACACAAACAGTCGACCCTCCTCCGTAAGTACCCACCAAAGGGAATTTAAAACCTTTGATTATCCAAGCATGCCTTCATCATCCATGCATACCAGCGCCGCGAGAAATATAGTTAGGTTTTGCCGGATTCGAACCAGCGGTCTCCTGTCTCGGGTGGGATATGTGTCTTAGCTATCCAGACCTTACTTGAGAAACCGGCCAAGATGATGTACCACCGCACCATCCAACCATGGCGGTGTTTATAGTGTCGCCCGCACTCTCACAACCGAAGTCTTGGCGCACGCACATAGCTCAATTCGAAAACTCGTTGTCAAAATTCTAAAATTCACGTCCGTCGAGATCGTTTCCACCATCTGCAGCACCTTGTGAGCTTGTCCTAATCTCTCTCACGCTCATCCCAAAGAACTATCTCCCAGGTTTGTGCGCCACGCTTTGCTTCCTCCGTCGGGTGTAAATATCGGCGTGGGCGTGTACGTGGTGGTCAATTGAGGCCAGAGAAAGTCGACGAGAGGTGTGATCATTGAAATGAGGATGTACTAAGTCGTACCTGCAAACTTGATGAGGTTTTGGTTGTGATTGATCTCGCTAGGTGTGAAAATTTGATTAGGTGGAGAGTCTTGAATCATTGCCTCATGGGCCAACTTGTTCGGTATTGCGAAATTTGACTGAACTTGGCTCTGGGAGAATATTTCACTCCCAGATTCGTAGAGGGCACCGCGTACAGGTGTTCAATCTTGCCCTCCTCCGCATGAGCCCATAGGGCGCCAAATCAAGACATAAATTAAATCCAATGTACTCGATTCGATTTGGATTACTAGGCTACTTTGGGACCTTGTCAGATTTCTATGGATGGAATTTTGAGAAACCTGGTACTACGCGCTGCTGCCTCAATTTTTTGTAACCGGAGTTTATCCGGCACCCAATAGGCATCATTCCTCATTTAGTTAAGATCATGTAATTGCTTATGTAAAGTCCGAGAGGCAAGCCTACGCAGAGTCTTCAATCAGTGTCTCTAGAATCCGAAACGTTAATCTTGAAACTGAGCTGTTTAAGGGATAATCCCTGTAGGCGCTGTTAGGCTAGCTCGTAATAGGTTGGTATGTCTATCCACCTTACTCCGCTCGCCACAAAGTATGATTCAATCGTCCAATTCTTGCGATCGCTTAGAAAAACACATGTTGAACAACAATTTTGACTGCCCAATCAACACAGCCATTGAGACTTTACACCACTATCAATTCATCCTCTATTCTAGCAAACAATGTCTCTAGTAAAGTCTGCTTCAGAAACCAAAGTTCGCAGGCAACTAACTCGCGATCAATGTATTGAAATAAGAACATTAAGAAGATATGGCTTGACATTACAACGTATATCTGACGAGCTTGGCTTTACAAGAAGGCAAGTGCAATATGCTTGTGCTCGAGAGACTGAGAATCCTTTACCTCACAAAGGACGCTCGCCAAAATTGAGCGAGAAACAAGTCGATGAGCTTGAAGCTTTTGTGCGGGAATCTCCCGAAAACCGTCAGATGTGCTATTTGGAACTAGCGAAGGGAGCCTTTAGCCACTGGGAATGCAGTGAACAAGTAATTTCCAATGCCCTCAAAAAAAGGGGTTACAGCAGATGCATCGCTCGGAAGGCGCCTCCGTTGTGTGCGGTTAACAAGAAGAAATGATGGGAGTTAGGAGCAATGGATTTGAATACTATGGACTGATGAGCCCTGAATATCGGCTGATTCTCATATGGAACCTCGTGTCACAAGAAAAGTACGTCTAAGTTCTAGCAAAATCTTCCTTGTACTAACAGCAGAGTTTAGCCTGATGATGAGTTTGAAGAGACTTGTATTATGGCTCATCTTGCTCATGGGAATAGCTGGATGTTTTGGGGATCATTTTATGGATCACAGAAAGGCCCATTTCTAGTCTGGGAGAAGGATTGGGGATCAATGAGGGCATCATCTTTTGTGAAAGAATTTTGCCTCTTTTGAATCCATTTCACGTGGAAAATCCAGACATTTTATACATGCACGACAATGCACCATGCCATAAAGCACACTCAACGATTGAGGCGCTGCGTGAGGTTGGAATAACGCCTATCAGATGGACACCTTACTCTTCGGACCTGAACCCAATCCAGTCATTGTGGAACATCTTAAAAAATCACATTCATTAAATAGTCCTGAGATAAATGCGGTCAGATTTGTGCGGTCTGCCACGTGGAAGACATTGCTATAGGACGCATTGGACTCTATACCTTCTGAGGAGCTATTGTCACTAGTTGGTAGCATGCACGACAGATGTGTAGCGGTGATAAAAGCAAATGGAGGGTACACAAAGTATTCGGATGGAGCAGACTAATACAAAACATGTAGAACGGTTTCGTTCTAGTTGCGAGCCATACTGGGGGCTTCAATGTGTACTTTAACGATACAGAGCAATTGTTTTTGAGATATATTTGTACTCTTAGATAATATCAATTGATTTTTTTTCACACAGATGAGACAACAGGCAGAAAAAGGATTACATATAGAAACACACCCTCAGATATCCACTGGAACCTTAGTAGGGCCCAGAGCAGTATTGCAATTCAGATAAGAAGTGAGTACATTGGTCTCAATTCTTATCTGTACCGAAGGAAAGTCCCTGGAGTGATTAATCCAAAATGACAGTGTGGATATCCGTCTCAACATGTCAAACATATCGTCTTGGTGTTGGTTCCACTCAGGCTAGATGTAGAGGCCTCAGGCCATCAGGCTCGTAAGACAATACTGGCTGCCAAATATGATGACTAATCGGGACAGGCCTGTGCGTGTCAACTAATCTATGGAGATATGACGCGCCCTAGATAGTAACAATTACATATACAATTCAGTACACGCTACTTCCATTCTCCAGCACTAGTGCTTAAGTCCTGTCAACACTGATCAGTGGTCTTCAGGCCACAGATTCGCTAGACAGAAAAGACAGATCCCGATCACTTTTTCCTGAGATTAAGGGCTTCACGCAAGTTTTACAAAGCTTGATTGAAGCTCAGTCCCTCTGCAGAATAGTGAGATTTGTGCTAAAAGCAGAAACGATTGAAAATCATTACGAACCTCAGAGGAATCTAGTGGTTACCAACCGTTATCTTTCAACTACTACGATCCTTGAAGTAATCTAGTAGTGCGTCCACAACGCAGTCAAAAGAACACCCATCAGAGCTTGACACCCTAATCAAAAAAAAAAAAAAAAAAAAAGAAGCCTTGTACTGCTGAGCAACTGGTCGGGGATTCGAAGATTCCTATTAGACAATCTGTGATGAGACACGTCACTGAGGAACTATACGACACTCCTATAAATGAAAATTCCGACACAGCCCATACATCTACGTTAATTGCCAAAGCTATCGCATCTTACACTAATAATGAAGAGATTGATGAAGATCTATTGGCTACATATCAGGAAGAATTCGAGGGTTGGACTTTAAACCACTTTAGTATTGCTGAGTCAGAAGCTCGCAAGTTCTTAAAGCAGGCACTTCGCAATCATGGAATTTACCTCGGGCCCACAGCAGGACACATCAACAAGCAACTATTTGCTCTATTAACCGCCAAAACATTACCAGAATGGGACGATAATGAACTTATCAAGCAGGTCAACTTAGACCCAAGATCCCGGTTCTTTGAATACCGCAAAAAGTTGATTTTAAATAGAGAAATTAGTCCCCAGCAAGAAGTTGAAGTCAAAGTCTTCGCCCAAAACAACATCTGCCAAAGCGATCAAAAAGACGGAAAGCCGCAGTCAAAGTCGCAAAGGCAACCGTCGTTCGAGCAGCAAAGCAATATAAGACAGTCATCAAGCTTATGGCACCCTAGCACCTCAGCACCTCAGTGCCTACCTCCTACCGCTGAACCAGTAAGTAGAGATTCAATGATTCCACAGGAACTATTCGACTTCTATCGATCTTTACCCACTCAAGGAAAGTACTATGAGTGAGAGCCGCTAGATTTGCAAACCAAAGCAGCTTTTACAAAAATATACAGCTCTGAAGACAAATATACCGGCAATTTGTACGACCTACTAGATGACAAGGTGATGCTATTCTTGGACATTTGTCTAGCCGCAGGTATCAGACCGAACCAGTTCCATGCAGTGTTTCCACGTATTCTTACTGGTAAAGCCCGTGATTTCCAGCTCCACTACATCCCCAGAACTGACGACTTTGGCCAACAATACCTAAAAATTAAACTGCATTTTGAGCACGAAGTTCACCGAGGTAAATATTTCACTGACTGGACAACCGCAACTTTCGAAAAGCTTCGATCTTACAATAGGGATAAAAGCTTACATGGTATCCTGGAAATGCTACTTGATAAATTGCAGCTATGCCAACGGGCGCTTGGTCCACGATACTCAGGTGACGAACAGCTTCATACAGCAGTTATAAACGCATGTCGTGGGGTACCTGAACTCGAATATGCTCTCATGTCACCCTCGAAAAACTGCGAACAGCTTTCTGATCAGTTAAGGTCATCAGTAGAAGTCAATGTTTCACGGTCAATAAATACTTTGGTTATGGATTCGAATGAGCCTGACGAAGCATATTACATCGACCGATGTTTCAATGGTAATGGTAAAGGTCGAGGGGAATCTCGGGGCATTCATCCTTCCAGAGGCAATCTTAGAGGACAAAATGGTGTGAAAGGAAGCTTCCGAGGGGGAGGATACTTCAGAGATGGTTTCAGAGGAAGGGGTCTAACTAGAGGCCTATCTAGAGGCCTGTACCAAGGGCATGATAATGGACGTTCTAATCTGAAAAGGTGCTTTGTCTGCAACAAAGAAGGTTGTTGGTCGTCGAACCACTCAATTGATGAGCGCAAACGAGCTAAGCAACAGTACATAAGCGATACAGGCACAGAAGATGACTCCCAATACGCCCAATACCTCGCAGATTATGAAGGAAATGAGCTTGACGGCTTTTTTGGTGAGAATGATGATGATGAAGCGCACGGCCCACAAGATGTAATGCAAAACGTGAGCACTTATCTCACTAATGCAGCATTCATACATCGCTTAACTGGAGAGGATATTTACAAAGAGCGAGAAGATGCAGTGCCTGTACATTTATTCACCATTGATGAAAGATATACAACGCAAGTCTGGCAAGGTATAATGCCTGATTCTGGTGCATCAACCATGTCAACTGGAGGAAAAGCTCAGTACTATGCATTGCAACGCGAGGATCCATCTGTACAGCTTAATCTAGCAAACGCAGGCAAGGCAAATATTCAATTTGGCCCAGGCAAAGCTGTTTCGTCCATTGGTACAGTACAAGTGTCTACGGCAATTGGTAGTATCAGGTTTCACATACTGGATACTCCAACACCATTCCTACTATGCCTGAAGGATATGGACAAGCTCGACGTCAGCTTCAACAACGTTACCAATCAACTTGTCCAAGGTGAAAAGACGATCCCAGTGGTACGAAAATGGGGCCACGCTTGGTTCCATCTACGACGCACGGAGAACGCCAGCCTTTTTCTTACTGAAGTAGAGCTACGTCGCCTACATCGTAGATTTAGACACCCAGCAACTGATAGGCTATACAAACTTCTGACTAAAGCTGGCCACAGTGACGTTGACCCATCCATGCTACAGTATATCGAAGATTTCTGCCATCACTGCCAGACACATGGATCTGCTCCTAGAAGATTTAAGTTCTCACTTAAAGATGACCACGAGTTTAACTATGAAGTTTTAGTCGATGTCCTCTATTTAAACGGGAAACCTGTTCTTCATGTAATTGATTCCGCTACATCATTTCACGGTGCAAAGTTTCTCCCTTCGCTATCTGCACACGACACGTTTGAGGCATTTCGTATGTTGTGGGCCGATACATACCTTGGCCCACCTGATACTTTGACACATGATGCCGGAACCAATTTTAGCTCAACCGAATGGCGTAATGATTCAAAGGCGATGGGAATCACATGTAAACAAATACCTACTGAGGCGCACTGATCCATAGGAAAAATCGAAAGAGGACATGCACCTTTACGCAAGGCATGGGAGATACTTTTTACGGAACTAGGCTCATTTACAAGAGAAGAGGCAATACTGCAGATGGCTGTTAAGGCCGTCAATGATACCACTGGACCTGATGGCTTAGTACCAACGCTGTTAGTTTTTGGTGCTTACCCAAGAGTAACGGTTGATTCACCGCCATCGCAGACAACCCAAAAACGTGGAGCAGCTGTACATAAGGCTATGACAGCTCTTCGAAAACTGGCTGCAACACGTCAGGTTAATGAAGCACTGAACGCCCGCAATGGTCCTGATGATGGTACTGTCCTTGCTCTGCCCCTCCAAAGCGAAGTAATCGTATGGCGAGAAAATAAAGGATGGAAAGGTCCCTACAAAACAGCTGCCATGGAAGGCCACAATGTTACAGTCGAAATGATAAACGGCCCAGTAACCTTTAGGTCAACCCATGTTCGACCTTATCAATGCCAGGAAAGATTAGTGACACCAGAACCGTCTACAATTACAACAGCGATCACCCCTAACCAGCACGACCCGCTACAACCTATTATTCCATCTGAGCAACCTCGTCGTCGGGGCCGGCCACAAGGTTCGAGGAACAAACCAAAGGCAACGCCTCCTTCTATTCCGTGCCAGGCATACCTTTCAAAGAAAGAGGAAAGTGATCGAATCCTATCACTCAAACTACGAGCAGAAGGTATCATTACAACACCTGGCTCACCATTCGAAGCATCTGATAAGAAAGAAATTGATCAGCTGTCTGAACGTGGCGTCTTTGAATTTGTGCAACACGATCCAGATGGGGTACACAAGAACATCCGCCTGTTCAAGTCACGAATAGTCCGCGAGGTGAAAGGAAAAACTGATAATCCCTATGAGAAATCACGACTTGTCATTGCCGGTCACAGCGACGTTGATAAAACTTATATACTCACCCAATCTCCCACAATCCAGCGTGTCAGCCAGCGACTGCTAATTGCGATTGCCGCATGCCTACATTCATCAACAGCATTGGAATTGAGAGATATTACTCAAGCATATCCACAATCACAGACTGTCTTACAGCGGTACATTCTTGCTCAGTTGCCATCCGAACTGCAAAATAAATATCCACAAGGGACCGTGTTACATGTCATAAAGCCCCTATATGGTGTCGCAGAATCAGGTGTCCACTGGTTTACCACCTATCAAAAGCATCATATTGAAAATCTCCAAATGGTGTCTTCGACATACGATCCATGTCTTATGGTTGTGAATAAGAATGCAACAAACCACGGATTCGGCATGGTTGGTATGCAGACAGATGATACTCTCATTGTTGCGAGTCCCGATTTCTCTATAAAAGAGCAGAAAGAGATCGAAAAGGCGAGATTCGATACCAAAGATAAGCAAGTACTTTCATCAAAATCATCGCTCAATTTCAACGGTTGCATAGTGACTATGAAGGATGATAAAGCGGGATATATTGGTATGCATCAGAAAGGTCAAGGAGCTAAGCTTAAGGCTGTCAACAGTAAGGCTCATGATAGTGCACAACAATTCCTAGAACAGCGTGCTCGAGGTGCGTATATCGCCTCGATCTGCCAGCCCGAAGCTACCTATGATCTATCTGTGACTGCGCAAGCACAACTGCCGACGGTTGACGATATTGCTAAGCTCAACATTCGTCTTCAATGGCAGATCGACAACACTCAGCGAGGCCTAAATTTTGTTCCTATTGATCTGTCAAGAGCAAAGCTTATGGTGTTTACTGATGGCTCGTTTGCTAACAACCGCGATCTGAGCTCTCAAATCGGGTATGTAATCATGCTTGTAAACGAGAATGTTCACAGAGATTCGTTTGATATTAGAGGCAACCTGCTGCACTACTCATCAACTAAGTGCAAACGAGTCACACGTAGTGTCCTAGCATCGGAGATCTATGGTATGGTCAGCGGGTTCGACCTAGGTTTGGCACTTGTTACAACTCTTAAGTTGGTGACAAGGGAACTTCAATTAAAACCTGTTCCACTTGTGATCTGTACAGATTCGTTCAGTCTATACGAGTGCCTAACTAAGCTTGGAACAACTAATGAAAAGCGTTTGATGATTGATGTGATGGCTCTTCGTCAATCGTATGAACGAAGAGAGATTGAAGAGATTCGCTGGATTAATGGGCTAGACAATCCCGCTGATGCAATGACTAAATCATCGCCCAACCAGGCGTTGACGAGATTCATTGACAATAAAACACTTTCCATCAGTATGGATGGATCAGTAGAACGACCAAGCTACACTGACGAACTCATGAGTTAAGGATTTGATTTTATTGGCTCCCTTTTCAAATCGCATTGCTTTTCGGTTCTCATATTTTGTAACTCTGCTATGTATATTTTGGGGTATGATGGCGTTCGAGTTTGGGGCGAAAAAAAGAGAAGAAACAGCCAGTGTTGGTTCCACTCAGGCTAGATGTAGAGGCCTCAGGCCATCAGGCTCGTAAGACAATACTGGCTGGAAAATATGATGACTAATCGGGACAGGCCTGTGCGTGTCATCTAATCTATGGAGATATGACGCGCCCTAGACAGTAACAATTACATATACAATTCAGTACACGCTACTTCCATTCTCCAGCACTAGTGCTTAAGTCCTGTCAACACTTGGCGTGTCCTCAGTGGGCAATGGGAAGAGGAGAGGTGCTACGAAAGGCAAGAGACAGGTCATTTGCGGCAATGATGAACAGCCCTGATGACATAGAAAGAATTACAAAATGGATCCTGGCAAAAGGCTGGTTTGAACAATTACGGCTTGCAGGAGAAGTAGAAATAGCATTAGACGAAAAGATGAGACGATGTGGACAAGGATAAGACGGAGTTCACACTGTGTAAACAGTGTAAACGCACTTACTGTAGGAAACTTCAGAAAACAAATAGACACGAGACAGATAATTGTGGGGGGTTTTTACCGAATTTGGTTTCCTCCTGTGTAAATATTGTGGCTAGATATTCCTGCATGGGCCCATAGGGTGCCTGATCGGGTTGAATGCTTTCAAATTCAAATATTATTCTAGACATTTATTTGCGAGAAGCTGATGTACCGTCTTACAAGATATGGAAGCTAATTATTTATCCTCCAGAATGTCGACATTGATGGAAGTTGGCTGCTCTCCAAGTTCTAGGATCTGCTGAAGCAAGTATTTGAGAGCGTTGAGTTCGCTCTTGTGCAGGACGAGATTTTGCCCATTCTCGGCATGCTGCAACCCTTTCGACTTCCCTCTGTAGGTCCTTGGATTACTCCCCTCAGCAAATCTCTCTCCAGACGGCAAAGTCTGCTCTTCCATTACTTGCTCGAACATTTTCGCTCCCTCTTTTGGGCAGCTAGATCATATTAGATGCAGATTGAACAGCTCTATAAATAGTAGGGAATTTGAAAGGCCTGCACATTGGTCCCTTTGTTGCTTCCAGTGGATTTCTATTGGAAGAGTAGCGGTTTCATGCGCCGGCACCCTGATGCTAGTCGATTTACATGCCCCTGAGATTAGTATCGAGCAACTTCGTTGTGAGCTTCGAAGGGTTTGCTGTGAATTCTTGTTGTCATCAGGCCCACTTATAGATCACATAACTTGAAATGGCTAGTATTAGGCAAGTGTAACCGACAGAACAGGCAATCCTGTGTCAATGATACGTCATTAACATACAGCAAATGACAACACCAGTATCTCAACCATACATGATAATATGATCATATGACGCAGGTATATCTAATGATATAATTGTTGAATGGCTGAATGGTTGGGAGTTATTGCTATAGAGGGTATAGTTTGTGTACCATTTTTGTGTATAAATACTTGCTGCTAGAACTCTGTACATGGTCAACCTTTTCTACTCCTATCTTCAATAGTCATCAATATAGCAAGATCTACAATACATATCCTTCTTCTTCACGTTAGACTTAAAGCGCTATCCTGTATCCACCCAAGTTGACTGTTACATCCATTGCGACCATTCTTAGACTTCTCATAACCTCGTTATCACAATAATTCTCAAACTAGTCCAAAAAAGGAAATGAAGCTAAACCTTTCTGCTTCAAATTACTGAGGCGCCCCAGTCCCCAAACTAATGAAAGAGGCCCTAGTAATAGTGTACTGATAGATGAGACTCGGATCATTAGCAATCTACTAGCTATTTCATTTGATCTATGGGGATTCGGAGGCTAAAATTAGTGGTGACCCTGCTGCATATCGACCATAAACTTCTTCCATCATTTTTTTTGAATTTGAATTCATTTAACCTGATTTGGCGCCCTATGGGCTCATGCAGGTGGATGTAAACCTATCTATATATTTACATAGGAGGAAACCTTACGGTGAAAACCCCCCAAGCTTTCTGATTTAATTCTTAAGGTTTGCAATTTATCCTGCAGGAAGTACAGTTACACATTAACGCTGTCGATGTGTACCAATCACGTCCCTTCTATCGACCCCAATTTTGTACATGTTCCGTCTCATTCCCTGAGCAGTGTTTTGACAGCATTTGTCATGCGGAATTGTTCTATCCAACCATGATTAAAAATCAATTGTGTGATTCTTTTCATATCGCTGGGATTGTTGGTTATTGCTTCAAAGGATCGATTTCGGGCTTGTCTCCAGATTTCTCCTCTACCAATTGACCACTTAGGGCAGGACATGATCATGTGCTTTGGATTTTGTGATTGGTAGCCACACGGACAACTTGGGTGATAAACTCCTGGTACTTTTCTTCTGTATAAATAAGAATTGAGCCCGATATGCTAGCTTCGAATTTGGATTGCTAAGCTACTTTGGACCCTCGTCAGGTTCTTCCATAATTATTTTCGAGTTCGCGTGGTCACATGATCAACGAGAACTAGGTCTGCTCCCACTGCAGCTACAGCACTGCCTATTGACACGAACCCATCCAGCTCATAAACGCTCCGATGCCCCCTAAACCATTTAACCCGCCGCGTCCGAGCAGCTCGGTCGCCTCTACCCCCGTCAGTGTTGCCGGTTCGGGGAAGGAGCGCGCCTTCAGAATCAACAAACTGACGCCGGCTAGTGGCAGCTCGAGGAGTCAGAAGGTGAAGGAAAGCTCCGGAAAAGGCATCAAGAAAAAACCTCGAATAAGTGCGGCCAGCCTTGCCCGGCTACCTAGCCTTAGTCCGGGAACGAGCGACGATGGAGATTCCAGCCCTGACCTGAATCCGGAAGAGGAAGCCGGAGAGGAAGAAGACGACGATATCTTCAACGAAGTCATCGAGACGTCAACGCGACCTAGGATTCATGATAGTAGTCGCTCGACACGTACGCGTGTCACAAGTTATAACGACGTGACTTCCGCAGAAAAGGATCGGTCAGAACTTGTCATTCCACGAGATCTTACGTCGGTACTGCTGAATGAAATGTTCAAAAAAGGCGGCAGTGGTAAAGACTCGACTAGCGAAGGCGCTGATCGCGTAGAGAACACTCGGGAAACGAGGCGCACGCGACTAACCAAGCAAGCTGTGGGTGCTGTGGCAAAGTATCTGGACATTTTCGTGAGAGAGGCCGTAGCGCGGGCGGCATGGGAGGGTATTGAAAGAGGAGGAAATGGTGTACTAGAAGTGGAGGATCTAGAGCGCTTAGCTCCGCAGTTATTGTTGGACTTTTAGCCTTCAGCCAGAAAGTAGCTCTTCCTTCATTTCCCAAGGGCTCATTCAAACCATCAACTCCCTAGCCTCTCAAAACTCGGGCTCGATATATTGGTGAAGGATGAAAAATAAAAATTGTGCATATTTTCTGGGCCTCACTGAAACAAAAAAAATTGAATCCAACTACTACCGCCCTTGGAGTTACTATAATACGCTCTGTTCAAAATAAGGAACCAAACAGACAGATGCACTACGGAAAGACCTTATTAAAAACACTTTTAAATTACATTTTTTCCGAAATTCACTTCGTTTTCTTCATGATTGGGCGCCAAGGATCTCCAAGTAGTCATAATTCCTCGATGAGTACCTAAGTCACATCTTGGTATCAGATCAATACAAAAAGTAAAATTATATCTTGTTACTTAGACCAAAGTAAGCTATAGGTACGGACTGATGTGACGATCTATTGTTGAGATAACCAGAGATATTTTATCGGCTTGCACGGGAACCACTTGCAACGCCCAAAAGATCCGCTTTAGTCCCATTTTAGAGCTTAGGCTCAGACAAAATCTTTCGAGTGTAACCTCTCTCACTTACATCTTTTTTAGGCTTGTAGCCTAGCTCAGGTGAGAGGCCGTGTGTGAATAAGTTGAGGTATTTTCTAGCCCACACAAGTCTGCTTCTGTCAGGAAGAATAATATCACAAGCCACCTCAGTGACAACCAGTATTCCGAAGAAGCTTCGTGCCAAGCTTTAATTCCACAACTAGAGCTTACTTGGCTGGTTACAAGGATAAAATTTTCAAGAATGAATTTCTCTACATATTATGTCAAAAAATACACGGGTGTTATCCCAGTAACTCAACTGAGCCTTAGGATATTAGCACCAATCCGGCCATAGGCAAATGACATTGGATATCGAGAAAAATCATGTCTCCAGCTCATTTCTCTCGCTCTCTTTGCGAGCGATCAACTCCATTCCCAGAGCTAGTAAATCGAAGAAATGCAGATTATTTCTCCAGGATACTCAAAGTTAGGTGAGTTAGGCATGGAGGGCACACTCAAGGTAATCAATCTTCAGACGTTTGACGGACAGGATAAGGCTAGATTGACATGGTAATGATTTAACATATTATTGTATTGTATATGTATGGCCCTGATGCAGGTTGCTGTCTAGAAATTTTGGAAAATAGCTTTTAAAAATAAATCCATGATTTAGATTCGGACCATCTCCTCTAAAATTAACTGCAACAAAATCAGCTTGAAAAAATATATTTACAATGTCTAGTGTTGAAATATAAGAGCATTGGTCAAACATAATCATCCCTGCACCTTGACATTACCGAGTTGTGGCTGTAATTTATTTTTACATCAGATTTTAATTGCGTATGCAGCTATTTAGCCATGACACAATACCAGAGAAGAGCACTCATCACTCGGATTTCATTTGCAAGTACCACTGCGAAGTTATGCCGGCTTTTTCTTCACTCCAAGTCAAGCCTCATCCATGAATACCCACCCAGGGGAACGTCTCAAACCCTGAGTTATCTAGACATGCCTTCATCGTCCACTGAATTTTCTCTGCACGAAATGTGGTCTGACGCGTCTTCTTCCCGAGTGGAATGGGTGCCTAAGTTGCTCAAACAATACCAAAGAACACCACCAGGAGGCGGACCACGGCACCTTCCATCGTTTGCGTGTTGTTATAGTGTCAGCCGCTCTCTCGCAAGCGAAGCCTTGGCGCACACAATGCTCAATTCGTAAAACTCCTTGCCAAATTTCAAAATTACACGCTCGTCGAGATTGTATCCATCCTCTGTGTCATCTTGTAAACTTGTCCCTATCCCTCTCACGTCCATCCCAAATGACTGTCTCCCAGATTTGTACGTTACGCTTTGCTTCCTACGTCGGGTATAAATATCGGCGTGGGCGTGTATTTGGCAGCTAGCTGATGCCAGACAATAGTTGATAAGAGGTGTGGCCAATGAAGCGAGGTTGTATTAAGCCGTACTTGTAGACCTGATGAGACTTAGGTAGGAGTCGCACTCGTTGGGAGCGAAAATTTCACATGGCGGAGAGTTATGAATTATTGCCTCTTGGGCCAACTTCTCTGATTCTGCGAAATATGACTGAACTTGACTCTGGGAGAACATTTGACTCCCAGTTTCGTAGAGGGCACCACGTACAGGTGTCAGTCTTGCCCTCCGTGGTTATTGTTTACTTAGAAGTAAAAATGGTGAGGCGTTTGGAGATCTTATATACCCTGTATTAGTAATTCCATATTTGCGCGTAGATGAGCCGAGCAATCGTACTTAAGTACGAACTAGGCGGGAGCACCCTTAGGGAATGCCGAGACAGTTAAAATAAAACACGCTTGTTTGACCCTATACTTTATCAAATCCACTTCTAGCTCTACTGTTCTATCCACCTAAAGGAATCGTAATCCAACAGATTATGAGCCCGGCTTGTCACAGAATTTGATAAAGCAAGATTACTCATCTACTCGCATTAACTCGCACTCACTCGCACATATTCGCAACTACCCGCATTTTATCACTTCTATTCTCAGATACTCACTAAAATTCATAGATACTTGTCTCGACTGATATTATTAACCTCAGTTGCGTAAAAAGCTGAATATAAAGCTACATAGGATTTTAGCAAACAAAATGGCCAACGATAGCCCAGAGAAGGGAACTGGTCTTTGGAAACTAGTACCTGTGTTGACTAAGGCAAACAAAATAGAATGGTTTCAATTAGTCGAACAAGTACTTGAAGGTGGTGGGACACAATGGTTACTGACGCATACGAATAAAGAGTACGCGCATATCAGAGATTTATCAAGAAAAACTGAACCAGAAACAAAATGGATATCATATACCGCCGAAGAAGAAGGTTCCTTAACCAGATGGTGGATTCTCCCAGAAAAGGATATGGAGTACAAGAAGGCCCAAAAAATTTTCGCCTTAATATCCGATTAAAGATATCCGAAACAGACAAGGATATAATGGACGAGAAAGTAGGTATACCAGCCCAATTTGCTTTACTTAAAAGTAGGTACAAGCAGACCGCATTCACTTCTGGACATATAACAAATTTTGCATTCACTACTTGGGAAATGAATGTTGAACTCAGCCCCTCAACTAATTATACGCAACTAAATAAATTGAGAAAGAAAGTTAATCAGTTCTCCCCTGGAACAAAATTCTCTATTGATTCCATGTGGAATTCGTTCGTTGCCGGACTTCGTCCAAGGCACGAATATGTGACCCTGGCTGAAAGTTTTCCCCAGAATATGTTAGCCACTAAGCGCCTCGATAGGCTAGATGAAAAATGGACTTATCTGCAAATAGAAGCGCGCGATAACGAAAGAGCCTTTCAAGCAAATATGAAAGGTAGTGGACTCCGTACCAACGGAATGGATAGTACAGATTTTGGATATCCAGCTAAGAAAGAACGCGACACGAGTTGCTTTCAATGTGGCTCTAGTCGACACACTAGCTTTTCATGTCCATACGCTGAGATTAGTTTCCAAGCTGCAAGAAAGGCTCGTATCCGGAGTGAAGGGGAAGAGAGCGATGAAGATACCAAGGTTTACCTCCCACCTCATCGACACAATGAGAAAGATAAGTCTCGCAAGGTTAAGTATCTTGCCTCACCTGAGCGCTATAACGAACCTACGTCTTCAAATAACTGGAGACAAGATTCATCAAGGGTTCCTCGTGCTTATTCACTTTTCCGCCGCCACAAACAGGCAAAATTTGCTGATAATGATTCCTATGATGAGTCCCATTCCGATGATGAAGAATTTGGTGGTCTCTCATGGGAAAAGCGTAGTAAGATCCCACCTTCCACTTGGGTCGCCGACTCTGGCTGTATATCTTCAATGACTGACAACAAAAATCTCTTCAGTTCATCATTAAAACCTCGTCGGAGAAGGATTTAAGTTGGTGAAGGGTTTCTTTATTCGGACGGTATAGACACAGCCATGTTAAAGTCAAAAGATGAAAGATATATTCTACTATCAAATACACTTTTCGTACCAGGACTAGGATTTAATTTATTATCTGTAAAGAAAGTTGTTACAGGAAATAGTTGCCTTGGCCAGTTTAGTTCTAATCGAATAATCTTCATCAATATTCATTCCAAAAGTAATCTTATTGAGGCAGAAAATTATAGAGGACTTTACATAAACTCGAAAATATCTCACGATGCCAATGGCCAGATATTCGGTAATGCTGAAATATTATCTGAGATTACATCAGAACAGGTTAATACTGAAGGTAATAGCATGTCTAAATCATTCGAAGCAATGGAGGATATCTCAGTTTTGAACACTAACCCTCCAGAAAAATTCGAATCTGATTCTTTACTTGAAAACCATGGCTCAACTAGATATGTCATTGATAGATTAAAATACGGTAAGAATAAATTTGGAATTAAAATCGAAAAGAGGGAAGATAATGCTGTGCTCCGAAATATTAAAAAATTGAAGGATAACAACCTCAAAAGCTCTAAAATTACTGAGTCTTCGTTTAATGAAAGAAGGATGCAACGGGAACTTTCACGTTATTCCTACTATCACAGGAGATTCTGTCATGCAAGCTCTTAGGCACTTTCTCTTCTACATGTAGGATGCGATATAAAGAAAATCATGATTTCAGCAAAGTTACCATTGTGTGAGATATGCGCAGCACAAAAAATTAGAAAAAGACAATCAAAGAAACTTACTGAGCACGCAGCAGAACCCTTGGCACTGATATCATTTGATATCGCTGGCCCATTTCCACTTTCTTACCGTGGATACAGATACTTTGGAGAATTGATAGATAACTGGAGTCGCAAGACGTGGACCCTACTTCTTAAGGATCGCAAAGATGTTCTATCTGCGTTGAATCAATGGAAGGCCAAAGTTGAGCTGCAATTAGGAGCCAAAGTGAAAGCCTCCCGTACGGACAATGCACCAGAAATCTTGCAAACTCTAGAAGAATGGGAAAAACATGGTATATCGGTGCAGCATACTGAACCTTATACCTCAGAACAGAATGGTCCTGCTGAACGGTCAATTCAGTCAACAGAGACAAGCATAAGATGTATGCTTGAAGATTCAAGGCCTCCCGTAGAATTCTGGTATAAAGCTGCACAGGCACAGGCTTATACAATTGCTCGGATGCGACGTGGCCCAATGGTTGTAGAAGAAATCATTGATAATGTAACGGAAAAACCTGACAAAAATTGAGTACCAGATATCTCCTGAAGAAGCTTTCACTCATAAAGTCTCACTCGTTCACAACCATATTAAGACATAGGGCTGCAAGGTTATCACGCATGTTTCTAGATCTTCTTTACTATGACGCAAAGATAAATTTATGCCTTCCGGGATGGAAGGTATTTTTATGGGATATAGTGACGATACAACGGCTCATTATAGAGTCTATGCACCGGATATGCATACGATTATTACATCAAGCAATGTCATTTTTTTGAAGAACTGCCTGGATGAGCTATTGCAAATTATCAACTATGGATAGTACTTTCGAAAGGTAAATTTAAGTAAAGTGAAGGTAGCTATAACATCTAGCCCGTCCGAAACAAAAGAGGCAGTCCAACTGATGATAGAGAGATTGATATTGTCATAGAACCAGTTTCAGCCAATGAGTCTACTCACGTTGAAAATTTAACAACTACTACCTCAGATAAAAGTTTTACTGACAAAATCTCAGAGGATGGCAATAATGAAAAAATATCAAATATAATCACTAATAATACTCCAAAGGCTTCAGTGGACGACAATTCAACTACTAGTGTAAAAAGCGCGTATATAACAGCTATTATTTTAGGGCCTATTTTATGGTGAGCTAGTGGAAGGAAAGCAAGTAAATGTATGATGGCTTGGTCTGTAGCTACAGAGTTCTTCACGCTTATTTTTCTGTCATATCTAACACCTTCGGATCATCTCTGGCTGCCTTAAGTACCTTTAGTTACCACAAGCATTCTCTCGAACTTTTAGTCTTATTAGATATTTATATTACCTACAGCTCAAACCTTAAGTTCCTCTAAGTGATCTCAAGTAGGTCCTCAGTCATCTTTCGCAGTCCATCCAACCTCCTCTCCACTACAATTACGCTCCAGCCCATACGCCTTTGATCCAATTCTACAGAAGATAATTGTCGAAATCTCTAAAGACTGCATGGGATTCGTGAAAAGTGGGCCGAACAGCATGGAGCTAAATTTACGCCTGAAAAGTACCAGCTTATGCACTTCTCTTGATCTAGAAAGAGGTATAATATGAAAGCCACCGTCCAAAGCCAAGGCCATCTCGCGAAGCCGCAATCTTCCCTCCGTGTTCTAGGAATCCATCTCGATCAGAAGCTCAATTGGGGTGGTCATGTCAAAATCATAAAGCTCAAAGTCGAATCATAGATACAAGCCTTAGGTAGACTTTCACAATCAACTTGGGGTGCAATCTTGTACAAGGCAAAACTTGTGTACAACACTGTGGTGAGACCAGATGTCACCTACGGATCTTCTATTTGGGTCGAGCCCGGAATGGCAGGCAAAAGACCCGAAAGAGTGATCAAGCCACTCCGAAGTATCCAAAGAAGATGCCTAAAGATAGTTACGGGAGCATTTAATTCGATCAGCAACAAGGTACTTGAGCATGAGACCTTTACCTTACCGCTGGAAATTTATCTAAAACAAAGGAGGACTCAACACGTCGGACTATCGAAAAGCCTACCTGCTCAAGGTACAACATCTTCGGCATGCAGGGAGATTAAGCAACCCTGAGCAGGGAGGCAAGATACACGAGCTCTCACGAGGACCTTGGACGTTTCTGAGTGGGGTCAAATATGCGAGGATATTAATACCAAGGAGCGACAGAAAGCTGCTCAGAAGACCGCAGCTTTTAAAGAATGGGAACGATCCTGGACTAGACTAACGGCCAAGCGACGGTAGATCCTAAAATCTGGAACACAGCAAATATCTTTATAGATGATAAGCCAGGAAAGACTAGAATGAGCCAAAGAGCAACACTTAACAGTATACATAAACACCTGAGCAGAGCCCAGAGCAGCATAGCCATGCAGACAAGAAGTGAACACTTCGGGTTCAATTCCTATCTGCTGTTACGGGATTAATCCCTTGTGTTTGTACTGTCTGCGCCAGTACGGTAAGGATGGAATATAGGGCCTAGCCAGCTACGGGGTCTACCAACGTTGCGGTCTGGATATGGTTGCTTAGCAACATAGATTGTTATGATCGGCGCTGACAATTACAATTCCTTATGTATACAGCGAGAAGTAGGAAATCTTCTTTCTCTAGATTTCATTAATTAACTGATTTATTCTGGACTTGCTCTGCTGTATACCAACAACAATTGATCCGGCGACAAATTAATGAAATCTCTCTCTCTAAACTAACCCTTTATCAGCGCATGAAGATACGTGTTCCGTCTGATATAGAATCATCTCCAGCTCACTCCAGCGAATCCTCTGAAGACGAATTTTACAATACCGTAGAAATTCTTGATAACTTACCACCCAACAGCCTAATGAACGACTCATCTCAGTTCCGTTCCACCCATGAATCCTCAAGCAACCAAATGATGAGGGACGTGAATTTTGGCAGGTGGGATGGAGCGGCTCTTACATGGCCTACTCATCATCAGCTTCTTCAGGTCCAATGCGAGGTATACGCACCATTTCTAGTCACAGAGATCGCAATTTGTATGAAGATTTACGAAAGTATTCCGGAACCACAGCGTCAGCGAATTCGAAGTCACTGGATGAAGTATGGAACCCACACAGTGAGTTACAACTGGAGGGAATTCTTAGGAAAATGTAACGAGGCATACTTTGACAAGGTTGGTGCTGAAAAAGCTGAACTTAAGCTACACTCGATGAAACAAGGTGAAGCCCAAATCTTCAGACAGTTTCTACAAGAGTGGGAGCTTCAATTCGAATATGCTGGAGGTCACGAATGGCCAGAAAGACTTAAAGTAAACCAGCTTCGCAGATCGATCAGTGAGAAGCTTCTTGACAAGATCGACGCCTTAAAGATGCGCAAAGATAACTACCATGCCTGGGTCGAGGACGTGGCCGAAGTAGCCTCGAATATCGAAATGCGGGATAATTTCGTTCGTAAGGGAGAGTCCCAAATTACTCAATATACTACCCGAAACAAGATTGCTCAGAGTGAGACTGCCCAATCACGGCCAAATTTCACAGATAAAGCGCTACCTTTCACACCAGCATCCAGGATGGACCATGAAGGGGATATAGTAATGGGTGGTATGAAGGTCGATTTGAATGAGCTAGCCGTCTTGATCACATCTTTGAATACAAAACCCAATGGTAAGCGGAATGGGAGTAAAACCCTGGAGCCAAAACCACCTGCACCTTGGCGAAGTGAAAAAGAGTTTAATACCCTTCGTGATAGAGATGTGTGTCTGAGATGTGAAAAACCTGGACACATTTCGCGATTCTGCAGGAAATTTGGACCCCCTAAGCGGCCCACCGAAATCAATAACATGCAGGAGTTGAGTCATTTCTTGGAGCAGGATATGTCGGGAAAAGATTAACCTCCAGTCACAGTCGCGACTGGAGAGGAAGGGGATTGAAGACAGATAGTAAAATGGATAAAAATAAAATACACGATATAATTGGCAAATTACACGGCAAACCAGTTTTAATTGATGCAATAATTAATTCTACATGTATTCCTGCGTTAGTCGATTTAGGTTGCACAATTTATTCAGTTTTAAGTGATTCTATTGCAACACGTCTCAACCTCCCGCGCCAAAAAGTTCCCCCTAGAGAGCTCAAACTAGCAAAAGATTCTGATAAAGATACGAAATTGATAGTAGACGAGATCTGCTGGGCAGATATCGACTTAGATGGGAAGTGCAGTACCATTTGTGGGTATGTCATTCCTGGACTAGCACATGATATAATTCTCGGAGAGCCATGGATGAGGTACAACGACGTTGTATACAGAGCTCGAGATAGAGTGTTATTCCTAGAAAGAGAAAAGCACATCATTCGCACCCATGGTTCGACATCTCCTACAGTTAAGGTTGAAATGATCCGACATACAGCAATGTCAGCTTTCTTAAGAAGAGCAGAGAAACAGCAGGGTCTTGGAGAAGACAGGAAAACTATATCGGTGTACGCAGCATCAGTCAATGATATCAATAAAATGCTGGCACCTAAAAGACAATTTTCTCGACAAGAAATAAAAGCCAAACTCCCTGAACAGCTACGCCACCATTTTTCAATATTTGAAGCTGACAAAAATGATGAAACTGATCTACCACCCCTTCGAAAAGGCGTAGATCTGGCTATTGAAATCGAAAAGGATGAGCAGGGGCGGGCTAAGGATCTTCCGCGAGGTCCAATATATGGTATGTCACGGGATGAGCTGCTATGTCTCAGAAAGGAAATTACTCAGCTTCTCGATCGTAACTGGATCAGAGCTAGTAGCTCGCCAGGAGGAGCTCCTGTCCTGTTTGTAAAGAAACCCGGCGGAGGATTACGATTCTGTGTTGACTATCGGTCCTTGAACGCAATTACCAAAAAAGACAGGTACCCCCTTCCTCTAATCAAAGAAACTTTTCAATCTATCTCTACGGCAAGCTGGTTCTCGAAAGTTGATGTCAGCGCAGCCTTCCATCGACTCAGAATTAAAGAGGGAGATGAATGGAAAACAGCATTTCAAACTAGGCTGGGCAAGTTCGAATGGTTAGTAATGCCTTTTGGCTTAACAGGTGCCCCTGCAGCATGGCAAAGATGGATAAATAGCCTGTTGCACGGGTATCTTGATGAATTCTGCACCGCCTATCTCGACGATGTGCTTATCTGGAGCGATGGATCAGAAAATGATCATCTAGAAAAAGTAAACAAAATCCTTGAGCGCCTGGCGAGCGTGGGATTAAAATTAGATTTAAAAAAGTGTGACTTTGCTGTAAAAGAGGTAAAGTATCTCGGATTCATTGTTACCGCAGGAAAAGGTATTTCAGTCGATCCAGAAAAAATCGAGGCTATCAAGAGATGGGATCTACCTCGAACCCAAACTGGAGTGCGTAGCTTCTTAGGCTTTGCAAATTTTTACCGAGATTTTATAGATGAGTTCGCAAGCTTGAGCGCTCCCCTCCAGCGTTACACCAAAAAGGAGTTCTCTGGGAAAGGAAAAATTCAATTAGATCATCAAGCTCGTCAATCTTTCGAGAAACTGAAGAATTACTTTATATCCGCACCAATACTTGCGCTATTTGACCCAGAACGCAAAACAGTACTCGAGACTGACTGTTCAGGATGGGCGATGGGTGCTTGCCTGTCTCAATGGGATTCATCTGGAAGATTACGGCCCATTGGATACTTTTCAAAAAAATTGTCGCCCTGTGAATGCAACTATGATATCCATGACAAGGAATTATTGGCTATTGTTCGGGCAGTAGAGTTTTGGAGATCAGAATTAATGTCGCTAAAACACGACATTGAAATACTGACTGATCATAAAAACTTGCAGTACTTCATGAATAAAAGGACCCTTTCAGAGAGACAAATAAGATGGAAATCATTGCTTGATGATCTGCCAGGGATTAAGCTGAACTATAGACCAGGTAAAGACGCCGTCAGGCCGGACGCTCTATCAAGACTTGAACAAGATACCCCAAAAGATGCCAACGACTCCCGACTCCTTCACCGCCACATGCAGCTAATTCCAAATAATTGGATAGAACCTAAATTTCAGGTACCAATCAATAATATTCGTACCTCAATTGTGAATTATAATGCGCCGTTTGAAGATATGGAGCTCGTTCGTCTCTGGGAGATAGGTGTCCAGGTGGATGGTCAATTTAGAGATATTACAAAAGCTCTGAAAGAGGACAAGAGATGCTTCCCCCCTTCGGTAAAGTCCAAAATTTCCATTTCAGAATGCTTGATAGACCAAAATAATCACATCAGATGGAGAAATCGACTTCTAATTCCCGAATATGAGCCTCTGCAGACAGCGTTAATACATAAAGCACACGACTCACCAGTAACAGGACATCCTGGACGAGAAGTAACGTTGAGTATTCTGAATAGAGACTTCTACTGGCCTCATATGAGCAATATGGTACGACAATTCGTACGTAACTGCGACACTTGTGGTCGAACGCACGTATGGCGGGATAAAAAACGCGGATTTCTCAAACCATTGCCCATTCCAGAGCGTTTCCATCAAGAATTGTCTATTGATTTTATGACAGATTTACCTGCTAATAATAACCAGCCACGCTACTTAATGGTGATAACAGATAGATTGAGTAAAGAGATTATCCTCGAGGCTATGGACACAATGGCTGCCGAATCCTGCGCAAATATATTCTTAAATTGCTTCTACCGATTTCATGGTTTCCCCAAAGCCATAACTTCTGATCGCGGAAGCAACTGGGTTGGAGACTTTTGGAGGCGACTTTGTGAACGGACTGGCATACAACAGCGACTCTCCACAGCCTTCCATCCGCAAACCGATGGAGCGACTGAAAGGGCTAACCAGGAAGTTCAGGCTTACCTCCGTGCATTTGTCACTTATTCTCAGACTGACTGGTCAGAACTACTTCCTGCAGCTCAGTTGGCACTAAATAATAGAGATTCTTCGCTTGGATATAGCCCATTTTTTCTAATACATGGATATCATGTTCCAGCTCTTCAAACTAGCGAGACAAATCTTACTCAGTGCACCTCCTCAAAAGCCCGTAAAGCAGATAGCCTAGTTAAAAAACTCGAGGAAGGCCAAGCTTTAGCTCAAGCTTCCATGGCGTGGCGTCAGCAGATAATGGAAGATACTGCAAATAGAGGTCGACAACAGGCAGAAATCTTTAGAGAAGGCGACTGTGTATGGCTTAACTTAAAAAACATCTCAACGCCAAGACCTTCGAAGAAACTCGCTTGGTTGCACGCAAAATATAGGGTCCTGAAGATAATCTCTCCCCATGTGATCGAGTTAGATGTCCCAATAGGTATTCATCCTCGCTTCCATGTCGATATGCTAAAGAAGGCTGCCAATGATCCATTACCTTCGCAACAGCAAGACGACAATCAACCAGCACCGGCTGATACTTCAGTACCACGGAATGAACAAGAGTTTGAAATTGAGAGGATCCTCAAGGCCGAGAATGTACGTCGTGGAAGGGGAAACGACGCGTAGTACTTGTAAAGTGGAAAGGACAGTTGGAGCCAACCTGGGAACCACGTTCAGAAGTTGAGAATACCGTCGCTCTCGAAATTTTCGAGAAAAGATATGGAGCCACCGATAACGTTGGAGAAAAAAATATTGGTATGTATACTGGTGTGCGAAGACATTCTAAATAGGGGGGTAATGTTACGGGATTAATCCCTTGTGTTTGTACTGTCTGCGCCAGTACGGTAAGGATGGAATATAGGGCCTAGCCAGCTACGGGGTCTACCAACGTTGCGGTCTGGATATGGTTGCTTAGCAACATAGATTGTTATGATCGGCGCTGACAATTACAATTCCTTATGTATACAGCGAGAAGTAGGAAATCTTCTTTCTCTAGATTTCATTAATTAACTGATTTATTCTGGACTTGCTCTGCTGTATACCAACACCAATTGATCCGGCGACATCTGCACAGAAAAAAAGTTCCAAGAGTAGATAATCCACGATGCCAACGCGAGTATTCGTCTCAGAATGTGGAGCACACGGTCATGGCCTGCACTGGCTGGGCCAAAAGAAGAGGAGAAACACCGAGAAAGGCAGAAGACCAGACATTCGAGGCCATCATGAACAATCCAAAGGACATTGCAAGCATAACAAAATAGATCCAACAGGAAGGACGGCTAGAATGGACTCGACTGACGCTTGAAGTTGAGGCTACGATGATTGAGAGAGAGGAGAGTGTGGGAAATGTGATCTCCTACCGTTAGTAAGGGAGTGAACGGTATCCGCACTGGACATGACAGTTTTAGTGCACTTCTTGAAGGTAGCACGGAATAAAAGTGTAAACAAATTGAAAAGTTGAGGGGCTTTTACCAAATGGCTTCCTCCTATGTAAATGTTAGAGTTCCTAGACACCTGCATGGGCCCATAGGGCGCCAAATCAGGTTAAATGAAATCAGATTCAAAGTATGCTTTATTTTAGAAGATTTCAATGACCATGTAGAGTCATCTACTGTGAATTATTTATGTGTGTTCTACTTCATGTAGGAAGAATAAGTATGTGGTGTGATGTATGATGGAAATACGTCCGACCACTGCTGACGATCGAAGATAGGTAGCCTCCTCTACTATATATTAGTTCGAATTAAGACTATTGTGTCTCAATTACCGCAATAGTTGCAATTTCGGCGAACTGATAGGCAGATTTCACGCTCGTTTCATTCACATCTCTTGTTTAACGTCCTATTCGATATCTATATGCAGAAGCATGAAGACGGTAAGCCGCATTGGTGAGGGAAAAAGCTTTTTACGAGCAAGACCCGCTGCCCTGCTACTCTGAACCGACCCGGCCTAGTGCTGAGGACGTTTCTTTCAACCACAATTTTATAAACTTTCCCCATACTTCCTTCATTCCCCCTTCCATCAGACTAGGGCTATGAGAGATTAACGAGGTGAGATACCTCCTCAGTTGGCGTTAGTCCTCTAAGTGATCGTAAAGTAGGCCCCGATGAATGGTGCGGCTAGAGCCTCGACAACCTTTCGCGGTCGTCCCGGGCCTCATCCGAGTCCTTCAATCTTCTTATTCGTGACCAAAGTGAATCCCTAATCATCAGTCGTTGTGGGACTATCATTCCACATATCCGTCACTCTTGATAAAAGCTCCATCCGTGCCTTCTCCACACTTCCCTTGTAGACCTGATAGGTCCGACATGCTACCTTCTGCCATGAACGATTTCCCTTGCCGCGGCTCGCACAAGAAATCCCTTTCCTCGAACAGCCCTACTTTGGTGAGCACCAACGCACTCAGCGCACCTGGCTGTCTTTCCACGAAAGTCTTGCCGCAAATTCTCAAAATCGTTGGGTTCACACATGTTAAGCGCCGCGTTTCTCCACGACGCCGACTGGACAAAGTCGTAAGTGTCGTTGCTACGCATTTGACGGATCACGTATGCACCTTGCATGTGCTCTTTTGCCTTTGATAGCAGCTCTTCAGGCTGCAATTTTCCTGCTCCGTCGATTCTTATCCTGAACGCCGTCTTCGTCATTTGTGAAGCCACGACCAACGCGTAGGTCCTTGGTTGCGGCATCCCCGTTGCCACGCCTAAAGCAGCATTGCAAGCGGAATCCGCGAGGCTTTGCTTTACAAAACCCCTCCAGTGCCATCATCCTTTCCTCGATTAGAGACATCTTCTGGGCAATTTCCGTCTAGGACCTTCTGTACGCGTTGACTGCCTTCACGGCCTCGTTCACATTCGCCATTGAAGGTAAGTCCTCATCTTTGTCTCCCATTACGATCAGACTGGCCTGTTTTAGTAATTTCCCCGAGATTTCAAGGTTCTTAATCTTTGGAGCTGTCTACGCTCCGCTGCTGTTATTTGTGGTGGCTATTGTCGCCTTTTGCAACGCGTCGAAGCCGCTGGATTTACCCACACCAGCACCCACACTCGCCGTGTTGTAGAACGGAGAGCGAAATGATGAGAGGTGGTTAACGAAGATATAAAAATAGGACTCACAGTGTCAAATTGGTGATGGAGGTAACGTGGAGCGCTGCGTACCTTTCTGACCAAAATGATATTCAATTCACGCTCGTTTGTATTATGAGCTAGAATTAGCTAAAGAAAAGGTCCGTTGGATATGAGAGATACGAGTATGTTCTTTCTTCGAAATTCAGTATGTATTCAGCTATCTAGCCATGACGAATTATCGATAGTTTATGTAAATTTTCCATGAATATTTTGACGTTAGAGACACTCATACCCTAGATTTCATTCTCAGATAATACTATGAAGTAAGTTTGCTTCCACAACAGCCGACCCTCCTCTGCGAATACCCACCAAAAGGTGTCACAGGCTTCGCCTTACACCCATGTAATTGTGTCTATCTATGTACAAATCGTCGATAGCCATTTATGGAACTATAAGTGATTGCCGATCTAGCGGATACGAATCGTCGATGGACCAGCTCAAGAGTGCGGCTGATCTCCGATCTGATGGATATTAACCACCCAGGGGTCAGAGTTACATGTATATGTGTGTCGAAGGCTAAGCATTACTACCGAGGAAGTTGGAAAGGAAAATGTTTCGAGTCTAAAATAGGGACTGTCCATACTTACGTGGGTTGTTTGGTTCGGTCAGTGCTTGCATTCTGTATTTAGAACCGCAAGTTATTCTTTTCCTAGCCCATATCTATATTTAAAGATCAAGAGACCAAATCAATCATGTTCAGTGTATATAGTCCTAGAATTCCGGGAGGAATAGGAATTAAGTCGTTTTCACTGAGTTATCTTTTACTTTAATTACATACATGTCGCCTATCACAGGTCAGGCTCCCAGTTACCTGATAATATGCCTATCAGCCTAGATAGAGACCATTTCCTAGAAAATCAGAAAATAGACTGTATTACGGCCAGCCTTCTTTGTTCTTATTGTTTTGGTGATACCCCATCACAAAGAGACGTTTCAAAACCTTTGATTATCCAAGCATGCCCTCGTCATCCATGCATAGCAGCGCCGCAAGAAATATGGTTGAGCCCTGCCGAATTCGAACTAGCGATCTTCTGTCTTTAGTGGGATATGTGTTCAAGCTATCCAGACTCTACTCTAGAAACCGGCCCGGATGATGTACCAGCGCACCATCCAGAAATGGCGGTGCTTATAGTGTGGCCTCTAGTCTTGCACTCGATGTTCTGGCGTGCACAAAGCTTACTTTGTAGGCCCCTTGCCAAAGCTCGCAATCTCACTACTTCCAAGATCGTATTCGACGTTTACATAACCTTATCCACTTGTCCTGAATTCTCTAACGTCAATCTCAAAAATCTGCATGCCAAGTTTGTGCGCCACAATTTGTCATCTCCGCCTGGTATTCCTATTCTTATGAGCGTTTATTTGGAGGTCACTTAAAGCCAGAGAATAGTTGACGAGAGACGTGCTTATTGAAATAAGGGTGTAATAGGTCGTACTTGTAAAGCTGATAATGTTTTTGGGGGGGGGGGATGGATCTTGTTGGGAGGGAGAAATTGATTTCGTCGAGTGTCTTGATTAATTACCTCTTGAGCCAATTCTTTGGTATTGCTGAATTTGGCTGAACTTGGCTCTGGAAAATTTTTATTGAAGAGAGATATGCTCAGAAAACTGTACTGCTGGTAGATTCCTATAGCTTTTTGGTATGCTTGTAGTATTAGCTACTAAATTCTACATTTACGAGACATTATGTAGACCGTAGTCTAGACCTGCTTATAACTCATGTCACATGTACTGTAAGGCTTGGTGACTGATACTATAACGCACCCCTTTAGTCTCACGTCGAGTAGATTATATAGACTGAGCTGTCCAAGATGAGACCCTACTGTTGATTTGTGAGCTAGCACAATGTTAAATAATAGAAAAAGCCCCTTCAGCCTCAAGACGTGGCTAATATTTCCAGGCCAGACCTACGCTATCCTAATTTCACAACTCTTAAGTTCAACATCTCAACAAATTTAGAGCGTTGATTTTTCGGGAGTGACTTAGGTAGTCCGTCGGCTACCATTTTATGAGTTGATATGTAACGAGCATTTATTCGTGTGGCACTGATATGTTCACGTATAAAGTCTTGCTTAAGTTTAATGCTCTTAGTCCGCTGATGTAGTTTAAGATTATTTCCAAGAGCGTGGCTGCTCTAGTTTTCCGAGTAGATGCTAGTGGACAATGTGTTCTTTCCTGGGTCTAAAAGATTGCTAGGTCGTTTTGAAAGACTTTTTCTCTCATTTCGGAGAGGTTTAGGTAGCTCACATGATTTGCCAAGACTTGGTGGAGTTGTTGAGGTATTTGCATCAAAAGACATTCTAGTGATTATTTTTGCGGCTTCCTTGACATTTCTTAGACCTAAATAACCATGTCGACAGTGCCATAGGTCGAGGCTTTACTTTGACTAATTAGCTATGGCTGGGAGTGCGACAGTGACAAAAGTTTCGTTCATATTAAGAGAGTTACTGTAAGTGGCAAACTCAATTCCATCAGGGCCGTATATTTTGCCATCTTTCAAAAATCCTTCTACTTTTAGTAATTTATCGCCACTGAATAGGTTTATTGGGCACTTTGGTAGACACATGACGCCCTTTAAAACAAAGGAATTTTCTTCTCTATTTGATAACTTATAATAAAGAGCGATTGTACCAAGGCCACGCGGCCCCATTAGCGGTCGCTATCAGAGGGAGACTAATAACTTCATCACAGTAGTCAAACTTATCGAGAGAATTCGCAATATATGACGTTGCAGCTGTATCAGGAAGCCAAGTATCGGAGCACTTTGCAACAAAGACAGGCACGTTAATGCAGGCGAGGTCTCCAAATTTTCAAGTGTCATTATCAGCGTAAGAATTTTTTGCTTTGCTTATCCCACCGGTACTGCGGTTACTTTGTTCCTTGAATATTCTCCATTTTTTCTTATGCTTGTCTACCCACTGCTTGGGAAGACCTTTATTTTTGAGGTCTTCAAGACACTTTCCCTTTGCATGCCAAGCTTTTGAGTTTCCACAGATCTTACAATCCATAGGCTTTGGTCTCGATTTGCTCTTATCATTATTTTTTAGCCCAGAGAGTCTTTTAATTTCTACTAGCTTTGTTATCGGCCCGTGCTTCAACTTTTCTATCATATATCAGTTTGTTGAGAGAGATTGAACTTTTTTCTGCATAGACCGCTCTTTGCCCTTCTGCCCACATAGAATATGAGTCCTTCAATGCTTCTAAAAAGACGATTGGATGTCACAATTCAGGAGGCGAGATATTCAGGCGATTTAAGGTATCTACAGCGTTTTGGAAAACTGTGATTTGAAATTTGAAATATTTAACGTGACAGGACGAACTCTACATCTATTTAGACGTGATATGGGTGGGTGGCTGCATACGCAATTAATATCTGATGTAAAAAAAACAAAAAAAAAGAGTGTAAGACTATCTAGCACGTTGGGCTCCTCTCTGGCCCAGGCCATACCTTGTATAATGCTCCTTGCCACTTTTGTTACATCAAAGATCATTGATATGTTGCCCGTTATGAATAACCATTCAGCTCGGTGTTTACACGTGGAATTCAGCCATCTTTTCCGCGGAACCTTCTACCCAAAAAAAAATTAAAAGTGGCAGCGATAGAAACTGCGTGCTCGGGAAAAAGTCTCAAGAAACCTGCAGTCCCAGCCAGGCGAGGCCTAGATACCGGAACCACATGAGGTGCACATATTCATCTATATCTCCCATCTTTATAGCGGCCGAGGCCAACTTGATCCAATCAACCATCGCCGTATCGGGTGCTGGGTACGCTCCGGAAACTCATCGCTTGGCGCTGAGTGAGAGTGCTATAGTATAGGTTTTAGGGTTACGATTAAACGAGAGAGCTAACACTTGTATGTGTGAGTTCCTTACTAATGGTATGATCTTAACAGGATTGCTCTTGTAAGCAATAAAAGACTGTTTAGCTCTGTGCCAAGTCGTTGATATTTGGCTTTGGCCAGCTTCTTCCTTCTCTCCCGTGAGTCATCACGTGAAATATGTGTGCTGCATCTCATGAAGATTGAGGATGGGGTAGCCCTCGATTACAACAATATGTGGATCTTACGCGTCTGATAACCAACCCGACATATTGGCAAATTATATCGTTAAGAAAAATCATTTCTCTTACTCACGCAATATACATCCCGTAATTATTGCAAGGTTCAGTCCTACGGTAGCAACTAATGTAGCCATAATCTCCATATCTGCTACTGCTCAAATATTGTATTAAAAACTTTGAAAAATCTTCCAATATATCTCCAAGAATACAGTGGTGAAAACTTATGATTTAATAAGCATCAAAATCTTCGAACTTGCAACATACGATGTGAGACTTTAATAAGACACTTTTTCACCTTCCGCGAACCAAGACCAATATCATATGAGCTATTCGACAAATTTTGATCGATACTGTGAGGAAGATAGCTCTCTCGATTTTCGATACTAAAACGACACCATCTTCAGATGTTAAACCAGGATAAGATGGAAAATATCTATTCACACAAGGGCCATATTCTACAAACCCTCCCTGAAATGGTCAAGACCATGCACCCATACCACGATACATGTACGCAGGATTCACTGAGAAAGAAAGGCGCGGAACTCATGCCCATCAAAATTTACTCTAGTCAGCATGATAAGAATACTAGTAACTCGGCTCCTGACATTCAAGAAAAAAATAAGACATTGAATGCATCACGAAATCTAGTCGTAGATGTAGCATGGCCTATGCTCATTGATGCTTAAATTCCCGGCAGTCATTGAATCTGGGTGACACAACACGCATATTTTATCATCAAAATACATGAGTGTCCAAGGACAAAAAAATACCAACTATCGATTTCCTTGAAGAGATTAACACCATAACCGAAAGTCTCCATTTCACCCATCACTTACGATTTGGATGCTGAGGATCCATTATAGTTTGCCCGGAAATTCGAAAACTCGAGGCAAGAGCTCATGATAGATACCTCATACAGTTCCAAGCCATTGTAAACAGGATAATTCTCGTTCTCCATCTTGACATCAATCTTCTTCTCAGCACTTGCTAAATAAGATGTACGAACCAAATTTTGATCTGAATTCTACATGAAGAACTAGATATTCAATTTTGTGTAGTCTCTCATATTTAAAGACTTGGTAGGGGGTTTAGTTTAAATCTAATAGAATATACAGGCTCTTTTGAAGGTTAGTAATAGAATACGACACTTCCGCCAGCATGCAAATTTTCCCAAAGGTATCATGCAAAAAGATGAGCTGGTCTGAAACTCCAGTAATTCGCTAGTGGTTCTAGGCCCCAAAAGGCGAGATCTCGGTGGACCGTGGAGGTCAACACCAATTAGCCGACATATTAGGTACTACTCTGTATCTCGAATGAGATAAAAAGGAGCCATATAGCCAGCCAATAAACCATGTTCTGATCCATGAATTTCTAGCTTGATAGTCAACACAGTGTTAATTAAACAAGCAAAAATCACAATTAGATGATCTTGATCAAGCTCGGCCGGTAGAGCCTTCGCCCACGTCGATGTCGGTGCAGGAATTAAGTAGATTTTGCATAGATGTCTAACAGAATACGGATCATTGGGTACAAAGTTAGCCGCTCCAACTCCCCGTATTCGGTCATCCACAGCAGTGCTCGAATCATCGGATCCACTTGGACATTCCTAAAGCATCTAAGATACGCACGAAAATACAACGCTTCTCCGTCCGACCTATAATGCAAGTGATAGTAGCGAACAGTCACTCACAGATCGACGCCGTTGGCTCCCAACCGATAGACGCAGTTGCAAAATCCACATCACCATAGGTCCATCATGGCGCAAATTTTCACAGATGCGTCATCAGTGTACTAGCGTACGATCCTCCTTCTCGACCAAGGGGCAGTTGGTGTATGGGTTTCGCGCGCCTTCAGGCTGATGGGCTAAAGGTCCGTGCAATGATGTGGGGCCAGCCCATTGTGGGGAGTGAAGCCCGAAAGACTGGCTTGGCCACCATCTGATCGCATCTATCATCATTCTGCCCGCAATCTGGGGTAGCCATGGATCCATGCCACACAGATATCCACATCCACGCCTTTCACAGTTGCGGGTGTTCCCGATGAAACCAAGTTGTCCCATAGCGTGAATGAGACCATCAATTAATTTATGCTCTTTGATATAAGAGATTTGCGGGACAAGAGGTCTCAGATCTTGTGCTGCACATTAGGATCTAGGCGGGGCAATAGTGGATATCACGCAACCAAGAGAGATAAAAGTAAGTTACAAATCTTCGAGTTTCCTCGTATCGTTTTTCAAGTACAGTCAAGCATGGTATATGAAGCGAAAACTCTTTCATATCAGCTGGGATTAGTGCAATCTTCAAAATTTGCATACTATTTTTCCTCTCTGTAGATTCGCATCCTTGTAATTATCTAGTTCCTCGACTAACAGAACTCTATCATCCGCTTACCCGCGGCCCATGAGGCTCACAAGACATCTCTATGTCCCCCATTATTCTCATCATCATCATCATTTTGTACCACCAAGGACATACAAGAAAATAGTTGACTCTTTTTACGCGCACCAAAATAGTCGGCAAAATCGGCGGCTAAACTAACGACCGGACCTCGCCTACACGATTTCAAGCTACGAGCCCACAAATACAGCCAACCGAATCATCAGCATCACATATTTGACAACCGGACTCGATAAAGCGGGTCTATAGCACTTTCTCTGGCGTAGGATGAACTAGGCTTTCGAGTGTGACGGCTACGAGATGCAAGAGTATAAGAAGCAGAGGCCAAGTGTAATTGACTTGTAGGAGATAACCTAGAGTTGATAGTGCTTGAGTAATTATCAAAATTTATCGAAGGGCCATCGAAATATAAATTTGGTTAGTTATGTGGTGTTCAAGTTTGTACCAAGGTTTCAACAATTTTTTCCACTCATTATATTTGATAATTCGAAGTTTCGACAACCTAATTCTCATATATTTCTTGGCTTAAATTTTAATATTTAACCCTTCGCCTTCTCCGAAAGTGACTCGACCTCTGAACCTCGGTGGCCTAGATAAGTAATCTAGTAAGGATTTTCACGAGATCTGATCGCTCGCAAGTGTTAGATGATGTGAGCGTTCAAGAGATTCCAGACAGTTACCAGACACTCTGGGGCTTGCCGACGTCTTCGTAGCCATACTTATAGCTTCGAAGTATAATTAGAAGGTAGATTATACTAATCAATTCTAGTGTCTCTATAAGACCCGTTGTATCCTTCATTTTAGTAAACGGCACGATATTCCAAATGAGCTAGGTAATGGAGCCTCATCCAATCATTTTAAAAGACACATGTATAAATTGCATCTGATAAGCATTCTAGTTCGTCCTAGATGCTGATTCTCGGCAGTATCCACGTTTGACGGTATGACCACGTAGATAACTCAACGAAGCGTAAACTAGACTATCCTCGCAATAGCGCTTTTGCCTTTTCAATTCCTCACTCGCCAGTATCATCTTCATAATTCCCCCAAAAAAGGGTTGAGTTAAGCCATTATCGAAGGAGTTCGGGACATTCCAAGCTATTAGCAGGGCCGAATTTTTGGGTGCTCGTGGCGCATACCACCTAGTTAACGGTGCGAGCTGCCAGATGAGCGATCAGTGACCCGAATCGAGTCGCTATCGTGGGACTAGCATATTTTGAGGACTGCAATGGATAGGACGGTTATTGGGACTTGAAGGTAGATGGGCTGCATAGAGATGGTTCATGAGATTGAGCTGGCTGTATGAGCTGGCTGTATGAGCTGGCGGCGCAACGTGCAGGTCTCTAGGGATTGAACCAACCGGCTCATTCGCTGTAGCGACTTGGAAGAAAAGTTTCCAGCCTGCATCATCGGCCTCTTGACGGCAAGCCTCGAATAGGGCTGACCGATCGATGTTGTCTGGAGGAGCATCTCCTTGATCTCATCTGACCGATTTGCATGGCGGGGTAAAGGCTCGGCTCGTGCGAGGCATAGGCAGCCAGCCCGACTCGAGTCGGCGATTCGATCTTCCGGGCGGCCTGAATGCACATGCTGCGGACTAAAGGGCATCTCGTGAGCTGCCCACGGACTCTGGCCATTTATGCAGCGAGCGCGACGTATTTGGCAGCTTGCCTGTTGATGTTTGATCGAATGGTATGTGCCGTATCTCGGCGCGCTCAGGGACGATCTTGGTGGGGGTGACGGCGCCAGCATCACCTGTACTCGACTCGCCTTGGCTTGCATTGCAGCTCGCCTAACTGACCGCTCAGCATCAACAGCAGCCTCAGCCCTAGCTGTGTCCTGCCCAAGTTTGAAGTCACTCGAACACGACACTTATCGCCTCAGAAGCCTAGATGCGGGCCATACGTGGGCGAAGTTATCCACTCACGCCATTCCAGGCCCATGGCCGCTGGTGCAGCATAAGCATTGAAGACAAGGTGTATGTACATCTCTCGCTGTGATTCCTGCCGCACATGTACCCATCAACGATGTCCGCAGTGTGAAATGAAAGTATGGAAAAATATTTCTCCAGCGATAAAGTGATATCGATTTATTTTTCTCGTCTGCCGGGCGAGGGCGAAAGCTACTGCCCCATCCTAGGGGGGACTTGGTGACTATTACCAAGCAATAGCGCCTGGCCAGTGGCACTTGTATATGCTGGAAAGCACCCGTGACTTATCCGCAAATGCTATCATTAAGTTGGAAGGTCGACTAGATACGATACGAATAGAATAGAATTAAATTGAAGTCCCTACTGAGTCTATGACTATGAAGGACCACTAGACACGAAAGCTGCCCTATCACAGCAGAATGCTAACATTGGTCAGTCAAGCAGCCTTTCCTCCATATCTTTTTATTCTACGTTCTGTTCATTTCAATTTTTATGCAAGACTAACTTTTCCATCTAGCATTCATGGATGAACAGATAAATTTTATCATCAGTCACATCTGGAGTCAAACTCGGAATCGAACCGTTGATTCAGTTACTCCTCATTTCAGTCTTCGTCTTGTGACAAAGCTAGTTCACGAGTAATGAATCATTTCATCTTATTTTAACTACTGGCATGGTGACCTCTGGAAGTTATTTAAGCCAAAGAAACAAGTGAAAAGATCATTTAGGCGACGAATATCTCACTGCCACTTTCTATGTCCCCGAATAACGAAATTTTCTATTTTAATCTCAAGTGACTTGTGATCCGCATGTCAAATTCTTGCTTACAAGTATTCACCATCCACTATATGATAGCATGAATCTAGAAGCTACCTAGCCTTTCTGATATGTTCTGGCCAGCTAATGCTGTACATAATTTTTAGGAAACATATAACGAGGCCTTGATGGGTCCTCTGCGTACTGCTTATTCTAGAGTTCATTGTAAGATTCTATCAAGGCCTCACATGTCATGCCCAGTGTGCAAGAGTTAGTCCTTGAATTCAGATTGCGGCTGTTGTACACGTCTAAGTTCGATAAGATATGGCCCGTGCGCAGAGCGACATTGAGGGACTCTTCAATCCTATTTCTATATCTGACCAACTGCTTGTCCTTAGGCCGCTTCGTCTTCCCGAGGTGGCTCTTTTGCACTTGGTGACTGCATAACGGCCCCTGACAGGGGAGGCAGATCAGTCTGTAGACCAACACTACTCATATCTGGAATCTTAATTGAGCCACTAGGAACAATCAGCTTGCCTTCCAGTTTCTCCCCTTTTATGACCTTGTAAGCTTCATCGCGATCCAACATCTCATAGTCTAGAAGAGCTTTAGCCAGAAGATGGAGTTCTTTTTCTTTGCCGTGGATCAGCTTCTTTGCACGATCATAGCCATCCTCAAGAGTCTGGCGCACTTCGGACTCCACGAGTTGTTTGGTTCCGGCTGATAGGTTATCGTAGTTAGTTGCGAGATCAACGTGTCCCAACTTCTCTGACATTCCAAAACTGGCTACCATGGCATAGGCAGCCTGTGTAGCCTGGGTCAAGTCCTGCCATTCTAATTAGAAAAGTTGGAGTTCAAAAGGGATAACTCAACCCACGCTTGAGCAGCCACTCGTGACATTTTCGGCGCCGAAGATGAGCTCTTCAGCAACCTTACCTCCCATACAGACATCAATAGTAGCCCGATACTCTTCGACTGTCTTGGAATACTTGTCCATCTCAGGAAGATGGAATGTTACGCCTAAGGCTTGTCCCCGAGGCATGATGGTAACTTTGTGCAGTGGATTTGCTCCGCGTGTGAACATGAGGACTAAAGCATGTCCTGCTTCGTGATACGCGGTGAGTTCTTTTTCTTTTTGAGGAATTAGCATACTTCGCTTCTCAGCGCCCATCAAAAGCTTGTCCTTAGCCCATTCAAAATCCAACATAGAAACTTCAGAAGATTTCGCCTTGCTTGCGCGCACAGCAGCCTGGTTAATGATATTCTCGAGCTCTGCACCTGAAAATCCTGGTGTCCCGGCAGCTAGGGTCTCAATGCTTACATCATTGGCTGTAATGACCTTCTTCATGTGGTGCTTCAGGATAGCCATTCTACCACGGACATCAGGTAGATCCACTACCACATTACGGTCAAATCTTCCCGGTCGCGTGAGAGCCTTGTCGAGTGATTCAGGAAAGTTTGTCGCACCAAGAATTATGACGCCACTAGATTGATCAAACCCATCGAGTTCAGTGAGTAGCTGATTGAGAGTTTGCTTCGCATAGTTAGAGTCACGGGCGCTTCGCTTGCCTCCTATCGCATCAAGCTCGTCGATGAATACTATGGCAGGTGACTTGGCCTTGGCGGCGGTGAAAAGTTCACGCACACGTTTCGCGCCAACACCGACATAAATTTCATCAAACTCACTTCCGGACATGAAGAAGAATGGTACCTCAGCCTCGCCAGCGACAGCACGAGCCAACAGAGTCTTTCCAGTGCCGGGGGGGCCAACTAATAATACACCCTTTGGGAGTTTTCCACCAAGACTCGAAAATTTTTCAGGATTCTTTAAGAAATCAACAAGCTCCTGGAGCTCTTCCTTGGCCTCATCGCAGCCATGAACGTCTGAAAATCGCACATTTTGCTGCTCAGCCTTGGCTTCATTATCGACCTTTCCACCAACTTTTTTCAAGGACTGGAGGGAATCAATTACTAGGGTGACAATTGCAAGACTTAGGTAGACGGTGAAACCGAAGAGAGCCAGAAATTTAAACCACTTAAAGAGCTGAACTCCGATACTTTCTTCTACCACAACATAGAGGGGCGAGTCCTTTCGACCACTGCCAGAAACTGGGCTTCGCGAAAGGGCGATATTTCCACCTTGAGACTTTGCTGCTAGCGCTTGACCGACAGCCTGTAATTGTGCGGCGTTTAGGGATTCTCCAGGTTGAGATGTGGAATGGTCTAGGCTTGATGGCACACCGGACGAGTTCAGGGAGCCAAGAGCCTGGTGAAAGAGTGCTTCGCAGGTCGAATTTGACGCAAACTTTTTACTTTGATGCCGCTCGATTATGATAGCAGGCGCATTTGCTCGAGCTAAGGCCTGGTAAAAGACAGACTGTTTGTTGGCATCATTAGGATACTTGTTGGCTGATTCTTCCAATAGCGCAAGAGTATTTCTCGATGCCCTTCCAAATAGAGTACGGCTGTGTTGATAGACCCATAGAGAAGTGACTGTTTTAGCTTTCCGGTGTCTTGCGGGCGATACCAGTGGGATATGATGCTCTGGCTGAAAAGTGCCGAATCCACGTTTTCCAATAAATTTGTTTGAAGTTCCTAAGGTTGGCAATGTGAAGCTGGATTGTTGCTGATAAGATCTTGGGCCAAGTTGACTCTTGTAGCCGCCCTTCGCGAAGGCATGAGTGATGCCTAGAGTTGTATCGGGTGATGCCAAACTTTGTAGGGACTTAATGAGCCGTTAGCTTATGGCCTTTGTTTTCCAGCCAGCTCTAAAATGAACATACCCGTATCTGTGGTAGGCAGGTAAGAGTAATAGACCTATTAATTTGCGATCTGCACCACAATTTGCTGGACAAGACTAATAGATTCGAATGATCTTGATAAGAAGAGAAAATTTTTACAACAGACGACGTGGTAGGCACAATCTTGGTCGCGGCGGGTGCCACATTCTGAAGTAGAGGTTAGCTGCCAGAACCTATTCTCGGGTTCAACGCTACTCAGGAGCCTTACAAGAAGCGCACTTTGCAGTACCATGTTTAGTCAAGAAACGACTCACATCTGCTGAAGTCGGCGCTTCTCCAGTGTTTAATGAGTAGCTCTCGCGGGCAGGGTAGGTTGTAGAGATCCGTCTGTCGCAAACTGCGCAATCTCGACCTACTCGCTTAAGACAATGTATTCACGTGGCCTGATGGAATTCGATAGTGCAAGTGTCATCGAGTCGAGGCCCGTGCAATAGAGCATTTTTTACGAAACAATGTCAACAGTTTATAATAGGCCCCTCATGTGGGATTAACCTTGTATTTTATTCCGGATATCAAAAACCCATCCAACGTTTATCATCTAATAGAATTTTATACATGTGTATGACACTTACTCCATTCCTCAACTTGAAGTTGATGTTGATTATTTATGTAATTAGGCCAGAAGAATGATATGCAAAAACACCGTACCTCCAGAATTAACCCCATATCCGCTCCGGCACGCCTTGTAGACCATCTACACATTAGAGTCGAGGAACCGCAGACCAAACCTTGGCCTTCGCTCATTAGGCTCATTAGAAGCGTCCCGTGCCCTGTATATCCAAAAAATAGACCACCAGCCAAGAAAAGAAGATGAATTAATACCCAAAATTAGTACACCGCCGCTTTGATGTTATTCATCAATTTTGCGCGGGAGTTAAATCAAGTGTTCACCCGTAATCCCAAATTAGTTTGGGAGGTTCCTAGAATTGAAATTTTGTCAAGGTCGATGAGGCCAGCTATCTTTTTTGATGAAATGTTGGTCATCGTGTGTACTCACGATGACATTTGGTAGCTTCGTAAAGGTTTCAGTTTATAGGTTTTCGAGGAACACCAATTTCTTGGTAACCTTGATGTCGCATTAAAGATAATGGTTCTGTTCATTTCCCACATCTTAATAAATCAATATTTAGCTTTTGTAATGATCACTAGATGATCCTATATAGTATCTAGCCGAGCCGAGGGTAGCTGGAAAGCCTGGTCATCGGAGTAAGGTTCGATCTTTTCCATGTATGGTTGGAATGATGTCGCTGAGTATACATTTATCAACTCGGGCTGCTGGTATGGTGCACCCTCGTACCAATTGCCAGTTTGAGGCGCAGGCGACTGGAACTGAGATGGAACCTGGCCATTTTGCGCCATGGCAGATGTGAGATGTGTAGACTGGGGGCCAAGGTGTTGGGGAACGGGTTGATATTGCATCATGGGAGCAGATTCCATTTGATTTGAGTTGTGTAGCGAATAGTTGGGATGCGTTGATTGATTTGAATAGTATCCATCAGGGCTAGCGCGGGAATTAGGCGATGAATTGGTAGGACTGCTGTGGACAACCATTTCCTTTGCATCAATTTGATGCCGTGGAACGTATGTCTGCACCGGTGGCGGATTCGGGTTGAGAGTAGCGACACCTGGATTATTTTGCTCGGTAACATAATACCCAGAGTGTGTCGGGAGGCTGGGGGTGCGGTTCATCATTGATGTTTCATTGTCAGGAAGAGGTGGGGTAAATTGATGCGCAAAGCCCTGCCTCTGGTTGTAGGCTTGGTTGACTGGAAATCCTTCCATGTGAGGAAAGTCATTGAATGACTGAGATCGGTGCATCGGATTTGCGTGGTGAGGTATTCCATGAGAGAGAACTCCAGGACCGAGAGGAAGCGAATGGGGCCACTGCATGTGTCCAGAGTGTTGGGGAGTAGAAGGAGAGTCTCCGGAATCCGAATCCGACGTGTCACCGTCATCCATTTCGGAAGAATGAATGCCACGCTGATGAGACCGCCGTTGATGTTTGACCATAGTAGTCTTGCGACAAAAGCTATAATAGTGTTAGAAGAGTTGTATGAGAGCAAAAGTAGCGACATACGACTTGAGGCATCCCTCATGAGCGCACTTGTACGGACGCTTTCCAGTATGAATGCGGCGATGACGGGCCAAACTCGAAGACTAACTCGTGTTAGTCACAATGGGGATTTTCAGAGTAATGTTGTGCTCACGTCAGAAAATCGTTTGCCACAGCCTATATGTTGGCATTGATGTGGCTTCTCTCCGGTGTGGGTCCGGATGTGAACAGTCAAAGCACTTCGTTGAATGAAGCTCTTTCCACAGCCAGGTTGTAAACATGAATAGGGACGTTCATTGGTATGAATGCGATAGTGACGTTGAAGGTCTGATTTGCGGTTGAAACTCTAAACCTTGGGTCAATGAAGAAATTTAGAGGTTTCTATCAAGAAATTATACCTTGACACATGTCTGCCAGTCGCACTGAAAGGGTCTGGCGTTAGGCTCATTCTCGACTAGTTCCATCACGTCCATTCTGCGAGAATCGGCGAGCGAGTGGGGACACGGAGGTAGTTAATGCTGTTTAAGCAGGAGGCACATTCACAGGAGTGCTTGGATATTTCGAAATCTTCGGAGTTCGGTGAGGGCGAGGCAGTGGCTTGAGGACGTGACTGTCTCAATAGCAATATGTTTGGACGAAAGAAGTCGGTGGAGACGGTCTGATAGATGCAGTTTTGATGGTTGCGAGAAGGCTTTGGATGTGATAGCTGCTCACTATATGGAACGCGGATGAGGATTGAGGGTATCCGGAGGCAACGTGGAATAAGTATGCGGTACATGGGGTAAGGAGGGTTTCTGACAATACTTTATAGAGTACACCTGATGCTGAGGACGAACGATTTCCACTTAACTTTGGAGCCAGTGATAGACGCTTAGCGTACTTTGAGGGACTGGGGTCGAGTGAGAAAAGCAAGTGCTACCCATGATCCCCGTCGACATTAGTGTTGAATTTGAAGAAGCTCTGACCAAGGGGGGGAGGGGGGTGGGGAAGGGAGCTAGGAGTCTTTTGAGTAAGTTCAAGTTTGTTGTTTCGAGGGACCTGGTACTGGCAGGATACGCAGCTGCCGGGGAAGGGTCTGGAGGGGATCTACCTATGAGTAGCGAATTAATCCAGTCAGTTACTTGGTCATCTAGGCTAGGCCGAACAAGGCAGCACCTTGGAGAAAGAGAGAGTTTGTGTAGTATGTTTAGGGAGGGAGGTAGGTAAGTTGGTGATGAAAGGTCAGTCGCCAAGTGGATGACTGGGGGGAACATGTCTTTTGTCAAGAGGCCATCATACCGTGCCTAAATTGGTGACTGCAACGCATGCCATTAAGCTCTACTCTAGGACGGGCAGGTAAGAGAGGGAAGTGAGCTTTCTGGTGCCCGGGGGGTCGACACGCCAGACAACCTTCAGTGATGAGCCCCAACCATTATCCAACAAACTACCTTCATGTCTAAAGAAAGACCATGGATCACATATCATGTTAATGGTAGTGAGACAAGATTACGAAGAGCCGGCTCCATCAAATGTCTCTGGCTGACCTCGCTCTCCTGCTCACTGGCTACCCCCTCCGCAAACCTTGGTGGAGGGAAGTTGGAAGCTTCGGAAGAGGGTTGCCACGAGAGTATGGTATCTCATAGCCAGGTCGACGAGCAAGCGTTGCAGTATGAGGAGGGTGGGAGTGGTGGTAGCAGCAGTGGTGGTAGTCGTAGTCGCGGTAGGAGTGGGGGTGCCAGGGAAGAGAGACACAATGGCTTCCTGAAGAGGCTTACGCTTAGAAGGGGCGAGGTTCCTGATAGGGTTTACGGGTAAGATAGCCATAGCTAGCAGACAATGCCACCCCCAACTGCTGCCAGGGAAGCAGGTACCTGTAAGATCTCCTGACTTGGAGCGTAGTAGTAGTAGTAGCTGAGGAACTGAGCCAAGCAGACGTTAAGTAGGGCAGGAAAGAGATAGAGCGCGCGATATAGGGAAATATAGAGGGAGCTTTGCATGTGCAGTAGAGAGTGCAGCATTGGTGATCAATCATCGAATAGAGGATGGGCATGTGTGAGTGCACGACTTGGTCAACAGAGATTCAAGAGATTGCTCAAGCTTTCGTCTAAAAGGTCTGCTGAAGCTAAGCTGCCTAACGTCTACTCAAGCCTGAGCAGGCACCAGCCTGCCCGAACACGAAATACCTCGTAGCCTCACAATGCACGCTGTAATTTCTCATTTGATTCAATGGTCGCTGCTGTAATCATGATTGTTGCCCGCATAGCTTCTTGATCTCCATGAGAGATGGGCGAGGGGAATCTGAGACAAGGTAGACCCGGATCGAGTTAGCTAGCCAGTTGGCTGTAGTGGATGAAGTAATAACTAGTCAATAATGATAATATTCATAGGCGACTAAAGTTAGTTGTCATTAATCGCTGCTAACTGGTTGCAGCGAAGAAAAGCTAGGCCGAGGTGAGTATTTTTGCCCCCACCCATGTCGACGAAGAAATAGGTGGGGGGTGTGTGCCGATGATAGAGCAAAATAGGCAGCAAAAAGGGTCCACGGTAGACTTAGGTGCGGTAGTCGTTGGTCGTCGTCACCAGTTCCTCGCTCTGAGCTGCATCACCATTGAGACACGAGAGGTGTCTTGTGGAGATGGTCCTCCATAATGCTACGGCCTCACAACGACTCCTGCTACCCCAGGACAAATGGTAGGCTCGTTGCTCGAAGCGAGCCTTGAGAGGCAATCGTTAGATCGAGTCACACATCTTGTAGGCGAAGGTTCAGTAAAGGAATAACTACATCTATCCATGCCACTGACGGCGACAAGAGGGAGAAAATGCGACGGGCTGATAGAGGAGAATCGCTCAGGAGCAAGGGATTCATGCAAAATCTGCTCTTCTCGATTTCCCGCATTTACTCGCACAATATCACTTCATCCTTTCTCGATATGCCCATCCCAATACAGTTGATGGAGAGCAGATGGTTTCCTGTTACAGTCCTGCAACCCTTCATCAGCGCAGTCTTAGTCTCGTAGTATTACCGACCAAGTGTGACACTGAGCAGGCGGAACCCGGTTTGCCAGGAAGACGCGCTCTGTATTTAGTTGCTGATGGCAGATATTTTTAAATCGTCGAAACACGTGAGTCACGTGTAAGCTGAACGACATGCCTCATCCCTGCCCAAGATGTTGAGGGTTCATCGTCTCTCTGAATACCCAACCCGGGTAAGGCGGTGATTCCGCCCCTCACTTGCATCGGCCGGTATAGATGGCGGTCGACGTCTAGATGGCTTGTGATATCACATCTTTGCCTCCCTCCCTCGACCGCAGGAAAGACGATCACCATCCTCATCGTCACCACAATCATCATTCTCTCGTCGTCGTCGTCCAGCTCCGGCTCCCGCTAATCATCTTCACCATGATCTTCGTGTCGACGGACTTGTGCGATATTCCTTCCCGAGACCAGTCAGAATATACACTCCCGCGCCGAGGAAAAGCTGATGGCAAACGATTTCTCTACCCCGCCCCCCACCTTACAGGGATGAAGCAGGGAGCCTATCAGCTTCAGGCCAGAGACAGTCTTATTATACACTTGGTCAGGTATAACGTTCGAGCCACGGCCCACGGCCATTGCGCACCCGTCTAGGCCTGCATAAATGCCACGGCAGCTGCTCCAGTAACTTTCTGTAATAACTCTGAGTCGGTGGAAGTGCCGTTGGAGGCAGTGAACGAGGCTTGGCAGTCGCGCAGCTCCCTGGTAGGTTAATGTGCGAATTTTCCGGGCATGTCACGCAGGCTACCTCCAGTGTGCCCATGGCAGGCTTAGGTGCCAAGCGAGGCGGCATATCGGCGATATGCATCAACGGTCTTTCGGATAGCCAAGCCTTGCCGGCTTGCTCTTTGCGCAAGGGAAAAAGCAAGACAATCAAGCGAGCCAAGCCAGGTGGTAGCGCTATTCCCTTCACTACGCTCGGCTATCGCCAGCACCGTTCATGGGTAGGGCGGGTGAGGAACATCGGTCGCTTTCTGCGTTGATTTGAATATGGGGAATGTTCAGATTCGACCATCCGCCTTTCTGGTCGCTAGGGTGTGTCGGGATGATCGACCCATACAACGCAGATTAATCCTCTGTCCATAGCCTAGCTACACTGATGTGAAAACGACGTTGTTACCCCGTCGTTGTTGGCCACACTTGACCATAACCGAGTCTAGACTAGACAGGCGCCGAGGCATAGCAGCAACATGGCCGTCCCAAATAAACGGCATATTGACATCAACTATACTGCTGCATGGCATATGTCTAGGGCTCGGTCGAAAGCTTTCCACAGTTTACTAACGATGAAACACGAGCCTGGCGACTCGTAAATTAAAGCTTAAGCTTAAGCCACGTAACATTTTGTTCCCTCTATCTTCACCACGGACTGTCCTCATCACCAGTGCACAGATGGCGCATGTTCGAGCGAATTTTCCGTCCAACCTCCAAGGCAACTCACAGGTAGGCTGTGGCTAATTTCTCTTGACCCTTCTGCAAGTCATGTAGTCCAGATCCATGGTTGGCCTAGGAAACTAGTCACTATGACTGATTTTGTACAGTAGAGGTTGGCTAGATTAACCCACTTCCAGATGGAGTTGATACCAGCCCGTCAAAAAACCATCATCCAAATGATATCTTGAAACACGATCGTCATCCTATGAATAGCCAGGTCTTCCTAGTGGTATCATTCTTACGCAAGTCGAGCCTGAGCGAACAGAGGACTACATGTCGCTACCTCGGATACTTGTAGTTGCTATCTTGTCGCAAGGCTTTATTGAGCCTCATCTTATTCATTCTCCGTAAAGGCGTAGTTCTTTTTGGATTGGTCTCAAGTGCTTGACAGCCAACCTGACTATGATACTGCTTCGCTGACTTGTATCCAGCCGGGATCCTTACCGGACCGCAGGTCCCACTTATTCGTCGGGCTGTATCCGACATGTCGGCTAGGGACCCGACTAGCTGGGGGCTATCAGTGCCGACAGTATCTTTGCGTCTTGCGCGCGTTGGCCGCAGCAACAGACAAACTCTCGAAGCATCTGACCTCCGCTGTTTGAGATTCTGCGTATGCTTGCTTGTTAGAAGGGAGTGGGGCCGAGTCAAGGCACAAAGGTAAACTGACTGCCCTTCCCCACTCCGAACTATGTGCACGCCCCATCTAATTCTCCAGCCAGCGAACAGCCCGAGCTTGAAGAAATCTAGCAGCATGTCCATTTATGCGCTCCGGCCACTTGGTCAAATCCAAAATTCTCTGCCAGGTTTTCCAGGTTATTCCAAGTCAAAGACTTACAACCACTGCTGCTGTCTCGTCGACACGACTGTACCACATGATGCGAACTTATTTTTTACATTTGCTATTCTTTATCTCCACATACTTTGTTTCGCCAGTACGTCTCTATACGTATAGTGATCTTCCTCTACCCAACCCAACCCCCATGAAGTGCAGGGATCGAGGAGGGAGGAAAATATTGCGGCCGATGTAGGCCTTCTCACGCGAATCAATTTTTTAATTGTAGCTGCTGTCAAGACCGTAATGAAAGAGACATTGGAGTGACTAAGAAACCATACCACCTCAGATTTTGTCGGCGCCAGTGTGCCCGCGATAGTCAAGGAGCTGTTGAGGACCCTTGTGCACTGTTGGACCCCAGCCACGGCACGCAACAGACTGGTGGCACGTAAATTATCCGAGCGACTCTCACACTAATACCCTCTTCCTTGAAGTACAGCGGTACCCAACGCCATCACTCCGATTGTACTATGCAGAGTGAAGAGCGAAGATAACCACCATCACCATGATTAGAGTGGGAATCCCTGAGCGAGTCTCTGTTTGATCGATTATCCTCCGCATCTGAGCCTATCAACCTCTTTTCCTCGTTCTCCTAAACTAATAGAGCTGCGAGCTTTACTTTCATCTGTAGCCTTTCGCCTGTTGGTGGTTAAAGTTGACCTTGCCTTACCCCGAATCTTAGCAGTATATGTTATTAACGCTGTAAGGCTTAGCAACTTGTATCCAAATGTCGTCGTTCTCGACCAAAAATTCAGCCTCAAGGCCTTCGCACATATCAAGGCTTTTTGCTGATAGCGACTTTAACCAAAGCGTGCCTGGTAGTTTTCAATCCAATTAAATTATATCTATGATCGAATTGGTCATGATTTGAGCTGTATGCCCTAGGCCCCACATTACGGCTCGTTTCCGGCAATCATACCCGGGCTAATATTCGGCTCCAGAACCGAACATCTGAGCACTCGCCTGTCCCAGCCCTGCTGATTCGGCATGCCATACTACTGGTCAGTGTCAGGCAGGTTATTTTCCATGTTTGGATTGTGACCTTGACATTACGATGGGATATGAGCGCAGTCCAGCATGCATGAGCAGGCCCCAATATTCATCGGCCGGTTAATTCTCCTAGCAGAGCGATCTTTGCCGATAATGCAGGCTTGCAACTAGGTGAGAATGGATATGGCCCTTCTTCGACATCTTTAAGGCGAGTAGCCAAATAAATAGGGGCTAGTTACCCATCAACGCAACGAGTGTCGTATTTGAGTCAACAGTCAAGCTTATTGTCCAAATGGCAGTGATGAAGTGCTTGAATCACAATGAGCTGCACCGCTAGATGTTGATGTAATATATCAGAAAGGCTGCTATCTAGGCACTCCGAGCTACTGTAAAGATGGTGATGGATATTCGGCCTTGTTTGTCGCTACTTTTCGTTATCTTGCTGTTTGGCAAGGGTTAGCCGTGGTATGCAAAGTTGCTTTTTGCAATAAAATACGATATTTGGATTTCGTTCAAACCAAGTGAAAACTAGCCCGCTCTAGTCTTAAACAGAACTGGGGCTGCTGTGTAATAGTACTCCGATTATTTCAGCGTTTTGAGGACGAGTAGAATCAAATTAACAATTACTCAACAATATGCAAACCAATGTGGATCTTAAAAATAGAAGCCTGAGGCTTTCATTACCTCATGTGACGGAGATTGAATTATCCGGTGCGACTCCGCATGCTCGAATCGGTGTCAGCGTCAGTAATGTGGCCTTACAGTGTGATCGAGTTACAGCTTTATCCGATCATTCCCAACCACCCTCATGCCTTTTGCATAGTTTCAGAGCAAGCTGTAAATTGTGGACGATTTTGATTACGGGCCCACACTCTACAGCGGCATCTGACTCCTGCAGACCGTCTAATGTAGAGCATTTTTTTCATCAATAAGGTACACGCATGCAGCCCGAGAAACACGAAAATGTAGCTAAAATGGCCGAGAAAAAATTTATCCAGTTGAGATGGTCTTTTGCAAACCCCGGCATATTTTGTTTAGGAGGGAGTATATAGCGGTGTAAAATGTTCATGGATAGTCTTTAAACTCTCCACTTATTTCGTTCAGGAGTGTAGAAGGCATGCTTAGTATCAGCTCGGTACATCCGTTAACGGCGACGGAAACGTCATGTGCAGCGGGCACTTTTGGGCACCGTGCTTGCCCGTCATTGGTGGAATTCTAGAGATGCCCTATTTCGTCATGTCATGGGTGAGATGGCCTGCATAACGTGCTAGATCGGCGTGCCTGCTAAGTTTGAATAATGCAAGCTGGCCTAGCCAAATTATCCAAGCAATCTCGTCATCGCGGGTCTAGAAGATATTCACGTCAGCAACATGTTCCAGAGCTAATATAAATGTCTAGTGGATAATCGTGGATAAGTTTCCAAAAGTTTGTGTGGTTAACAGTCAGATAAATCAGTACATACTATGTTTGACCTAAAGCTGATGAAGACTGAAATCAAGTTGGAGATTTGCTAGAGAAAAAGCTACTTGAAAGTCTTTACTTCATCTTCAAATTTTAGATGCTATATTAGTGAAAGTCAAAACTAGTCTATGTTGTCACGATATCCCTCCAGTTTTACGGTCGCAAAATTTGAGCAATTAGACCTCTGGCGGAGCATGAACATTGAAGATGCAGAAGAATCTTTGAGCAGTAGCTTTAATTGGTCAGGAGATGGAATAAGATCGGCGATTCATTGAATTGGGTAGGTTTTCGTTTCGAAATTCAGGTGGTTAAAAAAGATGATGACGAGACCATCCCAAATAGTAGCTATGAACTAGCAGGTGCCATAGGTTTGCGGAGTGAGTGGATCATTGACTTGTTTTAGATCATGTATATTTGCTAGTTTTCGGCAGACGGAGATGAAAATTAGATCACCTTCCGCTCTCCTTGTGGACTCTATGTCCTACCAACTTACGTCACCCATACATTTCCACTGAAGAGCCTGCGTCGCGATGATTAACCTCCCAAATTTTCAGGTTAGCATTGTAACATCAGGAAAATTTTAGGGAAGAATCTCATGGCTTTTGCTGCTGGCAAAGCTGATGTCTCCAGCGACACTTGAGCCCAACAGAGGAGAGAGATCCAATATTTCTGCAGATGTAGATTCCTCGGGATTCCGGTAATCTAGGCCAAAAGGAATTTATCGCAAGATAGTTGTAGTACAATGACTCCGGAAGCTGTAGAATTTTGCAAATATTTAAAAAGGACCAACAACACTAATACACAAAGCTAAACCGCAGAGGAGCCGAATCATATTTTTAGAACAAAGAGGAATCGTAGACCACATGATGAATGAGCGATAATTCCTATAGTTCAACTGATTACCTTGAAGATTGCCCAAGATTCAGAAGAAAGAGACGAATGCAAAACTTTGCCATTGGTTACACTGCTAATCCCTTTCTTAGTTGATTGTAGTTTAGTTTATCCGTCTCCATGTTCAATTATTTTAAGCCTCTGACATACTTTTCACGTGATCTAGACACAAATGCCACTTATGCAGCATACCAGGCAATAGACAATGCTCGTAAGCACATGACCTCGCCATTGCATATTTCGCTCACCGCTTACTAATAGACGAGGCTATCTATTTCCTTCACCGACTTGTTGCCCTCCTCACCAATATCTCCTACAACTCGTCCCTACAAACCCTAGATATTTCCTTCAAGGCTAGAGTCATCAGTCTATCGATCCACTGTACGCAAGCCGACAGACGAAAAATAAGGAAGAGTCTACTTGCTAGGTTTGCAACAGAGGAAGACATCTTTTTACACAGGTCCCTGACGGACAAGATGGAGCATGGCAAGGCCCTAGCCACGCACATTTATCCGAAAGTATCATCGAGCTCCGATTTCCGGCAAGAGGTCTATAAATTTATTCTTCCTTTTTTACCCTAGGTGATAACCAAGGTACTATATCAGTCGGGAAGAGCATTGGAAGTTTAAAGTCGATACTGAAGGAAAACAGAGTAGCGGTCAAAGCGAAATCTCAAATTTTCTACAATAGGTCTCAATGTTAACTTATCACGTAATATTATAGATTCGCTGACGTATTACTCTCAAGCATTTGACAATGGAGGGAAATTTAATACTTTATTTGAAGCAGTTGGTCGGCTGCAGGGACATTTAATGGGTTATTTTATTCGGAAACTTGGATAACTGTCTCTCATTAGCAGCATGCATGGATAAACTGATGGTTAGCTCAGAATGGCGCACAAATGAGAATTTTTCAACACAAGGCTGAACCTGAAGCATCGTTTGGTGCTGGCTTCATGATTGGGTTTTGGGAGAGATTACCTTGAAGCAACGTCCTGTGTACTGCTGGGAAGATGAAGAGAACCTAGTCAAAGTTGTGTAGCGGAATCTGATAAGATAGACGTAGGCAACTACTTAATCGCAAAAGGATAGTTTGATCACATAATGCATGTTCGTGGGGAACTTTGAAAGTAAATTATCGCCCAGAGGTCTGTTAGGCTGGCACGAGAGTTGGAGTTGCCTATCTCATCGAATGGGTCGAGGGTTGCAGTTGGACGTCATGGGCTTCCCCCTCTTCAGCGGGTATGAGTAGACAGGGCCCATGAATAGTAGCGATCTAGAGCTCGTCGTAGCTGGGTTACGCTACGGTGGGTCATCGGCAATTTGGCTTTGTTTTGAAATTTGTTTTCGACTATCCACGCAGGATCTTGCATCCGCACGGATGGCTGCCGCGGCGAAAATAAATTATCCGGGGTACAAGAGCTTAAACAGAGACTTGTCACACCCATCCGCACGTCCTCGTTCTTCGTTGACGGTGACTGGGGGCTGGACGGTTCATGTGAAGAGATGGCGAGAATCGAAGATATAAGCTACGCTGAGGGCGCCTTGAGTTCCGAGTGGGGCCAGCCCCAGCATAAGATGCTGGACCGGCTAGGGTTCCGCGCTCCACCATAGAAGGTCGAAGCCAACTAGAAACGTGTTCAATAGCACCCCGATGGGAACCGTCTTGACCGAGCTAATGAGAATGAAGATGTAATATTATCACCGCTGCTTGTGCGCTGTAGAGTATCGTGGCTTGCTCAAGACGAGACTGACTGTATGCTTGCGGATAGTGCCGCCGTCGTGCCCGAGTTTGCTGCAGGCTGGGAGCTAGCACGCACCAGCGAACAGGAGGGGATGTGTGTTGAGTGGCTTTCTGGCGATTTGATGCGCGTCAGGTTTTTCGGGCGTTCATCGAGAAACAGAGAGGGAGAGAGAAAGCGTGTCCAGTTGGCGACAGGTTGGATCATCGCACCTGCCGAACATGTACCGACAGCCTTCTCTGTTTCTCCCCTGTGCATGGCCCCTGTCCCGGACGGATCATGTACATGTCAATGTAAGCGAAGAGCTCCGGAGGGGATTAGGACCTGAGATTATGCAGTTCTAGGTATGCTGCATGGTCCCCCATGAAATAGACACTCAGTCGGCTAAATGCTCTAATCCCTACCATCACGTAAACCTCGCCCTGCCGTCGAATAATTCCAGCAGCGCCGTTGTGTTTCGGAAGTTGCGTATGAGCAGCGGCAGTATGTAGGGCGCAGGCAGATCTTTCTCACACGCTGCCATTCATTCACCCGGCGCCTTAAGGCCGTCGCGTGTCGTATGTCCGGTAAGTTTGGGCTCGGCCGCGGCTTGCGTCCATTTTAAGCAAAAGCCGTTACTCGCTCGCGCCCTTGGTACTCGCTCGCTCATCCTAATTGATTAACGTAATCGGCGACTGCAACCGCCGCCGCGTCAACTTCTTCCCGCCACCTCAGCCCAGCCTCTTCCACGAACTTTCGGCAGCGCTAGATATCACATGACTGCCGAGAGACCGAGACGTCCTATGGCCGGGCTGGCCCTGGGTTTCAGTTTCGCCGCGTCACATGGAGGCCCAGCAAAAGTAACCTTAATTATGATATGACGACGTACGGGGTAGATTGCGCCGCCTTATTTTTGACACTCCGTCTGCCAGTACTTTATCGTCTATCTATTAAGCTTCATTCTTTGCTGCATGATTAAGACCATTTGTCTTTGGTCTACCTCGCTCCCAACCTCATCTTGGCTGGGATCCTCACCCGACAACTATAGAGACCAGCGCCAGCGTTTCCAAAGCTGCACACTCGGGCCGCTCCTTTGACTAACCACCCCGACATTGAAAGGGCCGCTTCTCTTCTCTCACGAATGCGCCAGCGAATCTAACAGGGTTGAGCCGTCTGCATCGTAAACTTTCCCGTTAATGCAACATATATGTGCCTGAACTAAGGAGGAATAGGTACTGTCGTAAATTTCTGCAAGAATAGGGCTCTGGCTGTTTCGTCCCTCCATCGTTCTGGGAGGTTGGTCATGGCAGGCCCTTACAGAAGGCCTGCAGCCGTGCAAAAGTATCGTGAAGAGCAGATGAAAAAGCTGGGATGGCTGATCAAGTTGTCTCCAGACTGGGTCCGCTCAAGCAGCGGGCATCGGGCAGTTGGAAATAGGGTTGAGGCGAGTGAGGGTATTGGTAAGCTGTTTCAGAAAAAATATAACTATTTGGAGAATGATGCCATCATCCCATGGATCACATCTCCTTTCCTTCCACCTCAATGATGGCGTCCATTATTCAAAGAGCCGCTGATCCTTGAGGTCTCACTTCCAACCTCTGTTCCACTATCAAACCTAAATCAAACGACCAATTTTCCTCGGGCTAAAAAGCTTAACTAAAGTTGGGACTTTGCGAGATAACCAGAGCTCAACTGCTCAAGACATATGAAGCGAATGCTGACAGTTAAACGAGCTTCGGCCACTTACTCAACAAAAAGATGAGTATGACGAGATGATTAAAACTCTGGAGCTTTTGTTGACCCTGAAACGCCTGACTATAGTCCAGTTTAATTTCCCGGATCATCAAGGGCCTGCCCAGCACCAGAAATCAGGTTGACGCCGTTTGTCTGGCTTTCTCCATGGGCTCTTGAATGCTTCGTCTCCACGGGGTAGCCTGTGTAAGTACCTGAGCTACAAGGAATCACTGACGAAGAAACAATGTTACCTGATGTCAAATTACATTTAACCTCCTTCAAAAAATTGCAGTCTCTCTACTTCTAATCCATCCATTTTCGCCAAGAACTAATAATGCCCTGACTAGTGCTGGACCCCTGTCGTCTAGAACCGGCAAACCATGGCGACGATCAGGGAGGGCTGACTACCGGACTCGACCACCTTTACCATAAACACAGAGTCTTAGTTATTCCCGGAAGTTGGTAGTAGACTCAAGTGCGCCTCTTCAGGGTCGGAAAACGATTCGAATTATTCATGCAAGTTTTATCAGTACCTCGAACTAGAAAAGTTTTCCTGTTGCTAGGGCCTCACAGTGCTGCTATCTTGTTCTCCCCAAAGTTCGCCTAATAGTTGTGATTACATAGCTTCCTCCTACCAAGCCTGGCTATTTCTAGGTTTCACTAGATCCTGATACTGAGAAACTTCAGAGCATATCAGTTCCTACTACAACTATGTGGAGCCCAAATCCAGGATACGCCCTCGAACCTAAAAGCTGCTAGGTCATCGCCTACAATTGGCGAGGAAATTTTAGGTCAGTTAAAGCATGATTAGTGAACTTCATTAAAGATGATGATATGATAGCCCAAAATAGTCTACTTAGATCCAACTAAAATAATTGAAGCCTAAAGATACCCTGGAACGGACAATGTCAATACCTTTCATTGCAACATCAAACAATATCAGGCGTTGCCACCAACAAAGTCACATCAATAGCCAAGAACAAGAAGTTGTCTGTCCTGCTGCTACGAGTGGGTCTATCTGTCACAGAACTCTACTCCATAGTTAACTCAAGTATCATGAATCCATCTAAAATCCATCACGCTCACAAAAAATATCTGGTATAACTTATTCCCAAACTAACCACCTGCATGGGTTTATCAGAACAGTGAGAATGTATTCCCTGACTCACTAGTGCGACCATTTTCGGCCTTTAGGTCCCTGCTCGCGAGCATCAAGTCTACGCAGTCTTTGGTATTAAGGAATTTAATTAATAATCACAGCTGTATATCCTTGATTGTCTATCCTTCGAGTAAAATGTAAGCTTCGGGTATAGCCGTGTAAACGAATGAGCTCATATTTTCCTTGGGAACCCTAGATGCCGATTGCTACACCATTCGACTCCAAGATTGCATGTACAGCACTCGCTTATAGCTAAGCATTGCTTGATTGAGTTTTATCGAGGAATTATAGTTGGGTTCTGCAGAGATTTTATTATTTGTTAATTTGAAGTTGTGGGTGCACAGCTAATAAGGTCTACCCTCAAAGGTACTAGTATAAGTGAGCGCATGCCGAATTGGACAACGCGGCCAAGTTGTCCGAGGTAAATATCGATATATGAATGAGTGAACAGTATCCAATTCCACACCGGAGCGTTATACCTCTTGAATCAGACACATCAAATACTCGAATACTTCAGTTTCACCACTTTCCTGATCCTATTGTCTTGATTCAGATTTCCCAACTTGCATATCTATGCTTTTTTCGTCATTGCAGATCAGAACGAGTCGCCCGAGTATAGTACATTTTCTGTTCTGAGACAACTTTAATAATAATTCCTGCTAGTCATCAGATGAAAAATATCTGAATAGACCCAACGCTGCTGAGAGCATGTCTACTCTCTATCTGCTACAAGGTTATAAGTTAAACTAGAAATTAACATTAAAAGTCAATTACCTCGAATACCGTCCAACAAAATTATTCTATTCTTGAGAGCATAATCAACGTAGATTATCTGGGACTTTTGATTTACTATCCATTAGTCGCCTCTTAATTTGGGGCACTATAAAATTCTTCACCGCCCACAGGGCATCTGTATAATCGCAAGCGTTGAGGGTTAAAATCCAATTTCCTTTCCCTTGATCAAACCCCACAGAAATATCCTTCAGCTGAAGGTGCTTCACCAACGGTTTTGGCTCTGCCTCGGTCCCATAGAACATGTATCCACTAGAGGGAGGCGGAGGGGACAACAACTGGCTGTCCAAACTTCTCTTTTATTGACTACCAATTGGTGAGTCTCCTTGCTGCTTTAATTATTTTAAGAGAAGAAAACTGATTCCCCGTCACTATATGTCATAGGCAAGCGTTTTATGCCACATGGATTCTCTGTCATCCTGTAAAACAAGATACATAGTGGGTCAAACGACTCACTGTGATACACGAATATGATCTATCTCTATCTGAGCACGTTCTCATGCAATGGGAGCCTGATACCCAAGCTTCAGAAATCTCTTGAAGCTTTTCATGATCCTGGCCCGACGCAAAGAGCTCCGGCATAGCCATCCGAAAGAAACACATGGGCGCAAAACGAAGACTTTGCCATCACTCTATGCTCAAGTAGACAGCAGTCTTCCAATACCTTGGTGAAGATCGGCTTAACACTCGTGTCAGAGAGTTAGGGGATCCACAATATTTGTCTTGCCATCTGCTAATCTCGAGGTGAAAGCGGATCCTTAAGCCAATATTCAGGCATATTCGTCATAGATATTTACTACCTGAGCCTCCAAGACTGGGACCATAAAATTTTCAATTTCCTTCACCGCCAGAGTACAGCTTATATTTGAGACTGCTGGAAATTGACCAAAAGCCGGAAACACGCTATAATTCAAATTTTGTTTCCTACACTTTGTACTTGGCCTTCAGTTTCTTTCCCAGGTACGCGCACCAACTTAATCGATGGCCAGGCCAACGGTACCTCGCTATGTGATTGCGTCACTGCATTGCCTCAAATCTATTTGGTCTTTTTGGAAGTATGTTTTCTCTAAGAGCCTCGTATTTGGACTAAATGGGTATGCTATCAGACTCAAAGGACCTTAACACTGTATGGGTAGTCATAGCTAATATAAGAGGCATGCTTCTGACGATAACTTCTGACATGATGTGGGGAGTTATGCAATAAAGGATAGGGGTGAAGCTGAAAAAATGCCCGCGATATCTTCTACGAACCTAGGTGTTAAATATTCTCCCAGAGCCAAGCTCAGTCAATTTTATCGAAACCAAAGAGTTTGGCTCATAAAGTAATAACTCAAGCCTTACCATATCAATCTTTATACCTAACAACATCTATTTCCACTGAAACATCATCTAGTCCACTAATACGATTAATTCCATATTCAATTCTATGATCACACCACTTACCGAATCGGTCTCTGGCCTTAACCAGCCTTTAAATACACATCAACGACAATATAAATATCCACGAAAAGACAAAATTAGTGTTGCACGTTTGGAAGTAAATATTTGTGATGTATTGGGAGATATCAGGATAGATATATAAGATGCTGCTAAAGAAGAATACAAATTCCAAAGAGGTGATATTTCGATCTTTAGGAAGAGATTATACAAATTCAGGATTAGCGTGCGTGCCAAACTCTCGATTTCAGGAGTGCAGATAGCTCTTCAGACACAACATTGTCTGAATTGTGAAATAATACACTACCCAGGCTGGTCTTCCAAGCAGAGCCCACATAATCCGGACAACTATCAAACTTGTGGCAGGAGACCACTGGTCCGAATCCAACAAGATCCGAGTTTATTTCTCGTGGTGCTTGTGCACATGAAAGAAAAAGGCGTGTTTGGATAATCAATGCTATTGAAATACCTCTTTGGAGGATGTTCATGAAGGGGAACCTACTGTTTGACTTCTGGGATATGCTATACTACTATTTTTGAACAGATTCTTAAGTACGAGTGTCCTTGACACAAAATAGATGTCTTACATACGCACAGTCACAGGTCATGTATCAAAGCTAGATAATTTTGTATATCACAAGGGATTAAGATAATCTCACAAGACAAGTCTTAAGGTCGACCTGAACTAGCGACTGCAGAGAAACTTGTACGGATAAACTATTTCCTCTGGCTTGTCTATACTGTAAATTATGTCGTGCCCATGGACCGAAATTTCTTAGGAGCACATCGGTTGAATCCATCTATATAAAAATCATTGTCTCCAATGTCGTATGCCTATTGTGAGTCAAGTTAAACACTGCCATATAATCTATGAGGCAACTTCAACTCCTGGTTTTCAATGTAGTCTGCCAACTTTTTGACTAGCAATAAATAAAGGCATGGGATTATTTACAATTATATTCGCCTTCTCGAGGCAGGCATCAAGTGCGTCACCTTTGACCCCATTCTGTAGTCTCAAAATACCCCTGTCCAATTGACTATTACCTCTAGTACATGATAAGGGTTGCATCCCGACGAATTTCGCGTTGTAATACAACATTGGTCTCCTAGTGCATGGCAGCACATAAGGGAGATTAAGTTAGGAAATTAAACTTGGAATTCCAGAAAATTGACTGATAAATTAGAGAAAAGTTTGACATTTTTGGGACTGAATTTATATAAAATTTTTGTCATATCTAGATGGCTGAATACCCTTGGAGTTAAAAATAATATTTAAAAAATATAACACTGGTCTGGTCCCTTTGGCTAAAACAGGGTGTCACCGTGGAAATTGATGGACCAGGGATGGGTTTGGCTATTCCGGGGAACAAATTTTCTTGGCAAACCGTTACGAATGATCCATCTAGGGGGTAGAGCTACTATCCACACCAGCAAATTTTCAGTTTTATCAATTCTCGTTGATCTAAGTTCCTGACTCAATAAAGCCACTCATGATGTTCGTAGCGAGTTCTCAAAATGCATTATCCCGTGTCAAGCCTTCTAGGTGTAGGGCTGTAGGCTGATACGTAAATTCTTTCAAATGTAAATGGTATTGTCTCCTTTATTTTGTCTTTCATTTGGACTAAAACTTGTTATTAGCTAGAGCTGCTGTAGTAGTTCAAGCTGGCCTCCTTTATCCGCTTTTGAACTGGATAATGACATGCTCGTCATGGGAGGGAAGGGGTCTCAATGAATAAAGCCCATTTAGAATTCCCTTGCATAGTATCTTCACAGGCCAGACCCATCTGCGATTAGGTTGTGCCCTGAAGTCATATGTAAGAGGTGGATAAGTCCAGATGGTCCAAATATTTCAATCTCTCTTGGTTCTCAGGGGTATCACACCCGATGATCCGGCCGTTATATTGCACCACAACGAGTAGCTGATCTATAATTAATAACGAGCGGCAGTATTTGAGCCATTATGAGATTATGGGTGGAACAGCTAGACTAGCTTGAATCGGACTTAGCAATGATAAAGTGGATAAAGGTGCGCACAGTCAAGACGATGAGGAAATCTGGGGCCAGGATGATGTACATTAGCTGTACCACTTTCACCGTCACCATTCTCCCGGGAAGACAGCTGAAATTAGAAGATCGTCTCTTTAGATAGCGCGCTTATTATGCTTGTCGGGATTCGGCAAATTGTAAGGAGATAGGCCTGCTTCTGTGGAAGTGATTGGGTGGGAAGCGTTGATAGATTTGCATGTTCAGGCACTGTTTGCGATCCATAGATGATCTTGTCGCCTCGCTCACATCAATTTTACACATTTCCGGAATAATTAGGCGGGAAATTAAGATATGATGATAACCTCTAGTCGATGTTACAGGCCCAACGTATGTCTGACTATCTTACTCTCCGGCAGAAAAGCAATACCGTCGACAGTGATCACGCTACATGACACCAGCTCATAGATAGGGGCCATGAGGTTCAAGTGATTTTGGTCACATCCAGTGTATTTTTATTTGAATATTAATCGACGAAGATCATAATCGTACTGTTGATACTGCTGACTGCAATCCGGCGCCATTAGCCTAGGATATGCTCTGGTGGTCTTCAAGAGACTGGGGTGAGCAAGATGAGCATGATAACAATAATTCGATGACGCCACCTTTTGAGATTGACCATTCGAGAACATTTTCATGTTTTCTTCCATCATGGAGCGGGGTCATCGACATGCTTGGTTCTGGACGAGGGCCACTGCAATTGTGCTGGCAATGTAGGACGGATGATTTAGCAGGATAGAGCAAAAGGGGGCGGGCCCTTACGGAATATCATCTCTCTTTCCCCGCCCATGTCACGCGAGTGATTCGCAGGGTGCCAGTCGAGACGAAATGAGAGCACATCGGAAAAGGTAAGTAAGCATGCATCTTTCGCACCACTTGTGCTATCTTTGCTTTTATCACTGACTTAATCACTGCTAGAGCTATCGCCTTCATCAAGTTGTTTGCTCAACTTCTTAAACGTGATAAATGTCATATCAATTCTAGCCCAGTCGTTTCTTTTGGCGGGTGTATGTGCATCAAGGTAGAGATGTATTGCAAGGAATTGACAGCTAAGACACGACGATCATCCGGAAGATGGATGTCGACTAGATTCATCGGCAACAGCTCGCCATTTAGGCTGCATTGCGCTTACGTACAGGCTTCAAAGATAAATGGGGGAAAAAAGTAACTCGAGGCTGCAGCATAACGAAGTTATCTCTACGCGTTACCACAGAGACCCTGGCATATTAATTGAGCCTCTAAACAACCCGCAAACCCTCGTCGTTGGACCGTTTCAGTCCGCATTTATACTAGGATACACTGTTCATGTGGCAACCATTCAAGGGAATAGAAGATCCCGTACCAAACTGTCGGTATCAATTGCGACTTGGATGCCCAATCGAGAATAGGAATCTAAAAATAATGAATCGAATGCCGTTGATGTTTTTATTGAGCCTATAAAAATGAAGGATTTGTAGATCTCCATATAAAGTTCAAATGTTATTAGTAACATTTAAATTTGGGGTTTCTTATATCTTCCAATGAATAACGAGGGCATTTACCTAGTTTAAAAATATGAGACCTACAAGTATCAAAATTTACTTTGTTACATATCAACTTTGTCTAATTGTTATCTTAAATACGAGCAAAAACTGCCAGTATCTACAAACTTGCACGCGCCATTATGATCGTGGTGGTGGTATTACTCATCGTCTGATGTGGGCCAGGCCATAATCCTGTAGGGATGCAGGACGTACGAAGAATACCTAGAGTACATGATCTGCTAAACCACAGCAGTGCCCGACTAATGTGGTGTTCTCTGGTAAAGTTTGAACAGCCTGGGCACCTACTCCACTTTGGAAGGAGACACCTCAGACTGCATTTCGTGCGGAGAAAACTCAGTGGATTAAAAGGGATGTTCTGATAACTCAGGGTTACTGAGACTTTCCCTTGGTGGGTACCCACGGATGAGGGTTGACTTGGGGTGAAGAAAAAGCCGCCACAACTTCGCAGTGGTACTTGCAAATGAAATCCGAGGCGTAAGTGCTCTTCCTGCATATTAAGTCATCCATTATATACTTTTCTTTGATATTGTGTCATAGCTAGATAGCTGCATACGCAATTAAAATCTAATACAAATACAAAAACAAAAATAAAAGTGCCCAAACAATGCCCTACTTTTCCCAATACCTGCATTCGAGGCAGCTAGTTACATCAGGTTGTATAGGTAGAAAGTATTCACCATGACACTAAGGTCACAGGCCTTGGGAATAATCTCATCAGGAAAATTTTGGCCATTTCTTCCGTACTCATTTTCGACGAGCAGCCGCAGTTACATCAAATATAAGCCATGTACAAGTTTAATCTATCGACTCTAGAAGGCCTAATCAGCACTTGTCCACTCATTCTAACAGCTTAATTTAAGTGATGTTTCCTTCACTCAGATATTTTTGATTAGTTGAATCCATCAATCTCTCTCCCTGAAACAGTCGTGGGAGTTCTCCGTCAAAGAGGTGCTAAGGATGGGGATGATGATACGAAGCCGACTGGTACTCGCATGGATGAATAGGGATCCTGAAAGGAGGGACTGTAATTCTCCCTGGCTATCCCAGATATGCGAACATACTGGGTGTTTACACCGACACCGCTGGAATGTGAAGAAATTCGACCTTGATAGCGATTATGATCATGGTGGTTTGTTTGTCTCACATTGAGCGTCTAACTAATGATTATATTACACTAGTCCTGAATTGGAAAAGGACGCCAGAGCTTACTGCTATGGAAAACAAGGGCACTCAGCTTCCCCAAACCAAAGAAGAGGCCCAAGGTGGAATACGGTGTCAGATGACTTAATACGTCACACTGTCTACGGAAATTTATGTCTTCCAGAGCGGATGAGGGCCAGTCATAATGTGAAGAATATCCTCCTGAAAACCCAAAATTAAATGAGAGGAAAGAAAAGAAAATGAAACTTGAGCCCATAAGCTCTCTTTTTTATATTTTTATCATTGAACTGCTGCCAAGCGTCGTTTACTGATATCTCAGGAGGAGTCCTGGGGCAAATTTTGGTGACTAACGGTGATTTTTCAAGCCATGGGACAAGTTTTGATGCTCTAGTGGGGGTCCCAAGAAAGAATTTCATTTTGCCCGCACAGCAACAGGGTGATTTGAGGGGACTTGATGTGATCAGTCTACGGTGCAGGAAATGTGTAGGGGACTTCAGTTCGCTGCAGCTGCAGGTATTGTGATCGGAGTCGTGATTGAAGCGATTATGATTGGCTGCGAAATCTCCATGTCTAAAGCGAGTAGCGTATATATGGGTGGCATGATGTTGACATAGTGACAGCTTTACGGGTCAGACCAAAAGATACTCGATTTCCAAGTCTTGGTATGTCTGAGGGGTATGCTTTACCCAATACTCCTTGTGAGCTTTTATTGTTACTTTCTTGACCCAAGCTTTTGTCGAGGCAGCTGTGAGCGGAGATGGGGGCGGCTATGTCCGCCAGAACGTCATCTAAAAGTTCAGAGTGGCATGGGATCCAATAAATCCGGACTTCACCTAAAAGAGTATAGGGGAGACGCGTGCGTCATGACCATTATCGAGCTTTGAACGCGAATTTATTGGATACGTCTTAAGAGCAGGTAGGGTTTGACAAGAGCTGTCGAGCTACATCTAGGTTATCTAGCAGGACCCATGAGTTGTTTGCAAAGCGTGGGGATATAAGATCTATAGCTGTCCCTACAGTGCTTTAAGCGGCTACAGCTTTAGCAACAAATATATCGAGTGATGGGCTAAGGGGTATACTTTTCTGGCGGATCACACGACTTGCATGGAAGATTACGAAGCCGCCTTCGATACAAGTTCTGGAAGCTGATTCTAGGCAGCTGCCGTCGGAATATACTACTAAGTCTTATGAGAGGATCCCCCAAGAAGACGATATGAGACAGCAGTGACTCGTCTGGTCCTAGAAAACCAACTCTCCGTGGCCAAATAAGAGGGGTTTATCAGAGGGCCCGAATGCTCTGTAGGCGGGAGGCTTAAGGCCTACTCAGAAAGGCGTGAGAGACATCTGTGTTGGCTTAGGATTCAAATGTTCGGGCGGCGGAGAGGGTGCCGAGGATCGAAGCGGTGTATACGGAGGGATGCTTGAGGAAGTTTTGAGTCCAACACGATTTCTGGAGGGGAGAGACCAGCTTCTCTATAAAGCGCGCCAGCTGGTGTTGTTCGATAGACGGGGAGAATTGCTCTTGCGGCAATTCTTACAACCTTTTGGAGGAGAGTGAGATGACCCTTCACTAAGTTTGAGATGGTCTGAGTCGGGGAGATAGCACGTGTCAGGACTGGCTACCATTTCTCAGCTCCATAATAGGCGATGGGTAGTACACAGGCGGTGACTGCTTGGCGTAGGAGTTTGGAGGGGTCGCCACTTAATGTGTTACCAAGACTGCAGAGCACGTTTGCTGCTGCTAGAGCTTTGTTTTCAAGGATGCGGACGTGCCATTTAAAAGTGAGTGTTTTGTCAAAATAGACTCCCAACCATCTGGTGTATGGGCGTTTTGTCTTCTCTGATACAGAGAAGTTGAGGTGCTTGACCCAAGTGGTGTTACCCGGATTTTCGTCAGCTCGTTTTCGTGAAAAATACTGAAGCTCTGCCTTAGATGGGTCGAAAGTAATACCTTCTCTGTCCCCAATTCTAGGGCCTTTTTTAATGAGATACAATTGTCGTGAAGTGATTTTTGGGTCTCAAGAATCGCGATATCTTCGGCATACTCAAACCTTTGAGAGAAATTTCCAAACTTAAACCGAGGTGATATATAGAGAATGAAAGGGATAGGAGAGGAAGAGGAGCCTTGTGGGAGACCACAGTTGACTGACTGAAGAGGGCCTAACTCGCCATCGAGACGAATTTGCACTGAACAGTTGGTAGCGAAAGAGGTAGCTTTCGAAGAGTGGATATACATATTCTCCAAAGAGGGGCCAAGCTATACGTAATGTGGTAGTCGGGATTTTGTCAGTCCCACAGGCTGTATTTCCTACTCTAAGAATTGAATCCTAAACTTCGTCCTGGCAGAGTGGTGGGAACGGTATGGAGCATTTTACAATTGTCGGAACATCCAAAGGGATATCACCCGCTTCAGCCAGGATTGTGAGAAAATTACTCGGTGAAATTTCCCTCTTTCCAGGCAAGAATGTTGCGTGGGGGGGGGGGGGGTGGTCTAGAAACCTGAGATCTTTGAGGAGAGTGGAGCGGAAGTTGCCCATGGACTTGTGCCATTTTGTGTTGGAAATTCTGACTCTCGAATTTAGGACTCAACCACTATCTGTTTCGTCTCAGGTTCCCGACAAGATCGACTCTCTCTATACATGTCTTGAGTGCGCTAATCGTGCCTACTGTCGCATATACGTTTGTATATTTACGTACTACAGTGTACCTTGGCTCATCATGGTAGATGAGAGATGGCTGGTAATCACTAGGTTTGATAGGCACATGAGACTAGTGGGGATTTCTCCCTTAGATGTATATACAAGTCCAATGTTCTCATAGTTGTAAAATATCAAGTCTTCTTTACTTCATCATATATATCCATATCATATCGTACAGAGTATATTTTCCAACATTTTGTCAGAGCGAAGATGTCCTTACCCGTACTGGCTGCGGCAATCTCGTTAGTGAAGCAGGACTCCTTTGCTCTTGCGATCGTGCCCCGATACTCCTAACGCTTTCTGGCGACATTGCCCTCCGTTGTGGGCCTACTTCGGACCTTCTTGTACCTTTGGCGAGCATACTTGCATGATATACCCCACCATACGTTGCCCTTGCCGTGGCCCCGTGAGCAGCGCACTGCACCAGTAAATGCTTTACGGATAGCTTCTGTTAGCTCTATATCGCACCTGTCCAGCACCTCTCTGGTGGAAGTTGGTGGATAGGAGACGGAGGAAAATTCCCTCGTCCAACGTGTCGAGTCTGAGCCTGTGGAGGGGTTCGGTATAGCCTTCCCAGTCAACTAAAGTGAAGATTGTAGCATGGTCTGACGTCGCGTCCAGGTATAGGGTTAACTTTTTAGTTTGGACTAGAGAGCTAGATCCGAGAACTAAATCGAGTACATTGCTACGGTCATGTGTAGCCATGTCTCTAAGGCATAGAAGAGAGACTATTTATATCTGCCAATTCTGTGAACTTTTCTGCGCCGGTGAGAGGATATAATGGCTGCTATATGGTGTGGTGCAGGCTGAAATCTCCAGAGATAAGCAGATTACTTTCGAAAGCGAGGGGGAGAGAGTTAAGCAAATCGAGAACGCTATTGCTTGTGAGTCCTGCAGGAGCGTTGTAGACGTTGAAATTACTTGTGGATTTACCCTAGAACGAGGCAATTCTAAGAAGAAGCATATCTCTCGAGAGTGCCGTGTAACCTTGTTCTGAACGTAGATAGGCGTTTTTCCGCACATAGGTCATCACCAAGGGTCGTGAAGATGTCCAATCATCGATTGGTGAGGTCTCGAAGGATGGGTGGCGTTTAGTAATATACCTGGCGCGGTCGCTGTAAATTTACGGTTCTTGTATTAAGACAACATCAGCAGAGGCTAGGCTGGCTTTGTTGAGAGCTAATTCGTGCGATTGGGCTCCGTGGCCGATATTTGCAGATATTATATTTAATGGGCAATTGTTTTTTTTTGCGGCGCCGTAAATGAATCATTGCGATTACGCTTGGTCGTTGCTCTGCTCCTCTATGAGGAGAACTTCACAGGGGTTGATGGATTTTACTGAAACTGGCTGGGTTTGGCCTATTGCAGCAGGAGTTGCGGCCATAATATGCGTGGGTATATGGTTGGCCGTAGGCTTGACACAGTCAGCTTCTGCTTGTTTCCGTAGGCGAGCGTATACGTTGATCTGGCGCATAGCACCTACTTGATTCTTGGTCTTCGGAGGGCCGGAGAGCTAAGTTCGGAGGTCACAGCTGTCATCGTCCGTGGAATGGGGGCCATGATAGTGGATGCGTCTACTCAGCATGTGTATTGACCCGAGGTGCCGCAGTGATTGGCATGATATTTTTCGGAGTGTCTGAACGATCTGCAAAGGCGGCATCTGAAGTCGGAGGCACTTGTACGTGTGCTGTGCCGAAGCCAGCACCGAGTACACTGAACAGCCATCTGTCGTTGGGGTAGAATTCTTAGCTGACTGCTGCAGCTAAAGAGGAAGAAGGTGCGTGGCAGGTGCTGATGTGATCCTGGGAAGTGCGCGATACAGGTCGTCGACGAGAACGTCAGATTAATATCATTGTTGCGTGAAGCCGCAATAATAACAGGGGCCACCTCAACTGCGGTGGCTAGGGCATCTTTCAAGGCCTTAGTAGTGACAGGCTTAAGGTGTGACGGCTGGTAAGCCGGCTGGTTTCTGTAGCCTATGTTGGCTATCATAGGCTTGGTCCGATTTAGGGTGCGCACGATCGATCGACCTAATATCTGTGCGTCGGAATCTGTAAAGCATCCGATTCAACAGTGCAGCTCAACACTGCACCACTTGTTGATGAGAAGCCATCGGCTGGGAATATACGAGATCGGTCACAACCTCTTCAGTTGATAATGTAATGACGTCGTAGAATATGAGGCTCTTTTATATATATATATATATGTGTAGATAGATCCTGTAGTAGTTCTCTCCTTAGAATTATTATCTACTACCATCAACCACATAGTTGCTCCAGCACCTGTCCTCAGATCCGTGACATAAGGTAATACTTCCATTTTTCGAAAATGTGTTCTTTAGCTCCACATGGCTGGAGAACATTTCTTATGCGGTAGGAAGTCCATGGTGTTGCTTTCTCTACTGATGCGTCCCGAAGCAACCGAAAAAAAATATTTTTTCAATGAGATTCGCTGAGTCTCCGTCTTTGGGGCAAAGAGAAAGACCAGTCTTCTTTGACTGCAAATTTGTTAGAATCTGACCCTAATTACCGAGCTTAGATATCAGGTGGGATTGTATTGCGTATGCTGAGTGATCCCGTAGTGTATTACCTTCCTGGATACGAACGAATAACCGGTCATCGGTGCGGGTGGGCTTGGGCTAAGGCCGTGCTTTAGCGGGTATTCGAAAGGATGGAGAATGACGACCGGCGGATTACTTATTGAATAACCGCAATGAAGGATTTGCGTAGGTCTGCGCAGTTTTTTGGGCATTACGGCTGAGTGGGGAGGGGTCGACAGTGACGGACATAGACTCATCGCAGAGGTAAGCATCGAAATGCCGTGCTGCAGCTTTAGCTAGGTCATTACAGAGGCTTTTGAATGCAGCAGCTTGCTTGGCAGGTGGTATAGCGTAATTGGGTGCGCTGCTATTCTTGTCGATTAATGCCGAAATACCTCCAAAAAGGGTCTCTGTTTCTTTTGCTCGGGCTGCCATAGATTTTATGCTCTTGCATCAGGCCAGCGGGGGCTGGCTCTGAAAATGAGTCGTCATATTCGATTTGATCGTTGTAATTAATTGGACCGATATTCATGTCATGCTGTTGGCTGCTATCGGTTGTGTCCCAGTCGCCAAGAGCTGGATAATAGAAAGTAGTGGCTTCTACCGCCTGAGATCGTTTTAGACCCTCAATAATCGAGAGGGCTGCTCTCACGCGGCTTAATTCTGATTTTGGTTTGGCTGCAGTTGTCGGTTTTTGACGTGACTTGTAAGTGTTGGTAGGGGGGGATTTGTTATTTTGTGGTTAATTCTGATCGGAGCGGAGGACTTTTCTCAACACCTGTCAGTGGTGTCCCCTACGAGCCTCCAGCTCTCACTGTAGAGTCTGCAGAGCCGAGATTGAGTAAAAAAGTCCTCACTTCGATGAGGATTCCAAATCGCTTTCGCGATGGTAGGGTCGGAGCCCTTCTCATCACCAACCCTTGATCATGGAGGAAAAGCCATCCGATGAGTTTCCGGAGCGTACCCAGCACCCGATACGGAGATGGTGGATTAGATCAAGTCGGCCTCGAGTGTTACAAAGAAGGGAGATGTAGATGAATATGCGCACCTCGTGTAGTCCCGGTGTCTAGGCCTCGCATGGCTGGGACTGCAGGTTTTTTGAGACTTTTTCTCGCGCACGCAGTTTCCATTGCTACCATTTTTGTTTTTGTTGGAAATGGAGACACAGAGTGTTGTGGACGTACGGGCCCTCCATTTTGTCTAGGTTCCCAACACGATCTTGTGTGTATTTAAGAGGTTGGAATTGGTAATATAGTAGAGCTTCTGGCTACCTAATGAATACATGAGCGGCTGTATGGCGTAAGCACATGGAGGTTATTGGAGTTTTCTATTTCTATATGACGCCACATTCGTTTATGCTGTGGCTTAGTCTCTGTGTCGCTTACACTTGTACTTTTTTTTTTTAAAATCATTTAATGTGTATGCAGCTATTAAGCTATGACATATGACCGGTACTATGTATACATGTAGGATGACTCTTTTGACGTTAGAGACACTCATACTCTGGATTTCATTTGCAAATGCCACTATGAGGTATATTCGCTTACACAAACAGTCGACCCTCCTCCGTAAGTACCCACCAAAGGGAAATTTAAAACCTTTGACTATCCAAGCATGCCTTCATCATCCATGCATACCAGCGCCGCGAGAAATGCAGTTAAGTTTTGCCGGATTCGAACCAGCGGTCTCCTGTCTCGGGTGGGATATATGTCCTAGCTATCCAGACCTTAGTTGAGAAACCGGCCAAAATGATGTACCACCGCACCATCCAACCATTGCGGTGTTTATAGTGTCGCCCGCACTCTCGCAACCGAAGTCTCGGCGCACGCACAAAGCTCAATTCGAAAACTCGTTGTCAAAATTCTAAAATTCACGCCCGTCGATATCGTTTCCATCCTCTGCATCATCTTGTGAACTTGTCCTGAACAATCTCATGCCCATCCCAAAGATCTGTCTCCCAGATTTGTGCGTCACTTTTTGCTCCCCCCGTCGGGTATAAATATCTGCGTGGGCGTGTACGTGGTGGTCAATTGAGGCCAGAGAAAGTCGACGAGAGGTGTGATCATTGAAATAAGGATGTACAAAGTCGTACTTGCAAACTTGATGAGGTTTTGGTGATGATTGATCTCGTCGGGTAGGAAAATTTGTTTAGGTGGAGAGTCTTGAATCATTGCCTCATGGGCCAACTTGTTCGGTATTGCGAAATTTGACTGAACTTGGCTCTGGGAGAATATTTCACTCCCAGGTTCGTAGAGGGCACCGCGTACAGGTGTCAGTCTTGCCCTCCGAGGATAATTTATATAGATAGACTTTGGATGTGGCAGTAGTTTTCCATTTTGTTCCGATAAATTACCTTGCGATTTTTAATGGCCCAAGGTTTATGTATCTAGACTGTAACATTGATATTGTCAACTGGACTTTTTTTCATCATTTTACGCGTATTCAGTTGTCTAGCTATGACACGTGATTAGTGCCACTTGGGCATGTTAGTTGACTCTTTTGACGTTGGGGAAACTCATGCTATTGATTTCATTCGCAAATACTACTATGAGGTATGTTCTCTTACACAAACAGTCACCCTCTTCCGTAAGTACCTACCAATGGGAATTTCAAAACCTTTGATTTTCCAAGCACACCAGCGCCGCGAGAAATGCAGAATAGTTTTTACCGTCTTAGAATCAGCTCTCTCCTGTCTCTGGATGAGTATGTGTTTAAACTACCCAGACTCTACTTATAAGACAGGCCAAGAAGATGTACCACCGCACCATCCCGCCCTTGAGAGGAATGTGTTGCTAGAAGGAAGTCTTGAAAGGAGGCATTAAAGGGAGCACACTTCCCTAAGCATAAATGCTACCGTCCTGTAAATAGTAGAGACTAACATATCCTTACATTTTCTTTGACCCCATGGAAAATAAATAAAAAAAACGGAATGATAATCATGCCCCGTGCAGCCCTCGTCATAAGGCTATATTTCCAAAAATAGTGTATAAGCTTGGATCCTCAGGCCATTCATATTAACCCTGTTCCGAGGCTAGGCACTCCGTCTCCGTGATCCGTAAGTCAACTAACATCAACGTTGCTTCACAACATAGCCGTTTTACAGCTACCACAGGCCACAATATGCTCTCGACAGGCTTTACTAATACCCCTGTGACCCAAAGTTTGGTTTGTGGAATCGTCGCTACATCTCTCATAGCAAGCATAACAGACAGCAAACACCTCTTTAATATTCAAGTATCCCCACATCTCTGGCCTTACCAACAGCTATGGCGCCTCGTAATTTATCAGGTCTGCTATACGAATTCGACTGAAACTCTCTTCGCGGCTGTAGGCTTTTACAACATGCGGATAATCGAACGCCTTTGGGGTCCGAGAAAATACGCTGTTTGTCGTGAAATCCTTAAATGGTAGTCGTAGGCTAACTAGAGGTAGTCATTTATATTTCTTTCTTTCTCCCTAATGATATTCGTGCCTCCAATGCTACTCGCCTTGATAATTCGACCACTTTCATTCTACCACATCAATTATCTTCCCGCTGGTCCAACTACCCTAATTTTTGCTGTTCTTGCCCAATATCACGCAGCCATTCCTCATGTCTATAAATATCGAATTGCTACATCTGCGGCAACCGCGTCTAACGATTCATTTGTTGGACTCACATTTTCAGACAAATCCTACCTCTATATTCTAGCGGGGCAACTTGCACTATCACAATTCCCGGGTTCACTTATTTCTGCATGTGTTGGATGGGCTGTGGGATATTCTTGGCGTAACGAAGTTCTGCCAAGTTGCCTGTATAGATGGAGGGTCCCGGGATGGGTGGTCGGAATTCGTAACAATCAGAGAGCTGAAGATTTTGAGGGTCTCCGGCGGAGACTAGAGGGAGAAAATACAAATTTAGATCCCGCTATTGCCTCCGGTTCGGATCAGAGACCAGTCGCCGAGTCGGGCAGAAGAAGAACCCTTGGGCGCCAACTGTTGGATCAAGTTAGAGGCGCGTTTTGATGTCTCTGTACTGCTGTAAAGAGGGACTTGAATTAAATCATCAAATAACAGTTTGAATTCTTATTGGTCAAATTTGTAAGTTGCTTTTTTTCATATCATTTAATGTGTATTTGGCAATAGAACAATGACACTTGATCAGTTTCACGTAAGCATGTAGGACGACTTTTCGAGTGTCGGGGACACTAACACTCTTGATTCCATTCGCAAATAACACTATGAGGTATATTTTCTCACGCAGAACAGTTGATCTTCCTCCATAGGTATCCACCAAAGGGACGTTTCAAAACCTTTGATTATCCAAGCTTGCCTTCGTCATCCATATATACCAGCGTCGCGAGAATTGTGGCTGTGTTTTGCCGGATTCGAACCAACAGTCTCCTGTCTCGAGGGGGATATGTGTCTAAGCTTTTTAGACTCTACTCGCAAGTCCGACTAAGACATACCACAGTATCGTCCAACCATAGTGGTGCTCATAGTGTCGCCTGCACTCTCGCAACAGAAGCCTTGTGGTGCACAATGGTTAAATTGAAAGATTATTTTCCAAAGATTGAAGTCAAATTAGTTCAAAGATTGTACTTTCCCTAAGCATTTCTTGTTAGTCTGTCCTGGTATTCCACGTCCATCCCGAAAATCTGTCTTTCGATTCGTGCGATACAATTTCTCTCTTGCTGGTTTAATGATTGGTATGGGAGTTTATGTGGAGGCTTACAGGACTACATGCTGATCTAATAGTTTGTGTGATAACTGAAATAAGGATGTACTAAGACTTACTTGTAATACTGATGAGGATTCGTCAGGGATTGATTTCGTTGGAAGAGAGATTTATTTGGTCCAGCGTAACAGATTATTGCCTAGTGGGCCAACTTTGGAGTTGAGAAGTTCGATTGAACTTGGGCGGAAAAAAAAGCCGCGATAACTTCGCAGTGGTACTTGCAAATGAAATCCGAGGCAAGAGTCCTCTTCTTTTAAACTTAGTCACTTATTGTGTACTTTATCTATGATTTTGTGTCACAGCTAGATAGCTACACTCGCAATTAAAATCTGATGCAAAAAAATCATCTAATTATCCAGAGTGCAGATGGCACAAACATATCGCTGTGCTTGGATGGTGCAGTGGTGTATCTTCTGGATTGATCTCCCAAGTAGAATTTAGATAGCTTTGATGTAAATTGTACTCTAGAAAGTAAACCGCTGCTCCGAATCCGGCAAAACTATTCTACATTTCTCGCGGCGCTAGTATGCTTGAATAATCAAAGGTTTTGAAATCCCCTTTGATGGGTACTTACGGAGGAGGCTCGACTGTTTGTGTAAGTGAACATACCACATAGTGATATTTGCAAACGAAGTCCAGAGTGTGAGTTTCCCCAACGCCAAAAGAGTCAACTAACATGCCCAAGTAGCACTAATCAAGTGTCATAGCTAGACAACTGAATACACGAAGAATGATTAAAAACATATATATAAGCATGCGAAGCTGCTTCTGATTATTCATGCATGTGACAAAACAACAGCGAAACCTGATTCGAATCGCAGTCCGGAATTCCCTTCATTTGTAATCTGTAGATTTTTCACTACCGGCCTGATTACATGACCAATGTTAAGCATCCAACATATACAATTTATTAGTCAATAGGCTACAAACTCGTAAGTTGTATTTATCTACTGTTAGCCCAACTCAGTCTAAATTTGGAGTTCCAAAATCGGTTGGATCAGAGTGTTCAAATACTAGGGGGATAGAGTAATTTCGCTCACATTGTTTTCAGATTAATAATACAACTATAACGGTCTGCAAGTGTGCTCCTCTTTTGACCATTACATCTTTTCGAAGCTTGAACTACTGCGTAAATAGACCTCAAGGCAAGCGCTCGCTGTCACTTGTTTTGGAAAAATGAATTCGTCTGAATACTCGCCTTGATATCACCTTTCCCATCAATTGGAATTCCCCCGACCTTAGATATCCAGGTGTATATATCTAGAAATAAGCAACATCTCATTTACACATGCAATCAATCGCTAAGCCAGTCGGCATCACGCCTCAAAAAACGCCATCAAATTAGTGGATATCCAGTTCCTTTTGCGCCCTGACCTTTTCCCTTCATTTCTCATCGACTGTTATTATAACCCTTTCCTTTCGTGGAATCTTTACAATCTTCGCAGTACCACTTGGCTAGTGGAGTAATTTTAGTAAGTGAATAATTGAGTGCGAATGAGACATACCATTTCCTTTAGGGGCCGTCTTTAATCCAACGCACGCAAGATGGAACCACTCTCTCTTGCAGCCATCAGCATCACAACCAACCATCTCACCATAGCTGACATTGTCACAATAGCAATATCGAGGTTCATCAACATCTATGTCTATATCATCATCCTGTTCCTTCTTGCTTTGATCTAACCCTATATTTTGAGTCGAAACTTGTTGCGCTGCTGCCCCCATTCCTTTTTTGTGACTTCTTTTGCTCGTAGAATCTAATGGTAAACGAGATACCCTGGAGCGAGAGGGCTCATTGAATGATGGTATAGAAGGCGTCGAGGTTTTGCTCGCACGTCCACTTTTAGTGGTTGTGATAATTGTAGTCTGTATGGCCGATGTGGTATTACCGTTTGCCTCATTTGTTTCATTGCGATGAGATACACTTTTTTTTCCAGTTGACGTGACTTCACCATTTATCTGGATATCGTGAGGCACTGAATGCTCACTGGAGGCTTCAAAAGTTGATACTGCACTACTTTCTTTTACTGTAAATTGGTCTTCATGTGGAAGCCTTCTAGGTACATCTACCACTGAAAAAGAGTCTGATGCTGAGTGACCACTCGCCCTACTTGTCGGAGTTGGGGGTTGCCTTTCTATATTTGATTGAACTGAATTTCGCCGGTGTCTTACAGATGGAGGCCTGCCGCCATTTAATGGTGGTGGTGATGAAGGGTTTCCATTCATTTTAGAATCATAAAAAGTGGCCCGCGTTGGGGAGACGGCTAGTGGCGGAGACAATGCAACCGGAGTAACGGTATTATTTCTAGCTAACATTAGTTATGTCTTTTAGTGCTGTTGTTTTTGAGTACCTTTTCTTATTTGTCGATATATTAAACGATGGAGGGGCTGCTCTCGATCGCTTTTTCTGTCCCTCAGGTTGTGGTGTACATCTTGGGCTCACGGGTTTTCCCTTCGTTGACGTAATTATTATATTATTATTATTATTCGAAACAGTACTTGGGGATCGCTCTTTGCTAGTACAGCCTGCCGTTACCTTTTCAACTTTGCGGCGTTTTGGTGCATGACCATTTGGCGTTGCAGAGCCGTGTGTTAGCCCTACAGGCACCTCTGCCACCTTGCGGACTTTGCTAGTATTATTAGTTTTCTTCTCTTTTTGCTTTCCGTCAGTTTGTTCGTCAAAGTCTGAGTCAATGTGACTTTGACGACTCTTCTTCTTTTCGAGAAGTGTCTGCTTTCTCGCGTCGCTTCGAGCTGTAGCGTCATAGACAGCCTGCTGCGCAGCAGCAGATATTGCATGACCCGAGTTCTCCTTGCGTAGAGCGCTATTATTATTTGTCTTGGCTATACGATTTCCTGGGTACGCCCAATGAGTCTTGCTACCGTTGCGAGCTTCCTCACTGATTTCAAGCTCAATGTATGGTAAACAATCATCTATACGGGCGAGATGTTTTGCCAATGCTTCTCCTGCAGTTGATATGACATGGTTCTTCTCATCTAGTGAAACAAGCATTCCTTGCATGGTGAGGGCACATTTTTTAAAAATTTGACGTCTATTAATGTTAGAGGGATTCCAGATGGAGTCGGCGTCTGACGCGAGTGTATTATTAGAACTTGAGCAACCGTTAACAAAAGAGTCACTGAGATTGGTGGATTTATTGGAGGGTATATAATTTTGAGAAAGTCTATTTTGTTCTTCTACTAGCCTAATATTTGGTGGAAAGGGACAGTTGAGAGCATCATTAACCAAGCTTGTGAGCTCTTCTTCTGGCATAAAAATTTTTGCGTCGACTTCTTTGAGAAGTGTAAAATGCCGGACTAGCTCCTTTGGAAGGGCTGAAATGGCGTCTGCGAAGTGTGTTATGGCGGGAAATATATCTATAGCTGGCAGCTCCTCAGAGCCTAGAGGCGTTTTCGAGGAGTTATTTCTAGATCCCGAGATGTTTGGCCGTGATGGATTGCTTCGAGTTTGGCGTAAGGGCTGTGATCTACGAGCGATGTAGGGCGCAGATGAGCCTGTAGAATTTGGTTTAGAACTCTTCATCATAGAGGTTGAAGTTGGTGTACGTAGGGTGAGTTTGTGTGTATATGAGGAATTCAGTGCTACACACGCCAGCGGAATTTTAGAGTATTAGCTTGGCGTGTCTCTTGCGGCACCGAGGTAGCATCGAAGATTGAAGCGGAAGTTTTCGGGACTTGTGAGCAATTCATTTGTATCTGGTCGAGCGTCTGGATAAAGATTGGGGTCACAAATGGGCACACATTGGTACTGTGGATTGATTCATTCTGCCGGTCCACTTGACCGCCCGCTAATTTAGGTCTAGACATGTTGATGAGAGTTCGAACCAACCGGAGTTATGAAATGGCGGGCTCCGACTAATCGCTTGGCAAAAACCATCTTCCACTGTCTTATCTAATGCACACATCCATTGTAATTCTACGCTCTGCAAATTTCACTTTTGAAAATAACCCTGAAAGCGTAAAAATATGTGAAATTTGGCAGTACCACAAGGATTTGTATAAGCTTATATCCCTCACCCTATTAACAATAGACTAATGAAGTCACGTTATCACTTTATCACCTTAAATTTTGCAGAGTAAGTACTATTCTGCCGCTACACAGGTATTAAACCCACAATGGGGTTATAATTTTACCTAAGTTTAATCATTTTCGGCTTTGCGTCAACAATTGAACCTTGCTCGAGATGTTTCTGATTCCACTGCCACTCCACCAATACTGGTAAAAAATGCCACAAATCAAACTGGGGCCACAGACAGTCTAGGAAGACTATCTTAGTGTTTTTATGGCATTGCCAGAGCATGAAATCACTCAATCTCTTGACACCGCTCGTTCGGATGAGGAGCTCCAAGGGTGGATTACCTGCAGTGAACATATGATTTTCCAGCACTCCCGCATCAATAGTCTCGGGGTCAGGATAGCCAAAGTTCTCATCAAATTCTACTGGGGGTGATTCTAGGTTAAGAGTAGTGGCAGATGAGATAGAGTCATCAAGGCTCAACTTATTTGATGGGGTTGGAGAGCAAGAACGAATCGGCGTGATCCGATTCTTCAATCGAATTTTCTGAGATATTCTTGTTTGAGAAAATGGCCGAGACTGAGCACTTGTGGGCTTCGAATAATCTTCAACAGTTGACCTGATTGCCGTAGTAATCTCATCGCGAGAAGTGTAGGGGAAGCAGATGTTCAAAATACAACTTTTGATGGTAAGCACGAACATGTATGATGGAATATACGTACTTATTATTATCCTTGGTCAGGTCAACAGCTTTATCTATAGCCTCTAAAACATCTGGTTTCAATAGATCTCTTCGCCCAATAACACGGACACAAGCACCATATCTATCTAGTAGCTCCCCATGTTGTGATAGTTGAGAGATTTTGATCCGTGTCATTTCCATCAAAGCATCTACTTCATATTTTGAGCGTTTGAAATTCTCGATACTAAAGGCGTATACTGTAACTACCTTGACCCCCGTTTTATAGCAAACTTCCAAAATCTGTTGCAAATTGTGAGCGGCTATTTTTCGAGTGGATAGAGGCACCAACCGCTGCTAAAGCTTCAAATCCTAAATTATGGCCTTCAACCGTTTCAATTTGATGTAATCTAGCGTATCGCCTATTGCCATCCATTACGAACGCAATGTGCTGCGGTATGGGGCCCTGTCGAAGGGCCCCTAGAAGAAGTTCTCGTAGTTGGCGCATCCCCCATTCAACCGGTGGAGAGTCCATCATCCATTTTCGCAATTGAGTAAGATGAACCGAAGGCATAGTTGGCGGTTAATTATATTGTGTTCATTTGTAAATGTGCGAATGTTGCTCCGGTCGTTTTCTGTGCGGTGATTAGCGACTATTGCCGCTGAGATGTGAGAGTATCTTAGGTGAAGGTTACTTTAAATTGTCGAACTACATAAATAGCTTGTACAAAGTATGGCGGAACCTCATGTAGGCATTAGACTACGTCTTTTCCGGCGACTGCTGCGCCACCACCGCCACACCTTGGACGGGGACTACCGTGGGGCACTGTGGATCCAATTTCTATTTCCGTTTGCGCTTATTAAGCTACTGACAAGAAGTATGTGTGTGTTTGTGTTCATTGTACTACTTGAGTCATAGACTATCTAGCACATTGGGCTCCTCTCTGATCCAAGCCACACCTTGTGCAGTGCTCCTTATCTCTCATGTTTCTTAAAAGATATTTGATATATTGGCCTTTATGAATAGCCATTCAGCTCAATATTAACCCATGGAACTCGGCCACCTTTTCCACGGTGCATTCGACCCAAAAAAAAGGAAAAAAAAAGGAAAAAAGAAAATGGTAGCAATTGAAACTGCGTGCGTGGGAAAAAGTCCTAAAAACCCTGAAAACCTGGCCAGGCGGGTCCTAGATACCGGATCCACACGAGGTGCGCATATTCATCCATATCTCCCTTCTTTCTAATAGTCGAGGCCGACTTGATCCAAACCACTATCGCCGTATCGGGTGCTAGGTACGCTCAAGAAACTCATCGGATAGATTTTCCTCCTTCATCAAGGGTTGGTGATGAGTAGGGCTTCGACCTTACCATCTGATCTTATCGTGGTTAGCTTCATGATAATGGTAATAGGAGGATGTGCTTAGGGACGAAGACGATATAGATCGCGAAAGCGATTGGAAATCCTCATCGAAATGAGGACTTTGTTAATCAATCATGGCTCTGCAGACTCTACAGTGAGATTAGAGGTTCGTAGGGGACACCACTAACAGGTGTTGAGAAAAGGCCCCCCCGACAAGAAGTAAAACCTGTGAAAGGAATTAATTAATTCATTTTATTGACCTGTCTGAGTCTATGACTATGTAGGACATGCAGGTCTTCTCTGCCTGTAGGCCAAGGACACTGTCGAATGAACCAATGACTTAATGACCTTTCATGTATTATCTTAGAAATGATGACTAATTAAGTTGATGAGTAATGAGTTGCCTGTTTAGGAATGGCGTCAGGAGAGAGGGACAACTGCTGTATATACGTGTTTCCTTTAGTTAGAAGAGAAGAAAAGAAGATAAAACTTAACCACCAATTGTTATTACTGCTATAGAAAGCTTGTGATATAAATACCACCCGAGTATTCCGATAGATACCTATGCTAGTAGTATATCCTCTCCTATGCCTCCCATATATCTCCCCTCAAACAGTGCCACCCCTCACAAGCCCTCATTCGATCATACACTTAGAGGAGGCCTTCGACCTTCATGATCTCCCCTCTCCAGCCAACGAAATGATGGCCACTTGCAAGTGCATGGCAGCAGGGAAAAATCGCAAATACTATTGGGTGCGGAGCTCTCCTATTACCGACATTAGCACTAAATCCGAAGGTATAGTGACCCTTCTGAAGCGTTCGAAGACGCCGGCCAGCCAGAAGCCGCAGAATTCTATGTACCTAGAGTGAACAATATCTATCTTTCCAGCATCTTTCTAGACCTTTCCTAAAGGTGGTCTTTTATAGACAGAGAAGTCTTGAGAGAGTTTGTTTATACTAAGGTCCCTGGCTGATGCTCCAAGTTTATCACAGGTATAGGATCGGAGGAGCCGACTGGGATCACTGCTCACAGGCCCATCTCATTCCAACCGCGTGAATCGCTACCAAATGATTTGATTTGAATGCTATTCGTATCAGTCATACGCCCTACAGCCATGGGGCCTGTTACGAGTATGTGGTCTCGACCAACTGAATACTACCTACGTGCATGGCTTTATCTACCATAAGAACTATAAAAATATACTGCAAGGAAAAAAAATGTAGTGCGTCTGAACGGAAGCGCCCTCCGCCCTGCACCATGTCCTAATTTCCCGGAATTTTAATAAGCATTAAGAGCGATACTTATAGGGGAGCCTATGCAGCCTGGCCTCAGACTTTACCACTGTAGCATTTTGTTAGAGTAATGAATTCGAGGAATTTCTCCCATCCTGAAGCTCCCACCATCTAGCTTACCCTGGGGGGGTTGTTTCTTCGTACTTCTCCAGCGCCGTACAACTGGACGGCATTCTGCAAAGTGCCACGGGCGTCTTTCTCGTCCACATTCACACCGTATTTCGATCTTTTCATGATTGAATCTTTCATGGTATCTACTATGACGCCATGTCCAGCCCTGGCTGCAATCAGCTTGCGATAAGCCCATCTTGGTAGAGCAAGCTCTAGAGGCCGCTTTCGAGTTATCTTGAGATCCATATCTGTATATTACTTGGGTGCATTTTCCTACCACCAGTTCGACCGTGAGCTCCCTTATAAATCTGATCGATGATACAAACGTGAATTTAATTCTGCGATGAATTTCCGTGGAAAGTATGGTTGTGATTTAACGCCGTTCAATCTACGGAATTTGTGGTGAACAGTTATTACATCTCACATGATGGAATACGCGAGCATATTAAAAGAGGGGACAGTCCACTTGCCAAATCTAAGCAATTACTGGCACACATAGCTGGCAAAGACGAATTCTTCACCTTCCAGTGGTGCCGGTGTTATCGCTCGGTTTGCTCTGCATATCTGGGATAGCCAAGAAGAATCGCATCCGAATCGAGGTCGAAAGCAACCTCAAGAATATCTCCATTTTATGACTTCTCGACAATGCCTCTCTTACCATTCTCATCTGAGCCCTCAACCTCTTTTTAACCACGCATCATCTCACCTCAACGACCAATAAAGAAGTTGCTCCAATTACAAACAGGAGCTTGCCCATTTAATTACCGGCCATCACCTACTACAAATTTACGATGCTACATATACCCGCAAGCAGGAAATTAAGTCAGGATTCAAAGCTCGGGTCATGGTTTATGTGGGACTGATGCTCTAATGGGGCTCTACATCTTGAGGAAGGATAGGCGGCTGAGATGTGGCGTGAGAGGAGGAACAGGTCTCTGAAGACCATGCCGGGACTGACATTTTCGAGGGGTTTTCAACTTTGGAATGCTTGTGGGCGCCAAGACCGAGATTACGGCTAATTATCCAGGAGGACTTCTTTTGTCGATGAGTCAACGGCACTCCCCAGCGCCCTGGACGGCACAAAAGAAGTTGGGCTAAGCTACCATACAGCAATCACGCTCTATCAAGACTTTTCTGACATTTCAGCACGACCTTCGGGAAAGAGTTGGAAGGAGGCTAGAAAGGCAGAGGGTGAATATCCCGAGGTACCTACTAGTCTGCAGCGCCTAGCTGACCGGCCTCTTCGAATGCTTCAGAAGGGTCACTATGTCTTTGGATTTAGTCCTAATGTCGGTTTTAGGAGAGCTCCGCACCCAGTGGCTTTTGCGATTTTTCCCGGCTGCCATACATGCGCAAATAGCCATCGTTTTGTTGGCTGGAGAGGGGAGATGCTGAACGGCAAAGAGCTCTTCTAAGTGTATAATCGAATGAGGACTTGTGAGGGGTGGTACTGTTTGAGGGGAACTGTACGTGAGGCATAGGACAGGATATACTACTGGTATAGGTATCCTTGGCCTATAGGCAGAAAGGACCTACATGTCCTATGTAGTCATAGACTCACACAGGACAATAAAATAAATTAAAAATAATAAACTGGCACACATAGCACTGTTACACATTCTCTGTAGATAGACATATTAAGTAATTATATTCAATAATTAAATCAACCTCCACAAAACTGAGGCCCATAGAAGTGCCAAACTTTCATACAATCCACAATTGTATTGTCGCAATCGCATCTATATCGAGCCACCACTGTATTCTGGTATACAGTCTCTGATTTTGATAAGCTACACCGCCAGGTCTGGCAAACAAATGCAATAAGTGTCGATATTTTTAACTCGTCAGGGACAATCTTTAAGGCCGCTTTAGCAAGCCTATCTGCCTCCTCATTCCCGTCGATACCTGAGTGCCCTGGTATCCACCGAATTTCGACCGACTGGTGGTTTTGGCTGTCGATGACAAGATTATCGACTATTTCCTGAAATGACCTCGACCTGCCACAGCGCAAAGCTTGCCCAGCTTCTGAACTGTCTAAGAGCACTTTGATTGGACTTGTGCCCGGTACCAATAATGCTGTTTCAAGGATTTTCTAGGCTCCTAGAATTTCTGCGTCGTAAGCCTCTCCACTAAGCAAAGGTCCTGCACCACTCCCTATCACTTGTGCTCCCCTAAAAAGGCAAATCTCCACGCAGGTCTTGCCAAACAGCAAGACGAGCCATCTTGGTACGCGCACATAGTATCTATTGACAAGTGCTCTATCCATTGTTTAGCCTTGGAAGCTTTAGACTGCTTGTCGAGTATCACTTATTCGCTACCAAATGATGATGATATTTTTATCGTGACCGGCTACTACCCCAGCACCCAGAGGGCATGGCACGGATAGTCCAGATTTATATAAGACTCTTCGCTACCTTCATCGTTGTTTCGTAGAAATTTAGAAGTGCAAATCCAAAAATAAATAAAACCAACATTTATAAGGTAATAGTGTCCTGCACTACACCTTAATCCTCGAGCCACACCAAACGGTTCCAAGAAGCATTACAGCTAATCTTAACACCCCCTGTTCACTATTAAATCTCGCTGTAACATTTTTTTTCAGTTAAAAAGCGCCAGAATACCTGCCATCCTCCTTGCCCTATAATATCCCTTATCATAGGTCGAGTTTCCTTCTTTTCCGTCCGCTATTTCTGGAAAGCCAGGCGACATTCTGCAAAATTCCATGGCCGTTTTTCTCGGCCACATTTGCAAAGCATTTCTTCATTCTGGTGTTGGAACCGTCTCTGATATCTGGTGAAGTCACCATGCCCGGTCCTTGCGGAATTGAGACGGTGATATGCCAACCGGGGTAGAACTAGCTCAGGCGTGCGTTTTCATCGCATCAGTAGATCCAGGTCTTAATACCTGACCGTTTTATTTTTCAGTCACCAGTCTTCTGTAAGTTTTATGTGTGCGTACCGTAACTTGGCGCCTAAGTGCAGCAAATTCCAGGACGTTGAGTCCTTGGTCACAAATGTAATCGGGATTCGGTATGCTTCCTTCCCTGGATTTTGATACGAGTGTTAATTTTGCTATCGCATCAGCCATTTTGTTTCCTGCTATGCCACTGTGGCACGGAATCAAGGAATCCTTTATCGAGAATTCGGTCTTACATAGTTCCGTAAAGTACTTTACTTCAACGTTTGAAGAATTAGTTCTAACGCCTACAACGGCTTATACTGCCTCTTGATTATTGAGGAGCGCCTTTATATTGGTACTGCCTCCAAATTCCAATGCTGCCTGTAGGTATTGAAATACCTCAGTAATCTCTGAACTTTAGACCTCTGCTTGTTATGGTTATGAGCGGCGAAGTGTATTACAATTATAACTCTGCTGTCCTTCGGTGGAGTGGCACTGGATTAAGTGCAATTGTGAGTCGTGGAGATGGCGCGCTCACGCTGAATTGATGACACAATGGATTCTGGGTGCGTATCAAATTGTGATCTATGAAGGATATACTAGATGCGCATTCCAACTATTGATAATATCATCTATTGGATGATGTGAAGAATGATGTTATTTGTATAGATTCGCTCGCTGAACTTGGCAGGTGAAGAGATTGTACAGTACATGAACAGCGTCTGTGCACCAGCCTTTATTTTCCATCTTTCCTAGTACAGCATCCCTTCCCCTATCCCCTAAAAACTCAACCGAGCCAGCACTATATTGCTCCGGGAAGGAATTGTCCATCGCTCTGTATGAGTTCTCTATCCATATATATGGCGTAGCCATAAGCTGAGAATGCTGGGCCGGTTGATGACCCATCAGAGTAGATACACAGCGTGCCTGCGGGAAGATTTCTAAGCCACAGCTTGATCTGCTTCGCCTTTTTCTCCTTGTCGCATTTGACCCCGGCTGTAAACATCGTGATTCGCGGTTTATAGAGCTGCCCGGGACCTTCTGATTTTGGTAGATTGAGGTTCCAATTCTGAAGGCGTGATAGGTATCGCTCTGGAACCCTAAAGGTACGTCCTTTCTGCCCCTCTCGCAGTTGGAGTCGCTTTATTGTCTCTTTAGGTGTCTTAGTTGCCCTTGACGAGAGTGGATGATAGCTATCGAGTCGGCGGATTCTGGCCGCACTTAGGAGCTGTCGCTGCTGGAAGATTATTTCTGCAGGTAAGATGCCAGATTCTCGGTGCAGAACTATATTTGGTGTGGTATGCCACACTGATAGTGCAGCTCGAATTGCAGTCAAAATATTTCTATCTAGCAGCTGGAGGTGCCATCTATTGTAAGGTTACGGATTGTGAAGGAGGAATGCTGAAACGGATAGGGAAGCGAAGGATATCTGCCGAACAACAAAGCAGTTGAATACAGCTTTAGCGTGGAGCTTGGTAGGGTGACACGAAGAGGGTAGAATAGACCTTCAGAGATATTCAAATAATGTAATGAACTGAAGATTTCTGAAGGAGAAGAACACTACATATATATACAGGAATCAGTCCTAGTGGGACAAATTTAGAAATAATCCAGGGTATGCGCCCATGTCCCAGTATGGCGACGTTCTTTTTTTTGCATCTGATTTTAATTGCGTATGCAGCTATCTAGCTATGACACAATATCAAAGAAAAGTACAGAATAGATGACTCATTGTAAAGGAAGAGCACTCATGCCTCGGATTTTATTTGCAAGTATCACTGCGAAGTTATGGCGGTTTTTCTTCACCCCAAGTCAACTCTCATCCGTGAATACCAACCTAGGGGAACGTCAAAAACCCTGGGTTATCCAGACATGCCTCTGTCATCCACTAAATTTTCTCCGCGCGAAATGTAGTCTTAGGCGTCTCCTTCCCAAGTGGAGTAGGTGCCCAGGCTACTTAAACCATACTAGAGAACACCACCAGGAGGCGGACCACGGCACCTTCCCTTGTTCTCTTGTGTTGTCTGCACTCTCGCAAGCGAAGCCTTGGCGCGCACAAAGCTCAATTCGTAAAATTCCTTGCCAAAATTCAAAATCACATGCCCGTCGAGATTGTATCCATCTTTAGCATCATCTTGTAAACTTGTCCAAATCCCTCTCATATCCATCTTAAAGAACTGCCTCCCAGATTTGGGCGCCACGCTTTGTTTCCTCCGTCGGGTATAAATATCGGCGTGGGCGTGTACGTGGTGGTCAATTGAGGCCAGAGAAAGTCGACGAGAGGTGTGATCATTGAAATGAGGTTGTACTTAGTCGTACCTGCAAGCTTGATGAGGTTTTGGTGGTAATTGATCTCGTCAGGTGTGAAAATTTCATTAGGTGGAGAGTCTTGAATCATTGTCTCATGGGCCAACTTGTTCGGTATTGCGAAATTTGACTGAACTCGGCTCTGGGAGAATATTTCACTCCTAGGTTCGTAGAGGACACCACGTACAGGTGTTCAGTCTTGCCCTCCAGTATGGCGACGTTATCATGGTGTAAGTATGTCTTGACTATCAGTAGACCCCCAAGCTAGCTGAGGGTAAGACAGAATCATGCATATGCCGTAATTTCCAACATATCTTGTCATAGGCGCTAAGGATAGTTAATATTACAGAAAATTGATGTGGCATTGTATTAAATAATACGAATAACGGAAACGAAAACGAGATAGTGCATGACTAATGTAATAGGTACAGGACTGTTAGAATTACAACACCATCCGTGTGACGGCCCTACATCATAGTAATGGGTAGGGATGCAATGACATAATGATTAGTCTATTTTATAAGGAGTTACCCGTTATGGAACGCCCGGGCCAGGTGTAAATTATGTACAGTTATAGATCTGTAGATGCTTTCTTTTCCTTCTCCTTCTTAGTTTAAAATCCTTCATATTATAATCCTGATTTGAGTATCTTTTTGTTTCGACTTCGTCATCTCCTGGCTCGTGCTCTCTCCGGACCCTCACAATCCGACACCCGTACTTACTTCTTGTCTCGTTTGGTCGTGATACGGGTCAATCCAAGCAACCAGGATCCAGAGCCATGGATTGCCGTACCGACTACACATGCATTCACAGCAAAAATCAATGGTCCCGGACCCGCGCCTCGTTGGACCCTGTTTATGCTGCGTATGAATTGGGATAGTTTTTTCATATCTCAATAGCTGAATACAATATGAATTAAAAAAAAGAAGTGGGATAGTCGCTGTACCTTACTACACCATTCCTTAACGTGCTGTCTGAATGATAGTTGAGAATCAAGCCAAACTTCGAGCCAGAGGATATGAGGAGAAATAACAATAAGCTGTTCACCAACTCTAAACGTTAATTTGGATGAGTCGAGTTACTTCTTTGGCCCTCCCCCTATGACCAGGAGCTCAGAGTTTGAAGGGTCGAATCTAATCATGTGTATCGCAGCCAGTTGGACTATCCTGTCTACTTCAACCTGGGCAGCCTCAACAGCTTCTGAAGGACTTTTACAAACTTGGACAATCGCGATTTCGTCTGCATATCCAAATCTACAGTTAGTTGTGCCATCCTCGAGTAGAATCGAGATGTATAACATGAATAGAAGTGGCGAAAGTGGTGATCCTTGCGGGACACCGCACTCAACAAGCTTCTCGTCTGTTACGCCTTCTTCATGTCTTACCAGAACTTTTCGTTTTTTTCAGAAACGATTCTATCCAGTGACAAAGTGATAGCGGCCAGCCCTGACTTCGCATTCGTGCGAGCAGCCGACTGTGGAGCACTGCATCAAAGGCACCTTGTATTTCCATCGTGACCATAGCCGTGACTTTGTTCGATCCAATTGCAGCTTCTGTATCGTGTGTAGTACATGATACTAAGTAAAGTGCTGAGCGTCCTGGTAGTGCGTCGGATAGCTGTGGAGGTACTGCTTTGTGCTTTATTGCAAGCCAGGATATACGTTTAGCTATAAGTATTTCCAATCCCTTGCCTAAGCTGGAGAGTAGCGATATGGGACGCCATCCTTTTGGGCTGGAGAGATCACGTCCAGTTTTAGGAAGTACGACTTCAGCTGCTTTGAACGGCGTAGGAAAGTACCCCGTGTTCAAATATGCCTGGAAGAAGTCCCAGACATATGTTCTGTCGTAATAAAACCGTTCTGCATCAGTTTCGATGCAGAATCTCTGTATGTGTACTACTACATGTAACTCTTAATTCACTTGTAACCTGATTCCATGTTTAATGTAGTCACATCTGTTTCGTGTTTTTAGTCGCGGGGGTTCACTAAAACACAAGGCTAAAACGTCATTTGGTTAATGCTGTCAAGTTGAGACATTGGCACATACCTCATCAATCTCCCAACTTTCGTCATACCAAGTTTGATTCCTATATAGAGATGTATTTTCTCCTACCTCTAGAAATCTTGAGTTCATTGTATTAAATGAATATCTCTGAAGGCTATATTCATCGCTCCTCTCGTCAACTCCACAGCTTTACATCTAAAGCTTCGTTCGCCTGTTCCTGTGCTCGAATAACACTCTTCATTCCTCTCAAACAGCCCGAGATCCCTCTCGATCTTTAACCTCACAACATGCTCCAATTGTACTCCAGCAAGCTCTCGAGGAGTGTATATGTTATTTGTCCACAGGGTACAAGTGTGAGTAAATAGGGGGTCAAGGTCTTCCACAAGGAGAGGAAGAGGGTCAGTGAACTGAGAGTCAAGGTCTTCCACAAGAAGAGATAGAGGGCACGTCGTGATCTGATACGAGTATGGGCTCGAAGTGGTCTTCACAAGGAAGAGAGGGAATATCTGGAATGAGAATAATATTGAGAAGACGTTGCGTGAAGAACGCAACTCGACTGTAGGCTACGCTTTATTATATACATGCTCGTAGTTCACTGTTACGTTACCTTTCCCTACTCAGTCCTGCAAGGTTTGTTTACTACTAGTAAGCCGTCATTCTAACCCCTGTTATTATTCCGTGAAAGTAGCCCCCTGTTCAAGCGCGAGCTCCTGCGAGGCTTTGAAGCTATGTTGGGTTCTATCGGCTTTGGTTTATGAGGATATTGTTGATGAAAAATTTTAACTGCCTCAGTATCATCAAGGTTTGCAGCTGGTTCCCAAGTAGCATCATTCTCGCCTGTCCATTTGACAAAATACTGGATACCGTTGCGTTTGGTCTTTCTCGAGTCATAAATTTCTTCAACATTAAATTCTTTGTTTTGATCGACAATCACTGGCGGCGGCGGTTCTTGAATTTGGCCTGGAACTGGATCTTCTGCGGTTGGGTGAAGCAATGACACATGAAAGACTGGGTGAATTTTCATGCTTCTCGGTAGGTCAAGTTTGTAAGCATATGCGGATATAATCTCCTTAATGCGAAATGGACCTAACTTTCTCCAGTCAAGTTTTTGGGAATTTCGAGTTGTCCTTATATTTTTTGCAGATAGAAATACCCAATCTCCAAGTTGATAGCGAGGCGCAGGGATTCTTTTTGTATTAATAGCCTGTTCCTGTTGATCTTGTGCCGATCTGATATTGGATCTCAAGAAATCATGAAGTTCCCTCATTTTAATAGCGAAATCTTTTGCATCAAGACTTGCTGAAGATTTTGCATATGGCTTAATACTTATAGTAAATCGTGGGTGAAATCCGTAATTGCCAAAAAATGGAGAGACCTTGGTTGACGTGGAAATTTGGTTATTAGCAGCAAATTCAGCCATTGGTAACCACTTGACCCAGTCATCTTGTTGGTATGACACATAACTACGTAGGTACTGTTCCATCACGGCATTAAATCTTTCAGTTTGTCCATCTGTTTCTGGATGGAAAGCGGTTGACATTCTTGACTGTATTCCAAGGTTTCTGCAAAGACTTTTCCAGAAGTGTGCTGTAAATTGTGTTCCACGGTCAGAAGTAATATGAGTGGGTAGTCCATGGTGTTTCCATACATGTTGTAGGTAAAGTTCGGCCACATCTTGGGAGGTAACAGTTGTGTTACAAGGTATCAGGTGTCTCAATTTCGTTAATCGATCCACTACTACCATAATCGCATCAAATCCTTGGCTACTTGGTATTCCTGTTACAAAATCCATTGATACTTCTTGCCATGGCTGTTGAGCAATCGGCAGAGGCCGAAGAACTCCAAACTTGCTATGATTGCTAGGTTTACTTCGCTGGCATACATGGCAATTGCGTACATATCTTGCTACGTAATTGCGCATTGAAGGCCAGTAATAATCTCGACTGATAAGTTCAAATGTTTTTTCCCGGCCTGGATGTCCAGCCGGTGTAGCATCGTGATAGAGCCTAAGTAACTGAAGCTTAAGTGGATCGTGATTTGGTACAAAGATGCATTCACGATACAGTAACCGACCTCCATTATAGAGCACTCAGCAAGAGATATTTCTTTACAGTGTCGTTTATTTTGTTGAATCATATTTATTATTTGATTTGGAAATCCATCAGTTTTATATCCCTCGTCTAAGAGTCTTTTTATCAAGGCTTGATCGGGAATTTTATGCGATATAGAACCTGCAAACAGCTCTAGACATTGATCAATATCCAGGTTCTTTCTTTTTAATACAACTTGACTTTGGTGTAATAATCTATCATCCCCCTCCTCAGGGAGATCTCCCGATCTTCTTGTTAGAGCGTCTGGTTTTCCTCCTTGCTTACCTGGTCTATATTTGATTACAAAGTTGAAGCGAGAGAGGTATTCTGCCCAGCGAGCCTGTCTTCGGTTAAGCTGTTTTGTGCTCATGAAATATTCCAAATTCTTATGATCAGAAATTACTTCTACTGGATGCGCAGCCCCTTCAAGTTCTGGTCTCCATTCTTCAAAGGCACGAATTATCGCAAGAAGTTCTTTGTCATATATCTCGTAGTTGCATTCGGCCGGTGTATGCTTTTTTGAAAAATATGCCACAGGTCTCAGCTTTTTGGAGCTATCGTACTGAGAAAGAATGCCAGCTGAGACGTAGTCGGATGCATCAGTTTCAACAATTATTGGTTTATCTGGGTCGAAGTGCGCCAAAATCGGCGATGTTGTAAAAGCATTCTTTAAGACTTGAAAAGCAGTTTGTTGTTCACTTCCCCAAACAAATTTTATGTCTTTGCGGGTTAGCTTTGTCAAAGGGAATGCAATCTTGGAGAAGCCGTGTATAAATCGACGATAAAAGTTGGAGAAGCCTAGGAAAGCTTGCACATCTTTGATATTTTTTGGAGTAGTCCAATTTTTAACAGTCTCTAGTTTCTTTTCATCCATACTAATACCGTTAGGCTCAATTATGAGACCGAGATACTTAGTGCTTTGTGTATGGAACTCGCATTTTTCTGGGTTTAAAAATACATTATTGCGGTATAAGGCCTGCAATATCTTTTCAACATGTATTTGGTGCTGTTCCATAGAATCGCTGTATATAAGAATATCATCTAGATAGGCTGTACAAAATACATCAAGATATTCACGTAGACAATCATTGATAAAGTGTTGAAATGTTGCTGGTGCATTAGTAAGTCCGAAAGGCATCACGTTATACTCAAAATGTCCATAGCGAGTCCGAAAAGCTGTTTTCCATTCCTCCCCTTCCGCCATTCGAATCTGGTTGTAGCCTTGGCGAAGATCTAGCTTAGTGTACCATTTCGCTTTGGCGAGGCGATCGAGGGTCTCTCTAATTAAAGGTAATGGATATCTATTTTTGACTGTAATTTCATTGAGACCTCGATAGTCGACACAAAGGCGTAATGAACCATCCGATTTTTTAACAAATAAAACTGGAGCGCCAGCTGGTGAAGAACTTGCTCGAATAAATCCCTTTTCAAGGTTTTCTTTTATGTATCTATTTAATTCCGCAAGCTCTTCCCGGGACATTCCATATAAAGGACCAAAGGGGGGATTTTTATGTTTCATAAGTGGTATTTTATGATCATATTGGCGTCTTTTAGGTAGATTGTTTGCTAGCTTTTTATCCATCATGCAGTAATATTTTCTGTACTGACTTGGAATTTGATCCTCCAAACACTTACTATTTTCCGAAGAAGTCATCGGTTTATCTTTAATTTCTTGCGTACTCATGAGAAAGATTTGTAAGTTTTCTTTTTGTGCGAGTCTATGGAGAGCATCTGAGCTGGACATGTGAAAACTTATCTTATGTTTTTTCCCTTGAGTTGGTATTAATTCTGGAGAATGATTGCATTCGCGCTTACAGAATTCAGAATCGAATAAAATTGTATTTTCTTTAAATCGTAATGTCGGATCGTGCTTCTGAAGCCAGGGGATCCCCATTACAGAGGATAAGAGCCTAGCTTTGTAACAAAAAATGGGACTATTTCATGGTGGGAACCAATTGCTAAAGGTAAATGGCAGATGTGCGTAACATCTCCGGAAGATATAGGTCTTCCATCGATTACATGGAGTGTACGGGGGAATTGGAGAGGGGACAGAGTAAGATTGTTATGGCGCGCGAATATTTCATCAATGAATGCAAACCCGGAACAGCCGGTATCAATCAGAGCATACGTTGAGATATGTGAGCATTTATTTTTAATTTTACAATCAGCAACTAAATGATCACCATCCAGATTATTCTCTAGAGGAGATACCGACGATTCAGAGATAGAAAACGCAAACATCGAAGGAACATGTTGGGATCCCGGACAGGGGCCATTTTTCAAATCCGGGATCATTGAAAATCCTGTTGATGCTTTGTAGTTGCTTCAGGATCTCTAGAATCGTGACTTCGGCGCCGATTTGCTGTAGGGCAAGAATTTGAGCTATGACCAGCCCCAGCACAATACATACAGAGGTTATTTTCTCGCCGCCATTGTTTTTCGCTTGCAGATATTTTTCGCAATCCATTTACATACATGTATCGATCCTCAACAGGAGGACGGAGGGTCATGCGAGCTTTCAGAGCAGAGAGGTCCATCGGAGCGAGACCACCTGAAACGTGCGAGGGGTGAGCTAAGTTGTGAAAATTTTGAGGGGCTATTGCAACATGATTTAAATTTTGTTCAGCTTTAAGCCCTCGAATTCGATTGTCTAGGTTCATCAACATTAATGCATATTCATCAAGACATGAAGGTCTATGAATCTGGTGAATCATAGCATTTTTTAGCTCGATCGAAAGTCCTTTATCTAAAGCATCAATCTTCGCATCTTCATTATAGTTTAGATAGCCGATTATGCGAAGAAATTCAGAGTAGTAGCTAGAAAAATCCCCTAATCCCTGCTGAAGCTTCTGAAGTTCTTGGCGCGCGGTCCCACGGGGATCCGGATCTCCGAAAGATGCTTCAAGGTATGTGATAAGAGACTGGATCGATGCGAAAGGTGCTGAGGGGTTAGCTCTAACAATGGGAACAATTTGTTGCAGAGCTCGACCTTCTAAGCGACTAATCGAATAAATTACTTTCGATGGCTCATCTTGAAATCGATCACTATTAATTCTGAGTTTCATTTGTAACTGTGTGACAAAGCCTGGTAGGTTTGAACGGTCTCCATTAAACTTTTCTGGATCCGGGAACCTTTCGGAACGAAAATTTTTTGCGGGATTGGATAATGGAGTGGGAATCTGAACTGTACGAGCGACACTAAGGTCTACAGTGAGCTGATTGATTTGTTGCTCTAGATTATCAATTGATTTGTTTGCAGCTTCTAGCTGAGAGCGAGCATTAGAGACTTGACTGCGTGCGGCATCCCTTTCTGATCGATACAGCTGTACCAAAGAGCCAAGCTGATTAAAAAGATTGCTTGCATCGCTGTCATACAGTTGTCTAAATTCCTCGATAGAAGTGGGGGGATTCCAGGCAGGGGTGTTTGAGTTTGACATTGTTGTACAGTTCGGATGAGGACGCAACGTAATCTCGAGGAGTGTATATGTTATTTGTCCACAGGGTACAAGTGTGAGTAAATAGGGGGTCAAGGTCTTCCACAAGAAGAGATAGAGGGCACGTCGTGATCTGATACGAGTATGGGCTCGAAGTGGTCTTCACAAGGAAGAGAGGGAATATCTGGAATGAGAATAATATTGAGAAGACGTTGCGTGAAGAACGCAACTCGACTGTAGGCTACGCTTTATTATATACATGCTCGTAGTTCACTGTTACGTTACCTTTCCCTACTCAGTCCTGCAAGGTTTGTTTACTACTAGTAAGCCGTCATTCTAACCCCTGTTATTATTCTGTGAAACAAGCCTAAAGAAGTCGAACGGTGATTTTTCACATCCCGGAGTCGTTTCTTTACTTGCAATGGTTGATATTGTAACGTCTTCTAGTGACACCTCTCCGCTCCATGGAATAGAATCTGATTTATCATTATCCCAAGTTCCTACATCTCTTTTAGCGTTGAACCTTGCAAGAAGGGAATCTCGAAGTGCGATTGTCCGCTCTTATGGATCTGAAAGCCACTATAACGGCTGGTAAGCCGATTGGTCCCAGTAGCCTATGTTGGTCAACTTAGGCCTGATTCGAGTGGCATTATTAATCACTACTCATGCGCTAATGTGCAACGCCACCCAATACAATACCTTTGCGTCGGCATTTGCATGGCATCGGACTCGGCAGTGCGGCACTGCAACACATGTTAATAGGCTTACACTAACTAAAAATATACGAGACCGAGAACAATCCCTACGGACCACAACACGATAGTGCTGTATTATAAGTATAGTCAGAACACTAGGAGAGCTCTATAGAACAGGAAAAGGAGAGAGATTAGCCTCGGTGGCGAGGAGATGTTCATGTATACATATGATTAGATAAATGTAATGGGAGTTCTCTGTTTAGAATTATTATTTACTACCATCGACCACATAGTTGCCGCAGCACTTGTCCCTTGAAACCGTGACAGCCACTTGTTTGATGATATCTGGAGTGGAGGAAGCTGTTTTTTCGGTTTTGGTTTAGCTCATTGCATAAGTTTGAAGAATTAAGCTTCTATCTCTGCTGTCTCGACTTGCTTTGTCCAGTATTCGCGTTTGGTTGACTTTGCTGCGGCTCGGAAAGCCCTGTATCATTTCTACATCTCCAGATGTCCTCTTGGCTATCTTATAGTCAATCTGTCGCCTTTTACAGTCTGAAGTCTACCAAGGCGCTATTTTCACTCTGCCTATTGCGGGTACTCGATCCACAAGCTTAACCGCATCTTGAAGTACTTTGATTAAATTCCTTGTAAAATCTTCAATCTAGATTTGACTGCTGAGGAGGCCGTGCCTTACCCATTGCTTCAAATAACGGGCGAACTCGTCTAGATCGCAGCCCCTCACGCGTATTATTCTCGGGATCCCAGATAGGTCCGAATATCCAGGTTTTTCAACTGAGCCTTCAATCGTAGAGTGGTCTAATATACAGTGGGGGCGGGTTGAGCCTGAAGCACATGCAGTGCCATTACTCCAGATTAGGCCCTGCACATTTCCATCGCGCTGGGTACCATCTCCTAGGGTACTTCGCAGCTACAAATCGTTTCTGCGGGCCCACTTCATAATGAGATCACCGTTTCCATATTAGTGGTCCGTCAATAGCTTCCAGTGCTGTGAGACTGAGTTGAAGTCACCCTCTACCATTGATGGAACTGTTGGCCGCCAGTTTAATAGAGGATATAGAGTCCCACTGGGACCCGGGGCACGATAGACATTTACAAAGGTCAGTCCACACACCTGCACGAAACAGTAGTCTGACGACTGGCTTAATGACGAGGGTGAAATCTGAGCCGCTCGAAGTCATTTTCTCACAAAAGTGATAGCGTGTGGTCTCGGCGTCGTATTTTCAAATGGTACGGATCTATCGAAGCCAGGATGGCTTTTTGATGTAAGCTCTCCGTCTTCTTGCAAGGTCCATGGTCTTTGAACCATAACTATGTGTAATTCTGCATTCCAAGCTTGTTGGAGCGCTATATCCATGTTTTTCCCACCCTTACCCACATTCACATGGTGAAATATAAGGGTGCTATATTTGTAGTTATGCTTATAAGAATTTGGTGTATTACTCATTATCATGCATTGTTTCCTCAGGTATGTTAATGACCTTGCGGGACTTAACTTTTTCTTGAGATCTTTATAAAGCTACCTTTAAATCTATGTGTCCTCGCTCTCGAATAACTTTTTTCTTGGCTGGTGTCTGAGACGTTACTTGTCCATTGTAGCGCCTTGGCCGGACTATGCAGCTCAGATGGGTTGAATCGTGCGGTCCAGAACGCTCTTCACACCGCTGTACTTTAATATAGTTCCTTGTTGAGCGGTAGCCCCAGCAGCGTTGACATTGCTCTGTGTGGCGTTTACGGGAGAATGGTATAGCAGGACCACTCTCGTCGAACAGCCTTAACTTTAGGTTGGCTGGTATATGTTTGAAGTGCACGATCCAGCTAGCGGAATAGCTGCTTAGTTTAGTTTCGTTTGGGCACACCTGTATAGGTGTGACTCCATAATTTCAACACGGATGCATATTGGGACATGAGGGACCATGACCGATGTCCAATCTGAGGCGGGTTCAATTGTGATTTCCTCCTTTTGAAATGAAGGTCCTACACCCAGAATTGATTCCCTAAGTGCGTCTGATGCGCATTCCATTGCTAAGCTAGACCTAACCTTTGTCATCACTATAATTGCAAGAGGTGCGACTCCAGATTTCTCAGTGATGAGCTTTATTGTGACAGGTGATAGCCTCCGCCACTAATGTTCTCGCCCTATGCGAACGAATATTCGTTTATCTTCTTTCGGAGGCTCTTGCCCGGCTAGATTTGTCTGCACGGCAGGCCTTCGCCTTACCAGGTTGGCTACTTTTCGGGCTATTGTCACCCACGGAGAAGCAGTTTTCTGTGGCTTTTGAAGGAGTTCGTGCTGAGGTTTCTCCGCTATTTTTGTCGCCCTAGGTACGAGGCTTTCATCTAAGTACTTTCGTGGGATGATTTCTTGCCTTGGGGGCTCATGATACTGAGTTTACTTATCGCAAATGCTCTTATGATAGGTGAAATATTTTCTCTTAGTGGCGCAACTAAGTGCGCGCCTTCAATTTCTGACTAGGACTTTGCCGTAGTATCGATAATTTGCGCTACGCTTATTCGCTGCTTTTGTACGCGTTCCGATTGCTCCATTGCGGCAGCAATCCCAAGAAACTCAGGTATTATAGGTCTCCTGTGTCAGTTGACGTCGAGAACGGAGGCTGGCTGTGCGCAACCATGATGCTGCTTAATTTTGCGGGGTTTCGATAAGTGGATAAATTTAATTATTCGCGTGGAGGTGATGATGTCCGTAACGGAGTTGATAACGAAGTCTACGACGTGCCACCTACGCGATAGTTGGCTGCGAGAGTTACCTTCCTTCTCAAGTCGTGACTATTAAGCAATCTCATGAATTAATTCCAATGTACAAAGTCGAAGATAAGGTTTAAAGTTGATAAAAATTTCTCGTCGACTATTATTTGGTCTCAGCTGGTCACTAAAAATACGCCCACTGCTGAAAATATGAAACACAGAGATAATTCAGGTGATGGTTACTGGCAGTTATTTATTTATGAAGTGTTTTGTCGGGTTTTCTATTATTTCTGCGTTGGGATACACTTTGTCGATCCTACCAGGCTCGATATAAGTAGTCCCGACCGACTTTTGTTTGGTGAACAGAGTGAGTGAGTGAGTGAGTGTGTTTACTGTCCTAATGAGTATATGACTATCTACGGACATGTAGGCCTTTTCTGCCTCGGCTAGTGTACTCGCTCCTTTGCCTCCTTCACGACTTCTTTCCAGCAGTAAAACCCCTACAGGTCTTCATTCGTGTACACAATAAAAGTAGCCGTTATCCCCTTATCCCGTCATTTTATCCCCTCTATAGCCTCCTCACTCCTCCCATGATTCATGCCACAGGACAAACCGAAGGTTGTTAAAGGATATCAGAAAAGTCTTGGTCGAGAGTGACTGCTTTGAAAAAGCCTAGCCTAGCATCCAAAACTTGTTACGGACATGGGGTTGTCGAGTAACTCATGTTTTTCAGACGCCCTCTTAGCTGATAGATTTTGGATTATAAGTTAGACAAGTAGATATGTTGGAAATATCGCGCAATGAAATGGGCGCTATATTTATGGAACGAAAGTAGAAGTTGACTAAAAGAGTATCATGTTCGGATTACAGCTAAAAGTGTGGGAAGTATGCGCTACAAGTACAAGTGTAGTAGGGCAAGACTGAACACCTGTACGCGGTGTCCTCTACGAACCTAGGAGTGAAATATTCTCCCAGAGCCAAGTTCAGTCAGATTTCGCAATACCGGACAAGTTGGCCCATGAGGCAATGATTCAAGACTCTCCACCTAATCAAACTTTCCTACCCGACGAGATCATTCACCACCAAAACCTCATCAAGTTTGCAGGTACGACTTAGTACATCCTTATTTCAATGATTACACCTCTCGTCGATTTTCTCTGGCCTCAATTGACCACCACATACACGCCCACGCCGATATTTATACCCGACGGGGGGAGCAAAAAGTGACCACAAATCTGGGAGACAGATCTTTGGGATGGGCATGAGATTGTTCAGGGCAAGTTCACAAGATGATGCAGAGGATGGAAACGATATCGACGGGCGTGAATTTTAGAATTTTGACAACGAGTTTTTCGAATTGAGCTTTGTGCGTGCGCCAAGACTTCGGTTGCGAGAGTGCGGGCGACACTATAAACACCGCAATGGTTGGATGGTGCGGTGGTACATCATCTTGGCCGGTTTCTCAACTAAGGTCTGGATAGCTAGGACACATATCCCACCCGAGACAGGAGACCGCTGGTTCGAATCCGGCAAAACTTAACTGCATTTCTCGCGGCGCTGGTATGCATGGATGATGAAGGCATGCTTGGATAGTCAAAGGTTTTAAATTTCCCTTTGGTGGGTACTTACGAAGGAGGGTCGACTGTTTGTGTAAGCAAACTTACCTCATAGTGGTATTTGCGAATGAAATCCAGAGTATGAGTGTCTCTAACGTCAAAAGAGTCATCCTACATGTATACACAGTACCGGTCATATGTCATAGCTAAATAGCTAAATACACATTAAATGATTAAAAAAAAAGTACAAGTGTAAGCGACTCGAAGATTAAACTACAGCATTAAACGAATGTGGCGCCATCTAGGCATAGAAAACCCCCAATAACCTCCTTAGATCCACGCCATACAGCCGCTTATGTATCCATTAGGTAGCCAGAAGCGCTATCATATTACCCATTCAAATCTCTTAAATACACACAAGATCTTGTCGGGAACCTAGACGAAATGGAGGGCCCATACGTCCACAAAACTCAGTGTCTCCATTTCCAACAGAGATCGAAAACCACTGCTCATCAAAGTCCCATGGATATTCTCTTTTCCTTCAACAAACAAATTGCAATCTCGAACTGAGAATAGTTCACGAATCCCCGATGGTAAGATGATGTTTTCAGACGAAAATTTTTGGACTCTGTGGGATAGAACATTTCAAAATAATAAAAAGATCCAGTTACTAGTTCATAGTCTAGGAGGGCCGGCAAAGACGAATTCTTCACCTTCCAGTGGTGCCGGTGTAATCGCTCGGTTTGCTCTGCATATCTAGGATAGCCAAGAAGAATCGCATCCGAATCGAAGTCGAAAGCAACCTCAAGCATATCTCTATTTGACGACTTCTCGACAATGCCTCTCTTACCATTCTCATCTGAGTCCTCAACCTCTTTTTAACCACGCATCATCTCACCTCAACGACCAATAAAGGAGTTGCTCCAATTACAAACAGTAGCTTGCCCCATTAATTACCGGCCATCACAAACTACAAATTTACGATACTACGTATACCCGCAATGAGGAAATCAAGTCATAATATACAAAGCTCGGGTCATGGTTTATGGGGGACTGATGCTTCAATGGGGCTCTACATCTTGAGGAAGGATAGGCGGCTGAGATGTGGTGCGAGAGGAGGAACAGGTCTCTGAAGACCATGCTGGGACTGACATTTTCGAGGGGTTTTCAACTTTGGAATGCTTGTGGGCGCCAAGACCGAGATTACGGCTAATTATCCAGGAGGACTTCTTTTGTCGATGAGTCAACGGCACTCCCCAGCGCCCTGGACGGCACAAAAGAAGTTGGGCTAGGCTATCATACAGCAATCACGCTCTATCAAGACTTTTCTGACATTTCAGCACGACCTTCGGGGAGGAGTTGGAAGGAGGCGAGAAAGGCAGAGGGTAAATTCCCCGAAGTACCCACAAGTCTACAGCGCCCAGCTAGCCGACCTTTTCGAACGCTTCAGAGGGGTCATTCTGTCTTTGGATTTAGTCCTAATGTCGGTAATAGGAGAGCTCCGCACCCAGTGGCTTTTGCGATTTTTCCAGGCTGCGATACACCCGCAAATGGCCATCTTTTCGTTGGCTGTAGAGGGGAGATCATGAAGGTCGAAGGGCCCCTCTAAGTGTATGATCGAATGAGGACTTGTGAGAGGTGGTACTATTTGATTGGAGCTGTATGGGAGGCATAGAAGGGGCTATACTACTAGCATAGGTATCCTTGGCCTATAGGTAGAGAGGACCTACATGTCCTACATAGTCATAGACTCAGACAGGACAATAAAATGAAGTAATAGTCTAGGGGGTGGTAGCGGAAGCATCCCGCCAAATCTCAGCAACATTAAGATCTCCTTAGCAGAGAGCAGCTATGATCCAAGAGGAGCGCTAGTCTTCAGGGATAGAGTCTTGGTACCAGACAAAGAACCTTTAAAAACCGTGTTAATTCATAAAACACATGATTCCCATGTTACTGAACACCCTAGAAGAGACAGTAAACTAGCTTTATTAAACTGGAATTTCTTTTGGCCTGGGATACCAAAGGATGTACGAAAGTTTTGCAGAAATTGTGGTGTTTGCAGCAGTAGCCAATTATGGAGATAACGAAGAAAGGGTCTACTTCGGCCACTTCCCAATCCTAATAGATTTAGCAGTGAAATTAAAATTAACTTTATAACAGATTCTCCTGCAAAGATAAGTTCTGACCTGAGATATTTGATGGTTATATACGATCGCTTGAAAGGAAGTATCGCTTTAGAAGAAATTAGTTCTATGAAAGTGGAAGTCTGTACAAAGGTATTCCTCAAACTACACTTTAGGTATCACGTTTTCCCTGTCCATATCACATCTGACAGAGGTTCAAATGAAGTGGGGGACTTCTGGCAAAAATGTTGTCGTCAAACAGGTTTGAATCAAGGTCTATCAATAGCGTTTAACCCTAAAACAGACGGTGCAGCTGAACGTATGAGCCAAGGAATCTTAGCTTATCTCAAGGCATTTGTAAGCTACACACAATTCGACTTGATGGATCTTCTACCCTGCGTCATGTAAGCCATTAACGATAGAGTATCAACTGCCATGGGAATGAGTTCGCTTTTTGTTGAGCACCGCTACAATGTGGAGCCAATTGCACAAGAAGAGTATATCTTCAATGCATCAGAACCTATAAAAAGAAATATAAATTTTGTTGAGAGGCTTTGTGAAGCGCAAGGAATCGCACAAGCTTGTATGGCACCTTCCCAGCATACTGTGGAGGAGTATGTGAATAAAAGCCGAAAAGAGGCCGAAATATTAAAAGTGGGAGATCATGTATGGCTGAGCTTAATAAATATTCGAACAACTCAAATATCAAAGAAACTCTCATGGATTAACGCGAAATACCGGGTAAAAAGAAATATCGACTCGCATTCTGTTGAACTGAACAAACCGTCGGGGATAAGGCCCCGTTTTCATTTCTATTTGTTAGAAAGAGTAGCAACTGACCCTTTACCATGACAATAAACTGATGATTCCCAACCTCCCCTAATTAAATACTAATTCTCGGAGATTAATTCAGAGGCAGGCAGTGAAGAATAATTTGTTGAGAAATTTCTGCGGGCAGAAATAGAAAGATTGGTCGGGGTCATCGAAAGTTGTTGCTAGTCAAATGGAAAAGTTTTGCGGAACCTACATGGGAACCTAGGAGCATCTTGGAAGAAACCGAATGCCTAGAAAATTTCGAAATGCAATAACATATACGAGATTATGTCGACGAAAATATTGGACCCTTCATAGGGCGTATGAGGGTTACAAAGCGCTCTTTAGTGACTCAATTTAAGTAAAGCTTATTCTAGCATCAATTGAAGTTGGGTGGAGGATGGCAAGACTGAATAACTTTCTGCGATGTCCGTAACAAACCTGGGAGTGAAATATTCTCTTAGAGCCAAGTTCAGTCAAATTTCGCAATAACAACGAATTGGCTCAAGAAGCAATCAATCAAGATACTCGACTAAATCAATTTTTCCCTCCCTACGAGATCGATCTCCACCGAAACCTTATCAAGTTTATAAGTACGACCTAGTACATTCTCGTTTCAATGACCACACCTTTCATCGACTATTCTCTAGCCTGAGCTGGCCACCAAGTACACGCCCTCGCCAGTATTTATACCTGACGAAGAAAGCAAAGAGTGGCTCACAAATCTGGCAGACAGCTCTTTGGGATGGGCGTGAGAGGGATGAGGAAAAGTTTACAAGATGATGCAAAGGATGGATACTATCTCGACAGATATGAGATTTCGAATTCAGGCAAATAGTTTCATAAATTGAGCTTTGTTTGCGCCAATACTTCCATTACCAGAGTACAGAAAATACTGTAAACAAAGGTCAACGAGGGAATACGACATGGTCAACCTCCTGGTGGTATTCTCTGGTATAGTTTGATTAGACTAAGCACCTACTCCACTTGGGAAGGAGACATACAAGACCAAATTTCGCGTGGAGAAAATTAAATGGACGATGGATGTATGTCTGTATTACTCAGGGGTTTTGAGTTATTTCCCTGGTTAGGTATTCACGGATGAGGATTGACCTGGAGAAAAGAAAAAGCCGGCATATCTTCGCAGTGGTACTTGCAAATGAAATCTGAGGCATGAGTGCTCTTCCCTTATATTGAGTCATCCATTATGTACTTTTTCTCTGATATCGTATCATAGCTAGATAACTGCATACGCAATTCAAATTTAATGCAAAAAAGAAGTATGGGGACAAAACATCTTGCACGGGCTTCTAACTCATTCTCCTGTATGGAAGTTCTCTGTAGTCTTAGATTCATTTTTGGACCCATAATTGTGAGCGACAAATGTGAAGTCCCTTAACAGTCGCGTGGCCCTTGAGTAAGTTACTTCCGTTCACATTTAATAGAAAAAGATGATTGGACTGGTCTTATTGAAAGACTGAGAGCGATGGATAGGGAGACATCACCTTGTGGATAGAGTACTGATAAGTATGGGAGAATTCATTAGATCACTTGGACAGAGTAAGATGATTGAATGATAGTGAATTGTAGATGTGGATGTTGATGATGGATATTAAAAGTAAAAAAGGCACTATCTGTATACGGGAGTTCCAACCCTTGTTCCTCCACATGTTATTGTCTATAATAGCTAGAGTAACTACAATGGTGTCATTATTGCAGTTTGTTTGTATTATTTTACGTCTAATGAGAGTGAGTCTTAGCCCTTTGCTCTATACACCTAAACGGGTAAAGGACACTCATTATTGCAGTGAACACGTTGATGTCAGTGTGTAGTGATCAGATTCTAAGGGGTTAACTTAGTTGGTTCACTGTTATCCCCTGATGGTGTATGCAGTTATGGTCTCGGATTTTTAAAAGTCTAATCGTCTCTTGAGTGATGATTGTTCAACTAGATTTCTTGACAGAGATGCAGAAATATTTGTCATTCAATCTTTTTCAACACGAAGCTTGTAATTTTAAATGTGTGTACATCTTATTGAACAAGGGGCTTTTAGAAACAGTATTTTTACAGCCTCATCTTCACTTGCGCTCGAATATATATTCACTTATTTTCAGGATAGCGAAATAAGTCTCTTTTTGATCTGAAGTGACATTCCTCACTGTTATCACTACAGAGTGTGAAGACATTTGATAAAGCCCTTTTCATAAGCTTATATCGTAGAACTCATTATTTTCATTAATCTTTCTCCTACCCGTCATAAAGCTTTCCGTCCGAGATCATGGCATGTGTGGAAAAATCCAGCGGCCCGACGCGTCGCAAACAGCGATAGGAACAACATGAAGGGCAAAAAATCCTATAGGCAGTGGAGCGCAGACAGTTCGAAAAGATAAATCCTCGAAATATAAGGGAACCTATTTAAAAAGGTAATGCTTATGATAAAAGTTGAAGTGGAGAAGGTAGGGAATATTTTTTTTACCGTGGTGGAAGTCGGCGAAACCGTTAAGACTTGCTATATTCACAGAAAACCCTGGGTATAAATGTCTTTTCATCTCCAATTGAGGAGAGGATGATGACTTCAAAGCAAATTGTCAAGAGGAGTCTCTCGGATCCCTCTCAGAAGGTTGACCAAGGGATAATTCTAATGGCGCCAGCCCCAAGTACACACGAATCCATGAAGCTTAAAATCTGCAGCCGAATGAGCTGCTTATAAGGGCAAAAGGACATATCAAAGGTGCCTTGGGTATCCGCCAAATTCGAAGCAAAGGCACCGAAATCTTTGTGCAGTTTGTGTCTCAGAGAGTCATGGTACTCGACGCGAGGCAACCCGCAGAATCCAAAATTTCCAGATAATACTTCCACATCACTGTCTTTGATATCTTATTGATGACAAAATCCATGGATAAATAGATGCCAACAATACTGGCATCATTAAGGAGATTAATGCGGCGATTGGGGTCAAGATTCTCGAGTCAATGATGAATCAAATCAAATGGCTGCATGAAAGAAAGGATGTCAAACAGTGGAAGAAAACGGCCACACTAGAGGATAAATTGTTGTTAGCCCTCCATTGGAAGCAGTGCAAATGCAAGTAGTCCAACGCGACATTATGATTAATGATATACCCTTCACCACACAGGTGTTATGACTACGGGCCTAGCCAAAGCAGTACTTCGACTATAGGTAGATAGGATACATGCAGGTACCTTGTAAAAACCAAGCCTGCTGCTATGAGCGCGCTAGTGCTGACCAAACTTGGGGCTGTCCGAGGAAAGTAATTTCTTGTGTGAACTATAGTAACAAAAAGAGTTCATTTTGGAAACAGAGCTTAGAGCCTAAAAAGTTTAGAAAGGAAGTGTTGAGAAGGCTCAGAAGGAGTTTCCAATCTTAATGGCAGATATGTAGATTTAAACACCAAAGGTTGCAATATAACGAACAACTGAACCCACTGTTTATCACGGTATCACCTTAATAACCAGTAAAAAGACTGATGGACCAAGACGGGGAACGAACTTCAACTGAAGGAATTTTCAGCCCCAGCGGCAACATCGAGCACACCGGCAGAAGCACAACCATCAGGGCTATCTATACAGATACTTTGACGACCTGCGCCGAACGAGGAATTGCCTCCTCTATTTGAATTCGCCTACATCTAGTCTAATTAGTCCAGTAATTAGCGGAAATAGTGGAAATAATAACGGATTAATGGCTGAAGGAGCGTCTTCGGTATTAAGCTAAGTCGTATTATCGTGGGTGGACGCTGGATTTTGTTGCTTGAAAAAAATTCCGCTTCATAATAGGACTATCCGTCCTAATAACTTATCAATAAGAACCAAATAAGACAGAAGATTCATCAGCATATGATGATGGTATCAGGGTAATATTGCGTCTTTAACCCCATCCGTTAGTCTGGGATAAATAATAGTAGCCTGATTTTCTGCAGGTCATTTATATTTTAATACAGATTTCTATTTGTATTAGTGAAACAAGTAGATATACTTCATCAGCTTATAAATTAATTTTCTGAACAATCAAGAGCCCGAGTTTATAGAATTCGTCACAATTGAACTTGGGTCCCTGTGCAGGCCCGGTAATGAGTAATGTTAAGCCAAGCATAGTACTAAGTTACCGTAGATGTATTGTTATTCTTAAAAATTCGCGAGGAAATTTGGGGAAAAAACTGGTGAGTTGTCTCTCAGATCAGCTCAATTTTTGTGCAAACAATCAGCCAGGTAAATTGAAGCTGTCGTATTTCATCTTTTATAGAATATTTGTACTGTCGTGAAAGCACCTCATTTTTTCTTAATTTTCCACATCCACTGGCCAACTCTCTTCATGCTGTCGTGGCTTGCCCTGAACAACTCTCTCTCGGCTTCATCTAAACTTCTCAAAAATTCTGCTCCTCCTGATCCAACTCCTCCAATACCATGTCGCCTGCTGGTACCTGTATTACTTGCATGATCGTTGATAGCTGCCGCGCGGGCTCGCCATGTTTGCATCAAAATATCACAGACCTCCTCTTCCTCGAAAAGCTCCAATACTCTAGCTCCAAGTCCATAGAAGTTAGGCGCAAGGGTTCTAATGTCAACAGATATCGGATCGGCTTTGAGAGCGTTCATCACACGCGGTGCTAGACATTGCGGAAGGTCGAGTGTAACGAGAGTTTTGGTAGTTGAGATGCTCGAGACGGCCAGCATTTCTGCAAGCCAAAGAGGCAATTCTACACGAGTACTAGACTTAAGCGTATGACCAACATTGTTATCGAGGTAGCCAAGGCCGGGCACATCAAATTCGAAAGTGCAGGGAACTTTCTATCTGAATGATCAGTATGTAAGTTTTTCGGACAGTAAAGAAAGACCATTGCATACTTGGGCATCGGTAAGAATAGAGTCAAGATCATAGTAAGACATCTGTCGTCGAAAGACGAAGATCGCAAAGTTAGGATTACTCTCACATGAATCCCAGAAAGATTTGTAACCATTTCTGACGCATAAATGCTGTGGTAGCCCGCTAAATTTATCAATACACACGACTTTTTCCAATCAACTCGAGATCCTCCCAACACCTATAACTAAATTATGACCGTCACTCGTATTTGCTCCCGTATCACGGGCGTATCATCTATCGGGGTCAAGAGTGTCCCAAAAGCTCCCCAGTTTACTAGTACTACTTTTGTGAGAAGCAAAGTAACTCTTCCAGACCTTCCCTGTAAGTGTGTTGTTCTCAACCTGAGTTGTTCAATTTTACCTCATACAATTAACCATCTCAAGATGACTATGGGGCGCTAGAGCCTTCCATCTCAGGCAAGATCATGGAAATTCATCATCAAAATCACCATCAAACATATGTGAACGGTCTTAACTCCGTTACAGAACAGCTACAAGAAGCTGTATCAAAACAAGACATAGCAACCCAGATTTCTCTACAACCACTGATCAATTTTCATGGGGGTGGACATGTCAACCACTCACTATTTTGGCAAAACCTGGCGCCGAGCAAGAATGGTGGAGGTGGTCAACCGGAGGGGGACCTAATGGTACAAATGCTTCAACTCACCTAATGGACCAGCCTTGCTAAAAATTGATAGAAAGCTATCAAAGAATCCTATTCTACCTTCGGCAATTTCAAGGCTCAATTTGCCACTGCTCTAGCTGGGATACAAGGCAGCGGCTGGGGCTGGCTTGTCAAAGATAAGGAGACTGGCAATATCCAAATTCGCACATACGCTAATCAGGACCCTGTTGTGGGAAGGTACACTCCTCTTCTCGGTATTGACGCCTGGGAACATGCGTACTATCTACAGTATCAGAATCGCAAGGTGGAATATTTCAATAGGATTTGGAATGTCATTAACTGGAAGACGGTAGAAGAAAGATTTAAGTAATCAGAATTGACTCTCTCAGCTTCAGATAAATCAATGGAGTTGTGAATTGTATATTGTACTATTTCTCATGATGAAATTTCAAGACGTTAACTTTGCTAAACTGATTTGATTTCAACTTGCTGGTATCTTCTTTATCGTTGTTACAATTTTGGTATTTAGTTCTCGACGTATACCGACTTCGATTTGATTAACTCGACTTTGTTTCGCTATTCTGCACAAAATACCGATAGAGCGTCTGACCATAATGACGTCAGAACGTTCCGACAGGAGCTGACCTCACCAAAATCTTCGACCATAGTGAGGGAATTTTTTAATATTATCTAATGTGTATTCAGCTGTCTAGCAGTGACACATTAAGGTGAGGATAGTGACCACTGGAGAAATTAACTGGCATAAATCTTCTGCGCTCTTCTACCTGCCTCATTCCAACTTAACTAGGTAGGAATATCCTGAGATGCAGAGTTTCCCACAGCTACGACAGAAAGCCACGTACGAACACTTCATGTTTGCAAGCCCTATGTTTGCTAGAGTAAAGCCCCTTAGGATCAAAATTGAATTCTTGTTGCTCTAAATCAACAGCACATTATATCATGAAAGGAAAGACCATCAACTACCGTCAGCTAAATACTATAAGCAAAGAACCATTCACGTCGCCGCATTTATTTTAATCCCCACGTTTTTTTCAGCTACCAATCTTTTCGCTTTTAACTTCCTTGGTTTGGTCCACCTTTGTGGCCAGAAATCCATTAAGCCAGTTCAAAGCTTCGCTACTTACTACCAATCCTGTGGCTATGGCAGCCTTGCCATACTTTATCAACCCCTCCCCGCCAACTTTATTCTTCTCGCTGCCATAAACGTTCAAAACATAATCTTTACCCTCAAAGCCTTTCTGAAGGGGGAAAAAAACAACAGCTTTGCCCTCAGCGTATAATTCTTCTGTAGGCTTTTTAACCACAGGAAACCTGCTCTCAAAAGAAGAAAGAGTGTTATTTCCGAGCGAGTCAGCTCTAGCAGCGTAGGGAGTAATGTAGGCGATCGGTGTGCGAAGATATGGGAGAAGAGGTTTAGAGATTTTTTCATACGAAGTGGTGGTGATCGATATAGACTTGGCACCATATGGGTTGGAGGTGATGGTTGTGATGCCGTCCGAGATGACTGGATAAGACTTTAGATGCTGCCGAGGAAATTAGCACAATTCGGCCGGAATTTTTAGGGTACCAATAACCGATAGAAAGGCCGAAGCTGGTTTATCTTTTTCGCCATTAACGTGGTGAACCATTTTCCGGTTTGCTTCTGAGTGAGGCATAAGCTAAAAGTAGCTGAAGTCAGATGCTGGTATAGACGAAACCGTTATTTCAGTGATTAGACACTTGCCTAGGGTTCCTAAAAGAAGCCTGTGTGGAAAAGTTCAATTCAAACTCACTAAGTAGAAGGATGAGCCTCTTTGACAATTTTAAATCGAGCCCTGAACTTGATCGAGTCTGTGAGTGTGAGTGGAGAGTTGGAAAGGTCAAAGTGGGATACAGGTTGTGGAGAAAAGTCAAGATGAAAATCGAAGTTAAGAGGGATATTTGAGGAAGACGGATAGCATTGCGATGGATCGTATAATAATAATGACGATGATCTAGTAAATGATACGCGAATGACGATTTTGGGAGAAAATAGTCAATGCGAATAGATTGATATGTACGCTGCCTTGGTCAGAGTCGATGATGGCCTGATATCACTGTCATGTGTTGTGTGGCATGGATCCTAGATGATGTGGGTGGGATTCCCCAACGTTTTTACTCCCCAATCCTTGATTCCATCATTAGCTTAGCTATACCGGATACATTGTCGACAAGTGGTGGAGGGGCAGAAGTGGAGTGATTTGTTTTGCAGGATTGAGTACAAGATGTGTCATCAACCGTGGGCAATTGCTAGTCCAACGGGTCCCTGTAGGATGAAATAATTTATGAATAGGCATGCTCTCGTTCGCATGTGATCACATTATGTCGATGAGTAAACCATCAGTGTTTGTGTTTATTGTACTACTTGAGTCATAGACTATCTAGCACATTGGGATCCTCTCTGACCCAGGCCACACCTTGTGCAGTGCTCCTTATCTCTCATGTTTCTTGAAAGATCTTTGATATATTGCCCTGGATGAATAGCCATTCAGCTTTTTAATAGTCATTGACTCAAATAGGATGTAAATTAAAAAAAGATAGCCATTCAGCTCAATATTAACGCATGGAATCCGACCACCTTTTCCACGGAACCTTCTACCCAAAAAAAATAAAAATGGTAGCAATGGAAACTGCGTGCGCGGGAAAAAGTCTCTTAAAACCCTGCAGACCCAGCCAGGCGAGGCCTAGACACCGGGACCACACGAGGTGCGCATATTCATCTATATCTCCTTTCTCTGTAACGGTCGAGGCCGACTTGATCTAGTCCACCATCTCCGTATCGGGTGCTGGGTATGCTCCGGAAACTCACAGGATGGATTTTCCTCCTTGATCAAGGGTTGGTGATGAGTAGGACTTCGACCCCACCATCTGGTCTGATCGTGGTTAGTTTCATGATAATGGTGATAGAGGGATGTGCTTAGGGACGAAGACGATATAGACCGCGAAAGCGATTGGGAATCCTCATCGAAATGAGGACTTTGTTACTCAATCTCGGCTCTGCAGACTCTGCAGTGAGAGCTGGAGGTTCGTAGGGGACACCACTGACAGCTATGGGAATAGTCCCCCGTAAACCATCAGTGCTCCTTATTTTAAAGGATTCTATGTGACCTATTCAGTCTTGAGTGCGACATGATTACCGGACATTGACCAGCACCCTAATGAGACTATCATCGGCACATGATAAGCCTGATTAAGCTTCGTAACTATCACATGCTAGGCTAGCCGTTGAAATTTCGAGTTAACGGGCCAGGGGCATCGCATATCCCCTACTACTATGATAGCGGTTCCCATGAGCTCGGACAGTGTGAGGTCGTCTGATTGGCCGTAAGCCAAAACGAGCTCGAACAAAAGAAGACGATTGTTCACCCAAATGAATATATTAGCTTCAATTTCACAGCGCAAAAGGTTTACAAAATGATTTTACACGATAACGTGCTTGGTCGGCATTCAAATGCACAGCCAGAAAGTCCTAGAATTGCTCCGATCAAATGTTACTGTCCTTTCTCGGTCTATGATGATTTAGGACGTACAGGCGCTCTCTTCCTGCAGGCCAAGGATACCTATACCTCAGGTATTATATGCTCTTCTTAGCCTCCAATGGAGCTCCCCTCAAAAATACTATTTTGATAAACTCTTGGAGAAGCCCTTTGATCTTCATTATGTCCCCTTCCCAGCCATCGAACTAAAGGCCATCCACGGGTGTATGGCAGCAAAGGAAAATCGTAAAAGCCACTGGGCTCGGAGCTCTCCTACCTCCGACATCAGGACTAAATCTGAAGACATAGCTTTCTTTGTGGAGAGTTCAAAAAAAGCAGGCTAGCTAGGCACAGTGAGTGAGTATTTACTGTTCTATTGTGGCTATGACTTTGTAAGGACATGTAGTTCCTTTCTGCCTCGGCTAGTGTACTCCCTCCTATGCCTCCTTCACGACTTCTTTCCAGCAGTAATACCCCACAGATCTTCATTCGCATACACACTAAAAGCAGCCGTGCAGTGCAGGCAACGCTATAAACACCGCAATGGTTGTATGGTGCAGTGGTACATCATTTTGGCCGGTTTCTCAAGTAAGGTCTGGATAGCTAGGACACGTATCCCACCCGAGACAGGACACCGCTGGTTCGAATCCGGCAAAACTTAACTACATTTCTCGCGGCGCTGGTATGCATGGATGATGAAGGCATGCTTGGATAATCAAAGGTTTTAAATTCCCTTTGATGGGTACTTACGGAGGAGGGTCGACTGTTTGTGTAAGCAAACATACCTCATAGTGGTATTTGCAAATGAAATCCAGAGTATGAGTGTCTCTAACGTCAAAAGAGTCTTCCTAAATGTATACATAGCACCGGTCATGTGTCATAGCTAGATAGCTGAAAACACAATAAATGATAAAAAAAAAAAGAAAAAAAGCCGCCGTTATCCCCTTATCCCGTCATTATCTCCCCTCTCCAGCCAACGAAACGATGGCCATTTCCAAGCTTGTAGCTGCAGGAAAAAGTCTCAAAACTGTTGTTATTATGAACTGAAAGTTATATAGCAGTTAAATGACTGCTGTCTGTTGGTGGAGTGGCACGGGCTCATGTACAATTGTGAGTCGCGGAGATGGCACGATGTACACTGAGTGCGTATCACTGTGGCCAATGGGTGTCAGTAGGTATCAAATGTGAACTCTTACTGACAGTGGTGATCTATGAAGGAGATGATAGATGCGCATCCCAACGATTGATTCCATCATCTAATGGATGATGTGAAGTATGATACTATTTGGGATAGATTGATTCACTAAACTCCGCAAATGAAAATATTGCAGAGTACATGAACGTCGTCTGTGCACCAGCCTGTATTTTCCACTCTTTCCTAATAAAGCAGCCCATCCTCGTTTCCCCTGTCTCTTAACGACCCAACCGTGTCAGCACAACAAAAACCCACTGGGTGCGGGACTCTCCTATGACGGAGAAGCCGGCCAGCCGGGCGCAGTAGACCTTTGTGTACCTCAGAGCGTCTCTCGACATTTCTAGCCTCCTCCCCTGATTCATGCCGCAGAACAAACCGAAGGTCGTTAAAGGGTGTCAGAAAAGTCCTGGTTGAGAGTGACTGCCATGAAGGAGCCTAGCCTGGCATCCAAAAGTCGTAATGGACGTGGGGTTATCGACTAACCCATTTAATTCAGATCCCCTCCTGGCTAGTAGATTCGGAAGTATAGATTAGAAGGGACAATATTATTGACTAGTCGGAATCTGCTTTTCTTGAGGGTAGAAGGGTCTTTTACTTTGCTTTCATCGGCTTTTTGTTCGCCCGCCGGTGGTAGCATATGTTGTAATATAACGAGGGCTTCTCTGACTACCGTTGTAGCGTTTGGTACCATATAATCTTTCCTCTTTGCCAGTATCGTTAACGTCTTCTTTATCGTCATATGTGTTATGGGAAGCGTATCTTTGACGGAGGGGAGACAACTCAGCTCAAAGTTGAAAAGGTGTTACTCAATCTTGGCCCTGCAGACTCTATAATGAGAGCTAGAAATTCATAGGGGACACCACTGACAGGTGTTGAGAATCGTCCCCCAAGTGTCAAACCTTGTAATGACCAGCCTCCTCTTATCTACCATGATTAGCCAAGGTATACTGTAGTATGTAAATATCCAAATGTATATGCGACAGTAGGCGCGATTAGCGCACTCGGGACATGTATAGAGAAAGTCGATCTTCTCGGAAACCTGAGACAGAACAGATCATGTTTAATTCCTAAATTCGGAGTCAGAATTTACAACAGGTTATTGAACGCACCAGCAACTTTCCATGCGCATATAATCGAAATTTTACCGCCCTACCTCGACATATTCTGTACCGCGTATAACGACGACATCTTTATTTACTCCATCGATCTCCTTTCACATAGAGCACAAATTAATATCGTACTTGACGCGTTGGGAAAGGCCGACCTGCATTCTGATATCAAGAAATGTGACTTCGTAGTACAAGAGGTAACGTATCTCGAGATGATTATTTCCACAAAATGAGTCTGAATGGATCCTCACAAAGTCAAATGCATTGTTGACTGGCATGCTCTGTCTTGCCTCAAAGATGTACAAGGATTCCTCAGTTTCTCAAATTCTTACCATTGATTCATTAAAGATTTCTCTAAGATAGTCAGGCACCTTGTTGACCTTACCCGAAAAGACGTTAAGTTTATTCGGTCGGAAGCATCTCAGAAAGCTTTTGAGTCACTCCAGGAACCTTTCATCACAGCGATAGTGTTAAATAATTTTGACACTTCCTAAAAGATCTTTGTCGAAGCAGACACCTCCGATTTTGTCTCTGTAGGAGTTTTATCTCAAAAAGACGACAATGACGAGCTCCATCTTGTCGCATTTATGCCAAAATTTTCCGAGAATTCAGAATTGAACTGTGAAATATAAGGTTAAGAACATCTAGTTATCGTCCGATGCTTCGAAGGTTGGAGAGCTGAGCTCTCTGATGATGCCTTAATTAACCATTTATACGATTCTCTCCACCCAACTATTGTTACTCATCTTCAAACTCGTGTAATGTTACTGTTGGAAAATGAAGTATAATCCTATCAGTAACGATTACCTTCATTAAGTAAGGGTTCCCAACGCAATCCCTACATCCACTATTTACACTCTGGTCCCATCTCCCCTGTAAGATTTGCACGAATAGATACTAGTGTGGCTCTACTTCTATGACAAGGGAATACAGCGTAAATGATCGCCTACTATAACTTACTGATTTTTACTAAAATATATTATTACGTCGTTTTTTATGGTCTTGATTGACATCTTTTTATGTATAAACAAATAATTAATTCACTCTTCTTCGATCTGCTTTAAGTGATACTCTATCTCTTTCAACAGTTACGCCAAGAAATACCGACGGATCTCACATCATATTTAATCGAGGTTCACCACATTGATGCTGTTCTTCATTCATCTGATCCTCAATACACGAAATCCCCTATCGTTCTATCTATACCATCGAGAGAAATTATTGACTCGAGCGTGTCTAAAAGCACTCCATTTGCTATCTGGTCTCAAACTGACACTGAAAACCACCGAATTCCACGAAATGATAAAGAAAGGAGAGCTAAACTTAAATTCTGCTTTGAAAATAAACTTTGAATCTGGTGCTTTGAGCCTAGCCATCATGCTCGAATCTGCCCAAAGCTCACTGGAATCAGGATAAAAGAAGGTATAACAACAATAAGATTTTTGACCAAGACGAAAAAAGCTTAGTTCCCAACATTTTCCGGAATCAAGCACCAAATGAGGAGCAACAAGAAACTAAGTCAAAAACGCCAGATAAATAGCAGGTTTCCTTGCATAACAGTAAAGAAGGGACACAAATCTTGTCCCTTTCAGCACCCCACAACGATCACCTTCTACTCTCCTATAACGTTCTTGGAAACAAATTTAATTTCTACACACTGGCATTTATTGACTGCGGTGCCACTGACGAATTTTATGCTTCTAACTCGGCAAAAAGACGGAACCTCCCACTTATACTACTACCACAACCTTGTCAACTTTTTCTTGTGGATGGTACGCCGGTTGCTAAAGTAACCCATTCAACTACCATTAATCTAAACATCGAAGGCTATGAGGAATCTACAACCTTTTTTATCACAAATCTAGGAAAATATGAGCTGATTCTTGGATGGAACTGGCTTAGGAGGCACAACTCCTCGATTAAATGGACAAATGATTGCATTTTTTTGGCTCGGATTTTTGCAAAGAAAACTACCCCCCAATTGGTATTAAAAAATTAAATGTATTTAGTGTTAAAATTAGAACTCATAATTCACTAGCCAAAAATGACACAAATAGAAATGGGCGCCCGAGAAAGGTTGGAGCTGCAGATTTTCATCCACTCTCAAAGCAAAATGGTGTCAAGATATCTTGTCTATCCATAGACGAAGTTGACAGTAGATTGAAAAAAAATGGAGAGCAAGCCTAATGACTCATCGCAAATGACTCCTCAAACTTCCTCAGCCATTCAGATTACACCAACCAAAAAAATATTCCGGGAACTACACCTTTCAAGCAAATCTCTTAAAGAGAAGTCGAATTCTTGCTTCGAAGCTACTGAATCAAATTTAGCAGGATTTTCACTTAAAGACATTCAAATTCCGCTCCAGACAAAAGAGCGACCCAACCCTACAAGCAAACTTCCGGCACATTATGACCATCATTTGCCTGTTGTTGTGCCTTTGGCATGTTCACCATGCATGACACACCTTGCATTAGGTGTGTTATGCTAGCACTGCATGAGGAAATTTTTGATGGGTTTGTTTCTGTAATTCATGCGGAGCTATAGTATAAATAGGGGTCGGAACTCCCCGTATTGTAGCATAAATCAATCAACATCTTTCCACACTTTATTCCCAATAAAGCTCTCCTAACAGTCAAAGGTCAGCATCATGGCGATACATCCTAACCCATAACTGTAACACCTGTCTTTAGTTACGAGGGTGCCGACTCGCTTCCTCCCCATCGCAACTGTGACCACAAAATTCAACTCAAGCCTGGTACAGTGCCCCCTCATGGCCCTCTATATAACATGTCTATGGTTGAACTAAAAGTGATGCGCAAATATCTTGATGAACAACTAGATAAAAGTTTTATTCGTACTAGTAAGTCACCAGCAGTAGTACCAGTACTTTTTGCTAAGAAACCTGGAGGCGGCTTAAGGTTTTGCGTTGATTATCGTGGACTGAACGCTATAACCATAAAAAATAGATACTCCCTTCCCTTAATACAAGAAACCCTTGCTAGACTTAGTAATGCCAAATACTATACCAAGCTAGATATTATTGCGGCATTTAATCATATTCAAATTGCGGAGGGCCAGGAATGGATTATAGTGTTTAACACACGATATGGCCTTTTTGAAACACTTGAAATACCCATTGGATTATCAAACGCACCAGATACCTTTCAAGCTCACATCAACAAAGTCTTGCGACCGTACCTCGATGTTTTTTGCACAGCATACATCGATGACATTTTGATTTATTCTGACGATCTTCTAGAGCATCGAGCCCATGTTAATACCGTGCTCGATGCACTCAGAAAAGCTGGACTACATTTTGACATAAAAAAGTGTGAATTTGAGGTTCAGGAAGTGACCTATCTTGAAATGATAATCTCCATAACAGGTGTTAAAATGAACCCCAAAAAAGTTCAGTATATCACCGACTGGGAACCCCCCTCTTGTTTGAAAGATGTTTAAGGGTTTTCGGGATTTTCAATTTTTTATCAGAGATTTATTAAAAATATTTCAAAGATTATCAGACCCCTTGTCTCTCTAACCCGAAAGGATATCAAATTTATCTTGTCCGATGCCTGCCAAAGTGCCTTTGAACTCCTCCAAAAATCTTTCATTTCCGCACCAGTTTTGCATCATTTGACGCCTCAAAAAAGATCATCGTCGAAGCAGACCCTTGCAACTTCGTCTCAGCAGGTGTTTTATCCCAAAAAGATGACGAAGGTGAGTTACATCCGGTCACTTTTATGATAAAAAAGTTCGAAATTGCTGAGAGCAACTACGAGATATATGACAAAGAACCCTTAGCTATCGTACGATGCTTTGAAGGTTGGCGAGCTGAGCTTCAAGGCTCATGTTACCTGTCGAACCTTTTTAGCTGGTTCGGAAGCTTTAATGATTGAGTCTGGAGGTATCTGGGAGAATAGCTCGCACAGGAGCTTTCAATTGAAGTAAAATAAAAGATGTGATTTTCTGTCTGTCTGTCTCTCTTCCTCTTCCTCTCAGCTTATATATCTATACATATCTACTACCTGACATATGATGATAATATCTAGAAATAGCTTCCTTACAACACAAGATACAATCCAAACATATTGTGGCCAAGATGTAATCCTAAAACGACTCAATACCAGTCCACCACGTCTGTTACATGGACGCCAAGTATTTTCTAGCTGAAAACTACCCAAAACGCCAAGGTTTTCCTGAGGCAATCACAAATTATGTCAGGTACCAGCTTGGCATGTTATTCTGACAGTAATGTAACGATCATGTTAGAAGAATGGAATTTACATGAATCACGAAACATCAAGTCAAGAAATTCTCAACACCTGTCAGTGGTGTCCCCTACGAACCTCCAGCTCTCACTGTAGAGTCTGCAGAGCCAAGATTGAGTAACAACCTCCTCACTTCGATGAGGATTCCCAGTCGCCTTCGCGATCTGTATCGTCTTCATTTCTCATCACATCCCCCTATCACCATTATCATGAAGCTAACCACGATCAGATCAGACGTTAGGGTCGAAGCCCTTCTTGTCACCAACCCTTGATCATGGAGGAAAAGCCATCCGATGAGTTTCCGGAGCTTGCCCAGCACCCGATACGGAGATGGTGGATTGGATCAAGATGGCCTCGAATGCTACAAAGAAGGGAGATATAGATGAATATGCGCACCTCATGTGGTCCCGGTGTCTAGGCCTCGCCTGGCTGGGGCTGCAGGTTTTTTGAGACTTTTTCCCGCGCACGCAGTTTCCATTGCTACCATTTTTATTTTTTTTGGGTAGAAGGTTCCATGGAAAAGGTGGCTGAATTCCACGGGTAAATACTGAGCTGAATGGCTATTCATCATGGGCAATATATCAATGATCTTACAAGTAACAAGAGAGGACAGGAGCACTGTACAAGGTGTGGCCTGGGCCAGAGAGGAGCCCAATGTGCTAGATAATCGAAGACTCAAGTAGTACAATAAAAACCCACACCCACTCAAGTCAAGAATACGGATTCCATCGGGCTCTGATCCTGGTCTGACATTACCCAATAACTGTTCTCACAGATCATAGAAATCTTGAATACTTCATGACTGTAAAGGAGCTATCTTGTCGCCAGGTTCGTCAGAGCGAGTTTTTATCACAATTCGATTTTGTAATCAAGTCTAGACCAGGAAAAGATAATGCTCAGGCAGACTCAATTACACGACGCTCCCAAGATCTTCCTAAAAACGACTCTGATCTTCGAACTCAGCACCAAAAGCAAACCCTCTTACCTGCCAATAAATTTTAGGAAAAATTTATAGAAGATTTAGCTCAGAATGAACATAATTTTGCATTAAATTCTACTCACCTCTCCCACTTCTCTTCCGCTTCCCTCTCTAAACCTAAAGACGAACCCTCGGACCAGAAAATTTCGCACCTACTTGATCAAGGCTTGTTAGACACTAGGAAGTATCTAAGGTTTATTTGGTGTTTGGATCACATTTGAATATATTGGGTCAAATAATAGAGTACTTTAAATTTGCTAGTTGAACGCACGGTCCACCTAGAGAAGTGATAACTTCTGGGGACCGATACTCAGAGGAAAGAATCAAGTTGTTTCTACTGAGTTGTTGATACCCGTAAATATTCTTCACCTGCTACAGGACAGGTTCCCCAGTTTACTGATAAGAAAGCTTCTCAGCTTTGTACGGACCAGAAGAGAATCTTGGAATCTCAGGGGTTGGTCGGGCGCTAGGCGTATCATAACTCTAGAGTCCGGCATATGTTTTTTCTTTGAACTGGTAACCCTGGGTGTAGCCTTTGAAGAGTGTAAAGGTACAGTCAAGTTCTTCTTCGCAGTATTTGCGTAAGTAGAACTTGCGGGCGGTTCTGATAGTGGGGCCAGCTTTGCGCTAACTTTTACAGTTGGAGTAGTTTGAGACTGCTCGAAGGCAGGGAGGCCTGCAATGACTCGTGCTGCGCTTCGCGTCACGATAGCCTTGAGATCCGCAGCGATTGTTGGCAGTAGACCACGTAGATGTTGGGCTCCAGCATTTTGCCAGGCCAACAATGAAGCGGCTGTGTTATTTGTTATAACTGAAGAAGGGTGTTCGATAATCTGCGCTGTTATACGCGCGCTAGATCGCGGGAGAGTTGAGGTAGGTTGTTGCTCAATTGCAACGTTGTCTTTGGTTGTCACGTGAATGGAGCTGGAGATATCCTGAGTAGAATCTCTTCTCAGAGGTTTTTCTTGAGGATGCAGTTTGGTAGCTGTTCCCGATACGGGAGCTGGCGTTGGAGAGAGGGAAAGGTTTTCAGAGGAAGAGCTGGAAGGAAATTCGTTTTAGAATCCGAGGTCCATGAACTCGTCTTCTGAGTCCATGTAGATGGGTTCAGCTGGAGATTGTTGCTTCTCAGCTGCGGCTGCTAGGATAACTTCCTCCTGAACATTTGGGAGCGGAGGGCGAGGCCTCGCACGTTTGAAAGCGCGCGAGACAACTCGAGCAGGGGACACGGGTGTCGATGGGATTTTACGTCTCCCGGGGGGCATCTTAACGTCTTGGGACGATGAAAAGCAGGAAAATTGTGTCACGAGATATATCTTAGCTTGGAGAAAAAACGTGTGCTTGTCTCGATGGTGATAAAATCAGGACAATTAAACAATTTATTTACTTATGTTGCGATGTCAGCTCATGTGATATAAATCACAAGACACTTGAGCTTGCAAGGGTGACCCCTACCAGTATTACTGTACACCAGTTTAGAGAGATAGAAGATTTATCAAGATTCGCACACGTCACATCTTTACTTACTGCAGTAAGGTTATGAGCCTAACCAAAACGTGCAACACCAAAAGCAACGACAGCTTGCTGAGCGTGGCCCAGTCGATTTCGGTTGACACATGGGCTAGGTTCCGTTCACGGCACGATAGATCAAAAGTTTGGGTCTTTTCTATTCAGTCTTTCTACAACTTCCCGATTGAGTTTGGCTGGGAGGACTTTACGTCTCACCAACAACCTCCCAAAATCAAAGGTAAAATTCCTTTCGCTTTCAACCTTACTAACATTGCGTGCAGGACCGGGCACTTGCTCGGCCTCATTTTAGACAGGCACCTCGACCGCGACATCAACATTCTCAACTTTTCGACACATTCCAAAGACGGCGCGAACTAAGACGCCTCACTCAGACAAAGAAAAATGTACAACAAAAGCTGGGGCACCGGTGCCTCGGTTTTGAGCTCTCGATATCGGAATTTCAGCCCTCTCAAATGGGGGTTGAGCGCAATGCAGGGGAGAATGTGGGAAGAAGGATATGTGATTTTCAACAGGCTGTTGGCACAGTTGGTCGGGTGCTGGATGTGCTTTCTAGAAGTGGTGGGTTGGATTCCTACACGGCCTGTTTAAGGGGGGACTACGGCTGCTCGTCGTGAAAGAGTACAGGAGGAATTATTGAGGTTTTCCCACAAAGGTTTTCCCTCAATACATGGTCTTAGGATCATGGTGAATGCGTTCCTACCTATTCGACCTGATGTAACAAGCGTGAGGCACGTAGCAGGAAAAGTCAGGCACCGGACGGGCTTTGCTGGAAAATGGAGGAACTTGTATTCTAGATGGCCTCCATACGTGTCATGTCCACTGGATGGAGGGCGTAAGCCTGGCACTAGAAATATAATAATTTATTTACTGCAGTAGTGACGTCATATCGGTCTGTAATCCCAATATCAAGTAACAAAAGAGACAAGGAGCACTGTACAAGAAGTGGCCTGGGCCAGAATATAGTTGATGAGAGGTGTGGTCACTGAAACAAAGATGTACCAATTCGTACCTGCAAACTTGATGAGATTTAGGTAGGAGTCGAACTCGTTGTGAACGAAAATTTGACATGGCAGAGAATTTTGAATCATTACCTCGTGGGCCAACTTCTTTGATATTGCGAAATTTGACTAAACTTGGCTCTGGGAGAATATTCCACTCCCAGGTCCGTAGAGGGCACCACGTACAGGTGTTTAGTCTTTCCCTCCCAAAAGAGTCGTTACATATGTATAGATAGCACTGACTTTTTGTTGTAGCAACACAACTGAAAACATGTTGAATGGTCACTCAGCGACAGATAAATGTCCACTGGAGAAAATTGCAAGGTTTTTGGGTAGACTGCAATGTAGGTTCATGACCTGTAAGGGCTTCGGTACCAAAATATTAGTCTTTTAACGGTCTGCTTTGGCTACTAGAGGACTTGAACCACACCCGATTTGAACGGATAACCTTTCGATCTGGAGTCGAACGCGCTACCGTTGCGCCAGCGGTCCTCATACTTAATGGCTCCAACTGTAATACATAGCCTTTTTAGTAAAGCTAATTTGCCGCGTCGTCTCCTGTCCTTTTTGTACCCTGTAGAGACTAGAATTAACTTATTACCTTGTACACATAAGAATACTTCTTCTCCCCGGGTCCCCTCTGCTACTGCAACAAACTTACCATATGGAACGTATACCATTAGATACCTCTTATCACGCACCCATCGTATTTCCGGAAGCCCTGCTCTATTGCAGCCTAGGTTTCTAGATGTGATTTTCCTAGGGACAACACCCATCTGGTCACAGCCCGTCACATACAGTAAAGTAATTGTTGGTATAAATGTCTTGACCTCCCTTTCCAATGTTAGTCATAGATTAGTCATCGTTCATTATGAGTATTAGTATCTTTTGTAGAATAGGCGAATAGAAAAGATCCACCAACACAACCACAGAAACGTGACATGCGGTTTACGTTCTTTGCACCGTGTTTAAGTATTCCGACAGTAATAGTGTTGAATCTATCTATCTTTGCAAGTAAATTGGTCAAGGAAATCGACAAGGATACGTAGCTACAGTCTGGACCCTGCTTAGCGTACTCATAGCAATCTCATCATGTGACCAGCATGTAATTGTTTTATTTTTTTATTTGAATTGATTTCAATTAGACCATTCTGGTATTTATAGCTATGATTATTACAGGGCAGGAAGCTAATTCGGTAAAAGCCCCCCAAAATTGTCTGTATCGCGTCTATTGGTTTTTTAAGGTGTCCTGTAGGAAGCGCGTTCACATTGTTCATTCAGTGTTAACACCGTCCTATCCTTTTCCCGATCGCTCAATCCTTTCACTGACTGCTATCTTAACCTCTTCTACAAGACGGAACTATTGTAAAATTCGGATGATTTCTATTTTCTAATATGTGAGAAGGTCTATATATACATAACATTTAGACCAAATTTCTATCATATCCCTCCAACTGACTATGCGCATTCTGAACCAGAATTGTTGAAATTCATCTTATCTGTACCTAGCGCATACCACTTCTCAGTTAGTAGTTGGTAATTCCAACTTCACTGTGACAAGTTGAACTTAGAGTAATATCACAAAGAATTCTCATTACATCATGTAACAGTTCTACAGATATTATGATATCACAATAGGAACTGTTCAAGCCAACCGTTACTAAGTATCCACTCTGTAATCCTCTTCATATAATCCGGGCTTTTCATTATAGCTTCAAGAGACCTATCTTTTGCCTGTTGCAGCACCTCTCCTCTTCCCTTAGCCCGTTGAGGACAAGCCCGGACTATATGTTTCACGTTTTGTGACGGATATCGTAAGGGCTCGGAGTAGAATTGTACTGTATGCTGTGTACAGAAGATCTTAAACTAAAGAAAGAAGATGGAAGAGGAAAAGTCTTCTTTGTATACATTTAATGGTAGTTTGTCCTGTTACCAGACTATACCCAAATAGCGCAACTAGAGAGTCATCTGATTGGCTTAGCTCAGATCAGCCATCCAAGCCCAAGCCTTAGCTACCTTAGGCTCTAGGCTATGACAGATATCCACACTGGCATTTTGGATTTACCACTTCAGTGCTTTTCCTCTATATAGATAATAATTGAGGCCAATATGCTCACTTATCATCTGTATGGCAATACTACTCTGAGTCCTGCTCAGGTTTCGGTGGATGGTAGAAAGTGTTTTTCTGTTGGTGATTCTTTTTCTGCCTGTTCTCTTGTCAGTGTTGATTCTTGCTGCTTTCCAATGTTCTAGGTCTACCGAAGCCTGATGAGAAAATTGTAGCTATTCCTTGAAAAGTTTCCATGCGCTTTCCAACTCTTGGAATGCTGCTATCTAATCCGCTTCTTTTTTTCTACGCCTCACCTTTCGTTCCTGTAGGTTTTGGTCCACATGTTAGTGTCTCGGCTTCGATTCTTGGCGTGGCTATTTTGACAGGCTATAAAGCCTGCGAAATTTTACTACATGCGGATAGAATCTTCTGCTTGATAGGTTGTCCTTTCGAAAGTCCGTTGTGTTGAACTTTCATTTGTTTGAGATCGATATTTAGTTGAAGGATTGAGCATCCGTAATCTAGAGATCTACTGCTGGTGGAATTATATGCCCCCTGTAACAAGCTTCAAGCATTTTCTTTGGATACTTCGCAATAGTTTGACTATCCTTTTCAGTATTCTACCCGCTGGCCCAGCTGCAGCCTATAGTGAACACCAGTAATTCAGGGCTGGTCTCATAATCGTGTTGTACAAAAGCTTTGACTTCTTGAATATTGCACCCCGAGTTGACTGCGTCAACCTACTTATCAACTGTACTTGGGTTTATGACTTTTGTACAATATGCTTTATTTGGGAGTCACATGGAAGCTTTGGTCAAAGTAGATCCCGAAGACTCGGAGGGAGGACTGTGGAGACGTAAGATGTCCTTGTATGCTGACAGTGGCTTCCAAGTTAGGTCGCTTCCTTGCTCGTGTGAAGTGCATGAGCTGGTATTTCTCTGGCACAAATTTCACGCCGTTCTTTTCTGCCCACTCCTCGCATATTGCGTGCTGTTCTTCTAACTTCTTGCAGTTCTCTTCAGTGGTACTTGACCATGTTAGTATGTTAGTATCGTCTACGAAGCCAATAGTAGATGAAGAAGGGGTTTGTAGTATCGGTAGCAGCGTGCTAACGAAGAACAGAAAAATAATTGGCAATAAAGATGACCCTTGAGGTATTCCTGTGCTGATAGGGATTTGATTTCCTCTGTATGTACCGAGAACTACCGAGGAAGTTCTCTCTTCTAGAAATGATTGTACAAATCTACTGATCCACCCTAGAATACCCTTTAGTCTTAGGTTGTGGATTAGCGTTTCGTGAGAGACTTTATCAAAAGCCCCTGATATATCGAGAATGAGAAGAGAAACGACCTGGTTTCTGTTTCTTCCTCAAATAGTGTGTATCTATTCGGTGATAAGCTCTACTGCTAATATCGTAGATCTTCTGGGTCGAGCTCCCATCTGCTCATCTGGGAGGATGTTAAAGTCTTCGGCCGCCTTTGAGATCCGGTTAGCTACCAATTTTTCGAGAAGTTTACCTATTGTGTTGAAAAGTGCTATCGGACGATATGACTTCCGCGAGTCGTATCTAGGCTTCTGTGGCTTTCGAAGGATAATCGTCTTCGATTCTTTGAACAACTTTGGATGGTATCCCAGAGAAAGGCAAGTATTGAATAAGTCAGCGAGATATTTACTCAGAGTTGCCCTACATTCCTTGAGTAGTCGATTTGGAATCCCGTCTGGACCAGGAGCCCTATCGCTTGGTATTTTCCCTAGGATATATTCTACCTCGGTACTGGTATCGGAGATATTTTCCAACTCTTTGGGGTTGTCGCCGGATCAATTGGTGTTGGTGTACAGCAGAGAAAGTCCAGAATAAATCAATTAATTAATGAAATCTAGAGAAAGAAGATTTCCTACTCCTCGCTGTATACATAGAGAATTGTAATTATCAGCGCCGATCATAATAATCTATGTTGCTAAGCAACCACATCCAGACCGCAACATTGGTAGCCCCCGTAGCTATCTAGGCCCTATATTTCATCCCTGCCGTACTGGCGCAGACAGTACAAACCTAACGGATTAATCCCGTAACAGGGGTAAAGGGTTGGTGCAATGTCTGATGTGTTTGTGCTTTACTTGGTATATGAAATGGGGAACGTACACTTGCGTTTGACGGCTAAGATATGATTTGATCGAGACTGAATTGTAAGTGAGTCTATGTATGTGTATAAGTCACAGTGGGAAAACTTCTCCTTTTATACCTCATTAACTCGTTTACCCGCCAATCATATGCCTAATCATTTAGTATGCCTTGCCTGACCAAATGCTCCAAACATGTCATGTGAGTTGTCCATGCCCAAGGCACCCTGATGACATACTCACCCTCCATGCGCTACCTGCCAGGGCTATCTTAGCTGAGCACAACAGTTTGCTACTATGGGTTTGTGGAAGAAATCTTTTTCCATGTCTCGGGCTATTTCCGGAGCTCCAGTATGAACTATTCCATCAGTATCTTTGATATCCACTATCTGAGGTAGCCTCTATTTCTCCTCGGGATCTTTTCTTGCCCACTTGGCAAGTCTCCAGATATTTCTAGGGTCTCTCGTCGCCTCTACCACCGCTACTATCCATCCAATAGTCTTCGCTCTTTTTATTAAAGCCTCTTTCTTACTAGTGGACTTCTGATATTCTATCAAGCTTTCTTCGGTGACAATTTTTTTCCACTTTCTCCTTACTTTTAGAGTTTTCTTTACCGCCTCGGAGCATTGGTAGATCCAATACGGCTTTGCATACCTTGATAGGTTGGCGTTAGGTATAGTGTTCCTAATTACTTTCTGGATGATTGAGACGACCAAAGTCACTTTGTGATCGATGGGTTGGCGAGATTTAAAGTCACCGTATTTTGCTATCAGTGTTAGGAGTTCAGCGGAAAGTGCATTTTTGAATACATCCCAGTTTGCTTTTTTCCATTGACGACACGGAACCATCGTTTCTTTAAAATTCGATTTAATTGACAGATGCGTATGAATTGGAATGTGGTCAGAGGACGCCTCCAGCCCACCGGTAGGTTGGCAGCATGTAACTACGTCTTCTAGCTCTTTAGATAGGAAGAAAAGATAGATAGTGCACTGACTTTCCCTTTTACTCCAAGTTATTGTCCCCTCAGGAAGTACTAGCTCTATATCTTTACTTCCTAGCATTTTGATTAAGTTGTGTGCAGGTTTATGGTGGCTAAGTACCGTTTGACCTCCCCATCTAGGATGGTGTAGGTTGAAGTCACCCACGAGGATATGTTGATCGTTTTTCGAGAAGATTTCTGGAAGATACTTTAGGGTTCCTAGATTTTTGCTGCTATAAGAAAGAGGAAGAGGGTTGTATATATTAGTAATGTATACCAGAACTCCATCGGCTTCCCCTGGACTCCTTTCTATCCTCCACTTATTGACTGCGAGTTGTTTACTTACGTATAAGTATGTTCTACATTTGCATCCTCTTGGAAACACTAGATAGTAAGCTGGATGTTTGACTGGTAATTTCTGTTGGGTGACGCCATAGTTCTTGTAATGCCACTACATGATGCTTCGTTAGATCTAACGCTTGGAGAAAGTGATGTTCAACTATGTTTTTACTTCTGTTGACGTTATACTATATTATATTGAGTGTGTTTGTGCCCTTCACTGGCTTATTGTGCACTGCGGTTCTTCGCTAATCTCTACCAAATTTTCCCGTGTCACAGGCCGAAGATTCTCTTGAATTGTCAAAGACGATATAATCGTGAGGCATGAGGCATTTTCTGCTGTTACAGTCAGGTTAGATCGAGGAGCGGTCTTCCGTGGCCTTCGTGGACCTCGGCGTTCGATGACTTCACTATCAGCTCCAACGATTTGTGAGCCTACTACACCTGCTCTTCTTTTCCTGCTTCCTATAAACTGCCAGCCTATATCTTGACTTTCCGGCTATTTTCCTTGTGGCATGAATCTTCCAGGGTCCTGAGTCCTATTGAGGATAGCTTTAGCTTCGGATGAAATTCTAACTAGACAGCTAGAATCTCATGAGTTTTGGTGCCTTGCACAATTGCTGCGCATTTTCTCTGGGTTATCTGAGCATTCTCTAGTGTTATATTTATCGGCACATTTGCCACATTTTGCGACGACGACGCAAACCTTTGCAATATGGCCATACCTCTGACAGTTAAAGTACTGAATAACGCGGAATCCTGATCGAAAGATCTCTGTTGCTTTCAGTTCATATTTCCACATTATCCCTTTCGCAATTGCTTTATCTGCTGTTTCTGCCTGTTCAAACCAGACTATTAAAGAGCCTGCAGCTTTATCTGGCTGCGAATATTTTTTCAGCCATGTAGCCCTCTGTAACTGTAAGCCTTGTATGTATACTGCATTTGATTTATCTAACTCCCTGAGATGTTTTAAGTTTCCTGGGTCGAATGAGCGGGGCATGTCGTGTACTAATGTTTTGTATGTGGGATGGTGTCACGGCTTGACCCTTGATTGAGCTTAGGTAGACAAATAAGTGTCTTTTAGTGGACTCATGTTGTAAGACAGTAAGGAAATGATAGGGAAAACGGAAGATATGGCACTCCTAGCCAAGGGGCCAGATTAGTGTCACAGCGTAGTGATTCTTGATAATATGTAGCTGGTTAGCAAATATTTGGCCTAGGGCGAAGACAATCACCAAGACGCTGGATGTTATAAATATCCGTTAGTTGTAGCTAGAATTCCCTATCTTCCTTATACAGTTTATTAAATCGATTCATTCACTACCAACTCGGTTTCGGTCACAGATGGGCTTTTTGTGCTGCAGCTGCCAGATGCGTCGTCCATTCTTTTCTCCTCTACATTATTTCTTTGGTTTCTTGACCCGCTTATTACACCTTCACCTGCTCATTAGATATCTGCCTGGCTCCAACAATTTCGTTGCTCCAAATTTTCTTCACTAACTCTTCGTTGGAGAGCTTTGGGACTTCTCATTCTCATCCAGTATTCTTATTGTGGTACCTGCGACTTTAGGATTGCTTGCTATCTTTGCCCATGATTTTTCTCGTCCTTGAGTCAAGCCTTGGGGCTGAACAATTGATGCTTCAATAGATTTAATTTCCTGTAAGATCTTAGCTATCTCTGTATTTTCATTGCTAGCCTTTAGGACTGAGTGAATATCCGCGTCGCAAAGGCCTTCAACAATGAGAATGACCTCCGATATCAAATTCTTGTACGCTCTGCTTGAAAGATCTTCGCCCTCAATTGCTTTCTTCAGGTTTTGTAGGGCTACGCTGGTTTTTTGTGGTTTCTTCGATGAATCATTTCAAAAGCTATGGTCCGTTCTGGGCTTTCTACTATGGGATTCCTTCCTAGAATTGCTCGTAACCTCAAACATGACAAGGTTGGGACTTCACTGGATAAAAGTCGATGGGGTCGATTTTTTGAAATGGTGATATTTTTCTTTATTTCTCTATTCATAGTGAATCCAGCTATTTAGCCATGGGATAGTATTAACTTAATTTATCTCCTCCAAGTTCCTTCATTGAATATAATTTACTCCATTCCTTGTTAATTTGCAATAGGTGATTCCGGTTTAAATTTTTCTGTGTGCAAGCATGGACCTGAATATGTCCAAATATTTAAAAAGAGCTTCCTTTCTACTAGTATGACAGGATCAATCTCTAGGATATCATATTATTAAATCATTTTATTGTCCTGTCTGAGTCTAAGACTATGTAGGACATGCAGGTCCTCTCTGCCTACAGGCCAAGGATACCTATGCCAGTAGTATATCCCCTCCTATGCCTCCCATACAGCTCCCCTCAAACAGTACCACCCCTCACAAGTCCTCATTCGATCATACACTTAGAGGAGCCCTTTGCCCTTCACTATCTTACCTCTCCAACCAACGAAACGATGGCCATTTGCGGGTGTATGGCAGCCGGGAAAAATCGCAAAAACCACTGGGTGCGGAGCTCTCCTATTACCGACATTAGGACTAAATCTGAATACATAGTGACCCTTCTGAAGCGTTCGAAGAGACCGGCCAGCTGGGCGCTGCAGAATTTTGGGTACCTCGGGAAATTCACCCTCTGCCTTTCTAGCCTCCTTCCAACTCCTGCCCGAAGGTCGTGCTGAAATGTCAGAAAAGACTTGATAGAGCGTGATAGCTGTGTGTTAGCTTAGCCCAACTTATGTTCCGTCCAGGACACTGAGGAATGCCGCTGAATCATCGACAAAAGAAGCCCTTCTGGCTAATTGGCCGTAATCTCGGTCTTGGCGCCCACAAACGTTCCAAAGTTGAATACCCCTCGAAAATGTCAGTCCCAGCATGGTCTTCAGAGACCTATTCCCCCTCTCGCACCACATCTCAGCCGCCTTTCCTTCCTCAAGATGTAGATACCCATTAGAGCATCAGTCCCCCATAAACCATGACCCGAGCTTTGTATATTATGACTTGATTTTCTCCATGCAGGTATACGTAGCGTCGTAAATTTGTAGTCGGTGATGGCCGGTAATTAATGGGGCAAGCTCCTGTTTGCAATTGGAGTAACTTTTTTATTGGTTGTTGAGGCGAGATGAGGCGTGGTCAAAAGAAGGCTGATGACTGAGATGAGGATGGTAAGAAAGGCATTGTCGAGAAGTTGTCAAATGGAGACATGCTTGAGGTTGCTTTCGACTTCGATTCGGATGCGATTCTTCTTGGCTATCCTAGATATGCAGAGTATACTGAGCGATTACACCGGCACCACTGGAAGGTGAAGAATTCGTCTTTGCCGGCTGTAGGATATCATAGGTAGAGAAAGGAGTTCCTGCTGCAAAAATGATGGCTGGTTCACATGCAAACATGGATATTATTCCATGAAGGGCCGCTACGCATCATTACTCTCTGTATCCATTTGGTTGCCTATGGTATGAATCCAATCTCAGGCCTACAAGAGCTATTGCTATAACACTTTCACATATCTGTTGGAGATAATATTGGAAGCCGGCAAAGACGAATTCTTCACCTTCCAGTGGTGCCGGTGTAATCGCTCAGTATACTCTGCATATCTAGGATAGCCAAGAAGAATCGCATCCGAATCGAAGTCGAAAGCAACCTCAAGCATGTCTCCATTTGACAACTTCTCGACAATGCCTTTCTTACCATCCTCATCTCAGTCATCAGCCTTCTTTTGACCACGCCTCATCTCGCCTCAACAACCAATAAAAAAGTTACTCCAATTGCAAACAGGAGCTTGCCCCATTAATTACCGGCCATCACCGACTACAAATTTACGACGCTACGTATACCTGCATGGAGAAAATCAAGTCATAATATACAAAGCTCGGGTCATGGTTTATGGGGGACTGATGCTCTAATGGGTATCTACATCTTGAGGAAGGAAAGGCGGCTGAGATGTGGTGCGAGAGGGGGAATAGGTCTCTGAAGACCATGCTGGGACTGACATTTTCGAGGGGTATTCAACTTTGGAACGTTTGTGGGCGCCAAGACCGAGATTACGGCCAATTAGCCAGAAGGGCTTCTTTTGTCGATGATTCAGCGGCATTCCTCAGTGTCCTGGACGGAACATAAGTTGGGCTAAGCTAACACACAGCTATCACGCTCTATCAAGTCTTTTCTGACATTTCAGCACGACCTTCGGGCAGGAGTTGGAAGGAGGCTAGAAAGGCAGAGGGTGAATTTCCCGAGGTACCCAAAATTCTGCAGCGCCCAGCTGGCCGGTCTCTTCGAACGCTTCAGAAGGGTCACTATGTATTCAGATTTAGTCCTAATGTCGGTATCAGAAGAGCCACGCACCTAGTGGCTCTGGCGATTTTTTGCGGCTGCCATACACTCGCAAATGGTCTTCAATTCGCTGACTGGAAAGCGGAAAAAGTGAAGGGCAGAGGGCTCATCTAAGAGAATGTGATCAAATAAAAACTTGTGAAAAGTGGTAACATTTGAGGAAGGCCGTCAAAGAACCATAGTAGAGGAAATAATAGCCTAGAAAAAAGCATCCCAGGCCCGGAGGTAGATAGACCTTGATGTTCTATGAAGTCATACACTGAAAAAGAATAATGATTGAAAGAGAATGACATATTTTCTCGTGCTGAGCTATCTATGTTATCGCTCCCTGAATCTGATTGCGCGTAACAAGAGTCGCGATCACTTCTTATATAAGGAAATGGTAAAACTGACCTTATGTTTTTTTAAATCATACTGTATTCAACCATATAGCTAGGATATTAAAACTGTCCTTTGCAGCTATTGATGATGACATAAATCAAGATGACGATTCTGATTGAGATCGATTTCTATTTATTGAATTGTACATGACATGCTCAGGCTCATATACTTCGAGAGCCAAGCTACCGGATTGTATTTCTATAGATCTAGATTCATCAGAATTATTACTTTCTGTAAAATTCTACTGGTCTAGCTTGTGTTTAGGATCTCGACTAGGTTTCTAAAAACTAGTCAATGACGTTTTACATATTACTGAGACAGCGATGATTGATACGACAAGTACAAACAATGAATCATGTCTCTACATAACATCCTATGACTACCTATGATGAACTAAACCCAGTGGTTTAAAGCTGCTTCATGTAGTGAGCAGATTTCACTAAACTTATTTTCGAGGCTCCTACAGGACTTGTCATGTAGAGACATGATTCATTCATGAGTTGATATTGTTCAGACGATCATGAATATACCACAACGTCATGTATAGACAAGATTCATCGTTTGTACCTGTTGTATCAACCATGACTATGTCTCAGTGATAAGAAAAACATCATTGACTAGTTACTAGAAACCTAGTCAAGATCCTAAACACACAACTGACACCAGGAGAATTTGACTGAGGAATTATTCTGATGAATCTAGATCTGGAGGAAAATAATCTGGTTGCTTGGCTCGAGGTATATGAGCCTGAGCATATCATGTATTATAAAATATATAGAAATCTATCTCAATCACAATCATCATCTTAATTCATGTCACCATCAATAGCTGCAAAGGACAGTTCAACCATTTCCTTATAGGACTTGCTCCCTACATTGAACGTGAGCACTCGCTGAAGGGAACATTCAGAAAGTTCCTACAGCCAATACTTATATTTATCTTCTTATTGTATCAGATAATATTCATTCAGACTAATTGCTGTAACCCATAATTAGTATCTTATGTATGTTTAAGTTGGCTCCTTTGACTGCGGAAACTCAGGCTCTAGATTTTATTCGCAATCACTACTCTAATTTATGCTTACACAAACGGTCAACCCTCAGTGTATGTCCACCATACGAATGTTTCAAAACCTTTGATTATCCAAGCATGCCTTCATCATCTACGTGCACCAGTGCCGCGAGAAATGTGGTTACGTTTTGCCAGATTCGAACCAGCGATCTTCTATCTCAAGTGAGATAGATGTCCAAGTCTGGCCGTCCTATATGTGGAAAACAGGCCTGGATGATGTACCAGCGCACCATCAAATCATGGCCATGTTTATAGTGTCACCTGTGCTCTCATAATCGAAGGCTTGCTGTGCACAATGCTTGTCAATTTGTAAAATTCCTAGCCAAGATCCATAACGTCCCTCTCAAGATTGTTTGCATTGATTGCATCGTATTTTCCATTTGGTCTGATTTTTCTCATGTCCATGAAAGGGCTTGTCCCTCAATATCTATAAGAACAAAATTTGGCAAATTTCAAAATTAAAATTCTCAAATGTAATTAGAATCTTTAATTAGATTCACAAAGTCCTCCATAGTCTTAGACTCAGTAGAGATTATAATAAAAAAATCTAAAATCTTAAAAAAAAATCTCACGTTCATGAGGATCCCTAATCGACACACTTCGAGCTTAGTACGAGGCTATGATAAATAGTAATGCTTATGTAATGTTGTTCACGCCAGAGTCCGGGCGCAAGATAAGGAATACTGTACTTGTATAGACGATACCCTGTATTACTATGAAACCAAGTTACATCTAGTCTTAAGCTCTACTATACATACTAGTAGTTTGGAGCCACAAGATGCCTGTAACCCACACCCTCGCAAAGCTAAGCTTATCTAACTTTTCACACATTTTAATGCACCAGGAGCCTCATCCGTCCCAAAAATTTGCCTCTCAGACTTGTGTACCACAAATTGCATCCTCCGGCCAGTCTTCATGTTTTTGTGGGCGCAAATGAAGAGACCATTTGACGCCAAAGACCGACCTGGCGAGAGGTGCGGTCCTTGAAATAAGTATGTACTAGGCTGTACATGTAGACTTAATGATACTTGGATGGGAGTCGATCTCGTTGGTGGAGAGAGATTTATTTGTGTTATGATATCTTACAACAGAGTGGTCGAGGCCATAGCATACATCACTAGTGTACTGATTAGGCAAACATGTATATAGTTTTATAGATGTACCCACAATACATGTGTACGGGCTTAGCCTTCGACTTTCTGTCCATTTACCTACAGCATGGTATTGTATGAGAGTATTCACTGTCACCCACTAAATGTAACATCATCCCCTCCTCAGTATGACTTCTGCATAGCTTATAACCATATTAATTTGGTGCAGAGTAACAATCATGGCTTCGTGGGCCAACTTGTTCAATATGGTGAAATTATAAATTAGAAGTTTGTTTGAACTTGGGTCTGGAGGAATATTCCACTCCCGGTTTCGTATAGGACACCGCCTACAAATGACCAGTCTTTTTCCTTCGACGTAATTCTTCGCGGCTATCTCACATACATCGAGTTTACTGAGCGTTTATGTCGGCACGGCTGGAGGGTGAAAGAATAATCTATGCCGACTTGAATGGCTTGTTGACGAGGATATTGCATGTCAATGATCCTATATTCCGACAAGTAATGTGTGCGCCAAGTCACAAGCGTATAAAGTGCAAAGAAGTAGTTTTCTTTCTTAAGCTATACCCGGCAATAGCGCCCGGATTGTTAAAGGGCCAGTGGTAGCCTACGATGTTGTCGTAGTCCGTGCGGGCCGCAGTGAGATTTCGGGCCAAGTGTGTGGATAATCCCAGCTCCAGTGGTTTGTTATTGCGCATGAACAGATCCAGCTCACATTGCTGGAGGGTCTAAGTTTATCTTCACTAGCAGTCGAATGGTGCCTGATGCCAGCGATGCAATTACCGATAAGAGAATGCGAAGGTGATGGTGTCTGACCCCTCGTTCCCTGTATTCCCGGATCCCCAGGTACTCACTTAGTTATCACTCAATCCAGCTCGGTTAACGTGACAATTTTCCGTAATTCAAGGCTAGTCATGATCTGTCTGAGTCCATTGCTCTTATGACTTGCTGACTATCCATCAGCGTATTCACACGCTACATCAAGTCTAGTAGACGCTGCTACCTCGATATGTAGCACTCCGATGCCGCTTCAAGAGTTTTGCTGGCCCCGGTAAACTCTTTACTTAGTGTTTCTTTCTCGTGTCTGATGCGCTTCTCTCGAAGAAAGTGTTTGTGCTAAATAGAGCTTGTCTCAATCAATGGTTTGAACTAGCTCCGTTTCGCCAAAGTGTGATTTTGTCGTCGAAGCTTATTTTATGTTAGCTTAGTCGGACGCAGCTGGGATCTGTGTGGGGAGAGTTCAAGGGTGAGCAATTTGCTCTTTTTTTTTTTTTTTTTTTTTTTTTTTAAATCATTTAATGTGTTTTCAGCTATCTAGCTATGACACATGACCGGTACTATGTATACATATAGGATGACTCTTTTGACGTTAGAGACACTCATACTCTGGATTTCATTCGCAAATACCACTATGAGGTATGTTTGCTTACACAAACAGTCAACCCTCCTCCGTAAGTACCCACCAAAGGGAATTTAAAACCTTTGATTATCCAAGCATGCCTTCATCATCCATGCATACCAGCGCCGCGAGAAATGTAGTTAGGTTTTGCCGGATTCAAACCAGCGGTCTCCTGTCTCGGGTGGGATATGTGTCCTTGCTATCCAGACCTTACTTGAGAAACCGGCCAAGATGATGTACCACCGCATCATCCAACCACGGCGGTGTTTATAGTGTCGCCCGCACTCTCGCAAGCGAAGTCTTGGCGCACGCACAAAGCTCAATTCAAAAACTCGTTGTCAAAATTATAAAATTCACGTCCGTCGAGATCGTTTCCACCATCTGCAGCACCTTGTGAGCTTGTCCTAATCCCTCTCACGCCTATCTCAAAGAACTATCTCCCAGGTTTGTGCGCCACGCTTTGCTTCCTCCGTCGGGTGTAAATATCGGCGTGGGCGTGTACGTGGTGGTGAATTGAGGCCAGAGAAAGTCGACGAGAGGTGTGATCATTGAAATAAGGATGTACTAAGTCGTACTTGCAAATTTGATGAGGTTTTGGTGGTGATTGATCTCGTCAGGTGTGAAAATTTGATTAGGTGGAGAGTCTTGAATCATTGCCTCATGGGCCAACTTGTTCGGTATTGCGAAATTTGACTGAACTTGGCTCTGGGAGAATATTTCACTCCCAGGTTCGTAGAGGGCACCGCGTACAGGTGTCAGTCTTGCCCTCCGAGCAATTTGCTCATCCTTGTGATAATGGTACATAAGATTAATCAAGGTCATGAGCGAACCATAGCGTATGATTTAACTACTCGCTACGCGAAAGAGGATTTCGACAAGACTTTATGTATTACAGTGAAAGTGCCGGCTGCCAACTACTTTTCATGCTGGGGCCATCCTGATTCAGCAGACTGGCATCCTTACGATGGTTATGAATAAACTGTCAAATTTTTTCTGCTGGCTCTTATTGCCTCCCCAACAACCAGATAGTCAAGGATATGGGGCCTCAAAGGTAGACCTAACCACTAAATGCTTGAGAAATGTCATTGAAATGACTTAGCGCATAGAATAACATTTTCTGTTCACAAACGGTATGACTATATGCATAAAAATGAATATCAGTTTCATATAGTGCAACCTAGTAACACATAGCCTCGATTCACATAGGAATAGCAAGTCTCTAACTAGTTATAATGGTAAGTCATATTTAGAGCAACTAACCAATTTTTATCAATAATAACTGTGTTATATATGCTCTTAGTATGAAACAAGATCAAGTATTGGTGGAATAACAGCTGATAGGTGCGAAGCTAATCTTGTGGCCAAACTTTCCATCACATAATCCATATAGTCTTGCTCTATTTCTGATCTGTAAATCCAATTTATTCAATAGGAATTTGGGGGGTTTTAATTTGGATTTGTTGGGCGCATTATAGCTTTCGAAATTTCGAAGAGATTAATCACTATTGCATTGCATTATAGCGCCTCACATACTTAAGAGGATTCCAGAAAATTAGCCGGTCCAGTCACTTCTTCTGAACTGTTAGTCTTCCGGTTCTTATTTCAACCTGACTCGCACTTACTATTTATTTATCCATTTACGATAATTAACGTCGTGCCCGCACATAGCAAGCAAGCTCCTTACGTGCCGGCTAGCTCAGTCAAAATAAAATTACCCGACGTGTTGGCGCCTGAACAGACCCAACAAAGCAAATAAAAGCCAGGACCTTATCATCTGGCGCTTGAAGATTAAATCATACATGGTTACCGGTCTCCCTTCAACTTTCATGCTTTCAGATAGTAGTGAATAATGAATAAATCAAATTAATAATTTGGAAGGGGGAACTTGGTTGAATCACATGACTCCCTTTCGGGCAGACTTGTTGACTCGCACTTATTAGTTGGTGTAATATATCCACTAACACATGTAGCGTCATGTGAACAGGGATACAAAAAATCTACTATTGTCATTTGAAAATAGATAATATCATCTCCTGCTCCATGCTTCACGTGAATTGTGGCTATGGTTGAATCCGAATAATTACAGACACTTAATTAAATCAATTTTAATAACACTCTTCATCTGAGGAAAATTCTCTGGCCAGCCATGTTGGGGAAGTTCCACAGACTATACCAGATTTCATGGTGGGATACCATAATCTAACATTCAATCATTTCTTTCAAATATGGCTGGATGACGCCGACTATTGATGAATAGATGAAACATGAATGACACAGTTAGGTTCTTTTATTATTTAGCATATTTAAACATCCAGTATTTATAAAATCCCCTTGCTTCAGCCCTAGCCACAGGTATCTTTCTCATTCCCCAATTTTTAGCACCCCATTTCCACATCCGTTCACCCGTATCTGTCACTTTGTCAATATTTTCCCTCATCATCCAAACTCGATTGCCTGTCTCGTTCATGGCCCATCCGGATCTCTGAAGACCTGACTTAGAGCCTAGAATTCTTTTTTGGACCTCGGCATTGATCTCAAGAACCTCGAGTGGTTGCGTCACGGGCTTAAGAAGAGGGCATGACATGCTGAATAACGTGATTAAATCAAGTTGGACGCCATTGAGATCAGAGATATCGATGTAGCGTAGAGTATGAGGATCCCATGGTTTCTGATCGATGGGGGCAAGAGTTTTGTCCGGCACTAAAATACGAAGTATGTCGCTAAGCGAAAGATAACGGCCCAGGCCTATCTCTTCGAGGTGTTTGCTCAAAGGAAGTAGAAATGGAACATGGAAAGGAGTCATCCTACTTCCCTTAAGGTTGAGTGAGCGCAGAGTTTGAGGAAGCCCGGAGAGTAATAATGTTAATTCATCATGATCAAACATTTCATGAGATTTAGGGTCAACAGCTAGGTTGAGATACACCAAGTCCTTGACAGCGATATGATTAAGAATAAAATCAACCACTGAAGCTCCTGTTAGATGGGTACATCTAGAAATATTAAGATGTGTGATTTGTGCTGTTTCTGCAATTGAATGAAGAGCTGAGTCTGTGATTTGGGTATGGGAGACATCAAGATGTGTTAGCTGTTGCATTTTGGGGATAATAAAAGAATACACTGAGGGTGTGAGTGAAGTGCATTCATGCAAGCAAAGTCGAGTGACTGAAATGGTAGCTAACACAGGCGATGGATCTGCCTTGACCAGGGTTGTAAATGCTTCGCAGAATTTTGAAGACGAGCAAGCAGTAAAGTCTAGGGCTTTAAGCCTGGGGTGGTGGCAGAAAAGTCTTTCAATAACCTTAGAATCTAAATCATCATGAATGTGTTCTTGTGCTAAAAATTCCTGCAGCTGTGGTGTGAGTTCAAGACATCTATGAAGCGTCTCTGGAATGAGATATAATGTTTCTGCTCGTTCTCTTGCTGTCATACCAGCTCCCGTAGGATTGAAGTTAGAGAAATCAAGGCGTTTAACAAGGGCGCCCAGTGATGGATGATTCGTTAAATGAACATAAAAACTTTGAAAGATTCTAGATTGTGAAATAGTGACACAACTATAGAGTTCACTGATAGTCGCCGAGTACATTATTCGAGAGGTTAGCAGTAGAGACAAAAGATTTGTGTTTTTCGGAGTGACTGAATCTAAAGAGACATCCGTGGTTAAATAATGTATTATTGTACCTATTGATCTATGTCAGCAACGAACTTCTGGGTCTATGAGTTATGAATCAACAAACTCAATGTGAGTTGATTAGATATCTTTGAAGAGAAAGAGGTTCAACCTACGAAGAATCTCAAGTGGAAGCATTTCAAGGGGACTCTTTCCCAGCTGATATTCATAATCATCGCTAGTAACCAGAGTTATATGTTCTTCAGCGCGGCTACTGACCACCTCAGCGGTATCACACTCAAAATTCCATTCTCTTTTTCTACCTAGGTCCTTCAGATTACTGAAACTCTTACTCGTCAAATCTTCTTTAGCATTACAGTATTTCCAACCTTGGAAGCCCTGGCATAGAGATATATAATCGTGGATTCTGCTATTTGGATTTAAAGACAAGCTTGATTTAGATCGAGGCGTCTTGAAATATGAGATTTTCGGAAGAAGTATAGCATTGGCCATTACAAGTAGCCCTCTTGCTATCTATTGACTTTGAGAACTGGGTATAAGTTTGATGCTGAATTTTTCCGGGCATGACATTTGAATTTATATCTTGTGAGTCATGAATAACACGACGAGGCAGTCTAATTTAATACAAACTTTCTCTCAATCAAGTGACGACAGAGAATGTGGTCTTGTGAGCATTAGTCCCATTGTGCTATATGGGGCTATTGGCCAGAGCTTCAAAAAATTATATGTCACTGGGTCGTCTAGTGCTCCAAATGAAACACTAAATTCGTCGAAAATTATCGTTTGTAGCAGCTGCAGGTGACATTATAGCTAGGAGCAAGTGAAGCGAACAGGGGATTCCTGCCACGGCTTCTCGAAATTCCATGGGGTAGAGTCTATTTATCTGTTACGACGCAGCCTAAAAACGCTTGTCGTGACAAATTAAGGCAATCAACCGTGTTATCAGCTCAGTCTACATGTCGGGTTAGTTTAATGCGAGCAGTAGTTGAGTGACGTGGTTAAAATAAACATTCTGTTTGTGGGCTCAGACCTAGGAATCATGAAACGTTTGTGATAATATGAGCGACTATACGAGGAGAGGTGTGTGGTGATTACGAGGTTGCGAGATTTGTAAAAGGTGACAAAAGCTGCTCATTGATCTTGTGTATCTTGCCATTAGGAGCTGATATGTAGTGGTATAAGCTCGAGACCTCGTTAATAGCTTGGTTATTTGCCTCTACTTGCCAGTTCAACTACCGCACAGTGACGTCCACTGTTTCTGCGAGAGCTTGAGAAGCCTCTCGATTATCTACCTGTGCAACATGTGTTTACTGCGAAGGTGAGTAATTAGACTTAATTTAACCTCCAGTAATATCGCCTAGATACGCTATAGATGTAACAGAGACATTGGACAATAATCAGGTACTAAACTGCTACGGGCAAAAGTTCTTAACAGACACGAACCTTACTTAGCTAGAGCTCTCAAACTATGTGGACTTTTTGCCGACGACATCAGTCACAAGCACCCAATTTCCGTTCACAAGAAAAACAACTTCATGATCATATCTCAAATACAATTTACTCACTTTGTACGTATATTTTAGATCTCATCTTCAAGACCACTAAGCGCCTATACAGGTCGTTTTGAAGGAAAATATGTTTCAAAATAAGACCTAATCTTGAATTATGACTGGCATGCCAGAGTTGGTCAAAGTGGCATCGGGGGTTCAGTTTTCTTCCAAGAATAGGTTTAAGCAACGGGCCATTTAGATAAGGCATCTAACTGTTTGGTCTATTCGTTAGTCCCACTATCTATTCATTCACCAATAGTCCTCTATGTTTTTTTCTAGTCAAACAATTTCTACCTTCTTGAATTACAAATTATGGTCTTATGACAAATTCTAATACGCTTAGAATTAGCAACAGCTATAGATACCCTTCAATATAGCAAGGAACCTGTCTATATTTTTGACTGAAAAATCACTGCAGTGGTGCTTCAAAATAATACTGATTGGAAAAGTGTTTATGCGCAAGACATTTAATCAAGGATCTTCTTCATATTAGTGAGGGAATAAGTGAGAATTTAAAGAATCTAACTTATTATCACTACAAACATGGTGGATATGATTATAAAAAATATCGGAGCAACCCAATTATAATTAAGCTCTTCAATGATCAGGTTACCGGTACCAGTTTACATCCACGGGGTAATTTACAACCTTGCAACAAATAGATCATTATTATGTTCTACTTTCCTTGTTCTGCCGCATACTAACCCACATTTTGATTTTCAGTCCATAGATAAAGTACTCTTGATTCAGATTTCAGTCCAGTAGCTACACTGACACGGTATTAAATGATGGGGCCTTCACCATGCCGAAGATCCATGTTATTTCTTCCAAACCGAAACCTAACTATACCTCTGCCAAGATGTGTTGTAATGCAGTGTTCAAAAAATTAATCTAAGCCATACGAGATGAATAGAAACAAAGCCGCTTTGTGATGTAACCTATTACCCTCCCTTCATGGGGCGGTAGCGTTACTATCGAGCTCCTCGGGATTTACAAATTTAACAGCAATTTAGTTCAATTCTACCGCCATGACAATTTTATAATTCGTGAATTAATATCCGATCTTGCTTACGTCGTTTAATCTAGAACTTAAAAAATGGGTTGGGTTTGTTCATTAACGTGCTAGGTAAAGTGACTACCGTCGCACTCCTACTGGAGCTTGGACACGGGTGGGGCCGGACTGGATCAGGTTAACTACCATTAAGTACATCTACCTCGTCCTACCTAAATGACCGGACCACCTCAGACTTCACACATGTGTTGAACCATGTCAAGCCCAACCGTCCAGATAACCCTCTTTTGACGCACCTCAGCGCATATTCCTCCTCAGCCTCGGCCACCACGCGTCCGAGCCCATGACACCTTCGCGATCTGTAACTTTTCCCTTAAATTCAGTTCCAGCTTTGGCTCATCTCAGCATCTCCTCATCTCATTCAGGGGTCGTTTTCTTTATTGGGGCTTAAAAAATGGGTTTCGTGGGCTAGGTACCTTTTTTTTGGTGTCTGTGGCACGCTAACCTAGAAGAGCATCTCAGCTGATATTATGAGTGTGGAAGTCTATTGTGCGGAGGTACATGGAGCCACGGATAACCTTGAATCAATCACAAGAAGCAATTTTGATCAGGAATACAGCCCTATCTAAATCCTTCTCATCAACTCTACGACAGTACAGGAATTATTTAGCGGATGATAGTCTCATTATTTTATCAGGTCCAAATGTCCCGAAAGATGGCGGCCAAAGCAGCCATACCAGCAGTATCTGAATGAATCCCGAGCCACTCAAGGCTGGCACGTTACGGAAAGTCGGAATAATACGCTCGAAGAAATCTCGACGAGAGCTTAAATCGGTGAAATCTTCTAGAATAACCTGAGATCGAATGACTCTCGCCGCATCAAGACGCAAGGCTCAGAAGCTAGCATAGAAATTGATGAAAAAACGTTGAGAACTGTCCCGCCCTAAAAAATATGCACATCTTTAACTAGACATGCGATTTAAGTAACTACTAGAGCCTGCGCAGCTAAGACTTATATAATTTTGCCTGATTTTAGTCCGAACTGAAGGTGGTGACTTTACGGCATGTCACCGTCGCTTTAATCTTACGATCGCCACGCTGTACTGCGAGCTCGGTAGAAGAAACTCAGTGATAAACCTGTCCAGCGAAGAAAAGCACCAGCGGAATGTCAACCGAAAATCAGAAGCCTGAGGATGCTGGCGTTGACATTGAAGACTTTGCTCAAATTAAGAGGCTGGCAGCTGTTTAGGAAATAAATCCAAGGGAGCTGAACCTATGCGTTGGCAAGTTAGGTGACAGCGGGATATCCACGACGAGTAGGGCGTGGATAACATATCACATGCTGAGGTATGATAATTATTGATGTAAGTAGATCGAGGCTTGGGCGTGTAGTATTCAAGCCAGAACACTTGAGAGATGTTCAATTATTTCTTTCTAACTGCGGAAATTCACGGGTAAGTTATTTCAATCTATTCTGAGTTGCTAGATTTGTCATGATCCAACACATAGATGCGTTTCTATATGATCCCGATCATTTAGTTGAAACGTGATACTTCTATTGTTTAACTGTATTTAAACTAGTTTGTCTAGGTCTCAATCGTACTTAACCTCTAGTAAGGATGCAGTTGACGTCATTTACTTCAAAATTTATTACACTAACAAACAAGCAACATCCTATCTTAATAACCTCGTCGGAAAAGTTCGTCAAAGCGGTACAAAATTAGATTTATAGCTCAAAATTCATGAAATTATGGTACAATAAATAGATTAATATGTGAGAATAAATTATTATTGCCTGGGAAATAAATATGGAGGTGAAAAAACCGTTATATCTGGAACCATAGATAGTCTACTTAATCGGAGGGCAAAGACTGAACACCTATACGTGGTATGTCTAAGAACCTGGGAGTGAAATCTTTTAAAGAGCCAAGTTCAGTTAAATTCCGCAATTCCGAAGGAGTTGGCCGATGAGGCAATGATCCAAGAATTTATACAAAATCAAACTCTCCCACCCAACGAGATCGATCTCCACCGAAAACTTTTCAAGTTTACAAGTACGACTTAAAATATCCTCATGTTAATGACCACACCTCTCATCGAATATTCTCTGACCTCAACTGACTACCAAATAATCGCCTACGCCGATATTTATACCCGACGGAGGAAACAAAGCGTCGTGCGCAAATCTGAGAAGTAGCTTTTTGAGATTGACGAGTGAGAAATCGGTACAAGTTGACAAGATGATACAGAGGATGGATACAATCTCGACGGGCGTGTAATTTTGAATTTTGGCAGGGTTTTACGAATTGAGATTTGTGCGCGCCAATGCTTTGAATGCGAGATTGCAGCTGAAACTTTAAAAACACGCAAAAGATGGAAGGTGCCGTGGTCCGCCTCCTGGTGGTGATCTCCGGTATAGTTCGAGTAGCTTGGGTACCTACTCCACTTGGGTAGGAGACACCTCAGACTAGATTTCGCGCGGAGAAAGTTCAGTGGATGATGAAGGCATGTCTGGATAACCTAGGGCTTTGAGAAATTTCTCTGGGTGGGTATTCACGGATGAGGGTTGACTTTTGGTGGAAAAAAAGCTGGCATAACTTCGCAATGGTACTTGCAAATGAAGTCCAAGGCATGAGTGCTCTTCCTTTATGTTGAGGTATCCATTTTGTATTTTTCTTTGATATCGTGTCAAAGCTAGATAGCTACATACGCAATTAAAATCTGATGCAAAAAAAATAAATGAGCCCCTCTCTGGCCCAGGCCGAACCTTGTATAGTGCTCCTAACCCCTTTTGTTACTTGAAAGATCATTGATATATTGATCATGATATATAGCCATTCAGCTTAGTATTTACCGTTGAAATTTAGCCACCTTTTCCACGGAACCTTCTACCCAAAAAATAAAAATGGGAGCAATAAAAACTGCGTGTGCGGAAAAAAGTCACAAATAACCTGTAGCCTTAGTCAGGCGAGGCCAAGACACCGAGACCATATGAGGTGCGCATATTCATATCTACTTCCCTTCTCTGTAACAGTCGAGACTAACTTGATCCAACTCGCCGTCTCGGTTGTTAGATATCTAGATTTACTATGCATGAATGTTTAGATTTCTAGGTATGATCATCAAGATCAATTGAATGGATTCGATTGCATATGATTAAGCTCAGCTAGGCGGTATGAGCTTCAGTGGTTTCTGAAAAACAGTGGCTAGGAAATACTAGCCTGCGATAATTAAGTAGCTGGCTGTGGTCAGATCACTGGGAGTTCGGGATCACTAAAGCTTTGGGGGTCTGTAGTAAAGATAGAATTATTTGTATACGTTAAATTAAGTTAACGGAACATTTTATAATATTAATTCATATTGAAAAAGGAGTTCAATATTCTATACAACTATCAATAAATCCTTAACTGAAATTGACTACTTGTTCTTCGAGATATCTCCTCCTAGAAATCCTTGACAATTTCTAACATCGGTATGGGGTGCTGAGTACGCTCCGGAAACTGACAGGATGGCTTTTCCTCCATGATCAAGTGCAAGTGATGTGAAGGGCTTCGACCCTACCATCTGATCTGACCGTGGTTAGTTTCATGATAGTGGTGATAGAGGAATGTGTTGAGAGATAAAGTCGATACAGACCGCAGAAGTGATTGGGAATCCTCATCGAAGCGAGCACTTTGTTACTCAATCTCGGCTCTGCAGACTTTATAGTGGGGGTTGGAGGTTCGTAGGGGACACCACTGACAAATAAATAAAGAAATTATTCAATTGTCCTGATTTGGCGCCTTTTTGGCCCATGCAGGTGTAGACTTCGGTCAGATACAATGATGACATAGTTGTGATGAACATCATGCCTCACATATCATTTGCAAGTCTCACTACGGCTGTGACAAGGCGGTTTTTTCTTCACCGCTGTCAAACTATGCCCTCCGTGAAACTCACCCAAGGGAAACCTCTCAAAAAACCGTGGATTATCCAGACATGCCACCATCATCAATGTAGCTAACTTCAGTAAGGTGAGGTCTGCTGGAGTCGAACCAGCGATCTTCTGTCTCAGGTGGGATAGATGTTCAGGCTATCCAGACCCTACGTAGAAGACCGGCCCGGATGGTGTACCGCTACACCATCCGACCTGACACCACTGACAGGTGATGAGAATAGTCTCTCTAAACAATTAGTTACGAATTCGGTAATTCTGTCTTGGCGCCTTGAGACCCATGAAGGCATTTTTAGAAGATAAATATTTCACCAAGAGTGTCTCAATTTGAAGTTCGGATCTATTATATCAGGATTTCATTTGTAGATACTACTCGAGGTTAATCCTTACGGCGTGCAACTTCTTCCGTGCATTTCCACCAGAGGAAAAAGTGAGAAAATGCTTTGATTATATGAGTGTGCTTTTAACATGTAACCGATATGATATCACAGCTAGAGAGTGTGATGTGATGTTATTAGTAACGAACCAGCTTTCTCATATCTCAAACGTAGAAGGTGTTCATGCTACTTTTAATCTACTTGGAGGAACGGCCTGGACGGTGTACCACTGCACTATCTAACCCTCAACTGAGCTGTGGTGTCTAACCACCTGTCGAGACCACTGGTCTGTTCCATGGCACGAATTAGAGGAGGAGCGAGGGGAAGGCTAGAAAAGCTGATATACACTCCTATTAACATAAAATTCTGCCGCACCTAGCTGGCAGACCACTTTGAATACCTAGGAAAGATAGCTATGTCTCCAGATTTAGTTCAATGTCAATATTAGGAGCCTTGCATCTAATGGCTTTTCTGATTCTCGGCAACCGTATACCCGCAAATGGCCATCATCTGGACGGCTGGGGAGAGGAGTTGACTAAAGCATAAAGACACTTCTAAGCGCACCATCGAATGAGGACTTGTGGGTCATGGTGTATAGAATGCTTGAGGTTAGATTCACCACTGAAGGTGTTGTCATCCTTTGCTTATAGGCAAGAACCCACGTGTGCTATGTGTATTATGTTTGAGAAAAAATTGTTGCAGTAATGATGTAGAAAGAGGTCGCCCCGCTTCACTAAACTTTTTTCACGTAGCCTTAAGACATAGGATATCTAGATTTGTTATCTAGAATGGCCAAAAACGCTAATCAAGGTGCTACAAATTTGTACAATTTTTTACAAGACCTCCAACATCGTCTACTAGCATTAGTCATAATGATACCCTATAAGGATCTATTCGTACATCGCATCTATTCTCCCTTAAGCTTATCTTGAGTTACCTGAAAGGCAGTTTCCAATAATTCCTTTTCTTCTTTCGTATGGTTTCCTTTTATACCTGTGGCCACACTAGCGCTTGGGTTACGGCCTGCGTACATAACGTGCTTGTGATCATGGTTTACTGTTTGGTTTAACAGTGTTTCAATTCGGGGTTGTGTGAAGCTCCATGCACCGCCATTTAATGGCTCCTCTTGACACCAAACTATAGTCTTAGCATTTGGATAGCCGTCAAGATTCTCCTTTAATTGTTGCCATGGGAATGGATTCAACTGTTCAATACGTGTGATGGCAGTATTTTTGATGTTGTTATCTGCACGAAACTTGTGGAGCGCAGCATAAACTTGCCCAGTACAAAGAATAATGCGGTCAATTTTAGCATGATCATCTATTGATTTGCCATGTTCTGGATCTGGAATGATCCATTTGAATTGAGAGTTACCAGTAAATTCTTCAATGGGTGATCGGACTAAGGGATGTCGCAGAAGAGATTTGGAAAAGAAGATTATAAGAGCTGTGATCGGTTAGCAGAGAGCTAGTAAGTTTATGATATATCTTACGTTTTCTGAATTGTCTATTCATTTGTCTCCTGAGAATATGGAACAAGTTTGAGGGTGTGGTCATATATGCGATTTGCATGTTACAATCTTGATGCTGTCGCTCTATTTTTTTCGGCGACGGAAAGATACGTGGGTCTTCATTACAAAGTTGGAGGTATCTTTCCATGCGGCCTGAAGAATGCTCAGGCCCTTGTCCATCATATCCGTGAGGAAGGGAGATAACTAGACCTGATCTCTGCATCCACTTCACTTCTCCAGAGGCGATAAACTGGTCAAAAATACATTGAGCATTGTTAGCGAAATCACCAAACTGGGCCTCCCACATTACAAGCGCATTAGGTGACGAGAGCGAGTAGCCATATTCGAAGCCAAGAGCACCAAATTCGCTTAGAGAGGAGTTGGAGATGACAAATTTCCCTTGATCCTTACTAATGTGTTGTAGAGGTGTGTATGTTTTCTCGTCTTCTTGGTCATGAAAAACTGCATGTCTTTGAGAGAAGGTGCCTCGCTCCACGTCTTGACCTGAAACCCGGACGTGATGTCCTTCAGTCACTAATGATCCAAAAGCGAGAGCTTCGGCTGTTGACCAATCAATATTGGTGCCTTCAGTTACGGTCTTAATTCTATTTACAAGAGTTCGTTTTAGATTTCGGTGCACATTGAAGTTTTCTGGGTATGAACCAATCGTTTCAGCTATATGTTTTAAGGTATGATGTGGAACCCCGGTAGGATTATGGGGAAGTACCTCCGTAGCAAGTTCCTTCGGCGACTTAAAGCCGTTCCATGCAGACGTGGTCCATTCTTTTGAAGTAGGCGAGTAATCTTTACTTTTTGCAAAGCTTTCCTCCAGCGTAAGCCAGACCCATTTTTGATGCTCCTCGATGTCAGCTTTAGTAAAGCTTTCATCTTTCAAAAGTTGATTAATATATATTTCAATCTGAGATTTGTGAGATTGAATTCGCTTGTACATAAGGGGTTGAGTGAAAGAAGGCTGATCGGTCTCGTTGTGTCCATGTTTCCGGTAACAGACAAGATCAATTACAACATCTTTGCGGAATTTGGCGCGCCAGTCAGCAGCCAGCTGGCAGACAAAATTGACAGCTTCTACATCATCAGCGTTTACATGAAAGATAGGTGCGTCAATTGATTTCGCAATGTCTGTGCAGTAAGCAGTAGATCGTGCAAACCTTGGGTCAGTTGTAAAACCTATCTGATTGTTAACTACCAGATGAATTGTGCCGCCAGTTGAGTATGCTGGAAGTGAGTGAAATCCTAGACACTCGTATACGACACCTTGTGCGGCGAATGCTGCGTCACCGTGAAGAAGAACGCCCATAGCAGTGTTGTGGGTTAACTCATCATTGTTATAGTGCTGAATTGCTCTAGTCTTTCCGAGAACTACAGGGTCCTCAGCTTCTAAATGGGAGGGGTTGGCCACAAGTGAAAGTTGAACGCGTTTTCCAGAGGGAGTAGGTCTTTCGAAGTTCATTCCCAGATGGTACTTAACATCACCAGAGCCCTCATCACCAGCAGTGGCAGTCCCACCAAACTCACTAAAAATGGACTCGTTTGGTTTCCGGACAACATTACTGAGGACATTCAGTCGCCCACGGTGGGACATACCAATAACGATGTCCTTTACACCAAAATCCACACTACGGTCAATCAAGGCTTTCATCCCAGGAACAAGGGTCTCACATCCTTCTAGACCAAAACGTTTATCATTGGGGTATTTTGTTGCCAAAAAACTCTCAAAGCTTGAGCTCCAGATTAGTCGATCCAATATGCGACGTTTCTCGTCGATTGAATATTTGAACGGCTGCTCTACTTCGACACGCTCTCGTAGCCAGTCACATTGTTCGCGATCTGGGATGTGAATATACTCAATTCCATATGAGCCACAATAGATGCGTTCACATGCCTCAATGATCTTTCTCAGACTCATTTTCTCTCGTCCTTCCTTCTTAAAGCGGGGTAGTATACCGGGGCCAAGGTTATATTCGGTATCAAGGTCTTTTTCCGTAAAATTATAGCGTTCGAGTCGAAGCTCTTTGGGGTTACTGTAGCCAAATTCTCCAGCTTCCCGCCTGATTCCAAGTGGATCAATTTTGGCTTTATGATGACCGCGTGCTTGATAGGCACGTACTAGAAGTTGGACTTTGAGGTGATTGGTAACGTCCGAATCATGACCTATGCCTACGCCTGTTCCGGGCAAGAAGCTTGGGACACCTCCTGTTGGTGTAGGAACTATAGTTGGGGGAGGTGTAAAAGCTTGTGATATTGGCATACTCCCTGACTCAATGTTTTTGAAGTATATTTGCCAAGAGATATGTACACTCTTAGGATCATTTTTCCAAGCCAGATACATTTCATCAATGTACGATGCTGCGCTTCCAGAGAGAAAATTGTCGCTCGATTCTATAGTTGATGCAGGTGATGTCATATGACGTTTCTGAAAAATCCCGAGCGGAGGACATCTTTTGACTGTTAATGCGGCAGTAGAGGGTTTCTGCAGTTTAACAAGGGTATGGTATGATGTTGCTTGCAAGAATTTCGTGCAGTCAGCTTTTTTCAGCCGACTGCTCGATTGCCGTAATGAATGTCGAAGCATTGGTATTTTCAGTTAAGTGATAATGGAATGATGAGAATTATATGATGTGTCTTGTCCTAATGGGCGGCGGGAAGGCTAGGTTTATGCTCACTCACATGTCCGCGCAGGACAGATCGACTGAGCTCGATCATTGGTAATCATCCAGGCACTCTCGGTAGATTCTAAAATTAAGCTAGGCGAAATGCCAGGATTAGAAAGGCCCCTATGTATATCCTTCACAACATTTGAATCTTCAAATCTACATTTAGAGACTTACACAAGTAATATAAGGTTTTGAACGTTCATAAATTTATAAAAATTTACATGTTTACGATAAATAACTGTATGTTAAGCTGCAATGCCATCGATTGTCCAGGGATCTGCTGCCTACAAGAAGAAAGATGGTACATTGAATATAACGGAAGATCAAAAATCTATTGTATGGAAACCCCTTGGTGCCCAAAGCAACGAAAAGATGTTAGTAATTGCTGTCACTGATATCACAAGTAAGCACAATCAGAGAAACAACCATGCGTATCATACATTAAATTTCCACAGATCTTCAACAGACGCCGGAATCCGCAGCAAAGGCAATGTTACGCATAATAGAAAAATCACCTTCTTCATCTGAGTCAATCACTCATCAATTTCATTTCAATTCGCCGACAAACCCTCGGGTTGAAGCTAACTCTATCAAAGATGTTCTTACTGTTTTAATCAGTGCCATAAAAGCTAAAGAAGCTAATATTTTAAAGCCCAGCACATCAGACACTTCATCACTGGGCGTTGTATCTTCGAGCATTACGGGATTCAAGACGCCAACTGCTGTGATGTTTGATGATGCTCACCTGAAAGCTAATATAGAATTACAGCAGTCTGTTATGAAGATTGATCCATCTCTACATCGTACTTATATGGAATCAAGGAGCAACAAACCTGATTCAATATCAGATTCTCAATTTAATTCTCAATTTTGGTCGACGCGAACACATTTGCTTCGAGCTCATGCAATTGAGTTACGTCAAAAAAGAGGCGCATATAACGTTTTATCTGCGGTAAAGCCACGACAGGTCGACGGAGAGCTTAAAATGAATATCAGCTCGGAACAAGTTCAGCTTATTTTCAGCCAGCACCCACTCGTCAAACATGTGTATGATGAAAATGTTCCCAAGCTAAACGAAATGGAGTTCTGGTCACGATTTTTCTTAAGTAGGCTTTTCAAGAAGTTAAAAGGCGAGAGAATACTGGAAGGTGACGTCAAAGACCCTGTTTTTGACAGATATATGGACGCAAACAATGACAGTCAAATAAGCGTTAAGAAATTCTCCGATAATGTACCTCATATAATAGATTTAGCTGGAAATGAAGAGAATCAGGGTGGAAGCAAGGGCGGAAACAGGAAAGATTTTACAATGCGTCCTGCTTCAGCAGCTAAGGTACCTATAATACGAACCCTCAATAGCCTGAGTGAGAAAATAATGGCTCATGTCGCGCCATCAGACATAGATCCATCAGCCCCTATTGGTATGGATGAAGAGACGTTCAGTCTTCTAGCGCTTCGAGACTTGCAAGGAAATGAAACGGAAAACAAAATTGTGCTCAATATAAAAGAACAAAGTAGATTCTTTTCCGACGGGAAGGGCTCGTTATCATCAGAAGCTGAGGCTTACGCACAGCAGATTCCCTCTGAGATATTAGCAGGCCTACTCACGGATGTAAATTCGGCTGTCATGAACAGTGAGGCTGGGTGCTTAGACTTAAGTTTAGCGATAGGTGTAAGAGAAGACAGTGATACCGAGGATGAGAGTGAAGTGCAAAATCATGTTGGCAGTAGATTAAGCCTCTTAGATGCTCAAAACCAAGTACTAGAAGCCATCAAGACCCGACGCCACGAAACTGACGGCTCAGGAGCTCAACCTTCGTCGCTGGGCCTATCGCAGCAAATTCTTGACAGGCTTATTTTGACCCATGCAACTACTATAGAATTCGTTCACCATTTCTGGTCTCTTTTCCTTTCTGGGGACTCAGAGCGTGCTGGTGAGCTAGCGAAGCTGGTTGAGACACTCGAAAAAGCTGTAGACAGAATCGACGCAGTGGCTAATGATGCAGAACTGGAAAGGCATGAAATTATAGCTAAACAAAAGAATCATATAAAAGAAGTGTACAAAGCTAGCGGAAGAAAAATCCAATGGAGTGCCACTTCCGTACTTGGTGGTTCAAGCGTTGTAAAAGCTGTTGTAGAGCCCACAATAAAAGCAATTCAGAAGGCGGTGAGAGAATATAAAAAAGCTCTCGAAACCGAAATGACCGAAGCGCTATCGAAACCAAGCTAAATTTACTTTATGAAAAACAGCGGAAGGTGCAAACCTGAGTTTTTAACGGGAAGCCAGGACGTGAATGCTTAGAATCAAGACCAAGGCGTGTACACTCAAAATATTAAGGTTCAGCAGCAATTATCAACTGCAGATTAATCATTCTATACAATTAGATACAACCTAAACTCTGCCATGCATTTTGAAAATGACAGCCAGTAGAGATAAAATTCACAAAGCAGAACGGCAATCGCCTCTCAGAGAATTATCACAGCCTAAAAATTCAACAACTGAAACCTTGAACATAATTCAATCTGCAGATTCTTTCACACATAGCAATAATTCCTCTGAAGATTATTCCAATCCAAGTGCTTCTTTATATGAAGCCGTGTATCTTTCAGCAACTAGCTGTGACAAAAATAATCACAAAATCGAAGTTGTCAGTATACCCCCTCGGAAGCGTTCGCCGGCGAAAAAAAATGGAGCAAACAACGAAAACGACGAGAATGCCGCTATAGACTCTCACAGTTACCCTCAGGATACGCAATTTCTCTATGGGTTTGGGACACAGTTAGACACTATCAAGGAGCAAAAAAGCGAGACTACAATGGACAGCTCTACTCAATCCAGATCTGAAGGAAATAGAAAGTTTATCTCATCGCGTAAATATCAAGATAGGTCGACTCTATCCAACAGCCTCTATCGAAGAATGTCCTGCAGCTCAGATAGGTTGTGCAACAAAAATTCTCTCACTGAAACATGCACGACGCATGGGCACGAATACCCAAAGTTGGCAACTGCCAGTGGGTTTCGAGCACAGCCTAGAACTCATCAAAAAACCTTTTATGAAAATCCAAGCACGATTCATAATCTAAATAACCTGAAAAAACTATGCGATCTACGTATTGATGACGGAGAGCCAGGAAAGCCAAGTCTCGACAGCTTTACTGACCTATCTGCCCCTGAATTCGCCAATATTCCGTCTTTGATGCCTCTTTACTCTAGTTTACAGGGCCAGTCCACACCCTCAACTGCTAAAAGTCCAAACTTCATCAAGCTTGAGCCGCTCAAAAGGCCGCTTATTCCGCCATCTCATCATATATATTACAAAGCTTTAGCTCCGAAGATGAAATCAAATATACGAGCCCAAGATTGCGAGATAAGGTTAACACCTTCTAATAGCTTGATGCCAAAAAATGCTACGAAAAATCAAATGAGGATCAAAATGAGTCGATATAGCTTTTGTAACTCTAGTATTGTCATCGGCTCAGATAATGCACTCCATTGTAACGAGATTCAACCGATTCATAATAGTTCTACGAATTCTATATCTCCAACAGAGAGTAATTATCCTAAGACAGCGTTGCGAAGAGTGCCACGAGGCATAAGCGTTAATAACGATACTCAGTCCCCAAATTTAAGGAGAGGCCTAACAACTTTCCAGAAGACTAAGCTTAATAGGGTCTTAACACATATCCGCTGTCACCGTCACAAATTCAAAAATAAGGCCATCAAATATTCGTCAATGTCAGTTTTACTGCCTGCTCCATCACCAGTAAACTTCAGATTAGATCCCATTGACCCTCTTGTAGCTCAAGCTCGTTCCTCATCGAATTCACCACTGGTAAGTAGTGCGATGCCACTTGATTTTTATGATGAAGGTTCAGACTGCGCCGTTGAGAAGGTAAAATTAAAACAATCTAGCTGGAAGCAAAAAATTGGAAAATCAATTTGCAGAATAGACCATATATGGATGCAGGCAACCGGCTGTTTATGCTTTTCTTGCTCTAATTTAGGCTCAAAAAATATTTAAGCAGGTCAAATTATGTCACTAAAGCCAATTAACTGTACACGGACTAGACAAGAGGTTTCCTGAGAATGTTAGCTGCTGTCAATCGTAGGACTTCAACCTTTGCATCGCATTGATGGGTGCTGATAAATATGATACATAATTGTATGAAGCTTTTCATATTTTTGATTATGACCTCTATGGACGGAAAGATATGTACATAGCTTTTACAAGACTATTCATACAAAGCAACTTGGTTGTCTACGTGAAGAAATTAAAGCCTTGGCACCTAAGTTGTTCCGGCTTCAATTAAGCATTCTCATTTTGATGTAGAAGGCATTGTGAAATCTATTCTTCGGCAATATTTGAACATATTCGTTAATGATTAAATATGCTGAGAGTTTGAAATTAACCATACTATGGTACTTTAATAGACTCAATCATGACTGTAATGTTAAAATAGGCTAATATAGTCTGCTGCTTTACACTATATGGTTTTACCATCCCATTTGTAGCCAACTCAAACCCCTCCCCATTCCCTTATCTGCAGGATTTTCAATCATAAGCTGACCCAGTTAGAGCACTCATTTGTTTGGGTTCATTGTAATACTCTAGGCTATGACTCATTGTTTAATTTAACAAAATATGTACATTCAGTTTGTATGTTTATCATCACAGACACGGGAAAAATGGGGGACTATTCTCAACACCGGTCAGCGGTGTGCCCTACGAACCTCCAGCTCTCACTGTAGAGTCTGCAGAGCCGAGATTGAGTAACAAAGTCCTCACTTCGATGAGGATTCCCAATCGCTTTCGCGGTCTATATCGTCTTCGTCCCTAAGCACATCCCCCATCACCATTATCATGAAACTAACCACGATCAGACCAGATGGTGGGGTCGAAGTCCTACTCATCACCAACCCTTGATCAAGGAGGAAAATCCATCCTGTGAGTTTCCGGAGCAGACCCAGCACCCGATACGGAGATGGTGGATTAGATCAAGTCGGCCTCGACTGTTACAGAGAAAGGAGATATAGATGAATATGCGCACCTCGTGTGGTCCCGGTGTCTAGGCCTCGCCTGGCTAGGTCTGCAGGGTTTTGAGACTTTTTCCCGCGCATGCAGTTTCCATTGCTACCATTTTTATTTTTTTTGGGTAGAAGGTTCCGTGTAAAAGGTGGTCGGATTCCATACGTTAATATTGAGCTGAATGGCTATTCATCAAGGGCAATATATCAATGATTTTTCAAGAAATATGAGAGGCAAGGAGCACTGTATAATGTGTGGCCTAGGTCAGAGAGGAGCCCAATGTGCTAGATATTCTATGGCTCAAGTAGTATAATAAACACAAACACAAACATACATACTCAATTCTTTGAAATTCAAAAATTCCCTTTTTCCCCCTTTACTCTCCTCTTGTGCTCGTCGCATTCTCTCAATAAATTGTAATCAAGTCGCTGGCATTTTAATTATGCTACCTGTTCGAAAAAAGCTCCCTAACGCAATATTGGACAACTCGAGAGTCCGCCTGAGGACTCCCGCAAAACCTTTCAAGCATGTATGCGAGTGAGACCATCGTCGAAGGGAAGTCTCCAAACCTTCTCGACAAAGAGATTACTAATTCTGAGCCCGTCAGATCAGTAAAAAATGGTCCCGAGATCAACAATCCCATCGAGCTTGCCCCAGTGGCAAGGAGCTCCAGGAAAGGAAAGGAATTCGTCCGAGAGAAGACGACTGAATACGCAGAGACGTCTGGGAGAGAGTTTGCTGTACCAGTTTCCAAGGACACAGATTCGACATCAGCACCGGAATTTCCTCCGGAGCTGCAATCAATGATGGAGGCCAGAAAGCGTCGCACGACGCAAATCAAGGCCCGTCTAGCTATCTGTTCCACTGCAATAAGCAGTATCGAAGCAGCACTTTCGCCCCTATCGATTGGTGAAGAAAAAGAGTTTGTAGACGGCATCAAAGTCTATCTTCGAGCAGCCATCGGCAGGTTCGTCAAATCAGGTCTAGGAAGCACTCCTCTCTACTCTGCCTTCAGTGATCCTTTTTCTTTCAATAAATTGTCACTTGGAAGATGTGATAGGAAAAGGAACGGGCGAGAAGGGCGGGATCCTGACCTAATTGAAATCTCTTCTAAATTTGATTTTTGATTTTGATTTTAGTCTTGCTGTTGACACCATCATTTATGTGGAAGCTCATGCGGTTGGAATGAGTTTGGACTGTACACAGTGATCCTTACCGGCTCCACTGGTTCTGTACCAATAGTATGATGTAGTGCTTTTAACTTTAGCTAAGGACTTTAAAAATATAACGACAACACAAAGGAAAAATCATGTAGAGACATGATTAACTCACTGGCTATTATTCATTACTTTATTGCTCTTTCTCAATCTATGACTATTTTCAGGCGCAAACTTATGGTGGAAGAGAGTACAGTACGCAGGGTACCAAGGAAGAGAGGTTTCAGTGTTCCTATCCAGCTAGTTGGATCATCAGCTTATGGATGATCCTGATAGTCCAAGTTGCTTTGATTGGTATGGGTTAACAATATGTTTGAGCACAGATAGGATTAGATGTTGACATTTCATGGATAAACTTTCATGGATCATTGTGGCAAAGCGTAAGATGATACTTCATGCAGAGTTCTAGGCTAAAACACAACGAGTTGTGTAACGAACTTCTAAACCGAGGAGGGAGGATTCGAAACATTAGACTAGTTTTACAAAGTGCTGTGTAGTAGATTGTTCGGGATTGAGATAGTGTGCTATTTGGTTATCTGGTTATTTTATGTATATAAAAACTCGGCGTGGAAAAGTATTCTTCTTCACGCAACGTCTTCTGATTACACTTATACCTTATACTCATAAATACATCTCTTCTTTAGGAAGACCGCTGTCCTTTGCACATCGTAACTCACGTTTTCACCATATTTCATCACCACAGAATTATTCATTCTTCCAAAGACCCCACAACTCGTACCCTACAGAACATTGATAACACAACTCCCTGAGATAAACGTAGTAGAAGCTAGGATGGTGTCTGATGGGGAGTTCCATGCCAAAACACAACGCGGTGTTAGATTGAGTTCCTAAACAATTAGGACGTACTCAGGAACATAGGGTTGTTTCATAGGAATTACGTAGTATCACTGTTCGAGACAGTGCTTAGGGCTTTCCTATTATCTGATGTACATATATACCCAGCTGTGACAGCTAGTAAGCCAATAGGATCCATGTAGCCTGTGCTATTCAGCACAGACATATCCTTAGTGTCAGCGCTAAGTTACACTTGTATTGAAAGTCTGGAACTGCCCATGTTTGAGACGTTAGAAACTAACTTGCACCTGAATAATGGGAGCACAACTGGAGGACAGCTACTAGTGTTTGGAATATTGGAATCATGTATATAAAGGGCATTAGATATAGCATTACATTTGTTCTTCAGTTAATAAATAAACTTACCTTTCGACATACAAACGCCCAAGCTTTATATATTGGAACTGTTACACCAGCATGAAGAAGTATTCTTCTTCACGGAACGTCTTCTGTTTATACTCATACCTATTGTTCACCTACTTATCTCTTCTCTAAGGAAAACCGCCGTTATTGTACCATCCCCACCCATTACTTACTTTACCTTTACCTCCTCCGTGAACCCTATACCTCATGCTGATTTATACCTCCTACTCCTAGGAATCACTACTATCCTCCACATCTATAACGTACTTGTACCCAACTCGTACCCTACGGAATACCGATAATACAGTGCCTTGAGATGACATGATCTTATTTGTGTTAATATTTCTCTCTTGAGGCCCAGATGGTGCAGTGGTACACCATTCGGGCCGTTCTCCCAAGTAGATTATGGGCAGCTTGAGTTCTTATCCAATTTTGGAGATGGAAGATAAGATAAAAATTCTTATTATAGTTCCTTCTGAGTCTGAGACTACGAAGGACTTCTAGAATCTACCAACTAAATTCTGGCTAAAATTTTAATGTTAAAATGAGGTTATTTAATATTTTCAAATTGATGTTGAGGGTCATGCCCTTATTTCTGCCCCTGCAGCTATGGAGAGGAAAAAACTGTCAGGGCTCTCTTGGGACTTGGTTACTTAACTTGGAAATGGTTGGTGGAAAATCTTGGATACTTGATAATAAAGACAATATATTAACAGAAGACTAGGTTCTTGATTCTTGGGTATCTAGGTAATAGTACAAGACTGAAAGCTGGAGAGCTTTCGACATGAAGATACCTCAGCTACTTATACTTCGACACTATCTACTACAGACTACAGTAATCTAGTTCCAGCCCAATTCCTGTCGAACTCCTGAGAGTGACCTAGAATCTGATCGAAGCCCAGTGAACTGGTAAGAGTACAAAATACTATCCGGAAACATCTAGAAACTAATTGCTAGAATAGCTTAGAATGCCATCGAAGTAACTCAACACCATGAATCATCTCCACATCAGTCAGTCCGTGACAAAAACTGGTTCGAATCCAGAAAATCCCACACACAGCTCTCTCTTGCGGTGATATTGAGTGTATGGGATGATTACAGCGCAATTGGATAACCATGAGCTTCTCACGCTTTTCCCATTTTGTGTATGCACGTACGAGGGCTATATACTGTAAAGGTTAATCTCGAGTGGTATCTGCAAATGAAATCTGAGCGAGTGTTCTAAACGTCAATTTGAGTCATCCTATTTAAAGTACATATCCTCTGATATAACCTGCATGGGCCTCAAGGCGCCAAATCAGGGCAATTGAATAATTTATTTAATTATCTCTTGATATCAACCAGTAAAAACATACTGAAAATAGTAACTTATATTAATACTCAGGATTGCGATGGATAGCAGAGATTGATGGTGTTTATGGCAGTGCGGTGTTTTCTAATTGTTGATGTGACGGCTTGTAAGCCGGTAATTGCCTGTAGCCTGCGCTGTCTAACACAGGCTTAGCATGAAACTAGGCAGGGACTATTCTTGGAAGCAGGGTCTTACAACTTGGCAAACACCTCCAAGAATAGGGCACGACAAAGGGATACGAGAAGGGATACGAGAAGAGATACAGATATACGGATAGAAAACTGTGTCATTGGCCGGGATAATAATCATATATAAAGTAACTGTTATTATCCTCTTCAATCTGTAGTTCACCATAGATTGAAAATAGAATACCTCTGACCATAAGGTTGCCTCAGTGCCTATGCTCAGACTGTGACAGTCGACAGGGATAGGACACAAGTAAATTTATATATCGCGCGCTTGGCTCCTCTTCAATATGATGCTACTTCTAACTACATTCACAATAATTGAAATAGTTCCGGATATTGGAAGAGTTAAATACTAGCCTTGAGGTTGATTTAGAGATATGATGAATCTGTTTAATGTACAAAGAAGTTTACTGATATTTAATGGATAGTTAATTGTAAAGAAATTGCTATATTTCTATCTGTGTAGCGAGAAGTCCCTCTATATACATGAAAGCGGGGTTTTCCGCACACTAGTGTAAATTCCAACATACTTCCTTATCTAACCTAAATGGGAAAGTTGTTGGAGATCCTGAAGCTAATGTATGCTGTAAGGCATCTATTGGCTAATTACTATTCATGCCAGTGAGTGATGATATAGGTTAATCATATCTCATGGCGTAAGTGCATATTATTCTAATATGAACTATTTGTCTACTGCAGTCATGTTGCTGCCTTAATTACAACAACAATGCCCATACCTACTGTAGGCTAATCACCCCTTTCTACATTGGTCTTATCTTCTAACTAATGCCTTTTTGTCCCATTTATCATGAATGACAGGTCATAATATTCTTTGTCCTGCTGGCCACCATCAAGCTCAGAGTTAAGGACAGATTAAATCTTTAACAATTTGGAATGGTTTAGGGGAATAGTGTTGTGCTCAGCTAAGGTAGCCCCGGCAGGCAGCACATGGATGGTGAGTTGTTATGATTGGTATATGATTTGGGAACTGTCACAGACCGGGTTTCCCACGAGGAAAACGGCCTGCTTGTTACTACCATTGTGCCCTAGGATGATACTGAGATGCTACGTTAATCTGGTCAACCAAGTCAGGAGCTTCCCTAGTAACATAGTCAATGCGTTACGATGGTTACAATGTTGTGATAACAACAGTCACTAATCAACATAGTAATCAGTTGCTATGTTATTGCCGTAGACTATCATACCCCTGATTGTAGTAGCCGGTCTTGAGTACTTAAGGAATGTCTAGGACTGGATTTGTTCTGTAGCTTTTTGTCTTGTAATTATTCTAGACTTTAGATTGATCCGATTATAAGCTTTACCTTATACCCCGACTCCGTCCCGTTCCGCCTCCGTCTTGTCTCGCCTTCGTCCTGTTCCGCCTCCGTCTTGTCTCGCCTTCGTCCTGTTCCGATCACATCCTGTTCCGATCACATCCTGTTCCGATCACATCCTGTTCCGATTACATCCTGTCCCAAGTATATCTGTTCCGACTCCGACCCGTTCCGACCCGTGTCCTCTGATCTAGCAAACAACCCTGACAGGAACGTACACATGCGCTGGAACAGCTAAGATAGTTTGTGGAGAGATATCTTCATTTGTATGTATAAGTGAAGTTCTATGATAATTGTTATGTTACAGTTGGGGGAAGCTCGTGTCAAGGGTATGAGTGATGTTCGCATTCAGAGGGGTCAAGGGTTTGGCAATTCAAGGGGTTGACAGTTCAAGAGTTTGGCATAAGATAAAATTCAATAATTTCTAAAGATTTCCTAAGAATACAAGACCATAATCTGCCAAACCATAGTTATCCCAATTACCAACTATATATTCCTCTCTATTGTTCTCAAACTTTCCAGTATACTCTGATACAGAACAGAAAAGTTTAAACAAGTACAGAACAGAACAGAACAGATTAGAATGGAATAGAGTAAGATAGGTTAGTGTCAGAGCAGCATGTAGACAGCAGAGCAGAGACAAGGATCAAGATGGTAATGCCAGGCAAGAGGTTACCATCCTACATTGTGCATGATATAGGGGCATAACCACTCGACCAAAAGGCCAGACCAGAATCATAGAACACTAGATTCTGGTTATCTCCACATATATAGATTATACAGAAGGCAATCCTGATAGCAAGAGAACAGAATAGATTAGGATAGAATATAGTAGAATGGCTCACATATCTTTGTACATAATTTGATTGACTTTCTAAATATTGATCGTCAATTCTGTTTATTGGTCTGTAATGACAGACTTTCATGGATCGTTGTGGCATAGCGTAATATGAAACGTCATGTGGACGGCTAGGCTAAAACACAAACATTAGTTCAATGTACGTTTAAAACTAGCAAGGAAGACTGATAAGAGTAGGCTAGTCTCATTAGGTGATGTGTAGCAGATTGTTTGGCATAGAGGCGGTGTGGTACATGCTATTTGGTAATTTTATGTATATAAATACTCGGTGTGAAGAAGCATTATTCTTCACGCAACGTCTTCTTCAATTACCTTAACAATACATTTGTTTACCCATCTCTTCTTCGGGAAGACCATTTATCTCTTTCCAGCTCTTCATCAGCAAGACCCACGTGTAGCCTCTATCGCTACTATCTACCAATTCGTCTCTTCCTAGAGAAGACCAGTCATCCCTTCGACCCACTCATCACCTTCATCTACCACCTAGATCTCCGTTAGACCACATACGCACCCTGTGGAACACTGTCCTAACCTCGCCCTTGAGACAGACACGGAAATAATTCATAAGATTGCTTAATGAGAGGCTAGGATTGATTCCGATATTATTTGATAGAAGACTTGTCCCAAATATCAGAGGGCTACAGCGTCTTTATCTATCTACAGGTAAAATCCCCCGTATCCCATCCATACTAGCCATACAGGACCTAGCATATTAAACTTGATACGTATCATCATTTTGGGGTTGAGGTTTACCGTGTATTTGCTACTTGAGTCGCGTGCCTGATGTCACGGGACTAAGTCCTAGGAATGGCTTAGCGAACTTAGGACTTAGAGACTTCCATGTACATCGTTAGATTTACTCTCCTTATCGCACAACACAGTTATCTATCCCGACCCATCCAGATCCAGATATTCCATTCATATATTCCGTGACATTTTGTGCGATCTCTAACACACGTGCCTTACCGCGCCCTGCTTCCCTGATCCAGTAACCTGTAACCAGAAAACAATTGTATCCTTTCAGAAGGTTCTTCTCGAACGCAAAAAGGCACCCCCAGATTCTTAAAATCAATTTATCCAGCTTTTATAAAAATGGCCAGCAACCAGGACGTGTCCATTATGAATCAACTTTTAGATTCCTTCCGTGGAAGTTGGCCAAATCTTGCCAGCGCTATTGGAGACTACACATTCCCACCAGACTCAAATCCGACTCCTCTCTTGACAACAATAGCCTCAACTTCCGATTCACCTGAAAAAATAATGTTTTGTAGTTTGTTAAAATGTTTTGATCTTAAGTTTGGCATACTTAACAGGCAGATCTCCCACCAGTCAGCAGCAATATCTGAATTTGAGTCCAATTTTAAAAGCATGAAAGGGCACATCAGTGAGCTTGACGAAAGACTTACTCTCGCTCATCAGGATACTTTAAAGGCACGAGAAATAATAGAAACGAAAAACCAGCAAGTAGAAAGCCGTCTGAACAATATCAATACATTAAATATGAGAATAAGCAAATTGAATGCTCACATATCATCGGGGAATGATGAAATTTTTAAGTTACAAACCCAAATTCAAAACAATATTGCTAACTCCAACATTGTTTCTAACGAACAGGCTATCCGAACACCTCGCTGTACCACAACAGACCATGATAAGTTTACTGGTAATCATAACAACATGGAGAAAAGACAATTGGCATACGAGCGATGGAAGACACAAGTTCAACAGACTATAATTGTTGATAAACCCTGCTTCCCTGGAGAATTTGAGAAAATTTCATACATTACAGGGCAACTCACAGACAAGGCATGGGATTCCGTGCAAGATGGTGTTCAGATGATGAACAAGAACCCTCACCATCCTGCAAAATGGGCATGGGAGACATCTGAAGAATTGTGGTCAGTATTGGACGGGCGATACATGTTGCTAGATGTAACTCAGACAGCCAAAAATAAATTGGATACCTTATTTCAAGAAAAGCGCGCCTACGGAGACTTCAAAGTAGACTTTGATCATTTTGCAGAAAAGGCTAAATATGATGACAGGACAAAAGTCGATATGTTAAGGAAGCGGTTAAATATAAGGATAACCAATGTTATAGACAATCAAGTGAACCTGCCCGAGGATGACGACTTCAACGGTTGGAGTCAAATGATCAATAGGATTGCCCGAAACCTGGGACAGCACGAGCACATTGCAAGAATCCAACAAACGTCCAGCTATTCTCCACGCCAAGATATAAGACATAGTCAGGATGCGATTGATGCTGGTGATCCGATGGATCTCGGTCGTGTGAAGCTCACAGAATCTGACAGGAAACATAGAAAGGATAACCACTTGTGCTTAGCTTGTGGCCAGAAGGGCCATTTTGCGAAAGATCACCACAGAAAGATAGATCCGATCCCAATGCCAACACGTTCAATTAACCAGCCATCAGTCAGCGGGGGAAATGGTCGTTTACTATCTAGGGCATATGTCCCCCCGATATCCTCCCAGCAAAAATATCCTCCGCACCAGAACATGCAACCATGGCTAACACCTCATATGTATTATAATCAAGCGCAATACATACCACAGCATTATTCACAGGGCTTCCAGTCAGATTATCTACGTCCGACAGCCCCTGCACGACTTCGCACCTTGGACAATACTGGGAGCATCACAGATACCTACCCTGAAGACGAAGATTCCAAAGATGTCGTACGGGCTGTGGGTAATCAGTTAAAAGACAAACCCCTGCCTTAAGTCGTCGACAGGGGTCAAAGAGTTATGAGGATGAGAATGAATTTATAAGAAGTGTATTACTAGATAGCTCACCGCTAGAAATGTGTTCCACTAGTTCAAGTAATTCAATGCTTCTAAGTTCTCATCTTTCTAATCCACGCATTAATGATAGTGTGAAAATTTCCACAACAAGTCTGATTGACAGCGGTTGCACAGCTATTGCATTCGCTGATGAAGAGTCGATTGTAAAGCGGTTTGGAATTGAAACTAAACCACTTGTCACCCCTCGCTCCGTACGTCTAGCTGACGGTAGCTCACAAGCAGCCATCACGCATTATGTCGTCTTCCGTTTGCATCTCGGTCAACACTCGGAAAATTTAATCTTTTATATAACAAAACTCAGCAAGAGTAATCCAGTTATTCTAGGTATACCATGGTTAAAACTGCATAATCCAGTTTGTGATTGGAGGTCTATGACGCTCTCTTTCAGGTCTGAATATTGTAAACGTAACTGTATTCATGGAAGATATTGGGAGACAATGTGCTTACCTAGTAAAAGAGACTCCTTATCCTGTAATCCTCGTTGCAAAAATGAGCTGGCACCTTCATGCAGATCATACAATACCACAGTCGAGGATTGCGAAGATGAAGGAGAACATCTAATAAAAAAAATGAAAGAAAATAATTGTTCAAGTAGTCAAGATATTCCTGTAAAAGAAGAGATTCTCGTGGAGGAGACAACTCCAATTTGGGAAAGTCCAGAAGACAGTGATTCGCTAGATCTTATTCGCCGGAAAGTTGACTAGGCGGATGTGGAAAAATTCTTGGAAAATAAGCCTGATTTAACCATTGATATGATAAAACAAAAATTGCCAGATGAGTTAAATCATCATGCGGAGCACTTCTTACCGAAAAATGCCGGAATACTATCACCTCATTGTCAGTGGGACCATAAGATTGAAATAATGCCAGGCAAAGAGGTTCCGTCCTGTAGAAATAGACCTTTCTCTCCCTCGGAGTTGCAATGCATAAAAAAATGGATTGACGACATGCTTGATAAAGGATTTATAAGACAATCATCCTCTCCCGCTGCCGCTCCCTTACTACTAGTCCCGAAACAAAATGGAGGGGTGCGTATCTGCCAAGATTATAGAGGTCTTAATGAGGTTACAATAAAAAACCGCTATCCTCTACCCTTGATCAGAGAGACCCTGGATTCTATATCTGGTGCAAATTTTTATACAAAATTGGATGTCATATCTGCTTTCAATCGTATCAGGATTGCAGAGGGACACGAGTGGATGACAGCTTTTACCACACGGTTTGGATTATATGAAATGTTAGTAACACCATTCGGTTTATGCAATGCGCCAGCAACGTTCCAAAACTATATCAATCACACGTTACATGACGCATTGGATAAGTATTGTACAGCATATCTTGTTATGATTACGAGGTTATGAGTGACGTCGTGGAGTCTGGACCGTGATATTATATGGGACAGAATATATATTGAGACGTGTATATAATGTCTATATGGAATCTATGTGATGAAGGAGATGGTACACTACTGCTGTCTACAATTGCTGGTGAAGTACACATTATACCATGCATGTGCGCTTCGGCTAATCCTACGCTGTGCCCTACTTGTCCCACTTAACTCTGTTCACGTGACACCTCCTGGCTTATACACCCATTAATATTGTACATCACAACACTCCCCCTGTCGGTAACGACCAGTGTGACACGGGATCTTAGTGGATCTGTACTGGGGACTTGACTTTTGTTAAGCTATCGGCCAGTTGGTCTGCAGATTTGACATATGCTACGGAAATCTTTCCTGCCTGATATTGTTCTCGGCAATAACAATTCCTTAGAGCTATATGCTTAGAACGCTTATGGTTGTCGTGATTTTTGATCAGCGAGATAGCTGATTGGTTATCTACGTACAAAGCTGTACGTTCGGCTCCTTCAATCAGATTTGTAATCCTCAATTCTTCAAACAGCGACTTTACCCATTGGAGTTGACGACATGTCTCTGTGGCGGCAAGATACTCGGCCTCGGTGGTAGAGAGGACTACCTCTCGCTGCATGTGTGATTTCCAAGATATTGGTCCAGATACCAATCTAATCAGTGAGCCGGATGTTGATCTACTACTAGATGGATCAGCCGCAAAGTCCGCATCTGAGTAGGCTTCGAGGGTTGGCTTTCCACTTCCTTTGGTGAAAACTATGCCCTTGTCAGGCTTTTGTGCAATGTATCTGAGAATCCTGCGGGCTGCATGAAAATGTTCAAAAGAAGGGTTGACCAGAAACCTTGCAAGATGATTTACCGCAAATGCTATGTCAGGCCGCGTGTTGTTGGCCAGATATTGGAGACCTCCGACAATTGAGTTATACTCTGTTCTCAATTGTGCTGAGCTTTGTGTGTCATTCGGTTCCATGAGTCGTTCCATTGGTGACGTTGCCGGTTTACATTCTGCCAGTCCGTGTCTTTCAAGTAGATTGCGAGCGTATTGACCTTGAGAGAGCTCAAGCGTATTCTTTTCAACCTGTTTGATGTTTATCCCGAGGAATTTGCTTGTCTCAATAGACTTCAGCTTGTACTTCTTGTGCAAAGCCTGCATGATGCTATTTATCTTAGCGAGACTTGGTCCCATGATCTGGAAGTCATCGACATGTAGAAGTACAAATAGATCCCTTTGGTCATTTGCATAGAGACACACATCTGAGTGTGTTGGATGTAGGCCCAAAGTTGCCAAGGTGGATTTTACATCGTCATACCATAAGGCGGCTGCTTGCTTTAGCCCATACAGGCCTTTGCGGAGATGTAGGATGCATCCTTCTTTTTCAAATCCTTTAGGCATTTCCATGAACAGGTCTATGGTTAGATCAGGGTTGAGGAACGCTGTTGGTACATCTCCTTGGCGTCTATACCAGCCAAATTGATGAGCTAGTACAAGCATTATTCTTCCTGTCTCTGGTCTAGGGGTTGGTGCGAATGTCTCGTGGTAGTCAATACCAGGCCGCTGCGTGAAACCCTTTGCGGTACATCTCGCTTTCCATTTATCTAGGCTACCATCTGCTAGGAATTTCTTTTTGAAGACCCACTTGCATTTCAACGGTGTGCGGCCATCTGGTAATTTGCTTCGATGAATGATCTTAATGGCTCCAGTTTCTTTCAGAGAGCGAAATTCTTCTTCAGCTGCCTTCCTCCATTGACGAGCCTCAGAGCACTTCATGGCTTCCTCCCACGTTGTGGGATCTCTAACTGGACGGGCTGCCATTCCATGATGGAGCTTATAGTAGTCTACCTTTTTGACTAGCCTTCCACGTTTTGTGCGCACCAACTCGCCGTGATGTTTGACGCTTACTTCCTCGCTCCTTTCTGGTGAATGTAGTCGTTTCTGTCCAGCTATGGGAGCTGGATCCCAGCCAGTCATTATGAAGTCATATTTTTCTTCTGGAACCATTTCAAGAGTTGACTCCCCCTGAACTAATGCTTGATCACTTGGGCTTGCTTGGTTTAAATCTTGATGGTCTGGAATTTGATCAGATTCCCCTATATTTAACTCCCCCTGGTCCAACTCTGGGTTATTCAATTGGACTGGGCTTTTATTTCTGTTCGAAATTTGATCTGGAGGTTGAAATTCTGATCCAGACTGAGATTCTACATCATCATTGGGCAGTGACTTTGGGCTTGTATCTAAATGTGCCCATGTTTCTCTTGATATACATGGCACGTCTGGCGCTTGATTGCTTGTGGGGGTTTCTGGCTCAATTACTGTTTGATCCCCTTGCTTTGTTGACTGTGTATGGTCCTCTGGTCTTGCTGTGTGAACGTCTTGTGTTTGATACAGGGGCTGGTTCACACTGATGTTATTATCGCTCTGATCCTCATTAGGGTGATAGGGGTTTGTAAATATTGAGCGCTCGTTGCCCCAGTAGCTGCTGTTTTTCTGCTGATCTGCTGATGGCAGTCTTTCTCCAAATACTACATCTTCATTGAATGTCGCATGGGGTGTGACGCTTTCGACCCACTTCCACCCTTTAACAGGAGTTTGATGAGGATGAAATATAACATAGTTTTTGCTACTGTTTGGCTGGAAGCCCATAAACCACCCCTTTTCGGCCCTCGGCTCAAACTTACCAGGTTTTGGGCTAATCAACTTGTAGGCTCGACAGCCAAATCGAGGCAGATTAGTGAAGTTAATTTTCTCTGGATGGGGTTGCTCAAGCCCTTTTAAGAAATCGATTATTGGGACCATCTTTGTCCTCAAGCAATATAATCTATTGACCAGAAAGCATGCGTGTTGAATTGCCCACGGCCAGTAACATGGTGGCATATTGGCGTCTATCAGCAAAGATCTTGCAACCCTAAGTACTACTTTATTTGCAGCCTCGGACGCGCCATTCTGTTCAGGTGTGTCTGGGGCCGAGACATCAGTCCGTATACCATGTTCCTCACAATAATCTCTAGTTTTAAGAAACTCTGTTCCTCCATCTCTGAAGATTGTGCGAATCCTTTTTCCGTACTGATGGTGCATAAATTTCACCCACTGTACCAATAGTTGAGCTATCTGATCTTTTGTTTCAGTTGTTAGCACCCATCGCATGCGAGTTTTGGCATCTGTGAGGATCACGGCGTACTGTTTGCCTGTGGTTGATGAGGTTAATTTTCCAACTGTATCAACAAATACTTCATCAAGGGGTTTGTTCGGGGTTAACCTTGGCTCTCGCGAAATGAAGCGTTGGGCTTTGCTTAGATGACAGGTTTCACATGTCCCCAATTCGGAAGCATCAATTCCTTCCAGCCCTTTCGAGCACTCGGCTGTCCGCTTTAGGATTGTTTGTCCAGTATGTCCCAATCTTTCGTGCCATCGCTGTGTGACAGACGTTCTTGGTACTCTTGCAACACCTGGTGCTGCTATTGATACTTCGTTGTCATCATAAAGCGGACGAATGTAAGTTACATCATTCTTTTGATCGAGACGGGCTACAGCTCTATGGGGTTTTCCATTATGGTATTGTATAAGCAGTCCTTTAAACGGATCGGCGTATATATTACCAAATCTCTGCAATTTACCTGCTGAAACAATATTGGATGATGATGTGGGCGAGTAGAGACAATCGCGTAATCGCATCTTCAACTTTCCTATCTTGACATTTGCAGTTCCTTGACTTGTCAGCGACATTTCCCCGACTGCTTGATCAAATTTAAACGGGCTGGCACGTTTGCGCATTGTTTCAAAGATATTTGGGTCACGAAAGAAGTGGTGCGATGCACCAGTGTCATAGAGGTATGGGAATTGATTCTTGCTTCTTCCTGCAGCTGATAACATGGTACCATTGTTTAAACCGCTTTCGTCCTCGCTACTTTCCTCAAATTTAACCTCTGCTTTAGCGACATTTTTCAGTCTGCCTCTCCTATCCACGTTCTTCCCTCTGCCCTGTGGCCAGCCTCTCCCTCTTTCATCATTGCGAAGCTCTGGATGCTGTCTGAAACAGTCTCTGTTCTTATGCTTATGCCGACAGCGGAGGCACATTGCTTCTGGATCAACACTGTCGACAGGCTCTGATGCAGCTAGCATTCTCGGTTGATTCTGTGGTCTGTTTCCTCCAGCTGTGCGAATGGTCGACATCATTGTTTCAAGGGATGTTAGGCGATTATCGGGCCCGATAGCCTTTGTGTCCCGCCAGTTACTTAACCACTCGATGTCCTTTGTGCCAATGAGGAACATCCCAGCTGCGACCTCTTTTGGAATCTTATAATTGTTGATTTTGGGATCGGCTGGTGCTTGGCTATACTCCATCATTGCAGTCGACGAGTTGCATAGACTCTGGTACTGCGTTAAAAATCTGTTACAGTAGTCGTCTACTGTGCTGGCAAATCTGACACTCATGAAAGATTCCAATGCGGCAACGTAAGGCGCAACCGCCGTTGCTTCTCTTGACTGAGCGATATCCTTGTAGAGCTCCGAGGCTGTTAGGTGCTCGTGATTTTCGGGCCAGGTCTCTGCTGGAAGCCTTTCCATGATGATGTCCTTGGCCTCAAATTCGCCCATCTTCCATATCTGAACCTTTTCTCTGTACGTCTTCTCTTTTTCAGCGTACGAGCTTTCAGTGTCCATCTCCAGCCTTATCGGCCGTGCGGGCCTAGTAGCTGGAATTATATCTTCAAGGTCTTGGAACACATGTCCAATGACATTGCGCCTTGATAGTTTCGAGAGCAGGCTTGACTTCCATCTGCTAAACGAAACTCCTGACTCCAGGATCACTTTCTTGTTGCTGGTCGACATATTTTGGATATTGTCGGGATGATTAGAAGAGCCCGGGCTCATAACCTGTTATGATTACGAGGTTATGAGTGACGTCGTGGAGTCTGGACCGTGATATTATATGGGACAGAATATATATTGAGACGTGTATATAATGTCTATATGGAATCTATGTGATGAAGGAGATGGTACACTACTGCTGTCTACAATTGCTGGTGAAGTACACATTATACCATGCATGTGCGCTTCGGCTAATCCTACGCTGTGCCCTACTTGTCCCACTTAACTCTGTTCACGTGACACCTCCTGGCTTATACACCCATTAATATTGTACATCACAACATATCTAGATGACGTCCTGATCTACTCAAAGACCCGAGAGTAACACACAAAAAATGTAGATGAAGTAATAAGACGGTTGGGAAATGCAGGTCTACAGCTTGATATTGCAAAATCAGAATTCTATACAAAGAAGACAAAGTATCTGGGGCTGATTATTTCTACTGATGGGCTCAGCATGGATCCTGAAAAAGTAAAGTCAATTGAGAGTTGGAAGGAGCCATCTAACTTAAAGGAGTTACAGCAGTTTTTAGGGTTCTCAAATTATTATCGGCGTTTCATTAAAGGATATTCGGGGCTTATGCAGCCATTAACCCGCCTCTTACAGAAAGGGGTAAAATGGAATTGGTCAGATGATCAGGATGAGGCATTACGATATTTAAAGGATTCTTTCACGAAAGCACCAGTACTCAGGTATTTTGATTATCATAGACACACAGTGGTCGAGACTGATGCATCAAATTGGGCTTCGGGGGGTGCGCTGCTTCAGACAGGGGACGACAATATTCTTCATCCAGTCGCTTTCTTCTCTTCGAAATACAGCCCAGCTGAGTCAAATTATAATATTTATGATAAAGAGTTGCTAGCCATAGTAAAATCATTGGAAGAATGGCGACCAGAGCTTGCGGGGGTCCAGTCCACATTCGAAATTATTACAGACCACAAGAACTTGAAGACATTTTTGACAGCAAAACAACTTAACCAGCGTCAAGTAAGATGGTCTGAATTTCTATCTCAGTTTAATTTTGTGATATCCTATCGACCAGGATCTAAAGCACTAATCCCAGATACATTGAGTCGTTTGCCAAATTTGAAGCCGAAAGATGCTTCGGATGAACGTCTTCAGTAACGTTTCCGTGCAATGATACCAGAGGATAAAGTTCACCCGGATTTAAAACTAGATTGTTTAAATGATGAAAAATTTCCTGAATATAAACATTCCGAAATTCTTGCCCCGCTTTCTAATGAAGTTGCACTGATAGATCTCATATATCAGGCATATAAAGAAAACCCTACCGCTAGAGAAATGGTTGAGCATTTGAAGGACCAATCCAGGAGAAAATGGCCTAGAAATTTAAAAAAATTATTAATGAAAGATATGGCAGAGTTCAAAATTAATAACCGGTTGATTTATTTTAGGAATCGATTATTTGCGCCAGATTACAAAGAGCTACGTTTATTAATTGTCCATGGTACCCATTCTTCAGGACCCGCGGGTCACCCAGGACGAGTAAAAACGTTAGACTTATTACAAAGATCATACTGGTGGCCTAAAATGAGTAAGTTTGTGGCTAATTTTGTTAAAGGGTGTGAGCTATGCGTTAGAACAAAAACCCCAAGAACATCACCACCGGGCTTCCTGAAGCCCCTCAATATCCCAGTCCGCGCATGGGTCGATATCTCAATTGATCATGTGGTTGACCTACCCCCTTGTAAGCGTTCTGGAAAGGTATTTAATCATATCCTCGTGGTAGTGGATTGTCTGACGAAAATGCGCCACTTCATACCAACATCATCCCTAGATAGTGCAGAATTGGTAAGTTGTTTTATAAAGGAAGTGTACAAGCTCCATGGTGCACCAGAATCAATTATCTCCGACCGTGGCTCTGCATTTGTCTCGGACTTTTGGCATCATCTGAACACACGTCTATCTGTGAACTTAAAACATAGTTCTGCTTTTCATCCCCAAACGGATGGTCAAACGGAGATAACTAACTCGGCATTGAACCAGTATTTACGTGCATTTGTTAATTTTACGCAGGATGATTGGGTTGACTGGCTCCCATTTGCAGAATTCTCAGGAAACAACAGTGTTAGCGAGACAACAGGTGTCTCTCCATTTTTTGCAAATTATGGCTACAACCCACGCCTTGGAATAGAACCACCAGCCCCCAAGACCTGTGACTTGAATGGATCGATGAAGAAAGAATACCTAAGGGCTGATGCTATTGCGGATCGCTTTAACCGCATATTGGAAAAACTTAAAGCATTAAGCCGTCAGTCTCAAGAACAATATGAGAATAATGCAAATGCTAGAAGATCGGAGGCTCCAGTATATCATCCAGGAGATAAGGTCATGATAAGCCTTAAAAATATTAAGACAAATAGACCAAAAAATAAATGAGATGACAAATGGGATGGTCCTTTCAAAGTGGTAAAGGTATATGATGGGGCGGTAATTGTTGAACTTCCGAAACATATTGGGGTTAACAATAGCTTTCATACATCAATGGTTCGACCATGGCCAGACTCGATCATCCCAGGCCAATCTAGTATCAACGTAAACGAGCGTCGTATTACTGTAGGCCGGGTTGTAGAAAGAGAAAATGACGGTAAAATTGTGGATAAATGGAAATTTGATAAGATCCTTGATGTACATGATGAAAATATGGAAAAGACCGGTCTTACATACCTTGTGAAGTGGAAATACGATCAAAATCCCACCTGGCAGCCAGAATCAGATTTGGAAGGATGTCACAAGGCAATAATAGATTTCCACACCAAAAACCCTGGTAAGCCAGGGCCTCCGGAATGGGTGAAGATGCCATCTACAAATCAATCAATTCCAGAACAACAACCACGAAGATCAAGTAGAAGACTGAAACAGATTAAAAAATTGAAATAATCATAATAAAAAATATAAAAAGTAGTGAAAGTTTGGGGTCCAAACTTAAATTTTGGAGGGGGAGTACTGTCATGGGACTAAGTCCTAGGAATGGCTTAGCGAACTTAGGACTTAGAGACTTCCATGTACATAGTTAGATTTACTCTCCTTATCGCACAACACAGTTATCTATCCCGACCCATCCAGATCCAGATATTCCATTCATATATTCCGTGACACCTGACTACTATGAGACACGCTCAGGTATCAATCTAATAACCCATACCAAACCCAAACTACTTCACCACCCTGAATATGACCCCATGAATAGTTGTAGCAGTAGCCTGCAACCTAGCACAATTAGGCTAGAGCTTGTTGACTAAGACCTAATCCGAACACATACAAATGCCGACGCAAAGGTATTGTATTGGGTGGCGTCGCACATTAGCGCATTGGTGTCACAGGCTGTTATGGTGTCCCAAGGGATTATGTTGAAATATCGTATATCCTGGAATGCCAAGGATAACTCATTTGTAAGTCCGGCTAATTAGGTTATCAAATTCACCTTCCTATATCATTGTCATCAGCACATTCCTCACGGAAAGTTTAGAGTACATTGGCATTTATTTCACACTAGCATTCCAGCAGATGATTGTGTCTGAAATGCAGGTTATAGTTCTCTCGGATCTATTACCGACACACATGTATTTTAGCTTTATATTCCTGGCTCATATAACTGTACGTATATAGATTCACATCTACAGGGATCATAACTTATGATTCATGGAGATTGATAAATACTGGTCAAAAACCTCAGTTGATAAGAAATGCGCACATGCAATCTCACTCTTATCAGCTCAGTTTACTCAGAACCATACATCTCAATACACTTGTTTCCAGTCAATTCTTCCTTCTACAACTCCATACAAGACTTACTGTATCAGTGTCAGGATTGCCTTCTGTATAATCTATATATGTGGAGATAACCAGTATCAAGTGTTCTATGCTTCTGGTCTGGCCTTTTGGCCGAGTGGTTATGCAACTATCTCATGCGTAATGTAGGATGGCGCCCTTTAGCCTGCATACCACCTCTTTGACCCTTGTCTCCGCCCTGCTGTCTACATGCTGCTCTGACAATCGGTCTAACCGCCGACACTGATTCCGCTATAACCTCCATATTTGCTCAAGCTCATAACTTTAACAGATTAGTCAGGGGCTAGCTTAGTAAACTAGCCGAACCATGTACATAGATTATAGTGGACTCACATCTGGCAAAAATTGAAAAAACACAAGTCTGCACACATTAGTTCATTGCTCCCAACTCACACAATTGTTCTCCTCTCACATCGCTAATCATCCTTATTTGTTAACTAAGATATCTTTTGCACGCTCATAATCATAACAGGTTATGAGCCCGGGCTCTTCAATAAATATGATAAACACAGATTCAGACAAGGTGACCTTAAAGAAAGGAGTTTCATTCAACCAGTGGAAGAGCAGCTTACAAGCAAGACTCAGTATACTTGATGTCATAGGACATGTATATCACAATGTCCCAGGCATAGACCTAATCATCCAGCCATCTAAACCGAAGGAAACTGATGAAAATGGAGACGCAGCAAAGACTCACAAGATAGCACTTTGTCAGAGCAACATGTAGACAGCAGGGCGGAGACAAGGGTCAAAGAGGTGGTATGCAGGCTAAAGGGCGCCATCCTACATTACGCATGAGATAGTTGCATAACCACTCGGCCAAAAGGCCAGACCAGAAGCATAGAACACTTGATACTGGTTATCTCCACATATATAGATTATACAGAAGGCAATCCTGACACACTTGCAAGATGGTCGCACGGCAAGTTTCGGGCAAAAGACGCGATTGTTACTCAATTGAGCCCCGAGCTGGTCCCCGAAGACTACAATCAGATCACCGCAAAACAATTATATGACGAGCTAGCTAAAACCAGAGTCACAACAGCCTCCGCTCCATACGAAACTGCTCTTGCCCAATTATTAGAAACTAGATTCATTGCAACTGCTGATGAATACTGCGATGTGTTTCTCAAGCGGCTGCAAAGTGTTAATAATGCAGCTTCAGTTATGGCAGTTGCAGATGAATCGGCGACAGCAGAAGACTATAAAGTTCATAAAGGACAAGCAGCAGCTTTATTTGTATTTGGCACAAAAGATGTGGATTGGCTAGACATCTGGAGAGACACAAAGACTCGAACGCTGAAAAACACCCTTGCACCACTGGAATACATGATTTTCACACTGCAAACCGAGTCTGGAGTCCGAAGCCAAGCACCGAAAATCGCCATGATGGCTACTCCACAACAAGATGTTAATAAAGTAGATCCAGAAGCAACATGTAGGCTGTGCTGGCACAAGCATAAAAACAAGTATTCCTGTAAGCAACATCCGGAATTGGTGGTTGGACCTAAAGCAGAAAAGTGGCTGAGTAAGGGAAAAGGCAAGGGCAAAGCAAAGGCATCTGTTCAGGAGGAAATCGAAAATGGGGAACCTGAGTACTCAGGGAGTGTAAATATTTCTGCCGCAGCTATAAGTGCAAATAAAATGCCTTTCATATACAATACCGGTGCATCGCACCACTTTATGAGTATGAAGTCTGCCTTTGTTAACCTCCACGAGCGAATACATCCATTTAGATTTGACCAGGCTGTAGGAGCGATGGCTCTCACTAAGGAAGGAATAGCCCGTATTAATCTGGGAAAATTCAGGCTAGACTTACACAATACTCTCTACTCTCCAAAATCATCATGCAATATTGTTGTAATTTATGCAACAGTGGAGTTAAGAGTATACTGCATACCAGCTATTAATTCAGCTGCGTGTGGATACTTGATCTCGAAATCAGATTCCTGATAATATAATTTAATATGGGATTTATTGTGTGTATTATAACTACAACTCTTATACTGTTAATAATTCTACAATCTAAACACTTTAAAATTACAGAAAGTGTGGAATACTAAGCGAGACACGTGATACAATTACAGAGCTATCACATGACTTTCAACAAATATTATCTCTGCCGGTAGACTAGAGCGACTCGGAGGCATAACTATTGACCCTGTCAAGAGGTTTCTAGTACGAAAACATGAAGGTCAACCTGATATGCCTATAGCGTCTATTATTCAAAAGAACTATGTATCATACATCTTACCGCTGGAAGGTAGAGGGGAAAGTGAAACCAAGCAAATAGCAGCACCTGGAGTTGCAAGAGTGCCCAAGACAAATAATACTCAGCGATGGCACCAAAGGCTGGGACATGTTGGACAAAAGATTCTCAAGAAAACCTCACAGTGTTCTATAGGTCTAGAGAATCTAGATACTTCAGATCTTAGTGTGTGTGAGACATGCCATCTGAGCAAAGCACAACGCTTTATCTCCCGCCAGCCAAGACTTATACTTAATGATCCACTAGATGAGATTTTCTTAGACACAGTAGGCCCAATAGCTCTGTCACTTCTCGGTCACCAATATGCTGTTATCATAACTGATGCCAAAACCTGTATGAGATGGGCACTAGCAATCCATACAAAAGATTAAATTGCAACAACGCTTATCCAATGGATAAATACAATGCATCACCAGTATGGCAAGCATATCCGTATTATATTTAGAGATGGCGGAACAGAATTTGTGTTGGAATTTACCACATTTCTTATGATAATTGGCATTCCTTGCAAGTATGAACAACGTTCCTACACACTGCATAACACATCCTGTATTCTATACTTTAATTTCTTTTTGCTGTTGAGATTTTCTCTCATGCATTTGCATGTGCGGGGTAATATGATACTAGGTGCAAATGCAGTGAGAGACATGGTTATGTTTACTTTGCAACAAATAGGATGGCGTTGATGGTGCGGGGTCGGCACTGCTTTATTCCCCGCGCAATGGTTTCGTGGTCAGCTGTGCTGAAGACTTTTTACTGTAATAATTGTTGTTTGCAGACCCACTTTAACTCTAGGATATGCGCACATAAATTCGCGTCTTTCATGTAACTTGGAACTTTAATGGAAACAATATTCTTTGAGCTTTACTTTCTGCTTGTCTTACTCGGAAATCGCAACAGTTTACAAGGACCAGAGCTTACTGTGAAGAAAATGGTATAATGACCGACACCTCTGCACCTGATACACCAGAACAAAATGGGCTATCTGAAGCGGCGAACAAGGTGATTTTAAGAGTAGCAAGATCAATGCTCATTGATGCTAAAATGCCGGCTAAATATTGGCCCTGGGCAGTCCAACATGCATGTTTTATTACGAATAGACTCTTTTGTCTCCGTACCAAGCAGGTTCCACTAATAGGCTTTCTCAAGAGCCTCAAACAGCCATGCCAAGAAAAAATTGACTTTAGTAACTTGCCACAATTTGGATGTCGGGCATATAAGCTGGCAGATCCAAAACCCAGCAAATTTGAGCCGAGAGCATGTAAAGGCTGGTTCATCGGATTTCAAGTTAATACAGATAAGAATTTTATTATTCATCACCCACATTGGACACCACTTAATGGACAGAAATGAAAAATTAGCTTCACGCCTCATGCAACATTCAATGAGGATGTAATGTATGGTGATGAATGCAAAGGATCTGACCATCAACAAACTAATGATTATTGGGCTGGAGAAAAATTTATTTTTGCTGAATCTACAGAGTCAACACATCAAACCCCTATCTGGGCACCATCAGAAGAAATTACCCAACAAAGAATTTCAGGGGGAGTACTGCTCACAGAATTTAAGTGAACCAAACACAATAATTCATGATTCTACTGATTCCCAATGTTACGGCGAGGGGTGGATGAGTTAGAGATCGCCGTCTGCTGTACGTATTCAAGTAATGGTTAGGCGAATACCTACAAGGGAATATACTGGATAATGGGTCTGAAGGTTGAGACTATAGAACGAGAGTTCGAGACGAGTAGTATGACGTTTCTAGAAATGTAAGACTATGAAAGTATAAGATTGAGAAGCTGGAGAACTACTTTGTGGTAGCTCCAGCTTCTTTAAGTACACTACAATAATCACTTAAATCCACCCGAGACTGGAACAAGATTCGATCATGACTCTAGCCGCCCTAATTTCAATTGTTAGAGTTTCCCAGAGAACCGTCTCCTTCAAACTTTTCCTTGATCTATTCAGGGAACCTTCCCCTTCATCCTTCTCCTTCAAACTTCTCCTTGAACTATTCAGGGAACCTTCCCCTTCATCCTTCTCCTTAAAACTTCTCCTTGGACTCTTCGGAGGACCTTCTCCTTGAAACTTCTACTTGGCCCTTCTTCAGGGATGCCTAGCCATAACACTATTCTCCCCTTTTACTGGGCGAAGTTCCCACGAGCGAGAATAATGTTTCGAAGGGTAGCGGGCATAGAACTTGTCAAGCGCTTCTAGATCTCTAACAAATTCAAAAGGCTCCCAGGTTGGTATTGGATCGCCCAGGTACTTAACCAAGAAAGGCTTGGATCCTCGTGGCTTTGCATCAAGTATTTCCTCAACCACATATTCGAATTCTCCATCAACAACAATTGGTGGGGGCGCATGTTTGACCTGACCTGGTAACGGATTGGTTGCAGTTGGTTCGAGGAGTGAGACATGAAATACTGGATGAATTTTCATGGTAGATGGAAGTTTTAGCTTATATGCATGTGACGAAATTTTTTTTAATATTTTAAACGGGCCTAGGCGTTTGTGATCGAGTTTATTAGAGGGTCTAGTGGTGGAGATGTGTTTTCGAAGGAGCCATACTTTATCCCTTCTTTGAGAATCGGTGGGGAATACGGCCCGAATTTGCACCTTCTGCTGATACATGCTGGGCATACTGTATTTCGGACCGGATAAAGTCCTGGAGTTGTTCAAGTTTTTGCTGGAATTTATTTAGCTCTACAGGTTTGTTGTGAGAGGACGAACGAGCGAAAATCTGGTAGCGAGGGTTAAAGCCATAGTTAGCAAAGAACGGTGACACTCGAGTTGAGGAAGAAATGGAGTTATTGTATGAGAACTCAGCCATGGAAAGGTAGTCATGCCAATTATCTTGTTGATAATTACAATATGCTCGAAGATACTGTTCTAAGATAGCATTAACGCGTTCCGTTTGTCCATCTGTCTGTGGGTGAAATGCAGTGCTAAAGCGAAGCTTGATTGAGAGACATGAAGCCATTTTGCGAGATAAATTGGAGGTAAAGACCGGATCACGATCAGAAACAACTGACTCCGGAAGGCCATGCAAGCGGAAAATATTATCTCGAAGAAGAATAGCCAGTTCCGAAGCTGAACAAGTAGTTTTTGTGGCAACAAAATGGCCCATTTTGGTAAGTCGATCCACAACCACCAGTAGTGCATCAAAACCCGATGAGGATGGAAGACCGGTTATAAAATCTAAGGATATAGATTCCCATCTTTTCTGCGGAATCTCCAGGGATTTGAGATACCCATAAGGAGCGTGACGTACTGGTTTGATTCGAGCACAAGTATCACAATTTCGAATGTACTGATCTATCGAGGTTCGGATTCTTGGCCACCAGAAATGGCGCGAGACAAGTTCTAAAGTCTTTGCCCTACCTGGGTGACCCACAGCAGGGTGATCATGCGAGATTGAAATAATTTTTGTACGGAGAGCCTCCGGTACATAGATCATTTCCGAGATGAGAAGTAATCCATTGTCGCTGATTTGGCATGCACCTAAATCGACGCAAGAATGACGAGTAATTGGTGATTTGAGTGCCTTGATGATTTCTTGGCCAAACAAATCCGAGTCGAGAGAATTTTTAATCTCTTTAACAAAAGATTTATCAAAGATGAGTGCTTGGGACTTTTCCTTAGCCTCCAAAGACGAGCTATAGTGTGACAGACAAGGCTGTACCGAACGAGGCTGTAACGAACGAGGCTGTGACGAACGAGGCTGTGATGAACGAGGGTGTGACAAACAAAGGGCAGGGGTGTCTTTAAGTAATGCGGATATGGATTGGCTGTGAATTTTAGTAGGTGGAATGATTAGATTATCGCTTGAAATCGTTTCAACTGGAACGAAATCTTCCGATCTGCGAGTCAGTGCATCAGTTCTTGAGTTTTTAATACCAGGACGAAATTCTAATAGGAAGTCAACTTCCGCCAATTCTAAAGCCCATCTAGCTTGTCTACCATTCAAAATTCGCTTAGTGGTCAGGGCTGTGAGGTTTTGATGATCTGTAATAATCCGAACGGGTGAAGCAAGATTGCAAACGTATTGCCGATACTCTTTTACGCTCTCTACAATTGCGAGAAGTTCTTTATCTCCTACTGTGTAATTAATTTCAGCAGGGGTCATAGTTCGGGAGAAATAAGCAATTGGATGTAACTTTTTAATTAAGCTCGAGTCAGTATGAATTTGGGAGAGGACGGCTGAAATTACTTTGTTCGAAGCATCAGTTTCAATTTCTTCCTTACTGAGAATTAGTAAAAGTGGGAACCACCAAATATTCTCGGTTTCTATTGAGGATATTTCCAAGTATTTAGATAAGCCTCAGATATCACTGGAAGAGGAAATGATGAATCTCCGCCAAAGTATACCGCCGCAGCTCCACGAATTCTTGTCAGTATTCTCGTCCAAAAATGCAGAGAGACTTCCTCCGCATCGCTATATTGATCATGAAATTCCCATCGACAAGCAGAAGAAACTCACACTCGGGCCCCTGTATTCAATGTCAAATTTGGAGCTAGAGGCTCTCCGTGAATACTTACGAGAAAACTTAGATAAGGGATTCATTGAGCCCTCAACCTCCTCCTTTGCATCCCCTGTGCTTTTTGTAAAAAAACCTGATGGCGGCCTTCGTTTTTGTGTAGACTATCGAGCTCTTAATGCTATCACGGAAAAAAATGTGTATCCTTTGCCAAGGATTGATGACTCCCTAAGACAACTCCTTGATGCGCGCTTATTCACACGACTTGATCTGAGGGGAGCTTACAACCAGATCCGCATTAAGCCTGGCGACGAACCAAAAACAGCCTTCCGTACGCGATATGGGTTGTATCAATATAAAGTTATGCCTTTTGGATTGACTAATGCTCCTGCCACTTGCCAACAGTTTGTCAACGATGTCTTAAGAGAATATCTCGACCTATTTGTCGTCGTCTATCTAGACGATATTTTGATTTACTCGGAAAATCCTGCAAAATACCAGGAGCACGTACTTAAGGTGCTAGGTAAACTTCGCGAGTATGGTCTATTCTGTAAGCCTGAGAAATGTGAGTTTAGTGTTGAATCAACAACATTTTTGGGGTTTGTGGTCTCACCTAAAGGACTCTCTATGGATCCATCAAAAATAAGAACTATTCAAGAATGGAAACCTCCTTCAAATGTCCGGGGCGTGCAATCATTCCTAGGATTCGCGAATTTCTATAGAAGATTTATCAGAAAGTATTCCGTAATCGCCGCCCCTCTATTTGAACTCACCCGTAAAAACACCAGATTCTTGTGGACGTCGGCATGTCAGTCGGCATTTGACACTCTGAAACTAGCCTTTATTTCGGAGCCAATCTTAAGACATTTCGACCCCTCGTTGTCTACAGTCCTTGAAACTTCTACTTGGCCCTTCTTCAGGGATGCCTAGCCATAACACCCAATTTGATCTATCAGTAGTTCCTCACGCCGAAAACCAGTCTAATCATCAGACACCTAGATCCGTTACACAAGAGGATGCAGTAACAAGCTCTCCTATGGAATGGCAGCATGAAATTATCCAAGAATGTTATGGCTCAGTATGACTGCTACCCAGTATAATGACTTGTAGTTGTGGCTATACCACTGTGCCATAAACACTGGCCCGAACTGTGGAGGCCTTATCATATCAGGCGCCGACATTTAGTTGAGTCACGCTAGGCTGTACAGTTGTACTTAGTTAGGTGTAAGATGTAGCTTTAGTTCTGTAGTTTTGCAATCTGTATTATTAGTCCACAAGCTATTCTTGTCCCCGTCCGTTCTGTAATACTCTCGTGCAACATCGGCCAGTTCCCAATCTCGAAGACGGCTATCTCTTCACATACCAGCCGTAACAAAGAATCCACGCAAAGTCCTGTACAACAACATGATTATCAGACTATGTTTAGAGAATATCAAGACGTACAGGTAGTACAAGAACAAGCCGGAGACCTACAACAAATCAGTCCGCAACAATTACAGCAAATTACTCAAAATTTGTCCGACCAGGAGGTTTATGGTCCTCTGGTAACACATGAGGGGCCAGGATCTCTGATTGGATCAAATGATGTGATGGATTATGAACCAGATAATGAGTGGACTAAATATGATAAAATTATGACCAGATGGGATCCAGTCCCACCAATTGCTGGACAAAAGCGACCACATTCACCCGAAGCTCAGACTACAAAAACAAGAAGTGGTAGAAATGTTAGAAAATTAAATTACTATTGTCTTCACCATGGTCTAGCAGTACAACCTTATACTGATCCCAAAACATGGGAAGAGGCAATGACGAGTGGTGAGTCGCGACAGTGGATGCAAGCAGCGCAAAAGTAAATCAACTCCCTAAAGGAAACTGGAGCTATCCAGATCATTAAAAGATCACTTTTACCGAAAAGACGTAGCACAATGAAGTGTAAATGGGTTTTCAAAAAGAAGTTCCTTGCGGATGGAAGCACTGACAAATATAAGGCACGTTTTACAGCAAAAGGGTTTACACAAAGACCAGGAATTGATTATCAAGAAACCTTCGCTCCCACACCAAGACCAGGAACTGGAAGGATCATGTTGGTTGTAGCACATCAGCTAAACTGGCACAGATGTCAAGGTGATGTTCCAACAGCGTTTCTTAACCCCGATCTCAATATAGATCTCTTTATGGAGATACCAAAAGGTTTCGAAAGAGATGGTCATGTTATACTCTTGCGCAAAGGTCTGTACGGTGTTAGAGTATGGAGAGAACTTCGGAGTAAGAATTGCCTGAGAACGGAGAAGAAGTTCAGTTTGCTTAATCGACTAATAGACTACAGGTATTACGATATATACAGTGGATTTACAAGGAAGAAAGGTTACCCGGAACCGACTCGACTGCAGAAATGTGAGATCCCAGACCAGAAAAAAATTATCCACTGACTCAAATACTGGGTCATGCAATAGAAGATACGAACAAACCAATGACTGGATTTGTTCGGGAAGAATTGGATTCAAGCAGACTCAAACGTTGAGTCTGATTGGATCAGAAGTATGGGCTCTTGCCTGAACTCAGAAATATAGTTCAGGCAAGATGCATGCAACCACATTGGTCGATAGAAAGAAATGCAGGAAGCTATATTTCCAACATACGGTCTAAAGCAAGCTGCAGCGTTATGGTACGACGACGTCAAGGCTACCCCGGCATCACTAGGACTATTTCCAACAATTTCTGATGTTTGTTTGTATTCTAACCAAAGTAAGGATCTATTTGTTGTGGTACATGTCGATGATTTTCAGATATTAGGACCGGACATTGATAAAATAAATGATCTCATGCATGCACTGTACAAAAAGTACAGGCTTAAATCTGTCGAAACAAATCTGTTTCTAGGAATAAATATAAATTATCCAGACAAAGATACGCTCAAGCTAACACAGGGGCAATATGCCCGAATACTCTTGAATAGACACGGGCTCTCCGATTGCAAGCCCGCCAACAAACCTCTGGAGAAATTATTAGATCCAAATGCCTCGCAATGCACACTCCAGACTAGAACTGAGTACAATTCAATTGTTGGGGGTCTGCAATATCTTTCAAACAATACCCGACCGGATATTGCCTTTGCAGTAAATCATCTTGCGCGTTTCCTGATAAATCCCTGCACGGAACACCTACAGGCGGCGCGTTGTGTCACGGACTGACCCTGTAAAGTTGTGTTGCACCTGGCCAACTGTGTCATGAGTGTACTCAAATCACAGTTAATGCGTTGCGATAGTTACAGTGTTGCGATAGCAACAGTTACCACCCAAGATACCAATCTGTTGCTATGATACGGATGTAGGCTATGGCACCACCGGTTATGGTAACTGCTCTCATGTACTTAAGGGAGCTCTGAGACTGTATCTGTACTGTAGCTTCTTGTCTTGTAATTTACCTACTCTCTTGATCTCATCTTCGTTCTCGTCCTAGTCCTCGTCTTCGTCTCCGTCCTAGTCCTCGTCTTCGTCCTCGTCTTCGTCTCCGTCCTAGTCCTCGTCTTCGTCCTAGTCCTCGTCTTCGTCCTAGTCCTCGTCTTCGTCCTAGTCCTCGTCTTCGTCCTAGTCCTCGTCTTCGTCCTAGTCCTCGTCCTACTCTCCGTCCTAATCCTAGTCCACCGTCGACGAGCCCTGACATTACAAGAAGCTCTCAAAACATCTTCGACAATCCGCACCATGTCTTCATCGGCCCCAATTGACATGAACCTTACCCCAGAGGTTTTGAACGAACTGAGCAACATTTCCGACGTCTCTCAACTTGTGCAAGGGGTACAAAATAAACCGGAACTCATGCTTTCTGCGATTCAAGCACTTGTCAAAAGCAAGAATGCCACAACTGTAGAACTGGAGAATGCACAGAAAAGAGCAGTTATGCTCGAAAAACAGGCAGCTAAGGGGAAACGCCCATCAGTTGACATGGAGGCCGTCATGAGCCATTTTACCGATGCCCTGAAAGAATCTAAAAAGCCTAGGTCTGTGATGATCCCTGATCCGCCAATTTACTCGGGTTCGAAAGAGGATTTCGACTTGTGGAAGGGAAACATGTTAATGAAACTCAATGTCAATCAGGACCACTTCTCCGACGACCAAGCCAGAATGGTCTATATTTATTCAAGACTGGATAAACAATGCCAGGCCCACCTCCACGCTTGGGTTACAAATGGTTTCATAAGATTTCCTTCGGCTGTTGATATGATGGATACCCTGCATGTAATATTCCACGACCCCAACCTGGAACGTGATGCATCCGCCCGATTGCATAACAATCCTCAAAACAACAAACCTTTTTCGTTATGGATTTCTGAGATCCGCCGAGACGCAGCCATCGCAAACTACGATCCAAACTCTGTCTACCTTCGTGACTTAATGTTCCATAATTTAAGCTTGGATCTCAAAAAGGCATTGGTGCATGAAAGAGGGTTGAGGAAAATGGATTTTAATGAAGCAGTTGCAACCCTCCAGGACATGGAGAATGATCAGAAATTTTACCTCAACGCCTTGTCCGGTTCTAATCAGCAACAGTTACCAGCACGTACTCTGCAACATGACCCGCACCTCACACGATTTAGATCAACGGGAGACCTAATGGACCTCTCCACTGCTGATGTGCGGCCACGCGGCCCTTTATCATCAGAGGAAAGAACTCGTCGTCGCCAGCTTGGGTTGTGCCTGTACTGTGGAGGTAACGGCCACCTAGTAAGGTCATGTCCAATAAAGCCATCCCGCATCCAATTACATGGGAAATCGGCTGAAATACAAGAGTCTACACCAATTCTTGATTCGGGAAATGCCAGAGCTCTTCAATAAGTCGCCTGAAGAGCTCGTTGCCAGCATTAAAACTATCATCCACATCTGTTGTTGGAAAATCATGGAAGGAATCCCGTCATTTTGTAATTAACTGCTTTACTTACAATTATGAAACAAAACCTATTACTTCTCGTGCTCTAATTGACAGTGGCGCTTCTGCTTGTGGATTTGTTGATGCTCAGTTTGCGCGCAATAATAAACTTAATTTGAAACTTTTAGAACAGCCTCGCTCCCTATGTGTCTTCGACGGAACCGAATCCTCAGCAGGTCAAATCACTCATTTGGCTATGACCTCACTTACTATAAATGGCCACACTGAAAATATCTATCTATTTGTGACTACCCTAGCGCAATTTGATCTCGTCCTTGGACTTCCCTGGTTGCAACTTCACAATCCAAAAATATGTTGGGCAGAGAACACTATTCTCTTTAATAATCCTAGTTGTAAGACACATTCAATTAAATTTCCAGCTAAAGTGAAAGCTTTAGCCCCAGAAGAGATATCTGCAATAAAGACTGCCAAGTGTGCGACTAAAGTTCCGATCCCTTCCCTACATATTGAAAGTTGCGACTTGAAATCATTTGAAAAGTCCGCCGCCAGAAAAGATCATGCTATCCTAGCAATAAGCATGGATGATATCAACGAAGCACTGAGTGAGAAACCAACAGTTGATCCGGCCAAGTTCCTGCCAGTGGTGTATCATAAATACCTCTCTGTATTTTCAAAGGATGAAGCTGATAAGCTACCACCTCACAGGCCAAGTGATCATCGTATTATTTTGAAATCAGGCTCTGAAGCACCGTGGGGTCCCTTGTACGGAATGTCTCGAGAAGAACTCCTAGTTCTCCAGAAGTATATCAAAGAAAACCTACAGAAAGGGTTCATCAGGGCCAGTTCATCCCCTGCATCATCTCCCGTCTTATTTGTCAAAAAACCTGGAGGTGGCCTCAGATTCTGCGTAGATTATCGCGCTCTGAATGACCTTACAATTAAGAACCGATATCCCATCCCACGAATCAATGAGACTCTAACCCTACTCGGAAAAGCCAAGTATTTCTCCAAACTAGATGTTATCTCAGCATTCAACCGAATGCGTATTGCGAAAGGAGATGAATACTTAACTGCATTTCGAACACGGTTTGGTCTGTATGAATACCTCGTAATGCCGTTTGGGTTAGCAAATGCGCCAAGCTCATTCCAAAATTACATTAATGACACCCTCAGAGAATATCTTGACAAATTTTGTACAGCTTATATTGATGACATTCTCATATTCAGTCAGTCTTTAGAAGAACATATCAATCATGTGAAGCAAGTTCTCAGTCGCCTTGAGCGTGCAGGTTTACAGATTGATATAAAGAAATGCGCATTCCATGTCCAATCAGTCAAGTTCCTCGGTCTCATCATCACTACTGATGGTATCAAAATGGACCCAGGAAAGCTAGATGCCATTGAATCTTGGCCTACCCCAGAAAATAGTAAAGAAGTTTCTCGATTTATTGGATTTACTAACTTCTATCGGAGATTCATCCGAGGATTTGGATCCATTGTTATGCCATTGACTGACTGCCTTAAGAAGGATAAACCCTTTTCGTGGAGTGTTGAACAGGACACTGCATTCACATTAATTAAGAAAAAATTTCGAGAAGGGGAGGTGCTCTCTCACTTTAATTGGGAGCGTCCAGCTCGTCTAGAAACGGATGCTTCTGATCGAGGGACAGGAGGAGTTTTACTTCAGCCTGATGAACTCGGTAGTTGGAAACCAGTCGCATTCTTTTCTCGTAAAATGAACCCGGCAGAATCCAATTACGAAATATACGATAAGGAACTTCTAGCAATTGTGCAAGCCTTCGAAGAGTGGCGTCCAGAGCTAGAAGGATCTCCTGAACCCATAGAAGTTGTCACTGATCACAAAGCTCTGGAGTATTTCATGAAGTCCCGACTACTCAGCCGGCGTCAGGCTAGATGGAGCGAGTTCTTATCACGGTTCAATTTCAAGATTTGTTACCGACCGGGTTCTCAAAATGGACCAGCCGACGCGTTGTCTCGCCCATCCGGGTCCCCCGATCCAAATCTTCAAAAATTCCTTGAGCAACGAGTTCTTAAACCACATAATCTGATGCCTGGCATGGGAGACAGCCAATTATTAGCTAATGTTTCAGTTGAGCAGATTGAAAACTTACACTCTACTAAGCCCACAGATGAATCCATGACAAACACTGTAGATGCAACAACTCCTCTGACATTTCTGGAACGAATCCGTCAAAGTTACTGTGCTGACAAGTCTACTGTAGCTGTGATAAAAGCCCTGAAGGACCATAAAGCGCCTAGAATCAAAAATTTCACCCTTGCTGAGTGCGCATTTAGTAATGGTCTCTTGTTTTACAGGAACAAAATTGTAGTCCCACAGGGTGAACAAGATCATTCCTTAACATTAGAGATTATTCAATCGCATCACGATCCGCCAGCAGCCGGGCATCAAGGAGCAGCTGCGACGTATTCTGTTATCGCACGTAAGTTCTTCTGGCATGGTATGTTAGTTCAAATAAAGAGATTTGTTCGGAATTGTCACACCTGCTCACGAATCAAACCAAATCGCAAAGGAGCTCAAGGACTGCTATGCCCTCTTCCGGTCGCAAACGAAAGATGGCGACATGTTGCTATGGATTTTGTTGTTGACTTACCTACAAGCAAAGATTGGAATGAAGTCGAGTACAATAGTATGCTTGTCGTCGTGGACAGAATGACTAAGCAGGTCCACGTTACCCCATGCAACGACTTGACTGCACGTAATACCGCGTACCTATTCTACAGAGACTGTTTCCGTCTTCATGGTCTGCCAGACACCATAACTTCCGACCGCGGTAGTCAGTTTACCTCCGAATTTTGGAAATGGACATGTAAATTCCTGCAAATAGATCATCGACTGTCAACTGCTTTCCACCCGCAAACTGACGGCCAGACCGAACGCATGAATGCACGCATCGAGCAACATCTCAGAGCATATGTCAACTTCGTGCAAAATGATTGGGTGCGCTTCCTACCATCTGCAGAATTTGCCCTAAACAACCATGATACGCAAGTTACAGGCACATCGCCATTCCTGGCCGTATATGGTCTGCATCCACGGTCTGGTTCCGAACTTTCTGCTCCTATGTCTAGTCCGCCAGCACCCGCATCCATTAAAATTGAAAGAAATGACGCTGAGATTCTTATATCTAACATGCAAAAAATTGAGAAATTTATCACTCAAAATATTGAGCTCCACACTGCCCAGTATGAAGACCAAGCTAACAGGACAAGGACAGCTGCAAGGAACTATCAACCTGGAGACTTAGTCTGGCTTAACTATAAGAATATTCGCCTCTTACGTCCTTGTCGTAAATTAGATTATAAAAACGGGGGTCCTTTTAAGATTATTGAGCCTGTAGGAAAATATGCTTTTAGGTTAGAGCTTCCCTCCTCATCTAAAATACACCCTGTCTTCCACGTTTCGCTTCTCTCTCCGGTCGCCAGGGACCCGCTACGCAGTCAAACCTCAGGACCCCCGCCAACTCTCGATGCCGAAGATTCTAACCCCGAGTACGAAATTGAAAAGATAATTGGTTCACAGTGGGTTAATAACGAATTGCATTACCTCGTTCGTTGGAAAGGTTACGGCCCTGAAGATGATTGGAGTATACCCGTTTCTCATGCAGATGGATTCAAAGAATTGGCTAAGGATTTCCATCAACTCAATCCTTCAGAACCTAAGCCTAGCGACAAAATTCCAGACACAACTGTAAATACCTCTCGCCGGAGCTCGAGGAAATTAAGGAGGGGGTAATGTCACGGACTGACCCTGTAAAGTTGTGTTGCACCTGGCCAACTGTGTCATGAGTGTACTCAAATCACAGTTAATGCGTTGCGATAGTTACAGTGTTGCGATAGCAACAGTTACCACCCAAGATACCAATCTGTTGCTATGATACGGATGTAGGCTATGGCACCACCGGTTATGGTAACTGCTCTCATGTACTTAAGGGAGCTCTGAGACTGTATCTGTACTGTAGCTTCTTGTCTTGTAATTTACCTACTCTCTTGATCTCATCTTCGTTCTCGTCCTAGTCCTCGTCTTCGTCTCCGTCCTAGTCCTCGTCTTCGTCCTCGTCTTCGTCTCCGTCCTAGTCCTCGTCTTCGTCCTAGTCCTCGTCTTCGTCCTAGTCCTCGTCTTCGTCCTAGTCCTCGTCTTCGTCCTAGTCCTCGTCTTCGTCCTAGTCCTCGTCCTACTCTCCGTCCTAATCCTAGTCCACCGTCGACGAGCCCTGACACGTTGTGTGCTCCGATATATTGCCAAGGATCCCGATCAAGGTATCACTTTCACGAGGTCGAAAGAACAACTGGTACTGGAAGCATATTCCGATGCAGACTTTGCAGCAGATCCATCCACCAGTTGCTCAACATCTGGCACACTTCTCAGATTAGGAGAGGGGCCAATAATGTGGAGATCACATCTACAGCGCGAGGTTGTGTTATCATTGACTGAAGCAGAATTTCTGGCAGCAACAGAGACTTGCCTTGAACTTAACTGGGTCAAGTCATTACTCTGGGAATTGGGAATTCAAGACCAAATCGAAGGCATCCAAGGTACCAGTCTTTACATAGACAATCAGTCTGCCATATCTCTAACCAAAAATCACGATAACCACAGACGCACAAAGCATGTTGCACTACGAAATTTCTACTGTCGCTGTCAATTCCAGGACGGGTCCATTGTTGTAATTTATATACCAACAACCAACCAACTGGCTGATGCACTAACCAAGCACAAGTCACGTGTAACTATTAAATAAGTCTCAGGGCGCCCTATTGTTGGCTCACTATTTTAGGCCATATTTGGGGTCCACAACAGTTATCACCAACAGGGGGAGTGTTATGGTGTCCCAAGGGATTAGTCAGGGGCTAGCTTAGTAAACTAGCCGAACCATGTACATAGATTATAGAGGACTCACATCCGACCAAAATTGAAAAAACACAAGGCTGCACACATCAGTTCATTTCTCCCAACTCACACAATTGTTCTTCTCTCACATTGCTAGTCATCCTTATTTGTCCACTAAGATATTTTCCGCACGCTCATAATCATAACACAGGCTCATACCTGGTTATCATTAGGCTGCTGCCTAACAAATAAGGCTTGAACTCTTCAACCATATTAAACATCAAACATGCCATGAACCTCTCTGCAACTCATTAGACCCACGTATAGGCCTTGGCCCAGTTCATGCAAATCTATTCTTTAATAACAAATTTAGATTGCAGACAGGACAACTCGACCACCAGTCTTGAGTCATCTAAACCACATGCATCATGAACTATTTTAATAACTTAAATTGCTAACATTAAAATGAAGCTGAATTAAAATAGACGGAGATGCTGGTGTTTATCAGAGGACAGGTCATGGTCTATTTTGAGAATGGTATGAAATGAGGGAACGAGATCATAATCTTGTAAATAAATAGGAGCCTTTCTGTCATGTCTCTGCTTGTTACTTTATGATTTTCATTTGTATCTAGCTCTGAGTTCAGTTTGAATAAAACGCCACTTTAAGACCATCACAATTGGTAGTGGTTAATTGCGCCACTCAAATCAGGCCTAAGTTAACCAACATAGGCTACAGGAACTAATCGGCTTACCAGCTGTTACAACAAAACTACTTCACTACCATGAATATGACCCCATGAATAGTTGTAACAGTAGCCTGCAACCTAGCACAATTAGGCTAGACATTGTTGACTAATGTTATAAATTAGTTGTAGGTAATTTGGATTGGGTTGCGCACGGACTATTTCGTAAATTCGGTTAGGGCTAGGCAAATGGGGCGTAGATTATGTTGGTTGGAATATTAGAATTTGCTCCTTAGTTTGAACAACTTTTGTTTTAAGATACACGACCTTATACCCTTTGATAATCAAAACTAAATATATCTACTTGATTAACTATTCGTGATTTACCTGCACCCTTGAAATCTTTGTCTTGCTAAAACTGACTCGACCTCTGTAGCTTAACAGCTCCGTAATCCAGTCCATAAGTAAGATTCATAACAACTAAGACCTAATCTGAACACAATTCCTATTGTTTTAGAATAGGTCCTTGGTCAGTGATACTTAAATATACATCTGAGGTGGCTAGACTTTTGCTGTAAGGATTCTGGAGAATTGCCTCAGGCAGGATTTATGGGTTCCTTGTTTAGCCCCAATAGGCTCTTTTTTTTTTTTTTTTGCATCAGATTTTAATTGCGTATAGTTATGGCCTCGCCTCAACCTGGCCTTAGGTAAGATGACGTACGTACATGTGGTACATGCATGTCAGCATATAGTCTCTACCTGTTCCTAGACACTCCCTCCTCATAGCCAATCTACTTCTTCTACCTCTACCTTAGAGCTGCCTTCCTGCCACTTCCTCTTCTCGTGATTCGTATGCAGCTAACTAGCTATGACACAATATCAAAGTTAAAATTCCTGAATATTTGTGAGAGAATCAATTTGATACCCCAATACCATTACCGTCCCCCTCTGACTCGCATACAATTACACTAATTCGAATTCTCACAGTAGCAAGACCCCGGATCTCCAATATGTCTCTGGGGCCTGCCAAATCATTGCGACCTATTTGCCATCAAAGAACAATTGATAGAGCGAATACTAGGCTGAAAAAGTGCTTGGCAAAAAAAGAACATACTATTGAGCTCAATAGACGAGCGAAAAATGGAGTCGGAAATGACCGAAAGGATAAGAGTCTTTGAAGAAGATTCCAACTTTACAAACCCCGATGTTGAAATGGGTGATGCGGTTATTGACCGATATATCATGGAGGGGCTTGAGAGCTCACGATGGAATATCAGTGAACCCAAAGACGGTCAGGTCCCAGAGGCCCCCGCTATTACAGACACGAGGAAGATTGCTGTGCCGGCCATTAATCGGACAGCTAATGCCAACTACAAAAAGGCCGACAAAGCCACGCCAACCACAGCCACTCAGAATACCATTCCGAGGGCAAATGGTAATAATCAAACTTCTTGCAGCAATATCAACTTGTAGGAATACTCTTGCATACAGTACCTTGATCTGCTTGGAGTAAACTTAACCCTGAGACTGATCAGGAAGGAGCTTTGGATTAGTAATGAATTAGTCATAGAAGGAAAGGTGGTCAGAGCTGAGATGGAAAACTATTCTGGTGTCGAGTTCCTTTGGAAGAGGAGTCAGTGAATAGAAGTGGTTGCGAGATATATACTTAATATAATATATTTGTTAATTCGCCCCAAAGAAAATCTACAGTAGCTGTTGCTCTAAGATTTTCAAACAACGCAACTCCAAGAACACTGCGACTTACCCTCCCGAGCTTCGAGCAATACTTGAAGCCGAAGAATAGCGAGCGGCCCAGACCGCAACTAATCTCACAATATGCACCGCTGCTATCAATGGTGTGGAGAATGCGCTCTCACCTCTATCCAAAGGTTCAAGCGTTCAATTTATAGACTCCATGAAAGTCTACCTCCAAGCTGCAATAGCTCAATTCATGATGTCGGGACCAGGAACAGCCCTTCCCAACCTCCCCCCACGACCAAACTGCCAGAATCATGGCGGAAAGATCGTGGAACAAACGATTGAAAAGCAGCCAGAGCTGCTACAAAAAGCGACCCAGGTCAAACCTACCTGGGCAACAGTTAGCCGAACTAGCCTCCACACGCCAGCAGCACCTGTGAAAGATGTGCGGGTCCATAACAAACCCCCGACACTAACAGGACCTCCGGCAAAAGCTAAGAAAACTGGCCCCAAAGATGATTGTTTGTTTCTTCGACTCGGAAAAAAACATGCTTGGCGCGCACTCTCGCCGGCCGGTGTCCGAGATGCGACAGCAAAATTGCTTGAGCTACCCCCGCAGAATATTGAACATGTATACCGTGTTCCGACTGGCTTCGCACTCCGAGCTAAAAACCTGGAGGTACGACAGCTCCTTCTGGACTCTGCTGAGTCTTTCGTCCAGGTAGACGCAATCCTGGAGAAGGCCTCAGATTTAGTGGCCCTACGTATTGCGACAATTCCCGTCGCAATTCACACACTCCCAGGTAAAGTAGTTGTCACCAACAAGATGGTGACCGACGAAATCGCCAGGGTCACTTCAAAGGTTCCAGTAAGGGTTCGCCCTCATGAAAAAGGGAGAGTCGGAGCCCCATACCAGACATGGGTAGCTCATTTTGAAAGAGCGTCCGTCCCTAGACCAGGCTTCCGACTATTTGACGACTCGGGAATCGCTGTTCGCCATAAGCCACGCCAAACTGTGAGCTAATGCAAGCGATGTCTCTTATACCACGGGACCCAGAGTTGCTCGCGCGCCCCAGTGTGCTGGAACTGCACCTCAAAAATGCACTCCACTTCGGAATGCCAAGGACACACCAAGTGCCGCAAATGCGGGGGTCCTCACAGATCAGACAGCCGAAACTGTCTGGCCCGCCCTAATAAGTCCGGAATGACCTCTAGGGAAACCCTCAAAAAGATCAGGTACGCTAGCCAATGCAAATATGCCGCTGTGATCCGGGCGAAAACCGCCGTTCGACGAGCAGAGGCCGACATCAAAGCCGCCACTGAGATGGCCAAAACAGCTACGCCGAACTATATCTCAAATAATAGCTATGAGGTTCTAATGACAGATGAGACACCAAACGTGACTGAGGTCACAGAGGTGGTCGTCCCGAAAAATCACTCATAAAGGGCGCCCCACGGGCCCCTTTCCGCCTCCCTCCTACTCTAAGTTTCATATCAATAAACGTAGGTAGAGGAGGTCCGACACAGAATATTGTACTTGCCCGAGCATTCGAGCTGAATATCGACGTTGTCTTAATTCAAAAACCTCGGTGGAAAGAAGAGACAATGTTGCATCCTGGATACATTTGCCATTTACCTCATGGTGGCAAAAAGGTCAGGCCAAGGGCTGTGACCTACACGCGGAAGGATTATAGGACAATATCAGCGAGGCAACTCTTCCGCTGTGCTAAGCTGACGGGCGACTATTGCTGGGTGCTTGTTAATGGAGTTACTTTCCTCAATGTGTACAAGGCACCCAGAGACACATCAGCCGTACAGCCACTTATCAATTGGACCCCGCCGCCGAATTCAGTCGCTGCGGGTGATTTCAATTCGGTATACTGTGCCTGGCAACCAGGAGTCACTAGCCCCTACGGGCAAGGTGAAATGATTGAAAAATGGGCAGAAGATCACAATCTAACCTGCCTTATTGTTGGAGAACCCACGCATCAAGCTGGAAATACCCTGGATCTTATCTGGACCAACATTAATGGCAGCCGTGCATGGGTTGACCATGATGAATGTGTCACCAGCGACCACCTTCCTATCCGAGGAATAATCCCGGTTCAGTCCGCAACTTTGAGACCCAACTTGGGCAAGATTTGAGTGACGAAGGAAAGACTACCTGACTTTGCACGAGCTGTTACTAAGTTGGTCCGTCTACCACCAATTTTAGATATAAATGAAAAGGTCGAAGACTATGCCCAGGAACTTTGCTTAAAGCTTAAGACTGCCATCAATCCAACAGGAACTCAGCCCAGAGCAAACGGCGGTAAATCAGCCCCGTGGTGGACCCCGGCGTGCAAGGAAGCACGGGCTGAATATCGAGCGGCAGAATCACCCCTCCAACGTGCAGTGTATGCTAATAAGCTCCGATCAGTCATTAGAGCTACCAAAAAAGAACATCGAGCACAGCAGGTGGAAAGAATGAGCCCGCCGAACGATGTTTATAAGCTGATGAGAATGGCTAGGCCTAGACAGACAAACATCCCACAACCCCTCAATTACAACGGAGCTCTCATCTCTGATCCACTAGAGCGAGCCACAGTTCTCCGTGACTGTCTCCTGGCAAGACACCAAACATCGGACGACCTACCGACTTGCATCGCCACGAGTAACAACCGTAAACCATGGAAGGATGACATATCCGAGGAAGAAGTCCGAGCTTGTACCATCGGCTGTGCAAACACGGCTCCAGGAGCAGACGGAGTCTCCATACAGCTGCTAGTGGCCTGCTGGAAGACAATTAGACCCTGTATAGTCAAGCTCTTCAGAGCTTGCATACAGCTCGGTACGCATCTGACTTGTTTCAAATTGGCCGAAGTAGTACTTGTACAGAAGCCTAAAAGGGACCCGACAACTGTCAAAGGATGGAGACCAATTGCCCTTCTTTCTTGCCTTGGTAAAGGACTTGAAAGACTTCTGGAAAAACGGATGGCGCACTTAGCAGTGATTTGTGATGTAGTTGGTCGGCAACAATTCGGCGCACTCTCGAGGCGCTCAGCAACAGACCTAGTCTCCTGTGTAGTACACGATGTCGAGGAGGCGCGCACACAAGGGTGGGCGGCCACTTTCATCACCTTAGACGTACAAGGTGCGTTCGATGCAGTTCTTCATAACCGTCTAGTGAAAAGAATACAAGAACAAGGATGGCCAGACTCAGTTCTAAAGCGGACAACTTCGTTCCTTGCACAACAAATGGTCCAGGTCCGACACGCGGAAGGAGTCACGACAAAGCGACAGCTAATTTGCGGGGTCCCATAGGGCTCGCCGATCTCGCCTCTTCTCTTTCTTCTGTACATGGCAGAGCCGATGCGGAGTGGTACTCCTAATCTAAGGTTTAGCTACTCTGAAGACATCGGCATTCTTGGATTTGGCCGCACCACTGCCGAGTCTACTGCAGTTGCCCAAAAAGAAGTCGACCACCTGCTGGAGTGGGCTCAGAAAAATGCTGTCCAATTTGACACAGAAAAGTCAGAGGTAGTACAATTTCCACCACGGCATCGCGAGGCAGCTGTTGGCATCCACGTCAACGGCACTCTCATAGAACCAGCTGAACAAGTTCGCTGGCTTGGAGTTTACCTCGATCCGCGGCTTAACTTCAAACATCATGTGATGACGTGGTCCGGAAAAGCAACAAAAGTCGCACATCTTATGCGACGCTTCAATTCTACTTTTCGAGGGGCCGCACCAGGGGCGCTGGTAGGAGCAGTAAATAGTTGTATTGTTTCAATTGCGACTTTTGGAGCGGAAGTCTGGTGGCCCGGCCTCAAACGCCCAACAAGAGCAGTAATAGCAACGCCAGCTACCGCGAGACTTTGCACTATGATTGATAAGGCCAACATTATGGGTCTCCCATCTGCACTTCCGGTACTGCGGACTACTACGAATGTGGTCCTGCACAGGGAAGGAGGAATCCCTCCCGCAAATATTATTCTAGAGGGAAACCAACTACGACTTTCAGCCCGAATGAAAACCCTCGATGATCAGCACCCGCTGAGATCTCGTGCTGCAATGTGCCCAAACGTTGGGACTCGAAAGTACAAGAAAAACCTCGACGATTTGAGCATGTAGATAGACAAAGGACTCGTGCACAGCGAGCCTATCGACAACTTCCGGATGGAGAAGCTTCGATGCCTCTGCCGCCACCATTCTACTCTGCTAGATCCATGACCAAGTCAGAATGAAAAGAAGCAAGCAAACTTTGGATAGACAACGTGCCCGCATCGGAAATTGGCGCCTACTCAGACGGCTCTTCGGAGGGAAACGGACGTTCAGCTTGGGGGTTTGTTGTGAAGAGATATGGTAAAACTCTTCTCAAGGAGAATGGTATCCGACACGGAGGAGAGGTCTTGGACGCAGAAATTACAGGGGCGCTAAAGGCTCTTGAGGCGGCGTTGAGACTTAAAGAAGCGCAACAGCAGCTGGGGGAGACGATTCAGCGAGTGAATGTTTTTCTGGATAGTCAACATGCTATAAAAGCACTTGAGACGGGCATCTCTTCAACCAGCCTCGAAGAGGTACATCAGTTTCGCATACTCTCAGCGTCAGCTGCTGTGACGATTAAGTGGATCCCCGGTCACTCTGGAATACAAGGGAACGAAGAAGCAGACGCATCTGCGCGCCTCGGCTTACGAATGCTGCCCAGTCCGGACAACCAACCAGAAACCATTTCGTTGGCATACCTTCGCCATCTCATGTATAACAGGCTACAGGCTTTGCTCAACGATTGGTGGGATAAAGCGTGCCCTGTTTGGTATCGTCTCGAGGTGTGTATATGTTATTTGTCCACAGGGTACAAGTGTGAGTAAATAGGGGGTCGAGGTCTTCCACAAGGAGAGGAAGAGGGTTAGTGAACTGAGAGTCAAGTTCTTCCACAAGAAGAGATAGAGGGCACGTCGTGATCTGATACAAGTATGGGCTCGAAGTGGTCTTCACAAGGAAGAGAGGGAATATCTGGAATGAGAATAATATTGAGAAGACGTTGCGTGAAGAACGCAACTCGGCTGTAGACTACGCTTTATTATATACATGCTCGTAGTTCACTGTTACGTTACCGTTCCCTACTCAGTCCTGCAAGGTTTGTTTACTACTAGTAAGCCGTCATTCTAACCCCTGTTATTATTCCGTGAAAATGGGCGTGAGAGGGATTAGGACAAGCTCACAAGATGATGCAGAGGATGGAAACAATCTCGACGGGCGTGAATTTTAGAATTTTGACAACGAGTTTTTCGAATTGAGCTTTGTGCGTGCGCCAAGACTTCGGTTGCAAGAGTGCGGGCGACACTATAAACACCGCAGTGGTTGGATGGTGCGGTGGTACATCATCTTGGCTGGTTTCTCAAGTAAGGTCTGGATAGCTAGGACATATATCCCACCCAAGACAGGACACCGCTGGTTTGAATCCGGCAAAACTTAACTACATTTCTCGCGGCGCTGGTATGCATGGATGATGAAGGCATGCTTGGATAATCAAAGGTTTTGAATTTCCCTTTGGTGGGTACTTACGAAGGAGGGTCGACTGTTTGTGTAAGCAAACTTACCTCGTAGTGGTATTTGCAAATGAAATCCAGAGTATGAGTGTCTCTAACGTCAAAAGAGTCATCCTACATGTATAAATATTATCGGTCATGTGTCATAGCTTTATAGCTGCATACACATTAAATGGTTTAAAAAAAAAGAAAAAAAGCCGCTGTTATCCCCTTATCCCGTCATTATCTCCCCTCTCCAGCCAACGAAGCGATGGCCATTTCCCAGCTTGTAGCTGCAGGAAAAAGTCTCAAAACTGTTGTTATTATGAACTGAAAGTTATATAGCAGTTAAATGACTGCTGTCTGTTGGTGGAGTGGCACGGGCTCATGTACAATTGTGAGTCGCGGAGATGGCACGATGTACACTCAGTGCGTATCACTGTGGCCAATGGGTGTCAGTAGGTATCAAATGTGAACTCTTACCGACAATGGTGATCTATGAAGGTGATGCTAGATTTGCATCCCGACAATTGATAATATCATCTAATGGATGATGTGAAGTATGATATTATTTGGATAGATTGATTCACTAAACTTGGCAGGTGAAGAGATTGTAAAGTACATGAACAGCGTCTGTGCACCAGCCTGTATTTTCCACCCTTTCCTAAAACAGCAGCCCATCCTCTGTTCCCCTGTCTCCTAACAACTCAACCAAACCAGCTCAACACATTGCGCAATACATGGCCACGGGCCCGGCCACTATGCCACGAGCTCTTGGCTGCGCTGTTTAACCCACCTCCCTAATGCCGCAAAGGTTAGATCTTGATCCTCTCCACTGGGCGCAGCTGAGGTTAGTAACCGGTTATTGGGAGCTCCCAAGGCTGATTTTGCCAGCTTATCGGCCTCTTCATTGCCTTGGATCCCCACATGACCAGATATCCAGCGTATTTCCACACGCTTATTGTGTCTCAGCGACGAAAACTTGTCCACTGCTGACTGCGAGGAGTTAAATCTTCCTCTTTCGAGCGCTTGGGTGGCCGCTTGGTTGTCCAGAAGAATGCAGATCAGTAAGTCTTCTCCTACCTCTATTGCAGCCTTCTGTGATGGGCAATCAACAAAACAATATAGGAAATGAATGGTGGCCGATTACTGTCTATTTTCTACATACATCTCGGAACTGTCCACCGAGGGGAGGCTACTTAAGGTGTCCCAACTCCTAATGCGCTAACCACGTTATCTGCTCTACTAAAACATATCCTTGATATTCCAAGTAGGCTTGTCATAGCGAATCTGGGTCTTGTTGGTCCATTATTCCATATGAGACTTGCTACAACAGTATCCTGTTTACATATTCTTTGCAACCCTGTATTTGTATGGCTGAGTTGGACATCCCTCCACATAGTTAGGCTAATGACGTAATTATGATTAGTGTCCGTGCGATAGTCACTAGGAGATAGGCGCAGCCTGTAACACCTTCAAGGCTTTCATGGCGCCTACAACTTCCGCGTCGAATACCTCTGCTCCAGTAGGTGAACCAGAACCACTTCCAGCTAGCTTGCCTCCTTGATATACTATATATACCCAAGCTGAATGTCTAGTGTCACGGCACGGCATTCCGCTCCGTCATGATATACGATTACGTGGATGGAGGAGGTGAGATTAATGGCTGATGCGGGAAGAAGCACGTGCGCGGCAATTTAGTGGAAACCCGCCCGAATAGGAATAGCCTCAGGGCTTTTTGTAATTAGATTCTGTTCCTTTCTATTCTTCTCCAGCTTAGTATTCGCTCGACAGATTGAATAATCGCCATACAAGCTGTACTTTCACTTGTGCCTATTCTACGCCGTGACATCTAGGACTGGATGAAGATCCATCAGAGAAGGCCACGGCTGTATTAGCTGGTAGGGAAGTTAGCCATTGTTTGATGTTTCCTGACCTGGCTTCTTTTTCTCGCCTGCATGGAGTCGATACCGGGGGACCATGCAGAAAGTAGAGCTTCCCAGGGCCTTCGGCTATTGTAACTTGAGACACGCTCATTTGCAGGCGTGCCGCGTACCTTTCTGGTTTTCGGAACAAGCGATCTTGTTATGATAACGAGGCTATATAGGAGCGGGATGATGGGTGCTACTGGGGAACTCGTACTTGCAGTAGGTCTCTATTATCACTGTCGCGTGTGTTCTCTTTGAATGTAAGACTTGAATTGTATATTAAGGAAACTTAGTTACAAGTGAATGAACGGAGGTCAAATCCTCCTTATATGTTGTTCCAGACTTACTGTGTTGTCCACAGCCCAGTGCTAGAACATTCCCTTTGTTACATCATTTCTCTCCTAGGAGAAATGTATCTCTCGCTCTCCCCAATTCCATTGGTCTCTGGCTAGTCCCATTAACCCTGTTTCATCGAGATCTGGTTGGCTCCATATTGCCAATGCACGCATCGCACACTAAACCTATACGGTTTAGCTCCACCGTCACGTGCACTAACCGCGACGTGACCCCAAGCGTTCTCAAGGGCGAGGTTAGGACAGTGTTCCACAGGGTGCGTATGTGGTCTAACGGAGATCTAGGTGGTAGATGAAGGTGATGAGTGGGTCGAAGGGATGACTGGTCTTCTCTAGGAAGAGACGAATTGGTAGATAGTAGCGATAGAGGCTACACGTGGGTCTTGCTGATGAAGAGCTGGAAAGAGATAAATGGTCTTCCCGAAGAAGAGATGGGTAAACAAATGTATTGTTAAGGTAATTGAAGAAGACGTTGCGTGAAGAATAATGCTTCTTCACACCGAGTATTTATATACATAAAATTACCAAATAGCATGTACCACACCGCCTCTATGCCAAACAATCTGCTACACATCACCTAATGAGACTAGCCTACTCTTATCAGTCTTCCTTGCTAGTTTTAAACGTACATTGAACTAATGTTTGTGTTTTAGCCTAGCCGTCCACATGACGTTTCAAATTACGCTATGCCACAACGATCCATGAAAAGCGTCTGCCCTGGCAATCTACGTGGATTATACAACAGATCTCGTTGTCCCGATCTAAGACCTCAACGTCCTATTGTATCTTTCGGGCCCTCAGCCGCTCGAAAGGCAAAAGGGTGCCAGGCATCCATTCTTTGTATGCGAGCTGCCGACCGCAGCATGCCAATACTGTCGGTAAAAGGATTATATTTGGGTGTTATGAATTGTTCTATGTAATTGCGGTGTTCAGGTTGTCGTTAGGACGCTGACAGGGATATGATTTAGCTCATTAGCGAGGCGCTTGGGGTAGAGGAAGAAAGGGCAGAGGGGGAAGGGAAGAGGAGAGACAACGTTTTATGTATTTCGAGATACCAGTCAATTGACATTATTCACCGACTTTGTGACGGACAGCTGACTTCGTGACGGCACCCAATTTGTATTACTTCGTGTTTTACCAACAAATACATTTCAGTTAGTTGCAAAATTATTTTAGTTAAGATACGGGAGATAAAGACTGATAAGTCCATGTGGTATCTGCGCCACCCTATCCATAATTCGTTCAGTGTCTCTATGTCTTGTTTTGAGGATAGTTGTCCGAAATATTACCGATCATCGGTAGCCATTTATTTCGGTGTTTCTTCTTAGAATTCCGCTATACTTTACACATAGCTCTTTTTAACTAAAAGAATAAATAATAATAGTGCTAATGGAAAGCCGCAAATATCATCACAGATGAGGCACCAGGCGGAAAAACAGTTACCTACAGTATCACACCCTCAAATATCCACCGGAACCTTAGCAGGGCCCAAAACAATATTGAAGATCAGACAAGAACTGAGTGTCAGGAAACGGACGATTCGCATAAGTCACATGACATTACCTAATCAAAACAGCGACCCACTTTAAATATGTATTTTGTATTGTATTAATGAGGTTATGAGAAGTGTAAGAATCGTCGCAATGGATGTAACAGTCAACTTGGGTGGATATAGGATAGCACTTTAAGTCTAACATGAAGAAGAAGGGTATATATTGTTGATCTGCTATATCGATGACTATTGAAGATAGGAGTGGAAAAGGTTGATCATGTACAGAGGTCTATGTCAGTGTTCCTATTCAGCTAGGTAGGATCATCATCTTATGGACGATCTTGATCGCCCAACTTGATGTAATGGGTATGGTTCAATAGTATAATTGAGTGCAGATCAGAACAGGTGGTTTATCAGGTGTTATTTGTAATAGTTAGGGGAATAAGGGGTTATCGGAAGCTGGTCATATTCTGCTGGAAGTAGTCCGTAATTCATGTATAAATTAAGAGCTACGCACACCTGTTAGAGGTCGTGCGACGTTCTTGTAGATTTAGCTTAACCTACGATCTGATATCTCCTTCCAATCCGTCTTCTCACATCTGATCCGTCTTCTCACATCTGATCCGTCTTCTTACATCCGATCCGTCTCCTTACATCCGATCCGTCTCCTTACATCCGATCCGTCTTCTTACAATATCCTCAGTCTTTCATTTAGTATTTACATTATTCGTACTTGTGTTCACCCTGATCTATCAGCCTTGATTGCTGGCTTGGCAACTCGACTTCTTGACTTCGTGTCTCGACTATCCTGTAGTTCTCCGACCTTTGACCACCTGGCACCTCGCCAGTTGGATTATATCTGAGTATCCTTCGTTAGCATCTACAATCCGAACAGTTATTAATACATTACCTTCGGCAGACGGCGATCTCCAGTACCCCTAGTGCACGCCGTAAAACGCCTGCTCTATACACCGTGTTAGAACCGGCTTTGCGATTCTGACAGGGAATGAAAAGAAAAGGGAAGAGCTCCTAGATGTTGAGGGAGTACAGTTCGTAAGGAAGCCGCAATTAGATTCTTTGCCCCAACAAGTTGCCACATGATTTATCACTAGCGTTCTCTGTGACGTAGTATTAAAAGCCTAGTAAATCCTGTAGTTAGAAAGAATAAGAAAATGAACATAGATACGATTTCATTATAGAAGTATTCAACTGACACCGTGCTCCCATCAATTGTGATCAATATTTAACAATATTTAACAAGCGTTATCAGCACCAATTCGGTGATCAGTGAAATATAGAAAAGAAGATCGATCTATTGAAATCATCAAACATGTCGAACAACTGGGACGAATACCCCGAGTCTATTAGTACCGGAGATAAAGCGGCTCAGAACTGTTTCTACAGTTATGGTGACGCAAAACTTAGCGGCAGCGAAAATTGGCTAGCCTGGAGTGATACCATTCGAAATGATCTGGATGTGTTTGATTATTGGAGGTTTTTTGATGGCTCATACCCTCGCCCCCCGGACCTAAAGTCAAAAGACGCAACCGAAATATCCAAAAGATCAAAACAGCAAGTTGCATGGGACAGAGAAGCAAGGCAAGCACATCACTACCTGAAGAAAACTATTCACCAAGATCAATGGGCTAAACTTGTTAAAATGCGTCCGACTGATCCAGTTGGCGCTTGGAAGCTCCTCAACGACATTTATCGCCCAAGAAAAGCTACTACCATTCTTGTCGCCCTCAAAAATCTGATTAAGACTAATTGTTCAGAAGGATCAGATGTTGCAGACTACGTGGCGAGACAAGAAACAGCAAACGAAGAAATTATTAGACTAGGAGAAGACTTCCCTGACAAATACTTCGCTCTATTGCTTCTAAGTGGACTTCCGTCCTCTTGGGAAAACTGGCGCTCCACAATTTTCGCGCGTCTCCAAAATGTCGAAGAACTGCAATCTGCAGAAATTTCTTCACTCATCCGTGAAGAAAACAATCGACGATTAGCACAAGAAGATGAAGACGTACAGTTTGCTAATATCGCCCGCAATCTTCCGGTGAGAAGTTCCGATGAAAACCAAAGGCCAAAACCAGAACACGATATCGATGGCAAATGCTACAATTGTCATAAAGCTGGACATGGGTGGCTATCATGTTGGTCATCAGGAGGCGGCGCGCATGGCAAAGGTTCTAAACAAAGAAGCCAAAAGGCAAAGCTAAACAAAGCAAGATAAAATACATTATCCAACGCCAACTCAGTTATTTCAAATACCTCACAAGAAGAGGAAATTCTCGAAGTTGGCTATGTATTTACCGCTACACCTGGGAACCAAGACAATGGTCACCGAAGTATCCAAATAATAGTGGAAACCGGAGCTTCTATTCATGTGGTACCTGATCAAATATGTTGATAAATTTTCAGCCTAACAAGGAAACAATAATTGGAATAGGTGGGGCATCTTTGACACATGGAACCGGGGACGTCATTATCGAAGCCACAGTTGGAAATTGCATCTCAAAGCTAATTCTGACTAATGCAAAATGGGTTCCCACTATTAATAATGTTCTCCTATCCATTGGAAAGTTCACAAATAAAGGTGGTAAATTTACTATCCAAGAAGATGGATGTAAACTGATGGATTCTAATCTAAAATGTCTTGCAACCGGTATACGTAAACACAATATATATTTTCTTAACGGACGGGTGCTCACACATGACGAGAGTCAAATTGCAAATATTGCAAAATACCTCAGCTGGGATGAAGTACACCGGAGACTAGGTCACATATCTGTCACGTCAATGAAAAAACTTATTTCTGGAAACCATGTTACGGGGTTGCCAATTGATCAAAAATCGCCTGCAAAAATACACTGCGATTCATGTCGTGCAGCAAAGGCATTAAAGCTCCCATTCAAAAACATAAGCAGCTCTCGTTCCACTTGTCGAGGAGAAAGATTTCATACAGACCTGTGGGGACCCTCAAGCGTTCAATCACTAGGGGGTAAATCATACTTTATTTCTTTCATAGATGATAAAACCCGCTACACTACTATCGAGTTCTTGAAACAGAAAAGCGATGCAGCTAATGCAATCAAAAATCATATTGCCTGGATAACAAACCAGACTGGAAAACCACCTCAGAGTGTGCGTAGTGACAATGGAGGCGAGTTTTTGGCTGTCTCTTCTTTTTTAAAAGCACACGGAATTGAGCACCAATTAACAGCACCTTATTCTCCACAACAAAATGGAACCGCAGAACGACTCAATAGGACACTTGTAGAAGGCGCAAGAGCTATGTTAGTAGAGAAAAATATACCTAAAAATCTTTGGGCAGAAGCTGTTCTTCATATGAACTACATCAGAAATCGAGTGTCAACAAATTCAAACCCAGACGGTAAATCTCCCTTCGAGATGTGGACAGGAAGGCGACCAGATCTCAGTCACCTATACGAATTTGGTTCTAAAGTTTGGATCCTAGACGAAAATAGAACCTCAAAACTTGACCCAAAAGCAAAACAATTTATTTTCACAGGGTTCAATGATGGATCACGTTCAGTGCGGTACTTCAAGGCAAATTTAAACAAAATTATGATATCAAGAAACTTCCAATTCGAATCTTCAACAAATGGATCCACGGAATTTGAAGATTATCAAAGTAATTCTCCGGACCTTGATGATTCTTCGATTGAGGGAGAGGCTAAAAATTATATCAATCTTGAATCACCTGTCACGAAAGTGGATACTGAAGGCTCCATTCATAATAACGAATCAAATGAGAATATTGTGGGACCTCAAACGCAAGACGAGCCTGTTAAAAATGAAACACAATCAAACCTACCTCTACCTAGAAGAACAGGACTCCGTGAACGAAAGCAAATAGATTACTCGAAGCTGCATGATCCAAAATATTCCAGTGGCAAAAATAAAACAAATTCAGAACAAGCTACTGATTTACACGCAGGTTATACCGAAATTGTAGGCGTAACTCGCGATATTCTTTGCGGGTTTACGGCATACAATACACAGGTCCCCGACCGTATAGACCAGGCAAAAAGATCAAGTGAATGGCCACATTGGGAAATGGCTATCATGGACAAACTTCTATTACATCAGAATTATGGGACTTGGGAACTCTGTGACCTTCCAGCTGGAAGAAAAGCGATAGGCAGTCGCTGGGTATTTGTCAAGAAATTCGATGAAAATGGTGATCTCTCGAGATACAAAGCGCGACTTGTGGCCCAAGGCTTTTCTCAAATACCTGGCCAAGATTATTCAGAGACATTTTCCCCAGTGATGAGATTGGATACTCTACGGATTCTGTGTGCGATCAAAGTTATACAAGGACTTATAGCCAATCAAATGGATGTTAAAGGTGCTTACCTAAACGGTAGCATTGAAGAAGAAATATACATGAGACAGCCTCCAGGATACGATAGTGGCGACGGCAAAGTATGCCGTCTACGTCGATCATTATATGGCTTGAAACAGGCAGGGCGAGAATGGAATAAAAGGCTAAACAAATTCCTCACAGATATTGGATTCCAAAGAGCGACAAAGGAACACTGCGTGTACTCACGAAAAGACCAAAATCGATTTGATATTGTAGGTGTCTGGGTTGACGATATGTATATCTTGTCAAAATCGCAGAAAGACATGAGTCAAATCAAACGACAAATACACCAGGAATTCGAATCTACTGATCAAGGTGTTCCAAAGTATATGCTAGGTATTGAAATTGAAGTGGATGAAAAAAATCATTCCATTTGTCTTTCTCAAGAGCAGTACATTAAAAAAATAATTGAGCGTTTTGACCTGAATCATGAATACACATCGGATATTCCAATGTCACCTCACACCAAACTCATTCTTGCAACAGAGACTGAAGAACTGATTGATGCAACAAAATATTGATCAGCCATTGGCTCGCTAATGTATGCAGCTATAGCTACCCGTCCAGATATTGCATTTGCTGTGAATACATTGGCCCAATTCAATGTAAGACCATCACGTGTACATTGGGACGCTGTGATCAAAATTTTTCGGTATCTTAAGGGCACGGCAAAACTAGGTATTTTATATGATCGGTGTCAAGGAGCAGCAACTATTGAGACCACCGGATTTACGGATGCAGGTAATGGAACAAATACAGCTGTTGGCTGCCCTACAACAGGAGGGGTGTACCTCATGGCTGGTGGCGCTATTAAATGGATTTCTGAGCAACAACGCGGAGCAACCTTATCAGAAATGGAATCCGAATTAGTTGCATCTTGTAAAACTGCACAAGCTGGAATTTGGATAAGAGATCTGCTCGAAGACCTAGGAATTGTGCAAGGGCCAATAAATATCTGGATAGATAATTCGGCGTCTACACGGGTTATAGAAAACCCTGAGTCACATAAGCGGGCATTACACATCCAAAGAAAACACTTTTGGATACAACAACAGTGTGAACAAGGGGTCGTCAAGCTACACAGCGTCGAAACTAGCAAAAATATCGCAGACATATTGACCAAACCACTAGCACGACCCTCATTTGAGAAACATCGTGAAAATCTTGGCCTTTCGAACTGCAGGGGTGTGTTGAGGGAGTACAGTTCGTAAGGAAGCCGCGATTAGATTCTTTGCCCCAACAAGTTGCCACATGATTTATCACTAGCGTTCTCTGTGACGTAGTATTAAAAGCCTAGTAAATCCTGTAGTTAGAAAGAATAAGAAAAGGAACATAGATACGATTTCATTATAGAAGTATTCAACTGACACCGTGCTCCCATCAATTGTGATCAATATTTAACAATATTTAACACTAGATACCTCACCAAAGTTTTCGGACTACGGCGCCAAGCTCGAGGAAGCCTCCAACCTTGTCGCCTTTTGGATTGCGAATGTTCCGGCCACTGTAAAAACAATCAACTGTATTGATACGGTCGATGATGAGTGGATCGCATTGGAGATCTACAGAAAAACATATAAGTTTCCATACCAGGTGCTACCGCACGGGACATACCGTCCTGAAGTGCCGTACAGAAATTGGAAAGCCCTTTTCACCCGGGATAACGCCCCTTGCCCGGGCTTCCGCATTCTCGACGAGGCTGGTATGGCCACCATTCACAAGCCTCGTCCACCAATTGAACAGTGCGAACGCTGTTTGGGCTTCCACACCACCCGTGTTTGCTCCCGCACTCCAGCCAAATGGAACTACGGATCTAACATGCACTCGGAAGCCGAGTGCAAGGCCCTCACTAAGTGTTGCAACTGTGGGGGACCTCACCGATCGGATTCTCGGGCCTGTCAGGTCAGACCCAAAAAATCCGGACCGTTGACCAAAGAGCAGCTCGCGTGGATCCGCCACATCGAACAAGGGGAGTTTGCGAAAGTGGCACGAGCCAGGGCTGCAGCAAAAAAGGCCGAAGAGGCGATCATCGCCGCGGCGAAGGATGTCTCAATGGCCGAGGCAACAAGTTTCGGAGCTCTGGGATCTGAAGAAGAAGTTTGAGGACACAGCAACCTCGACAATGTTCCCTTTTGGGGCATCTACTAACCAATAGCAGGATACTGGCTGGATCAAAGGTGCCTGCTAACTCATCTCTTGCTCTCAGCAGAGATTGAATAAATTTTATCATTTGGAAGGTGTGACGGACGACGGAATGTGTGAGAAGCACATTGCTTGGGTCCAATGAGAAGGAATCTTCTGGTTTTTGGAGGTGTTTTGATTTTCTTACCTTCTACTTTTTCTGTAGCAGGTCTCGCGGTTGGAATGAGTTGGGCCTGTAAGCAGTGATCCCCGCCGGCTCCATCAGTCTTGTACCAATAGTGGACCTAGAGCTATAGCTTAGGACTTTAATAGAGCAAAAAAGAAAATATCAAAGAAAAGTACAGAAAAGATGACTCAATATACAAGAAGAGCACTCTGTTGTGAATGATGAGCACTGGAGATATTCTTGGGATAGACTTAGAGACAGTTGTGATATAATGCTCGAGAACTGAGTTGTAGACTTTAGAAGGGATTATTATTTACTAAAGTATATTGGATAAAGTGTGTGATCTATGTTGGACACTTTTGGGGGCAGTGCCTGACCACCTGTCTAAATACATGAGAAGCTGGTCCGTGCACTGCTATCACTTCTCAACATCCTGATCCTCAACAGATCTCTACAACCACTACGTAGCTTACCTCAATTGTGTAGGCACAGCGACTATATTAATCCATGACCTAGACCATGCACGTCTCTACGTTATGTTAGCACGGACTAGGATTACAACACACTCATCCCTCAGATTTCATTTACAGGTACCACTGCAAAGTTATGGTAGCTTTTTCTTCACCCCAAGTCAACCCTCATCCGTGAATACCCACCCAGGGGAACGTCTCCAAAACCCTGAGTTATCCAGACATGCCTTAATCATCCACTGAACTTTCTCCGCACGAAATGTAGTCTGAGGTGTCTCCTTCCCAAGTGGAGTAGGTGCCTAGGCTACTCAAACTATACCGGAGAACACCACCAGGAGGCAGACCACAGCACCTGTCACGGACGAAGACGAGGACGAAGACGAGGACGGAGACGAAGACAGAAGCTGATAATGAGGACGAGATATTTAGATTAATAATTAGATTCTAAAACATGAGTAATTTACAAGACAAATAGCTACAGTACACATCCAGTCCTAGAGCTTCCTTAAGTCCACGAGCTTCAATACTATAACCAAGGGTGTAGTAGTTTACAGCCATAACACAGTAACTAACTAGTACTCTGAATGGCAACTGTTGCTATCACAACACTGTAACCATTACAATACCTAAATTGTGTTTATTGTATGCACGTCATAACTCGGTTGCCTGGGTGCGACATGACATCCCAGTGATGGTTTGTGACACACCATCCATCGTTTGCGTGTTTTTACAGTGTCCGCTGCACTCTTACAAGCGAAGTCTTGGCGCGCACAAAGCTCAATTCGTAAAACTCCTTGCCAAAATTCAAAATCACACGCCTGTCAAGATTATATTCATCTTCTGCATCATCTTGTAAACTTGTCCCAATCCCTCTCACATCCATCCCAAAGAACTGTCTCCCAGATTTGTGCGCCATGCTTTGCTTCCTCTGTCGGGTCTAAATATCGGCGTGGGCGTGTATTTGGCGGCTAGCTGAGGCCAGAGAATAGTTGATGAGAGGTGTGGTCATTGAAATGAGGATGTACTAAGTTGTATGTGACGGTTCCACCCTAGATCATTAGATAGGGTTGTTATATCCATTTTACATTCACTTCACATAAGATATTGCTAGAGTCCTTTGTTTGTAGCGCACAGACCAGCGCAGATAATGTAGAGTTGTAGATCTCTAGATACTTTCCCTTCCCTTTTACTCTTTAGTTTAGAATCTTTTGAATATAGTCTTTATCCAATTCGACTTTGTCATTTGTCAACCTGTGATCTCCTACGGCACTCACATCGTACTTGTAGACTTGATGAGACTTGGGTAGGAGTCTAGCTCTTTGGGAGCGAAAATTTGACGTGGAAGAGAATTTTGAATTATTGCCTTGTGGGCCAACTTCTTCGGTATTGCGAAATTTGACTGAACTTGGCTCTGGGAGAATATTTCACTCCCAGGTTTGTAGAGGACACCACGTACAGGTGTTCAGTCTTGCACTCCTAGCTCTCAGAGTGGGTACAAATACCACACTACCACAATCGCTCCACTAGGCTCTATTGCCTAGCAAGGATAGTTATGTAGTTTTCATTTCCGAGACTGAGATCTCCACGCTTTGTTTTCTGTCTTTAGGAATAGTTACACAACTCTAATTATATCTCACTCTCTTCCTCTGTCACCCATAGTGACCTACTGTTACCTCCGGCCACTTTCTCTAGAAAGCCCTCCGCATTACCACAAGGCGTCCCTCCTCAGTACAGTCAAACCCCTGTTAAGACGATCCTCGTTAAGATAATATTGCCGTTTATACAATATTTTTTCCGGAATGGACTTGGTTCCCTTAAATTTACCAATTACACAATTATTGTTCTTCAACCCCTAAATATCGTCTTGACCAGGGTTTTTTTACTAGATTGGTGCTGATAATGTCGCCAAAAATGGAATCTCTGCAGAGCAACAACGTGCACTGCAACGACGGGCGCACTGCCAGGTCCCAAAACCAACACAAAAACAGGGCATTGAGTGGTTCTTCGCTGAGTACGGCCATCAATTAAGCTAGTCCACAGTCTCCGAGTCCTTGAGCAAGGTATTATTCAGAACTACAAAGTATTCTACAGACAATACTGGCTCCGCTTTGTTCTACAAGCAATTGAAGAGGGTACAGATCCACAATCAAGTGTCAATATTCGACTAGTAATTCGCTGGATCTTACGAAGTTGGAATAACAAAGTTACAAATACAACAATTTGTAATTGCTTTCGAAAATTGACTCTTATTTCCAAGCTAATTGCTCTTCCTACGTCTGTACTCCCGACTGGACTTTCTGAATTGTTTAATGAAGTAGTCAGAGCAGGAGACATACTAGATTCAATGGCAAAAGAAAATTTTCTCATTCCAATTGAGGAGGAAGAGGAAGGGATTATTGTTGTGCTGGTGATGGCTAGGATTACGATGGACAAGGGTAATGATCACTGAGGGTATAGGAAGAACTTTCCAGGTGGCTCCATGATGAGTAGAGGAAGGATGGAGCACTGTATGGAAAGTGTTTCTACATTATACTACCAGATAGAGGATACTAGAATATTCTGTGATACTGATTTGGGAAAATGAGGTGAGAGTTTAGCCAATTCAGATGTGTATATAAGTAGCGCTTTCTACCTCCTAAATCCTTATAGTTATGAATACCAAATATATCAGCAGTTCACATTGATTCATCGATAATCATACGTAAACCTTCTGCCAATTAACCTCCGTAAGCTCTTACCTTTACAACAATTATGATGATTGACGAGGCAATCATATTACAACACGTGATATGAGAATATTCGGCAACAAATCAAGATGAAGAAGAAGAGGTAGAACAAGACGAACAGCCTTTGCAAACAGCAAAAGAGACCGAAATAGCTCTAAAAGTATTGATTGAGTATACTGAGAGTCAAGATTCTCTTAATTCAAGCTATTTGAGGGTATTAGAGCAATTCGAGACGGCAATTGGGAGTATAAAAGGCCCATCAAAAGTAAAACGTAGCCTAGATAGCTAGATTATGTAATCATATCCTTTTAAACAATATCCTCTATATGACAATATTTTTCACGGCCCCAATTACATTGTCTTAACAGGGGTTTGACTGTACATTGTACGCTACGCCCTCTCCTACACCTCGAGTCTTGTGCCTAGTGAACCTGTGCCAGACCCTCGCCTTATTTTCCCAAAATATTACCATGGAATATTCTAGTATTCTCCATCTGGTAGTATAATGTAGAAACACTTTCCATACAGTGCTTCATTGTTCCTCTACTCATCATGGAGACATGTTATAATAGCTAGGCTACATACGAGCAGGACGATGGATACTGTTGAGCGGATTGGTTTGGAAAAGCTTGTGGCTGTTTGGCACAGATTATATAACTTAGTGAAGCGAGTGGGAAAATAGAGGAGTCTGTAAATCTGTTGTGGAGAGTTGTTGATTACTCCCACTAGGACACAGAGTGCTATATAAACTATATTTTGTAATAATAAAATCTAGTGGCTGGTTTTTGCGTCAAAGCGCATTAATACTAACCTCACAATTAATGGGAGATTAGTGACGTGTATTCTACACATCCATGTCTTTACCATAATTAGAAGCACCAATTTCAACACCCCTTCTCACTTTGTACCAAATATATTTGTGCATAAGTGGTTAAGTCTCGGTCTTGGTAGGCCTTTTATACAGATATCCGCAAGATTTTCACTTGAAGAAACGTGTAGTAAAGTTAGCAAACCGTCATCAATTCTTTCTCTGGTGAAATGGTAAGCAATATCAATGTGCTTTGTAGCGTCATTGGTTTTATGATTGTGAGGGAGGTCAATAGCGGAGTTATTGTCTGTTGAAAGGGACGAGGGTATATATTTGTTCACTAGTTGATAAAGCCCATGTGTAATCCAAATGAATTGTCTGGTTGCAAGTGACAGTGCCATATACCCAGCTTCACAAGTGGAGTGAGCGACGGTACGTTGTTTGCGAGACTTCCAGGCTGTTGAAATTGGTGCTATATGGTAATGAAGGGTATCATTAACATGGAACGTAGAAAGTTTTAAGTTCTCTAGCCAGGTTTATGATGACTCATACATTGACCAGCCTCCCAATTATCCACAATAAGCCAGTAATCGTGTCCCTCGCTTAGTTGTAATAATTAGTTTAAGTAGCACTCTGATACTAAGTGGGTTTAATCAACAACTCTCCACTATAGTTTTCAGACTCTTCAATCTCCCAACTCGCTTCACTAGGTGATATTAAACAGAAGCCTAACAGCTTAAGCTTCTCTACACAACTTCCATTATAACACAGGCAACTGCGGATCCTCCTAGCTGGAACAGATAACTCGAGAAGCTCCTTCGGGTATCTAAACAATTTCCGTATGATGCATCACAGTATCCATTGAGTATCAAGGGAGATTTGAACTCATATGTAAGTTTTAAATCTCTTGTTCCTTTGATGTATCGCAAGACCCGCTTGACAGCACTTAGATGAATAATTGATGGATCCGAACTGAATTGTGAGAGATGTGAGATTGCATATGCAAGGTCAGGCCTCGTTGCAGACACGACATACATTATAGATCCGATTATTTGCTGATACAGTGTTGCGTTAGCCCTAGGTTCTCCATTTGCCGCTGCCATCACTTGTTGGTTACACTCAATGGGCGTGGAAACCGAATTGCAGTCTTGCATAGAAAATCGATTCAGGACTCTATCTATGTATGCTGTTTGCGACAAGCTGATTCCAGCATTACAGTACTCAATTTGAATTCCAAGTAGCCAGTGAAGTGTTCTGTTGGAAATATAGCTTCCTGCATTTCTTTCTATCGACCAATGTGGTTGCATGCATCTTGCCTGAACTATATTTCTGAGTTCAGGCAGGAGCCCATACTTCTGATCCAATCAGACTCAACGTTTGAGTCCGCTTTAATCCAATTCTTCCCGAACAAATCCAGTCATTGGTTTGTTCGTATTTTCTATGGCATGACCCAGTATTCTGAGTCAGTGGATAATTCTTTTCTGGTCTGGGATCTCACTTTTCTGCAGTCGAGTCGGTTCCGGGTAACCTTTCTCCCTTGTAAATCCACTGTATATATCGTAATACCTGTAGTCTATTAGTCAATTAAGCAAACTGAACTTCTTCTCCGTTCTCAGGCAATTCTTACTCCGAAGTTCTCTCCATACTCTAACAGATTATGAGACCAAGTTAGCTCAACTTTGGACTTAATACTTCTTTCTTCGCCTGGCTGCTTCAACTTCTATAACTCCTCTTCCTCACACTCACCTCTACCACATCTTCTCAATCTCTACAACCAGAATGGCATTTAACCAGATCATCAAATCGGTTCGTTCTCTCCCTACTTTGGACAAGTCTACCTACACTCGCTGGGCTAGCCTATTTCGAATGATTCTCGTACAATTTAATGCGGAGTCCGTTATATGCGACCCTTCCGAAGCCGTCGCCGATACTAAGAAGAAAGGCGAAAATAAAGATGTGGACTTGGACGAAATTGACCGTTGTGTCAGATTTGCTCTTCTTTCGGCCGTACCTGATGATTCTTATCATTTGGTTGAAAATAAAAATACTTCCAGGGAAATGTGGATTGCTCTTGAGGATTTCTTCAAACCCGAGTGTGAGGTTACTCCTACTTCCTTGCTCAAGGATTTCTTCCGATTCACTATGCCTGATGGTACTAGTGTGGATCGGTTTTCTGAAGAGCTCACAAAACGTCAACGCAGAATTGCTGCTGCAGACCCTTCTTTCTTCCCCTCTGATACTCATATGAGGGATTACTTACTTGACTACTTTGACTATTGTTGCAATGGTCAATTCTCTGGATCGGTCACTTCTTTGAGACGAGATAAGTCCTGCACATTCTCTCAGGCAGTAAACTCTCTCCGGTCGACAGAAGCAACAATTAAAAGTCGACAGTCCGGTCCATCTGCAGCATTTCTTTCTACTCCTGCGAAGCTTCAATCCATCCCTGATCCTACTTCTTCTTCTCCCTCATCCTACTCTCCCAATAAGGACAAAACATGCGCGCACTGTCACCGTAAGGGTCACACCAGGGACACTTGTTTCCTCTGGATTTCTACGCCTGACGGCACAAAGTGGGCCGCCAAGCATCCAGAGAAAGCCGCTATAGTGCGAGCTATGTTTCAAAAATTCGGGAATAAAGGCTCTTCCAAGGATAAAAAGGGAAAGTCTATTAAACTTGACGGTGCCTGGATGATGGAGGAACATATTCTCACTTCTGATGGATCAGGGAAATGCAATGACGTTGTTCTTGATACTGGTGCAACGCACCATATCTTTCATGACAAAAGCTTGTTCTCTTCTATTTCTCCAGTTGACAAGCGTGTCCAAACTGCTTCTGGTCAATTACTTTCTATTTCTGGAATCGGCTCTGTGGAAATTTCTTTGGGAAATTATCTCGATTCGTCTTGTTCTCGTACTTTGAAGCTAGAAAACGTCTGGTATCTTCCTTCCTGTACAAAAAATCTTGTTTCTGGCTCTCAAATTCTTTCTGCAGGTTACAAAATGCGGTCTTCTAACAGTGGGATTGGCATATTTGAAGCTAAAGGTCGTCTCACTGCAACCGCTCGTTTAAGGAATGGCTTATTTCATTTCAATGTAATTTCTCCTCCTGCTGTTCTTAGTTCTTCTCGTCCTAGATTTTCTAGTCCTCTTTCTACTCAACCCGAGGACCCCACGCTCCCTTCGAATATCAACCAGGGACTACTCACAATTGTATCTAACATGGACGCTAATCGCCTTTTACACCATCGCTTTGCTCACGTCAGCCCCCAGATTCTCTCAAAGGTCGATATTTCACTAGTTAAACTACCTAATTTAAAATCACAGGAATTGTCGAAACTAAATATCTGTCCTAAATCTCTGGGTAACTGCGACGTCTGTCTTTCTTGCAAACAGGTTGAGAAGATTAATCGCGGTCCATGCAATAAGTCAGATCAAACACTACAGCTTGTGCATTCTGACACTTGGGGAAAGTGTCGACATGTGGGAATCTCCGGAAGTTCTTTCTTTGTCAGTTTTACTGACGACTTCTCTCGTTTTAGCGAAATTTTTCTACTCAAAGGTCTAAATGAAGTACCAGGTCATTTCTCTATCTATAGGGATTCTATAGAACTTCTGACTGGTCATAAAATCAAGGCTCTTCGGACTGATGGTGGTAGCGAGTACAAGCTAATAAATTTTGGTGGAATAACACGCCAAATTTCAGCTCCCTATACTCAACATCAGAATGGTGTTTCTGAACGCTTAAACAGGACCCTAGTAACTATGGCTAGGTGCATGCTATCACATGCTCATCTTCCTGTTCGATTCTGGGACGCTGCTATCTCGACAGCTTGCTACATCCGAAACCGACTTCCTCTCCTTGAAGGCAAGAAAACACCTTTCGAGTTACTGCGCGGTTCCAAGCCAACTATCTCACATTTTCGTGTGTGGGGCTGCGTTTGCTATTCTTTAATCAATGAAAAAGATCCTCAAAGATCTAAACTCTCCCCAACTTCGCTACGGGGCATCTTTATTGGTTATTGCGAATCTTCCACGCAATACCGTATCTACGTTCCTTCAAAGGCCGGAAGAAATAAAATCATTATTTCGGCCAACGTTCGTTTTCTTGAAGACACTTTCTGGGATTGGGGCCAAACTTCATCTGAGCAATTCGGCGAGATCGAAGGTCCCCTCGATGACAATCCTACCTCTTCTCATTCCGAAAATTCTTACGACAGCTCTGACTCAGACTCAGGCGTGTCACCCTTTCCTGATCCTTCTTTTCTCCCTTCTTCTTCTCGTCCCTTGGATCCCCAAGCGACCACTGATCAGGAAAATTCTTTCTCTGGTGTCAACATACCTACTGCAACTTTGGAGCAAAATTCTTCTCATGTTGACCCGCCTACTTTTCGGAATACACTTTCTCAGGATCAAATACTTTCTCGCCAGACTGCTCGTCATCATTCTATTACTGAGCCAGATTCTTCTTTTTCTACGTCTGTGCAACCCGATCCATCTTCTTCGACTCCAACTCCTTATTCTTCTGCAGAAATTTCTCAGGGTGTTAATCAAATCCAGACTACCCCTGGTTCTATTACTTCTAACATTCCTCCGCTCAGGAGGAGCAATAGGATTTCTAAACCTATTGAGCCACGATCTGCATGGCAACCCAAGTCTCCTATTCTTTACGTTGGTGGAGATACTTCGATCCCACAATCTTACTCTGAAGCCATCAACGGACCTGATAAGGCCATGTGGGAAATGGCAATTCAGGAGGAGCTTGATTCTCTCTCCCAAAAGGGAGTATTTACTTCAGTAACCCATGTTCCTCATAAGAGGAGAGCTATTGGCTCGCGATGGGTTTTCACCGTCAAATCTGATGGTAGGTTCAAGGCCCGACTAGTTGCTCAAGGCTTTAACCAAATTCCTGGTGTCGATTATTTCGATACCTATTCACCAACTCTGCGTTTAGATTCTCTCCGAATACTACTCGCAATTTCTACTTACCGCGATTGGGAAATTCACCAAATTGACATCAAAACAGCCTATCTCGAGGGCGACATTCAAGAGTCTATATACATGAAATCGCCTCAGGGATGGAACGTGAGCGGTTTTCTTAAGATCAACAAGGCCCTAATGGATTAAAACAGTCTGGAAAAGCATGGTATGATAAATTAGACTCTAAACTTCTTTCTCTTGAGTTCGAAAAGTCTACCTGTGATCACTGTGTTTACATCCACAAAATATACCAGATGTAATAGGTGTATATGTTGACGACTTGATAATTTGCGGCAAGCAACTTGATGATGTTAAAATTGTTAAGGCCAAACTTTCTTCTTTCTTTCCTGTCAAAGATCTTGGTGAGATCGACAGTATCATTGGGTGGAAAATTCTTCGCGAGCGCCCAACTCGTACTCTTCATATATCACAGTCCAGCTACTTACTAGACAAGATTAATTCTCTTGGGCTTGGTGATTCAAAATCTTTTTCTTCTCCTCTTGATGGGTATGGTGGTATTCTTCCGCAGGCAGAGGGAGAACCACTGGCCGATGATTCCGCCTATGCAAGCGCTGTAGGCAGCCTTGGATATGCTTCTATTGGGACTCGACCAGATATTTCTTTTGCCACCTCCCAACTTGGCGCTTATAACTCAAGTCCAGTACAGCGTCACTGGAATAGTGTTTGTAGAGTATTTCGATACATTAAAGGCTCTTCAAATTACTGTATTACTTACAGCTTCGGTCCCCCATCACATATTCTAACCACAAATCAAGCGGCATCCTTATATTCCGACTCGGATTATGCTTCAGATGTTACCACCCGTCGTTCAGTAAGCGGGTTTATTCTAATGCTTGGTGGTGGTCCTGTGTGTTGGCAATCGCGAAAACAAAAATCGGTATCTACCTCAACCACTGAAGCTGAATACGTTGCCTTGTCTGAGGCTGCTAAACAGGCGATTTGGTTTTCTAGGTTTCTGAAGGAGCTACATGTTAGCGAGCTCATACACGATGATGGTATTCTCACCTTTTCTGATAATCAGGGTGCACTTGCGATTGCGAAAGGGACAAATTCTTCTAAAACTAAGCACATTGATGTTGCTTATCACTTTGTTAGGGAATGTATTCTTAATGGACACATAAAGGTGTCTTACATACCTACAACTTCTATGCTGGCGGATATTCTAACTAAACCTCTTCCGCAGCAAAAAGCTAAACCACTGATTGAAAGGATTTTCCAGATGGGATAGCATTCTCGCATTCACCGCATTGATCAGGAGGAGTGTTGGAAATATAGCTTCCTGCATTTCTTTCTATCGACCAATGTGGTTGCATGCATCTTGCCTGAACTATATTCCTGAGTTCAGGCAGGAGCCCATACTTCTGATCCAATCAGACTCAACGTTTGAGTCCGCTTTAATCCAATTCTTCCCGAACAAATCCAGTCATTGGTTTGTTCGTATTTTCTATGGCATGACCCAGTATTCTGAGTCAGTGGATAATTCTTTTCTGGTCTGGGATCTCACTTTTCTGCAGTCGAGTCGGTTCCGGGTAACCTTTCTCCCTTGTAAATCCACTGTATATATCGTAATACCTGTAGTCTATTAGTCAATTAAGCAAACTGAACTTCTTCTCCGTTCTCAGGCAATTCTTACTCCGAAGTTCTCTCCATACTCTAACATGTTCCCATGTCTTTGACCTTGAATTCGGCTTTAAGCAGGTTAACAGTTTCATTCAATGGCGAATCTTGTTCTCCAAATAGTACAATATCATCCACATTGTCACGGTTTCGAGGGACAAGCGCTGGGGCAACTATGTGGTCGATGGTAGTAAATAATAATTCTAAGGAGAGAACTCCCACTACATCTATCTAGTCATATATATACGTGAAAGCCTCCTCGCCACCGAGGCTAATCCCTCTCCTCTTCCTATGCTATGGGGCTCTCCTAGTGTTCTGACTATACCCATAATACAGCACTATCGCGTTGTGGCGCGGAAGGATTGAACTCGGTCTCGTATATTTCCCGTTAGTGTAAGCCTATTAACATGTGTTGCAGTGCCGTACTGCCGTGCCGCACTGCCGAGTTCGATGCCACATGCATGCCATGCCAATGCCGACGCAAAGGTATTGTATTGGGTGGCGTCGCACATTAGCGCATTAGTAGTGGTTAATAGCGCCACTCGAATCAGGCCTAAGTTAACCAACATAGGCTACAGGGACCAATCGGCTTACCAGCCGTTACACACATATACCGCTAAGTATAATTCACCTGTATTGTGGATAAAGACACGGGGATCAAAGGGTGACAAAGAAAACCCAAGGGGAATGATAAATTCAGCCAACCTGAAAAACCATTGCTGTGGTGATTGCTTCAATCCGTATATACATGTTATGAATTAGTTGTAGGTAATTTGGATTGGGTGGCGCACGGACTATTTCATAAATTCGGTTAGGGCTAGGCAAATGGGGCGTAGATTATGTTGGTTGGAATTTTAGAATTTGCTCCTTAGTTCGAACAACTTTTGTTTTAAGATACACGACCTTATACCCTTCGATAATCAAAACTAAATATATCTACTTGATTAACTATTCGTGATTTACCTGCACCCTTGAAATCTTTATCTTGGCGAAACTGACTCGACCTCTGTAGCTTAACAGCTCCGTAATCCAGTCCATAAGTAAGATTCATAACAATCCACCTATTTAGTTTTGCAACATAGCCATCTTGCCTGTACCCTTCAGGAAGTTCCATGTAGATTTCTTCATTCAAGATCCCATATAAAAATGCGGTTTTAATGTGAAGTTGTCTTGGTCTCCAATTTTTTGTAGCAACAATTGCTAAGAGTATTCTTAAAGAATCAAATTGCACGACTGGAGCAAATGTTTCATCGTAATCTAGTCCTTGGATCTGTGAGAATCCTTTTGCGACGTAACGTACTTTATATTGTTCAATTTCCCCATATGCATCTTTATTAATTTTGCATACCCATTTGCCACCAACAACTTTGCGACCTGAAGGACGAGGAACAACATCCCAGACATCATTTTCTTTGAGGGATGACATCTCTTCTTCAAATGTTATTTTCCAGTCTTCCCAGTTTGCTGATGCCTTAGCACCATTGTACGTTCTGGGTTCTGATACATCAATGACATTTAACAGTGCTAACTCTTGACACTCATCACCACTATTGTTACCATTCGAACTTTGCGATGCGGGTTCAGGAAGATCACGAGAAGTTTTCCACCACTCCCCTGTTATCGTGTCTTCATAAGTTCGAGGGCGTTTAGTGCGTTTAGGTCTGGAATTGACATTGTTATTATGATCTTGATTAAATTGAATTTGAGAAGATGTTGAAGCAGAAGTTGAAGCAGATGGTTGAGGTTCGAGTTGAATATGAGCTGGTACTGATGACTCTTGTGATAGTTCTGATTGAGACAGATAACTAGGATCTTGATTATGAGAGAGATCTTGAATGTTTTGTCCTTCACCAACATTAGATGAATCATTCCAATTGTTTAACAATATTGTTGACGTTATTGGAGTTTGTTGATGAATCTTATGTGGAGTCAAGGTTGATGTTGGATCAGCGACAGGTTGATCGCCCTTGTAGGGGACAAACCTGACATCAGCCGATATAACTATCTGTTTCCTTGCAGGAACAAAAATTTGATATTGATGATCAGTTTCGGTGTATCCAACAAATATACCTTTCTCAGCATTTGGTAGAAGTTTGCATCCTGATGGTCGCTTAGCCATGGGAATATGCACATAACATTCTTGACCAAATGGATGAAGGTGTAGGATGGATGGTTTTCTCGCGTGGAAAGCTTCATATGGCGCCTGTCCATTAACAGCACTGTGTGCCTGACAATTTTTGTTTAGATGAAGGATTTTGCTGCTTCAGCCCATAACTGTTTATCATTAATTGATGCGAGAATTGCACGGACTCCTTTGATAACTGATCGATTTAGCCTTTCGGCTACTCCGTTTGAATCGGGAGAATATGGAGGCGTCAGATGATGACTTATCCCCTTTTGAACCAGAAAATCGGAGAGCGTTGCATTGACATACTCACCGCCGTTGTCTGTTTTAAGTGACTTAACTCGACAATTGTATTGCGTTTCTAATGCCTTAACAAAATTGATAGTAGCCTGAGCCGCCTCAGATTTGTGTTTAAGGAATCGAATCGTGGTACATCGTGTCGCGTCATCAACAAAACTTATGTAGTATAGTGCATTGCCATACAACAGAACAGGATGTCGTAAAAATCTGAGTTCATAACTGTACACACCATCAGGGGATAACCGTGCACCAATTAAGTTAACCCCTTAGAATCTGATCACTATTGCCTCCTGATTGCTACACACTAACACCAACGTGTTCACTATAATAAGGACACAATTGTAGTTACTCTAGCTATCATAAACAATAACATATGGAGGAACAAGGGTTGGAACTCCTGTATATAGATAGGACCTTTTTTACTCTTAGTATCCACATCCACATCTACAATTCACTACCATTCAATCATCTTACTCTGTCCAAGTGATCTATTGGATTCTCCCATACCTATCAGTATTCTACTCACAAGGTGACGTCTCCCTATCCATCGCCCTCAGCCTTTCAATACAGGAAACGGTCCGGCAAGATCTGAGTGAATGAATTCGCCTTTCGATGTTGATCGTGCAGCTGATGAGGCTGGTTTGCTATGTACAGATTGAAATGACATGCAGGAATCACAGTGAAAGTTCTTTGGGCAATTTGGAATTACACCTGAGTTTTGGATGAGCTTCTCAGTCTTGGTTATCGTCGAAGGAGATGCATGACTGAGGGCTTTATGCCAGAATTCATAGGTGGAGCAAGCTACTTCATTTTTACGTGCGACTTCCCTGATCACTGGTAAGGCACAGTCGTAATGAGCTTCCAACCAGATTTTATTATTTTTATATATCATCACTTTGCCATTGTCATGGAGTAAGAATCCCTTGGATCTAGCTTTCTTCCAAGAAAATAGCGGTAAAGATAAGTTTGGCACATATAGTACATCATTAACCTTGAAGGTTGACACAGTTCCATCTGATATCTCACAGTGTAGCAACACACGTCGTTTCCCTTCGATCGAAATTCTCTCATTTGAACTTGACATCACATAGCCGGAGCAAGGCACGAGTTGTTCGAATCATTCTGGGTAAGGACACATGTGAGCAGTTGCGCAAGTATCAAGGTAAAATAGATGACTAACCTGATCAATGCCTGTCACGGCCATATTTGCCCGTTGTAAGGTTATTTCAGATTGTGTCGAGTTTGGTTGGGAAAATCTCTCTTTAAGTCTAGGGCAAGAGTTATAAACATGCCCTTTATACTCTATCGAAAAACGTTTCTTGCAGAAGAAACATTCATTCAAGAATTTCCATCTACAAGCTGGCCATATTGCTTAGGTCTAGCTAGCGGATTTTGCCATTCTAACCCTTCTCTCTAGCATGGCATTACGTGCTATACATCACTGCTTATAATTAAGTTTGTGGATGAAAAGCGTTAGATTAGAATAATAACATCTCCTAGTCTATCTTGGTTATTATGAACATTTTTTGTACTCTGAACCAATTTTTTGAACTACACCACACTCGCTCCTATTCAAAGTCATGACTAAATAAAATTCTCCCCCTTCTGCTTAAGAGTAAGTAGCTAAAAAGATCAAGACCAAACAATAACCTACGTGCAGCTTGACTACTGTCTTCAAATGACATTGGAAACAGAAGGACAGTTTTATAGCTGTAAAATTTACCTAAACTGATTATAAATAGCTGTGATTCGTATTTTCGAGAATTGACTAAGTTATAAGTTCTCGAAACATCATTCATGGTGATATGAATTCCATCGCAGTCATAAGGAGCAGCAGCACATCCTGATAGCGACAAACCCAGGAATACCATTAATCTTGTAAAACTCTGGATCTTCATCCTGAAGGGAAATAGACTCAAGTCCTGATTAAAAGAAGATGAACTTTTATTGAATCGGCCCGAAATTGTGGACTTTAGCAACTGTTGCACGAGTCACAAAGGAAGGAATGAAATTATGAACGAGACTCACCTGGGCTTGAAGTTAGCTCGACACGCCGAGAATGACTTGTTGGCAGAGGTGAATCAGACGAGAGGATAGGTGAGGAGGTAACACATCAAAGATCCGGGTATTATATAGTTTTTACCAGTTCCTGCAAATACTAGGACGTTAGATGTTTTGGTGACAAGTGAATACCCCAAAGATACCAAAAAACACTCAACCTCAATGATAAGTATAAAATTTAGTAACAGATTGAGAAGTTTTGGCAGGGAGCTTGTAGACAGAGTCTCGAACGCCGTGGACCAGATCCTCAGAACTGCGAATTTGCCTATTTTCTATTTCCCATTGTCTCCTAGCCTAGTCTGCCTTAATTTTGATTTCAATTTGAAACTGGTTTCATTCTACTTGAGTTGGCGGTAGATGGGCCTATTCAGGTAGCCAATAGACCCGTCTATGTATTTACATGAGGGAAAAATCTTTCAATAAAGCCCTCAGCACTGTTGAAATATCGTATATCCTGGAATGCCAAGGATAACTCATTTGTAAGTCCGGCTAATTAGGTTATCAAATTCACCTTCCTATATCATTGTCATCATTACATCCCGGACGGAAAGTTTAATGCATATTGGCATTTATTTCACACTAGCATTCCATCAGATGATTATGTCTCAAATGCAGGTTATAGTTTTCTCGGATCTATTACCGACACACATGTATTTAGCTTTATATTTCTGGCTCATATATCTGTACGTATATAGATTTACATCTACAGGGATCATAACTTATGATCCATGGAGATTGATAAATACTGGTCAAAAACCTCAGTTGATAAGAAATGTGCACACGCAATCTCACTCTTATCAGCTCAGTTTACTCAGAACCATACATCTCAATACACTTGTTTCCAGTCAATTCTTCCTTCTACAACTTCATACGAGACTTACTGTATCGGTCTAACCGCCGACACTGATTCCGCTATAACCTCCATATTCGCTCAAGCTCATAACTTTAACAAGCACCTGTTTAATTTATTGACTGTGGAGATTTATTCAACCTGCAGGAACCATAAGTGGCCATCAGTTCGGGATTTACCATCTAAAGTATACCTCTACAACTCTCTCTGTCCTCACGTGCATAGTGGAGGTCCCTATAGTCTGAAGCAAGACTCTGATGATGCTGGGGCCAAGAGCTGTTTGTGCGGGCAGCTGGGCCCTCTCTTTACCCCCTCAGCCTCTTGTTGGCACGCCGGTGTGAATCATTCAATTTATGCTGTCTATGCTGATGTTTGTGATGTAATTGACACCATTAACTCCTCATCTAATGTTTTTAATTTTTTTAATATTTTCCTCCTCACTCGAAGATCAAATGGGAAATGGGGAAAGTAGGTTCTCTCTATCTGTAGACACAAGAAACCCATTCCTCAGGTATTGTATCCCATCTTTCACCTCCTATATTGCTCTTCTCAGGAGTCCTCATTTGATTACTGTGATAAATAGAGACATAGTATAGGATCTGTTAAGCCTACACTGGCTAGCGCAGGAAATAAGACCAAGGGAACCTTTGGGAAAAATCTCGGAATACATGGAGCTTAGAAGATTCTCAACGAACCTTCTGGAAGCAGTCTAAAGGCTCATGAGGATGACAGGTGTATTGAGAATCTTCTAGAGAATTGTCAAACAGTCTACATTATTCTAGTCATAGGGAGAACCTTATCGAAGAAGAGTATCTCAGAGTTTATATGTATATTTGTAGTCTAGCTATAGGAATTCTCTCCCCAGATAATTCTAACTAATATACTGTACTTACAAGATCGCCCATGCATTTTGTACTGAAGCCATGACAGTTGGACTTGCAAGAAGTTTTTTTGGAAAGTCTGTTTAGAGTACCAGGTCTCGTCCCCGTAGAAAAGGGTCGCAAAGGTAGCACCTTGTAGAGTTTGTCTTAGAAAAAGGGGGCTAGTTCCTCGAGTGGTCGTGGAGAGTCTTTTCATATGGCTCGTGATAGCTAGAGACTGCTGGCAAGCATGTATAGTATGATATTGGAACCGAAGAGTGCAGTCGAAAAAGATTCCAAGCCAGCGAGTATGATCATTGGGCGTTATAGTTGTCCCTCCAATACTTAGAGTGGGCTCTAGCGATGAGCCTCGCTTCTGGTGAAAGTATTGCAGCTCAGTCTTGGAAAGTTCGAAACTAATTTCGTGGGTCAGACCCCATGTGTTACGGTTTGACCGTAGTTTAGCTTAGGTGGAGACCGAAGCGGAGTTTAGGGGCGTATTAGGGACAGCGTTCCATGTTATCTTGTATCAAGCGACTGTTTCACTTGGCCACATTACATTAGAGTTAGGAAGGAATGTGAGACGGCGAAGTAGAATTGCCAAGTGAGAGAGTCAGCTAGATGGCAAAGATGACGATAGGCAGTGGCGGAGCAATATGTCATTCTCACCAATGGAGTACGTACTGGATGAGCTGGAAGGATGCACAAATATTCATTACCCGTAGTTGTGGTACTTCTCTCTTCATATAGTTTAATCTTTCTAAAGGTACACTACAACCAGCTTGGTTTTGTCACAATGCCCAGCCACATATTATCGAGAATCACTGCGCTGTGACACTGATCTGGTCCCTTGGCTAGTAGTGCCGTATCTCCCAGTTTCCTCTTTCATTTCCTTTAAGCTTTACAACATGAATCCTTAACAATATGCTTAGGTATCCACATAGGCTCAGATAACGGACAAACCGTAACAGACGCCTTGATATGATATTTATTGCCTTATTAAGTGCACAATCTTTGCATTCGAAAGTTTTAGGGACCTTACTATCAACTTTCACAGTACTGCTGTCAATACAACCTAATACTTGTGGTCCTGGATACCCCAATTTTTGATGCCATAACTTTTCAGAAGCAACAGATTTTCTCTCATGAAAAGAATTGGCAAAAATTGTTGGATGCATTTGAGAATTCGAAGACAACTTTCCTGAAATTAGCTGATCGTTATCTTCTAGCTGGCTTTCATTGACTTGAATATGTTTTAAAGTAACTTGACTTGCTTTACTTAAACAAATATCTTCTGGCAGCGGTACTTGTCACGGACTGACCCTGTAATGTTGTGTTGCACCTGGCTGTCTGGCTCGTTAGCTAGATCAGAGGACACGGGTCGGAGTCGGAACAGATATACTTGGGACAGGATGTAATCGGAACAGGACTAAGGCGAGACAAGACGGAGGCGGAACAGGACGGAGTTGGGATATAAGGTAAAGCTTATAATCGGATCAATCTAAAGTCTAGAATAATTACAAGACAAAAAGCTACAGAACAAATCCAGTCCTAGACATTCCTTAAGTACTCAAGACCGGCTACTACAATCAGGGGTATGATAGTCTACGGCAATAACATAGCAACTGATAACTATGTTGATTAGTAGCTGTTGCTATCACAACATTGTAACCATTGTAATGCATTGACTATGTTACTAGGGAAGCTCCTGACTTGGTTGACCAGATTAACGTAGCATCTCAGTATTATCCTAGGGCACAATGGTAGTAACAAGCAGGCTGTTTTCCTCGTGGGAAACCCGGTCTGTGACACTGGCCAACTGTGTCATGAGTGTACTCAATATCTGTTGACAAATTGGGACTAGGAAGATTTATCTCAGAGTGAAGAAATGTGATTGATTGATTATTATGAAGCACTCCAACCCTCTTTAAATACATGTCCTTCCGTCCTTCATCCGATCACCCATGTACAGACCATATTATCTCCCCATACTATTGTACAAGCTTAATGTATCAAATAATCACTAGTACAAGGTTACGAGTCGTAGATAACATAAATATAGATAGTTATAGAATTACAACTCGTAGATGATTACATGAATACCAACAGTTACAGAATATTTTCACAGATAACGTCAGGTAAAACGTTTAGAGCTCGATATGTCTCACGTGAGATCTTGGCGCTTTTAGCCCGCAGGGTTATATGTACTTGTCGGTTTCACATCGCTTTGGATGCAAGTCGTAGTCAGTTTGACAATATCACAGTTAATGCGTTGTAATAGTTACAGTGTTGCGATAGCAACAGTTACCACCCAAAATACCAATCAGTTGCTATGATATAGATGTAGTCTATGGCACCACTGGTTATGGTAGCTGCTCTCATGTACTTAAGGGAACTCTGAGACTGTATTTGTACTGTAGCTTCCTGTCTTGTAATTTACCTACTTTCAATTATTCAATTATTCAATTGTCCTGATTTGGCGCCTTTTCGGCCCTTGCAGGTGTAAACTTCGGTCAGATACAATGATGACATAGTTGTGATGAACATCATGCCTCAGATATCATTTGCAAGTCTCACTACGGCTGTGACAAGGCGGCTTTTTCTTCACCGCTGTCGAACTGTGCCCTCCGTGAAACTCACCCAAGGGAAACCTCTCAAAAAACCTTGGGTTATCCAAACATGCCACCATCATCGATGTAGCTTACTTCAGTAAGGTGAGGTCTGCTGGAGTCGAACCAGCAATCTTCTGTCTCAAGTGGGATAGATGTTCAGGCTATCCAGACCCTACTTAGAAGACCGGCCCGGATGGTGTACCATTACACCATCCGACAATTTACCTACTTTCTTGATCTCATCTTAGTCCTCGTCCTAGTCCTCGTCTTAGTCTACCACCCGCGAGCCTTGATAGTACTGTAGTGAAGACATTATGTTTGTGACAATCTAGCAGTTGGCAAATAAGCTTGCCATTAAAGGTCATTTTATTTATGTCTGAGTTCCACTTCACAACTTTATTTTTGAGCATCTTCCAGGATGTCACGGACTGACTGATATGTTGGAAATTCTGACTCTCGAATTTAGGACTGAACCATTATGTTTTTTGTCTCAGGTTCCCAACAAGATTGACTCTCTCTACACATGTCTTGAATGAGCTAATTGCGCCTACTGTCGCATAAACGCTTGGATATTTACGTACTACAGTGTACCTTGGCTCATCATGGTAGATGAGAGGTGCCTGGTCATCACTAGGTTTGATAGGCACATGAGACTAGTGGGGATTTCTCCCTTAGATGTATATATAAGTCCAATGTTCTCATAGTTGTAAAATATCAAGTCTTATCAAACTATGGATAGTTTGGAAGCGATCAAAGTCAGATTTAGAGTTAAGGTGTTAGGTTTACAAAGCTTGGAGTTACTTGTTTCGAACAAAGGTATTTCGCTTGGGCTATAGTAATAAGAACTCTATATCCTCTGACTAGAGATGTTTCGTTCTAAACCATGAGAAACTTAGTTCATGGAGACAAGTAGGGGACAGATCGAGCATTGCCATTTTCTGAACATACATAATCTAGATAGTAATAGACAGAAGAAGGGCAGCCAGGAATCAATAGACACTTTTTACATTTTACATTTATTCAATTGACTCGAAGAGTCTAACATGGTAGCATTATTCTAAAAAGATCATTAAATTCCGCGACTCAAATTTCCCTTACAAAGGAAAACTATTCAAGCTCCCTCACAAAGGAGTCACTAACATCTACGTACTACTTTTTCGTTATCCAGAGACGCTTACAAACTCTCTGTTCTAAAAGTGACAGGTTATCAAGATGAATTCAAGAATAACATTAACTAATAGCTCCGACTGGAGGCCATGGCTATTCGTTATAAAGACTATGGCAGTAAGTGGTGGAGTGTGGACATATATCAATCCTGATCTTGTATCACAAATTCCAGAACCAACTCGTCCAGTGGCACCTTCACCAGCTGAAGCTAGTTCTATAGTAGGACATACAACTTTTGCATCCCTTTCCTCAGATGAGAGAGAAATTTACAAGCTGCTATATAGCGAATACAAGGAAACCCTATCGGTAGCAAGACAGGAGATGGAAACTCTCAAAACAATCAGAAATCACCTTGTATCTTCAGTAAGCAAAGACAATATAGTATACATCGAAACCAAAGAAACGATATACGACATGTTAGTAGCCCTAAAAAAACGATTAGCTCCAACAGACGATGCTAGAAAACTGGAGGTAATTGATAAGTATCGGAGGCTTCGGCAGTTTGACAGAAATACTGAAGTTGAGGAATGGTGCAAGGAATGGGAGACAACATATGCAGACGCCGTAGCCCTTGGATTGCCAGAAGTAACGGAGTATCGTTCACAAAACGACTTTGCCGTCGCCTTGAACACCATTGACGAGGCTTATGCAACCGCCCAGCAATTCTGGCTAAGACAGCTCACCAGAGAAGAATCGGGTAAGAGTGTCCCTTCGCTGTATGATATGATTGAAGACTTCAGAAACAACTATCGTCGAAATCAAGTTTTAAAAGCAAGCGTCAAAATGGGTGCGTTTTCGACATCTTCGGAACAAAGGACAATATTAGGCGATAAAGATTCGGACCAAAAACTATTGAAACCTTGCTTGTGTGGAAGTCAGCATAGGTATAAAAATTGCTTATACATAACACCGTCAGAACGTCCACAGGGATGGAAAGGGAATGAGAGTGTCTTCAGAGATATTAACACGAAGATATGGTCTCTCAGGAATAAAACTGGAAAGCCGTTAAAGAGTTGGTTTCTGAAGACATTTAAGTATGATGGTTTAGATAACCCACCAATTTTAATCGAAACAGATACATCTAAGCATCCGGCGAGGTCAAACCAGCTCGGGGTTTTTACGACGTCTTCATCTTTTGAAACATCTTCTGGTGAGGACTACAAGTTATATCATTCATGGACTTTGGATGGTGCGTCAGATACCCACGTCTGCAATGATCCGACAATAAGTGACTGGACCACGACAAGAAATGCAACTCCAGACGATATTATTTTCGCAGGAAAAACTTCATACCCAATCGAGGCTTTTGGAACAGTGATAGTCGAAGTTCGGACTAATGAAGGTCTTGCTGTAATTCAACTACAAAACGTTGCACTGGCGCCTGGTTTTATGACAAACCTTGTGTCATTAGATTTACTAAATAATAAAGGAGTGCATTGGAACTCGGAAAATCCTAATACATTGCGCCGAGACCGAAAAGATTTTTGCCAGCTACAGAGAGTAGGAAAGCACTGGACATTACAGAAAGACGTCCGTAATCTGAGTGCCTTCTCCACAATCTCAAGCCGCGCCCCACAAAATGCTAATTTTACAGCGAATGAGATCCACTCAATTGTTGGTCATGCCGGCACAGAGATGATTGACCGAGTGAAGGGTAGTGACATAAATATCGACTATACAGTTCCTTGCCCGACGACTATTGAGTACGAAACATGCTCGTTAACTAAGGCGAAGAAGCAGATCTCGAGGCGAAAAGAGGTTGAGCAAGAACCAGACGGTAAACCTTTTTTTCGAATATCCTGGGATATGATTGAATTTGAGCAAGCCTATAACGGAGACATGCTTAAAGAGTCAGCAAACGACGTCATCAAATCGCTGGATATACCACAAATAGATGCTAGAAAGTTGGTAGATGAGGAGGATAACCTAGGTTTTTTTGGAATGGATGAGAGAGTGACTGATGGAATTGTCGAAAATTCGAGGGAAATCCGCGAGGACGACGACATGAATTGCTGTCAACCGTTTCATGCACAAGCCGAAAGTGCCAAAATAGAATCACGTGATAACATTATTGCGCAACACCCTTCGCCTAGGGAGACACCAGAGCCACCACCAGTGGAGATAAAGCACAATGTGAATACTGAGATACCTGATACTATCAGTTATCAAAGTGGATTAGTGGAGGGTCTAAGTAGAGGACAACAACTTAATTCGAACACTGGAAACCGCATTTTCCAAGGAATGGATGCACGTAATATTTTGGAAGGAAAACGTTCAAGAAGAAATGCCCATTCTGCACAAAAACTAATGCAGTTTTCGGTTTATTACTACACATTTTCGCTGGCAACCAGAGTCCCAGAAAAGATGCATTTACAAAAAATCTCCCAGCGTCAAAACACGCAGACTTCTTACAACTTAATATTTCCGATATCAAGGAAATTATACTGGATAAATAATTCAATTTCTACTGCTCTTATTAATTTCATTTACTCTAATTTTCCAGGAATACCTTCAATTCTTACTAATTTCAAATATCCCTGGGGGGGTGTATCAAACTATGGATAGTTTGGAAGCGATCAAAGTCAGATTTAGAGTTAAGGTGTTAGGTTTACAAAGCTTGGAGTTACTTGTTTCGAACAAAGGTATTTCGCTTGGGCTATAGTAATAAGAACTCTATATCCTCTGACTAGAGATGTTTCGTTCTAAACCATGAGAAACTTAGTTCATGGAGACAAGTAGGGGACAGATCGAGCATTGCCATTTTCTGAACATACATAATCTAGATAGTAATAGACAGAAGAAGGGCAGTCAGGAATCAATAGACACTTTTTACATTTTACATTTATTCAATTGACTCGAAGAGTCTAACAGAGGGTGACAAGTGGTTTTTGACAACAGTGGGGGTTGGTTGTTAAGAATTTTGTGGTGTATCTCAATAATGATGTCACAGTTCCAATATAGAAAGTAAATGGGCATTTGTATGATTGAAAGGTAAAGCTGTAATTGATCTATGGAGAAGTAAACTACCTGCAAGTCTCCCGTGCTACTTATACACATCCAGAGGAATCTAAATATAGCCTACGTTCACATTGGCAATAATACTAGCTTAAGGTTTGTTCTGCCACACGGGTAACGCTTCCGATATCCTTGGCACTATCCTTTACATAGTCTCAGTGGCGATTCCGTATCCATTTTAGTTAGCTGAGAATCCTACGAGTGATAGAACATGAAGGTTGCCTTCGATAGCCATCGAAGGCTACAGGAATTATCGGCTCACAAGCCGTCACAAATGAATAAAGCGACCTTGTAATCTATTCAAGGCTGATAATCTTGTCTCTTCCCTGAGGCGAATGGGTAATGACTGTCCAGATGGTGTGAGCTATTAGCTGTCAACGCCACCGAGTCTGCAATAAGTATTTTACCTCCCTACAGAGGTTGCGTTGAGTGGTTTCGGTGGTCTTTGTATTATGTCACGGCGTAGAATAAGCACAAGTGAGAGTACAGCTTGTATAACTATATATTCAAAATATTGAGCGAATACTAAGACAAAGAAGAAAGAAAGTTTATGACAATAGAATCTGCGAGCTTTTGTGTGTGTGCTCTCGCCCTCAGGGTTGCGTGACCTTACCTTATCTCCTCCCACATATTGGTTCCTCACCTAGCAAACCTTCTTGGTCACCTGATATATGTAATGACATGGCAGAATGCCGTGCCATTACAATTGTCATCATTACATCCCTCACGTAAAGTTTAATGCACATTGGCATTTATTTCACAATAGCAGTCCATCAGATGATTATGTCTCAAATGCAGGTCATAGGTTTATCGGATCTTGTCACAGGATTGGGACTTCGATATTTTCTCAGAGAGAAGGGAAAGAAAGATGATTGATTGCTCTATCCTCCATGATCTTACTTCTGTTTAAGTACAAGTTCGCTCGTGTTCTTTCAGTAAGTTTGCATCGTCCAGACCATGTAATCTCCCCATCCCGTCTTACAAACATTGTTTGTTATCTAATATTAAATACAAGATAAAACATAATGAGTGTGACGGCTTGTGAGCCGATAATTCCTGTAGCCTTCGATGGCTATCGAAGGCAACCTTCATGTTCTATCACTCGTAGGATTCTCAGCTAACTAAAATGGATACGGAATCGCCACTGAGACTACGTAAAGGATAGTGCCAAGGATATCGGAAGCGTTACCTGTGTGGCAGAACAAACCTTAAGCTAGTATTATTGCCACTGTGAACGTAGTCTATATTTAGATTCCTCTGGATGTGTATAAGTAGCACGGGAGACTTGCAGGTAGTTTACTTCTCCATAGATGAATTACAGCTTTACCTTTCAATCATACAAATGCCCATTTACTTTCTATATTGGAACTGTGACAATGAGCATTAATATCGCAACCAGTAAAATGCAGGCATAACCAATTATAGTATATAATTCCAGATGATAACCTAAATACAAACAAACAAAGAATGACTGCAGGGGGATAAAAATAGACACAATGTGTAATGCACAGATGATTGCGTGTGCCCCCCTATCAGCCTTATTCAGCCTCATATGCGGGTCTCAATTAGTTCGACAGATCTACTACCAACACACATGTATTTAGCTTTATATTTCTGTCACATATATCTGCATGTATAGGGATCTACATCTACAGGGATCATAATGTATGATCCATGGAGATTGTGTGACGTCCCTGCATCATAGTAATGAGTAGTGGTGCAATGATATAATGATTAGTCTGTATTATAAGGAGTTACCCGGTATGGAACGCACAGGCCATGTTACAACAGACCTGAGGGTGATATGGGTCTCTAAGAAGAAGAGGTTGTATTTGGATATCAGGCTACAATATGTAGGTAGAAGAAAAGACAAAGAGAAAGGAAATGCTAGGAGCTACAAGCTTGAGGTAAGATCGACCGAAGCTCCACCTTAGTCTGGCCCACGTCCCCATTATACACTATCACATGACCCCGGATTCTTCCACCAGTGTACCTCCGAGTGCTCTAGCAAATCCAACCATAACAGGCCAGGTGTAAATTATTTGCAGTTATAGATCTGTAGATGCTTTCTTTCTCTTCTCTTAATTAGTTTAGAATCTTTTATATTATAATCCTGATTTGAGTATCTATCTGATTCGACTTTGTCATCTCCTAGCTCGTGCTGCCTCCGGACCCTCACAGATTGATAAATACTGGTCAACAACCACAGTTGATAAGAAATGTGCACACGCAATCTCACTCTTATTATCTCAGTTTTACTCAGAACCATACATCTTAATACACTTGTTTCCAGTCAATTCTTCCTTCTACAACTTCATAAAAGACTGACTGTATTGGTTTAACTGCCGACACTGATTCCGCTCTAACCTCCATATTTGCTCAAGCTCATAACTTTAACAGTATTGTGATCAGGCCGACTTATGGATCACACAACTTGAAATAGCTAGTACCAAGCAAGTATAACCGACAGGAAAAGCGATCTTTTGTCAATGCTACACCTAATGATGTCATTGTTGAATGGCTGAATAGTTGGGAGTTATTACTCTTGATGGTATATTTCGTGCACTGACTATGTATATAAATACTTGCGGCTAGTTCTCTGTCCATAATCAACCTTTTCCACCCTTATTTTAATAGTCATCAACTGTTGTGATTATGAGCTTACGGTATTTAATGAGCCGAAGCTTCTCTTTAGCATTATACGCAGGAAGTGAAAACCTTATGGTCTGATTGTATGTATCCAGGTCTACACTGATCTAATGAGGAGAAGAATTTTCCTATGTACATGATTGAGGTGTCTGTGCACTGAATATTACCCAACACAGCTACCACTCTAATCTAATGTAACCCCCATAGACCACACATTACAACATCAACACAGCAGATCTACAATACATATCTGTCTTTGTTACCTTAGACTTAAAGCGCTGTCCTGTCTCCACCCACACTGACTGTCACATCCATTGCAACAATTCTTAGACTTGTCATAACCTCGTTATTACAATAGGTATAGGTAGAGCTGCAATGTATCACCCTAGGTAGCAGTTGTACCAAGCCATAACATTGCTTTTGACTTTGATCCAGATATGGTTTTGTCGGGTTTCCGGTACATGTAGAGCATGCTGACCACTCCAACTATAGAGGTTTAATAATTTCAGATGTACGTGAATGTTATGAACCTTACTTATGGACTGGAATACGGAGCTTTTAAGCTACAGAGGTCGAGTCAGTTTCAGCAAGGCAAAGATTTGTTGTGATTGGTAGGTATTAGCCAAAGATAGCAACGTGATATTTATTATGCACGGACCTTTGTATATCTCTGCTGCTCAGTAGACTTGGTAGAAGTAAGACTATCTAATATATCACCATTAAAATACAACAAGATTTCAAGGGTGCAGATAAATCACAAATAGTTAATCAAGTAGATATATTTAGTTATGATTATCGAAGCGTATAAGGTCGTGTATCAGAAAACAACAGTTGTTCGAACTGAGGAGCAAATTCTAAAATTCCAACCAACATAATCTACGCCCCATTTGCCTAGCCCTAACCGAATTGACGCAATAGTCTGTGAGCCACTCAATCCAAATTACCTACAACTAATTCACAATAGTGAACAACAATAACCTGATAGAAATTAACAACTTCTTCCTTGGCAAGGCATCTATGTGAAAGAATTGTTGCATTGGATATCCTGTAAATATAGTAAGATAGCTATTATATCAGCGGCTCTAATAAAGTGTGACCGGAACTGAGGATAGGGTAGCACCGCTGTGTTCTTTGCCAACACTATCTGCAAATAATTGCTCACTTAAGAATGGTTACTGGGTGTCAGGGTTGTTTGCTAGATCAGAGGACACGGGTCGGAACGGGTCGGAGTCGGAACAGATATACTTGGGACAGGATGTAATCGGAACAGGATGTGATCGGAACGGACGAAGGCGAGACAAGACGGAGGCGGAACGGGACGGAGTCGGGGTATAAGGTAAAGCTTATAATTGGATCAATCTAATGTCTAGAATAATTACAAGACAAAAAGCTACAGAACAAATCCAGTCCTAGACATTCCTTAAGTACTCAAGACCAGCTACTACAATCAGGTGTAACGGCTGGTGAACCGATAGTAAGCCCTGTAGCCTACATTGGCCAACGCAGGCACCATTTCCACCCGCCAGCAGGTCCCAGCTAATAGAAAACTCACTTCGCGGCTCGGACTACTTACGGCACTTAGACGTGCACGGAGATGGTTGCCTCGGCACGGGGTTCCACATAATGAAAGGACCGTGCAATAGACCGTGTGGTGAAACATCCACTCAGATAGTTAACGGCACTCAGACGGGCACAGGGAGGATTGTTTCGGGCACGGGAGGCACAATGTGGAAGGTAGCCGAGTTACAAATTTCCTGTCCGAAGTGAACAGCATCGTAGAACTCTAAACTTCCTACAGGTACATCTGTCCGCTTTGTAGGAATGAATGTTGGTCACGAATGGGAGGAGAGCGCGGGTATAAATAAGGCTTTCTTGTACATACAAATTCTCTCCTTAGAAGAATCGTAAACTATTGATCGTGCATCTCAAGCCAACTTGAGAATTCCCCCCGACTGTCACATACGATTCTTCTCACCCCCCTTCCCCACAAACGAACGAACGAACGAACGAATTTTTGTAGACGTACGAGCGTCAATATTTCCCTAACTCTGATTGTCATACGAAGATTTGCTATATTCATCATTCTCTAACGTCGTGTTATTTTTCCGCTCAATTTCCATTTTTATTTTTATTTTTATTTTTATTTTTATTTTTAAAATTGTTTTGGTCTTGGAAAGTGTGATTGATATTTTTATATCTTTATATATAAATTTTTTATTTGTATTATTCTCTTTTTTTCAAGTTTTCATTCTATTTTATTTTGTTCTTAACTTCCAACTAAGTCCTGTCTTTCACTTCTAACCCCTACGTCATACATTGACATGGCTACCTACCATGATCCCATGAGTGAATCGGAAGCGGAGGATGATAGAGTTCAAATGTTGCAGACGCAGATCGACGTACTAAGGGCTGAACTAACACGTCGTCCTATTGCCATCGAAAAACGCGTAATAATTGAAAAAGACCCCGTCCCAGCCGAGGGTGTAAGATTTCGCCCGACCAGTTTGCCCGAATATGACGGTAACAGGGCACATTACCCTGCCTGGAGACAAGCTGTCCTCGATATCTTCAGGATGGATTGGAACGCCTTTGGTTACAGCGACACTCGGGCTTTCCTAATAATTTACACGTCGCTGAAGGGCGAGGCCAAGACAAAATCAGGGTCCTTCTTCGAGGTTGGAGGCATTGGTGGAACACGACGCCCAGAAGATTTCATAGCCTTTCTCGATCGGGGGAACCTAGACGATACACGCTCAGACAAAGCCTGCGATGAGTTATACGCAATGAAAATGGGTGAAAATCAGAGATGGTCATCTTTTTTTACGTCCTGGGCAAGCAAGCTAACCGAAGCGGAGGGAGATGCTTGGAGTGATAGGAACAAAATCACGATGCTTCGAAATGCCCTTAACGAGACCATAAGACGTGCTCTGTCCGGAAACCACCTCCTGCCTAGAGACAATTACGCGGAATGGGTTGGAATTGTAGGGCAGGTCTCTCAGCAAGTTGAGGAATTTGCTACCCGCGGACGGCGGGTAGTACAGATGGAAAATTTGGAGAGAGGTGCTAATAATACAAGGAACTTCCAACAACCCATCAGTAGGGACAGGGGTCGATATGTGGGTAGGATAAGTCAAGGAAGGCCCTACGATGGGCAAGGCGATGTCATCATGGGTGGAGTGAACACGGCCCGACCTAGACAGACGTCAGACAACGAGTCTGGCTTGAACCAATACGCACAGCAACAAGCCCCTCCAAATAGGCGATCTCGTTGGAAAACTCCGGATGAAATTAGGCAGCTACGCAACGAGAACCGCTGCTATCGCTGTGAACGAAAGGGATGCAATACTAGGGTATGTCCTGTATTGCCAGCCATCAATCCGGTCGGAAATAATGTGAGGACTAACGCCGTCGCGCTCGATCCCATTGATGAGGGGGTCTACGAGGAACACGAAGGGTATTACACGGCCGGGCAAGCGGAAAACTAGTCACTCCTGGGGAAAGTCGCCCTCAGGAGTCAAAATTGGTCCATAGTTCTGAATTTAAGATGGTTTCTACACCGTTTCTCGTCAATGCATTGTTAAATGATGTGACAATGGTCCAAGCATTAATTGATAACGGATGCTTGTGTACTGGAATTATTAATGAGAAACTTGCCATCAGACTAGGTCTACCGCGCCTTCCAATTGAACCTCGTCCTTTAGAGACAGCGGAGAACTCAACTAAAGATAAACCCATGATTCGATTTATTACCCACGTTTCATTGGACTTGGATGGGTTCGTGACCCCAAAATTACTACTTTACGTAGTGCCGGGTAGCACACACCAGCTCATTCTTGGTAAGAGGTGGCTCGAAGACCAAGACGCCATAATACACTCAAAAGATCAACAGCTTCACCTTCGGAAGCTTGGTGGGTACGTACAGAGCGCCAAACGCTGGCGAAACGACCTAAAGGGCACTCCAAGACCGAAAGCATCAACTGCAAGCGAACTTACAAATATGCTCAAATCGGTACCAGTGTGTAGAGCGTCGCTCGAGGATATCAACAAGGCACTTCGATCAAAGCCTCGACTAACCATTGGAGAAGCTCGCAAACGACTACCAGAACAGGTGAAAGACTTCGCCCACCTATTCGCCGACGACAGTGGAGCAGACGAACTACCCCCACTCCGAGGCTCACTCGATCACGCTATCAATCTCATCACAAAAGACGGCAAACCAGCGCAGCCCTCCTGGGGCCCATTATATAACATGTCTAGGGAAGAATTACTGGTCCTTAGAAAGACGCTAACAGATCTTTCCGCAAAAGGGTGGATACGGTCGAGTAATTCGCCAGCAGCTGCCCCAGTACTATTTGCCAAGAAACCTAATGGAGGGCTCCGTTTTTGTGTGGACTACCGTGGGTTAAACGCTATCACGATACCAGACAGGTATCCGCTTCCCCTCTTCAAAGAAACACTAAGACAATTATCAAAGGCGCGATGGTTTACGAAGCTGGACGTAAAATCAGCTTTCCATCGTATACGTATACGAGAAGGAGATGAATGGGCTACGGCATTCAGATGCCGCCTAGGGTTGTTTGAATGGCTAGTTACTCCTTTCGGACTTGCTAATGCACCTGCAACTTTTCAACGTTATATTAACGAGCAGCTACGGGAACATTTGGATCATGACGCGACAGCCTACATGGACGACGTACTAGCATACACGAGTGGTATCTGTGAAGATCACTGGAAGACAGTACGAAGTATATTAACCCGGCTAGATAAGGCTGGCCTCTACCTAGACATTGATAAATGCGAGTTCCTTTGCCAAGAAGTTAAGTATCTAGGGTTTATTGTACGTGCCGGAAAGGGAATCACGGTTGACCCGGAAAAAGTAAAGGCCATTCAAAGCTGGGAAGCGCCCATATCCGTCAAGGGGGTTCGTTCATTCCTAGGCTTTGCCAATTTTTACAGGTGTTTTGTAGACGGATTTTCTGAGATTGCAGCTCCCCTGACTGATTTGACTAGGAAGTCAGCATTGTGGAAATGGGGACACGAAGAAAATGCGGCGTTCGAAAAACTGAAAGAAATCTTTGCATCGGAGCCCGTACTAGCCCAGTGGGACCCAGAAAGAGAGACCATACTAGAAGCAGATTGCTCTGGGTATGCCCTTGGAGGCTGTCTTTCTCAAAGAGACGAGCAGGGAAGACTCCGGCCAGTAGCCTATTACTCAAAAAGGCTGAACGGGGCTGAAGCTAACTACCCTATCCACGACAAAGAAATGCATTCCATAGTGACATGCCTCCAAGAGTGGCAGGCGGAGTTGACGTCGGTGGCTAAACCATTTGTTATCATGACTGATCACAAGAATCTCAAATTCTTCACTACGAAACGCCTTCTCAATGAACGGCAAGTTCGATATAACGATGTCTTGCAGCGATTTAATTTTGAGTTAAAATGGCGCCCAGGTAAAGCTTGCGAGCGTCCGGACGCTCTCTCACGCCGAGATCAGGATAAACCTACGAGATTTGACGACGAACGTACGACAGGGCGGGTAATGCAGTTACTCCCGAAGATCCCTGTGCACTCAACAAGTGCCAAAAGAAACGACGAAACGACCCAAATCAGGGATACGGCCTCAACGATGAGGATATTTGACGACGACGAACTTCAACGGCTATGGGAACATGGAGTTAACGAGGACAAGCAATGGCGACGTGCACGAGATGCTGTTCAGTCAGGGGAACGCGGGTTCCCACCGGAAATTTCTCACGATATGACAGCAAATATCGCAGAATGTACGGTGGCGGCCGACAACATATTACGAGGACGCGAAAATCGAATTTGGGTACCAAATTATGAGCCATTGCGGACGGCAATAATGCAAAAAACGCACGACAGTTACCTTACGGGTCATCCGGGAAAGGACACCATGGTAGGAATACTGTTACAACGATGGTTCTGGCCTAAGATGAGACATTACGTACGTCAATTTATACGTAACTGTGACGTTTGCGGCCGAACCAACGTTTGGAGGGAGGCTAAAGCAGGATTCCTAAAGCCGCTCCCAGTTCCTGAGAGGTTAGGAAGCGATTTAACAATTGACTTTGTCACTGATTTGCCAGAATCAAATGGGTGTACAAATGTCATGGTTATTACGGATAGACTGGGGAAGGATGTATTCATGTTCGCCGCGCCAACCATGGACGCCGAGAATTGCGCACGTATCTTTATCGACAGATATTATAGATACTACGGATTTCCTAAATTTTTGACGAGCGACAGGGGAAGCGATTGGCTTAGTCATTTCTGGAAATTCTTTTGTAAATCGCTAGGAATATCGCAGCAGCTAACCACAGCTTACCACCCCCAGTCAAATGCTAGTGAACGTGCAAATCAGGAAATGTTCAAATACTTGAGGGCGTTCACCTGCTACGCACAAAGTAACTGGGCAGAACTGCTACCTATGGCCCAGATGGCCTTGAATGCTCGACCAAGCTCGGCAATTGGGGGCATAAGCCCGTTTTTCCTCCGACACGGATATGACGTCAACCCACTTCCAGAGCCCACAAAAGAAAACGACCTATCACGTCACCCAGGTAAAGTTTTAGCAGAAAATTACATTCAACGTCTAAGGAACGCACAAGACTTCGCTCAAGCAGCCATGGCTTCTGCACAGCAACGGTATGAGGAAAATGCCAACAGACTTCGAAGGCAACCGGAAAGATTTAAAGTCGGGGATAAAGTTTGGTTAAATCTGCGAAACATCAGTACCCCGCAACTTTCAAAAAAATTGGCCTGGCTGCACGCCAAATACAGGGTAACGGCTGTACCCGACGCACTAACCGTAGAACTTGATGTCCCAGGTAACCTCCATAAACGTTTCCATGTCGAACTTGTCAAGCGAGCAGGGGACGACCCATTCCCAAGCCAAAAACGCGATGACGCGCAAAACCCGCCTTTGATTGATCAGCTAGAAGAACCAGAATATGAAGTGGAGTCTATACTGAGAGCAAGAACAGTACAACGAGGACGGGGAACTTTCCGTCAAGCACTAGTCAAATGGACAGGCTGGGCTAACCCATCATGGGAGCCAATCGAGCTCATAAAAGACACCATAGCATTGGACAAATACGAAGAAAAATATGGACAAATAGAATCAAACGACGGACCTCCCGAAAACAGTGCAGGTGCATATGTTGGACCAGCAGAACCCCACGCTATGGAGAAACGACGAAGCAGGCGAAAACGGCGGTCATCTTAACCCCACTTCAGCGAGGAAAAGGAGGGGGATTGTAACGGCTGGTGAACCGATAGTAAGCCCTGTAGCCTACATTGGCCAACGCAGGCACCATTTCCACCCGCCAGCAGGTCCCAGCTAATAGAAAACTCACTTCGCGGCTCGGACTACTTACGGCACTTAGACGTGCACGGAGATGGTTGCCTCGGCACGGGGTTCCACATAATGAAAGGACCGTGCAATAGACCGTGTGGTGAAACATCCACTCAGATAGTTAACGGCACTCAGACGGGCACAGGGAGGATTGTTTCGGGCACGGGAGGCACAATGTGGAAGGTAGCCGAGTTACAAATTTCCTGTCCGAAGTGAACAGCATCGTAGAACTCTAAACTTCCTACAGGTACATCTGTCCGCTTTGTAGGAATGAATGTTGGTCACGAATGGGAGGAGAGCGCGGGTATAAATAAGGCTTTCTTGTACATACAAATTCTCTCCTTAGAAGAATCGTAAACTATTGATCGTGCATCTCAAGCCAACTTGAGAATTCCCCCCGACTGTCACATCAGGGGTATGATAGTCTACGGCAATAACATAGCAACTGATTACTATGTTGATTAGTAACTGTTGTTATCACAACATTGTAACCATCGTAACGCATTGACTATGTTACTAGGGAAGCTCCTGACTTGGTTGACCAGATTAACGTAGCATCTCGGTATTATCCCAGGGCACAATGGTAGTAACAAGCAGGCCGTTTTCCTCGTGGGAAACCCGGTCTGTGACACTGGGTGTCATGGACGAGAACGAAGACTAGGACGTAGACGAGGACGAAAACAGATGCTGATAATGAAAACGAGATATTCAGATAAATGATTAGTTTCTAAAACATAGGTAATTTACAAGACAAAAAGTTACAGTCTAAATCTAGTCCCAGAGTATCCTTAAGTACATGAGCATCAATACTGTAACCAAGGGTGTAATAGTCCACAGTTCTCACATAGCAACTAACTAGTACTCCGAGTGGCAACTGTTGCTATCACAACACTGTAATCATTACAATTCCTAAATTACGTTATTGTATGTACGTCATGACTCGGTTGACTGGGTGCGATGCGACATCCCAGAGATGGTTTGTGACACTGGGTTACAATGGTTGCCATGGGTTACGAATTGTGTAATTTAGCAGCAGAAGGCGTACCCTATAAGTGTGACGGGCTTTGCCCGGATTTGGACTGGTCACTAGGACCACTCCATCTCCGAGGGGGTGCATACCAGATGGGGAGTATGATACAGGAGAAGAGCCGTGCCAGGGAGAAAGGATTCTTCTCAAGTGGACAAGGAAGAGAGCCAGGGAGAAAGGATGATTCTCAGGGGGCCAATGGAGGGAATTAAGACTAGTCTACGCAGAGCTTATAACAGATGGGAGAGTACGTGGTAGATTGTATTCCCAAGGAAGAAGTTATTAATTCCTAACGAGTTATTGTCTTTCAAGTACATCTGAACTCATTAAACCCTTACAATGAGGCCTAATTTACAGTGAGAATTACAAATCCATACCTTTGACTGTTGCCAACCTCGCCAGATTTTACTCATGTCACTCGGTAACCCTCCCAATGCTACCTTTGGCACCCTAGAATTTGGAAATGTGCTTTTTGGCCAGTTGGTGCAATGATAAAGCCATCCATCTTTTCGCAGCAATGCATGATCACTAATGTATGGTCAAGCACCAACACAGATTATTAGATCTAACTAGTCATATGGTTGTAAACCTTCAGTTCTGATACTGCCAACGTGTTGTGATCAGGCCCACTTATAGATCACATAACTTGAAATGGCTAGTATTAGGCAAGTGTAACCGACAGGACAGGCAATCCTGTGTCAATGATACGTCATTAACATACAGCAAATGACAACACCAGTATCTCAGCCATACATGATAATATGATCATATGACGCAGGTATATCTAATGATATAATTGTTGAATGGCTGAATGGTTGGGAGTTATTGCTATAGAGGGTATAGTTTGTGTACCATTTTTGTGTATAAATACTTGCTGCTAGAACTCTGTACATGATCAACCTTTTCTACTCCTATCTTCGATAGTCATCAATATAGCAGATCTACAATACATATCCTTCTTCTTCTTCACGTTAGACTTAAAGCGCTATCCTATATCCACCCAAGTTGACTGTTACATCCATTGCGACCATTCTTAGACTTCTCATAACCTCGTTATCACAATACAACGCAGCCAGGAGGCATGGGAGTCTGGTGTTGTAATAGAAGTCTGATAGAGTAGATTATGTTAAAGTTATGAGCTTGAGCGAATATGGAGGTTATAGCGGAATCAGTGTCGGCGGTTAGACCGATACAGTAAGTCTCGTATGAAGTTGTAGAAGGAAGAATTGACTGGAAACAAGTGTATTGAGATGTATGGTTCTGAGTAAACTGAGCTGATAAGAGTGAGATTGCGTGTGCACATTTCTTATCAACTGAGGTTTTTGACCAGTATTTATCAATCTCCATGGATCATAAGTTATGATCCCTGTAGATGTGAATCTATATACATACAGATATATGAGCCAGAAATATTAAGCTAAATACATGTGTGTTGGTAATAGATCCGAGAGAACTATAACCTGCATTTGAGACATAATCATCTGATGGAATGCTAGTGTGAAATAAATGCCAATATGCATTAAACTTTCCGTCCGGGATGTAATGATGACAATGATATAGGAAGGTGAATTTGATAACCTAATTAGCCGGACTTACAAATGAGTTATCCTTGGCATTCCAGGATATACGATATTTCAACAGATTAAGCTGTAAGACTTGTGTTTAATATCACGTAGTGAAGCGAGTTGGAAGATTGAAGAGTCTGAAAACTATAGTGGAGAGTTATTGATTAGACCCACTTAGTATCAGAGTGCTATTTAAACTAATTACTACAGCTAAGTGCAGGACACAATCTATTATGAATCCGAATCACGTGTTCATAGCCTTGGCGTTTGCGTAATGGGTCTGTTTGACAAACGCATGTACATAACACTTTTCACTACACATTTTTGTTAGACAGTATCATATACGAGCCACATTATTATCAAAAATAATATCTTCTACATATCTCTGTCACACAGTGTACACTTTCACAACACAATCCACTTGCTTATGCTAGATAATTGTGAGGCTGGTCAATGTTTGAGTCACCATGGATGTGGCTAGTAATACTGATGCCTTATTACTTTCCATGTTAATGCGACTCTCCATTGCTAAGTAGCGCCAATTTCAATAATGGAAACTGGGTGCGCGGGAAAAAGGCTCAAAACTTGCAGGCTGAGTATAAACATCGGGACCATATGAGATGCGTGTATCAAGCTATATCTCCCTTCTTTGCAGCATTGGAGGCTATCAAACTCGAGGGTGCCAAAGGTAGCGTTGGGAGAGTTACTGAGTGATTTGGGTAACAGCTGAGGAGGTAGGCAAGAGTCAAAGGTATGAATTCGTAATTATAACTAGGTCTAGGGACGAGGGACGAGGGACGAGGGTATCTAGGATTGTAGACAAGGCCAGTGGAAGACGGAAGACAAGATGTGGCCCTCTACTGCGGCTCTGTCCACTCCATATATACATCATAGTAACCAGAGCAACCTAGGTCTCATAGGGTCCACCTCCTTGAGGTTATAAGTTCCTAGGATGGTACGGTGGTAAGATATGAGTATACGGAAATTGTAGGTCACAATGTCTCGGGATTTCTGCTATATCTTCTATATAGTAAAATCTTAAGACAGTGTGTGACTCCCCCTCTAAAATTACAGGATGTGTCTAGTATATACAGGTTTCTAGCTTAGTGTGCATTATGCATAAAAACTGGGGTACATGTGACAAATTATAATACAATATTTATGATCATGGATCCTCATCCTACTACTCAATTACTCAATTCGTAACCCATGGCAACCATTGTGACCCAGTTATTGAAGGGTGGTGGTGTATATGGTTGTATACACTTGGTATCTTCAGTTGAATGGTTGTGACTACTCAGGGGGCTTAGACTGTACTTGGTTGGTTATGGCAATAATGTGTTTGGGTACAAATGGTATCTTATTGTGTAATGTTATGTTATAGATTATTTACATGATGATTAACCAATCCTACATACTTCCAGATAGCCCCTTAACTAGTCTCCTTTAGGAGTGGTCTTCAGGTGAATGTAGCAATTGGGGGTATGTAATCTATCACTTATCTAGTTCCATTTCCTTGGCCCTGCATGCTACACTACGTGGATGACAATTTACTACTAATGTGAAAAGCGCATTCATGACACCAGTAACCTCTATCCTCAGTTCCTGACAGAGGCCAACTTGATCCAATCCACCACCGGTGTGTTGGGTTCTGGGTATGCTCCAGACACAGATCAGATGCCTTTTCCTCTATGATCAAGGGTGGGTGATGAGAAGGGCTTCGATCCTACCCTCTGATCTGATCGAGTTTAGCTTCATGATAATGGTGACAGGGGAATGTGTTGAGAGATGAAGACAATACAGATGGCAAAAGCAATTGAGAATTGTTGGAATGTGTGTATGGGTTCTAAGAGGAAACTCAATTAAAGAATATAGGCACAGCTTCAAAGTACTTTGTAGTAGTTCAATCAAATAAATTATTCACATAAATCGTTCTTATTATATTATATTAGTCATCAGAATATTGGAAAAAAATTCAAATTCTACATATTACTCGTGTTCTTTGTCTGACGCTAAAACCAATTTCAACCTAGTGCAATTGTGCGCCAAGTTATTCCTAAGCAGCCTTGCCAATCATCACCGACAATTTTGTAGCTCTAGAGTAAGCAACTGGTGCGAAATTCCAACACTCCTCCTGAGAAGTTAGTTTGCCAGATAAATCTACACAAGCTGGAACAATTGACAGCACAAAGGCTTTGCCTTCAAGTGAGGCAGTAGTTTGGTCAATAAGTCAGCCAACATCATGTTAGTGGGAGTATACTTTACCCTAATCTTTTTATCTTCAATACATTCCCTAATAAAATGGTATGCGATGTCGATGTGTTTGGTCTTAGCAGAGTTTGTCCCTCCGGCAATCAACAGCGCACTCTGATTATCAGTTAGAGTTAATAGACCATCATCGCTCGTAAGTGCATTTCCAATGTGAAGTACCCTAAGAAGACGAATCACCCACACAGCTTGTTTGGCTGCTTCTGACAGGGCGATATATTCCGCTTCAGCTGTTGAGGTTGTTACGGCACGTCAAGGAGGTTGTATAAGTTATTATATTGCTATCAAGAGGTACGCTTGTAAAGGCAATAAAAGACGAAGAGAGGAGGTAGCTACTCTCCACCCTCTCTAAGATATCTCCCTCGGCTGTGCTCAGTCATCCAACGTGATGCCAAGGCGCGCTAACCTGTATCCCCACACGCACGCAATACGGCTCTCACAGATTGTGACAGAGGTAGAAACTGACTTTTGTTGCTTCGACTGCCAGCATATAGGACCACCACCAAGCATCACGACATAGCCACTAACTGAGCGACGTGTTACAACATCCCCAGCGTAATCAGAATCAGAATACATGAGTAATTCATGTGATTTAAGATTTTCGGGTGAGGAAGGACCAAAACAATAGGTTATAGAGAAGTCGGAAGATCCTTTGATATGTCTGGTCTGGTGCTGTGTGACGCATACCCTAAGCTCCCAACTGCACTGGCGTAAGCTGATTCATCTGCAGGGGACTAATCCTCACGGCCTGGTAGAATCCCATCGTAGCCATCTGTCAGGATTGCCTTCTGTATAATCTATATATGTGGAGATAACCAGAATCAAGTGTTCTATGATTCTGGTCTGGCCTTTTGGCCGAGTGGTTGTGCAACTATCTCATGCATAATGTAGGATGGCGCCCTTTAGCCTGAATACCACCTCTTTGACCCTTGTCTCCGCCCTGCTGTCTACATGCTGCTCTGACACCCTCCAAAGGAGAAGTGTATTCCCTCGCCTGCTGTAGACCAAAGGATTCTATCTTTTCAGCTATGTAATGATCTTGGGAGATTTGTAATGTCCTTGTTGATCTTTCTCGAGTGATTTTCCAGCCAATGATAATATCTAGTTCCCCTAAGTCTTTGATCGAGAAATACGACGAGAGCTGTTGTTTTGCCGTGACAACTTGACTAAGAACCTTACCACACACGATAAGATCGTCAACGTACACGCCAATTACTATCTGTAGTTCCGGATGTATGTAAATACATTTGTCACTTACTGATCTCTTGAACTTTATCGAAGAAAGTTTTGCGCCCAGTTTCTTGTACCATGCCCTTCCAGACTGTTTTAATCCGTATAGGGCTTTATCGACCTTGACATAGTTAGTGCCTTGAATTCCCTCCGGACATTTCATGTACACATCCTCCTCTAAGTTTCCTTCAAGATAGACCGTCCTAACATTAATTTGATGAATTTCCCAATCGTAGAAGGCGCTAACGGCAAGAAGTATCCTTAAAGAGTCCATTCGCAAGGTCGGGGAATATGTGTCGAAGTAATTGATTTCATGGACCTGGCTAAAGCCCTTTGCAACCAAGCGAGCTTTGTATCTTCCATCAGACTTAACCGTAAAGATTCATCTAGAGCCAACGATCTTTTTTCCGCGAGGGACGTGAGTTATAGGCTTAAATACCTCTTCTCCTTTCAATGATTTAAGCTCTTCATCGATCGCGGCTTTCCACTTAGTTTTATCTGGTCAATTTGAAGCATCCCGAAAGCTTCCAGGGATGGGGCTACCTTTTCCTACATGCAGAGTATGAGGCCTTGGCTACGGATCAAACCTAGGACCGATTGGCTTTCGTAAGCGTGAACTCCTCCGAAGGTTAGGTTCCAGGGGAGCTTCTAGGGTGGTAGAGACATCCTGAGTTTTAGATGGACCTGGAGGATTTGGTACATCCACATTTTCGATTTCATCGGCAGCTGGTAAGCTATCAGTTGATGCAAATATATTTCCGTCTCTTTATGGTTCCTCTCCTACCTCCATAGATGCTTCTCTAGCTCCTCCAATGGATGTATTTGTTACGGCGAGGGGTGGATGAGTTAGAGATCGCCGTCTGCTGTACGTATTCAAGTAATGGTTAGGCGAATACCTACAAGGGAATATACTGGATAATGGGTCTGAAGGTTGAGACTATAGAACGAGAGTTCAAGACGAGTAGTATGACGTTTCTAGAAATGTAAGACTATGAAAGTATAAGATTGAGAAGCTGGAGAACTACTTCGTGGTAGCTCCAGCTTCTTTAAGTACACTACAATAATCACTTAAATCCACCCGAGACTGGAACAAGATTCGATCATGACTCTAGCCGCCCTAATTTCAATTGTTAGAGTTCCCCAGAGAACCGTCTCCTTCAAACTTCTCCTTGAACTATTCAGGGAACCTTCCCCTTCATCCTTCTCCTTAAAACTTCTCCTTGGACTCTTCGGAGGACCTTCTCTTTGAAACTTCTACTTGGCCCTTCTTCAGAGATGCCTAGCCATAACAGTATTTCTGGTTGGACTAATTTGGAATTGATGGGTAATTCTCTGTGTATCAAATTTATCCATGTCCAGCTCCGATTCAGTGCCTGTATCAGTGTTAGTTTCGGGAGTAAGAGTTAAGTCATCATCCGGTGGTAGGATTTCTCCAGAAATTGTTTGGTGTGAAGGTTCAACCCACTCCCAGAAAGACTCTTCTAAAAACTGTACGTTTGCTGAAATTATTGTCTTATCTCTTACTGGTTTCGAGGGAATATAGACCTGGTATTGTGTTACTGATTCACAATAACCCACGAAAATGCCTTTCAGGGATGTCTCCTTCAATTTATATCACTGAGTATCTTTTTTGTCAATAAGCGCATAACATACGCAACCCCAGACTTTCAAGTGAGATATATTAGGCTGATGACCGTTCATAGCTTCAAACGGCGTCAACTTATTCTGATGGATTGGTGTAACGGCTAGTGAGCCGGTAATTACCCTGTGGCACATGATGTTAATCACGTGCTTCACAACTTTACGAAACCACTATTCTATCATAGATTAATCTGGACATCACTAGAAATTTCTAGCAACTAGTAGTAAGACTGCGAACCAGCCTCAGGGGAAAATACTAGAAACTGGTATTAGTCAAGAATATTCTAGATAGAATAGTAAGCGAATAAATAGTTGAAGTTGGACGTACATAGATAGCCATAGAGAAAATAATAAACAACCTTCGTATATTTGATCGCCCCAGCATCTATACCTCGAACCGTGACAATTGGGAGCCTATTGCGCAAGTAGCATGCCGTAAGAACAGCTGCATCCCAAAAACGAAGGGGAAGTCGAGCATGAGAAAGCATGCACCTGGCCATTGTGACTAATGTTCTGTTTAATCTTTCAGGTACTCCATTCTAATGTTGAGTATAAGGCGCGCAGATCTGCTTCGAAATACCAGCAAAACTAATAGTCTTGTACTCCGTACCACCATTGAAACAAATTATGTTTCGGTTACACTACAACAAGTAAAGCGTAAGGAAGTACAGTGTCACGGCACGGCATTCCGCTCCGTCATGATATACGATTACGTGGATGGAGGAGGTGAGATTAATGGCTGATGCGGGAAGAAGCACGTGCGCGGCAATTTAGTGGAAACCCGCCCGAATAGGAATAGCCTCAGGGCTTTTTGTAATTATATTCTGTTCCTTTCTATTCTTCTCCAGCTTAGTATTTGCTCGACAGATTGAATAATCGCCATACAAGCTGTACTTTCACTTGTGCCTATTCTACGCCGTGACATAATACTAAGCTCCCCAAACTACTCAACGCGACCTCTGTAGAGAGGTAAAACACTAATTCCAGACTCAGTAATCTGTGGACAGCGTTTCGCTCACGATTATCTGGACAGTCATCGACTAATTGCCTCGCTAATAAAGGACATTAGAAAATGCCAGGAGATTGGCCGAAGGAAGATTTCACAACCTCGGTGTACGCCACCCGCGCACCTGGGGAAGAGGAGGACCAAACTACAAAGATTGATGTGCCATGGTATCAGCAAGTCACGTTTGAAATGTTGGACAAAGATTATATCAAGAGAAACGAACGCCGCGCTGCCGAAGTCAAGAAGGAGACTGATCAAGAACGTCACGAATATACCCTCAAGACTATGTGTACCTGTTTCGGTTACACTACGACAAGTGAAGCGTAAGGAAGTACAGGTATATTACAGGCTACTGTTTCGGTCCTAAGGAATATCTGATGCTTGCGCTGAGACACCCAAAGAGGTTCCATGTCAATTATTATTACAGGGTAATGACATATCAGGTCGTGACTAGTCGCGTGTCTCGCGAGTATACAACAGTCAAGGGAAGAAACGCGTACAGGACGCTAAATCATACGAACACTGTAATTAAGGAGATATATGTAACTTTCTAGTGTCATGTGTGATTTGATCTAAACCTGTATACGGAATCTAGAGCTAGTAGATATTTGGTTAAATGACTAAGGAGCGGTTATAGAAATGGTTATATATGGACATGATCTGGATGATTGGAGGGGACTAGAGCAGACATCACAACCAGTTTTACTTGATCATCTTCTAGATAATTTGTACCTTATTTCTATATAACAACACAAATATATTTACTCATAGAAGACATATCATTTACACGACTTAGAAAACGATTGTCATCTTCGTCATCATATGATACATAACTAAGTCAAACAGTACCGCTCTAGCTGATCGCGCCAACAACATCAGCAACTACCTTCGAGATACACTGGACCAAAAGGCAGAGGCAGAGAAATTGGCACAATCCTGGGCGGAGGAAGCTGAGCGCTGGAAGGGGGCATTTGCAGAGGTCACTCTAGATCTCAAAGCCAAGGATAAGGGTAAGCAGAAGGAGGAATCCAAGTCGGTGCGAGGATCTGCTACCTATAACACTTTTGAGAAAGACGCCGCCGGCTGTGAGGCCTCAGAGACGCCACCAAGCAACAAAGAGGTCCGTGACCCACAGGCTAAGCGACTCCGTTACCGCCAGAAGATTGAGAACCCACCCACCTTCACTGGTTCTCATAATCCTACTTTCGAAAACTGGGAACACGCTGTTAAGCGCAAGTTGAACGGCGATTCGATCTACTTCGATGATGAAAACCACAAGATTAATTACCTCTTGGGGTTTATTGGTGGTGACGCACAGGAATTTATCAAACCCTACCTCGAGCCAGAAAGCGTCAACCACATCACTGTTGCGATGTCCATCGTCGAAGTTATGCGAGGAGCCTACGGCAAGACCCGAGGACAGAAGCGCTCCGAAGCTCGTGCCAACTTCAAGAAACTCCGACAAGGGGATGACAGCTTCTCAGCCTTCTTCACTAAGTTCTTGACCTTCACTTCTCAATTACAACTTAGAGACGAAGACCGCATGGATGAACTTCGTGAAAAGATGAGTCCCAAGCTGCAAAATGTTATCGCCGGATTGGATTTTGAATCCACCTTGGAGATGTCTCAACACTGCTTGAAGATCGAACCACACCTGAAATTAGCGCGCAAATCGGAGGATCAAGCCGCTCGCTACCAACAACGCAAGGACAGGTATAAGAAGCCACTTCTCCCGCCGGAACACACCCGTACTGCACCTCCAAGAGCATCTGGTCCGCCAAAGCCAAAAGTCTTGGCCCGAAACGCTGGTGTCTGCTTCCATTGCCACAAGACTGGTCACTACGCTAACGCGTGTCCTACCGTTAAAGTCAACGAGGTGGATGCGAAGAAGAAGGAGGAAGCTGAAGTATTTGGATCGGAATTCACCATGAGCTCCGATGAGGGAAAAGATTGTCTCTAGGAGAAGTCGCCTTCCTAGAGAATAACACGTATCGAGTAAATGGCATTGATTTGGAAAATTTGTTTGGCGGAAGGCCACTAGTTATAGATTGTTCTCTTGAAACTAAAAACAATTCGCAATTTCCAATCTCTGCCCTCATTGATACCGGCGCTAATGGATATGCCTTCGCAGATCGTAAACAACTGCGTGATTGGTACCGAAATAGTAAGATTAAGATGACGCGCTACAATCTCCGTCATCCACTCCCTATCAGAGGCTTCGACGGCGGGTCCTCCCGACCTCTACGCCATGCCTATGTGATGACACTGACTATAGATTCGCACCGAGTCAACATGCCGTTCTTTGCTACCACACTTGGTAACAAGAACAATGTGATCCTCGGTCGACAGTGGCTGGCCTATCATGACGTACTCCCAGACTGCGTGCGACACCGGCTGTGGTGGCCAGAAGATCGCAATGATCATCAGTGGGACGCTAACCGCCGTGACCGACTGATTGAACTGCCCCCTCTAGAAATCAACAAACCTCCTGCTAAAAAATCTCCACGTTTTATTCCGAAGCAGATATTGAAACGCCCTGAAATGGTAGCAGAAGCGCCGGCGACCCCTTCAATTATTCTGACTCCCCGGCCTACACTGCAGGAGCGACAAGAAGTCTACGATAAGAAAAAAGAGGATCTTGGTCTAGACGAAATGGACACACCTACGCTTTCAGCCGTCGAGGTTGGGACAATTGAAGGGGAAGACCAATGCTGGTTCGTAGAAATGGAAACCGCTTGCGACGGTACCGATATTGCGCATATTGCGGAGCTCACTGAAGAAGAAGAGAGGACACAATTGTTGGCCCAATTACCTCCTGAATATCATGACCTTGCCCATGTCTTCTCCAAAAGACGCGCAAATGAATTGCCGCCGCATAGGGAGTTCGACCATAAGATTAATCTGGATAGCGAGCCTGAGCTCAAGCAAGCTCCCCTCTATAAAATGAATCAGAAAGAGCTAGATACCGTACACGCTTACATCGAGGAGAACTTGGCGAACGGGTTCATCGAACCCAGCGATTCTCCATTCAATTCCCCGGTCTTGTTTGTCAAGAAAAAGAATGGTGACCTTCGATTTTGTGTAGACTACCGAAATTAAACGCACACACGCGGAAAGATCGCTATCCTCTGCCCCTCATTGGTGAGACATTAGCCAAGATGGCTGGTTCTAAGAAATTCACCATTCTAGATGTCATCCATGCGTTCAACCGTATCCGGATGCATCCAGACTCCGTGGGATGGACTACGTTTCGTACTCGATTCGGTCAATACCGTTACCGCGTGTTACCTTTTGGTCTGTCAGGTGGCCCGGCCACTTTCCAAAGATATATCAATTCGGTCCTAGGCAATCTGCTTGCACGTTACGTTTCCGCATATATGGATGATGTATGCGTCCACTCTAAAGATAAAAGTAAACACGTCGCAGAAGTACGCGAGGTCCTTCAACGTTTGGACAGAGCTGGACTGCAGGTGGACATTAAGAAGTGCCGCTTTAATCAAAAATCTGTTAATTTTCTGGGCTTCATTGTTAACACTTCCGGACTCCTGCCAGACCCGAAGAAGCTGGAAAGTATTCGCGCATGGGAGAGACCTACTAGCAAGACTGCCATTCAATCCTTCTTGGGGTTCTGCAACTATTACCGTAACTTTATTGAGAATTTCTCCCGGATTGCTAAGCCGTTGTACAACCTGACGGCAATTCCAAAAGGCCAGTTGTTCCAATGGACCGAGCAAGCTGAAGAAGCGTTCCTTGCCCTGAAAGAGAAATTGGTTAGCCCACCCATCTTACTGTACTTTGATCAGAAAAAGCCTTCACGTGTAGAGACCGATTGTTCGGATTTAGCAACAGGAGGAGTACTCAGTCAATTGCAGGAGGATGGCGTGTGGCATCCTGTGGCTTTTCACTCCCGAACCTTGACTGGTCCGGAGGCAAACTATGAGATCCACGATAAGGAGCTGTTGGCTATCATCCAATGCTTGAAGGAATGGCGCGCAGAGCTCACCAGCGCCTGGGAGCCTTTCGTGATTCTGACTGATCACCGAGTTCTGGAATACTTTGGTCAGAAGCAGCTGCTCAACAATAGGCAAATCCGATGGGCAGAGGTGCTATCGCAATTCAGTTTCGACCTTCAGTACCGGCCAGGCAAGGAAAATATCCTGGCGGACGCGTTATCTCGCAAGAAAGAACTTACCCTACACAAAAAGCCGCAAAAAGAACTGGAACGTACGAAAATCCCCCCCTCAAAAGAAAGTTATGTTGCCGCATGACAGCAAGGTTTTAGCGCCCATCGACGAGGATCTGGATACTATTGATCGTACGTTTATGGCCAACCGAGCGGATCCCGATCTCGAGGATCTACGCCGGCAAGCACGACAGCGGGAAGAGCCTTATTCTTTGGAACCTACCGGGTGCTTCATAAGGGACGCGTGGTGTGTTCAGCCAAAGACAAACTCCGTACTCAAGTGTTGAAGANGTAACAAGAACAATGTGATCTCGGTCGACAGTGGCTGGCCTATCATGACGTACTCCCAGACTGCGTGCGACCCGGCTGTGGTGGCCAGAAGATCGCAATGATCATCAGTGGGACGCTAACCGCCGTGACCGACTGATTGAACTGCCCCCTCTAGAAATCAACAAACCTCCTGCTAAAAAATCTCCACGTTTTATTCCGAAGCAGATATTGAAACGCCCTGAAATGGTAGCAGAAGCGCCGGCGACCCCTTCAATTATTCTGACTCCCCGGCCTACACTGCAGGAGCGACAAGAAGTCTACGATAAGAAAAAAGAGGATCTTGGTCTAGACGAAATGGACACACCTACGCTTTCAGCCGTCGAGGTTGGGACAATTGAAGGGGAAGACCAATGCTGGTTCGTAGAAATGGAAACCGCTTGCGACGGTACCGATATTGCGCATATTGCGGAGCTCACTGAAGAAGAAGAGAGGACACAATTGTTGCCCAATTACCTCCTGAATATCATGACCTTGCCCATGTCTTCTCCAAAAGACGCGCAAATGAATTGCCGCCGCATAGGGAGTTCGACCATAAGATTAATCTGGATAGCGAGCCTGAGCTCAAGCAAGCTCCCCTCTATAAAATGAATCAGAAAGAGCTAGATACCGTACACGCTTACATCGAGGAGACTTGGCGAACGGGTTCATCGAACCCAGCGATTCTCCATTCAATTCCCCGGTCTTGTTTGTCAAGAAAAAGAATGGTGACCTTCGATTTTGTGTAGACTACCGGAAATTAAACGCACACACGCGGAAAGATCGCTATCCTCTGCCCCTCATTGGTGAGACATTAGCCAAGATGGCTGGTTCTAAGAAATTCACCATTCTAGATGTCATCCATGCGTTCAACCGTATCCGGATGCATCCAGACTCCGTGGGATGGACTACGTTTCGTACTCGATTCGGTCAATACCGTTACCGCGTGTTACCTTTTGGTCTGTCAGGTGGCCCGGCCACTTTCCAAAGATATATCAATTCGGTCCTAGGCAATCTGCTTGCACGTTACGTTTCCGCATATATGGATGATGTATGCGTCCACTCTAAAGATAAAAGTAAACACGTCGCAGAAGTACGCGAGGTCCTTCAACGTTTGGACAGAGCTGGACTGCAGGTGGACATTAAGAAGTGCCGCTTTAATCAAAAATCTGTTAATTTTCTGGGCTTCATTGTTAACACTTCCGGACTCCTGCCAGACCCGAAGAAGCTGGAAAGTATTCGCGCATGGGAGAGACCTACTAGCAAGACTGCCATTCAATCCTTCTTGGGGTTCTGCAACTATTACCGTAACTTTATTGAGAATTTCTCCCGGATTGCTAAGCCGTTGTACAACCTGACGGCAATTCCAAAAGGCCAGTTGTTCCAATGGACCGAGCAAGCTGAAGAAGCGTTCCTTGCCCTGAAAGAGAAATTGGTTAGCCCACCCATCTTACTGTACTTTGATCAGAAAAAGCCTTCACGTGTAGAGACCGATTGTTCGGATTTAGCAACAGGAGGAGTACTCAGTCAATTGCAGGAGGATGGCGTGTGGCATCCTGTGGCTTTTCACTCCCGAACCTTGACTGGTCCGGAGGCAAACTATGAGATCCACGATAAGGAGCTGTTGGCTATCATCCAATGCTTGAAGGAATGGCGCGCAGAGCTCACCAGCGCCTGGGAGCCTTTCGTGATTCTGACTGATCACCGAGTTCTGGAATACTTTGGTCAGAAGCAGCTGCTCAACGATAGGCAAATCCGATGGGCAGAGGTGCTATCGCAATTCAGTTTCGACCTTCAGTACCGGCCAGGCAAGGAAAATATCCTGGCGGACGCGTTATCTCGCAAGAAAGAACTTACCCCTACACAAAAAGCCGCAAAAGAACTGGAACGTACGAAAATCCTCCTCCCTCAAAAGAAAGTTATGTTGCCGCATGACAGCAAGGTTTTAGCGCCCATCGACGAGGATCTGGATACTATTGATCGTACGTTTATGGCCAACCGAGCGGATCCCGATCTCGAGGATCTACGCCGGCAAGCACGACAGCGGGAAGAGCCTTATTCTTTGGAACCTACCGGGTTGGTGCTTCATAAGGGACGCGTGGTGGTGTCAGCCAAAGACAATCTCCGTACTCAAGTGTTGAAGATGATCCACGAATCTACATCCACCGCTCATCCAGGACGAAACAAAATGAGGAAACTAATTGGCGACCGGTACTGGTGGCCACGATACGCAGCAGACATCGAGCGTTATGTGAAGAACTGTCATGTCTGCCGACGATCGCATAAGCCTAGAGATAAGACACCGGGCTTACTACAGCCTTTAGCCATCCCAGAACGTACATGGGATGATATATCGATGGATTTCCACGATGTAGGGGTACCAGACAAACGAGGGTTTAATAACATTTGGGTAGTTGTTGATAGATTGTCTAAACGCCAAATCTCCATCCCAACCACTAAAAGTGCTACAGCAAAGACTGCTGCAGACTTGTTTTACCGTTACGTCTGGCGATTCCGTGGCGCACCGAAGACCATTACCAGCGACCGCGGTCCGCAATTCATTTCGGATTTCATGGACGAGCTATCAAGGTTAGCGCGCGTGAAACTTAAGCTATCTACGGCAGAACATCCGCAGACAGACGGTCAGACCGAAATTATCAACCAGATCATTGATCAGCGACTGCGACCATTTGTTAATTTCCACCAAGACGATTGGGCGGAGCTGCTTCCCGCTCTAGATGCTGCTGCGGCAGCTATTCCAAATGAATCTACGGGATTGTCGCCATCAATGATTGACTATGGTTACGAAATGCGTTTAGAATTTGACTGGAATCAGCGACTGGAACCACGAACCCCTCGAGAGAAGCTGAATCGGGACGAGGCCGCGGAGTGGCTTAAACGGATCAGCAGCGCGTTGGATTATGCTAAGGAGAGCATTAAACGCTCACAGGAACAACAGCGTGTTCAAGCCAATAAACATCGCCGAGAAGTAGACTTTGACGTTGGAGATAAAGTATATATCCGGCGCGGTGCTTGGAGAACTACGAGACCGTCGGATAAGTTGGAAAATCCAATGGTGGGACCATATCGGATCATTGCCAAAGAAGGGCATTCATTCCGCGTACAACTACCAGCCTCTTGGAAAATACACCCTGTATTTTCACCAGACCGACTGCGCAAAGATCCAGATAACCCGTTGCCCGGCCAGGCCAATCCAGAACCGCCGGCAGAAGAGGTCAATGGGGAGTTAGAATGGGAGATCGAGAAGGTGTTGGACGCGCGGCTGTATCGCAATCGGCTACAGTACAAGGTCCAATGGGAAGGCTGGGACGCAGACGAGGAATGGTATCCGGCTGCCAACTTTCGGAACGCACCCCTCATATTAGAAAGGTTCCACAATGAGCACCCCGAATTGCCAGGGCCACCACGACGCCTCGCTACGTGGTTGGACGATGCCGCACATGATAGATTTAGTGAGGAACATCCGGAAGATAACATGGTGACCAACCAAGGTCGTGACAACCGACGCCGCCGCCGAAATTAGTCGATTTGGGACAATCGAAGGCTGAGGAGGGGGTGATGTCACGGCACGGCATTCCGCTCCGTCATGATATACGATTACGTGGATGGAGGAGGTGAGATTAATGGCTGATGCGGGAAGAAGCACGTGCGCGGCAATTTAGTGGAAACCCGCCCGAATAGGAATAGCCTCAGGGCTTTTTGTAATTATATTCTGTTCCTTTCTATTCTTCTCCAGCTTAGTATTCGCTCGACAGATTGAATAATCGCCATACAAGCTGTACTTTCACTTGTGCCTATTCTACGCCGTGACATACAGGTATATGCCAGGCTACTGTTTCGGTCCTAAGGAATATCTGATGCTTGCGCTGAGACACCCGAAGAGGTTCCATGTCAATTATTATTACAGGGTAATGACATATCAGGTCGTGACTAGTCGCGTGTCTTGCGAGTATACAACTGTCAAGGGAAGAAACGCGTACAGGATGTCACAGGCTCATACCTGGTTATCATTAGGCTGCTGCCTAACAAATAAGGCTTGAACTCTTCCAACCATGTTAAACACCATACATGTCATGAACCCCTCCACGACTCAATAGACCCAAGTATAGGCCTTGGCTCAGTTCATGCAAATCTATTCTTAAATGACAAATTTAGATTGCAGACAGGACGACTCGAACACCAGTCGTGAGTCATCTAAGCCACATGCATCATAACTATTTTAATAACTAAAATTGCTAACATTAAAATGAAGCTAAATTAAAATAGACGGAGATGCTGGTGTTTGTCGGAGGACAGGTCATGATCTATTTTGAGAATGGTATGAAATGAGGGAACGAGATCATAGTCTTGTAAATAAATAGGCGGCTTTCAGTCATGTCTCTTCTCGTTACTTTAAGATTTTCATTTGTATCTAGCTCTGAGTTCAGTTTGAATAAAACGCCACTTTAAGACCGTCACACAGGACGCTTAATTATACGAACACTGTAATTAAGGAGATATGTGTAACTTTCTAGTGTCATGTGTGATTTGATCTAAACCTGTATACGGAATCTAGAGCTAGTAGATATTTGGTTAAATGACTAAGGAGCGGTTATAGAAATGGTTATATATGGACATGATCTGGATGATTAGAGTGGACTGGAGCAGACATCACAACCAGTTTTACTTGATCATCTTCTAGATAATTTGTGTTGTGATCAGGCCCACTTATAGATCACATAACTTGAAATGGCTAGTATTAGGCAAGTGTAACCGACAGGACAGGCAATCCTGTGTCAATGATACGTCATTAACAAACAGCAAATGACAACACCAGTATCTCAGCCATACATGATAATATGATCATATGATGCAGGTATATCTAATGATATAATTGTTGAATGGCTGAATCTCAAGGAGTCTAATATAGCAATAGTTCCACAGGGTACGAAATGAGATCGTAAATGGAATGGGGATCATACGACAATAACTTAGGCTGAGGTGTCACTGAGAGGAGTGAAGGAGACAAAAGAAGTGAGGCAGTGTAATGGTCTTCCCAAAGAAGAGATGAAGTTAGAAGTAGAAGCGTATATATTTTTCAGAAGACGTTGCATGAGGTCTGAATATTCTAATACTAACTCTCTTATATACATAGCCTAATCCAGTTAACCATCACACTTTCCATAATATCATGAGTTTTATGATGTCATACTTTCGGTGATATCATACTCTCAGTGACTTAAGAATATCGCATGCTATTGATTAATTGACGTCATGAACACCCAAGTAAGATTATTCCGATCTAGATGATGTCATGACAGGGAGAATTCTAGAGTATTAATCGACGAAGATATGACATACGAAGATAGTACATCTTCGCTCCTACCTTCAATACTTCATCATGATGGTTTAGTCTGTGAAACTGAATGGTTGGGAGTTATTGCTATAGAGGGTATAGTTTGTGTACCATTTTTGTGTATAAATACTTGCTGCTAGAACTCTGTACATGGTCAACCTTTTCTACTCCTATCTTCAATAGTCATCAATATAGCAGATGTACAATACATATCCTTCTTCTTCATGTTAGACTTAAAGCGCTATCCTATATTGTTGTGCCTGGACCCACATAGCTACAGTGCACAGCTCCAGTTATGATGGTCACGCAACTGCATGCATTTGCTCTGTTTGCTCCTGCCTCGTTGAGTTAGTATAATTAGTAAGCCATAGTCTAGGGACTATAAGTAGAGAGCTTTCCTCCACAGTAGATAGAGTAAGCAATTCAGTCTTTCCTCATTCTACAGAGATCATTCTCCACTCCTCTTCTTGACCTGTCCGGCCCAGCAGCCCATCTGTGATCACTAGCAGCAAGCTCCCACAAATTGTATGTACACCCAGATTTCATGGATCGTTGTGGCATAGCGTAATATGAAACGTCATGTGGACGGCTAGGCTAAAGCACAAATAATAGTTCAATGCACTTTTAAAACCAGCAAGGAAGACGGATAAGAGTAGGCTAGTCTCATTAGGTGATGTGTAGCAGATTGTTTGGCATAGAGGCGGTGTGTTACATGCTATTTGGTAATTTTATGTATATAAATACTCGGTGTGAAGAAGCATTATTCTTCACGCAACGTCTTCTTCAATTACCTTAACAATACATTTGTTTACCCATCTCTTCTTCGGGAAGACCATTTATCTCTTTCCAGCTCTTCATCAGCAAGACCCACGTGTAGCCTCTATCGCTACTATCTACCAATTCGTCTCTTCCTAGAGAAGACCAGTCATTCCTTCGACCCACTCATCACCTTCATCTACCACCTAGATCTCCGTTAGACCACATACGCACCCTGTGGAACACTTTCCTAACCTCGCCCTTGAGACCAGATCATAGACCTATCACAACATATATCCACCCAAGTTGACTGTTACATCCATTGCGACCATTCTTAGACTTCTCATAACCTCGTTATCACAATAATTTGTACCTTATTTATATATAACAACACAAATATATTTACTCATAGAAGACATATCATTTACACAACTTAGAAAACAATTGTCATCTTCATCATCATATGATACATAACTAAGTCAAACACATTACCTTTATTTTCTCACCTGTCTGGAGTTCCTTTTTCTCTTTGTAATCTCGGAAATAGTGGGGAACGTCGGACTTACTTTTCATCAGAGAAAGCATAACCTCGCGAGAAAAGTCATCAGTAAATGTGACAAAATAAAGACTTCCAAAAATTCCAAAACCTCGGCGTTTACTGCATGGTCAGAGTGGCATGTAGACATCAAGGAGGACTAAGGGGTCAAGGAGGTGGTAATTAGGGTAAAGGGTGCCATCCCATATCATGCATGAGATAATTGCATAACCACTCGGCCAAAAGGCCAGACCAGAATCATAGAATTCTAGCTTATGGTTATCTCCATATATATAGATTATACAGAAGGCAATCCTAACACCCATGTATCACTGTGAATTAACTCTAATTTAATCAAGGATTTTGGTTGAGGTACACAGTTGATCTTCTCGACTTGTTTACAGAGATTGCAGACGTCACAATTTTGTAGATCTTTTTTATTGACATGAAAATCATCTATCTGTCCGGCCTTGGCAATCGGAGGGTCAAGTTTGGACAACTTGATATTCTCGAGAAGTCGAGGACCAACAGGCCCAAATTTACGATGTAAGATTTCTGTTGGTGATCTCTGTATGTCGTAGGAGAACAATGCATCTGTTTTACCTTCAGGATAATAGTGAGTGGACTCTGAAGAAGTGTTGAAACAGAGCAGCCCGCCCTTGGGTCTCGCTGTGGCAATAGTTTCTCTAGAGCTTGACAGCACATCATTCCGCCGCTCGAGGAGCAGATTTCAAAGCCTTTCGAAAGAAGCTGGATTCCTGAGACAAGATTTCTGGTAAATGTCGGGACATACCACACGTTTTGATCTCAATAATCTTGCTGGCTCTTCTTCTGTCATAGGTAAAAACCCTTAGCTTTACAGTTCCGACACCCGAAACAGGAATAGATTGGCCCGATGCAGTACAGATAGACTTGTCAATGGGTGAGATACGATGAAACATCGAACAGTCGTGAAATATGTGCTGTGTAGCACCGGTATCAAGAACTACATTATCATTCTTTTGGCAATCTTCTGATACCAAAACAAGTCCCTCCATTATCCAAGCCCCTCCCTTGGGATTATTGTTATTTTTTTATTGGGCATTTGACTTTCAGCCTTTGATTTAACCCTGCGCCGCTTAATTTTCTTCCGTATCATCATAGCCTTCTTTGCCTTCTCGGGATTTTTTGATGCCCACTTTGACCCGTCTGGAGTATCCATCCAGAGAAAACAGCCCTCACGCAAATGACCTCGACGCTTACAGTAAGCACATGTCTTTTTGTTATCAATTGTTGATGGTGACAAATTTGAACTGCTTGGACGATCATTATTTAATAGGGCAATCATTGGTGTTGGGTGCAAATCTGTTATTATTACGAGGTCAGATGGATAAGTATGGTGGTAGGATAGTATGTGTAAAGAAGAATGTGGAATGATGTTCTTGGTGGTGGGCGAATGTATTTAGACTATCTGAGTATGAAATGGATATCTAAATATGAACGCATAGTCTACCTAAGAGGTAAATGGACCTGATAATATACATGTACGATTTACTCTACAGCCATGTCCATTGATTGTCTAATGTACTCATGTAATGCGTATCGACATTGTTTGATCCTTAAGCTCCTGATAATTAGCACGACTCTCATTTGAGTCATGCATTAATATGAGCTTGCATAAATAAAGTCATGTTGTTTTATCACTGAGTCTTGCCTATGAAGCCCTTGCTTCCTTGCGCAGACTAGGATCACAACAAAATCTCAATAGACAATTTGGGACGCGCGAATCAAAGTGACAGCTGATTGAAAACTGATTGAGGGATCTTTTAACAAAATCACCGTTGACATGTATAATCCATTACAGCATTTAATGAAGTGGTTTAGAAGACGCTTCTTCATGCTTGGATAATCAATGGTTTTGAATTTCCCTTTGATGGGTACCTACGGAGGAGAGTCGACTGTTTGTGTTAGCGAACAAACCTCATAGGAGGGCAAGACTGACACCTGTACGCGGTGTCCTCTACGAGCCTGGGAGTGAAATATTCTCCCAGAGCCAAGTTCAGTCAAATTTCGTCAAATTTCGCAATACCGAACAAGTTGGCCCATGAGGCAATGATTCAAGACTCTCCACCTAATCAAATTTTCACATCTGACGAGATCTATCACCACCAAAACCTCATCAAGTTTGCAGGTACGACTTAGTACATCCTCATTTCAATGATCACACCTCTCGTCAACTTTCTCTGGCCTCAATTGACCACCACGTACACGCCCACGCCGATATTTACACCCGACGGAGGAAGCAAAGCGTGGCGCACAAACCTGGGAGACTGTTCTTTGGGACGGGCGTGAGAGGGATCAGGACAAGTTTACAAGATGATGTAGCGGATGGCTACAATCTCGACGGGCGTGAATTTTAGAATTTTGACAACGAGTTTTCAAATTGAGCTTTGTGCGTGCGCCAAGACTTCGGTTGCGAGAGTGCGGGCAACACTATAAACACTGCCGTAGTTGGATGGTGCGGCGGTACATCATCTCGGCTGGTTGCTCAAGTAAGGTCTGGATAGCTAGGACACATATCCCACCCGAGACAGGAGACTGCTGGTTCGAATCCGGCAAAACTTAACTACATTTCTCGCGGCGCTGGTATGCATGGATGATGAAGGCATGCTTGGATAATTAAAGGTTTAAAATTTCCCTTTGGTGGGTACTTACAGAGGAGGGTCGACTGTTTGTGTAAGCGAACATACCTCATAGTGGCATTTGCAAATGAAATCCAGAGTATGAGTGTCTCTAACGTGAAAAGAGTCATCCTACATGTATACACAGTACCGGTCATGTGTCATAGCTAAATGTTTGAATACACATTAAATGATTTAAAAAAAAAAGGATCATTCCAACGAAACTTTTTAGATTGCAGGCCTTTTGGTCAACTCTAATGGATCCAGTACGTCAATTCACTTTCCTAATAGGAGCTGTCAATGATTGCAAAATGTCGATCAGGGCCAAAATCTTTCTCAAATCGCGACGCAGTCATTAACAGCCGGCGACTACTCTGGAGCTGCACTTAGGCTGGCTGAGGTAGACTAATCCATATGCTGACTTGTAAGGTTCACAACACACGACATATCCTCATAATAAGACGGCTGAACACATTTCGGTTCTAAAAAATTTAATCCATCACGACAACCAACACACAAGATTTTATTTTAAAGCATAGGTGGCGGGCAGATAGTAGTCATTTTCCCTTCATCATCATCTGATGCTCTCGTTACATCTAGCAGTTTTGCCACATGGTAATAACTACAATTATTATCAACTACTACAAATCGATCTGTATGTTGATCTAGAGGTATATTAGCTTCCACAGAGTAGAGTGAGTGGAATTATTTGGGCGGCTTACAATAATTCAAACTGCCGTCACTGTTCATCATTGGTAGGGGCAGGTAGATGAGCTGCCTATCATCATCATTCATGTACATTTTGATTAAACTATTTCCTGCACGTCTCAATCCTTCACCGTTATTTTGACAATATTTATTGTAAACACTCGATATCATCGGCCCCGTGTATATAGATGTATCGCATTGTGCACCTTGTTCTATATAATATGAAATGATTTCTGCATTTACACAAGCCAGAGCGCATGCGGCTAGAACAAGATTTTTGCCTGATAACATTTTGGACGTCTTGAGGTTCGGAGGCTGAAAGAAAAGAAGATACAATGGGAGACAGAGAAGGGCAAGACTCTGAAGCTTTATTAATATTATTGTCTCTTGTATCTCTCCATTCGTTGATGTAATAGAAAGACAGTCAGCCACAAGAAACATAGCGCCGTTGTTTGACCATAGTGTTTGCGGGAAATTAGGTCAAGCCTAACAGCAACTGACTCAACCTATTTTACCAATATTTTTACACACTTTTAGATATATTTCGTGCGGGAATGCTTGTGGGGAATTTCTTCCTGCCTATCGTAATTAGAAACTGTTGCCACGACTGAAGCTTTTATGCACTTACCAAATCTTGGGGAAAATTCGACAGGACGCTCTAATTCCGAGCTAATTAAACTTCAGATGAATGATCGGAGGTTGGCCAAAATGACAGAATGCGTCCCTCATCTCAACGTTACTTTGGAGTCAGGTCTGAGAATCTGGACCTGCCGTACAGCTCTGGCCCAGGCTACACCTTGTGCAGAGCTCCTATCCTCTCTCGTGAGGAAAAAAGGTCTCTGACATGTTGCCCATGATAAATGGCCATTCAGCTCAGTATTAACCCGTGGAGTTCAGCCATTCTTTCCACGGAACTTCCCTCGCGAAATAGAAGAGGTGGCAATGTAGACTGTATGCGCCTGAAAACATCGCAGACAAGATGCAGGCCCGGCCAGGTGAGGCCTAGATACCGGAGCTACACGAAGTGCGCATATTCATCTACATCTGTTACGATATCTGTTGCACAGACTGTTGTGATTATGAGCTGTTACGGTAGTCAATGGGCTGAAGCTCTTGTTTAGCATTGTGCGCTGGATGTGATTGCCTCAAGGTCTGATTGTTGTGTATTAAAGACTACACTTTCCTAATCTACAAGATGGGGCTGTGGAGGGCAAGACTGACACCTGTACGTGGTGCCTTCTACGAACCTGGGAGTGAAATATTCTCCCAGAGCCAAGTTCAGTCAAATTTCGCAATACCGGACAAGTTGGCCCACGAGGCAATAATTCAAAATTCTCCGTCATGTCAAATCTTCGCTCCCAACGAGTTCGACTCCTACTTAAGTCTCATCAAGTTTACAAGTACGACCAAGTACATCCTCATTTCAATGACCACACCTCTCATCAACTATTCTCTGGCCTCAGCTAGCCGCCAAATACACGCCCACGCCGATATTTATACCCGACGGAGGAAGCAAAGCGTGGCGCACAAATCTGGGAGGCAGTTCTTTGAGACGGACGTGAGAGGGATTGGGACAAGTTTACAAGATGATACGGAGGATGGATACACTCTCGACGGGCGTGTGATTTTGAATTTTGGCAGAGTTTTACGAATTGAGCTGTGTGCGCGCCAAGACTTCGCCTGCGAGAGTGCAGCTGACACTATAAAAACACGCAAACGATGGATGGTGCTGTGGTCCGCCTCCTGGTGGTGTTCTCTGGTATGGTTTGAGTAGCCTGGGCACCTACTCCACTTGGGAAGGAGACACCGAAGACTACATTTCGCGCGGAGAATGTTCAGTTGATGATGAAGGCATGTCTGGATAACCCAGGGTTTTTGAGACGTTCCCCTGGGTGGGTATTCACGGATGAGGGTTGACTTGGGGTGAAGAAAAAGCCGCCATAACTTCGCAGTGGTACTTGCAAATGAAATCTGAGGCATGAGTGCTCTTACTGTAAATTGAGTCATCTATTCTGTATATTTTCTTCGATATTGTGTCATAGCTAGTTAGCTGCATACGCAATTAAAATCTGATGCAAAAAAAAAAAAAAAAAAAAAAAAAGATGGGGCTGTCTGTGCACTAAGTATTAGCCAACACAGCTGCTAATCTAATCTAATGTGATGCCCATAGCCCACACATTACAACACAAAGTACTCCCATTCACTGTAGGCGACTCATAGGTAATTTTGGTCTCACGGCCCGCTTAATCACAGCCTTGTGGACACCTTTCTCTTAGAGATCCTCATGGTTCACTTCGTCGTTCTGCTTATGTTATCGTTATCCCGGGAAACCAAAACAAACGTTTGTACATTTCATTCGACCATCTGGATGACTAGCCCATTCCGCAATAAAATCTCCCTTCTTTATAACATAAGTGGCCAACTTGGTCCAATCCACCATCTCCGTATCGGGTGCTAGGTACGCTCCGGAAACAAATCAGAGGCCTTTTCCTCCATGATCAGGGGTTGGTGATGGGGGGGTGTGCTTAGGGATGAAGACGATACAGACGATGAAAGCAATTGGGAATCCTCATCAAAGTGAGGACTTTTGTCGAAATTGGCGCTACTTGGCAATGAAGAGTTGCATTAACATGGAACGTAATATCGCTTTAGTACTACTCGCCACATCCATGGCGACTCATACATTGACCAGCCTCCCAATTATCTAGCATAAGCAAGTGGATCGTGTCCCTCGCTTAGATGTAGTAATTAGTTTAAATAGCGGTCTGATATTAAGTGGATTTAATCAACAACTCTCCACTACAGTTTTCAGGCTCTTCAATCTCCAAACTCGCTTCACTAGGTAATATTAAACACAAGCCCAACAGCTAAGCGACGGACACGATCCATTTGTTTATGCTAGATAATTGTGAGTCTGGTCAATGTATGAGTCGCTATGGATGTGGCTAGTAGTACTAAAGCGTTATTACGTTCCATGTTAATGCGGCTCTTCATTGCCAAGTAGCGCCAATTCCGACATATATCAGTTGATTTTAGGGAAGAAATGGCTCGAAAATCTTTTTTTTGTATCAGATTTTAATTGCGTAAGCAGCTATCTAGCTATGACACAATATCAGAGAAAATATATAGAAAAGATGACTCAATTTACAGTAAGAGCACTCATGCCTCGGATTTCATTTGCGAGTACCACTGCGAAGTTATGCCAGCTTTTTTTCCACCAAAAGTCAACCCTCATCCGTGAATACCCACCCAGAGAAATTTCTCAAAAACCCTGGGTTATCCAGACATGCCTTAATCATCCACTGAAATTTCTCCGCGCGAAATTTAGTCTGAGGTGTCTCCTTCCCAAGTGGAGTAGGTGCCTAGGCTACTCAAACTATACCAGAGAACACCACCAGGAGGAGGACCACGGCACCTTCCATCGTTTGCGTGTTTTTATAGTGTCAGCTGCACTCCCGCAACCGAAGTCTTCGCGCGCACAATGCGCAATTCGTGAAACTCCTTGCCAAAATTTAAAATCACACGCCCGTCGAGATTGTATCCGTCCCAGCATCATCTCGTAAACTTGTCCTTATCCCTCCCACGTCCGGTTCGAGGATCAAGATGCAGTGATTTATTCTAAATAGCAACGCCCAGAGCTTCGTAAATGTGGTGGATCAGTTCGTTGCGTCGGGCGGTGGCAATCAGGTGCATTATCGAGGCTAGGACAGGATACGTCTACAGGACCCAACAATGAAAGAAACATAGGAGAGGTAATACAATTGGTACCACCAGTTTCCTTTTATCTATTTAGCAGCATAAAAATCAAGTGTAATACAAGTCGAACTCTGGATCCAGCAACTAGGGCAATTTCTTTCGACGGTGATGAGCTACAGGCTCATTGGGCGAAAAGTATTGAAATAGGCAATGATTGGAAACGAGCAAGAAATGTCGTGGAAGATGGTGAAAGAAGCCTTCCCAAAGATATCACCTTGAAATATAGAGCCAAAATCTCCGGATGTACAATGGCAGCAGATAGAGTGCTGAGAGGTCATGAGCATAGAATTTGGATGCCAAATTCTGAGTCACTTAAAAGGGATATTTTACAGCAGATACATGAAGCCACCTTTCGGCACATTCAGGACATCTGTTAGCGATATGTCAAGAGATTAGAGGATGCGCAAGATTTTGATCAAACAGCAAATTGCGTCCGTGCAGCAACGATACGAGACCAGTGGACACTTGATTTTCCAACAACCAGTGAAGTTCAAAGTGGAAGATATGGTATGGCTAGATCTACTCCATAAAAAATCCCTTCAACTTTCGAAGAAGTTGGCATGGCCATTTGCAAAGTATGATGCTATGGGTGTTCCAGCTGCACTTACAGTCAAGTTCAAAATGCCAAGAAAAATTCATAAGCGATTTCACGTGGGTTTAGTAAAACGAGCTGGCTTACATCTATTCTCAATTCAAATCAGAGAAGATGCTCGGAATCCTCCCACAGTTGATGACCTAGAGGAGCCTAAGTATGAAGAAGAGTCAATGCTACATGCGAGGAATGTCTGTTCCGCCTGTGAAATCTATCGGCAAGCGTTAGTGGAATGGATTCTAATAATAATAATAATAATAATAATATTGATTCGTGATGATATGAATGGGTGGTTAATTAAAACAATTGAATTAAGAATAGTCTCTCCAAAGAATAATTTTCATACAAAAAGTCATGTAGGTATATTCAAGAGAATCAGTGAAAATAAGGACAAGGACACAGCCATGAATGCGAGGAAATTGGCAAGAATCAATTATGATTAATTCCGGCTGGAAAATGCTTCAACTCTTGTATGTAATAGGTCAGCGTGAGAGAGATTTAATCCTCACGCAACGTTTTCTAAACTTACCCTCTACAATACATTTGTTTACCCGTCTCTTCTTCGGGAAGACCATCTATCTCTTTCCCAGCTCTTCATCAGCAAGACCCATGTGTTACCTCTACCGTAATTATCCTATTATTTGCCTCTTCCTAGAGAGGACCTGTCATCCCTTTGATCCATTTATTATCTTCATTTACTACTGTTGGTATAAATGTCTTGACCTCCCTTTCCAATGTTAGTCATAAACTAGTCATCGTTCATTATGAGTATTAGTATCTTTTGTAGAATAGGAGAATAGACAAGATCCACCAACACAACCGCAGAAACGTTACATAGAGTTTACGTTCTTTGCACCGTGTTTAAATATCCCGATGACTACCTAGATCTTAACTAGGCTATACAACGCACCCCGTGGAACACTGTCAATCCGTCATCCTTGAGATTACGCTGCGTCTTCATCCACCCCGTGTAACATGACTCCTAATTACTCTCGCGGTTTGGCTCTCCCTACCACAGTCGAAAGTTTTAAGCAGCAGTTCGAATCTTTTGCTGATTCCCTCTACGCACACATGAACGGTCAACTAAATTGATAAAACACTGATAGAGATACATTTCAAGGCCAGCTCATGGCCGCCTGCCAGGTTATAGAAAGTCTAGAGGAGCAAAACAATCAGTTGAGCCTTGACCTAAATATTGCCAAGGCTAGCCATACATCTGTTTCCTCTAACTCAGACGAAGCTGCTTGGGACGAAGCTTCAACGTTCCGCTCCGAGAAATTCCCGGATCCCGAAAAATTCAACAGTACAAGGAGCAAACTGCCCGGTTTCATCACACAATTACAGATAAAGCTCGAAATGAATAATGATAGATTCCGCAATGAGTCTGCCAAAATCATCCACTCAAGTAGTCGGTTGGAGGGACAAGCTCTCGACCAGATTGTTCCTCTAGTTAATACAAGCCCAGAATGTCACGGACGAGGACGGAGACTAGGACATAGACGAGGTCGAGGACGTAGACAAAGACAGATGCTGATAATGAAAACGAGATATTCAGATAAATGATTAGTTTCTAAAACATAGGTAATTTACAAGACAAAAAGTTACAGTCTAAATCTAGTCCCAGAGTTTCCTTAAATACACGAGCATCAATACTGTAACCAAGGGTGTAATAGTCCACAGTTCTCACATAGCAACTAACTAGTACTCCGAGTGGCAACTGTTGCTATCACAACACTGTAATCATTACAATTCCTAATTTATGTTATTGTATGTACGTCATGACTCGGTTGACTGGGTGCGATGCGACATCCCAGTGATGGTTTGTGACACAGAAAAGCTATTCAAATCTTTAACCGCATTCTTGTCGTATTTAGAGGCCTTGTTTGGAGATCCAGATCCTCGAGGAACTGCCCAACATGAACTGACTATTCTCAAACAGGGGGCTGGTGACTATACGATATATAACTCGAAATTTCTTCGAGTTATTAGCTACCTCGAGTATAATGAGGCGGCCAAGTTGATGCCCTCGAAACAGGCTTATCAGAAGATTTGAAAGACGCCATGTTGCACTGGGTAGAAACACCGTTTATCTAAGAGGATTAGACAACTCCGCTCATGAGAATTGACAATCAGATCCGGGGTCGCAAAGCTGAACAAAAATACACTTGTCACTTTCCGAAACAATATGCTGACAAGCATTTCAAGCACCCATCACATGTTGCAGGTGGTTTAGCACCAATTGATTTGTCAGCAATGCATTTGTAACCACTGTTAGACCAACACCCGAAAAACGTTATATATTTGTCAATGGTCTCCACAAACTTTCAGCCGGTGAAAAGCAATGGCATTGAGATAGGTTCCTCTGTGTAAGGGTTCTTCTTCCGATCCTTCCTTCAACATATAATTGCACCCTTCTTCTCATGTTGCTATGACAACAGTATAATCCCTTGCACATGGTATCATGTTGATATCAGGTTAAGGTCTATGCTATGATGAGCTAGTGGAAGGAGAGCAGGTATCTATGATGGCTTAGTCTGAAGATACAGAGTTCTCTATACTTAGTTTTCTGTCACAAACACCACCTTCGGATCATCTCCAGTACCATCAGTTACTATTAGTACCCACTCGAACCTCTAGACCCTTTAGACATTTATATTACCCATATTTCAAACCTTTAGTTCATCCAATTTATCTCTAGTAGACCTTCAGTTATCTCTCGCAACTATCAGGAAACTGGGAATCCTGTCCTGTAGCAGGTGAAGTTGTTGATACCCGTAAATATTCTTCACCTGCTACAGGACAGGTTTCCCAGTTTCCTGATAGTTAAGAGTTCGGTTTTTCGCTAGGAAAATGTTAGACTCTTCGAAACAATTGAATAAATGTAAAATGTAAAAAGTGTCTATTGATTCCTGACTGCCCTTCTTCTGTCTATTACTATCTAGATTATGTATGTTCAGAAAATGGCAATGCTCGATCTGTCCCCTACTTGTCTCCATGAACTAAGTTTCTCATGGTTTAGAACGAAACATCTCTAGTCAGAAGATATAGAGTTCTTATTACTACAGCCCAAGCGAAATACCTTTGTTCGAAACAAGTAACTCCAAGCTTTGTAAACCTAACACCTTAACTCTAAATCTGACTTTGATCGCTTCCAAACTATCCATAGTTTGATAGAAAATTATACTCATTCAATTTTTCTACCCAACTGACACCATATACATTTTATCAAAATGGCATCATTCAAATCAGGTATCCTCTCAAACGAAACCTACCTAGAATGGATTGACATAATTCAAGGTTATGCCGCAGATAGTGGGATATAGAGATTTATTGAACCATCAATTGCTGTTGTGATTGAAGAACCTCACAAGCCAAATTTCTCTGACTACAACTCAACTGCTACTAGGCTCGCAGATTTAGACAATGACGAGAAGTATATGTTTAAAAAAGATAACTCTAAATACAGAGTTGATATACAGATATATAGACAAGATTGACGTGCCAATGGTGAACTCAGGGCCAAGATAGTTGATTCATTACATCCTAACCACATGAAGTTAATCTTTGGCTCTATGACATGTCGAGATGTTCTAACCCTAATAAAGAATAGACTTGAGCCAACAGCAGATATTCAACAACTGAAATTAGTCGAAGATTACACAAAAGTTCGAACATCACCCATAAATGCAAACGTTGATAATTGGTTAATGGAATTGGAAAGGTTGGACATAGTGTTCAAAACATTAAAAATTGCTGATTTCAGTGATTATAAGTTGATTCAAGATTTTCTTTCGGCTTCAAACTCACTCTTGCCAATGTGGGTAACAAGTAAACGGATGGAAATCATAAAGATACCAAATAAATCGGAGCTCAAGTTTCTAAATGTGCTGCTAGAGTTTTCACAGATTTGGTCTCTGACCAATTTTAAATCAAAATGTAGCATAACCGCATTTCCTGCTACTTTACAAAACATGCATCAATCTTCCCATTCTCCCAGAATAAACGCCCAGAATAAATAAAACGAGCAGAGAATCCAAGATGAGACAAATCAATCAAGACCATGTCTTTGTGGAATCAAACACTAGGGTGAAGAATATTTTTATCTCGCCGAAGGAAAGGCTCCTATAGGATCTAAAATGGACATGAAGGTAATGAAGAAATTCGAAAAAACATATCATTGTCCTCCATTTAGGACTTTTGTCAAAAAATCAAGCTAGACTTCAAACTGGCTAAAAGATTTCGTAAAAGAAAAATGGCCGACAGATAATTCTAAGCAAGAAAATCGCGGAATATACGTTACCTCAATTGACCTGACCACATTTGCAACTAACACTTTTCATCATCTATGTGATGAATTAATTCTAGATAATGGAGCAGATAGGCATGTAGGTAATAACCTTGGACTAGCCACTTCGGCTCTGACGCCACCATCAAGTGCGACACATGTGCAATCAGGTGCAGGTTCTATTCCTATTCTAGAATGTGGTAACGTGCTTTTTCATGCTAATCTAGGCAACGGAAGAACATATGAGATGACTTTAGACAAAAATAGGCTCCGGGCTATCCGACAAGAGGGTCACAGGGCCTGGGTCGCTCTCAATCCTCCCCCACTTCCTCCTACCGAGGTAGAGATAACCCAGCAAGCTAGAGCCACGCTCGAAGGTAGTCCTACACCTTCTGCTGCTATTATCGGATCTGGATCCAGATTTACCCCTTGATCACCATGGAAGATCAATTATGATGACCCGAGGACGTGCACGCAGAGAGCAGGAATCTGCTGGTCTCTGCGTACTGCAGGTCAATGTTGGAAAACGTGGGCCTGCTCACGACACAGCTCTTGAACTTGCCTATCAAGCAGGAGCAGACATCGTATTAATCCAGGAACCATGGATTTTTTTCAACTTTACACGCAAAGCTACTAAAACACACCCAAGTTTTTCTACTTTTACCCCAACTCTCAACTGGACAGACAGACCCCGAGTCATGACCTACACCTGAAAAGGTGTTGGTCTATCTCCTTTCCAGCCAGCTATACACTCCCGAGATTTGCTTCAAGTCTGTATTCGACGGAAGAACAAACGTGCAGTAAATATTTTCAACCTCTACAATGCTCCAATTGGTTCTGTGGAGGCAGGAGCAGGACTTACTAATCTGTTTTCCCTTCACCAGAATCCAGATATCTTAGCAGGAGACTTCAATACCCGTCACTCGCTTTGGGATCCCGCAGCGCGAAACGATGCATGTGGTGAATCTCTCCTAGAGTGGGCAGCCGAAAAGGGGCTCCTACTATTAAACAATTACGGAGAGCCTACTCACGATGGAGGCTCTGTTCTCGACCTATGCTTCGTGAATGAGTGTTCCAAAGCTTCTTGCAAAGTTCGACATGATCTTGACGTCGGCTCAGATCATAGGACAATATTTTTCCGAATTACAGATAAAGGGCCTGAGGTCCCTAACCCTGGCCGACTCCGATACGCTGCTGCAGACTGGTCTGCATTCAACAACATTTTGAGGGATCGGCTTAGAACTCCCCTAATATCAGATGTCAACGATGAAGCAACCTTTCTTGCAGAAGCTATTTCAGGAGCCCTTCGGGCGGCCTGCCCAAGGTCCAGAAAACATGGTAGCGGAAATCGTTGGTGGAATGAGGCTTGTGCAGAAGCTCACCGCAATTTTTGTCGAATACGTCGACAAGGCTTAGATGCTGTTAAAGAACGCCGCGAATTTGCCAAAACTGTCAAGAAAGCTAAGCGAGACTACTGGCGTAACAAGATTGACGAAGTAGCGAGTCTCACAGAGGCATATAAAATTACTAGGTGGCACAAGAAACAAACAGCCAGCCCTATGCCCCCTCTCGTCGGACCGCATGGATCTATAGACACTCCTGAAGCAAAGGCTCAGACCTTCCGACAGACCCTGCTGAATAGATTTTCGCTCCAAGATGACATCCCTATGAGTACACCAAGTGTTGCCAGGACAGATCTCCCATGGCCCCCAATCACCGAGGAAGAAATATTTCGCGCATGCTGTCAGGTCTCATCTACAACCCCAGGATCCGACGAAATAACCCCGAATTCTCTCCGTCAAGCATGACCAATAATTGGTAAGAGAGTGTCAGCTCTCTTCCGCCAGTGCGAGAAGCTAGGAATACACCCAATAGCCTTCAAGAAGTCTACAGTGGTTATTCTTCCGAAATCAGGAAACCGTGATCTCACCCTCCCGAAGTCCTATAGACCAATCTCCCTCCTTTCATGCCTAGGTAAAGGCTTTGAGCAACTGATAGCACGGCGACTTTCATTTATAGCTCTGAAATATCGGGTACTAGCTGAAGACCAATGCAGCGCCATCCCTCTTCGCTCTGCTTCTGACCTTACTACAGCACTTGCTTGCGATATCCAGGAAAAATAGATGGAAAAGAAAGTAGCTGGTATAGTGACTGTCGATGTCCAAGGGGCGTTTGATGGTACTCAAAAAGGACGGCTCTGCTACAGGCTTCGAAACCAAGGATGGCCATCAAACGTGGTTCGCTGGGTAGCATCATTCATGGAGCAGCGAGAATCCATCATCTCTATTGAAGATACTACCTCCCCGCCCTTCCAAACTCACTGCGGTCTCCCACAGGGTTCACCAGTATCGCCAATTCTATTCCTTCTGGTTATGGAAGAGGCACTACGTCTTTCCACTGGCCGCTTTGGCTATGCAGATGACATTGCCATTTCCGCGTCTGCGTCCTCCTTAGACGAATGTGCACGTAAACTCCAGGAGAAACTAGATAGCACTCTAGCATGGGGTCTGACTAACGGAATTAGTTTCGAACTTCCTAAGACTGAGCTGCAATACTTTCACCGGAAGCGAGGCTCATCACTAGAGCCTACTCTTAGTATTTGAGGGACAACTATAACGCCCAATGACCACACTCGCTGGCTTGGAATATTTTTGGACCGTGCTCTTCGGTTCCAATATCATACTATACAGGCTTGCCGGAAGTCTCTAGCTATCACGAGCCATATGAAAAGACTGTCCACAACCACTTGAGGAACTAGCCCTCTTTTTCTAAGACAAGCTCTACAAGGTGCTGCCTTTGCGACCCTTTTCTACGGGGCCGAGACCTGGTACTCTAAACAGACTTCCCAAAAAATTATCTTGCAAGTCCAACATAGGATGAACGACGCAGCACGGGCAGCTCTCCCAGTCTACCGTACCACACCAATAGCAGCACTTCTACGTGAAGCTGGCTGGGGCCCAGCTCAGACGTGGCTTAACAGAATTCACAGCCGTCTAGCGGTTCGAATTGCTGCAACTGACCCCTATCACCCTCTTCGTAGGCGTTGGAACACTAGCCGCATGCGCTGGATCTGCCGGAGGATTTCACTAGAACTTTCCGAAGACACTATCCCCCCACCATGGTCGGCACCCCGTGAGGAAAAGCTAATCGAAATTGGGGCAGTAGGTAGACTCTCGGGATCAAATTCCTTCAAACAGTGGCAGGCTGTTCGACCCATTCTAGACTTACTCGTATTTTCAGATGGAGCTCTCATAGAAGACCGAGCAGGCGCGGGGTACGTGATCTATCGAGGCCTCACGCAGGAGATTGGGCGAGGATCACTCCCGCTCGGAAACTAGGCAGAGATCTATGATGCTGAAATTGCCGGGGCCACGGAAGGCCTTGCTGCAGCACTCCTCAACCCACTGGCTTTCTATGCCTCTAACGTCACTGTTTGCCTTGATAACCAGGAGGCCGCCCTCCGTCTTCTCTCTGATGTTCCCACAGCGTCTAGCTCAGCGAAAATCTTTCTCTTTCGCAAGCTTGCAGCAAACTGGAAAAGAAGGTCACGCGGCCAAAACACAACGCCTGGGGAAGTGGCCATCCGATGGTGCCCGGGCCACGCAGGTATTCTGGGAAACGAAGCAGCCGACGCGCTTGCCAAAGCTGCTTGTGCGGCTCCAGCTCTACACTCGGTATTCTCTATTGCGAGGGCAAGAAGGGAAGTCAAAGCCCAGTACGAGGCTTCTGTTGCACTTTACTTGGCAGAGAATTCTCCATCTAGATATAAAGAATTAGGAATTGGTCCTAATACTAAGATTACAGCCGAGCTCGCCTGTCTAGGACGACGAACACTAGGATATCTATTAGCTGCACGGTCTGGACATGGCGATTTCGTAGACTACCACCGACGCTTTCAGCACGAAAACGCCATTCTAACCTGCTCATGCGGAGAAGAAAAGTTCCCCGACCACTTTTTCTATTGCCACCTTGGGCAGTACCAGGCACAGCTCCACAGAGCACAGAATCCTAGTCCCAGCATATCTTGGGCTCTCGCTTCCGCGGAGGGAGTTCACGCATTTAATAGCTGGCTGCGGGTCACAAATTTCTTTGGAAAAGCACAACAAGTCTGACCGAAAGGGAATCATGTGATTTAACCAAGTTCCCCCTTCCATATTGTTTATTTAATCTATTCTTCATTCAATACAATCTGAATACATGAGAGTTGAAGGGTGACCGGTGTCACGGAATATATGAATGGAATATCTGGATCTGGATCTGGATGGGTCGGGATAGATAACTGTGTTGTGCGATAAGGAGAGTAAATCTAACTATGTACATGGAAGTCTCTAAGTCCTAAGTTCGCTAAGCCATTCCTAGGACTTAGTCCCGTGACAGTACTCCCCCTCCAAAATTTAAGTTTGGACCCCAAACTTTCACTACTTTTGATATTTTTTTTTATTATGATTATGTCAATTTTTTAATCTGTTTCAGTCTTCTACTTGATCTTCGTGGTTGTTGTTCTGGAATTGATTGATTTGTAGACGGCATCTTCACCCATTCCGGAGGCCCTGGCTTACCAGGGTTTTTGGTGTGGAAATCTATTATTGCCTTGTGACATCCTTTCAAATCTGATTCTGGCTGCCAGGTGGGATTTTGATCGTATTTCCACTTCACAAGGTATGTAAGACCGGTCTTATCAATATTTTCATCATGTACATCAAGGATCTTATCAAATTTCCATTTATCGACAATTTTACCGTCATTTTCTCTTTCTACAACCCGGCCTACAGTATTACGACGCTCGTTTACGTTGATACTAGATTGGCCTGGGATTATCGAGTCTGGCCACGGTCGAACCATTGATGTATGAAAGCTATTGTTAACCCCAATATGTTTCGGAAGTTCAACAATTACCGCCCCATCATATACCTTTACCACTTTGAAAGGACCATCCCATTTGTCATCCCATTTATTTTTTGGTCTATTTGTCTTAATATTTTTAAGGCTTATCATGACCTTATCTCCTGGATGACATACTGGAGCCTCCGATCTTCTAGCATTTGCATTATTCTCATATCGTTCTTGAGACTGACGGCTTAGTGCTTTAAGTTTTTCCAATATGCGGTTAAAGCGATCTGCAATAGCATCAGCCCTTAGGTATTCTTTCTTCATCGATCCATTCAAGTCACAGGTCTTGGGGGCTGGTGGTTCTATTCCAAGGCGTGGGTTGTAGCCATAATTTGCAAAAAATGGAGAGACACCTGTTGTCTCGCTAACACTGTTGTTTCCTGAGAATTCTGCAAATGGGAGCCAGTCAACCCAATCATCCTGCGTAAAATTAACAAATGCACGTAAATACTGGTTCAATGCCGAGTTAATTATCTCCGTTTGACCATCCGTTTGGGGATGAAAAGCAGAACTATGTTTCAAGTTCACAGATAGACGTGTGTTCAGATGATGCCAAAAGTCCGAGACAAATGCAGAGCCACGGTCGGAGATAATTGATTCTGGTGCACCATGGAGCTTGTACACTTCCTTTATAAAACAACTTACCAATTCTGCACTATCTAGGGATGATGTTGGTATGAAGTGGCGCATTTTCGTCAGACGATCCACTACCACGAGGATATGATTAAATACCTTTCCAGAACGCTTACAAGGGGGTAGGTCAACCACATGATCAATTGAGATATCGACCCATGCGCGGACTGGGATATTGAGGGGCTTCAGGAAGCCCGGTGGTGATGTTCTTGGGGTTTTTGTTCTAACGCATAGCTCACACCCTTTAACAAAATTAGCCACAAACTTACTCATTTTAGGCCACCAGTATGATCTTTGTAATAAGTCTAACGTTTTTACTCGTCCTGGGTGACCCGCGGGTCCTGAAGAATGGGTACCATGGACAATTAATAAACGTAGCTCTTTGTAATCTGGCGCAAATAATCGATTCCTAAAATAAATCAACCCGTTATTAATTTTGAACTCTGCCATATCTTTCATTAATAATTTTTTTAAATTTCTAGGCCATTTTCTCCTGGATTGGTCCTTCAAATGCTCAACCATTTCTCTAGCGGTAGGGTTTTCTTTATATGCCTGATATATGAGATCTATCAGTGCAACTTCATTAGAAAGCGGGGCAAGAATTTCGGAATGTTTATATTCAGGAAATTTTTCATCATTTAAACAATCTAGTTTTAAATCCGGGTGAACTTTATCCTCTGGTATCATTGCACGGAAACGTTGCTGAAGACGTTCATCCGAAGCATCTTTCGGCTTCAAACCTGGCAAACGACTCAATGTATCTGGGATTAGTGCTTTAGATCCTGGTCGATAGGATATCACAAAATTAAACTGAGATAGAAATTCAGACCATCTTACTTGACGCTGGTTAAGTTGTTTTGCTGTCAAAAATGTCTTCAAGTTCTTGTGGTCTGTAATAATTTCGAATGTGGACTGGACCCCCGCAAGCTCTGGTCGCCATTCTTCCAATGATTTTACTATGGCTAGCAACTCTTTATCATAAATATCATAATTTGACTCAGCTGGGCTGTGTTTCGAAGAGAAGAAAGCGACTGGATGAAGAATATTGTCGTCCCCTGTCTGAAGCAGCGCACCCCCGAAGCCCAATTTGATGCATCAGTCTCGACCACTGTGTGTCTATGATAATCAAAATACCTGAGTACTGGTGCTTTCGTGAAAGAATCCTTTAAATATCGGAATGCCTCATCCTGATCATCTGACCAATTCCATTTTACCCTTTCTGTAAGAGGCGGGTTAATGGCTGCATAAGCCCCGAATATCCTTTAATGAAACGCCGATAATAATTTGAGAACCCTAAAAACTGCTGTAACTCCTTTAAGTTAGATGGCTCCTTCCAACTCTCAATTGACTTTACTTTTTCAGGATCCATGCTGAGCCCATCAGTAGAAATAATTAGCCCCAGATACTTTGTCTTCTTTGTATAGAATTCTGATTTTGCAATATCAAGCTGTAGACCTGCATTTCCCAATCGTCTTATTACTTCATCTACATTTTTTGTGTGTTCCTCTCGGGTCTTTGAGTAGATCAAGACGTCATCTAGGTATGCTGTACAATACTTATCCAATGCATCATGTAACGTGTGATTGATATAGTTTTGGAACGTTGCTGGCGCATTGCATAAACCGAATGGTGTTACTAACATTTCATATAATCCAAACCGTGTGGTAAAAGCTGTCATCCACTCGTGTCCCTCTGCAATCCTGATACGATTGAAAGCAGATATGACATCCAATTTTGTATAAAAATTTGCACCAGATATAGAATCCAGGGTCTCCCTGATCAAGGGTAGAGGATAGCGGTTTTTTATTGTAACATCATTAAGACCTCTATAATCTTGGCAGATACGCACCCCTCCATTTTGTTTCGGGACTAGTAGTAAGGGAGCGGCAGCGGGAGAGGATGATTGTCTTATAAATCCTTTATCAAGCATGTCGTCAATCCATTTTTTTATGCATTGCAACTCCGAGGGAGAGAAAGGTCTATTTCTACAGGATGGAACCTCTTTGCCTGGCATTATTTCAATCTTATGGTCCCACTGACGATGAGGTGGTAGTATTCCGGCATTTTTCGGTAAGAAGTGCTCCGCATGATGATTTAACTCATCTGGCAATTTTTGTTTTATCATATCAATGGTTAAATCAGGCTTATTTTCCAAGAATTTTTCCACATCCGCCTGGTCAACTTTCCGGCGAATAAGATCTAGCGAATCACTGTCTTCTGGACTTTCCCAAATTGGAGTTGTCTCCTCCACGACAATCTCTTCTTTCACAGAAATATCTTGACTACTTAAACAATTATTTTCTTTCATTTTTGTTATTAGATGTTCTCCTTCATCTTCGCAATCCTCGACTGTGGTATTGTATGATCTGCATGAAGGTGCCAGCTCATTTTTGCAACGAGGATTACAGGATAAGGAGTCTCTTTTACTAGGTAAGCACATTGTCTCCCAATATCTTCTATGAATACAGTTACGTTTACAATATTCAGACCTGAAAGAGAGCGTCATAGACCTCCAATCACAAACTGGATTATGCAGTTTTAACCATGGTATACCTAGAATAACTGGATTACTCTTGCTGAGTTTTGTTATATAAAAGATTAAATTTTCCGAGTGTTGACCGAGATGCAAACGGAAGACGACATAATGCGTGATGGCTGCTTGTGAGCTACCGTCAGCTAGACGTACGGAGCGAGGGGCGACAAGTGGTTTAGTTTCAATTCCAAACCGCTTTACAATCGACTCTTCATCAGCGAATGCAATAGCTGTGCAACCGCTGTCAATCAGACTTGTTGTGGAAATTTTCACACTATCATTAATGCGTGGATTAGAAAGATGAGAACGTAGAAGCATTGAATTACTTGAACTAGTGGAACACATTTCTAGCGGCGAGCTATCTAGTAATACACTTCTTATAAATTCATTCTCATCCTCATAACTCTTTGACCCCTGTCGACGACTTAAGGCAGGGGTTTGTCTTTTAACTGATTGCCCACAGCCCGTACGACATCTTTGGAATCTTCGTCTTCAGGGTAGGTATCTGTGATGCTCCCAGTATTGTCCAAGGCGCGAAGTCGTGCAGGGGCTGTCGGACGTAGATAATCTGACTGGAAGCCCTGTGAATAATGCTGTGGTATGTATTGCGCTTGATTATAATACATATGAGGTGTTAGCCATGGTTGCATGTTCTGGTGCGGAGGATATTTTTGCTGGGAGGATATCGGGGGAACATATGCCCTAGATTGTAAACGACCATTTCCCCCGCTGACTGATGGCTGGTTAATTGAACGTGTTGGCATTGGGATCGGATCTATCTTTCTGTGGTGATCTTTTGCAAAATGGCCCTTCTGGCCACAAGCTAAGCACAAGTGGTTATCCTTTCTATGTTTCCTGTCAGATTCTGTGAGCTTCACACGACCGAGATCCATCGGATCACCAGCATCAATCGCATCCTGACTATGTCTTAGATCTTGGCGTGGAGAATAGCTGGACGTTTGTTGGATTTTTGCAATGTGCTCCTGCTGTCCCAGGTTTCGGGCAATCCTATTGATCATTTGACTCCAACCGTTGAAGTCGTCATCCTCGGGCAGGTTCACTTGATTGTCTATAACATTGGTTATCCTTATATTTAACCGCTTCCTTAACATATCGACTTTTGTCCTGTCATCATATTTAGCCTTTTCTGCAAAATGATCAAAGTCTACTTTGAAGTCTCCGTAGGCGCGCTTTTCTTGAAATAAGGTATCCAATTTATTTTTGGCTGTCTGAGTTACATCTAGCAACATGTATCGCCCGTCCAATACTGACCACAATTCTTCAGATGTCTCCCATGCCCATTTTGCAGGATGGTGAGGGTTCTTGTTCATCATCTGAACACCATCTTGCACGGAATCCCATGCCTTGTCTGTGAGTTGCCCTGTAATGTATGAAATTTTCTCAAATTCTCCAGGGAAGCAGGGTTTATCAACAATTATAGTCTGTTGAACTTGTGTCTTCCATCGCTCGTATGCCAATTGTCTTTTCTCCATGTTGTTATGATTACCAGTAAACTTATCATGGTCTGTTGTGGTACGGCGAGGTGTTCGGATAGCCTGTTCGTTAGAAACAATGTTGGAGTTAGCAATATTGTTTTGAATTTGGGTTCGTAACTTAAAAATTTCATCATTCCCCGATGATATGTGGGCATTCAATTTGCTTATTCTCATATTTAATGTATTGATATCGTTCAGACGGCTTTCTACTTGCTGGTTTTTCGTTTCTATTATTTCTCGCGCCTTTAAAGTATCCTGATGAGCGAGAGTAAGTCTTTCGTCAAGCTCACTGATGTGCCCTTTCATGCTTTTAAAATTGGACTCAAATTCAGATATTGTTGCTAACTGGTGGGAGATCTGCCTGTTAAGTACGCCAAACTTAAGATCAAAACATTTTAACAAACTACAAAACATTATTTTTTCAGGTGAATCGGAAGTTGAGGCTATTGTTGTCAAGAGAGGAGTCGGATTTGAGTCTGGTGGGAATGTGTAGTCTCCAATAGCGCTGGCAAGATTTGGCCAACTTCCACGGAAGGAATCTAAAAGTTGATTCATAATGGACGCGTCCTGGTTGCTGGCCATTTTTGTAAAAGCTGGATAAATTGATTTTAAGAATTTAGGGGTGCCTTTTCGCGTTCGAGAAGAACCTTCTGAAAGGATACAATTGTTTTCTGGTTACAGGTTACTGGATCAGGGAAGCAGGGCGCGGTAAGGCACGTGTGTTAGAGATCGCACAAAATGTCACGGAATATATGAATGGAATATCTGGATCTGGATCTGGATGGGTCGGGATAGATAACTGTGTTGTGCGATAAGGAGAGTAAATCTAACTATGTACATGGAAGTCTCTAAGTCCTAAGTTCACTAAGCCATTCCTAGGACTTAGTCCCGTGACAACCGGTAACCATGTATAATTTAATCTTCAAGCACAGGATGATAAGATCCTGGCTTTCATTTGCTATGTTGGGTTTGTGTAGGCGCCAACACGTCGGGTAGTTTTATTTAGACTGAGCTAACCGGCACGTGAGGAGCTCACGTGCTGTGCGCGGGCACGACGTTAAGTATTATAAATAAATAAATATGAGATGACTTTGACCAACATTGCATCTGCACCTCAATATCTAACATCAGTTGTTTCCTGTGTCAGTCTCTCTTGAGACTTGGCTACTTAACTAAGAAATGGTTGGTGGGAAATCTTGGATACTTGATAATAAAGACAATATATTAACAGAAGACTAGGTTCTTGATTCTTGAATATCTAGGTAATAGTACAAGACTGAAAGCTGGAGAGCTTTCGACATGAAGATGCCTCAGCTACTTATACTTCGACACTATCTACTACAGACTACAGTAATCTAGTTCCAGCCCGATTCCTGTCGAACTCCTGAGAGTGACCTAGAATCTGATCGAATCTCAGTGAACTGGTGTCACGGTTTCAGTACAAGGTGCATGTGCGATCTTGTAGGTACAGTATATTTATTATAATTCTCTGAGGAGAGAATTCCTGAAGCTAAAGACTACATATATATACATTCTGAACTATTGCCTTTTGAGAAGATTCTCCCTGTAACCTGAATGACTGAGACTATTCGACAACTACCTAGAAGGTTCTCGGTACACCTGTCATCCTCATGAACCTTCAGTATGTTTCCAGAAGGTTCAATGAGAATAATCTAAGCTCCGTGGCTTCCGAGACCTCTCCCAAATATTCGCTTTGTGTCATTGCCTATGCTAGCCAGCGTAGGCTACAGGAATTCTTCGGCTCAACAGCCGTTACAACTGGTAAGAGTACACAATACCATCCCGAAACATCTAGAAACTAATTGCTAGAATAGCTTAGAATGCCATCGAAGTAACTCAACACCATGAATCATCTCCACATCATGTTGGAAAATATATTCTGCACAATATTATATGGATATGTATGATGAAGTAAAGAAGACTTGATATTTTACAACTATGAGAACATTGGACTTATATTTACATCTAAGGGAGAAATCCCCACTAGTCTCATGTGACTATCAAACCTAGTGATGACCAGGCACCTCTCATCTACCATGATGAGCCAAGGTACACTGTATTACATAAATATCCAAGCGTTTATGCGACAGTAGGCGCAATTAGCTCATTCAAGACATGTGTGGAGAGAGTCAATCTTGTTGGGAACCTGAGACAAAAAACATAATGGTTCAGTCCTAAATTCGAGAGTCAGAATTTCCAACATATCAGTCAGTCCGTGACATCCTGGAAGATGCTCAAAAATAAAGTTGTGAAGTGGAACTCAGACATAAATAAAATGACCTTTAATGGCAAGCTTATTTGCCAACTGCTAGATTATCACAAACATGATGTCTTCACTACAGTACTATCAAGGCTCGCGGGTGGTAGACTAAGACGAGGACTAGGACTAGGACGAGGACTAAGATGAGATCAAGAAAGTAGGTAAATTGTCGGATGGTGTGATGGTACACCATCCGGGCCGGTCTTCTAAGTAGGGTCTGGATAGCCTGAACATCTATCCCACCTGAGACAGAAGATCGCTGGTTCGACTCCAGCAGACCTCACCTTACTGAAGTAAGCTACATCGATGATGGTGGCATGTTTGGATAACCCAAGGTTTTTTGAGAGGTTTCCCTTGGGTGAGTTTCACGGAGGGCATAGTTCGACAGCGGTGAAGAAAAAGCCGCCTTGTCACAGCGGTAGTGAGACTTGCAAATGATATCTGAGGCATGATGTTCATCACAACTATGTCATCATTGTATCTGACCGAAGTTTACACCTGCATGGGCCGAAAAGGCGCCAAATTAGGACAATTGAATAATTGAATAATTGAATAATTGAATAATTGAATAATTGAATAATTGAATAATTGAATAATTGAATAATTGGAAAAAAACATCATTTTTGCCAGAAATCTGCGCAGCATTCCACGCTGCCTGTATCGCCAATTTGACATCGTGAATCTTATTTTTTCATCTTCATTACCCTCCTTTCATCATTTCATCTTCTGTGCTCCAACATGGCAGGTGTGGGTGCTGGTGTGGGTAAATCCAGCGGTTTCGACGCGTCGCAAAATGCGACAACGGCATCATCAAACAACGGCAGCGGAGCGCAGACAGCTCCAAAGGATAAGAACCTTGAAATCCTAGGGAAACTTCTAAAACAGGTTAGATTAATCGTAATGGGAGAGATGGATGAGGAGGACCTACCATCGATGGAAGACGTGAACGAGGCCGTGAAGGCCTTTAACGCACACAAAAGGGCCTGGACGGAAATGTCCCAGAAGAAGTCTCCTATCGAGGAGAGGATGATGGCGCTAGAGGAGGTCGTCAAGAAAAGCCTCGCGGATCCTGCTCGTGTTTCTGCTCCTGCAGTGACCTCGGGCGCGCCGCCACCAAGGAGCTACGCGTCGGTCGTGGCTCCGCAAATGACAAAAACAGCGGTTCGAATAAGAATTGATGGAGCAGAAAAATTGCAGCCGGAAGAGCTGCTTTCAAAGGCAAAAGAGCACATTCAAGGTGCATACGCGATCCGTCAAATGCGGAGCAACGATACCGAGGTGTATGTCCAGTCGGCGTCCCAAAGAGACGCGGCGCTAAATATGCGAGAACCAACGGATTTCAAAATTTTACGGCAAGATTTTCCAGTCGTAGTCAACGGTGTCCCATTGCGGACACGAATCGAAGGGGGCAGAGATGCCGACAATTTCGCCATCATCAGGGAGATAGAGACGGCCATGAAGGCACGAATTCCAGGCTTAGTCATAAGTCGTATACGGTGGTTATACGACGGAAAGGAACACCAGCGATCGAAGAAAAACGGTCGAAATCGAGGATCAATTGTGGTCAGCCTCCCATCGGAGGCAATGCAAACGGAAGTGGTCCGAAACGGCCTTGTGATGAACGCCATGCTCTTCACGGCGCAGGTGTGGTCACCACGGTCCCAGCCAAAGCAGTGTTACAACTGCAGTCAGTGGGGACACACCCAGGCGTCGTGTGGAAAGGCAGCTAGGTGCGGTGAGTGCGCTGGCGCTCACCAAACTCGGGACTGTCCGAGGAAAAGGGTTTCTTGTGCCAACTGCGGCAAGGAACACCGTTCGTGGCAGAAAGCAGCGTGTCGGACCTACCAGGTCTACAAGGGAAGTGTGGAGAAGGCTCGGATGGAGCTGTTGTCAAGAACGGCGGAAATATGGAATGAAAAACCAATAATGGCGCCAATGCGAACAGTCGGAACGACTGATGATCAGGGATTCACTTTGGTCACCAGTAAGAAGGCTGAAGGATTAAAAAGAGGGCCAGGACGACCACGCAAGGTAGTCGAAGCCCCAGTGGCACCAATCATCGCCTCGACAGCAGCACCACCATCGGGGCCAACTCTTCGAGCACTTCGAAGGCCAACGCCGAGTGAGGAGGTGCCTTCTCTTTTCAATTTCTCATAACTTTAGTCTGATTGAAGGGGGAGTTAATGAATTCTGAGGAAAGTTTATAAAATTATGGTTGAAAGGAACGTCCTCAGCGTTAAGCCGGGTCGGTTCAGAGTGGCGGGACATCGGGTTTTGTTTGTTGAAAGCTTTTTCCCTTCCTAACATGGCTTACCGTCTTCATGGTTCTGTATATAGATACCGCATAGGACGTTAAACTAGATCAATGAATGAATGAATAATTGAATAATTGAATAATTGAATAGTTGAATAATTGAATAATTGAAAGTAGGTAAATTACAAGACAGGAAGCTACAGTACAAATACAGTCTCAGAGTTCCCTTAAGTACATGAGAGCAGCTACCATAACCAGTGGTGCCATAGACTACATCCATATCATAGCAACTGATTGGTATTTTGGGTGGTAACTGTAACTATTACAACGCATTAACTGTGATATTGAGTACACTCATGACACAGTTGGCCAGTGTCACAGACCGGGTTTCCCACGAGGAAAACAGCCTGCTTGTTACTACCATTGTGCCCTAGGATAATACTGAGATGCTACGTTAATCTGGTCAACCAAGTCAGGAGCTTCCCTAGTAACATAGTCAATGCATTACAATGGTTACAATGTTGTGATAGCAACAGTCACTAATCAACATAGTAATCAGTTGCTATGTTATTGCTGTAGACTATCATACCCCTGATTGTAGTAGCCGGTCTTGAGTACTTAAGGAATGTCTAGGACTGAATTTGTTCTGTAGCTTTTTGTCTTGTAATTATTCTAGACTTTAGATTGATCCGATTATAGCTTTACCTTATATCCCGACTCCATCCTGTTCCGCCTCCGTCTTGTCTCGCCTTAGTCCTGTTCCGATCACATCCTGTCCCAAGTATATCTGTTCCGACTCCGAACCGTTCCGACCCGTGTCCTCTGATCTAGCTAACGAGCCAGACAGCCAGGTGCAACACAACATTACAGGGTCAGTCCGTGACAAGTACCGCTGCCAGAAGATATTTGTTTAAGTAAAGCAAGTCAAGTTGCTTTAAAACATATTCAAGTCAATGAAAGCCAGCTAGAAGATAACGATCAGCTAATTTCAGGAAAGTTGTCTTCGAATTCTCAAATGCATCCAACAATTTTTGCCAATTCTTTTCATGAGAGAAAATCTGTTGCTTCTGAAAAGTTATGGCATCAAAAATTGGGGTATCCAGGACCACAAGTATTAGGTTGTATTGACAGCAATACTGTGAAAGTTGATAGTAAGGTCCCTAAAACTTTCGAATGCAAAGATTGTGCACATAATAAGGCAATAAATATCATATCAAGGCGTCTGTTACGGTTTGTCCGTTATCTGAGCTTATGTGGATACTTAAGCATATTGTTGAGGATTCATGTTGTAAGACTTAAAGGAAATGAAAGAGGAAACTGGGAGATACAGCACTACTAGCCAAGGGACCAGATCAGTGTCACAGCGCAGTGATTCTCAATAATGTGTGGCTGGGCGGCAAGTATTTGGCCTAAGGCGAAGAAATCAGTAAAGACAATCACTGAGAGGCTGAATGTTATAAATACCCGTTTTTTTTTTTTTTTAATTAATTTAATGTGTATGCAGCTATTAAGCTATGACACATGACCGGTACTATATATACATGTAGGATGACTCTTTTGACGTTAGAGACACTCATACTCTGGATTTCATTTGCAAATACCACTATGAGGTATGTTCGCTTACACAAACAGTCGACCCTCCTCCGTAAGTACCCACCAAAGGGAAATTTAAAACCTTTGATTATCCAATCATGCCTTCATCATCCATGCATACCAGCGCCGCGAGAAATGTAGTTAAGTTTTGCCGGATTCGAACCAGCGGTCTCCTGTCCCGGGTGGGATATGTGTCCTAGCTATCCAGACCTTACTTGAGAAACCAGCCAAGATGATGTACCGCCGCACCATCCAACTACGGCAGTGTTTATAGTGTTGCCCGCACTCTCGCAACCGAAGTCTTGGCGCACGCACAAAGCTCAATTTGAAAACTCGTTGTCAAAATTCTAAAATTCACGCCCGTCGAGATTGTAGCCATCCGCTACATCATCTTGTAAACTTGTCCTGATCCCTCTCACGCCCGTCCCAAAGAACAGTCTCCCAGGTTTGTGCGCCACGCTTTGCTTCCTCCGTCGGGTGTAAATATCGGCGTGGGCGTGTACGTGGTGGTCAATTGAGGCCAGAGAAAGTTGACGAGAGGTGTGATCATTGAAATGAGGATGTACTAAGTCGTACCTGCAAACTTGATGAGGTTTTGGTGGTGATAGATCTCGTCAGATATGAAAATTTGATTAGGTGGAGAGTCTTGAATCATTGCCTCATGGGCCAACTTGTTCGGTGTTGCGAAATTTGACTGAACTTGGCTCTGGAAGAATATTTCACTCCCAGGTTTGTAGAAGGCACCGCGTACAGGTGTCAGTCTTGCCCTCCTATAAATACCCGTTAGGTGTAGCTAGATTTCTCTTTCCTCTTTATGCAGTTTATTAAATTGACATAATCATCACCAACTCGGGTTTCCCGTCACAGCGTCCAGCAGATGGTGCTCAACGTCCTTTTGAACGCATTCATTTTGATCTTGTTATGTATTTGCCAACTGGATTTGACAGATCCAAGTATATGCTTTATTTTACTGATGATCTTACTAGAATGAAATTTGTATATCTTCTGGCTAATCAATCTGCACGTAACCTTCTGCATCACTTCAAAAACTTCGTCGCCTATACCCAACGCCAGTCTAACAGTGATATCAAAAAGTTTCGACGTAATCAAGAGAGTGGTCTCGGCAATTCCTTTAACAACTAGGTAAATTAACTTGGCATGGAAGTTGATGTTGAAGCTTTGTCGTTGAGTGATAGTGATGAGATAGAGGTTTATGGGTCACGATGTATGAGGTTACTGAGTGTGGATGTTAAAGTTTGTTGCGATTTCCGAGTAAGACGAGCAGAAAGTAAAGCTCAAAGAATATTGTTTCCATTAAAGTTCTAAGTTACATGTAAAACGAGAATTTATGTGCGCATATCCTAGAAGAAAAGTGGGTATGCAAACAACAATTATTACAGTGAGAAATTTTCAGCACAGCTGACCACACAACCATTATGCAGTGAAGTGGGATAGAATTGAACCCCGCACCATTAACGCCATCCCATTAGCCGCAAAGTATGTGTGAAAATTTCTCTCGCTGCATTTGAACCCGGTATCATAATACCCCGCACATACAAGTGCATGAGAGAAAAGATTATCAGCGAAAAGAAAATAAAATGTATCATGCAGGATAGTTGTTCATATTTACAAGGAATGCCAATTATCGTAAGAAATGGGGCAAATTCCAACAAAGTTCCTTACTATTGTTGTTATACTAGTTAGGGTTGGTTTTTCCTTGTGTTCCATGTGTTATAATGGAAGTTGTGTAGAGAAGCTTAAGCTGTTAGGCTTCTGTTTAATATCACCTAGTGAAGCGAGTTGGGAGATTGAAGAGTCTGAAAACTATAGTGGAGAGTTGTTGATTAAACCCACTTAGTATCAGAGTGCTACTTAAACTAATTATTACAACTAAGCGAGGGACACGATTACTAGCTTATTGTGGATAATTGGGAGGCTGGTCAATGTATGAGTCATCATGAACCTGGCTAGAGAACTTATACCTTTCTACGTTCCATGTTAATGATACCCTTCATTACCATATAGCACCAATTTCAACACCATGTACAAGAGGGATGTCTACATCTACAAGTGGGCCAGATTGCTTAGGTCTAGCTAGCGGCTTTCGTCGTTCCTTTCCTTCTCCCCCGCATGGCATCACGTGCTATACAACTACTGCTCACCATGAAGTCCGAGGATGAAAAGCGTTAGATTACAACAGTTGAATGGTCTGCAATTGGCACTAGTGAACAGAACGGCCAGTCTGAACGTTCTGGGGGAGTGATACAGACAAGAGCTAGATGCTTGGGTAATGGTTCCAACCTTCCGACTGAGTATTGGCCTGAATACGTAATGACTGCTGCATATTTGATAAACCGAACACAAACAGTTTCCCTTCAATGGTTATTGCCCCTGTCAAAATTACGTCAGACCCTTGGCATCTCTGATTGTGATGAGTATAGCCATCTCAAGGCGTTTTGCTGTACAGCTTACGCTCTTGATAGATCTATTACAAAAGGTCAGAAGTAGAGACCTAGAGCAAAGACAGGATTCCTCGTTGGATATGATTCTCGCAATATCTACCAAATTTTACTGCTTGATGAAGAAATAGTAATTGGAACTAGAGATGTAACATTTGATGAGACTTTGTTTTAATTGAAATAGTTCCGGATATGGGAAGAGATAAATACTAGTCTTGAGGTTGATTTAGAGATATGATGAATCTGTTTAATGTACGAAGAAGTTTACTGATATTTAATTGATAGTTAATTGTAAAGAAATTGCTATAATTCTATCTGTGTAGCGAGAAGTCCCTCTATATACATGAAAGCGGGGTTTTCCGCACACTAGTGTAAATTCCAACATACTTCCTTATCTAACCTAAATGGGAAAGATGTTGGAGATCCTGAAGCCAATGTATGCTGTAAGGCATCTATTGGCTAATTACTATTCATGCCAGTGAGTGATGATATAGGTTAATCATATCTCATGGCGTCAGTGCATATTATTCTTATATGAACTATTTTTCTACTGCAGTCATGTTGCTGCCTTAATTACAACAGTTTTTTGAAGGACAAATAGAAGCTCAAAATGATGAGTCTTCCATCCTATTAATCGACTTCGCTATGCTCCCTGTGATGCCCCGACATTTTTAGTGGCCACGTGGTTGCCAGTCCAATAGTCGGTAAGCCGACTCAGGGTCAATCCATGGATTCCCACAACTAGTTTCACACACACAAGTCTTGAGTGTGACAAATCACAAAACGAAAGGTTTGTCATGGATATTAGTTTTCATGCAAAACCCTTGGGTTGAAGACAATGAGGAACGGGAGATTTTGTGTTGGCAACTCCATTTGACAGTGGAACACTTATGTACATATATACAGATTCATATCCTTCTAGATACTTTTCTCTTTAGTTTAGAATCTTATGATTTGAGTCCACGCCAACTTTTGACCACTTGCCAATTGTCTTTTGTCCCTCGGGTATCCACAGGTGAGGCAAATAGTGCTGAAAAAACAATTTAGACTACTTCTGCATCAAACATATCTGGGGAACTTGTATAAGGATTAACACTTTGCTTAGTCTATCTATAATGACCAAAAGAATAGTTGTCTTCTCAGGACCAGAGGGAGGAAGGCCTGTTATGAAATCCATAGATATTTCCCGCCATATCTGTGATGGAAAGGGTAATGGTTTGAGAAGACCTTTCTTCTTGTCTCTCCAAATAATGGTTCTGCCACAAACATCACAATTTCTGACAAACATCCTTACTTCCTGGTTTGATCCCGGCCAAAAGAACTTCCTTGCAACTAATCCAATATTAGCATCTCTTCCTGGATGACCCGAGAGGAAAGAATCATGAATCTTTTGGATAACAGCTGTAGTCAAGGGCTCAAAGTTAGGTAGCCAAATTCTCTCCCTATAGTGCAGAATATTTCCGTCGGATATTGCACATTCTCATGTAGAAATCCTTAGCCCAAAGTCAGAAGGAAACAATTTATCCTGACTCTTAACTGAGTTAGATTCTCTAGAACATCATTCAATAGGCTCTCCTGATTTTAAGGCTCGATTCCACAAACTGCAAAGGTCTTTGTCATCTTTAAATGGGCAAGGTAAGTCAGTAGTAACCATAGACTTAATCCAAAGTTGAGGTGCTAGAAGGATATTTTCCCTAGCAGCAATCCTAGAATCTGAAGCATCCTTTGGTATATCTTGCTCTCTTCTAGATAGTGCATCAGGTACGACGCTTGCTTTCCCTGGTCTATGTCTTAGTTTGAAGTTTAAAGGAGCAAGTATTTCCATCCACCTAATTTGTCTTTCATTTAATACTTTCTTTTTTTCGAATGGCTCCAGGTTTTTATGGTCTGTAAGAATGATAAAGGGCTTCTTTAGCCCTCTAAGCTCGCTACTCCATTCCTTAATGCATTTAATGATGGCTAAAAGCTCCTTGTCATGAATATCATAATTGCACTCTGCTGGGAGATGTTTTGCTGAATAAAATGCAACTGGTCTCCATAGTTTTGATACTGGATCAAGTTGTGTTAAAGTACCACCAATAGCTCATCCTGATTAGTCGGGCTCTAATTGTGTCTCTAGATCTTGATTAAAAGTAGCTGGAACTAGTTCTTCCTTGAAAAGATTCTTGAGATGTTGAAAGGAGTCCTCACATTCTTTTGTCCATTCAAACTTTTGATCCTTCCAGGTTAGATTTGTCAAAGGTCTGACAAGCTTTGCGAAGTTCTTAATGAAAAGCCTGTAGTAATTTGCAAATCCTAGAAATGACCTTACTGATTTAACACTAGAAGGTGACTTCCATTCTGTAATTGCTTGTACCTTGGCTGGATCCATCTTGATGCCAGTTCCTGGCTCAATCACATAGCCAAGATACTTAGTCTTTTTGGTCTCAAATTCGCACTTTGAGATATCTAGGTGTAGCCCATTTTCCTGTAGGCTTGATAACACCTTGACTACCTTTTCTCTATGGTCTTGGAGTGTTCCTGAAGTGAATATAAGGATATCATCAACATAAGCTGAGCAAAAGTTGTCCAGGTACTCTCTAAGGACCCAGTTTATATATCTCTGGAAGGTAGCAGGAGACCCAGTAAGTCCAAAAGGACAAACTTTCCACTCAAATAAGCCATATCTTGTCCTGAATGCTATCTTCCATTCTTCACCTTTAGCCATTCTGATCCTGTGAAAATCTCGAGTGTTTATGCTATTTGTCCACAGGGTACAAGTGTGAGTAAATATGGGGTCAAGGTCTTCCACAAGGAGAGGAAGATGGCGCGTTGTGATCTGATACGAGTATGGGCTCGAAGTGGTCTTCACAAGGAAGAGAGGGAATATCTGGAATGAGAATAATATTGAGAAGACGTTGCGTGAAGAACGCAACTCGACTGTAGACTACGCTTTATTATATACATGCTCGTAGTTCACTGTTACATTACCTTTCCCTACTCAGGCCTGCAAGGTTTGTTTACTACTAGTAAGCCGTCATTCTAACCCCTGTTACTATTCCGTGAAAGAAAAGCAGCTGATACATCCAGCTTGGTGAGCCACTTAGCAGAGTTCAGAGCATTCAGAGTCTCTTTTATCAGTGGAAGAGGGTACCTGTCCATCTTGGTTATTGCGTTTCTTCCTCTGTAGTCAACACAGAATCTTAGGCCACCTCCAGGCTTCTTTGCAAAAAGGACTGGTGCTGCAGCTTGTGACGCTCTGTGTGAGCTCACAAGTCTACCATATATAGTAAGATAGCTATTAGATACACAGATCTAATATTGTGCCTTTTTAGGCCAGTTGGCACTGTAGTAAAGCTATCTAACTACAGTTACATGTCTTCAGCGTGAGGAATGTTGCATGTGTGCCCTTTGTGTGGTCCGTGTGTCACACGGCTGAAGATTCACTCTGCTGGATAAAATCTTTATCAAGTAGGCTAGTTAATTCTTTTCGAAGCACTAGAAGTTCATCATGACTCATGTTATAAAGTGGTCCCCATGGAACAGGTTTTTCATTTCCATTTTGATCTTTCTCTAAAGGTATCTCGTGATCAATTCCAAGCCTATGAGGTGGTAGACTAACTGCTTCTTTTGGATTCAAAACCTGAGCAAAAGACTTATAGGGGTCAGGTAGCATAGAGGTAATTTCTTTAAGAGAAAGCTGTATCTTTGGCTTGAGCGCTTTTTCTATGTCTGATAGTGAGGCTGCAAACACCTGCACTATTTTGTTTTTCCTTGCTCTCCGTGCTAGGCCTGAGAAAGTTGAGGCCATAACTTGACTGACAGTAAATGTATGAGCTCCTAGTTCCTCATTTCTCTTATCTCTCTCTTCGTTGCTGATAAGTGCCAAGCCATGATGTTTGAATGTTAATTTAGAATTTATAGAGTCCAATTCAGCATGACAGTATTTTAACCAGGGCATGCCAAGAGTTAGGTCCTCTGCTTGGTTTGGGACCACATAAGCCCAGGCCTTTTCGATTTTCAGGCCTCCAATATCTAGTTCGAAACAAGCTACTTGGTCAATTATGGCTGTCATGTTGCTTAAAACACCACTAATAGCTCTTGGCTGTAAGGGAGAGTTGGTTAAATTTAATTTCTGTAACTGTTTTTTACTGATACTTGCAAAAGATGACAATCCGGGATCAATAAGCGTGCACAGCTGGTCGGATCCATTGATTAATGGAGTAGTATGGAAAAGCTCATAGTCTATGTTAGGCTTAAATAAATTCCATTCTTTAAAAAGACTACTTTTACTGCAGAGTTCCTTCCCAGCTTTTGGCTCCTGTAAGTGACTTAGTACAGGAGCTCTTCTTTTCCCTCTCGTCCTTTCAATCCTTCGGGCTGTGCCAGCCTGACTAATTCCATCTCTTCTTCCTCAGTGAGCTTTACTAGATTTATGTTTGCTGGCTTTAAGGGTGGAAGATAGTTACAATTAGGGGCAATATGTCCTTTATGTCCACACTTCACACAGAGACCTTTTTTCTTCCTAAATGCAAGTACATCTTTTGTAACCCATGATGCTCTTTGATTTTTCTGGCCCTGGGTATTTGCTATAAAGGTAGATTTTGTTGGCTCTCAGTCCATTTTTGATGTGTTCGGGTTGTCCGAAGAGTTTTGCCGACTAATCTTAGTTGCTGGTAGAGAGAAGGGTGGATTAATTTGGTCTATTGCTTCTTTATCACTATAGATAGTATGGACATAGGGAACAAATTCTGCCCATGTATTTTTTGATGAGCCGAGAAGCACTAGTTGGAATTCTTTGGTCAGGGCATTCTTCAAGAGGGAGATTTTTTGTCAATCAGAATAGGATGACTAGCCAGCATTTGCTAGCACTGTTTCAAACTTTGTAAGAAAATCTGGAAATCGTTCCTTCTCTTTTTGTTTTATTTGGTAGAGCTCTCTCTCTGCCCTTGCTTTCTTGTTGGGATCTCTAAAGACTATATTAAGATACTCCAAAAATTCAACTCCTGTGCCTTCTCCATTTTCTGACAGGGTTCTTGCAGTTGCTGAGACCATTTTTATTGCATCACCATCTAGTCATGAGTAGATGTACATAAACTGGTCAAAAGGAGAACCCAGGGCTATGCCATCTCTTGAAAGCTTTTGGAGAGCTCCTAGGTGCCACTCATCCCATATAGTCCTATCTCCTTGAAATTTGTCAAGTTTTGGTAGCTTTCCTTGAGTATCTTTAGTTTGGAGCAAACCAATTGTTGCTGGTGTTGGCTCAAGAGTAGTGTGTTTTGACTGCCTAGCTTCTTTGAGAGCCTAGGTAGTAGAATTTGCATGCTGTTGGAGGTTATGTATTATCTTGCTCTGTTTTTTCATTTCCTGACTTTGCTACTCAAGCTGCTGCTGAAGTTGCTTTAAAAAACCCAAAAGTTGTACATTCTGAGAGTCTTCTCTTGTGCTATCCATAGGGGATGACATAGTTGCCAGTCTAGAATGAAATGATAATTGGTAGACAAATAAAAGGTAGAAGCCACAAATGGGGATAAGTGTTACAATTAATCAAACACCGAAAATACTTTGTGAGGGATCCAATATAATAATACAACAACAGATAGAGGTAGATTTGGAAAGATGTAGACAGTGTTTAGTGTAGATTTAGATTATAAAAACATTGAGTTATAAGTTATAATGATGCATAAAAGAAAATAACAATAATGTCATCACTAAATATGATAATAATGTTAGTGACTTTATAGTTAGTAGTTAGTAGTACTATTATTATATAGTCAAAGAACTTAGGGATACTTATCATTAATCACTGAGGACAATAGCTTGATGTTATGTCAATGTCAATGAAGTTAAATAAAAGGTGAGTTTAAGATGATGTAAGGGTTTGAAGTAGAATTGTATTCAAATTGTACTGTATGCTGTGTATAGAAGATCTTAAACTTAAGAAAGAAGATGGAAGAGGAAAAGTCTTCCCTGTATACATTAGAAAGTGGTCTGTGCTGTTACCAGACTATACCCAAATAGAGCAACTAAATAGTCACCTGATTGGTATCAGCTCAGATCAGTCACCCAAGCCCAAGCCTTGGCTACCTTAGGCTCTAGCCTATGACATCGAGACCTTTACCTAGGCAAGAAAGAAGGGCAATGGGCCTCCATCCCTTGACTGTTGTTGGGTCTTGATTAGGTTTCGGAACAATAACAACCTCAGCCAGCTTGAAGCAGGATGAAATAGTGTCAATCCTCATGCAGGCCCAGAAAAGTTGAGCAACGCATAGTCCAATATTGTTCCAACAAGCCACAAGGAGATCAATTGATATTCCATCTGCTCCTGGAACCGTGTTATCACTGCCAATTGTGCAGTACCTGACTTCTTCCTCAGTGATATCATCATTCCACGGGATTTGGTTGCTGCTTGTTGCTATGCATGGTGGCAGGTCGTCTGATGCTTGATTTCGGGCAAGAAGCGCATCGTGGAGTACCATGGCTCGCTCTAATGGGTCCGATATGAGGCTTCCATTGTGATTGAGTGGCGGTGGAATGCTAGCCTGTCGTGGACTGGCCATTCTTAGCAGCTCGAAAATATTGCTTGGCGACTTCATCGCTTCGACCTGTTGCGTCTGGTATTCTTTATTCGCAGCTCGGAGAACTGATCGAAGCTTTTTCGCACAGACTCCCTGTTGGGGAGAGGATAAGACCACTTGATATTCGGCGCCTACTACCCTGCATGCCGGGGTCCAGCAAGGTGCTGTTTTTCCGCTGCTTGCTCTAGCTCGGGTTCCAGTCGCGTTAATAGAGGCATTAATCTGGAAACGGAGTTCAAGGGCGCATTGTTCAACTCTTTCGACAGTATCTAAGGCCGGATGCGGCTTGATCCATCTGGAAGTGAAGTCAACAAATTTGGGAAGATTTTTCTTGATAACTCAGAGCTTGGAGATCCCAGGCTTCATTCTTGCAGCTCGAATCGGGATTTGTCCCCGGATAGGAAGATGATTACTGGTAACGCATTCACTTCGATCCACCCATGCTCGAGCGCCATTGATGTTTGTCCAGGCTAAGTCCAAGGTGTTACCAGCCTTGTGCGTGGGCTCCCCAATAATGAGACAGGATAGATTGTGTTGTTGCGCTCATCCATTGATTTCTTCCCCTTCTCCATGGATTTGCGTGGTGCTCGGTTGCCAGGCCCAGTATACTGAGTTGAAATCCCCTGCTGCAACAGAATTTGGCGGTGGATCCCAGTTAATGAAGGGCTCCACAGCCTGTAGGTTATTGGGAGCCTTATAGACGTTGAGGAACGTGATTCCACTGACCACAACCCAGCAATAGTCAGCCGTAGGCTTGGCACAGGGAAAGACTTGTCCTGCATTTATTCCACTGCCATTTTTCCGAGTGTAGGTCAGTGCCCTCGGGTTAGACTGATCCTCACCATGGAGAATATGACAATCATATCCCGGATAAGTTATTATTGATTTGCTCTGTTTTTTCCACAGAGGTTCCTGTACAAGCAATACATCAACTCCCAGCTCAAAATCTCGGGCGAGCGCAATGTCCCGTGTCGGGCCTCCCCTTCCTACATTTATTGATAAGAAATTCAAGGTAGGAGGGAGACAAAAGGGAGCCTGTGGGGTGCCCTTTACAAATTTTCTTCCCGACCAATTGCATCTGGAGCCAGAGTTCCAGAAGGCAAAAAATCAGTCATCAGCACTTTGAAGCAGTTGCTGGTCTGGAAGCTTGCCTGAGTTGTTTTTGTATTTTCCGAGGCTGCTGAAACTGCGGCTTCAGCGCGTCTAACAGCTGCTTTTGCTCAGGCAACTGCAGCAAATTCTTGTTGACTTGCCTGCCTGATTGTCTCAAGGTTCTCTTTGGATGCCGATCCAGACCTTATAGGGCGAGCTAGACAGTTGCGACCGTCTGATTGATGGGGGCCCCCACAGTTGCGGCACTTTGAATGTGCCTCACACGCTGCAAAGGAGTGCATCATTGACGTACAGTTCCAACAAGCTGGGGCGCAAGAGCAGCCTCGAGTGCCATGGAATTGCAGGCATTGGTTTATTGCCCGCTTAGGCTGGTGGCCAACTGCAATTCCAGAGTCATCAGATAGTTGAAAGCCTGGCCGAGCTACAGACGCTCTCTCGAAGTGTGCTATCCATGTTTGGTATGGAGCTCCTACTCTCCCCTTTCCGTGCACACAGATGCGGACCGGAGGCCACCATTTCCTCATTTACTGTGATCTTGCTCATAAGTGTGTATAGCGCCACTGGAACTGTTGCGATTCGAAGGGCAGCCAGATCCGAGGCTGTCTCCAACTTAGCTTCAACCCTGCTGAATGATTCAGCAGAGTTTGAAAGAATCTGTCGTGCTTCTTCGATTTTGGCTTTCATTGCAAAGCTGGTTGGAACACAGTACACATGTTCAATATTGGAGGATGGTATCTCCAGCAATTTGGTTACGGCTTCCCTCACGCCAACAGGCGAAAGAGCACTCCATGCATGTTCCTTGTCGAGACAAAGAAACAATCGAGAATCCTTTGATGTTGAGGTCGGAGGCCTTGCTGAGTGCTTGATCTTGCCTGCTGGTTTATGTATGATTTTGACATCTTTCATTGGAGCCATCGACTTTGGCCGAGTGCCCAGGTCATTTTGGTCTGAGTCTCTTCACGTTGTGTCTCCTAATTGTTTGCAAAAGTCTTTTCATCTGCAGGACATCTTGTATCATCTTGGCAGCTCGGGCGCTGAGTAAGGATTAGAGGGACTGCACTGGGTCCTGACTTTAAGAATTGAGCAATTGCTGCTCAGAGATATAGCTTCATCGAGTCGATGAACGGATCGCTCGAGTCTTCTGAGTAGAGAGAGACCACGGTATCTACAGCGTTGATTGCAGCAGTGCATATCGTGATGTTCCTTGCTGCTTGAGCTACCCTGCGCTCTTCAGCTTCAATCATGGCTTGTAATTCCGGGGGGCAGCCATTGACTTTTTATTTCCTGCTTTCGCTGCAGGAAGGTTGTTGATTTTCAGTCGCCACTGATGGGAGTTCACTGGCGTTCCGAGGGGCTGTGGCTTGATTAGCCTTTTTCAACTCTGAAATCGCTGTCTGCTTTACGGCTTGAACAGCAATCTCTTGGTCATTCGTTTGACGGTGGTCTCAGAGACTGGAGCGTCATTCTGATCGGTGACATTCCATCGGGAGCTGTTGAGTCCCTCTTGTATGTAATTGTCAATGACCGGATCACCCATTTCTTCGTCTGGGTTCGTCGAGTTAGAGTCTTTCTCGAAGGCTCTCATCCTTCCTGGCATTCCTGACTCCTTCTTGTCTGGATCTATCGTGTCGATCGATAGATTTCTTGAATTGAGGCGCTGTTGCAGCCTGGTTTTTATTTTCGCCATTGTCTTAAGCTGGCACGCGAGGCCAGTGATTTTCGTGGGCCTCATCACCATTTTGGTGATTTGCGGTCTTGCCACTGGGAGAAATGATGTTATTAGCTTGAGTGATAATGATTTGAAGGGTTAAGGAGACAGATGGGGGAATATTCATCGATTTCAAAAATTGTGGTTGTTTTGTGAGCTGGCACAACATCAAATAAAAACAAACCAGGCCTCACTAGTCAACATTTACAACGTAATACAGAGTCGTACGTATCTTAAGAATTGTCGTGAAATCAATCGGAAATGGTAGGCACCAGAGCAAATTCAAAACAAAAGCTAGTCGGTTCTTATCTACATAATAAATTGAAAGCATCTCTTTTAAATACGTAATTATACCTTTCTTAAGCGGGGCTATTCTCAACCCCTGTCAGTGGTGTCCCCTACGAACCACCAGCTCTCACTGCAGAGTCTGCAGGGCCGAGATTGGGTAACAAAATCCTCAATTCCATGAAGATTCCAAATCGCTTTCGCGGTCTGTTTCGTCTTCATCCCTAGACACAACCCCCCTAACATCATTATCATGAAGCTAACCACTATCAGATCAGAAGTTAGGGTCGGAGCCCTACTCATCACCAACCCTTGATGCCGGCAAAGACGAATTCTTTACCTTCCAGTCGTGCCGGTATAATCGCTCAGTATGCTCTGCCTATCTGGGATATCCAAGAAGAATCGCATCCGAATCGAAGTCTAAAGCAACCTCAAGCATATCTCCATTTGAAAACTTCTCGACAATACCTTTCTCACCATTCTCATCTGAGACCTCCACCTATATCTCACTACAACACCTCGCCTCGAATAACGATAATGGCGTTACTCCAATCGCAATCGGTTATTTGCCTCATCAAAAATCGGCCATCTCCCACTACAAGATTATGTTGCTATGTACACCCGCCAGGAGGAAATTAAGTCATAATCTACAAAGTTCGGGTCATGGTTTATGGGGGACTGATGCTCTAATGGGGCTCTACATCTTGAGGAAGGATAGGCAGCTGAGATGTGGTGCGAGAGGGGGAACAGGTCTCTGAAGACTATGCTGGGACTAACATGTTCGAGGGGTTCTCAACTGTGGAGCGTTTTTGGGCGCCGCCACCGAGATTTTGGCTAATTAGCCAGGAGGGCTTCTTTTGTCGATGAGTCAACGGCACTCCCCGGCGCCCTGGACAGAACAAAAGAAGTTGGGCTAAGCTACCATACAGCAATCACGCTCTGTCAAGACTTTTCTGACATTTCAGCACGACCTTCGGGGAGGAGTTGGAAGGAGGCTAGAAAGGCAGGGTGTGAATTTCCCGAGGTACCCACAAGTCTGCAGCGCTCAGCTGGCCGGCCTTTACGAACTCTTCAGAAGGATCACTATGTCTTCAGATTTAGTCCTAATGTCGGTATTAGGAGAGCTCCGCACCCAGTGGTTTTTGCGATTTTTCCCGGCTGCCATACACCCGCAAATGGCCATCGTTTCGTTGGCTGGAGAGGGGAGATAATGAAGGGCAAAGGGCTCCTCTAAGTGTATGATCGAATGAGGACTTGTGAGGGGCGGTACTGTTTGAGGGGAGCTGTATTGGTGGCATAAGAGGGGATACACTACTGGCATAGGTATCCTTGGCCTGTAGGCAGAGAGGACCTGCATGTCCTACATAGTCATAGACTCAGACAGGAGAATAAAATGAATTAATAATAATGCCCATATTAAAACAACTGACCACACTCACTATCTCGATTTTCCTGGAAGGTCATTCCCGGCCAATTCATCTCGCGACCTACCGAAGCGCTGCAAGGTCCAGAAGTCATACTCACAATCTGAGCTAGGAGTGGAAATTCATCCCGTCGCAACTGTCGCACACTGTGAAGGTATGGTTGAAGAAGCGGCCTTACATTCGTCCAGCCCGGCCAAAGCAATAACCCCTCGACCTGCGACGAATCGCCACCGACGAAGTACGCACGCCGTTTTGCCGGCACGTCAACTAAAGTATTCAACAAGGGCTGAGGCATCGGTGCCTCGGTCTTGAGCTCCTCGACCCACATCCGGCCTCTGAGGCCTGGGGGTACGGCAGCGACGGGGCGAGGCCGGAGGGACGGAGATTGTACAAAGTTTCCATGGTGGCGATATTGATAGAAGATTTAAGGAATGCTACGGTGGAGGAAGTAAGAAACCCGAGGACGCCGCGGTGGGCGGCTGCACGAGGCATCTAATGAAGGAAATGACCCCCAAATGAGATGAGGAGATGCTGGGATGAATAATTACGGGCATTGATGGCAAATGACAAGCTAATGATTGGGAGGCTGTCAAAGGCTCGCGCGCGTCGTGGCCGAGTCTGAGGAGGAGGTTGCGCTTCGGCGCGCCCTTTTCGGGTTGCCCGGAAGGTTGAACTTGACATATGCAACACATGGGCGAAATCTGAGATAGCCCAGTGATTCAGATTGGGACGAGGTTTTACTGTAGTTTTATGGTAGCTAGCCTGGTCCAGTCTAGACCCATTCGTGCTGAAGCTCCGAAAGCAGTGCGGGGTGTGCTAATGGCCCAGCATGTTGATAAACCAAACCAGCCTTATCAAAGCCGCCACTTGGAGATTGTGACGTCGGTTAGACCTTACTAGGGCGGGATGCAGCGGCAGGCATGTATCCTGACAACCTGTATCAGCTGACGGACAGTTGATAAACTATACGCGCTCGTCAGTCAGTGGCTGGCATCATAACGCGGATCTCGATCCTCACGAATAATCGAGATCTGTGGAAGTGTAGGACCATTTCCCTTCGAACCTAGTCTCCGGTGCGGAACTCAATTGGAATAAGACCTGGCTGCTTAGTAATGGAAAAGTAAGGCATCTCAATATTACTTGCCCACTGCGATGTGCCACTTTAGGTTTAAGGATACAGATTTGTCCAGCTTATCGGTCTACCAACTCCGGTCCTAAACACTCTAAAAGTGTTCTCTCGCAAGACTCTCACAACTCCTATCGTACCTCCCAAACTACTCTGTTTATTTCTTCATATACAAGTAAAATAACATGTTCCCTTCGTTATCTTCCATCTCTAACCAACGAAAGCTAGCCTGCTTGCGCATGTGAAGCTGCCAAGAAATCTGCAAAGATACTTGGTGATGGTCTCCCCTAAAACTAACCTCAGGGCTATATCAGATAGAGCGACACATCTGAAGTGTTTCGAGAGGCTGGCCAGCTGGTTGCCGTATAGTTTTGTAGCTTGGGAGGTGACGCCCTATTGTCCTAGCTTTTGTCGAAGTCCTTCCCCGGTCCATGCCCCGAGACAAGCCAACGGTCAGGCTAATGTATGGTAAAAGTTTTGACAGAGGCGGTATTCCGCAAAGTAACTCGAGCCAACTTCTATGCGCCGCTTGGATTAGTGGGTAATTCCGTGTATTCATGGACAAAAGAGGCACACCCAGCTCTACAGATTACAGTTTAGAGCTGAATGGTTGTAAGAGATACTGTTGGAAGGTGTTCAGGCTTCATGCCTCCGCATAATTTATTCCCAGTAGTTTACCTGAGGACATTACTTTAGCGGTATTATCGGCTCTGATATGATATCTGCCGGTGTAGCAGGATCACCTGTAGTCCTTCCACCAGTAATAAAGCTGCTGATAACAATGACAAAAGCCATGGCAAGCTGTAGCCAACGCAGGACACTTTTCTCCCCGACATGACTCCTCAGAAAAATCAAAAGTGCATGATCAGTTCGGCAAAATTCAAAAGAGCCATATGCCATAGCGATAATTTGCCATTTGCAGACTTCTCTATCTGTATCCCGAAATCTTTTTACATGGTAGTCTTGTACAAAAAACCCGCAGTATTCCCTAAGATCGTATCTTCCGCATGAGAGTGATATAAATGTAGCATATCCACAAGGAAGGGCTTGGAACGACTTTTCTCAATTTCCCTTCGGCAGATCGACGAGCTACATCAACATCTATCGCAAGATGTTATGGCGTGACAATTGTGGCACAGGACGTACATGTGGTGGTTTTCGGGTGAAGAAGTCATGTCTGAGCGGCTACGAGGGACCCATTCTCGAGTGGCTCGAGAGAAAGATGGTGGTTGGGTATGGCCTGTTGAAACAAGAGGTAACTCTATTCAGAATAATGATCAAAGTTTCCCGGAGTTGGTTAGAAAGCATGGATGAGAGAGCTGCGACATGTCACCATGCTTTTCGACGTTTTTGCGGTATGGACTTACCTTGTGCTTGTAATTTGAGTTTCTGTTTGGTAGTAGACGGGAATCTCCCGAGCCGCACAAAGTAAAAATTAAGTTTGGTCTGAGACGGCGGGTCGCACGTGGAGGGATTTCTAAAAACTTGCGCCTTTCAAAATCGGTTTGCACGGCACCAAAGATTTAACTGTACCTAACCAGCTTTGATGCAAGTGAGGTGTTCAGAGTGGTGGATGAAATTGTCAAGGCTTTCTAGAGGAATTAGAGTGATCAAGAATCAATTTGCATCACGTCCTAGCAACAAATAGAACTTGATAAACAACATACCAGGATGAAAATTCTGCTACGCACTTGTCTGAATCCTAAGGCTTGTCTCCGGGTCTATATTCCCGTGTGAATCCAAGGCACTGCGGATGCTGATCATGCCACATGAAGATTGTCTAGAATTCCATTTGATTGCATGAAAGAATCAAAGTTTATTCGTGACGAGCACAAGCCCTGCACTCAAAGAGCATGATACGGAAAAGACTAGCTTCCATGACGACTATATACAACGATAACTCAGTTTGACATTTGGACTGCTCATATAGTGGATACATTCGCTGATACCACTCGAGACCTTTGCGCTAGGGAATTTCACCCTCCACTCAACCGTTAATATCCAACAAAGGGAAAAAAAGAAAAATCATTGGCTATCCTGAATTGCCTTTGTCATCTTTATACAGCCGCCGTGCGAGATATTACCTCACAGTCCTCCATTTCTCGAGTGAGGTAGGCGTCCAAGCTACCCAGACTTTAATTCGGGGAGATGACGACCAGGAGGTGGACTAAAACACCTTCCATCGTTGCCTGTTTTTAGTGTGTCGGTTGCACTGTCCGATATCGTCGCCTCTGCGCCCACAGATACCCTTAAGTCGAAAACACTCGAAAAATGTGCATCACAGCTTGCAATTTTTGACCACTTCACTCATTCATCCCACGTCCCAGCTGCATGTCCTCCTTCAAGACGTGAAGCCCCATTAGAGCAACGGCCCCCATATACCAAGAACCAAACTTTATAGATTATGACTCAATTTCCTCCTAGCTGGTGTACATAACATCGTACTTTTGTAGTGGAAAATTGCCGGTTTTTGATGAGGACAATGCCCGATTGCAATTGGAGTAACGCCATTATCGGTATTTGAGGCGAGGTGTTGTAATAAGATTGACGTGGAGGACTCGCGTGAGAATGATAGGTCCGAAATTGACTAGAAGTCGTCGATTTCAGATGTGCTTGAGGTTGCTTTTGAGCTCGATTCGGATGCAATTCTTCTTGGCTATCCCATATATGCAGAGCACACTCAACGATTACACCGGCACCACTGGAAGGTGAAGAATTCGTCTTTGCCGGCTTCCACCTGATTGCGATGCATAGGTTTTCGAGCCAGAGGTCAAAATGAAGTTCGGAGCAGGAGTGAGATCAGAACTTCCTCCTTGCGGAGTTAAAAGTGATAAGCTTCCACAGGTGTTATAAAAAGCACAATTTACAACCGAAAGAGAGACGGCCGAAGCTTGCCCAACGATAATGACTGGGTTACGGGTTCGCAAGCGTCTCGTTCGGCTTGTGTTCATACCATGATATAATTATCACGAGACTCCCGACCGACATCTGAGAGAAATAAGGCGATAAGGTGATCCCTTTATGACTGAATATAACATGTTACCAATGGTGATATGAGCGAGAGGCCGAGAACGATATATTTAAGTGTGTTATTTCTCAATATCTTGGGGTTCTACTCCTACCTCCCGTTAATCTATTGTTTAATTTGGATGAAGATATAATAATTGTTCTCGGTGGTTCGACGTTGGTCCACCATGACACTTGCTTTCCTGTCGGATAAATTCTTGCGTTCAATTATTGTGACAACGAAGATCGCGGACCGACGGCTACCAAAACCATACTCATGCTTCACCTTTCCTTGACAGGGCTCTACTCAAAGTTGCGTCAGTCGAATGAATTTGAGCAGTAGCCTGTTCTAGGCCATTAGAAATTCATATCTGAGCGGTAGATACAGGTTATTCTGCATACTGTTTCCGGGATCAGCACTGCCCTACAAATGTGGGTATTGCATGAAATGCGCAACAGCTCTAGCTGTTACAGACGATTAAGAATAGCAACGAATGCGGGAAGGCGCTTCGAGTGAGGATGGTGAAACCGATGCCGTCGCTAATGATCGCTGGTCAAGCCAGTATCAAGCATCACGTCCCTCATGACTTGAGCCAACAATTCAGAGGGACAGACCTCTTGCTCGCTTGTAGGTCACAGCTTTTAGCAATCCCTGCGGTCTCACCATGTCTGCCTAACATGCACATTGTCAGTAAGACTGCAACCAACTTCATCGAAACTCGATCCCTACCTCGTTATAGATCTCTGGGAAGGGAGAAGCAGTAAATCAGATGATTTTCAGACCGGTTACATTTTCGGCTGCGTTTTAGAAGGGCCGTGTCAGGTTCATGATTACATTCCGCCTATGCCTTCTGTGCGCGAAACAAACCCCTCGGTAGAGACCGCTGGTTCGAATCCGGCAAAACCTAACTACATTTCTCGCGGCGCTGGTATGCATGGATGATGAAGGCATGCTTGGATAATCAAAGGTTTTAAATTCCCTTTGGTGGGTACTTACGGAGGAGGGTCGACTGTTTGTGTAAGCAAACATACCTCATAGTGGTATTTGCGAATGAAATCCAGAGTATGAGTGTCTCTAACGTCAAAAGAGTCATCCTATATGTATACATAGTACCGGTCATGTGTCATAGCTAGATAGCTGAAAACACATTAAATGATTTAAAAAAAAAAAAAAAAAAAAAAACCCCTCGGTACCTAATATGCGCTTTGTTAATTCCTTCATTGTATTTCTCGTGCATAATCATTCAGCCATCGCGGAGCGCATAAACTTAGAACGGTTCCGCATATTGAAAAAGCGCGTGCCATAATATAGATATCAACAGCGCATCTCAATGAACAAACATGCAGCACCAAAATGAGTTTCAAAGATACACCCTTGAACATTCACCCTAACTTAACCAGGGCCCGAAGCAGTGTCCTCATTCAGCTGAGAAGCGAAAATATCTGGCTCAATTCTTACCTGTACAGGAGGAAAGTACCCGGAGTTGAAAAGCCAAGCTGTCAATGTGGATATCCGTCATAAAACTTCAAGCACATGGTATTGGCATGTCCCCAGTGGGTAAGTGGAAGAGGCAACCTTCTTCGGCAAGCTAAAGAAAGCTCATTAGAAGCAATGAATAACAGCCCAGAAGATGTGGCTAGAATCACACATTGGATACTAAGCAAAGGATGGATAAAGCAGTTCCGACTAGCAGGAGAAGTCGAGGTAGCAATGTCGGATATAATAAATCGATCTAGAAGGGGAGAGGACGGAAACCACACTGTCTGAAAAGTGTAAACTGCACTTTCTGAAGGTAAACTAAACAAATTGATAGTAATACAAACAGGCAGGATCAGAGGTTTTCACTAAATTGGTTTCCTCCTTTGTAAATAATGAAGATAGTCACATGTGTGGACCCATAGGGTGTCTGATCGGGTTAAATGAAATCAAAATTAAAAATAGCGCATCTCAAATTAAGACCATATACAGTAGCTACGTAACATTTTAGAGATGGAAGTGTAAGAGGAACATTGTCAGTATCGGATGTTACAGAGCAAAAGTCCTTCATAAAATTATATAGTCAAAATTATCTACATCAAGCCAAACTACTTGATAAAAGAAAGCTTTGATCCCAATTTCAATGTTTCTAGACATTTATGTTACTCAGGCCAACGGTCTATCATGCCACTGAACCAGCTATCCTGATCATTAGAGTCAAAGCGCCGCAAATCCGGGTATAATATTCTTGAGGGTGGAATACTTCGAGTTTGACTCCATGAATTAACATTAAGACGTTGTGCTGATCTAGCCGTCCGATTCGGCGCGCTGAGTCTTTTTGTAAGAGATCGCCTCCACATAATCTTCCTTCATCGTGTATAGAGCATTCATCTAAATAATTTTTTGTGCCTTGTGTCTGCGATAGGAGAATTTCACTGCCAGATTATGGTGTATTTAGCGTTGAATCTGGTTATGACTCCCGTGAGAGGTTCAAATTTGGTATTATGATTGTGCTGTCTTCTACTAAAACCATAGGCCACCATCGAAGGAATTTGATCGGTTTTTTATGATCATCTTCAGTGTTTTTCTGTTAGACAAAACAAAGATGCAAAATCCTTGTGGCCGCTCATCTGCTTATTGAGAGCGCCATTTTATTTGAGCGGAGACCGACGTATCTATTAGTGAGTGTCTTATGTGTTGAAAAAAATAGCCAAGGCTATGAGGGTGTCGCTCGTAGGTTGCCTTTATCTCGGGTCTATAATGAGTTTGGTGATACACCTCTCTCTTATAGGCTTCAATATACGACACACGGAATGAATGAATAAATAAGTTAAACGCCATAATCTTTCTTCTGGCGGCTTCTACCACGAATCTGCTAGAATTATGAGTCAGACTAGTCCTAAATGCTGAAATAAGGTGGGTTTCGCATACAAATTTTGAGCCATATAAACATCTAAGGCTATCTTCTTCTACCAACTTGTTCAGAGGTTTACCATTAAACGTAAGATCTTCATCAGCGATAAAGTAGGGTAATTTCCAGGACTGCGTATTTAGGTCGATTGCTTGTTCTTGCGAGGTCGAGGAGATGGAGGAAGGAGCAGAGTAGTATTTATCGGTAGTCTGTGAAGAGACGTTGGTGATGAGGAAATATTCCCCACGGTTTAGTTTAGACATGAATGGAATTAATTAGGGGCGTTGGAAAGAGATAGTCTGGTGGAAATCCGGGGAAGTTGTGATGGAGTGAGAGGGGAAGAGTGAGGCAGCAACGTTCATATATGGACGAGGATGTGCGGTAACGTCAACCATTTCAGGGTCCCGTAGAGGGAAAAGTAGGCGAATGGGGAGGCTCAGCGCTATCAGGGAGTGCACAGGCGCTTTTGCCCCCCGTCGCAAGCAAAACAAGATAGCGGCAGCCCCGGAAGAATCCTGAAACGGTTTTGAGATTGGTAATACGCCGAACAAACATGCGCCCGGTCAAAGCACTTGGGGTGCCCCTTGGATAAGCTCGGTGGCCGCCGCGAAAAAGTTTGGACACTTGGGTTGGGCATTAATGCGAATTACAGACGTGAAGAATCAATGATTGAGAATCACCCTAGTGGGAGGCGGGCCGGCCCAATCTTGAATCTTACACCAAATTTTATTACCTTGGGTGAACGAGTGAGTGGTGAGGGAGCACAGCTGCCACCTTTACAGTCGATCTCAGCTTCCAAAGCGGCCACTAGTGAGACCCTCGACCCTCGATCGACCGGGTCTTACTGCAACGGATGGTTCATCCTTTGCGAGTGTTACGGATACAAGCAACCTTCTTTGCTGGTATGGTATGACCCAGTTCCCAGAACCTCGCGGTAAAGGGCGGGTATCGAACCGTTCACAAGCAAAGAAGCGAGCAACCCCTGCCCACAGGCATTTCCAATTCCCCCGTCAAAACACATTGCGCCCGATCTGTCCAGGATAACGTAATTCCACGCGCGGAAATCGTGATCTCGTCGACAGGCGTGATTACATATTGCTAGGAAGCCCTCGGCGTGGCCGGCACTGGATCATGCCAGGTCCTTTTTTATTCCAGTGCGAGTTCCTACATACGTCCGGGCCGTGGGAGGTGCGCTGCTTCGCGTGGAGCGGGCAGTGACCATAAATCACAATTCCTTTTCTTTCCCTGCGCTTGCATGGGAAAATCCAACTTCTCCCCCTTAATAATTGATATCCACAGGGCGCCTGAGTTGGCCAGCATTACAACACACGGGCCCTCAATCCCTACACGATTCAGGCTGAAAGTCATCCCACACGCATCATCGACACCATCAGAAATGAGAGCAGCAATTTCGTCCCACTGATTTGCCACCGGCAATCTGCCCTACGCCCTTGACCCAAGTGGATCGAGCCCAGCTAGTCAGGATCATTCAGCGTTGGTGGACGGAGACGGAGGGCTGCTCAGACTTCTATGTCGCTCTTCTCTCCCGTCGACCCAAGCCACTCTGATTGCGAAATTTCAAGTTGGCTCTCGCGCTGTCGATTCGTTACCCAATCTAGATCGATTGATAGTGTAAATTGCAAGGCGTCACTTTTCCAAGCATTAATTCGGTCCGTGTCGACAGGGTCACTTGAAGGCGGAAAGCCTGACGATCTTGCGTGTCAACGACTGTTACCTCCCCCCCCGGTGCCTGTGCTCGTTCTGCGAGCTCCACTCCACTCGTCCCATATCAGACGCATATCTGGCATCTTTTATTTGCCTTCATGCCAGCAATCTACCCCACTGACTCTCTGTTCTTCATCCTCAGGTGGTCTGTTCGCCCTAGACTCCCCCGGCTCTATGACCTCCCTGCCGTTTGAAAGATAGAGATTGACTACGATGACATGTGTTCTCGGGACTGGCTTAGCGTGAAGGGCGACGGCGGACTGGAGCGGCGACTAAGCTTGCGTAATTTGGTGATAAAATTATGGGAAATGAGCCCTATGTCGCAGCATGGTTGTGAGAAGACAAAGGTCAACGTCATCCTTCGACATCTTGGCTTACTTCTTGGGTAATCTCGGGTTCAATTTGAAACTGGAAATTAAATCAGACAAGTGAAGTGGAGAGCGACGACACATTTATTCATAGAAAAATCACTAACCACGCTGGAAATTCCTTGAGCGAATGCCACAGAGAGCCCTAACCTTTTTTAAACTCGCTATTCTGGGGAGTAACCCATTCGGTGATGCCGAGGTGCAATGATAGAGGGCCGGGGGGGGGGGAGCTTTGTGCACGTCTCGTCTTCGACATGCAGAAAAAGAAAGGAGAAACATATTAGCAGCAATATGTAGGTACATGGTGTGGTTTGAGTATTCGAGAATAAACAGTGAGAAAGGCCTACCGCGTCGCTTGGACCAGGCTAGCAGCGTGAAGGGAATTCTAGCAATTGATCCTTTGAGTATTTTTCGGCTCCAAATTGATGAGGTAGTTATGACACGACAGTGGAGCAAGGAGCACCCGGAAATTATGGGACTTCTGGAAACATTGCCTGACCAAGCATTTAGGGCTAATCAGAGAGAGGCTAGAGGACTCGACTTTGCTTTCAATGGGTCCTTGACCGCCACCACCGCCATTATCCCCGGAACCTTTGCGTGGGAAGCGTCTCCACTACCCTATCGTGGGGGAAAAGGTCGCAGCAGGGCCCACCGCGGGAAGCTGCTCTCCCCCAGATCCAACCAGTAGCCCGAGCAATTCCGTAGAATGACATGCGTCGTACCCCATCCTCTCTAGAGGTAAAACGGAGGTAATTAAAGGCACTAGCCGGCGCTATATTTAGCGCCCGACAAGCGAGTCGGGAGTGAGGCCTAACCCCAACCACCTATCTTTCTGCTTGACTGCGCACTAAATAATTCTAGCGAAACCTTGCGGTAGGAATGAAGCTTTATACTCCAAGTTTGCGATCGATCAAGACCAGTCAACGCCTCATTCATGAACTTGTAAATCGCGCTTGTTTATTCTCCACAATTCAACACCTATCTAGAGTGAGCCATGGCCATTTTTAGCTCTACACACCCAGGCGGGTAAAGGATACCAGAGCTAACTGCTCTACATGCTCAAGATACACATGTTTCAAGACACGAGAAATGAGGCTTTCATAATCTGATCTACGTCTCTGAAGGCATAGCCCAAAGCAAGACTACTGTAAACCGTATTAATTCTATACAATTACTGATGCGAATGCCAGTGACGTGGGAGTATTAGTAACTTGGCATCTTTGGTAGCCCCAGTTGGATACAACTCTAGCAGGAAAGGCTCATTAAAGGGAAAATGTGCCGGCAAAGACGATATATTCAACTTCCAGTGGTGGCGTTGCAAACGCTTATCATGCTCTGAATGTATGTGATAGCCAAAAAGTCGTATTTGGACCCAAATCAAAACTGAAGTCGAAAGTTGACACCAGTATTTCCATTGTCGACTTCTCATCATTATCGGTCCTAGCATTAGAACACGAGTCCTCTAACTTAATCTTACTACATATCATCCCACTTCAATCATCGATCAAGTCGCTGCGAAAAATGCAAACTGGAGCTTTCCTTATCAACTGTCACATTTATCCCACTTTAATATCAAGGCGCTGGGTATAGCCGAAAGGAGAAAGTATATCATAGTTTAGAGAGCTCTGATCCTGGCTCATGGGGCGACCGTTGCTCAAGGGTTCTGAACAGCCTGAGGGAAGATGGGCGTGGGGATTTGTAAGGATGGAAGAAGGAAGGTTTCGACTTTGATGTGTTTATGGGCGTTAAGGCTACGATTCCGGACTATTGACGAGGAAAAATTTCATTTCCAATGAGTCTACAGCACTCTACAGCACCCCAGACGGCACAAAGAAGTTAATTTTAGCTGGTATACGGCAAACACGCTCCGTCAAGACTTTTCTCGCATTTCAACACAACCTTCGGGAAAGAGGGGTTCCTCATAGTTATTGAATCAGTAGGGCCTCTATATAAATTCTATTCTATTCCAGTCGGGAAAGAGTAGAGAGGAGGCTAAAATGCAAAATGTGACTATCCGAGGTACATACAGGTCTGCAGCGCACAGCTGGCCCGTCTCATCGAACGCTTCAGACGGAGTCATTGTGTCAGTATTAATAGAGTCCCGTTCCCAGTGTTACGATTTTACCGGCTGCCGTACAGACATGAATGGCCACCCTTCAGACGACTAGAGGGAGAAGATGAGGAGGGGCAAATGACTCGTCAAAGCGTCTGACCAATTAAAAACTTGTGGGGAAGCGGTAAAAGGGACACATTACTGTTGGAAGTGGAGACATTGAGTGTTGTAGACGTGCGGGCCCTCTACTTCGTTTATGTTCCCCACACGATCTAGTGTGTAGTTAAGAGGTTGGATTGAATAATAGAGTGTTGTGGAGGTACGGGCTGTCCATTTCGTCCAGGTCCCCGACACGTTCTTGTGTGTATTAAAGAAGTTGGAATGGGTAATAAAGTAGCGCTCGAGGCTACATAATGGATACATGAGCGGCTGTATGGCGTAAGCTCAAGAAGTTTATTGGAGGGTTTTTATGCCTAGATGGCAACACAATTTTTTATGCTATAGCTCAGGCTCTGTGTCGCTTACACAGGTACTTATTGCGCACATCTCTAACTCAGCTAACTTTAATGTCAACACGACACTCTTTTATTCAACTTCTTCTTTCGTTCCAGGAATATTGCGCCCATTTTCTTGCGCTTTATTTACAACCACTATCCAAAGTATCGCTATCATAGGCAGAGAGTTCCTACATTTCTCAAATTTTCCAAGACTGAAAAGTTAAAATAAGATACTAGCTTTGGATCAAAGGAATGGAGGATCCTCAATAGTAAGGGAGTTTTATCTGATATGACTTAGGTTAGAGTTACTTGCCGGAATCCCAACTGAGAGTGAAATTCTGTTGACGAGACTTTTAGAGTTACAGTAAGAGTGTCTCAGAGCCTGCAGAGCCATGGTCAAACTTTCGTCCATGAGGCCACAAACAAGTTGGGTTAGAGTTCATTACAGTGCACGCCATCTGCATGGGCTCTTTCGAAATTTTAATGGAACCTTCGATTTTTGCTTAAGCCCCAAAATGGAATAGAGATATTCTTGATATTGGTACGAGGGTAGCGCCGAACGAAATGACATTTTTGTGTCTTCCCGGTTGCCACGCCCTTGTGCTAAAGACTTGGATTTCGTTGGATAAGTAGGGGGATATTGAAGGGCTCTGGACTCCTCCAAGTATGTGATTAAACCAAGGCTCGAAAGAAGTGTTACTGTTGGGTGGGAGCTACAAAGGAGGCATAGATATTCACGGTCTGCAGGTAGAGGGGACCTATACGTTCCATATAGTCTTAGACCGTGGAAAAGCAAGAAAATACTGACGAGTCGACAGCTGCGCGCCGATCCATTAAGCTCTGGGACATATTTCACGCTGAAAATTAGGGTAGGGCTACATTCTGGAGGGCCTAGCTCCTGATGGTGTCAGTCTCAGCATGTAGGGTAGATAAAAGCGTCTAATCTTTTCCGAGACATACCAACTTTGGTGGTATACTAGCCGGAAATCCAGGGGTCACAAGTCAAAGATACCCCAGATGTAGGCACTGAGGGTCTATTCTCACTGTGCAGAGGATGCAGTAGTTTCCGATCTTGGGCATGCGCGTACAAAGGCTTCGGCGAATCACACCCTGGCGCACGAGTTTCGAGTCATTTTTATTTCTGAGCTTTCGCATCTGGTGTTGAAGCTTTGTTGTTGAACAAAAGATGTGCGGAAGAGGTTTGTGGGTCACGATGCCTGGGATAGATGAGAATTGGATGGGTGAGTCTCTTACTATTATTGTTACAGTATTTCGGGATTATCTCTCCATGTAATAAGAGGGAAGCTTCCAAACTAAAGTGGGCCAAGCCGCATGGGTTTGGCTAGCGACTTTCACCACTCCCTTCGTTCTCCCCCGCACATCATCACGTGCTAAGCAACTCATGCCCACCATGAAGTCCGAGGATGTCAAGCGTTAGTTTACAACATCTGTGTCTACTAAAGCCGGGATAAGTGGTATGCTTGAGAGTTATTTCTTCATCATATGAAGTTGGTCTGATTTGGTCCTATTTGGCAACCTACGGGCCCATTCAAGTGGCTAAAGGCCCTACCTCGTACATGTTGACATGGGGGCAAAGCTCCCTGATAAACGCCGCCCCCCACATTTTCTTTTTTATTATTCTTCATTTATGATACAGTAAGGAAAATTAGCAATCAGTCAGGGACTTTTATTCTCATGTAGCTTATCAAGTCCAAGACCAATGCATGATGCGAACTCCTCTGAATTACCAATCATAGCTGCATCTGCTACTAACGTCTCCCAACCCTACACTCTTGTTAATCCCGCTGCATATCATGACACGAAAAAATCTCAAAAGTGCTCGAGATATGAGTTGGTAGGCTTTGCCCGGGAATCCCTCCTCGCCTCCGCCCGCACCATCTTCGGCAGAAGAATGAAAGTGTCCAAAGCTACGCCTGGTAAACTGTCGCAACAGTTGAGTGTACTGGCCCTAGATGAGCTTCACAGCTTCGGGCTCAAAAGGGACAATCATTAAATGCTTATCTTATCATTATCCCGCCTTTATGTGCCGAAGAGGAATCCCGGCGTTCCGAAGCTCGACCAGATGCTGTTTTCGCGGGCCTCCCGAACCACTTTCGACTCTCTAGGCCTTTTGGTCGATTACCAGGGTGAACTTTCCGTCGTTTGCAATGTTACCGTTTTTGAATCTTCGACACTCTTAATCCCCTTGCTCGTGCCAAAATACAGTGTCGGGGCTTTGCTTGCTGCGAGGTTTATACACACCACATCCCTTAACAATATATGAGCCTTGCCATAGCTGCAGCCAAACACCTATTCCTGCGGCATGGTTTCTACTATGGTGAGCGCCGGCCTACTCCTCAGATTTCTTCTCGTCCTTGTTGTTGAGATCCGGCAAGCAAGGGCTGAGGTCTAGCCTCTTTGTCAGGTAGAAATTTGGCGCAAAGATAACAGAATTGTAACTAGTGTTAATATACTGAATTTACCTTGATAACCGTATAAGGCTTGAGTATGCTGGTATAGAGGTAGGGGCCTTCAAAGTTTACATGCGCTTAAGATGATGGGGTAGTTGTGGATAAAATCAACGCAAAGTGCTGATATCAAGATATCCAGGGCTATGTAGATGCAGGAAATAGAAAAGGCATCTATATACACACATGAGGTTACCTGACTCTCGCCATATCTTGCTAAATCATACAGATTATTCTAGTCTCATCAACCTGCTGGTGTAGTCGAGAGTAAATATACGGACAGTGCTCACTTATTCGCCAACTCATCATAGCATTACCCGCACAGCTATTCCTTTTCTCCCAGTCATTACTAACACTCGTGCCTGGTCATCTTGACTACCACCAATACAACGTAAACCCTCATTGGCTGCAGTAGACTCACTGCTTATCCCATCCCTGGGACGATCAGAGCCGGGCTATGTTTATTCCTAGATTTAGATTTTTTTTATTCTAGTCCCTACTGAGTCTAAGACTATGGAGGATGTGTTTATTCCTAAATTCATGATAAAAACGGCTTCCATCACCTCCTACTGAAGATTCACGGTCCGCAAGCTTGCAATGACTTATTTGCGGGTATAACCTTTCTTCTTCATCCATGCATCTTAGAATTCGATTTCATTATCCTGATTTGGCGCTCAATGAGCCCATGCAGGAGTCTACAATCTTTTGTTTTTACACGGGAGGAAAGCTTCATGGTAAAACCCTCACACTTTTCTGTCTGTTGTCTTTAATTTTCACAAATTTTCTTCAGGAAGCCCAGTTACACTTTATTGCCATCCATGTAAATCGACCAGATCATCTCTAGCCGCCCCAAGCATTACGTGACCTGTTCCTTTCCCTGAGCAGCATTTCGACCGCCTTTATCATCTGGAATTGTCCTATCCAACCATGATTAAGGATCCACTGTGTTATCCTTTTGATGTCTCTAGATCTCAGCTCTACCATTTGACCATCGGTGGTAGGACATAATCATGCGCTTGGGGTTCTGTGATTGATAGCCACATGGACAGCCTGGACTTGATACTTCGGGTACTTTTCTTCTGTGTAAATACGAATTGAGCACCATGAGCTCACTTCGTATTTGCATCGCCAAACTGCTTTGGGCCATGGATATTGTTTACTGTCGTATATCAACCCCGACTCATTCATCTGGAATCCGTGAATATGTTGAATATCATCATTACATTATCCAAATTCTTGCTTCCTTGCATCATCATCTCCAGCGAGACTCCCAAAATCTCAACAGTGTAATTTTGCTCAAATAAACAACGCAATATTTGTTGAGTCAACCAAATGGCATTGTCTCGGTGAGAGAAAACCCACAAAGACACCCAGCTGTTGTTTCTCTTCGGCCTCCTCGCGACATATGCCCCATAATGATGTAATTTTGTCCTACTAATAAGCTCAGCTAGTCTCATGCTTCCCGAAACTTCGCCTCGCATTTTTTCTGGGGTCTATTTCACTGGTGGTGCAGCGCCTGAGGCGTATGATACTCTCTTCCTATTCCATATGTCGATTGTAGAGCCGTTTCATAAACCGAATCGTCAAGGCTCATTTTAACTGCTTTTTTTAGAGGCAGCATCGTTTCCTCCGCTAGCGAAGTTGCGAGCTTTGATCATAGTAGCGTCGCGTAGGCTTCAAAGACCCCGGGCACCCCAATATTTTGACTATAAGTGTCGTAGATCATTTAGTTCCCAATCTAGAGTTAAAGGCTGTCTGTAAGTGGGTTGAAAATGGAGACAGATAGTTATGAACGCATGGGCCCTCCATTTCCTCCAGCTTTCTTACACGACCTTGCATTTAGTAGAGGGGTTGGAATGTGTAAAATGGTAGCGCCCCAGATTACTTAATGGATACATGAGCAGATGTTTGGCGCGGGCACAAGGAGATTGTTGTGATCTAACACTGTTTAATCTGCGAACTTCGTGGTGAGCAGTTTTTATGTCTCACGTGATGGAAGAAGGGAGCGTAGTAATAGGAGACGGCCCACTTGCCAAATCTAAGCGATTACGGGCACACAGAGGGAGAGGAAGACTGGACACCTGTGCGTGGTCTCATCTACGAACCTGGGGGTGTAATATTCTCCCCGAGCCAAGTTCAGTCATATTCCGCAATACCGAACAAGTTGGCCCACGAGGCAATAATTCCAAATACTTCGCCATCTCAGATTTTCGCTCCCAACGAGTTTGACTCCTACCTTAGTCTCATCAAGTCTACGAGTACGACCAAGTACATCCTCATTCCAATGACCACACCTCTCGTCGACTTTCTCTGGCCTCAGCTGGTCGCAAAACACACGCCCACGCCGATATTCACGCCCGACGGAGGAAGCAAAGCGTGGCGCACAAATCTGGCAGACAGTTTTTTGGGATGGGCGTGAGAGAGATCAGGACACATTCACAAGATAACCTAGAGGATGGATACAATCTCGACGGGCGTGTTATTTTGAATGTTGGCAAGGAGTTTCACGAATTGAGCTTTGTGCGCGCCAAGACTTCGCTATTAGATCACTTGTGATGGACTTAATAGCATTAATGGTTTGCGGTAATAATCGTCTGATTGTCTATTCCTTGGCCTGTTTTCTACGTTTTTTGTTTTGTTCATTGACGTGCTAGGTACATTGATTCCCGTCGCACTCCTACTGGAGCTTCAGCACGAGTGGAGCCGGGCTGGATCAGGTTGACTACCATTAAGTATATCTACCTCGTCCCACATAAATGACCGGACCACCTCAGACTTCACCCATATGTTGAATCATGTCAAGCCCAGCCGTCCAGAGAACCCTCTTTTGCCGCGCCGAAGCGCAAATTCCTCCTCAGCCTCGGCCACCACGCGCCCGAGCCCTTGACACGGAGGGCAAGACTGACACCTGTACGCGGTGCCTTCTACGAACCTGGGAGTGAAATATTCTCCCAGAGCCAAGTTCAGTCAAATTTCGCAATACCGAACAAGTTGGCCCATGAGGCAATGATTCAAGACTCTCCACCTAATCAAATTTTCACATCTGACGAGATCAATCACCACCAAAACCTCATCAAGTTTACAAGTACGACCAAGTACATCCTCATTTCAATGACCACAACTCTCATCAACTATTCTCTGGCCTCAGCTAGCCGCCAAATACACGCACACGCCGATATTTATACCCGACGGAGGAAGCAAAGCGTGGCGCACAGATCTGGGAGCCAGTTCTTTGAGACGGACGTGAGAGGGATTGGGACAAGTTTACAAGATGATACGGAGGATGGATACACTCTCGACGGGCGTGTGATTTTGAATTTTGGCAGAGTTTTACGAATTGAGCTGTGTGCGCGCCAAGACTTCGCTTGCGAGAGTGCAGCGGACACTATAAAAACACGCAAACGATGGATGGTGCTGTGGTCCGCCTCCTGGTGGTGTTCTCTGGTATGGTTTGAGTAGCCTGGGCACCTACTCCACTTGGGAAGGAGACACCGAAGACTACATTTCGCGCGGAGAATGTTCAGTTGATGATGAAGGCATGTCTGGATAACCCAGGGTTTTTGAGACGTTCCCCTGGGTGGGTATTCACGGATGAGGGTTGACTTGGGGTGAAGAAAAAGCCGCAATAACTTCGCAGTGGTACTTGCAGATGAAATCCGAGGCATGAGTGCTCTTATCGTAAATTGAGTCATCTATTCTGTATATTTTCTCCGATATTGTGTCATAGCTAGTTAGCTGCATACGCAATTAAAATCTGATGCAAAAAAAAAAAAAGAGCCCTTGACACCTTCGCCATCTGTAACTTTTCCCTTCAATTCAGTCCCAGCTTTGGCTCATCTCATCAAGGGGTCGATTTCTTCATTGAAGGCCTCATCCAGTCGCCCACCAAGGCCTCCTCAGTTTATATTCCCTATTTTCCCTCCATACAGCATCTCTTTGTCCTTTAGTCAACCTCGTCATCCTAGAAACTTTGTAGAATGTCCACCCCTACGGCCTTGCCCCGTCGCTGCCGTACCCCTAACTGTGGAGGTCGAAAACGCGACTGAGAGCTCAAGACCGAGGCACCGGTGCCTCAGCCTTTGTCGAACGCTCTAGTTAGTATGCCAGCGAAATGTCGTGCGTATTTCGTCGGTGGCGATTCGTCGCAGGTCGAGTTGTTGGTGCCCTTGGCCGAGATGAGGACGCATTTATAGGCCGGTATTTCGACCGTACCTTCACAGCGACTGGCAGTTAGGGAGAGTCGGACATTCTCTCACTTCTTTGTTGGCGATACAACTTTTGGAGGTATGAGATAGCTTCGGTAGGTGGTGAGATGATTATGGAGAGGGCCGCGAGATGAGTTTGGCAGGGAATGATTTTCCAGAGAAAGAAATTAAGATCTTGAGGGTGTCGGTTGTTGTGATACGAATATCAGACAGGTTATAGCCTGTCTGCCGTTCGTATCTGGGGTGTAGATGATTGGTTTCGTTGAGTTGTGCCGTCGTGAAATCTCTGCAAGTCGGATTTTCGACCAAAAATGAGCCAACACCACTCCTCCCGATCGCCAACTCGACAAAAACTCTCAAATTCACCCTTTGTCGTGACTGAATCTCGGCTCTGGGGGGAATATTTTACCCCCAGGTTCGTAGAGGACACCACTTACAGGTGTTCAGCCTTCGTCCTCCGCCTGTTTTCTACGTGTATCACTTGTGAGAGGTGGTACTGTTTGAGGGGAGCTGTATGGGAGGCATAGGAGGGGATATACTACTGGCATAGGTATCCTTGGCCTGTAGGCAGAGAGGACGTGCATGTCCTACGTAGTCATAGACTCAGACAGGACAATAAAATGATTTAATAATTTAATCTACGTGTATCTCTAGTAAAATATCTACATGCCAAGACACTAACGCCGCACATCCCAGATCTATTCCCTGTAGTACCATCAACGCCTTAAAGAAACATATAGTAGAACGAACCGTAACATTCGCTTGCGAGAGTGCAGCGGACACTATAACAACACGCAAACGATGGAAGGTGTGGTGGTCCGCCTCCTGGTGGTGTTCTCCAGTATAGTTTGAGTAGCCTAGGCACCTACTCCACTTGGGAAGGAGACACCGAAGACTACATTTCGCGCGGAAGAAATTCAGAGGATGATGAAGGCATGTCTGGATAACTCAGGGTTTTTGAGACGTTCCCCTGGGTGGGTATTCACGGATGAGGGTTGACTTGGGGGTGAAGAAAAAGCTACCATAACTTCGCAGTGGTACGTGCAAATGAAATCCGAGGGATGAGTGCTCTTCTTGTTTACTGGGTCATATTTTCCATACATTTTCTCTGATATTGTGTCACAGCTAGATAGCTGCATACGCAATTAAAATCTGATGCGAAAAAAGACTGCGATTGCGTGGGTGCAGACAACCTCATAAAAATAGTCATGGTTGGATAGTTAAGCGGTGCATCGTCCAGGTCGGTAAGCCAAGTAGAGTCTAAAACCACGCAAAACTATGCCATCTGAGAGAAGAGAAGGCTAGCTCGGATCCAACAAGACCTGTACATTTTATTCTTTCCTGATGATACTCTATTTGTAGTGACGAGAGCATACTCGAATAACCAAGAGTTCCACCCGTTTTTACCAATGACAAGTGCTCAAGGTTGAGGTCACATACCGTGAGGGCTAACTCCGAGGGGTATCTGCAAATTATATCTGAGCGTGAGCATGCCAAACGTCAAAATGGTCCCCAATTGATGATGATTGTAAAAAACCAGCCTCGATTTCTGGCAGCAGGGGCGTCATGGTCATGGGAACCATGGAAATACAGCTTCATTCGCCGCTTGCATCGATTAGCTGCGCGGTATATCGCAGCCCATCATCCACCGGTTTGAAAGTAGCAGATGCTGAAGTTTTGTGTGAAGTTTGTTTTGGCCAACTGTTCAGCCTCGAATATCGGAGCAGTAGTTCGTCGAGGTATGCTGGAGGTTTCGAGAAGTTTCTCCCTCACCAAGCTCAGGTATTTCTGCTACCACAGGAGCCAGAAAGGGGCCTAACCACACGCGGCCTGATCCTGTGGCGCCATAGGGCACTCTTCATGAAGTACGAGTCACAACTGATGACCATGATACTCTCTCTTTGTTCGAGGAATCTCCACCAGGTTTGAAGTTGGAGAATACTAGGCCTTTACCGGTAGAAATATTAACAAAAAGATCAGACAGTATTACAAGAGCAAACTCATTCCGTGATTAAATTTACACGAAATATTCGGGGGACAAACCCCTAACATCTGTCAATTGTGTCCCCGACGAGTCTCAATCTCTCACTGTAGAGTCTGTGAAGCCGAGATTGATATACACTTTCGTCTGCACTTTGGTTACTATCCACTAAAACTATTATGGTCTATATCATCTTTATCTCCAGAAAACCCCCGCGCATCATTAACATCGACCTAATCACCATTAGACCGGATGATAGAGCCAAAGCCCTACTCATCAACCACCATTGATCATGGAGGAAAAGCTGTCCGAGGAGTTTCCGGAGTATTTACAGATCCCGACACGGCGGTGGTGAATTGGATCAAGATGGTCCATTTCGTTGTATAGTGACCCTCGTCTGGCTCTGTAGTAACAAATTTTATGAGAATTTTTCCTGCGTACCTGTTTATATTGGTATCTTCATTTACATTATTTGGGGAGAAGGTTCCATAGAAGAGGATGTCGAATTCCACGAGTTAATACTGAGCCCAATGGTCATCTATCACAGACAAAACATCAGAGATTTATCAAGTAGCGAAAGGGGATAGGACCACTGCACAAGATATTGCCTGGGTGAGATAGCCGTGGTGTTGTGATGTGCATGTTATTTGGAAACGATACTTGTGCGTACATAACGTGATTAGATGTTTAGGCTGTCCGCGTAGTCCTTGTAATAAATAAAATAAATCATTCAATTGCCCTGATTTGGCGCCTTTGGGCCCATGCAGCTTACATCGGAAGACATGTAATCTAATTAGGATGACTCAATTTGGCCTTTAGAACACTCACACTCAGATTTCACTTGCAGAAACCACTCGAGGTGAACCCTTTTGGCATATGACCTCTTCCGTGCAAACCCACCACAGGGAAAAGCGTGAGTCCGCGACTGCCCTCATAGTCTTTGACTCAGTAGGGACTTTAAAATCTATCCATTCCATTCGATTAGAGCTTCGTTTCTTCGGGAGCAAAGAGGAGTGGTCGGAAACATCGAGCCCCTAACTAATGGGCCAATTTTGTTTGCATTGTGAATTCTAGTTGAGATTAACCCCCGACTTGATATTCCATACGCTGATTCGTGGAGAACAGTGACTAATATCATGTCTCCAATCCTCGAAAGCGAACGGGAAATTTAATCCGCTGTTTCTTTCTAGCTCTAGGCCCCCGACAAGGGCCATGAGATCAAGATCACGGCGGCCACCACGTCTCTAGGAAGCGATCAAATCGTGTATCCGTAGTCGGACGGTATATTATTTTGTCATCCGTGCTGGCCTCGCAATTAGAATTTGGTTGGTTTGAATACCTCTCCCACTCTAGATGGGATATTGCTGTATTGGATCTCGATATGTTCTTATCGTATTTCTAGCCATGCTGAGGTCCAGGTTGACAAAGAAATCCTCGGACAATTAAGAGCGTTGAAACGTCACGTTGATGAATGCTCGCGAAGGAAGGCTGGCTGCTTTGAATTAACCCACCTCTAGAGGTAGTCTCTTTGAAGCTGTCTAGGACATGAGAGTTCCTGGGATTACAGTGTTCATGTAGCGTATAAGTAAGATGCTGATTAGGGAATCTGTTGAAGAGTACACTCTGCCTATCGTTCATGGTTAGATGGCGCAACAGTACACCTCTTGAGCCCTTCTCACCAGCAGATTCTGGGTATCTCTAACGTTCACTTCGCTTAGGGCAGAAGAAAGCTAGTTCGAGTCCAGTAAGACTCACACACCACTCTCCCCCGCGGTCACACTGTCTTTGTGGGATGATGTAAGCAAACTCGGATAACCATAGGCTTTTCACGCTTTTCCCTATGGCGGTTATGCACGTGAGAATAGAGTATCATAGAATTTTATTAGAGCCCCTCTTGTGAAAGGATGGAACATAAGCTTCTCGCCGACATGTGCCCAGAATAGAGCTTTATATTCTATTTATTTGGAAATAAATCAGGGAAGGCTTCTCGTGATTCAAAGCAACTTCGCGACGCTTAAGACGAGCCTTTACCCAAGCAACAATAACGCTTGAGCACAAAGGTGTAAGCGCTTTGCAAGGGGCCGCATAAACTCGGGTTTTCTACTAAAGTGGCTACAGCCTCTAACACCTACTGGGCCTATGATTGCGAGGGACTGCTAGCACTATCCAAATGGCCTCGGAAATGAAGAGTAAATTTGACTGTTGCTAGTTGCGATTTTGTGTCAATGGATATGGAGGGTCTTGCCCTAATAAACCATGCACGGGAGAGTCTATACGCCGCAAGGGTTCACCTCGAGTGGTAACTGAAAATAAGATCTCGGTGTGAGTATTCCGAGATTCAAATGAGTCGCTCAACGTAGAAGATTTATCCTCCGAAGATACCTGCATCGGCCTAGCGGCGCCAAATCAGCATAATTGAATATTTTATCTATTTTATCCCTGCAGTCCCAACACTGCCATGTGTGTCTAGGTCAGGTGATGCCCTGACATGTAGTGGTCGTTTTCTCCGGCAAACTTGCAGTAGCGTATTTGTAGGATTAAGGAGTTTTTGGATAGGAATTTAGAAGCCAGCTTACACCCAGACTTTACGACTTGATAGGCATTCTGTGATATAGATTACAGGCGTGTTTTGAGTTCGAAGTCAAGGGTGTTATTCCGAAAGCACAGTGACGCACATACACGTGACTCTCGGACACCTGGAGAATGAGACCAGTTGGCCGCTCGCAACTCCATCAAATCGTCACGGCCTGAAGCTTATATTGAGAGGGATTCATTGGCTTAGGGCGGCGGCATTGGAAAATCTGGGGCAATCTATCTCTCAACTTCACGCTGTACTACTACATTCGCGCTTAGCGCGATCTCATGCCCTTAGGAAGGTTATTTATAGATTGTTTGGCGCTGCCAAGCAACTCGGGTCGAAAATCACTATTTCTACTACGCGTGACTCTATATAGCTGCCTTTGTCTGTGGGAGGAAAGATGGGAAAGGTTCGATCGTTGCCCTGCTCACTCAGGTGCTGCTCTTCCCCAAACCTTTCCGTGATTCTACCGGTTATTCCACTTCACGAGACTCAGAGATAAATTGGAATCTCTGCATGCGTGCTGTACCATCATTGTATCAAAAGTGACTACGAGCCAAAATCTTGTTGGTACAGGACGACCGCCGCCGTATGCCCGCGCTAAGCTTCGCACGATCCAGTCGGAATTGCTTGCGGGAAGTGACATCGGAGCTCGGAACGGGCCTTGCGAGGATGACGCTCGAGCCATAACAGTTTGGAGGCGGGGCGTATCAGGGATGTCCTCCCGCAGTGACGGCGTTGCGCGTCCAAGCTCAGCCCATGCGTCAGGTGACGACGAGATCAATGTCCCCTAGCATCTGCCGGCCCGGACTACATGTCACAACAACCGGTCTAAACCTTCTCTTCATCAGATCTTACTTCAAGCCCGCATAATGCAACGTTCAACTCACTGGTATCTACAGAGCCTGAATACTAAAGTCCATCGGATTTGAAAATTAATCAGAAATTCTGACCATTTACTCGAGGCAAGACTCAATTTTACCAAATGTTTCAGCCGCATTTGCTATATAAAGGCTTCCCAATTAGAAGTTACACTTATTCATAGAATAAAAAACTTATTTGCTCGCCTGTGAGCTTAGAGACTCCCACCTCAATCGGAATTCTTTATGCAAGCATCCGTCATTAGAGATGTGAGAGTATGAAGGGTGATACGTCACAGCAAAGTTATAAACTTGAAGGTACGTAAATGATAACCATATATCCAGCCCAATGGTCAGAAATTGTGGCCATTGACTAACTCCAACTGCTGATGGAACAAGGTTGAAGTGTTGTCGACTATGATATCCAGAAATGGACAAGCATATTAGGACTTGTTGGAAAAAAAATACGAAATAAATTGTGAAATTTTATTGTGTGAGTCATCTCGTCATCATCAGATTATAATTCATTTATATGCGGTGTCAGGGAATCTAGATGGGGTATATATTAAGATGTGTTCATAGAGCGAAATTTCTGGCGAAAAAAGCCGGAACAGGGTGCAGAAAAGAGAGCTGTCAGTATAGATTAGCACAAACTGTAATGTTCCGCATTGTTACTCGACAAGATCGTAGTACTATCAGGGGTTCACGGATACGTGGGCGCTGAAGGTGGTGATTAATTTGATTGTAGCGCAACGTCGAAATGGCGAGATTCGTGGACTCATGTGAAACGATTTGATACGATGTCTTAGGCTCTTGATGCATTCTAATTGTGCTTCTTGTCGGCCATGTCAAAACCACCATTGCATCATATGCGTGACAAGGGCCGCATGAGTCATCCGATAGTACAGTGACATCCGCCAATTAGAGCATGTTTCAATACCGAGCTCGCTCATCTCTTTTGCCTGATTGTTTACAATTGTCTGCCATGCTGCTGCCTCGAAATTATTTTCGTGATGTTCGCCGTTTATCCTTGAATGAGATATAGAAAGTCATAAAGCAATGATGATTCCTTTTCCAGCAAACTACCATCTTCCATAATTCCCAGGTCTATATGGACGGAGACAGGGCTTTTAGGTGTCATGAGATAGCTTCTCTTCCAGGATCATTTATTCTGGTGAGTCACCTGCCTCTTGACTCGCCGCCCTAGAAACCACCAGATGACTTATGCATCACACTGCTTATCATTTTAGCAGCAGTTCCTAATATATCTTTTGACAAATAATCGAAGTTAAAGCTAGGAATCAAAGGGAAGTGAGTGACAAATCCTATGAAAGCTTTCAAAAGAAGATGACAGGAAGCGCCCAATATGTCCTGTGTCTCATGAGGGGGTTAATTGTCGTTTTGATCACAATCTGAAATCATAGGAAGATAGAATAAAAGTTTTGAAACCTCAGCCAATTATCAAAGAAATCTCACCCTTCACTTAGCGCGTTGAGGTTAGGAGTTTAAATTGTGGATAATCACTACCGCAATGACACGAAGAAACATGTTATGGGGATAAGCAAAATACAGGCCATAAAACGGTAGCATTGCCTAGAACCTCCTTGATCAGTGGGAATTTTATAGATATGGAGCAAGGGTCTGAAATTATTTAGACTGTTTTCTTGTTTCACTGTTATTAACTTTTCAAAAGTTTGACGCTTGGCTCAACAGTCGTTGTCGGTGGCATCAGCAATGTGTTCATGGGACAACGTTGCATTGGATCAATAAATTCGCATATCTGTTTAAGGTATTTATTGCCGTTGAACTGCTGCCCCGGATTACCTTGGCAATATGTCGAGCATTAGACCACTCAAAGCTGCCCATTTTATTGAGTTTCCCCTGTGCTTCAAACATCTGTAGCGCCTCCTTGTCTTAACCAGCTCAAACGAGAGGAATTCTTCCGCAATAAAAGGGCTTGGACCCATGGTTCGATAATGTAAATAAACGCGTATTAACCATCTTCTATTCATGGCATACGTAAGCGGAAAAAGTATTGATATTACTAAAAGGTCCTATGTGTATATCTTTGACTAAATGGTCTACTGTCTGAATCTCATCGCACAATCATCAGCATAATCTGAGGACATTGGGTGGAAAGATACTTACTTTCGTTATCATTGCTGGACGGAGCCGCAAAGTCACCATGATCCTAAGACTAAGCTTTTACTTAGATGATTGCAACAGTTCAAGAGAAGCCAGATCTCTACCAGGCCTGGTTTCTCCACAGTCAAAGATGCATGAAACCACAATATATGCTGGGTACCTTTCTGTTAAATTGGCAGTCGGAAGCCGAGAGTAAAGGTGATGTTCGGTCTAATCAAATATACCGACCACTGATATGAACCCTCACCCTGCTCACCGAGCCCGGACTTGGCGTATTTGCTCAGTTAAATTGCTTCTGTAAGCCTTCTCGATGACTGTCGGGGATTCCGGATCGCTGCCATGTGTCTACATGGATGATGAATATATCCCATGCACACATTCTATCGCTCAGAGGGCTGACTAGGCCGTTGATCTACACTCCCCTCAGTAAGCGAAGATGTCATGCTTCCGTCTTGTGCAGGTGTAGATCCTAGGATATGGGATGGTGGGCTTGAGCCACCTGGTGACTAAGACCCCCACAGCTGTGCATTCTGCATCATCTCCACTCACACCCATATAAACAACTCCGTCATAAAAGAGCCCCTCCCTCTTCCAGATAGCTGGCCGAGGCCGTGCTAGAAATAAGACTTCTGCAATAATACCATACCCCTACGATATTATATCTTTCAGGAAATCATTCAAGGCTATCAGCTCTATCACCGCAATGATACCACCCCACCAAATCATAATGGATGAGCCTCCACCCCCATATTCTGCCTCACCACCAACCAGCAGAGTACGAATATCCTCGCGACTGTCTCCACGATTACCTTCCCTTAAAACATCAAGACCAAACTCATCATCTGGTCCACAGAATCAGGCCAAAATCAAGCATTTACCTGTCCATCGATTTCCGAAGGAATTTGGCTTTTATCGTGCTGCTGGATCTGCTTCTGACTTTGTCATTTCCTATCATGCCGATGACCCAAATATTCTTTTCTACATTTCTATACATGCTGGCACTAGCAAGCACCCAAGTGTTGTTCTGCATGCTCTACCTCATGCGTCAGCCCCATATCTAGCAACGGCTAATCTTCACGTCTTCTCGGAAACCGCAGCCATTAACATCTATGATAGCCCAACGTCCGTTATTAAGGCACAAAGTGCTGAGACCTCGGACTCTAGCATGGTTTTTATCGTGCAACTTCCAGGAAGTGGATCAAAAGTACAGTTTGCATGGCGTCAAAGTCAAGAACGAGATTTGATATCGCTCGATAGCCGCAATAATGGATTAAAACTTGTAAACTGTGATACGGGAGAAATAGTTGCAAACTGGACACGACCAAGCTTTAGCACCAAAAAGTTGGGCAAGATGAACTTCCTCGTCGAAGATAGAAGCAGACTAGGCGAGAGGTTCGAACTGATGGCAGTAATCACCATCTTATCTATTATGGAACGAGAACGACGGAAACGAATTAATTCAGTATAGTATACCAGGGGCGAATTATATCAACAAAGATAATGTTTACTTTGGGTAGATCGTATGGTATACCCACAAGTCCAGGGAGCGCGCTCACAGCACTGGCCAAGGATATGACGGGAAAGGGGAGTTCAGGTGAATTTTCTATCGTTGCAAAGTGTATAAAAGTTCCATTTCATTTCACATATTAAGCATAAACCTATTGATCAATTCGACAGAAGCCTTGAAAAGTAAAGTCTTCCATCATCATTCTTCACTGGGCACTTTGCTGAGTTAATTCCTCCAGTATGTTGCACACTTCAGTCGTGGAATAAGCCAACTTATCTTAAAGTTGTGAATAGTTGACTCAATATTGAGAGTACGTTTGCTGTACTATTTTAAGGGATATTTATGAAGAAGAAATTTCTTGTACTAAGGAAACATGAATAGGACCAGAGTCAAAGTACTGCACCAATTGGTTTTAGGAGCAAGCATATCACAAGACTTTACTACAGAGCCAGAAAACCTTTCAGTTATAGAATCCCAAGGATAATTTAAAATGTATAAATCAGTCTCCATATTTTTCTGTTTTCACCACGCCAGTTAGAGCTATATTACAACTTATATAACGCATTTATGGAAGAGTTATGAGATGGTATCACCAAAACCTCTATCAAATTCCTTCAATTCTATTGTTCTCGCTGGTTAGTTTATGTAATATGAATTATGTTGATTAACATTGCTGATAGTAAATAGTGGGAAACTTATTTGTATAATCCATCAGAGGCTAGTACACGGAAACAAATCGAAGTAGCTATTTCATAGAGAGCGTTAGTAGTATTACTCAGGAAAATCACTAAAGGGGTCAATTCTTCATATTAAAGTAAACTCAGACTATGCTCGTGAAGAATTTATTGATGGTAGAAATCTTGATAATTTATCCAAATTCTTTTGTTTGGCGCTGAAAAAAACCACGGTAAGCTCGTCATTTAGAAGCCAGGAATGCGGGATCATCCAATTTGAGGCCAGGGTGTCGGAGTGGTCGAGTGAGCCCGCAGGTTGCGTGAAGCGACTGCTAGTGAAGTTAATACCTGGGGGCTTCTCTAAGCCCTAACGTGAGTCTTGATGTCAAAACCGTTCGCAAGATAGAGCCATGTGTGCTTCAACTTGATGCACATAACCTTCATCGAAGTCGGAAATTGTAGGATAGCTGATGTATCGTGGCGTCATCCTTAATCGTTTCTAGAAATTCTCTTTGCAGGGTAGTTTGATGTGGAGGAAATTTGCCCAGAGTGCAGCGTTTCTATTAAAAATGAGGACAGAAATATCGCGTTAAAAAACGACTTCCGCAAAAATTCCCCTTGAAGCTGGATATTGGGAGAGCGAGAATAGGTGACGAAATCCTACGGGGTGAACTTCTCAGAAATAATTGGTCATAATTCTTCAAGATAAACAACTGTATATGTGTGTTGTACTAGGCGAGGTTGAGTACCTGTTGTTCCTGATCTCTGATGATTAGTGAAAATTCCCGATTATTTATTCGTCAATGTGAATTTTTTGACATGCGTAGGGATCATTTAAGTCATGGTCTTAACCACGATAGAACAATATTTCTGGCTAACGTGAGTTTAATCATCCTGTTGCACTTGTCTATGCTGCTGGAAGGGAATTGAATTCGAAGACTATTCCGCATAAGAATCTTTGTGGGACCCTACGAGATGAACCATACGAGCGTATACACGCCATCTGGTCGGTGCGTCGAAGGCTTCTCAGGTCGGTATCTAGGTCACCTTTTACGTCATACGCAGCCCGCATTCATCATCGTTGTTTTCTTTTTCCAGTGGAAATGCAATTGTTAGGCATCCAATTCCCAGAATCTGATGTCTCAAAGGCAAATATTTTGCAGCTGCATCTTTCCACATCTACTTTCCCTTCAATCATATGAATTCTGATGCCGCTGGGTAAAGGTGGAGTAATCGTGCTGTAGATGTACATTGAAATTTCCGGATAGATAAGCATTTGGAAATAGTCAAGCCATGTAATATTTTTAATTTTATAGGCCTTCTCTCATTTCGAAATCGCCTAGAGTTTGTGGCACCCAAAGATCAAATTCACTCTGATATAGATAATTCAACTACACAACCATCTTCTCAGGACTTGCGGCTAACATCAATCCCAAATGATGCTTCTTTCACATTGTAAGAAATATTTAATCAGCCTAGTCAAAGACTATTACTCACATTAGTGGTAGCCAAAGCAAAAGCCAGGCGAAGGATTCTTCGGGGAAATATGACCACAATACTTGTGCAAAACCTCAAAAATAATTCGATGATGTGTTGCCAGTGATGAGCATGATAGAAATTTGAACTAAAATGTTCGAGGCCCTTTAATCCACCTTCCACGAGATTGCTCGCTCTTGTCACAGTTGGATAAATCGACCCATTGTTGCGCCGGGGCGAATGTATAAATCCAAGAAGTCCTCGCATGAGGGGATCGAATTGGATCCATCGCGGTTTTAAGTTTCACTGAGGGGTATTTTCATTGGTTTTAAACTAAGCTTAGAATCGAGCTATACTGTGCTAGAGATTATGGAATATCCCTGGAAGTTTACATCTTCATGAATGTCTGATACGGAAGGCAAGGACCGAACACCTGTATGCGGTGTCGTCTATGAACCTGAGAGTGAAATAATCCTCCAGGGCCATGTTCAAGCAAATTCCGCAATACCAAAAAAGATGGCCCACGATGCAATGATTTATTACTTGGCACCAAATAAATCTCTCTCTCTCGAGGAGATCGATTCCTTCCAAAGCATCATCAGGTCTACAAGTATAACCCAGTACATGTTTATTTCTGACCAAACCTCCTGTCAAATCAGTTCATGGCCTAAACTAGCCTCCACACACATGCTTACAATAATGTGAATACCTGCTAGATAAGACAAATTATTGCGCACAAAGCTGGGAGGAATACTCTTGGAGTGGATGTGAGAGATTCGGACATTTGGACAAGCAATATCAAGGAGAATAAAATCTTCGAGACGGTAAGATTTCTGTTTTCGGACACGAAGTTTTCAATATTGAGTGATGTGCGCTACAAAATTTCTTTCGAGGGAGTGCAGGCGATATAGTAAATATCACCAAGGCTGGTTAGTGTGTTTGGTTTTATTGTGATACTTGAGTCTATGACTATCTAACACAGTTGACTCCTCTCTGGCCTAGGCCACACCTTTTCTACGGAACTTTTTACCCTAGCGCATAAAATTGTAACAACAGAAACTGCGTGCGTGGGAAAAAGTCTCAAAAAACCTGCAGCCCCAACCAAGCGAGGCCTAGACACCGGGACCACATAAGGTGCACATATTCATCTATATCTCCCTTCTTTGTAATATTCGAGGCAGACTTGGTCCAATCCACCATCTCCATATCGGGTGCTGTGTACGCTCCGGAAACTCATCGGATGGCTTTTCCTCTATGATCAAGGGTTGATGATGAGTAGGGCTCCGACACTACGATCTGATCTGATCGTGGTTAGCTTCATGATAATGGTGATAGGGGGATGTGCTTATGGATGAAGACGATACAGACCGCGAAAGCGATTGGGAATCTTCATCGAAGTGAGGACTTTGTTACTCAATCTCGGCTCTGCAGACTCTACAGTAAGAGCTGGAGGTTCGTAGGGGACACCACTGACAGTTGTCGAGGATAGTTCCGCTAAGGCTGGTTAGTGCTGCGTTAGATTACCTGGACCTGTCTTATAAGCAGATTCCATCTAGCCTGGACAAATATCCTACTCCTGACGGTTGATCGATAGTTTAAATCCGGCAAAACACTGCTATATTTCTCGCGGGAATGGAGCGTATGGAGGACGGTTGAATATTTTTGTATGCAAGTACAACCCACAGTAATATTTGCGAATAAAACATAGATTAGGAGCGCCTCTTACGTCAAAAGAATCATTTAACATGTAAAAATAAGTCAATTGTCATAGCTAGGTAGCTAAATAAACATTGAGTGATGTTAGCGCTTCAAAGTCCGATAAAATCCCACTGGATTTTATACGCCACCCCAAGCCGCGGCAGTTTCTAAAGTTTTTAAGACCTAGCATACTCACGGCTCATCCCAAGCTTGCATTTCGCTAGTTGATTTAATTCTTTCTGCCATCGTTCTTAGTGCTATCTCGGGATTGCCGACATGAAATATTCTTAAGCAGCATAGGAGATTCCCAGTAGCCATAGTCAACCCCCGATAAACTAGTCAGGGGCTGAAGTGGGTCGCAGTAGTCCATCGCTACCATACACGTGATATGTTACTGTACATGAGATCAACAGTCAATTCTGCAGGCTACGTGATCGGCAAATACTCAGCCCTGCATCCAGGGGTACCTCGAAATGTGAAAAATGACTTGTGGCCAGACAGATAACAATATTCTGTCAGACTGAATAGCATTAATTATACCCTCACGGCGGGTCGGATGGTGTAGTGGTACACCATCCGGGCCGGTCTTCTAAGTAGGGTCTGGATAGCCTGAACATCTATCCCACCTGAGACAGAAGATCGCTGGTTCGACTCCAGCAGACCTCACCTTACTGAAGTAAGCTACATTGATGATGGTGGCATGTCTGGATAACCCAAGGTTTTTTGAGAGGTTTCCCTTGGGTGAGTTTCACGGAGGGCATAGTTCGACAGCGGTGAAGAAAAAGCCGCCTTGTCACAGCCGTAGTGAGACTTGCAAATGATATCTGAGGCATGATGTTCATCACAACTATATCATCATTGTATCTGACTGTAGTCAACACCTGCATGGGCCAAAAAGGCGCCAAATCAGGATAATTGAATAATTTATTTTATACCCTCACGGCTCCATTACTTTTCCCCCTAATTTTCGTCGGTCGGGGCGCCAAGCTTTGGCTTAGGTCCCTACTACCCACTAAACTAAGGAGGACGAAGTCTGAACGCCTGTCAGTGGCGTCCTCTACGAACCTGGGAGTGAAATATTCTCCCAGAGCTGGGACTCAGTCATGAATAAGGGTAGGATGAATTTTATTTAATAGTTTTTCGGACTGAAGGAGCTGTACTCGGTATTTTGGTCGAAAAATCAGTCGACAGAGATTTCACAACCGCAAGAAAGTCGAACAAAACTCACCACCACCAAAATATGATTCACGAATGGGCTTAGGTTTGTCAGGGTGGTCGTATTGAAACATCCAACATTTCTCAAACTACTCTTGTATTTGCGACGAAGCATTTCTCAGTCGCTTCTACACCTGCGACCCACCTCCGTGCTCGTCAGATCACTCACCTACACACGCTGTAACGGGGAAGGTCATGATAGAAACGGGACGCGTACATAGGAGAAAGAAAAGGGAATATACACCGAGGAGATTACACAAATCCTCGATGCCAAAAATAACCCACCGGTACGATATGAAAGTGCAAGGCTATAGCAACGATGAGATATTGGACGGCAATTATATTTCGGAGTCAATGAGGGTGTCAAGGGCTCGGGCGCGTGGTGGCCGAGGCTAAGGAGGAATATGCGCTACGGCGTGTATACTGCGGGTTTCTGGACGGTTGGGCTTGACATGATTCAACACATGGGTGAAGTCTGTGGTGCTCCGACCATTTAGGTGGAACGAGGCACTTGTACTTTATAGTAGTAAACCAGATCCGGCCCGACCCCACTCGTGATCAAGCTCCAGTAGGAGTGCGATGGTAGTCACTTTACCTAGCACGTTCACCCATATCCTCATAGAAACCCATAGCATAAATGCCGCCCGGGAGGCGGAAAAAACCCGGCTCATCGCTGCGGCCGTCACCCACATGTGCAGCGACTCGCGTGTCTAAACGCATAAAAACACGCTCCCTCCTCCCGACTATCCGTGAAGAATCAAATATAGCGACTCTCCAGGAAGACGTACTGATCCATCAAGTAGATGAGATGATTACTGACTCAGCAGATGAGTATATGCCCGCGTACTCCGACGACGAAAGCGAGAAGTCCGACCAGGACCACAACTCACCTTCTCAAATCCAGGCATCAAAAGATAGAATTGGTGCCCCCTCAAAGAATCCAAAGATAAACCAAGCAAGACTAGGGCTTGCTCACTCGATGCACGCATCTCTTTCTCACGAGTACAGAACTTCCACCCATAGTAGGGAGAATGTAAGCCCATACGTTCGTGCTGTGACCTCCCCATCAACAGCAGTGACAAATGAATTCGCAACGGCGCTTCTAGCCTGGCAAAATGCTGGATCCGAATATCTCCGTAGTCTACCGCCTGCAATCGCAGCAGACCTCAGAGCTATTGTTACGCGTAGCGCCGCTCGGGTTATAGCGGGTCTTCCGGTCTTCGAAAATGGACCCATGAACCAACAACCACAAACTTACTCACACCAGATGACTGTACCAGCCCGCCAAGCACCAGCTAAAACCGCCACAAAGCTAACGTACGCCAATGTAACAAAATCTGGCCCACCAGCGCCGGCCCAAGATACTGGTTTCGCACCAAAAATCCACCCAAAGAAGGGCAAGAAACGAGCGAAAACACCGAAGATCGACACTAGAGTGATTGTTCGTCTCCCTACCGACCACCCTCTACGTCTCCAGGACAAACTTCTGGTCCGCTCTAGGCTCCGAGGGCTATTGGACCGACCAGAGCTCATCAAAGATATTCGGAATGTTCCATCCGCTATTGCACTAGTAGCCCCCTCGGCGAGCCAAGCTCCAGAGCTGCTACAGGCCGCTCAAGCCCTACAGCCAATTACTGGAAATGCTCAGATAGAGCGACTGGAAAAAAGGCTTAACTATCTTCTCGGACCAGTTCCAAAATATGGATACAACGCATCCGGGGTTCGCGAGTCACTTTCAGATGAAGAAATTCGGCAAGAATTAAAGTCTGCAAACGTTGATACCACTAAAATTTATTCCATGAACTGGACCCGTCGATGTTTAGCATCTCCCGAAGGGGATGGGACTCTCCGTCTTGTAGTTTCGGCCTCCGCCACCTCGAAGCTTCCAACACACCTCCGTTTATTTGCTAGAGCCACAAGGCTAAAGCCTCTCGACAACAGACCTCAGCTTCAGGTATGTCCTAGATGCCACGGCTACCATAACGTTAATGCATGCACCAGGCACGCTCGCTGCGGCATCTGCGCTGCAGATTCTCATAACGGGCCATGTGTTACCCCAGTCAAGTGTCTAAACTGTGCTGGGCCTCACCAGGCATCATCACCCGGCTGCCCAGCCCGTCCACTCCGCGCGAACGGTGTCTTTATACGACCAGACAAAAATAGGCTCCGGGCTATCCGACAAGAGGGTCACAGGGCCTGGGTCGCTCTCAATCCTCCCCCACTCCCTCCTACCGAGGTAGAGATAACCCAGCAAGCTAGAGCCACGCTCGAAGGTAGTCCTACACCTTCTGCTGCTATTATCGGATCTGGATCCAGATTTGCCCCCTTGATCACCATGGAAGATCAATTATGATGACCCGAGGGCGTGCACGCATAGAGCAGGAATGTTACGGCGTGCGCTAGGGATACTGGAGATCGCCGTCTGCCGAAGGTAATGTACTAATAATTATTCAGATTATAATTGCTAACGAAGGATACTCAGATATAATCCAACCGGCGAGGTGCCAGGTGGTCAAAGGTCGGAGAACTACAGGAGAGTCGAGACACAAAGTCAAGCAGTCGAGTTGCCGAGCCAGCGATCAAGGCTGATAGATCAGGGTGAACACAAGTACGAGTATGTAAATACGAAATTGAAGACTGAGAATATCGGACTGTGAGGATCTAAAAGTATGATATTATATAGGTGCTAGATTTCGAGATCAAAGATCAAAAGAATGAAAGATTGAGAAGCTGGAGAACTACTATGTGGTAGCTCCAGCTTCCTTATATCTAACTCGAGACAGTACTTGACTCAACTAATACTATGGCAAATATAGTCATGACGCCAGCCCCTCCACCTCTAACTGTCAGAGTTTGCTCGGAAACCTTCTCCTATCCACTATTCCTGAGAATCTTCTCCTTGAAACCTCTTCAAGGATGCCTGGCCATAACAAGGAATCTGCTGGTCTCTGCGTACTGCAGGTCAATGTTGGAAAACGTGGGCCTGCTCACGACACAGCTCTTGAACTTGCCTATCAAGCAGGAGCAGACATCGTATTAATCCAGGAACCATGGATTTTTTCCAACTTTAAACGCAAAGCTACTAAAACACACCCAAGTTTTTCTACTTTTACCCCAACTCTCAACTGGACAGACAGACCCCGAGTCATGACCTACACCTGAAAAGGTGTTGGTCTATCTCCTTTCCAGCCAGCTATACACTCCCGAGATTTGCTTCAAGTCTGTATTCGACGGAAGAACAAACGTGCAGTAAATATTTTCAACCTCTACAATGCTCCAATTGGTTCTGTGGAGGCAGGAGCAGGACTTACTAATCTGTTTTCCCTTAACCAGAAACCAGATATCTTAGCAGGAGACTTCAATACCCGTCACTCGCTCTGGGATCCCGCAGCACGAAACGATGCGTGTGGTGAATCTCTCCTAGAGTGGGCAGCCGAAAAGGGGCTCCTACTATTAAATAATTACGGAGAGCCTACTCACGATGGAGGCTCTGTTCTCGACCTATGCTTCGTAAATGAGTGTTCCAAAGCTTCTTGCAAAGTTCGACATGATCTTGACGTCCGCTCAGATCATAGGACAATATTTTTCCGAATTACAGATAGAGGGCCTGAGATCCCTAACCCTGGCCGACTCCGATACGCTGCTGCAGACTGGTCTGCATTCAACAACATTTTGAGGGATCGGCTTAGAACTCCCCTAATATCAGATGTCAACGATGAAGCAACCTTTCTTGCAGAAGCTATTTCAGGAGCCCTTCGGGCGGCCTGCCCAAGGTCCAGAAAACATGGTAGCGGAAATCGTTGGTGGAATGAGGCTTGTGCAGAAGCTCACCGCAATTTTTGTCGAATACGTCGACAAGGCTTAGATGCTGTTAAAGAACGCCGCGAATTTGCCAAAACTGTCAAGAAAGCTAAGCGAGACTACTGGCGTAACAAGATTGACGAAGTAGCGAGTCTCACAGAGGCATATAAAATTACTAGGTGGCACAAGAAACAAACAGCCAGCCCTATGCCCCCTCTCGTCGGACCGCATGGATCTATAGACACTCCTGAAGCAAAGGCTCAGACCTTCCGACAGACCCTGCTGAATAGATTTTCGCTCCAAGATGACATCCCTATCAGTACACCAAGTGTTGCCAGGACAGATCTCCCATGGCCCCCAATCACCGAGGAAGAAATATTTCGCGCATGCTGTCAGGTCTCATCTACAACCCCAGGATCCGACAAAATAACCCCGAATTCTCTCAGTCAAGCATGAACAATAATTGGTAAGAGAGTGTCAGCTCTCTTCCGCCAGTGCGAGAAGCTAGGAATACACCCAATAGCCTTCAAGAAGTCTACAGTGATTATTCTTCCGAAATCAGGAAACCGTGATCTCACCCTCCCGAAGTCCTATAGACCAATCTCCCTCCTTTCATGCCTAGGTAAAGGCTTTGAGCGACTGATAGCACGGCGACTTTCATTTATAGCTCTGAAATATCGGGTACTAGCTGAAGACCAATGCAGCGCCATCCCTCTTCGCTCTGCTTCTGACCTTACTACAGCACTTGCTTGCGATATCCAGGAAAAATGGATGGAAAAGAAAGTAGCTGGTATAGTGACTGTCGATGTCCAAGGGGCGTTTGATGGTATCCAAAAAGGACGGCTCTGCTACAGGCTTCGAAACCAAGGATGGCCATCAAACGTGGCTCGCTGGGTAGCATCATTCATGGAGCAGCGAGAATCCATCATCTCTATTGAAGATACTACCTCCCCGCCCTTCCAAACTCACTGCGGTCTCCCACAGGGTTCACCAGTATCGCCAATTCTATTTCTTCTGGCTATGGAAGAGGCACTACGTCTTTCCACTGGCCGCTTTGGCTATGCAGATGACATTGCCATTTTCGCGTCTGCATCCTCCTTAGACGAATGTGCACATAAACTCCAGGAGAAACTAGATAGCACTCTAGCATGGGGTCTGACTTGTTATAATGGAAGTTGTGTAGAGAAGCTTAAGCTGTTAGGCTTCTGTTTAATATCACCTAGTGAAGCGAGTTGGGAGATTGAAGAGTCTGAAAACTATAGTGGAGAGTTGTTGATTAAACCCACTTAGTATCAGAGTGCTACTTAAACTAATTATTACAACTAAGCGAGGGACACGATTACTAGCTTATTGTGGATAATTGGGAGGCTGGTCAATGTATGAGTCATCATGAACCTGGCTAGAGAACTTATACCTTTCTACGTTCCATGTTAATGATACCCTTCATTACCATATAGCACCAATTTCAACATGACTAACGGAATTAGTTTCGAACTTTCTAAGACTGAGCTGCAATACTTTCACCGGAAGCGAGGCTCATCACTAGAGCCTACTCTTAGTATTTGAGGGACAACTATAACGCCCAATGACCACACTCGCTGGCTTGGAATATTTTTCGACCGTGCTCTTCGGTTCCAATATCATACTATACAGGCTTGCCGGAAGTCTCTAGCTATCACGAGCCATATGAAAAGACTGTCCACAACCACTTGAGGAACTAGCCCTCTTTTTCTAAGACAAGCTCTACAAGGTGCTGCCTTTGCGACCCTTTTCTACGGGGCCGAGACCTGGTACTCTAAACAGACTTCCCAAAAAATTATCTTGCAAGTCCAACATAGGATGAACGACGCAGCACGGGCAGCTCTCCCAGTCTACCGTACCACACCAATAGCAGCACTTCTACGTGAAGCTGGCTGGGGCCCAGCTCAGACGTGGCTTAACAGAATTCACAGCCGTCTAGCGGTTCGAATTGCTGCAACTGACCCCTATCACCCTCTTCGTAGGCGTTGGAACACTAGCCGCATGCGCTGGATCTGCCGGAGGATTTCACTAGAACTTTCCGAAGACACTATCCCCCCACCATGGTCGGCACCCCGTGAGGAAAAGCTAATCGAAATTGGGGCAGTAGGTAGACTCTCGGGATCAAATTCCTTCAAACAGTGGCAGGCTGTTCGACCCATTCTAGACTTACTCGTATTTTCAGATGGAGCTCTCATAGAAGACCGAGCAGGCGCGGGGTACGTGATCTATCGAGGCCTCACGCAGGAGATTGGGCGAGGATCACTCCCGCTCGGAAACTAGGCAGAGGTCTATGATGCTGAAATTGCCGGGGCCACGGAAGGCCTTGCTGCAGCACTCCTCAACCCACTGGCTTTCTATGCCTCTAACGTCACTGTTTGCCTTGACAACCAGGAGGCCGCCCTCCGTCTTCTCTCTGATGTTCCCACAGCGTCTAGCTCAGCGAAAATCTTTCTCTTTCGCAAGCTTGCAGCAAACTGGAAAAGAAGGTCACGCGGCCAAAACACAACGCCTGGGGAAGTGGCCATCCGATGGTGCCCGGGCCACGCAGGTATTCTGGGAAACGAAGCAGCCGACGCGCTTGCCAAAGCTGCTTGTGCGGCTCCAGCTCTACACTCGGTATTCTCTATTGCGAGGGCAAGAAGGGAAGTCAAAGCCCAGTACGAGGCTTCTGTTGCACTTTACTTGGCAGAGAATTCTCCATCTAGATATAAAGAATTAGGAATTGGTCCTAATACTAAGATTACAGCCGAGCTCGCCTGTCTAGGGCGACGAACACTAGGATATCTATTAGCTGCACGATCTGGACATGGCGATTTCGCACACTACCACCGACAGTTTCAGCACGAAAACGCCATTCTAACCTGCTCATGCGGAGAAGAAAAGTCCCCCGACCACTTTTTCTATTGCCACCTTGGGCAGTACCAGGCACAGCTCCACAGAGCACAGAATCCTAGTCCCAGCATATCTTGGGCTCTCGCTTCCGCGGAGGGAGTTCACGCATTTAATAGCTGGGTGCGGGTCACAAATTTCTTTGGAAAAGCACAACAAGTCTGACCGAAAGGGAATCATGTGATTTAACCAAGTTCCCCCTTCCATATTGTTTATTTAATCTATTCTTCATTCAATACAATCTGAATACATGAGAGTTGAAGGGTGACCGGTAACCATGTATAATTTAATCTTCAAGCGCAGGATGATAAGATCCTGGCTTTCATTTGCTATGTTGGGTTTGTGTAGGCGCCAACACGTCGGGTAGTTTTATTTAGACTGAGCTAACCGGCACGTGAGGAGCTCACGTGCTGTGCGCGGGCACGACGTTAAGTATTATAAATAAATAAATAAATAAATAAATTAATTTACCTAGCACGTTAATGAACAGAATAAAAGAATCTGCTAAACTAACTTGAGACATGGACGCCAGTGCTTACTGCCCTGTTGGCTTCGCACTCGCTACTTCCCAACTAGATATGCAAGGCAATTCTCTAATTACACGATAGCATATCGCATAGCACCAATGCCTTTACAGCTAGTCGCCGAGGCTCTTTACTCCCTAGATATAAATCACTCATTCTCAGGATACTACTAATAGATCCAGTCAGAAATACCAAACCACCCATCCATTACGCAAGGCTCCATACTTTTTTTAATGTTAAAGTCCTAAGCTAATGCTCTAGGCCCACGATAGGTACAATACTGGTGGAGCCGGCGGGGATCACTGCTTATAGGCCCAGCTCATTCCAACCGCGAGACCCGCTACAGAAAAAGTAGAAGGTAAATTATAACTCAAAAGACACCACCTACTCCGACTCCGAAATCGAGACTCCATCCTTCAACCCTAAATTCAAGTACATAGAAATTTCCTCAGAGAAACGATACTTCTCGCCTCGATCCCTTTTGTGTCATGCATTGTGGCAATGACTAGTTTGTCTGATTCCCGCTGAGAGCAGTGGATGAGTGGGCGGGTTGGCTATCAAAACAGCCGGATTCCTCCGCAAATGTTTTGAAGCTTTCGTGGCATTTGGGCCCGAGAAGCTTTTTGATAAAGTCAGCGTGGGACATTGACTTTCTCAGCTTACGCATGTGTTAAGCGTGGCGGCTACAGTGGATGAAGTGGGTTGGAGTAGTTTCCTTCCCGCAAGAGCACTCCATAGGAGCGTATGGATTATTAAAACGGCGATGGTATGCCGCGAAATTGCCGTGACCCATTCGTGCTGTAATTATTTTGCGGAGCAGGTGCCTAGAGAAAGACAGTTCCGGTGGTTTACGTCTCCGCACCTGTAAGTTGAGTTGGCAGTATTTAGGTAGACAGGCCTCTTCCCACAAATTGTCCAGCAATCTCTGCCGTCTGCGATTCATGAGGCCTCGAAGATGTGCCAGAGTACTGGATCCTTGTTGCGTATCCGGGATAGGCAATTCTCGAAGGGCGGCACGGGCAATGGTGTCTGCCTCCTCGTTTCCTTGTATCCCTGCGTGCCATGGCATCCATTTTACCAATACTTTTGCCACGTTACTTAATGCACGGAGGCTGCGTATATCTTCTAGGCTAGTTGAGGACGAGCCCGTCGTTAGTGCGCTTACTCTCAAGGAGTCTAATATAGCGATAGTTCCACAGGGTACGAAATGAGATCGTAAATGGAATGGGGATCATACGACAATAACTTAGGCTGAGGTGTCACTGAGAGGAGTGAAGGAGACAAAAGAAGTGAGGCAGTGTAATGGTCTTCCCAAAGAAGAGATGAAGTTAGAAGTAGAAGCGTATATATTTTTCAGAAGACGTTGCATGAGGTCTGAATATTCTAATACTAGCTCTCTTATATACATAGCCCAATCTAATTAACCATCACACTTTCCATAATATCATGATGTCATAATTTCGGTGATATCATACTCTCAGTGACTCAAGAATATCGCATGCTATTGATTAATTGACGTCATAAACTGTCTCGGTAGTAAGATGGTAGTTGACGTCTTTTAAGGTTAAGCGATAGCTGAGCCTCTACAGGCCTTCGTGTAGCTAGATAGTCTTTCCTCTTCTCATCGTACAACTCAAATATAATACTTTGCCACGCACTTAGTAAACCTGCCCTGTGACATAAACACCCAAGTAAGATTATTCCGATCTAGATGATGTCATGACAGGGAGAATTCTAGAGTATTACTCAACGAAGGTATGACGTCCGAAGATAGTACATCTTCGCTCCTACCTTCAATACTTCATCATGATGGTTTAGTCTGTGAAAGTGGCCCCCTTTCTAAAACGCGAGCTCCTGCGAGGCTGAGATGTATAATTTTTATTTAACGGACCTGGTTTATTGGGGTAGTGAGAATGGAATACGTCTACAGCCACGGTATCATTAAGATTGACGGCTGGTTCCTAGGTTGCATCATTTTCACCAGTCCATTTGGCGAGATATTGAGGACCATGAGGCTTAGTCAGACGTGAGTCGTAAATCTCTTGCACACTATATTCCTCTTCTTGGTTTACTATTACAGGTGGTGGCGGCGCCCGTGTTTGACCCGGCACTGGGTCGTTTGCTGCAGGGCTAAGTAGTGAAACATGAAATACTGGATGTACTTGAATTGTTTTTGGTAATTTAAGATGATATGCGTGATTTGAAATGATCTTGTCTATTGGAAATGGGCCTAGCTTCCTCCATTCTAATTTTTGTGAGTTGCAAGTTGTTCTTATATTTTTTGTAGACAAAAAGACCATATCTCCAACTTTGTAATGAGGTGCTGGTGTTCTGTTTTTATTTATTGCTTGTTTGTGCTGGTCTTGTGCAACCCGAATATTAGTTTTAAGGTAGTCGTGAAGCGTTCTCATTTTAGTCGCAAAGTCTTTGGCATTTAGACTTGGGATTGATTTTTCATGAGGTCTTAGGTTGATCGTGAATCGAGGATGAAAGCCATAATTACTGAAGAACGGAGTAGCTTTGGTTGATGCTGATACTTGATTGTTGGCGGAAAATTCGGCCATAGGCAACCAGTGAACCCAATCAGTTTGTTGGTAAGAAACATAACTACGAAGATACTGTTCCATAATAGCATTTAGTCTTTCTGTTTGGCCATCGGTCTCGGGATGAAATGCGGTTGACATTCTTACTTTAATACCAAGGTGCTTGCACAGAAATTTCCAGAATTTCGCCGTAAATTGTGTCCCTCGATCGGAAGTTATATGGGTTGGTAGGCCATGTAGCTTCCATGTATTGCGAAGAAAAATTCTTGCTACATCTTCAGAGTTCACCGTTGTATTACAAGGTATAAAGTGTCGCATCTTGGTTAATCGATCAACAACTACCATAATGGCATCAAATCCTTCGCTTTCTGGTAGTCCAGTGACGAAATACATCGATACTTCTCTCCAAGGTTGTTCGGGAATTGGCAGCGGTTGAAGAGTTCCATACTGACTGTGATTTTGAGGTTTACTTCGTTGACATACATGGCAATTTCGTATATATCTGGCAATATATTTCCGCATTTTTGGCCAGTTATAGTCCCTGCTGATAAGCTCGAATGTTTTGTCTCGACCGGGATGTCCTGCTGGAGCGGCATCGTGATATTGTTGAAGTATATGAAGCTTAAATGGTTCGTAATCTGGTACATAGTGTGTGTTTCTATACAATAGTCTCCCTTCTACTTCTGTGCATTCTGCTAGGACATATCTTTACTTTGCTTTATGCCCTTATTTTTCATGTCTATCACTTTTTGTGGGAAAGGTTCAAGCAGATAAGCCTTGTGAAACAAGCTCTCGAGCGAAGTGCTGTCATGGCTAAGTTGTGGATCTGTGTGACATGCAAAAAAGCTCAAGTTTTTGTCGGACTGGAGGTTTTCTCTTTTCAAGATAACCTGGCTTTGATTTAGTCGTCGTTCGTCTTCTTTTCCAGGTTGGTCTGATGATCTTCTGGTCAGCGTGTCTGGCTTACCACCTAGTTTTCCTGGTCTGAATTTGATGATATAGTTGAACCGAGAAAGATATTCTGACCACCGAGCTTGGCGACGATTAAGTTGTTTAGTACTCATAAAGTACTCCAAATTTTTGTGATCGGAAAGAACAGTAATTGGGTGAGCGGCACCTTCAAGCTCTGACTGCCACTCTTCTAATGCTCTGACAATTGCTAAAAGTTCCTTATCATAAATTTCGTAATTACATTCTGATGGTGAGTGTTTTTTGGGAAAAATATGCAACAGGTTGAAGGCATCCATTTTCGCCCCTCTGAGAGAGTATACCTGCAGAAACATAATCTGATGCGTCCGTTTCCACAGTTATTTCTTTGTCAGGATCAAAATGTGCTAATATGGGTGCCGTCGTAAATGCTTTCTTTAAATATTCTAAAGCATTTTGTGCTTCGACGGTCCATTTAAATTTTACATTTTTACGAGTTAATGTTGTTAATGGAGCTACAAGTCTTGAGAATCCATGTATGAATCTGCAATAGAAAATTGAAAACCCTAAAAATGCCTGAACATCTTTAATATTTTTTGGTCTAGTCCAATTTTTTACTGTTTCCACTTTATCTGGATCCATTTGGATACCATTCGGACTTATTATTAAGCCAAGATACTTTGTACTTTGTGTGTGAAACTCGCATTTCTCTGGTTTTAAAAAAACTCTATTTCTGTTGACATGACTTAAGCACTAGTGCTGGGTAATGGAAATAGAGTGTACTGAGTTGTAATTATCTTCTATCATCTATCTAGGGTGTTTCGAACCTCTGTGAATTAGATGAGATGCACAGGCCTCTCCCGATTAGTCAGCTAATATTGACTGCCGAGCCTAGTGGCCTGAGGTTGCAACATCCAACCTGAGTGGAACCAACACTGGCAATTTCTTTTCTTTTTCCCTGAACTCGAACACCATCATACCCAAAAATACACACAGAAAAATAGTCCCAAAACATGGGAATGTAAAGCAACGCTATATAAACAGAAGTCAATAAAAAAATCCTTAACTCATATGTTTGTCAGCATAGCTTGGTCGTTCAACAGATCCATCCATCCTAATGGAAAGTGTGTTCTTGTCAATGAATCTTGTCAACGCCTGGTTGGGCGACGACTTAGTCATTGCATCGGCAGGATTGTCTAGTTCATTAATCCAACGAATCTCTTCAATCTCTCTTCGTTCGTATGATTGACCAAGGGCCATCACGTCAATCATCAGACGCTTTTCATTGGTTGTTCCCAACTTAGTTAGGCACTCATATAGACTGAAAGAATCTGTTTAAATCACAAGTGGGATGGGTTTTAATTGAAGCTCCCTCGTCACCAACTTAAGAGTTATAACAAGTGCCAAACCTAGGTCGAACCCACCGACCATACCATAGATTTCTAATGCTAGGACACTGCGTATAACGCGTTTGCACTTGGTTGATGAGTAGTGCAGCAGGTTGCCTTTAATATCGAACGAATCTCTTTGAACATTCTCGTTCACAAGCATGATCACATACCCGATTTGGGAGCTCAGATCCCGGTTGTTAGCAAATGAACCATCAGTAAATACCATAAGCTTTGCCTTTGACAGATCGACAAGGACAAAATTTAGGCCTTGTTGGGGGTTATCGATCTGCCATTGAAGACGAGTGTTGAGCTTAGCAATATCGTCATCTGTAGGCTGTTGTGCTTGCGCCACCACAGATAGATCATAGGCGGCTTCGGGCTGGCAGATCGAGGCGATATAAGCACCTCGAGCACGCTGTTCTAGAAACTGTTGTGCCCGGTTATCAGCCTTACTGTTGACAGCTTTAAGCTTGGCTTCTTGACCTTTCTGATGCATACCAATATATCCCGCTTTATCATCCTTCATAGTCACAATGCAGCTGTCAGAGGAAAGCTAAGAATGATATAGTTGGGTCTGAATCATGAGCTATATTTAATCTAAAGAGAGAAAGTTCTATGTACATGAAATTATCATACAAACTGTGTGCCGAGGCCGGAAGATTATCAGCTGTAACGGCTGGTGAACCGATAGTAAGCCCTGTAGCCTACATTGGCCAACGCAGGCACCATTTCCACCCGCCAGCAGGTCCCAGCTAATAGAAAACTCACTTCGCGGCTCGGACTACTTACGGCACTTAGACGTGCACGGAGATGGTTGCCTCGGCACGGGGTTCCACATAATGAAAGGACCGTGCAATAGACCGTGTGGTGAAACATCCACTCAGATAGTTAACGGCACTCAGACGGGCACAGGGAGGATTGTTTCGGGCACGGGAGGCACAATGTGGAAGGTAGCCGAGTTACAAATTTCCTGTCCGAAGTGAACAGCATCGTAGAACTCTAAACTTCCTACAGGTACATCTGTCCGCTTTGTAGGAATGAATGTTGGTCACGAATGGGAGGAGAGCGCGGGTATAAATAAGGCTTTCTTGTACATACAAATTCTCTCCTTAGAAGAATCGTAAACTATTGATCGTGCATCTCAAGCCAACTTGAGAATTCCCCCCGACTGTCACATCAGCCGAGCCTAACCAGATCAAGATGAGTATGATTAGGCGAGCGCATGCTTAGTACAGTTCACAACTGTTACAGCAGCCGTTGAAATTTAGCGATAATTTTGATGAAAGTACCTGCTTCTCTTTGGTATCGAATTTCGCCTTTTCGATCTCTTTCTGCTCTTTTGCAGAGAAATCAGGACTAGAAACAATAAGGGTATCATCGGTCTGCATACCAACCATGCCAAATCCGTGGTTTGTTGCATCCCTAGTCACAACCATAAGACATGGATTGTATGTCGAAGACACCATATGGAGATTCTCAATATGATGCTTTTGGTACGTGATAAACCAGTGAACACCTAATTCTGCAACATCATATAGGGGCTTTATGACATGTAATACAGTTCCAGGTGGGTATTTATTTTGCAGTTCAGATGGCAGCTGAGCGAGAATGTACCGCTGTAAAACAGTTTGCGACTGTGGGTATGCTTGGGTAATATCCCTCAGTTCCAGTGCCGTTGATAAATGTAGACAAGCGGCAATTGCAATCAGCAGTTGCTGACTGACACGCTGAATTGTGGGTGACTGGGTGAGTATGTGAGTTTTATCAACGTCACTATGACCGGCAATGACAAGTCGTGATTATTCGTAGGGATTGTCAGTTTTTCCTTTTACCTCGCGGACTATTCATGACTTGAACAGGCGGATGTTTTTGTGTACCCCGTCAGGATCATATTTTACAAATTCAAAAACTCCCCGTTCAGAGAGCTGATCAATTTCTTTCTTATCAGATGTTTTGAATGGTGAGTGTCAGAGCAGCATGTAGACAGCAGGGCGGAGACAAGGGTCAAAGAGGTAGTATTCAGGCTAAAGGGCGCCATCCTACATTATGCATGAGATAGTTGCATAACCACTCGGCCAAAAGCCCGGAAATCACTTTTTTGCTCTAAGCATCAGAGATATAGATATCCTTCGTGATTCTAGTATGCAAAGACAACCCACAGCCCGAATTAATAATATCAACACCATAATACCAAAAGACGCTTAGTATTTCTGTCACAACCACCACCTTCGGATTACCTCGGATTACCTCTTGTACCTTTAGTTACCACTAGTACCCACTCAAACCTTTAGACCTCTTTAGCTATTTATATTACCCATCTTTCAAACCTTTAGTTCCTCCTAGTTATCTCCAGTAGACCTTCAGTCATCTCTTGCGACCCATCCGACCTCTTCTCACCCTCCAATTCCGCTTCAAGTCAAACGCCGGCGCTCCAATCTGACATTACTAAGCGTCCAAATTATATGAGCTATAGAGTACCTGATTCACCAGATACTCTGTCTCATTCAACACCTAGCGAAGCGTCCTTCTACAGTATCCCAGATTGTCAACCCTCCATCAGAATGAACACCGCCATGCCTGATATTCAGATCACTTCGACCCCACCCACAGATCAACATCACCCCCGATCAAACGTAACATTACTACCACCACATCTCTGGAATTTGCCTTACATAACATGCTCGCCAAATATCCTTGAGGCAGCATCCCAAATCGATGGAGAGCGTGTAAGCCAGCTGTTTGCATCTTCAGTCTCTTCCATTTCACCGACTGCCTCCACAGCTACCGTATCACCTAAGCCCAGGCTCCATCTTCCGATCCAGCCTGTAAGGATTCCTCTCCCGATCCTCCCGATCCTTCCTTCGCCATATAATTTTACCCTTCTTCTCATGTTGTTATGACAACAGTATAATCCTTTACATATGGGATCATGTTGATATTAGGTTAATGTCTATGTTATGATGAGCTAGTGGAAGGAAAGCAGGTATATATGATGGCTTAGTCTGTAACTTTAGAGTTCTTCACGCTTAGTTTTCTGTCATACCCAACACCTTCGGAATACCTTCGGATTACCTCTTGTACCTTTAGTTACCACTAGTACCCACTCAAACCTTTAGACCTCTTAGCTATTTATATTACCCATCTTTCAAACCTTTAGTTCCTCCTATTTATCTCCAGTAGACCTTCAGTCATCTCTTGCGACCCATTCCGACCTCTTCTCATCCTCCATTTCCGCTTCAGGTCAGACGCCTACGCTCCAATCTGACAGGCATCGACGACTTGGCCACTTGGGCTTAAGAAATGTCATAGAAACTGGAAAAATAACAACTGGTATTGTGATCGAGCCTTCTAATAAATCAACCTCGACACAAAGTCTTTGCGAGCCTTGTGAGCTGTTGAAACCTCTCCGTCATGTGAGAAAGCATGTTTCTACTCGATCTCGTAATCCACTGGACTCGGTTTTGTTAGATGTGGTCATGATCAACCCAACCGGTAAAATCTTAGTCGATGATTCATGGATTCCTGTTTGGTACTGCACCATGTTTACAGATGCAGCGACATCAGCTCGATGGGGCTATTATCACAAAGATAAAAATGGGGCAGCTGATTCCATCAAATATTTTAATGCTCTCATGAAGACTCAATACAACTCCATTGTAAAATCTTGGAGGCTTGATGGAGGAAAAGAGTACTCACCAAAGATGATGAGATAGCTAGCTGCTGAACTAGGTCAGATCATCGAAGTAACTACACCCTACTCTCCCGAGCAAGATGGTCGAGCTGAACGCTCAATCGGGATTATAATCTCAAGAGTTCGGACAGTATCCATCGAAAATAATATCCCTCAATTTCTTTGGCCTGAACTCGTGAGATCTCAACTACAGATAGCCAATCGCACTGCTACTTCTGTACTAGATGGAGAAACGCCCATTCAAGCCTTTGAGCGCTTCATGCTCGGGGTTGATAAAAGGCTTGATTTGAGTCATCTTAGGGTCCTAGGCTGTAAAGCATTTGTCCAAATTCCCGTGCAGAAAAGAGTCTTATCTCGAAAACTCGATAAGAGAGCTGAAATAGGTATCCTTGTTGGCTACGAAGGTCAGCATATCTACCGGATTTATATTCCTTCTCGGTGTGTAGTTGTTCGAACGTCAAATGTGCAATTTGATGAAAATTCTTGTGCAACAAATTCTCCAAAGACACATCTGAATTCCTCTGACTGTAGTCCGCCTATTCAGGTTGATGAAAGTAGTGGGGAGGAAACAAAAACTTCCGACCAATCTGAACCATTCTTTGATACTCTCACACCTTTTGAGCAACTTAGTTTTGAAGAACATCAATGAGATGTAGAAGTTGACGATTTGCAGGTTGAAAGTAATGCAGCCAGAGATAAGGAAAGCACGGGCAATCAGGATAATCAAGAGAGTCAATCGGAGAGAAGTAGAATTCCCGAAACTATTCAAGAAGAGAACATACCTACTCAGAGCTCAGGAGTGGAGGACATTGAACAGCCCGAAACAACAGTTACTCGAAGAGGTAGACCACCTGGAAGCAAGAAAGTCTATGAAAAGGTGGATCGTGTGACCAGAAGCACAGCAGCTAAATCTGGCTCTGATGAGCATTTGGCTTTTCGTTGTTTTCTTACTGCATCACAGTCTCTGTTGACTGTTGATAACAAAGCTGATCCAAAAACTCTTACGGAAGCGATGAGTTGTGAGGATTCTAAGAGCTGGAAAGAAGCGATTGATCGCGAGTATAGATCACTCTCAAAGAAGAAGACTTGGTCCCTTGTTTGACGATCTGAACTACCAGATGGTACGAAAGTACTGACTGGGAAACTAGTTCTTAAAACGAAGCGAGGCAAAGAGGGGAACATACTTTAGTACAAGGCTCGTTGGGTATTAAGAGGCTTTGAGCAAGAGTACGGACGCGATTATATGCAGACATATGCAGGTTTTTGCCGTAACACGACTTGGAAAATTGCGATTGCCATGGCGGCCAAGTTCGACCTTGAGATCGAGCAGATGAATGCCGTAACAGCATTCTTGAACAGTGACGCAGATACCGACATCTATGTGCAGGTACTACCAGGCTGGAAGGAGCCAGGCATTGCTTCTACATATCCATTCGTGTGCAAACTTTAGAAGGCTCTGTACGGCTTGAAGCAAGCTCCTAGGCTTTGGCAAAGGCACCTTCGAGGCTGTCTGGCAGAAGTAGATTTTGAACCCCTCGCCTCTGATAACTGCCTGTATCTGAATAAGCAAACGGGTATCTTTATTGTCACATATGTTGATGATTTCCTTATTCTTGGAAAAAATATCAAATATATCAATCAGTTGAAAAACATGCTAGCAGACAAATTTCAACTTGAGGATCTCGGGCCAGCAAGTTACTTCCTTGGTGTTCGGATAACGAGAGATCGTCCTCGGAAAAGGATTTATCTCACTCAAGACGCCTATGCTCGCCAAATTCTCGAAAGATTTGGACTTGAAAACTGCCGACTAGTTGACACACCCATAGTAGCTGGATATGAGAAATTCTTGGTGCCAAATGATAGTGTTGCAACAAGTGCCGAGATTAAGGAATACCAATCCAAAATAGGCTCCATACTTTACTTGGCAGTGCACACACGACCAGATATAGCATTTGCGTGCTCGGCATTTTCTCGATACCTGTCAAATCCATCTGCACAGCATCTCAAAGGAATAGATCGGATTCTCTGCTATATTAAAGGCACAATTAACCTAGGAATAATGTACGACGGTAATAGCCCTAACTCTTACCTTCACGGTTATTGCGACTCAGATTGGGGAGGCGACAAAGGTACGCGACGATCTACAAGCGGGAGTGTATTCCTTCTGGCTGGAGGGGTGATATCAGCGTCCTCAAAAAGTCAGCCAAATGTATCTCTATCATCTACTGAAGCAGAGTACTATGCCTACATATCATGCGTTCAGGAACTCCTATGGATACAGCAGGTCATGTCTCAAATGATGTACATCGGAAAGGACATCATATAAACTCGCATCTACTCTGATAGTCAAAGCAGTCTCGCTCTTGGAGAAAATCCTGAGCTACATCAACGAACGAAGCACATTGACATTAAGCACCACTTTATACGGGAACATATTGATTCTGGACGGGTTAATGCTCGTCACATATCCACGCATGAAATGGTGGCTGATGGGATGACCAAATCACTTTCGCAGAAGAAACATTCTAGATTTGTTGAAATGTTGAACTTGAGAGTTGCAGAATTTGATTAGGAGGAATCATGAGTGATCAGTTTCGGTTTCAGACTGAAGGGGTGTGTCGAAGCATCAGTATTCAACCTTGGTTAGCATGTGACTTACTTAGCTCGCTTAACAAGAACACACTGTATATTAAGTTCAGCTGAATACTTTTCAATAAATATAAGATTCCCAAATAATACATTTCTGACCCATTCTGCTTTTCAACAAAGGGTTTTCAAATGTCCCAGGTCTGAAAGATGGCTCTTGCCTGGGACCATCAGATGTCTCTTCAAAAAATACGTTGTCAATTTCCAGTATCTCAGTGTCTCCAATAGAAGATAAATTAGATGGAACTCATATGGTTGCTGCTAGTACAGTAGCAGTTAATAAAGAATCTATTCTAACCCACGCTCTAATTGATACTGGCTGCTCAGGTTTTGCATTTATTGATGAAACATTCGCACGTCATCACAAAATTCCCATGTCCCTTCTTCAATCCCCTCGTAATCTTCAGTTAATCGACGGAAGACCGATCTCTTCAGGACAAATTACTCATATCTGTCATCTACCCATGTCCGTTCAATTACACAAAGAAATTGCCCCATTTTTTGTCACTAAACTGGGATCATATCCTCTTGAACTGGGTATACCTTGGCTTCAGCTGCACGACCCTATTTTACGCTTTAAAGAAAATACCATCATGTTTGACTGTAATTACTGCAAAGTAAATTGTAATACTTCTAAGAATTTAAATGCCATTCAATGTATTAGGCCTCCAAAAAACTTGCAGCAAATAAATCCGAAAACTCTACGCCACATAGCAGGCAAACATAATCTTTATATTCAAGCGACAAGCCTCAAGGAAATTCAACATGCTCTTGAAAATTCGAATGAACAAGGATGGACAAAGGAAATCCCTCAGAGGTATAAAACCTATTATGGGATGATGGATGACGCGCAGGCAAAAGCGTTGCCACCCCGACGTCCCTACAACCATAAAATACCCCTCAAGGAAGAAAAAGAGCCACCAATTCGTCCACTTTATGGCATGTCTAGAGAAGAATTAACGACCCTCAAAGAGTATATTGAAGAAAATTTAGACAAAGGATTTATCAGACCAAGTTTGTCACCAGCCGGTGCCCCTGTTTTGTTTGTTAAAAAGGCCGACGGAACTCTGCGTCTTTGCGTAGACTACAGAGGATTAAACGAAATAACTATAAAAAATCGCTACCCATTACCCTTGATACGCGAGACTCTCGACCGTCTCTCAAAAGCTAAGTGGTACACTAAACTTGAACTTCGTCAAGGATATAATCAAATAAGAATTGCAGAAGGTGAAGAGTGGAAAACTGCTTTTAGAACTCGCTATGGACATTTTGAGTATTTGGTTATGCCATTTGGACTCACTAATGCCCCGGCTACATTTCAACATTTCATAAATGATTGTGTCCGAGATTACTTGGATGTGTTTTGTACCGCCTATCTTGACGATATTTTAATTTACAGTAACAACTTAGAGGATCATGAAATTCACGTTGAAAGGTTCTGCAGGCGCTTAAAAGAAATTGTTGGTTCCACTCAGGTTGGATGTTGCAACCTCAGGCCACTAGGCTCGGCAGTCAATATTAGCTGACTAATCGGGAGAGGCCTGTGCTTCTCATCTAATTCACAGAGGTTCGAAACACCCTAGATAGATGATAGAAGATAATTACAACTCAGTAAACTCTATTTCCATTACCCAGCACTAGTGCTTCAGTCCTGTCAACACTGATCAGTGGTATTTAGGCCACAGATTCGCTAGACAGAAGAGACAGATCCCGATCACTTTTCCTGAGATTAACGGCTTCAAGTAAGGTTTAATTGAAGCTCAGTCCCTCCACAAAACAGTGAGATTTGTGCTACAAGTAGAGACGATTGAAAATCATTACGATCCCAAGAGGAATCTAGTGGTTACCGATCGTTATCTTAAACTACTACGAACCTTGAAGGAATCTAGTAGTGCGTCAGCTACGCAGTTAAAATAACGCCCATCAGAGCTCGGAACTCATACCGAAAAACCAAAAACCATTTACTTTTTAATCTTTGAATAACAAAAATATGCCTTGTACTGCTGAGCAACTGGTCGGTGATTCGAAGATTCCTATCAGACAATCTGTGATGAGATATGTCACGGAGGAACTATACGACACGCTTATAAATGAAAATACCGATACAGCCCATACATCTACATTAATTGCTAAAGCGATCGCATCTTACACTAATAATGAAGAGATTGATGAAGACCTATTGGCTACATATCAGGAAGAATTTGAAGGTTGGACTCTAAATCACTTCAGCATTGCCGAGTCAGAGGCTCGGAAGGGCTTAAAGCAGGCACTTCGCAATCATGGAATTTACCTCGGGCCCACAGCAGGACACATTAACAAGCAATTGTTCGCTCTACTGACTGCCAAAACATTACCAGAGTGGGACGACAATGAGATTATCAAGCAGGTTAACTTAGACCCAAGATCCCAGTTCTTCGAATACCGCAAAAAGTTGATTCTAAATAGAGAAATTGGTACCTAGCAAGGAGTTGACGACAAAGTCTTTGCTCAAGGTAACGATAACCAAAGCGATCAAAAGGATCAGAAGCCGCAGTCAAAGTCGCAATTAAGAGTACAGCCAGCACCACAACCGCAGCAAACACTGCAATTTCAGAGGCAACTGTCGATCGAGCAGCAAGATAATATAAGACGATCACCAAGTGCATGGCAACCTAGCACCTCAGTACCTCAGTGCTCGCTTCCTACCGCTGAACCTATCAGTAGAGATTCAATGATTCCACAGGAACCATTCGACTTCTATCGCTCATTACCTACTCAAGGAAAGTACTATGGACGAGAACCGCTAGACTTGCAAACCCAAGCAGCTTTTACAAAAATATACAGCTTTAAAGATAAATATACCGGCAACGTGTATGATCTACTAGATGACAAAGTCTTGTTATTCTTGGACATTTGCTTAGCTGCGGGTATCAGACCAAACCAGTTCCATGCAGTGTTTCCGCGTATTCTTACTGGAATAGCCCGTGATTTACAGCTCCACTACATCCCCGGAACCGACGATTTTGGTCAACAATACCTAAAGGTCAAACTGCATTTTGAGCACGAAGTTCACTGCGGCAAGTACTTCACTGACTGGACTACGACAACTTTCGAAAAGCTGCGTTCTTACTACAGGGATAAAAGCTTACACAATGTCCTTGAAATGTTACTTGATAAATTACAGTTGTGCCAACGGGCCTTTGGTCCACGATACTCAGGCGACGAACAGCTTCATACAGCAGTAATAAACGCATGTCGTGGAGTACCTGAACTAGAATATGCTCTAATGTCACCGCCGGAGAACTGCGAACAGCTTTTTGATCAGTTAAGGTCGTCATTAGAGGTCAATATTTCGCGGTCAACGAATGCTTTGGTCATGGGTTCGAATCAGCCTGACGACGCATACTACATCGACCGACGTTTCAACGAAAATGGCAGAAGGCGAGGGGGGTCTCGAGGCATTAACCCTACCAGAGGCAACTTTAGAGGATACAGTGGTTTGAAAGGCAGCCTTCGAGGTAGAGGATACTTTAGAGATAGTTTCAGGGGAAGAGTTTCACCCAGAGGCCAGTACCAAGGGCATGATAACGGACGTTTTAATCTGAAAAGGTGCTTTGTCTGCAACAAAGAAGGTTGTTGGTTGTCGAACCACTCAATTGATGAGCGCAAACGAGCTAAGCAACAGTACATGAGCGATACAGGCACAGAAGATGACTCCCAATACGCCCAATACCTTGCGGATTATGAAGGAAATAAGCTTGACGGTTTTTTCGGTGAAGATGAGGATGATGAAGCGCACGGCCCACAGGATGTAATGCAAAACGTGAGCACTTATCTCACTAACGCGGCATTCATCCATTGTTTAACCGGGGAAGATATTTACAGAGAGCAAGAAGATACAGTGCCTGCACATTTATTCACCATTGACGAAAGATATACAACGCAAGTCTGGCAAGGTATAATGCCTGATTCTGGTGCATCAAATATGTCAACTGGAGGAAAAGCTCAGTATTACGCATTGCAACGCGAGGATCCATCTGTACAGCATAATTTGGCAAACGCAGGCCAGGCAAATATTCAATTCGGCCCAGGTAAAGCTGTATCATCCATTGGTACAGTACAAGTGTCTACGGCGATTGGCAATATCAGGTTTCACATACTGGATACTCCAACACCGTTCCTTCTATGCCTCAAGGATATGGACAAGCTCAATGTCAGCTTCAACAACATTACCAATCAACTTGTCCAGGGTGAAAAGACAATCTCCGTGGTACGAAAATGGGGCCACGCTTGGTTCCATCTACAACGCACTGAGAACGCCAGCCTCTTTCTCACTGAAGTAGAGCTACGTCGGCTACACCGTAGATTTGGACACCCAGCAACCAATAGGCTATACAAACTTCTGACTAAAGCCGGCCATGGTGACGTTGACCTATCCATGCTACAGTATATTGAAGATTTCTGCCATCACTGCCAGATGCACAGATCTGCTCCTAGAAGATTTAAGTTCTCACTTAAAGACGACCACGAGTTCAACTACGAAGTGTTAGTGGATGTCCTTTATCTGAACGGGAAACCAGTTCTTCATGTAATTGATTCCGCTACATCATTTCACGGTGCAAACTTTATTCCCTCGTTATCTGCATACAACACATTTGAGGCTTTTTGTATGTTGTGGGCCGATACATACCTTGGCCCACCTGATACTTTGACTCATGATGCTGGAACCAATTTCAGCTCAACCGAATGGCGTAATGATTCAAAGGCGATAGGAATTACATGTAAGCAAATACCCACTGAAGCGCACTGGTCTATCGGAAAAATCGAAAGGGGACATGCACCGTTACGCAAGGCATGGGAGATACTCTACATGGAACTAGGCTCATTTACAACAGAAGAGGCAATACTGCAAATGGCTGTTAAGGCCGTCAATGATACCACTGGCCCTGATGGTCTAGTACCAACGGTGTTGGTTTTTGGTGCCTACCCAAGGGTAACGGTTGATTCACCGCCATCTCAGACAACTCTCAAACGTGGAGCAGCTGTGCATAAGGCAATGATAACTCTTCGAAAACTGGCTGCAGCACGTCAGGTTAATGAAGCATTGAATGCCCGTAACGATCCTGATGATAGTAGTATCCTTGCTTTACCTCTCCAAATTGAAGTAATTGTATGGCGAGAAAATAAAGGATAGAAAGGACCCTACAAAATAGTCGCCATGGAAGGCCACAATGTTACTGTCGAAATGATAAACGGTCCAGTCACCTTTAGGTCAACTCATGTTCGATCATATCAACACCAGGATAGCATAGTAACACCAGAGCCGTCTAAAGATACAACAGCAACCTCTCCTAACCAGCACGACCCGCCACAACCTACTATTCAATCTGAGCAACCTTGTCGTCGGGGCCGACCACAAGGATCGAGGAACAAACCAAAGGCAACACCCCCTTCTATCCCGTTGCCAATATACCTGTCAAAGAAAGAGGAGAGCGATCGAATCCTGTCACTCAAATTACGAGCAGAGGGTATAATTACAACACCTGGCTCACTGTCAGATTGGAGCGCCGGCGTTTGACTTGAAGCGGAATTGGAGGGTGAGAAGAGGTCGGATGGGTCGCAAGAGATGACTGAGGGTCTACTGGAGATAACTAGGAGGAACTAAAGGTTTGAAAGATGGGTAATATAAATAGCTAAAGAGGTCTAAAGGTTTGAGTGGGTACTAGTGGTAACTAAAGGTACAAGAGGTAATCCGAGGTAATCCGAAGGTGGTGGTTGTGACAGAAATACTAAGCTTCTTTTGGTATTACGGTGTTGATATTATTAATTCGGGCTGTGGGTTGTCTTTGCATACTAGAATCACGAAGGATATCTATATCTCTGATGCTAAGAGCAAAAAAGTGATTTCCGGGCTGTTGGCTGAGAGTAACAAACTCATAGGCAGATACCTTAGTTGGCCGGATTTCCTGTAATTCGGATGCCCTGTTAGATATAATTGGAGGAGCGATTTCGGCCTGACGTTTTCCTGTCGAAATAAAATCTGTAGAGTTGACGTATGGAATAGTTGTTTCGAATTTGCAACAGGCATTATCCAAACAATTTTCACCAAACGTCAGTGTGTGTTCGGCCCAATTTATGAAAGGGTTGTGTTTTTCGAGCCAAGGCAATCCCAGGACTAGGTCATACTTAATATTAGGAGTAACGAAAGCAGACATCTCTTCCTGGTGTCTACCAATGGCGAGATTAAAACTAGTCATTTTCGTAATTTGGGCTCCAGGCTTACTGTGAGGGGTCCGAAGAGAGCACGAACTAGGAGATGACGAAGTCGAATCAAATAGATACTCAAATTAGGATTATAATATAAAGGATTCTAAACTAAGGAAGAGAAGGGAAAGAAAGCATCTACAGATCTATAACTGCACATAATTTACACCTGGCCCGTGCGTTCCATACCGGGTAACTCCTTATAATACAGACCTATCATTATGTCATTGCACCCCTACTCATTACTATTATGCAGGGCCGTCACACTTACCCTCAAAACCTACTAGAGCGAGGGGAGTCTTGAGGTCAGTAGAGGTTACATTCAACTTATGGCATAATTTTTCAGATATGGAAAGCGAAGCCAGATGCGCCGGAGTCAACGAGAGTGATTAAGGTTATATCTCTTATTTTTGTCTTTATATACATGTGACGAGATGATGATAACTCCTTTAAACTCACTTGTCCTACCGAAACTGACTCCAACAGGCGACTTCCTATTGGAGTTGATCTTTTAACATTTCCATAGTCTGAGGAATTTCCTCTAAATTAGTGGTCGCGACACTTCGGGATCCCAACGGGCAGTCTCTTGCAATATGACCAAATCTATTACACCATACACATCTACCTAAAGTACGACGTGCATCCTTAGCCTTTTGGGTTAGGCGTCCGCTGGCGTCTTTTTCTCTAGAAATGAGGTCAAGATCCATTGCGGAACCCCCTTGCGAAACAGGAATCTCGTGGTGGTGAGGACGGAACTGGGGTCGAGATATCAGAGGCGTTGGTACTGGTGTGTAGTTGTTCAAGGGAACCGGTCGGGAAGATCTTGCACGTGATGAGGCTAATATTTCCTGTAATCCAGCATCCTTGCGTCGAAGATAGGCTACAAAGGCGTGGTATTCTACCGGAACATCTGAGGATGAGAGGATCAGACTTCTTAGTTGAACTGACAGGCGTCTTTCCAGCATTAGCTTCCAGCTGGTTTTATCCACTGTCGAGTAGATGGAATCAACCATGTTGTCTTCGAAAGCCGTAATAAAGTCATGGAATTCACTATCGTTTTGGTACAATTTCTCAACTCTTGTGGTAGCCTGGTCCTGCAACAATGGGTCTTCGCATCTCTGCCTTAAGGCCAAAAGAAAGCCTTCCAGTGTCTTTATTTCGGGCGGAATTGATGGATCTTCAAGACAGCGGAATGATGATCTCATCTTAATTAGGGCTCCAGGACCAAGACACTGGTATCCAAATCTAACCTTTTCTGATTCAGCAACAAAGCTCTCTGTTTGGATCTGATTGACAAGCTGAGAGCAAAAAGAGCGCAAGTTCTGAGGTGTTCCGTCACATGGTGTAATAGGCTGTGTCAGAGCAGCATGTAGACAGCAGGGCGGAGACATGGGTCAAAGAGGTGGTATTCAGGCTAAAGGGCGCCATCCTACATTATGCATGAGATAGTTGCATAACCACTCGACCAAAAGGCCAGACCAGAATCATAGAACTCTAGATTCTGGTTATCTCCACATATATAGATTATACAGAAGGCAATCCTGACAATGCCATAGATCGAGGGTAGGCTTTGGCTGGTTTATTAGTGCCGGCATTGCAACTGTGATTGCTGATTCAATAATATGAAGCGAGTCATCGAACGTTGCAAATTCGATTTCGTCGGGCCCAAAAAGCTTTCTGTCTCTTATGTATCCCTCTGCTTTCAATAGCTTGCCCCCACTGAATAGATTAACAGGACATTCTGGTAGGAACATCACATCCCTAAGCTTAAAAGAATGGTTTTTTCCATTTGATAATCTACACTGCAAGGTGATGATACCTGAGCCTTTGGGTTTGACAGGGCCATTTGCTGTGATTATGCTCGGCAAATTATTACTTTCTTCATAGGAGTCGAATTTGTCGATAGAGTTAGTGATATGTGTTGATGCACCTGTATCAATAATCCATCGATCGGATTTTTGAAAAAATAGCCCTGAGAGAGTGCTACAGGTTAAACCTCCAAAGCGAGGAACATCTTCGTCACTATCATCAGCTTCAAACTTACTATCGTTACTCTTCTTGAGATCTCTATAGTTTTTCCATTTTTTCTTATTTCTGGCCTCCCATTACTTTTGCAAATCTTTGTTCTTAGGATCTTCAAAACATTTTCCCTTAGCATGTCTTGCTTTTGGATTTCCACATATACTGCAAGGTACTGGCTTTGGTCGATTCTGGGACTTTACCTTGCTTTGCGCTTTGGACTTTCCTTCATCACTTCGATTCTTTCCATACAAGGTGTTACAGGCTGCGCCTATCTCCTAGTGACTGTCGCACGGACACTAATCATAATTACGTCATTAGCCTAACTATGTGGAGGGATGTCCAACTCAGCCATACAAATACAGGGTTACAACAAATATGTAAACAGGATATTGTTGTAGCAAGTCTCATATGGAATATCAAGGATATGGTTTAGTAGAGCAGATAACGTGGTTAGCGCATTAGGAGTTGGGACACCTTAAGTAGCCTCCCCTCGGTGGACAGTTCCGAGATGTATGTAGAAAATAGATAGTAATCGGCCACCATTCATTTCCTATATTGTTTTGTTGATTGCCCATCACACAAGGCCATTTGATTGCCATCTGTCTTCCGATCTGCCCTAGCCTCATCCTTTAGGTCATGAACAAGCTCGGAAAGTGTCACATCACTTCTTGACCTGCAGACGGCTCTCTGTCTCTCTGCCCATGTAGGATATGAATCCTTCACTGCCAGTAGAAATACTAGCGGGTACCACGATTCTGGCGGAGCGATACCAAGCGTGTTTAACCTGTCGGCGGCATTTTGGAATGACATAATGAAATTATCTATATTGTTGTAATCTGCACAATTGATTTGGATGTAATTTTCGATGGCATTTTGATTTAATACTATGCCAGAGCTTTCGTACAGGTTGGCAATTGCGTCCCACATCTCTTTCGCAGTACTAAGACGGTTAAGTTGGCTTGCAATAGATGTAGAAACATTAGTTCTAATGATTAGTTTCATCTTTGCATCTCCTCTTGCCCATTCATTGTATGCCTTAATATCTTCGGCAGATGCATCGTCGTCAAACTCGTCAACCACTTTTGGTGGAGCAGGCGATTTAGGATGGTAGTATTTTCTTAGACCATGAACACGAGCAATATTCTCTATGTCGAACTTCCATTGGGCATAGTTTTCTTCTCCTTTCAACCGATAGGCAGTGGGTAACACCGCGCTACTTCCAGTATCTTGAGACATTGCTTCACCTATAGCAATGCGAGGATATAATTTAGATATACTTGACTCAGCTATTTCTGAATTTATTTTCTGATTCTAATCACTTGTCGTGTCGCTTTTTGTCATTTGAAGCAAAGAATGATCTTCTGACAAATGAGTCGATTAATCCGCAAGTTGCAAGTAATCTGTGATCACGCAATCAAACAATAACAATTTCTATGAGCTGTTTGTTCTCATAATCTGTTGAAAAGCAGAATGGGTCAGAAATGTATTATTTGGGAATCTTATATTTATTGAAAAGTATTCAGCTGAACTTAATATACAGTGTGTGCTTGCTAAGCGAGCTAGGTAAGTCACATGCTAACCAGGGTTGAAGACTGATGCTTCGACACCCTTTTCACAAGTCGAAATTTCAACGTCATGAGAAACTGCAGTGTCTTCTAGTGTAGGTGTTAGGAGTGCGGCATTTATAGTTGGTTGATTACCCTTCGAGCGGGTTGCCGATGGACAATTGGATAAAACGTGACCTGAGCCTGCACAATATATGCACAAATTATTATTCCGTCGCCACTGCTTTTCATCTGCTGAAATTTTTCGTTGACCATTTCTGAATTCATACCGCTTTTCAGGAGTAGGTCGTGACATTGTTGTAATTTGAATTGCTGAGAGGTCCATTGGTGCTAGACCTCCGGGAACGTGAGAAGGATGTGGAGCCATAGTGGTCGAGAATTGACCCAGATTATTGTGAATTTCTTTTTCAGCTTTCCGACCTCGTACTTGGTTGCCAATTTTCATTAGCATAGCAGCATAAGCTTCAAGAGTCTTTGCTGGATCAGTGCGTTACGTTAGTGCATCTTTTAATTCCTCTGATAGCCCTTCAGTCAGCGCGTCAATTTTTGCACATTTGTTGTAATCTAAGTAAGCCATTATACGAAAGAACTGAGAGTAATATGACGCAAAATCTCCTTTTCCCTGTTTTAATTTAGTGAGCTCCCGACGTGCCGTGCCGCGAGGGTCTGGATCGCCGAACGATGATTCCAAATACGAAACGAAAGCATCAACAGAGGAGAATGGTGCAGTGGGGTTCAAAGTGACTAGTGGTACTATTTGATCTAAGGCTTTTCCTTCCAATCGACTTATAGAGTATATAACTTTTGCTGATTCGTTTCGAAAACGGTCGGAATTGACTTCTAATTTCATTTTCAATTGAGTTAAGAAGCCTGGCAGTTTTGAACAGGCTCCTTGATATTTTTCAGGATCAGGAAATTTTTCCGATCGAAAATGGCTAATTCCCTTTTCTGCATCTGTTATTGATGTATCTGTTGCGGAGGTTTTCCCAGCTCTTGCGATATTTAAACCTACATTTAATTTGGTTTGTTCTTCAAGCATATCAATTGATTGATTTGCTTGAACAAGTTGGGTACGAGCCGTGTCTCTTTCAATACGATAGCGGCGAACTAGGGCGGATAATTGGTTATATAGTTGAGAGGAGTCATTTTCGAATTGCTCCTTGAATTCTTCGAGCGTGTTCGGAGGGTTCCATACCGTCAGAGAAACGGATTTCATTTTCGTACAGTGTAGATAACTGACGCAACGTAATCTCAAGGAGTCTAATATAGCGATAGTTCCACAGGGTACGAAATGAGATCGTAAATGGAATGGGGATCATACGACAATAACTTAGGCTGAGGTGTCACTGAGAGGAGTGAAGGAGACAAAAGAAGTGAGGCAGTGTAATGGTCTTCCCAAAGAAGAGATGAAGTTAGAAGTAGAAGCGTATATATTTTTCAGAAGACGTTGCGTGAGGTCTGAATATTCTAATACTAACTCTCTTTTATACATAGCCCAATCCAGTTAACCATCACACTTTCCATAATATCATGAGTTTTATGATGTCATACTTTCGGTGATATCATACTCTCAGTGACTCAAGAATATCGCATGCTATTGATTTATTGACGTCATAAACACCCAAGTAAGATTATTCCGATCTAGATGATGTCATGACAGGGAGAATTCTAGAGTATTACTCGACGAAGGTATGACGTCCGAAGATAGTACATCTTCGCTCCTACCTTCAATACTTCATCATGATGGTTTAGTCTGTGAAAGACTGCTCCAGCATTGATGTTGAAAATACAGCTTCCTGCATTTCTTTCTATTGACCAATGTGGTTGCATGCATTTTGCCTGGACTATATTTCTGAGTCCAATCTGACTCAGCGTTTAAGTCTGCTTGAATCTCATTTTTCCCGAACAAATCCAGTCATTGGTTTGTTCGTATTTTCTATTGCATTACCCAGTATTCTGAGTCAGTTGATAATTCTTTTCTGGTCTGGGATCTCACTTATATCTGCAGTCGAGTCGGTTCCGGATAACCTTTCTTTCTTGTAAATCCACTGTATATATCATAATACCTGTAGTCTATTAGTGAATTAAGAAAACTGAACTTCTTCTCCTTTCTCAGGCAATTTTTACTCCGAAGATTTCTCCATACTCTAACAATTGACACCTGAACCGTAACACAGGCTACGTCTTTCTCCTAGTGACTGTTGCACGGACACCAATCATAATTACGTCTTTAGTCTTGCTATCTAAAGAGATGTCCAACTTGGCCATATATATACAGGGTTGCAACAAATATGTAAACAGGGCATTGTTGCAACAGGTCCCATATGGAATCATGGACCGACACAACCCAGACTCGCTATGATAAGCCTACTTGTAATACCTAGGATATGGTGTAGTAGAGAAGATAATTGTGACAGAAACCGAGTTGGTGATGAATAAAATGATTTATTAAACTATATGAGGAGAAAAGAGAACCCTAGCTACTTCTAACGGGTATTTATAAGAGTTGATCCTCCTCGTGGATCTACAGACTAGTGACTTGTCCTAAGGCACAATACTTCCTTCCCAGCCACGTATTTCCAGGTTTCACTTAGTTGTAATAACGCTTCAGCCTCCTGACTGGTAGTGCCGTTTCGTTCAGCTTCATCTCCTCCCATGAAGCCTTATTGCAAGAATTCTCAATATTGTGCTTAGGTATCTACCTAAGCTCAAACAACGGTCAGACTGTAACTGTTATGGAATCTGGTGCACAAACTCCTTCCATTCACTGCATGCAGCTCACAAGTAATGTTGATCTCATGGCCCGCTTAGTCACGCCCCTGTTAAATATATTTCTCTTACGGATGCCCTTATTCTATATTGTTGTTATTCTTGAATTATCATTATTTTAGGAAATCAGGATAAATTTCGTCTATTTCGTTCGATCGTTCAGATCACGAACTTATTTCGTGACAGTAAGATCCACTGATTCTGTTTCAAGGGCTTAAGTGGCTTTTGTTATCGGATCTGGCACGTTGGCCGAACAATGAGGCTCGGGAAAGTTATAAATGCGGAAGTCTACGATGTAGAGGCCTATAGAGCCATGGCTGCTTCTGAGGCAATTACAGCCCGAAAACGCGATCGTGGTTGTAGCGCCATCTATTTCTTGCTTGAAAATTTCGCGGCAGTCCTGACACTATTGACGGGAAAACGACCTCATCATTCTGGCTGGTGTGGGAATTCTGGAGGCTGGCCGCCAAAGCAGCTACGCCCGTAAAAATAGTAAGAATTCCGGGATGCTCAGTGCTGTCATGGAAAGAGGTAGTGAAAACATTAGCCCGGAGAGAGCAAAACTATCCAGCTAACACTAGAATGATTTATGACAGAATGACACTCACTTCATCCGGACGTCAAGTTCGAGAACTTGCCAGGCAAGTGTTGACGTGCTGGTGGCGCTCGAACCTCACTAAACGCTATGCCGACCTTGAAATCGAGATGATGCACGAGAAGTCACCAGAGCTAGCACTCCAAAGAGCAGTTTATGCTTTCCTGATCGCTGCTCGAACTGGACATGGTGACTTAGCGGCGTATCACCGTTGCTTCAATTATACGACAGCCATACTTAACTGTCAGTGTGGCAGAGAAAATACAATCAGCCGCCTTTTCTATTGTAGAAAAGTACTTGCTACAAGGTGACTGAAAATCGAAAGAAGGAAGCCACCAATGCCGGAAGTTCTGTTTTAGAACAAGATGACGGCGGCTGTTCAAGGAGTACTTCCAGGAGAGCGGAATGTTTTGATGGCTTATCGGGAGATGGTGAGGATACTTGCGGCTAGGAGATCATAAATCGACAGCCTAGGTGGTTTGGCATTGAAAGAGTGATTGGAGTCGAAGCTTAGGTGCGTGGTAGTTGAGGTTGAACAGTGGGAGGGGCTTATTATGTTTTCCTTGGTGATTTGGAATTCCACGTGGAAGACTTGTTTTGCTTTGATTTTGGGTCGCTGGATTCGTTATGATTCAACATGGATTCGAGTTTCAGTCATTAAGGCGGGACAAGTCATTTGTACTTTACGGTAGTTAACCTAATCCGGCCCGGCCCTACTGGTGCTTAAGCTCCAGTAGGAGTGAAACTGGTGTCATTAACCAGCACGTTGATAAAACACAAACATGATTATTTACCCATACTTCATCCCTCTGCACAGTGCCGTACGGCTTCAAAGTGTTTATACGAATGATATCCAGAGTTTGAGTATCTCTATCATGTAAAGAGTCACCCAAAATGTATACATAGCATTGGTTAAGTGTCATAGCTAGATAGCTGAAAGCACGTTAAATCATTTGAAATTTTGTATCTTTTGGGTGTGATCTTAGTGTGAATGTAGCGATCGGTGGCATCTGATTCATCACTATTTTATCTCCATTACCTTGGCCCTGCATGCTACAACAACTAAATTGTAACCAAATATTAAGGAGGGCAAGACTGATCACTTGTACGCAGTATCTTCTACGAACCTGAGAGTGAAATATTCACCCAGAACCAAATTTAGTCAGATTTCGCAATACCAAGGAAATTGGCCCACGAGGCAATGATTCAAAATACTTCGCCATCTCGATTTTTCACTCCCAACGAGATCGATCTCCACAGAAACCTCATCAAGTTTACAAGTACGACCAAGTTCATCCTCATTTCAATGACCACACCTCTCATCGACTATTCTCTCGTCACAGTTGGCCACCAAATACACGCCCACGCCGATATTTTGTGAAGGGACTTCACATTTGCTGTTCACAATTATGGGTCCAAAAATGAATTTATATTTTATCTAAGGTGGAGAATATCTACAACGCGCGCGCAAGATGTTTTGTTCCAATCGAGCGCGTTTTCCCGTGACACTAGCGCGCTTTTGTTCATAGCCGGAGCCGGATAGTTCCGGATCCACATACAAGGCTACAGCCTGTAACATATTTACACCCGACGGAGGAAGCAAAACGTGGTGCACAAATCTGGGAGACAGCTCTTCTGGATCGACATGAGAGGAACTTGGACAAGTTTAAAAGATGATGTAGAGGATGGATACAATCTCGACGGGCGTGAGATTTTGAATTCTGGCAAGAGGTTTTACGGATTGAGCTTTTTCTGCGCGTCGAGACTTTGATTGCAAGAGTGCAGCGGACACTAGAAAAACACGTAAACGATGGAAGGTGCCGTGATCCGCCTCCTGGTGGTGTTCTACGGTAAAGTTTTAGTAGACTGGGCACCTGCTCCACTTGGGAAGGAGACACCTCAGACTCCATTTCCCGCGGAGAAAGTTCAGTGGATGGTGAAGGCATGTCTGGATAACTCAGGGTTTTGGAGACGTTCCCCTGGGTGGGTATTCACGGATGAGGGTTGACTTGGGGTGAAGAAAAAGCCGCAATAACTTCGCAGTGGTACTTGCAGATGAAATCCGAGGCATGAGTGCTCATCTTGTCTATTGAGTCATCTTTTCTGCATATTTTCTCTGATATTGTGTCGTGGCTAGATAGCTGCATACGTAATTAAGATCTGATGCAAAAAAAAAGTACCACTGCAACATCCAACCCCATAGATATTAACATGAGTCCAATGTCCCCATTGTTAAAAAAATGAAGCTCTCGTTACTTCATCCTTTAACCATATAATATCTTAAAGAGTATATTTTCCAACAAACACTACTGACAGATGTTAAGTTTTCGTCTCATTACATGTGTGAAATCAGTGGGAGACACGAATATGATGATTTTAAACCCACTCTTAAAGTCAATCAGTCTATAAACGTTGTTAAAAAATCTACTTGTATAAAGAAGTGACCACTCTGCATTGATATTATTAATTCATTTTATTCTCCTGTCTGAGTCTATGACTATGTAGGACATGCAGGTCCTCTCTGCCTACAGGCCAAGCATACCTATGCCAGTAGTGTATCCCCTCTTATGCCACCAATACAGCTCCCCTCAAACAGTACCGCCCCACACAAGCCCTCATTTGCTCATACACTTAAAGGAGCCCTTCGCCCTTCATTATCTCCCCTCTCCAGCCAAAGAAACGGTGGCCACTTGCAGGTGTATGGCAGCCGGGAAAAATCGTAAAAACCACTGGGTGCGGGGCTCTCTTAATACCGACATTAGGACTGAACTCGAAGACATAATGATCCTTCTGAAGCGTTCGAAGAGGCCAGCCAGCTTGGCGCTGCAGACTTGTGTGTACCTGGAGAAATTCACCCTCTGCCTTTCTAGCCTCCTTCCAACTCCTTCCCGAAGGTCGTGCTGAAATGTCAGAAAAGTCTTGACAGAGCGTGATTGCTGTATCGTAGCTTAGCCCAACTTCTTTTGTTCCGTCCAGGGCGCCGGGGAGTCCCGTTGACTCATCGACAAAAGAAGCCCTCCTGGCTAATTAGCCAAAATCTCGGCCTCGGCGCCCAAAAACGCTCCAGAGTTGAGAACCCCTCGAAAATGGCAGTCCACGCATGGTCTTCAGGGACCTGTTCCCCCTCTCACACTACATCTCAGCCACCTATCCTTCCTCAAGATGTAGAGTCCCATTAGAGCATCAGTCCCCCATAAACCATGACCCGAACTTTGTAGATTATGACTTAATTTCCTCCTCGCGGGTGTACATAGCATCATAATCTTGTAGTGGGAGATGGACGATTTTTGATGAGGCAAATAACCGATTGCGATTGGAGTAACGCCATTATCGTTTTTTGAGGCGAGGTGTTGTAATGAGATATAGGTGGAGGACTCGGGTGAGAATAATAAGTCAAACATTTGTCGAGAAGTCGTCAAATGGATATATGCTTAAGGTTGCTTTCGACTTCGATTCGGTTGCGATCCTTCTTGGCTATCCCAGATATATAGAGCATGCTGAGAGATTACAACGGCACCACTGGAAGGTGAAGAATTCGTCTTTGCCGGCTCTGTATTGATATTATCGTAGAGCCTAGAGTACTCAGTCTTAACGTTCGCATCGACAACGCTTCCAATATCTGAGGTTACCAACGAGTATCTATGTATCACTTATTGCAATTATGAATTCAAATGTAGGCATGGTTTAAATCATTAGTGAATGTTTAAAACAAGTCACTCAATCTTACATCTCTACTGCCATGAATTAAGGCTCTCGCTGACACATTAGCCTACATCTCAGCAGCTAGCGAATTTCTCATGTGGCCCTGCAGATTATAAATTATTCTACAGACCATTTCCGCAACTCACACCTGACGTGTAACAGTAAACTACCAAATCTAGAAACTCAGGTTGAGTTTAGATCATATTCAGTCTTTCCGCCTGTTTTCCCGCGCTCCATGAGTAAATTCAATACCTGAGCTTTAAAATGTAGATGATTTTGTATACTCTTCGAATGCCAAGCTTCACCATACTCCCTTAAACGCGAATTAAAAAATCACCAAAACCTTGAAAGTATTCTCAATTGCGCTTTCAATGTCTGAATAGCGCCTTTAAACGCCGCCATAAAAGGGTTATACAAGGCTTTGGGATCCTCTAAGGTACGATTCTAAATATCTGATTTTGGGCAAAATTGGATATCACCATAATCCACAACGAGATCCTTGATATCATTAGATACCGGCGAGAATTCAGACACGGATTTTTCGAAAGTCCCTTGACTCGTTTTACAAACCATGCTTGTATAAATTCTTTCGGCGGTACGAAACATCAACTAGATGTGAACTCTCAGTAACCATGTTGCATCACCATACCATCCATAGTTTAAGCGCAGACAGATGAAGGTGCAGGAGATTGACCCTCGATTGTGGCGATACGTATGAGTGATAGTTGCGCCTGGGGATGCAAAGCTTTTTCACGGAATATCTGATACCATAATTCGCAAAGTCCACCTCATCACTCGAGCCTTTTCTTGACTTTTACCTTCTTTCCGTATTTTAAGGCACACATCAATGTAATATTTGAGTTTTTTTGTATTACATAGGAATTTTGTATGCAGATTTCTAGCTATAGCTTTATATCAAAGAAAGTGTACAAAATACATTACTCAATGTAGAAGAAGAGAACTCATCCCTCGGATTTCATTTGCAAGTACCACTGCGAAGTTGTGGTGGCTTTTTCTTCACTCCAAGTCAACCCTCATCCGTGAATACCCACCCAGGGGAACGTCTCCAAAACCCTGAGTTATCCAGACATGCCTTCACCATCCACTGAACTTTCTCCGCGCGAAATGGAGTCTGAGGTGTCTCCTTCCCAAGTGGAGCAGGTGCCCAGTCTACTAAAACTTTACCGTAGAACACCACCAGGAGGCGGATCACGGCACCTTCCATCGTTTACGTGTTTTTCTAGTGTCCGCTGCACTCTTGCAATCAAAGTCTCGACGCGCAGACAAAGCTCAATCCGTAAAACCTCTTGCCAGAATTCAAAATCTCACGCCCGTCGAGATTGTATCCATCCTCTATATCCTCTACATCATCTTTTAAACTTGTCCAAATTCCTCTCATGTCCATCCAGAAGAGCTGTCTCCCAGATTTGTGCACCACGTTTTGCTTCCTCCGTCGAGTGTAAATATCGGCGTGGGCGTGTATTTGGTGGCCAACTGTGACGAGAGAATAGTCGATGAGAGGGGTGGTCATTGAAATGAGGATGAACTTGGTCGTACTTGTAAACTTGATGAGGTTTCTGTGGAGATCGATCTCGTTGGGAGTGAAAAATCGAGATGGCGAAGTATTTTGAATCATTGCCTCGTGGGCCAATTTCCTTGGTATTGCGAAATCTGACTAAATTTGGTTCTGGGTGAATATTTCACTCTCAGGTTCGTAGAAGATACTGCGTACAAGTGTTCAGTCTTAACTTACAGGAGTTGGGTCATTAACAGTCAAAGCAAATGCAAGATTACTCAACTATGATCGAGGTGTTGTTTGTGCATATGTAGTGCTCTTATTACATAATCAGAATGCCGCCCAACTCCTTTATACATTCATCTTAATATCCCAGGGCCTATGACCAAGTAGGTCTCGACGTAGGCTACATTTATTATACCAGGGAAAAAAACGCTTAATTTGCGACTATTTTATTCCTCCAAAGAGTTCAAAGGTAAATAGAAAACTAACTGATTTTGCGTTTACAACATCTAAAGAATTCCAGAAGAAGAGATTATCGGCGCCTCTTGGCTTTGTGACTACGAGCAGGTATCTGACGCGGTGCGCGAATACGGGGTGGTCTTAATACTGCAAAATCCTCGTTGTCAATATGGTTAGTACTCTTCATGGGTATCAAAACCTGAGAATTCATACGCAACCTTCAGGCAGATAAATTACGCGCCCAACAACAGCTTGAAGCGTTACAGGCTCGATATGTTGGTACTGGCCATGCAGACACTACAAAATTTGAGTGGACATCCAATATTCAACGCGATAGCCGTGCTAGTTACATTGGACATCCACCGATGTTGAGTTACATGGCAATTGGCCTTGGAGAGTGCCGCGAAAAAGTTAGGGCTCAGATGGTTGAGGTGAATAGAATACCTCACCCTCGGAGAATCGGCTAACTTTTCAGAAAATGATACAGCCTGTGGGAAAACCACCTGAGGTTCAGGATTAACTCTAGAATAATAGAGTAGATTTCTACTGCGTTAGCATTGAAATATCCCACCAGTACATTTTGATGATCTGTTCAAAGGTAACTTTCACCATGAATGAGAAAAGTTTACTCCGATAGTCCCATTATACCGTGCCGATTTTGAACAGCTTCATATTTTCAATCCCTAATTTAGTGGTTTTATTATTGATTACACCACATCGTTGATATACTGATCAACAAGTTGGCACAATCTTTGCCATTCTAGTCACACCTAATTTGTATTCATAGTTTCCGGTTGTTTCGCATCATTTACCGGGCCAGGTAAGGTTTCTGAGTCTATTGCAGAGCTTAATGCAAGGCTTCTTTGTAATCTCTTTTCAACTTGATCCGAAATGCTATCGCCGTAAATTTCATGGATAAACTTTGCGATAGCTTCAGAGTCGATTTCAACAAGTCCGCGAGGGCCTACTCTCCATTCGGAGGTATGTAGCTCATCATCATGTACTTTATACTCGTGAAGGTAGTTATCCTTTTTCATTCTTACAAGCACATCAGAAGTTGTACCAATCCCACAATTTTTGTCGAGGTTAAGACGTTTGAGATACTTTTCGAGTTGATGAGATGATATCTGACCATCTGCACTAAGACGAATAAGACAAATAATGACTGTATAAATTCCCATGTATGCAGCCTCATCAGATTGGCTGTGATTAATTGGTGGAGAAATAATCTCTGGCTTCCTGTATTCGGGAGGGAGTGTACTCTTGAGTATATATGTTGATGACGACTTTGAAGCCGCTCTCTGCTTCTGAGCAGCTAGGATCTGTTTAGTACCCCGTCCCTCTTTAGAACAAATACGCACCCTTCTTTTCTTTCAAAGTGATCTTCACTCTAGAGGGTAATTCCACCATTTCTAATCCAAACTCATCCCGTAATCGTTTTTGGGCTGTTTCGAAGACCAACTTGAAATTGCAACGTTGTTTGCCAATAACTGAACAGTTAGCATTAAATCTACAAAGGTTAAAGACAAACCTTTCTCTACAATTCCTGCCCGTTTGATAGTCAATCGCTGATACTCGCACGCCAAGGCGTATCGGACAAGCCTTTTCACATTTTGGTTGAGCTCTTCAGTTTCTAATTTTGAGGAATTTCTAAGTAGATCATCTCCTTGTGACTCACTCGCGTTCTCAGCGTCATCATCTGAGCAAGAATTTTGTCTGGGCTGCTGAGTGCCATGGGATTGATTCTCCTTCAAGCCAGAATTCTTCTGTGCACAAGAGTTAGACTCCGAACTTCTATTAAGCCACACATATAGGCAGGTCTAACAGCTGATTTTCTACTTGTAGGTGGCATTGCGATTTGGGTTTGTCGGCATCACTAGCTGTATACTTGCGTGCACGCGACGTGATGTCGCGCGTCATCCACCTTGTTCCTCGCCAAAATTTGCGAAGCGAACCCAGATGAATCTTTATATTGATTGACCATTGTATCAGCACAACACTCACGATCGCATATATGATTACTAGACGAGGCGCAAGGCCCCATATATGTTTAAGATGTCAGCAGACTCAAGTCAATCGGCCACTACCAGCCCAACCCGAAAACTTATACAAATTAAACAACACCTGGAGGTATCAGAAGTATACCACATCAAGATCAACCCCCGTAACACCTAGACGCTTCACACGAAAACTGCAACAGACCCTTCAGCTATCAACTAAAACGGAAGCCAGGCGGGATGACCGTACTCAATCAGGAAAACGCAGGCTTAAGGTGATGAAAAATGTCGAGCGACTCGATGAAGGTGAAGGCAAATCTTCGAAGATTATCATCATTCAAGATTCTGTGCTTTCAACTTACTCTCAAACGCTAAAGCATGTCGCTCCAGAGGACACTGTACCCATTGATATCATGGGCCAACTTGGTGAAGAGGTAGGGTCGGCGCGGACTGGCGAAGTATATGAAAACATCGACAGCTTGAGGCCTAAAACTAGGCAACTAAGTAGTTGGGAAGAACTAAATGAAGTTGTCGATCAGTTATCAAACGGTTTTACTTCAGCGCAATTAGAGCAGTATATGAGTTATTACCGAGCCAAATATGGTCTTAAACAACCTTGTACAAATATTGAGAGAGATAATGAGGCGCCAATTGTCTCTAAGACATCCTGGCGTCCCGGGATATCTGATATCAAAACACACTTCGATAATAGTTCAACTAGGGGCTACTTGATGAGTTCACGAACAGCAAAACAACGCTATGCTATTCGTCTTCTGTGCGAATGCTGGGAGGTAGAATTACCAGATTTAATAGATGGTGTAGGCCAGTTCGAGTTACAAGTGAGGAAGGATATTCTTGAGATTTTGCTTTGTGAGTGTAAGCTTAAGATAATTGGTAACACTTCTCACCATTAATAGCAGGAAATAACTCGCCCCTTCAAATCTTTCACGATGAATTTCTGATTATAGAAAAGGAAAGCCTTGAAATATTTCGATCAAGGAATGTTATCCGTTTTACAACGACGGAAGCCAGAATGCCGTGGATAATACAAGAGATTGAAAAATTAATTAAGCGCATACAAGTGCGGAAGATTCTTCTTGGCGACCTAATGCCCATACGAGATGTACGGCAGAGGACAGCTGCCATGCTTGATAGATGGACAGATAAGACATTTAGTGACATTATTCTTTCAGAACTCAGACGACTGACTGGAGTCGTCATCACTAGAGAAGCACATGGTAAAGTAAGTGTTATTAGCCCCCAGAACAATTCAAAGTTGAGATTACCTAGATACTTCTGGCATCGGTGATGAAGCAGTCTGATGTACGGGAGATCCCTAATGATTCCGCCCGCCGTCTCCTCCTTACATCCAGACCATCAATCTCGTCACTTGAATTTGCGCTAGCATCGGCAAATACCTCACTCGCTGAACCAGTCACATACTGCCAGATTGAGGGGTTAAACTGGTGGTGTAGAGTAAAATCCTGGTATAGATGGGTAAATCCTATCGTAAAAGAATCCGAAAAGTCCACTCCGAAACAACCGGATGAGATATACAATATTCAATATCTGCAGGCAAATGATGACAGCAAGGATCAAAAAATAAAACTCATTGCGCCTCTGATCATTAGTCCACCTACAGAAGAAAATCCCGGAACAATTTGGCGGACAGACTATTCAACCAGTACTTTTGCCACAATTGGAGCGGTTATCCACACAAAGCTTGGCTCTCAGAACCCCCCTGGTCCAGTCTCGAATCTAAGCGATCCAGATTTGGTTACTGATTTCTCTTCGCATGTGCCAAATGTGACAAGGCTTATCAAGTCTGCTAAACTGGAAAAGAATAATGCCAAGCAAGAAGAAATAGTACTTCGCTTTGTACCCAATCCATTTTTCAAGCTGAAGCAAAAGTCGGGTAAGAGAAAGTCTATTAGCGCTGCAGTTCTTTCCGCATTACCTTCGGTCGAAATCATATTCAAGATTGAGCAAAAGAAAGCAATATATTCCCATGTCAAAGCTATAGTTCGTGAGACCTGCACAGATGTCATGCTTCCTCAGGAAATAGTTGATATACGCTTTCGTCAGCGAATAACTAGTTTTCTTGTCAAAAAAAATATAAAATCCATACGAAATTTTGTAGCGAATTGTGAGCTTAATCTTGAACCTGGAGTAAACCATAAAATTCCACCATCTATCGTACTACCTATATCAACACATCTTTGCCGGGATATAGGACTCGATTTGTTCAAAACTTCGAAATCAAAAAGTACGACAGGAACAGGTAGCTCGGATTTTACCAGTCAGAGTGTTGAATACCTATTTGCTGGACTTCAGTTTCGTAAGAAGTTAGTCTTCAATTATGATTCGTGGCGCCTTGAGTATTGTTATATTGATGCGGGGAAGTCAGGGGGTAAACGAGGAGAGTTATCTCTGCGACCTATCAAGGAAAGCAAAGGCGTTAGTGAACAAGACTTTCTTAACTTTGGGCTTGAGCTGGCCTGTCGCTTTACTAGTCTTAGTACTCCCGATATGACGCGATTCCAAAACATAAGGAAAATAGAGAACATACCAATTCGAAGATACGTGCCTTTAAGCCAACCAACCACAGAATATCCAAGGATGTTTATGTACACACCAAGAAGGATTCTCAAGGATTCAAAACTAGATAACAGTAATGAAATAGTTACGAAAGGGTCTAGCGAAGATATTCTTCCTGACTTCGAAGATGAAGTAAGGGCATTTGAAGACGAGATCGACCTGTATGAGAACAGTGAATCTGATGAAAACCTTGACGAGATGGAAAATATCTACTATGATGACATAGCTTCTGATCCGGATCATAATGATGATGATGATGATGTCAGTAGTGATTGTTTAAAATCCACGAAAAAGTCTCATGATGAGTTCGACGTACACCGATAAAAATAACTCTCAAAAAAATATTCTCATACTATAATAACTTCCTAGTATCAATGTATAAATGATATTATACCATCTTGGTGGTTATTGTTCAAACTTGTATGTGCCACATGAAAAAAAACCTGCGAGCTGCATCCATCGACGAATTAATCCATAAACTTAAAAATTCAGTCATAACTCTAATGTCTCAAATTTGAACGGGGGCCCGAAAGTCTACTGCTTTTATCTTTTCTCTCTAATTTTTGGGATCACCAGTTGGATTCCCACAGTAGTAAAATATGAAGTTAACCTCACCTCATAATTTTTTTATAAAACTAGATTTTAGAATAAGATTCTTGTATACGAGTTGTACGTAAGTACCGGAAGTAGAATTGATAAAGTATTGAGTTGAACAATCGTGTATATGATTCGCGCTCACAGTATCCTTTAGTGCTGCGACCATAGTCCTAATAATATGTGTCTGCCAGCGTCTTCTTTACGCTAGTATGGAACTACTAATACAGGGTATCTAAAGTTTCCAAAATCCTTACCCTATGTACTCCTAAGCAAGCAATAAATACAACCATAACTCCATTATGTTCAGGTACAGGAATGATTATGTTTGACTAACAATCTTATAATTTAACACTAGAATTCATTCCGTAGACTCCTTATCCAAACCTTTCCTTGACCCATTAGAAACTAATCAAACTGGAATCTACCCAAGCTCCATACTTTACTGGTTTTCTTCACCAAGCAGACTGGGTTACAATTGCCACCTAGTCTAAACACCTCAGACTTCTCGTGCCGGAAGGCAAAATTTTCCGTGAAAGCACATCCATGGACTAATTTGTCATGAATAATAGAAACACATGCTTGAGGTACAGATTGTAGCAAGGTATTCTTTAACTTATTCCTGGAATTCGCGATAATAAATTAGATACTTAAAATTAGTAGAAATATGTAGGCATCTCGTTCGCCTTTGGCTTGCTTTAAATTATGACTTATGCGCTAATAAAAGGAAATTCACTTGGTCATACTTGAAATCCTCAACTTTTTCAGCTCCTTCTAGTAATCTCACAAGCCATCAATATTTTGCGTGGACTACGTTGTTAGCCGTAAAAGTAGCCGGAAAATTTTTTGATTGAAACTGACTATATTTGACATGATCTCAGTATCCTAATACCATCGCAATTCACGGAGTTCCGGAACTACGCACTAGTCCTATTTTGCAGCCGAAAGTGGAAAGTAATTAATGCCAGCGGCGAATACGACAGGTCCACATGTGTCAGTGGCAGGACCTTTGACCTTTCGCACTGATTGCCCAACGCATATCCTCGCATGGATCGAGTCAAGCGAATGGGCAATCAATTTACCCGATGTTAATCCCTCATTTACAACGCTATTCCAAAGCAGTATTAGCGCAGACTCCAAATTTTTCGAGTACATCAACTCCGCACAAACCGCAAAATCATCTTTTCCTCCTTGTCACCACATACCTTGATTCAAGCAATCAATATCTGTGTAGTAAGCAACTATCATTAAAGTTCCTAACGTTTCTCAAAATAACATATACGAATCAGGTTCAATCCCCATCTTCGGATATAACAAATCATCAACTTTACCAATCTTCACACAATTCAAAATGGGTATGTTCTCAATTATTGGATGAATAACTGTATTCAAAAACATTATGTTTACCATAAACTAACAGAGATTTAGGTAAGGAAAAGACTCACATCAATGTGGTCGTCATCGGTCATGTCGACAGTGGAAAATCAACCACAACAGGTAACAGATATACACATTTAACACGTACCTCTCTAACCCCGTTCAGGACATTTGATCTACAAATGTGGTGGAATTGACAAGCGTACCATCGAGAAATTTGAGAAGGTACTTTAGAACTATTTCCACTTTACTACACCTTTATCAGTCTTTAATTTAAAACGATTTATCCCAAGCTCACACTTTTTATAGGAAGCAGCAGAACTCGGTAAAGGATCTTTCAAATACGCCTGGGTCCTCGACAAGCTAAAGGCTGAACGTGAACGTGGTATTACCATTGATATTGCTCTATGGAAGTTTGAGACTCCTAGATATTACGTAACAGTCATTGGTGAGTTTCTAAATTGATTTACATTATCACCATGCTCACCCTATTTCAGACGCTCCTGGACACAGAGATTTCATTAAGAACATGATCACTGGTACCTCTCAAGCCGATTGTGCCATTCTTATCATCGCTGCCGGTACCGGTGAGTTCGAGGCAGGTATTTCAAAAGATGGTCAAACCAGAGAACACGCACTTCTTGCGTTCACACTAGGTGTCAAACAATTGATTGTTGCTATCAACAAGATGGACACAGCCAAATGGGCCGAAGCTAGATACCTTGAAATTATTAAGGAGACTACAAACTTTATCAAGAAGGTCGGATTCAACCCTAAGGTTGTTCCTTTTGTGCCAATCTCCGGATTTAATGGAGACAACATGATTGACAACTCCGCCAACTGCCCCTGGTACAAAGGCTGGGAAAAAGAGAACAAGACTGGAAAAGTTACCGGAAAAACTCTCCTTGAGGCTATTGACAACATTGACCCTCCAAGTCGACCAACAGATAAACCCCTCCGTCTACCATTACAGGATGTTTACAAGATTGGTGGCATTGGCACGGTTCCCGTTGGTCGTGTTGAGACCGGAATAATTAAGGTTAGTTAATAGAAGTTAACCAAGTTTTGTGCTAATCCACAAAGGCCGGTATGGTTGTTACTTTCGCCCCAGCTGGTGTCACTACAGAAGTAAAATCTGTGGAAATGCATCACGAACAACTAGTACAAGGTATGCCTGGAGACAATGTCGGATTTAACGTCAAGAACGTCTCGGTAAAGGAAATTCGCCGTGGTAACGTCGCTGGAGACTCCAAGAACGACCCACCTAAGGGTGCGGGAAGCTTCAATGCCCAAGTCATTGTACTCAACCATCCTGGTCAGATTGGATCCGGATACGCCCCTGTTCTCGATTGTCACACTGCACACATTGCATGTCAATTCTCTGAGATTTTGGAGAAGATTGATCGAAGAACTGGAAAGTCTGTCGAAAGTGCCCCTAAATTCATCAAGGTACAACTAACAGTCGCTCTTATCGAAATCTTCTGACAATAAATAGTCTGGTGATTCTGCAATCGTAAAGATGACTCCATCGAAGCCTATGTGTGTGGAGGCCTACACTGACTATCCTCCCCTTGGCCGATTTGCCGTTCGAGGTAAGTCAAAAGCCACTCCATTTGTAACTATTCTGACTCTAGATCACAGATATGAGACAAACCGTACGTACTATCTATTTCTTGCAGATGTCAAGTAAATTCGAGAAAAGTCCCACATGAGCATTCTGTGGCTTTACATTCTTGTTGATTATCTACGAGACAGTACTAACGTCTACAGGTTGCCGTAGGTGTCATCAAGAGCGTGGAGAAGGTTGACAAAGCAACCAAGGTAACCAAGGCCGCTGTAAAAGCTGGTGGTAAGTAATCCACGTGACTAAAACTCAAAAACTAACTTTCTCCAGCCAAGAAATAGGTTAATGACGGTGGCGCCTGATGAAATCATTTCTCTTTTATCTGGGGAGTTGGAATTCATATTGATTGAGCCAGGCTAGGAAATTTTGGCTTAAATATAGACACTATTTCCTCAAAATGTTCCAAGTGAAATACCCATTTGTTTATCCATCAAGTGAGATTTGATCCATTTACATCCACTCTGTTTCCTAAATACCGTTGACGTAAATCAACATTGTAAAATTAAAAATTTCTGCGTAATATTTCAGTAAATAACACCTCACTAAATTCCATTGCAAAATTAAATGTAACGATCAGCTACACTTAACCGAAAATTTCGTAACCGCAAGACAGTTTGAATGGATTTTATGCACCGTCATAAGCGATAGAGGGCTTTATTTAGATCAAAATCTAAGTTGCATATGAAGCTTTCTAGCCAAAGCACAATATCAGAAAAAATATAAAGAAAAGACGGCTCAATATACAAGAAGAGCGCTCACACTCGGCTTTCATTTGCCAACTCCACTAGTGATTGACCCTCGCGACGCGAACCTTTCTCTTGCATACCCATCACAGGGAAAAGCGGGAAATGCATATGGTTGTCCGAGTGTGCTTTCATTATTCCACAAATAGGTTCGCACCGCGAGAGAGAGTGCTGTTTGGGTTTTACTGGATTCGAACGGGGGAATATGCTCGACACCTGTCAGTGGTGTGCCTTACGAACCTTCAGTTATCATTGTAGAGTTTGCAGAGCCAAGATAGAGTAAAAAAATACTCATTTCTATGAAGATTCCCAATGGCTTTCGCGGGAGGGCAAGACTGACACCTGTACGCGGTGCCCTCTACGAACCTGGGAGTGAAATATTCTCCCAGAGCCAAGATCAGTCAAATTTCGCAACGCCGAAAAAGTTGGCCCGCGAGGCAATGATTCAAGACTCTCCACCTAATCAAATTTTCACACCTGACGAGATCAATCAACACCAAAACTTCATCACGTTTGCAGGTACGACTTAGTACATCCTCCTTTCAATGATCACACCTCTCGTCGACTTTCTCTGGCCTCAATTGACCACCACGTACACGCCCACGCCGATATTTACACCCGACGGAGGAAGTAAAGCGTGGCGCACAAACCTGGGAGACAGTTCTTTGGGATGGGAGTGAGAGAGATTAGGACAAGCTCATATGGTGCTGCAGATAGTGGAAACAATCTCCACGGACGTGAATTTTAGAATTTTGACAACGAGTTTTCGAATTGAGCTTTGTGCGGGCGCCAAGACTTCGCTTGCGAGAGTGCGAGCGACACTATAAACACCGCCGTGGTTGGATGGTGCGGTGGTACATCATCTTGGCTGGTTTCTCAAGTAAGGTCTGGATAGCTAGGACACATATCCCACCCGAGACAGGAGACCGCTGGTTCGAATCCGGCAAAACTTAACTACATTTCTCGCGGCGCTGGTATGCATGGATGATGAAGGCATACTTGGATAATCAAAGGTTTTAAATTTCCCTTTGGTGGGTACTTACGGAGGAGGGTCGACTGTTTGTGTAAGCAAACATACCTCATAGTGGTATTTGCAAATGAAATCCAGAGTATGAGTGTCTCTAACGTCAAAAGAGTCATCCTACATGTATATATAGTACCGGTCATGTGTCATAGCTTAATAGCTGCATACACATTAAATGATTTAAAAAAAAAAAAGGCTTTCGCGATCTGTATCGTCTTCATCCCTAAGTACAAGCCCCTATCACCATTATCATGAAGCTAACTACCATCAGATCAGATGTTAGGGTCAGAGCCCTACTCACCACCACCCCTTGATCATGGAGGAGAAGCCATCCGATGGGTTTACAGAGAGTACCCAGCACCCGATACGGCGCTGGTGGATCGCATCAATTCGTCCTCGACTGTTAAAAAGCAGGAAGATGTAGATGAATGTGCGCACTTCATGTGGTCTTGGTGTCTAGACCTTGCCTGGCTGAGGCTTCAGATTTTGTGAGACCTTTTTCCACGCACGCGATTTCCATTGCTACCATTTTTTTTGGGTAGATGGTTCCGTAGAATAGTTGTGGCCTAGGCCAGAGAGGAGCCAATTGTGCTAGATGGTCTCAGGCTCAAGTAGTACAATATACGCGCCTTTCTCTCTCTCTCTAAATACGAACCGGCTTTCTCCTGCCTCAAATGGGGTAAGTGTTCAATCTACCCAGGATCGACTTGGAAGAAAGGTTCGAATGATATACCACTGCACCCTTCAACCCTAGTCTTAGCATACCCGTCGATGACCTCTACCTTCTCTCACTGTACGCCCCAGTGTCATGTCAACCCTCAATTTTTAGAGCCTCACTAGGACAACTATGCCGCATTAGCCATTCAAAAAGCTTTATATCTTGCGACTTGTTTCACTCATTACTGACGTATGGACCTTCATAATTTCGTGGTGGGGAATGGTCGTTGACCGACGTGAAAAGCCCCCGCTTGCCGCTGGGTAGCTCCTTAATCAGTCCCTAAGTGGAAGAGATATGGTAAGGTAATCGGACCGCAAATAGCGAAGGGTCGTCGATTAGGGATGTAATTATATTTGCTCTCTACTTGCATACGGGTGCGTTTCCTCATGGCTGTCCTAGAAATACAGAGCATTGACACCGGCACCACAACAAGGTTTATGTTTCGTGGTTGTCAGCAATTGGCTAGCTATCTCAAAGGCTTAGGTATAAGGAAAGCTGTTGTCTAATCTTGGAGCGTCTAAGTAAGATTCAGAGAACGGGGTGGGTATAGAGACTTGAAAATTGTGCATCGGGGTCATCGAGTCTATTTCTATAATTTGCATACAAAAGTTAGTTTCCTCTATGATGTTATCTCTACCCCTAGAAGGGTGATTATGAGGATAAAATAATGTATGTTTAGTTAATTTAAATGGAAAATATTTATGCTCAAGTTAATGAATGCGCATATGTATGATACCAGTAAATAGGAACCTGACATATTCATATTTCTTGGTATGCGAATAGCTACTCTATTAGTGAGAAGGAAAGGATAAATGACGCTCAAGTCATTTAAATCTTGTTACACTTGCGTTGGGGGATGAAAATATGTTCCTAAATTCAAGCCTTCAATGCTACGCCTCTGCACATTGACTTTTTCAACGACCTCGTTCTTACGTCAAATGAGTTGAATTGTAGGCTATACCCCTGACTTCTAGATTCGATAAAATGTTAGTATATTAACAGAAATACTTTTATAATTTTGAGTGGCGCTTAATTATTTTAGCGGGTAATTTGTTACCAGCTTTGTTGAGACAACATCGCCTAGTGGCTCTAATATAACTTTCTCTCTTTTGGTGGAGGACACTAGAATTTCATATCTTCAAAATGAAAGTATCCGGTTGAAGTTTTGTAACGCGACTTTAGGCTTGTACCCATTCTCAAGCCTAAAATATTATTAGAAAAGACATGAGAAAATTTATGTACCATGATGAGTGCCTTGTCCGTGACTTTCCGGAAAACCCTATTTTAAGGTCTAGCGACGATCAAATAGTTACTCATCTCAGGATGGTTAAATTTTTGGTCTCCCTTCGTAGGGTTAGAATTTGGTTCGAATAAATCTCATTAAACCGACCGGATTTTTTATCATTGGATTTCAGATTTATATTCGATATTCTTTTGAAATTTAACGACCAGAGTTTGTTAATTTTATCCTCCGATATAGGGATTTCCGTAGATGAATCCCGTTAAGCTGTAATAGACAAGTCTGAATTTGATGATAATTAAAGATTAGCTTAGGAGAGAATCTTCATATCCCGAGCGAATGTAATAATCTCCAAATTGTTACTTTCTTGTGGATGGTTGAAAAGATGATGCCGTTGCGCATGCCAATCCTAGACAATTAGCTGTGTCCTTTGCTATTCGATAAGTACCCACGAAATTTTGATAATAACATTCAGTAGAACAATAGTAAAAGAGGCCCTCCTTGCTTTCGAGACAAGGTAAACATACACCAGCTCCAAAGAGGTTACCAGGGGGCCCAATCTTAGGATAAAACAAGCACCTATCGCCCGCAGAGCATTGGTGTTGTAGGCGGTCATGATCATCCTGTGTTGATGTTAGCTTCGGGTTTTCAAGTATTAGAGTTATTGACAAAATCTTCTGTGGCATGCTTAGCAGAGCAATAATAGAACCTGGTTCTGCTACGCCCCTTACTAACAAGCCACTCACAAACTGCACACTCTGGGTTCTCTTCGCTTAAATCAAGTCTTTTCCCACAGCCTTTAAAACTACAATTTGCATTTCGAAACGGCAAGGTACGTTCAAGCAATCGTTGAACTTTTTCAGCTTTTCTCGCTTTATTTTTAAGATGTGCACTTTGGGCTAGCTGTAATTCGTTTAGCTCTTTACGAAGAGCTGTGACTTTATCGTGATGAAGAGTTTGAGCTTCTTTTCGTAAGGCCTCAAGAACTTCTTCATGTGAGCCGCAGCTTTCAAACGATCGAGCATATTTAGATTTGAAGTTCTTTTGCTGATGTGTATCGTTTTCTGATGGTGCGCAATAGAATTGTGTGTACAGCAATGCTCGTTCTACTCTAGTCCGAGCCTCCTGAAGACCTAAAACCAACTGCTTTGCGTTCAGGCTGCTGTAGGAGTGCTGTCTCTCGATGCTATTATTTCTACCACACTGGTTCGTTAACAAACCGATAGTAAGGTCTCCTTTAGCTGTCATACTTGAGTTATGAAGTCCATTATCGTCCGAATCCGTATCATTTAGAATTTTATCTAGATATTTTCGTAGCATAGACTGAGAGATTGAATTGAGATCCTCCAAGTCATCTAGGGTGGGATTTTGAATCTGTTGAAACCGTCCCTGTATCGCAGACTTGTATTCAGGTATTTCTTCGTACCATTCATTTGGATCATTACTGAGAAAGTAGTTGTAATAAGCTTCGAGTATTTTCTGATTTTCAAGAAAACAAGTATGACAGCCTGAAGGACCTGGTTGATGTTCGCTATTTGGGGGTGATGAGTCAAGAACACGTTGTATCAAGTTCTTCAAATTCTGTCGTCTTGACGTAGATTTATCTACAACGAGCTTCTCATCGTGCGTTTGAGCTGGTGTCAGATTAGAATCGGAGATTGCGGTGGATTTGGAATAAGTAGGTTGGGCCTCGCTGCCTACGCTCATAGTATTGTGCTTGAGAGTTGTTTAAATCACGGTACGCGGAAAATTAATATGCCACCTTGATCGAGGGATTGGAATCTAGGCGACCGTGATGAGGTGAAAAGTTCTCTGAATAATGAAAGGTGAATGCTTTCTGCACTAAGGACCTTCTCACGTGACGAACTTTGGAAATTTGGAATACATGAAGCTTCATTCATGTTCATATGGAAGAACAAGGACATCACATAAGACCGCGGTGTCTTTTGTGAACCCAAGAGTGTAAACTCTTTCTGGGCCAAGCTCAGCCAAATTTCGTAACATTGAAGAAGTTGATCCACCAGGCAAAGATTAGATACTTCAGACCACATGAATCTCTCACTCCCTGCCGGCAAAGACAAATTCTTCACCTTCCAGTGGTTCCGGTGTAATCGCTCAGTATGCTCTGTATATCTAGGATAGCCAAGAATAATCGCATCCGAATTGAAGTCGAAAGCAACATCAACCATTTCTAAAATCGACGACTTCTTGTTAATGTCGGACCTATCATTCTCACACGAGTTCTCCACCTCAATCTCATTACAACACCTCGCCTCAAAAAACGATAATGGCGTTACTCCAATCGCAATCGGTTATTTGCCTCATCAAAAATCGTCCATCTCCCACTACAAGATTATGATGCTATGTACACCCGCGAGGAGGAAATTAAGTCATAATCTAAAAGTCTTGGTCTGTGGGGCTTCACGTCTTGAGGTAGGACCGGCAGCTATTACGTGGGATGAACGAGTGAAGAGGCTAAAAATAGGCATGCTGGGACTCACATTTTTCGAGTGTTTTCGACTTAAGGGTGCTTGCGGGCGCTAGGGCTACGATTTAGATGATGCGAGAGATACTAAAAATAGGCAACGATGGAAGGTGTTTTGGTCTGCCTCCTGGTCGTTATCTCCCCGAATTAAAGTCTGGGTAGCTTGGGCGCCTCCCTCACTCGAGAAATGGAAGGCTGTAGGGTTATATCTCGCACGGCGGCTATATACAAGATGGCAAAGGCATGTCAGGGTTGTCAAAGGGTTTCCTTGTTTTCACTCTGGTGGATATTAACGGTTGAGTGGAGGGTGAAATTCCCTAGCGCAAATGTCTCGAGTGGTATCAGCGAATGATCGCACTACATGAGTAGTCCAAATTTCAAGCTGAGTCATCTTTACAGATAAGGTTTTTTTTAATTCATTTTATTGTCCTGTATGAGTCTGTGACTGTGTAAGGCATGCGGATTCATCATATGGCTATGATGCCTTCATAGTTCATGCAGATTATACCATATTCTTGTGGCTGAACAAATATTATTTGTTGAAAGGTGGCACCACAAGTTTTTAAATCATTTAATGTGTTTTCAGCCATCAAGTTACGATATGATCAGTGCCTGATGTACATGTTCGAATCTTATGACTTCGGTGACACTGATATTTTGGATTTCACTCGCAAATACCACTATGAGGGATGCTTGTCTACCATTGAACGGTACAAAGTTACCTCAAGAAATGTTTGAAGTAAATTCAGTTGTCTTTCCTCCTAAGAAATCTCTCACTAACTTACGTACATTCGAACTCGCTGTCATCCATCCCGTAATTTATGCTTGGTCTATCATTCTTGGTTTAGTTAAATTAAGTAGGAAACAGTATCCCACATCCATCTCATTAAAATTACAACCTCAAGAATCTCTCGAATGAAGCACGCACCTGAATAAAATGAACGAATTTGATTTATTGAGCCTACTCAAAGCGCGCGCGTATCAGAAAGGGAAATGATAAATGCTGCAAAATTTCAAATTCTCAAATTAGCGTTGAATCAATATATGCGAATCTGGACAAACAGCTCCTCGTAGTTTATGATCGAATGAGGACTTGTGAGGGGGTGGTAATGTTTGAGGGGAGCTGTATGGGAAGCATTGGAGGGGATATACTACTGGTATGGGTATCCTTGCTTTGTAGGCAGAGAGGACCTGCATGTCCCACATAGTCATAGACTCAGACAGGACAATAAAATAAATCCAAAAAAAACCTGGGAACCACATCCGTTAGCAAACACAAAGTGAACAAAAGCCTTTCTACGGAGTTGAGCAAATCGTATCTCTCTTCACAGGAGCTCTGATCTGAACGCAAACTAATCAGTATCAGAATACTTCTACGAAGTTTTTTAATCATAAGCTTATTGCAATAATATGGAAGGTTCTATGATGGTTCTTATTTTCCTATATCCCAGAGAAGAGGCCATGAGAGCGTTCGTTGATTTCTTTTTTCTCTTCATTACGCCATTCCCGATTAAGCAGCCCCACCAAGTTATGCTTGACGTTATGAGTTACACATTTGGACAGTTGGCGCCTGATCAAGGAGTACGTCTAGGAGAGCGGAATCTACGCGCTGGCAAGTCGAGGGATTGTGGGGATACGTTGGAAATATCGCGCAAGGTAATGGGCGCAATATGTATGGAACAAAAGAAGAAATTGACCAAAAGAGTGGGAAGTGCGCGCAACAAGTACAAGTGTAAGCGACGCGTATCCTAAGCCACAGCATAAACGAGTGTGGCGCCATCTAGGCATAGAATACCCCCAATAACCTCCTTGTGCCCACGCCATACAGCCGCTCATATATCTAATAGGTAGCCTCAAGCGCTATCATATTACCCATTCCAATCTCTTTAATACACACAAGGTTGTGCCGGAAACCTAGACGAAATGGAGGGCTCGTACGTCCACAACACTCTTTGTCTCTGTTTCCAACAGGATACCTGCGACTGGGAGGTTATAGATCTACAGCCTAGATAGTTTTGCGCAGAAAGAGGGTTTGGAATCGAAGCTCTGGTGGGCAGTCTGCTTTCGTGACAGCTTTTGGATGCGACGTTGATTTTGGCGCTGCTATTGGTGCAGCGTTCTCCGACGGTTTTGACGCGGTCGGAGGAGATTTTGACGACTCTCCAATCCCGTGGGGGACGGAGGATGGTTGAGTAATTTCCTCTACAATTTCAACTGACCCGATCATGTCAGTATCGGGCTGAGCGACGGCGGGGAGGGCTTTTTCCTTCCCTTTCGTTGATACCTTGCTCATCTCCGCGCATTTCGGAGACTGGGCAAGGCCAGGTGGTTTTTCGAGAGCCCTCGGGTGGACTCTCGTGTTGTCCAACTTAGCGTTGGGATGCTTTTTTCGAACTGGAGGCGTTGTAAAAATGCTTTAGCTCGATCACACTAAGAAGATAGATGCGACGAGATCTAGAGGGGTGGAAAATAGGATAAAGGAATTTTCGAATTTCACCAATGTTTTGTTTTTATTTTATATTTTTTGTCCTAAGTTATAGCTATTTTTTCCACAATAGGTCAAGGACCGGTGGAGCCGGCGGGGATCTCTGCTTACAGGCCCAACTAATTCCAACCGCATGAACTTCGTTCGAAGGGGATGAAGTTAACAGAAAAACTAAAATCAAAAACATAAATCAAATTTAGAAGAATTTTTCATTTGGTCCGGATCCCGCGCCCCTCGCCCGTTCCCTTTCCTATCATATCTTCCAGATGAATTTTTCTGAACCGCGCTGAGAGCGAGAGATGAGTTGGCAGATAACCTGTATTCAGCCGGTATCCTGCTAATGGTTAGTGAATGCCTATATGAGGCATTTTCGAGGTCGCTGTGCCATCAAGCTTCTTCTTCAGATTCCAGCAGTCCGAAACCTGTTGCCTCGGACACCGAGACATCCTTTGCCGCAGCAATGATCTCCTCTTCGGCCATTTTAGCTGTAGCTCGAACTCGTGCCATCTTTGCGAAACTCACTTGCTCGATGTGACGAGTCCACGCGAGCCGGTCTTTGTTCACTGGTCCATTTTTCGTGGGTCTAGCTAGGCAGACTCGGGAATCCGATCGGTGTGGTCCCCCACAGTTTCGACACCGGGTGAGGGCCTTGCACTCTGCTTCTGCGTGCATATTTGATTCTGGTTCCAAAATTATTCTGGAGTCCCTCCGAAGTACGGAGGACTCAAGGAGCGCTTTTTTAGCGATTTCATCTTTGGCTGTCAGTGCGAAGCCAGTTTTAACCCTCTTGACCAACGTGATGTCGCTGGCAGGGGTATCGAGCCACTGTGATACAGCTGATCTTATTCCAGCTGATGACAGGAGTCGATGGGGATGGTTACAGGTGAGGCGTAGAAACAGTCGCGTATCGACTGTCGTCCTCGAGTTGGCACTCTTTACTTTGGGGGCGGACGGTGCTGCCTTTTTTGTCGATGGCCCAGCGCTGCTGACTAGGCCTGCCCGAGCTACGGTGGCCCAAGTTGACTTTGGGGCCGGAGCCCGGGTTTTCGTAGGGTTAGGAACCCTAATTTCTGGAGTCCTCGGCGGAAGAGGGTTGGCAGGGCGGGCAGGGAGAACTTGTGGTGTTGTCCCTGGGCCGGATTGTACGAATTGGCTAATGGCCGCTCGAAGGTAGACCTTGATTCCGTCTACGAATTCTTTATTTTCGCCGATCGAGAGAGGCGAAAGTGCTGTTTCAACACTGCTAATCGCAGTAGAACAGATGGCGAGTTGGGCCTGAATTTGCGTCGTGCGACGCTTTTCGGCCTCCATCACTGATTGCAGCTCTGGCGGAAATTGCATTGCTGTTTTCAATGCTGTGCTTTCGAAGGCTGGCACAGCGATTTTTGTTGCAGATAATTCTGCATTATCTGTCGTCCTCTCTCGGACAACTTCCTTTCCTTTACTGGAGCTGCTTACATTTGGGGCCAGCTCGAAGGGGGTGTTGACCTTGAGACCATTGTTTTCTGCTCTGATCGGCTCGGAATCAGTCATCTCTAGATCGGGAAAAATTGTGGACTTCCCTGGGACAAAGGCCTCATTCGCAAACAAGCTTGACAATTTTTGGGCGAGGCCAGTAAGTTTTTGGCACATAGGTGTCCGTTCAGAGCCGACGGAAATCGACGATTTTGGTCGTTTACTCTTCATCGGAGGCATTTTTGGACGCCTATCGATGGTCATCAATTCGAAATTTCAAGCACAGAAACAATCACAAGAATAGAGAATTGAAATAAGGAATTTTCGAATTTCTAAAAATATGCGTTTGTTGGTTCATTTAGGTCCTAGGTCTAACCCGTTATCCCCGAAGGATCAAGGACCGGTTTTCACAGCCATGATCATATCTCTGATAAGCCCAACTTGATCCCACCGCGTGAACCACTACAAAACTAGTAGCTAGTTTGAAATTTGCAATCTTACATAAATTCAACCTCTGTAACCAGACTTCATACCACAAAACTATCCAGCCCTGCGGATTTGCTATTCCCTGGTTAGAAAACAATTCTTTTCGCCTTGAATCACGAGAAGAGGATGTGGCAGGAAGGCAGCTCTAAGGTAGAGGTAGAAGAAGTAGATTGGCTATGAGGAGGGAGTGTCTAGGAACAGGTAGAGACTATATGCTGACATGCACGTACCACATTTACGTACGTCATCTTACCTAAGGCCAGGTTGAGGCGAGGCCGTAACTATCCCCCCTCTTTCTTAACGTCGTCCTCGATGCTTAATCTTCCTAGTTTCCCTTAATATCTCCTATACAATAAAGTGTGTTCAGTCTTCATCTTTAGTTTCTATCCTTCGTCCTATTCCAATCTTCCACTAGTTGAATTCTTTCACGTCCGAGAATCTTGATCAATTGCTTTCTTGTCATCCATCTTGTGATTGAAGGTCTTCCTGGGTTACACACAGAATATTGTAGATCTTTGTCACCATAAGGACGGTCAGCAAGAATTGCGTAAACCGATTCACGGGTAAATTGGACTTTTGGGCGACCTCGACGTTGCGTGTGATCTTCGTTATCCGGTAGATCTAGAATTTCCCAAATACGCTCGTTTTCAGTAATGTAGTCGGCGGGTCGCGGGAAAGTCGGGTTTGAGGTGTGGAAGTCATCAATAATCTTGTCGTCTGAGTGAGCAAAACCAACGAATGTTTTTGGCACCCATACTCTATGCCCTGTTTCTAAGAATTCTACTTGGTAGTGCGCTTGGCGCCCTCCTTGAGCTGTCCGGCAAGCAAGAATCTTGTAGGGGTTCAATCTGTTTTCGATTGGGGACATGACTTTTTCGCGCCAAACGCGAGGTGATTCTCTAATAACTTGGCCTTGGGCAACATCTGCGGCGTGATATCTTTCGAGATTTGATACGTGATATACTGGATGTGAAATATTGAAGGTTGGGGGTATATGTAGGCGGCAAGTGAGCGGACCATCAATTTCTTGTATACGGAAGGGGCCTATCCAGCGAGGTGATAACTTTCGTGATTTGTTACCTTCTAGGGGTAGATGGCGCGTACGTAGCATTACTTGATCGCCGATAGCGAATTCCATTTCCTTATGCCTTTTATCATAGTATTTTGCCATGCTCAAGCGCGTTTTTTGAAGCTGCTCCCTGCATTGATCGAGAATAGACTTTTGTTTTGCAGCCCAGATTTCACCATCGTTGTCTATACCTATGTTGTCACCACGAGATTCGGGATGCGATTGGCACCGAGGTTGGTAGCCATAGTTCGCAAAAAATGGAGTCATACCGGTTGTGGAAGTTTTCGAGTCGTTGTAAGCAAATTCACATGTATCTAACCATTCGTCCCAGTCTGTTTGAGAAACATTAGTGTAGGCACGAAGTAATGCTTCGATTGTCGTGTTGACGCGCTCTGCTTGACCATTTGCAGTGGAGTGATATGCCGTTGTCGGTTGTTGAATGATGCCTAGCTTCGCTGTAATGTTCTTCCAGAGCTTGTTTAGAAATCGGGTATCTCTGTCAGATACTATGGTGCCTGGGATTCCATGAAGTCGAATGCATTCACGTCGAAATAGATCTGAAGCTACCCTTGCATTCATAGATTGGTTTCCCTTCAATTTGACTGGAATGAAGTGGGCCATCTTGGTGAGTGCTTCATTGATAACCAAAATAGCATTATTTCCTCGTTCAGTAGCCGGAAGATCGGTAATGAAATCTATATGTATCCTGGTCCATCGTCCTTCTGGAACAGGGAGCGGAGAGAGTTTTCCGTAAGTGGCGTGGTGAGGATCCTTATTCTCGTTGCAGTTACGACATCCACGAACATATCTTTTGACATCACACTTCATTTAGGGCCAGTACCAGTCGCGGGAACATTTTTCGTAAGTACGAGCTTGTCCTTGATGGCCGGCGAGAGGAGCGTCATGGCAGAGTTCTAGAATGCGGTTTCGAAGTGATGGGGGTACATAGACTCGTTCATCTGCATATATGAGAATATCATTGCTCCATTTAAGATCAGAATCTTCGTCCAGTGGATTTATTTCCGCGGCGAAGTCATCGATAGCTGTTGCGGTGACGAGGGCATTGTAGATATCTGGTGGGACCTGTGATAATTCAGCAAGGCGAATGAATTCGTGGACTTGGGGAACATCGTCCACAGTGAGTTTGTAATCTTCCCGCCGGGATGGAAGATCTGCTGGATTATTTTTCCCTGGCATATGTTTAACTACATAGTCGAAACGGCTCATTTGTGACCAATAGCCAGCCTGGCGGCGGTTTAGGTTGGCAGTGGTGTTGAAGGTTTGGAGATTCGCATGGTCAGAGTATACAGTTATTTGATGCCTTGCTCCCTCGAGGTAGTGACGCCAGTGCTGTAGACTGTAGCAGATTGCCATTAGTTCTTGATCGGGTGTACCATATCTACTTTCTTCCGGGGAGTGTTTCTTGCTATAGAACCCAATAGGGATTTTGACATTATGGACTACTTGTGATAATATTCCTGCGATTGCGTAACATGATGCATCAGTTTCAAGGATGGCGGGGAGGGATGGGTCCCATATATGAAGAACTTTGGAATCTTTGAAAGCCTCTTGAAGGTCATGGAAACTTTTAAGACCAGCTTCAGAAAGCTCAAATTGACGTTGCAGGTTGCATTTACGAGTGAGTGCAGTCAAGCCGTGCGCTAGTTCAGAGAATCGCGGAATGAAGCGTCTATAGAAACTTAGGAAACCGAGGTAAGATTGGACTTGCTTGAGGGTTTTTGGCTCTGGCCACTCAGCAATGAGTGCTACTCTAGAAGGATCAACTGTGATAGAATTTTACTGAATTAAATATCCAAGGAACCAGGTTGTAGTAACTTCAAACTCACATTTGTCGATTCTGGCGTAGAGGCCATATTTTCGAAGAATTGACAAGACATTCCGAACACGTTCGACAACTTCTTCTTTTGTATTTCCCCATATGAGTATGTCATCGAGGTAACACATCATTGAGTTCTTCAGGCTCATAAAAATGTCGTCCATCGATGCCTGGAAGCTTGCGGTAGCATTACAAAGACCGAATGGCATGACTTGATATTCGTAGAGTCCAAATTGCGTGAGAAAGGCAGTCTTCCATTCGTCTCCCTCGGAAATACGTAGCAAATGAAATGCGTTGCGTAGGTCGAGCTTTGTGAAGTATCTTGCGCCATGCATCTTACCTAAGAAGTCGTCAAAAAGGGGAAGTGGATATGCGTTTTTGATGGTATTGTCGTTTGTAGCACGATAGTCAACGCAGAGTCGTAACGCTGCATCGTGAGGTTTTGTCCTGAACATGACAGGTGATGCGTTTGGAGATTTGCTTTTTCGAATCCAACCTCTACTAAGGCTATCTTCAATATAGGTCTTGAGAAGTTGAAGTTCTGTTTCGGACATTTTGTAGATTCGGCCACGGCGAACTTTTGCGTTTGGTTTGAAGTTAATCTTGTGGTGAAGTCCTGGACGATGAGGGGCTAGTTTTTCGGCTTTTGGTTTCGAGAAAACATCTTCGAATTTCTTGTAGTGTTCTGGTAAGACCTGTTCAATTTTGACTTCTTGTTTCTTAAGAATGGCGTTGAGTTCGAGTGCGTGCAATGGCTGGGTCCAGTCTATAGGGTGTGTATCTGATTCCATTTTCGTGTCATTGTCGCTAAGTTGACTTTCGCACCGACTTTTACGCATGAAATCGCGTACACTAGATGTCATATTATTTATGCGCTTATAAGTTGACTTGATATTTTTGTGGTATTGTCTCGTGCATTTGCGCTCCAAAATTGTTTTATGGCAATCTACTAAATGCAGGGCATGGGGGGAAGGGGATGGGTGTATCTTTGGAATGAGATTTTCCTTGAGGCAATTGCGGCGTGATTCTAGTTTACTAGTGCTCCAGTTGATATCAGGGTTTACACTGTCTAGCCATGGGTACCCAACGATTGCTTCTTGATGCTTTAGGGGAGCTGGAATGAACTCGTGACGGTCTTTGCCGAGCTCACCGAAGTCACAGTCTAGTTCTATAAGGACTGACTTATTTTTTGGTACGATAACATGTCCATCGGCAGCTGTTATAGGGATGTTTAAAGAAGTATTTTTTTTATATCTAGGTCAGGCAAAGTTTCTCGTTGATGAAGTTGCTTTCCGCCCCACTATCTACCAATGCAATAACATCTTTTCCTCCCACTAACCCTTTCACTAAAAGCGACGGACGAGGTTTAATCCTAGGTTTAGGGGCAGTGTGGAGCCAAGTTGTTAAAGATGAAGAGTAGGGACGTACTGATTGGTCTTTGATGTTAGAGTCGTTGTCTGTTTCTTGGTTGATGTAGTTCAAACGCCGGTCGTTTTGACGTTGCGGCCGAGCTGCAGCAAGTCGGCAGGCATCAATACGATGTTCATTTGATCCGCAGTAAAGGCATAGGCTCAGATTGTAGCGCCGGTCCCTCTCTTCCCTCGTTAAAGGGCTTCGTGGAACTGTATTCCCTGGGCGAGCAGCCGATTGTTGCGATAGGGTAGTGCGACGTGGAGGAAGAGTATTGGTACCAGGGGTAGGGAAGCGTTGGTAGGTGGACCCCTCTTTCTGTTCTTGGAAGAGATTGTTGTCTACTTCAATAGCCAGCTTACGTACCGTCTTATAGTCTTCCCTGTCAAGTGTAGGAGTGCGGTTCAGAGACTTTTTTACCTTATCCTTCATATGATTTAAGTACTGAGGTGCCATAACTTTGGAGTTGTAACCACAGGCGTTTGCTGCTTCTTCAAACCGAATTGAGAAGTTGGTTACAGAGCCAGTAGTGTGGCGTTCGAGGTACTGGGCTTGCATCCGGTGCAAGTATTGCGCGTCGTCGAATGTGTCTTTAAACTGCTGTATGAATTCGCAGTAGTTCTGAAGTAGCTCAGCTCTCTCTCCATTTACAATAGAGGTCATCCAACCGCCGGCACGACCAATACAGTGCTCGGCGATGCAAGCAATTCGGGAATATGAAGACGCATATGTCTCCGGGTACTTCGTAAACCGAAGGTCTAGGGCCGCGGCGAAGAGCCTGAATCTTTTTGAATCGCCATCGAACATCTCAATCTTGGATTCCTTGTTTTTTGTGTCTCTACCGTCGGATGGGGCGAAGACTGCGACAGCTTTATTGAACAAAGGCAATTTAGAATCCATTACTTCTGCCTCTATTTTTACAAAATCTTCTCCTTTACGAGGTTGTTTTGGTACTTGCCGTGATCGCAAAGATCTAGTGTCGGGTGTTATGGGAGTGGTTGGCTGCAAGGACATACCCTTCTGCAGTTTAGATTTGAAAAAAGTATATAGTTTTCGCGCGCTCTCTGCGGCGATCGAGTAGAGCTGGGTTCCTGATGGGGATAGCCAAAATCACGAGAAGAAGAAGTGGCAGGAAGACAACTCTAAGGTAGAGGTAGAAGAAGTAGATTAGCTATGAGGAGGGAGTGTCTAGGAACAGGTAGAGACTATATGCTGACGTGCACGTACCACATGTACGTACGTCATCTTACCTAAGGCCAGGTTGAGGCGAGACCGTAACTCCTTGTCTTCCTTCCTGTCATATCATCTGTTTGATTAATTTATATGGTCCTCGATGAGACCAGAGGACAAATTTGTAGATGGGAATCCGAAATAGCAGGTTTCCTGAACAAAGTTTTTGAAAATCTCGGGACGCTTTGGCCCGAGAAGTTTTGGATAAAGTTACTTTGTGACAATCTCCCTCCAAGTCAACGCGTGACGTGAGAACGTATTCGACAGTGAATAAAATGGGTTGAAGTGGTCTCCTACCCACAGGTGCACTCCATGAGAGCGTCTAGTTTGCTGTAACGGTGATGATGCGCCGCAAAATTGCCATGGCCCGTACAAGCTGCAATCATATTTCGGAGAAGGAACCTCTAAAGTCCCAGCTCGGGTGGTTTGTATCGTCGCATGAACAGGTCGAGATTGCGGTATTGGGGCGGGCAAGCTTCGTTCCAGCATTTGTCGAGCATACTTGCTGCAAACGTTTCATTTGGCGATCAAGAAATGCCAGAGTGATGGATTCTAGCCGCACTTCTGCGCTAGGTAGCATCCGTAAGCCAGAACGGGCGGCTGAGTCAGCTTCCAAGTTATCCTGAATTCTTGAGTGTCCAGGAACCCATTTAATTGTCACGCAAGTTGATTTGGACAACTCACGAAATTTCTGAACTTTGTCGTAGCTTGTCGTGGACTTGCCTGTTTCAAGTGCGTTGATGGCCTGTTGACTATCCAGTAGAAGATAGACTCGTTGTGTCGTACTCTGGAGTCCCAATGCTGCTTCAAGAGCCTTCCTTGCCCCGGTGGTTTCCGCATCTAAAGCCTCCCCCCATGCCTGATGCCACTTCCCGTGAGCAAAGTCTTCCCGTTACTCTTCAGAAGGAGACCCCAAGCAGAGCGATCATTCCCTTCCGATGAGCCATCAGAGTAGGCACAAATTTCCGACTTCGACACCTGGTTGATCTATCGTCTGTAGATCTCAATTTGCTCTTCTTTAGATCCTGCTTTCGGTAAGTAGGATGTAGGCGGCAGTGGTTCTACACCCTCTGTCTCTGATAATTGACGGTACGCTCGTTGTACTCGTGTCATAATTACTTCGGGAACCGATGTCGCTCAATTTCTCTTTTTGTAATTCCGCGTGCCTATATTTAGGCACAAAGTCGCACGAATCCTCAGCGGATGGCGGTCATCCAGAGTATTGAGCCTGACTGAGAGTCGAAGTCGATTACCCTCCAGAATAATTTTCCCTGGTGGAATTCCTCCTTCTCTATGCAGTACAACGTTCGCTGTCGTCCTCATTACCAGGAGAACAGCTCGTAGTCCCATCAAGACAGCCTTGTTGATCATGCCACACAGATGTGCCGTCAGCGGGGCTATCATACTTTTTCTCGTTGGGCGTTTGAGATCAGGCCAGCAGATTTCCGGACAAAATGTTGCAATAGGAATAACGCACATATAGACTGCTCTGATAAGCGCTCCTTGGAGAGCAGTGTTGAAGCGGCGCAAGTTCTGTGCAACTTTCAAGGCTTTACCGCACCATGTCGTTACGTAATGCTTGAAGGTTAGCCGGGGATCTAGGTAGACACCCAATCAGCGAACATATTCAGCCGGATCGATAAGGGTTCCATTGACATAGATTCCTTTCGCAGGCTCATAGCACCGTCTGGGAAATTGGATTACTTCAGACCTACTCGTGTCGAGAGCAGCCGCATTTTTTCCCGCCCAATCCAGGAGATCATCGACTTCACTCTGGGCTGCAGCGGCAAATTCCGTAATCGTGCGGCCAATTCCGATGATTCCGAAGTCGTCGGCGTAGCTGAACCTCATACCAGGCTTCCCACTTCGCATAGGCTCTGCCATGTATAGAAGGAAAAGGAGTGGGGATATCGGTGAGCCCTGGGGGTCTCCACATATTAGCAGTCGCTGAGCGGTAACTCCTCCAGAGTGACGCAATTGGACCATTCGTCGTGCTAGAAACAAGGTCGTCCACTTGAGATTCGAGTCTGTCCAACCTTGCTCCTGCATCCTTCTCACCAGACGGTTGTGGAGAACTGCATTGAAAGCACCTTGAACGTCCAGGGTAACAAATGTAGCCGTCCATTTTTACGAGCTTGCCTCTTCAATGTCGTGTACCACACAGGAGACGAGGTCAATTGTCGAACGTTTTGGGAGCGCGCCAATTTGCTGTTGTCCCGTTACATCAAAGGTGACAGCGAGGTGCGCCATACGCTTAGCCAAGAGCCTTATAGACCTTTACCTAGGCAAGAAAGAAGGGCAATGGGCCTCCATCCCTTGACTGTCGTTGGGTCCCGACTAGGCTTCGGGACAAGAACGATCTCAGCCAGCTTGGAGCAGGATGGATGAATGTCGATCCTCACGCAGGCCCGGAAGAGTTAAGCGACGTACGGTCCTATAGTGTTCCAACAAGCAGCGAGGAGATCAATTGATATTCCGTCTACTCCTGGAGCCGTATTACCACTGCCGATCGTACAGTACCTGACTTCTTCCTCGGTGATTTCTTCCTTCCACGGTATTCGGTTGCTGCTTGCCGTAGTGCATGGTGGCAGGTCGTCTGACGCTTAATTTCGGGCAAGAAGCGCATCGCGGAGTACCGTGGCTCGCTCTAATGGGTCCGATATGAGGATTCCATTGTGATTGAGTGGCGGTGGAATGTTAGCCTGTCGTGGACTGGCCATTCTTAGCAGCTCGAAAATATCGCTTGGCGACTTCATCGCTTCGACCTGTTGCGTCTGGTATTCTTTATTCGCAGCTCGGAGAACTGATCGAAGCTTTTTCGCACAGACTCCCCTTTGGGGAGAGGATAAGACCACTTGACATTCGGCGCCTACTGCCCTGCATGCTGGGGTCCACCAAGGTGCTGTTTTTCCGCTGCTTGCTCTAGCTCGGGTTCCAGTCGCGTTAATAGAGGCATTAATCTGGAAACGGAGTTCAAGGGCGCATTTTTCAACTCTTTCGACAGTATCTAAGGCTGGAGGCGGCTTGATCCATCTGGAAGTGAAGTCAACAAAGTTGGGAAGATTTTTCTTCGTAACTCAGAGCTTGGAGATCCCAGGCTTCATTCTTGCAGCTCGAATCGGGATTTGTCCCCGGATAGGAAGATGATTACTGGTAACGCATTCACTTCGATCCACCCATGCTCGAGCGCCATTGATTTTTGTCCAGGCTAAGTCCAAGGTGTTACCAGTCTTATGCGTGGGCTCCCCAATAATGAGACAGGACAGATCGTGTTGTTGCGCCCATTTGTCAATTTCCTCTCGTTGTCCGTGGATTCGAGTGGTGCTCGGTTGCCAGGCCCAGTATACTGAGTTGAAATCTCCTGCTGCAACAGAGTTTGGGGCCGGATTCCAGTTAATGAGGGGCTCCACAGCCTGTAGGTCGTTGGGAGCCTTATAGATGTTGAGGAATTTGATTCCATTGACCACGACCCAGCAATAATCTGCCGTAGGCACGGCACGTGGAAAGACCTGTTCTGCATTTATTTCACTGCCATTTTTCCGAGTGTAAGTCACCGCCCTCGGCCTAGACTAATCCTCACCATGGGGAATATGACAATCATATCCCGGATGAGTTTTGTTGATTTGCTCTGTTTTTTCCACAGAGGTTCCTGTACAAGCAATACATCGACTCCCAACTCAAAAGCTCGGACAAGCGCGATATCCTGTGTCGGGCCTCCCCTTCCTACATTTATTGACATGGAATTTAAGGTAGGAGGGTGACAGAAAGGGTGCTGTGGGGCGCCCTTTACAAGTTTTCTTCGCAATTTATCTCCTCTGTAACCACGGTTGCAGAAGGCGATGAATCGATCATTAGCACCTCGAGGCAGTTGCTGGATTTGAAGCTCTTCTGAGCTTTTTTGCCTTATCGGAGGCAGTTGATACTGCGGCTTCAGCACGTCTAACGGCTGCTTTTGCTCGGGCAACTGCAGCAAATTCTCGTTGCCTCGCCTGCCTGATCGTCTCAAGGTTCTCTTTGGATGCCGATCCAGACCTTGTAGGGCGAGCTAGACAGTCGCGACTGTCCGATCGATGGGGGCCTCCACAGTTGCGACACTTTGTATGTGCCTGACACTCTGCGGAGGATTGCATCATTGACGTACAGCTCCAACAATCTGGGGCGCGAGAGCAGCCTCGAGTGCCATGGAATTGCAGGCATCGCTCGCATTGGTTTATTGCCTGCTTAGGCTGGTGGTGAACTGCGATTCCAGAGTCGTCAAATAGTCGAAAGCCTGGCCGAGGTACAGACGCTCGCTCGAAGTGTGCTATCCATGTTTGATATGGAGCTCCTATTCTCCCCTTTTCGTGTGGACGGACGCGGACCGGGACCGCCTTAGTGGTTCGAATGATTTCATGAGCCACCATTTCCTCAGTGACTGTGATCTTGCTCAAAAGTGTGTATAGCGCCACTGGGACTATTGCAATTCGAAGGGCAGCCAGATCCGAGGCTGTCTCCAACTTAGCTTCAACGCTACTGAATAATTCAGCAGAGTCTAAGAGAAGCTGGCGCGCTTCTTCGTTTTTGGCTTTCATTACAAAGCCGGTGGGAAGACGGTACACGGGTTCAATATTGGAGGATGGTATCTCCAGCAATTTGGTAACGGCTTCTCTCACGCCGACCGGCGAAAGAGCACGCCATGCATGTTCCTTGTCGAGACGTAGAAACAGTCGAGAATCCTTTAATTTTGAGGTCGAAAGTCTTGTTCAGGGCTTGACCTAGCCTGCTGGTTTATGAATGACTTTGACATCTTCCACTGGAGCGATCGACTTTGGCCGAGTGCCCTGGGCTACCGTTGCCCAGGTCGTTTTGGCCTGAGTCACTTCACGTTGTGTCTCCTGATGTTTTGTAGTAGTCCTTTTATCTGTAGGACATTTTGTATCGTCTTGGCAGCTCGGGCGCTGAGGAAGGTTTGGAGGGGCTGGGCTGGGTCCCGACTCCATGAATTGAGCAATTGCTGCTCGGAGATATATCTCCATCGAGTCGATGAACGGATCGCTCAAGTATTCTGAGTACAGAGAGACCACGGTCTCGACAGCGTTGATCGCAGCAGTGCAGATCGTGATGTTCCTTGCTGCTTGAGTTACCCTGCGCTCTTCAGCTTCAATCATGGCTTGTAATTCCGAGGGGCAGTCGTTAATCTTTTATTTCCTGCTTTCGCTGCAGTAAGGTTTTTGTTTTTCATTCGCCACTGATGGGAGTTCGCTGGCGTTCTGAGGGGCTGTGGCTTGAGTAGCCTTTTTCAACTCTGAAATCGCTGTCTGCTTTACGGCCTGAACAGCAATCTCTTGGTCATTCGATTGACGGTAGTCTCAGAGACTGGAGCGTCATTCTGATCGGTGACATTCCATCGGGAGCTGTTGAGTCCCTCTTGTATGTAATTGTCAATGACCGGATCACCCATTTCTTCGTCTGGGTTCGTCGAGTTAGAGTCTTCCTCGAAGGCTCTTATCCTTTCTGTCATTTCTGACTCCATATTGTCTAGATCTATCGTGTCGATCGATAGGTTTCTTGAATCCTGGTGCTGTTGCAGCTTGGTTTTATTTTCGCCATTGTTTTAAGCTGGCGCGCGGGGCGAGGGATTCTGTGGGCTCCTTCGCCATTTTGGTGATTTGGGGTCTTGCTACTGTGAGAAATGATGTTATTAGCTTGACTGATAATGATTTGAAGGATTAAGGAGACGGATGGGGGAATTTTCATCGATCTCAAATATTGTACGGTTGTGATGTGGGCTAGCACGACGTTGAATAAAAAACAAAACAAAGTACCATCCCTCAAGGGGGTTGACGGCCGAACATCTATCAGATATGTTTACTACGAACCTGGGAGCGAAATGTTCCCCCAACGGTCGAATCAATTTTGGGCTGACTGAGAGTTTCGTGTTATGCTGGTTCGATGGACTTGTTAGGAGGCAGGGGATAGGAGGATGGGCTGCTGTATGAGGAAAGAGTGGAAAGTACAGGTTGTTGCATGGACGCCGTTCATGCACATTACAATTTCTTTACCTGCCTAGTTAAGAGAGGTAATCCGTCTTAAATAATCATACTTCACATCATCCATTAGATGATATTATCAATCGTTGGGACGCGCATCTAGCATCACCTTCATAGATCACCATTGTCAGTAAGAATTCACATTTGATACCTACTGACAGAAATTGGCCACAGTAACACGCACTCGGTATCCATCGTGCCACCAACCCAGCGTGAGCGCGCCATCTCCGCAACTCACCATTGTACATGAGCCCATGCCACTTCACCGACGGACAGCAGAGTCATATAATTGCCATACACCTCTCATCTCATAACCACAACATCTTGCCAGAAGAAGTAATGCTGGGCTACTTATGGCTGGAACTCTCGGGTTGCAGAGATTTCTCGACTACATAAATGACGAAGAAAATTATCAAGACCACTCAAGCCGATATCAGCTTAAGTTGATCATCGCACCCCCCCTGATAACCCATACAGTCTTTGAAGTGCCTGTTTAATGGCGAAAAAAGCCAGAACACGATCCGCAACCCTCTCATCCAACTCTATTGTCGACGGGGAATATCGACAGACGCCAAGCTCGGGCTACTGGGTATGTATATTCGATGCCGGAATCAAAGCCTGTGAGTGAAGATGGGGTAAATTTTGGGCCATGGAAGCTTTGGAAGGGGCTATAATGAAGGACTCAAGATTTCAAGAGTATCAATTAGAGGACTGGCAGAGGCAGATGAGGGACTGCCCCAGGGAAAGGGATCATTTTGTGACTAGAAAGCTGCATGAGCCGTGTCAGAAATTAGCGTGCAATTCTTATAAGATCTACGAAACAACCGTGGAAAGCACTGAGTACGGACTCTTGGCGGCTACACCTCAAAATATTGGAACCAACACTTGTGGCAACGGCAGGGCAGTGAGTCAGTGCAAACACTGATAATGATTTGACTACTGTCGCAAAGGAGTAGCCAGAAGGACCGAGAAGATGGCCTGGGCGGCTGCGTTACGTATCCCTATCAACGATAATTGCAAAATCACCGATGGTTTTAAGATGAGCGGCTATCCCTCTGTAAACTGATGGCTGGGATTCAGAAATTGATCTCGGGAAGCAGGATAGATCGCTTCGATACTTAACTTTACCGGAAGGGGAGGTATGGAACTAACGGAGATATTCAAAGTAGAAGCGAGGAGAGGCGTTTTCAACCTCAGGCTGGGACGTGTTAACGTAGTAGATCTTTAGTGTTTGTTACTTTAAAGCTTTTTCCCTAAACAATACAGCCACCCGTCTCTATGGGCCATTAAGCAGAAACCGAATTGGACGGTAAACAAAAATCAATATGTTATGTTATGGCGGCAATAATGAATTTCCACGCTCAGCGCAAGTGTTCCAGTATAATTCCTTACGTTAAAGTTGGACTAGGCTATAGATAATTTTCAAGATAAACATATAATTAATTCAATATCCTACATTTATTTCAGGCCTCACAAATGAATATCATAAATTTTCAATATTTCAATAATTATAAATTTTATACTGTAAATGGCGTCATTTTTGTAGTAAATTTTTGGAATTCCCAATCGTCCCCAATCCTATCATCTGCATTTCAATCAATTATCTGTGTTATTTTTCGACCCGCTAGCACTGATGGATTCTATCATAGACTTTACCGCCTTAACTTCAGCCATTATTTCAGTTCCCGCAGTGTCAGCCTTCATTTCAGATAAGCTCTTATTCTGACTTTCAAGGGCATTTACAATTCCTCCGATTGAAGATTCAATACCAGACAAATCAACTTTCTCAGGTGCTGGCGCCGGGGTAGATACTGTCATTTTGATCTCGTCAACGGTAGTGGTAAGCTTTCCAACAGAGGACTCAATACCGGATAGATCAACTTTTTCAGGTGCTGGCGCCGGGGCAGATACCGTCATTTTGATCTCGTCAACGGTAGTGGTAAGCTTTCCAACAGAGGACTCAATACCGGATAGATCAACTTTTTCAGGTGCTGGCGCCGGGGCAGATACCGTCATTTTGATCTCGTCAACAGTAGCGGTGAGCTTTCCAACAGAGGACTCAATACCGGATAGATCAACTTTCTCAGGTGCTGGCGCCGGGGTAGATACTGTCATTTTGATCTCTTCAACGGTAGTGGTAAGCTTTCCAACAGAGGACTCAATACCAGACAAATCAACTTTCTCAGGTGCTGGCGCCGGGGTAGATACCGTCATTTTGATCTCGTCAACGGTAGTGGTGAGCTTTCCAACAGAGGACTCAATACCGGATAGATCAACTTTTTCAGGTGCTGGCGCCGGGGCAGATACCGTCATTTTGATCTCGTCAACGGTAGTAGTGAGCTTTCCAACAGAGGACTCAATACCAGACAAATCAACTTTCTCAGGTGCTGGCGCCGGGGTAGATACTGTCATTTTGATCTCTTCAACGGTAGTGGTAAGCTTTCCAACAGAGGACTCAATACCTGACAGATCAACTTTTTCAGGTGCTGGCGCCGGGGCAGATACCGTCATTTTGATCTCGTCAACAGCGGTAGCTACTTTGCCAACAGAAGATTCGAGACTAGAGAGATCAACTTTCTCAGGTGCTGGCGCCGGGGCAGATAACGTCATTTTGATCTCGTCAACAGTAGCGGTGAGCTTTCCAACAGAGGACTCAATACCAGACAGGTCAACTTTCTCAGGTGCTGGTACCGGGGTAGATACCGTCATTTTGATCTCGTCAACGGTAGTGGTGAGCTTTCCAACAGAGGACTCAATACCGGATAGATCAACTTTTTCAGGTGCTGGCGCCGGGGCAGATACCGTCATTTTGATCTCGTCAACAGCGGTAGCTACTTTGCCAACAGAAGATTCGAGACTAGAGAGATCAACTTTCTCAGGTGTTGGTGCTGGGGCAGATATGACTGTCTTGATATCCATTATGCTTTCTACCTGTGCTGCTACGGCACTTCTAATATTGTCAATTGAGGTGCTTACTTTAGATAATTCTGCGGCTGTTGCAATGCCATCTGAGAGTGCAGAGTGTAATTCAGAAAGGATATTATTTTGAGCGGAAACATCTCTTTGTGTAAGCTTGACGGCATCAAGAATCCCAGGATTCGTTGTACTTAGGTCATCAAGTACTTTAGAGTGTGATGAATGCGAGGCATTGGATGCTTTAGTCTCGGCCAGAATTTCATTTAAAGAATAAAACTGAGATTGGAATGAGGTCAAGTAGGTAGATATAGCGGTGACTTGAGACTTGAGGCTGGCTATCTCGAGAACGGGAGCCCTCAGTTCCTCTAAGGTTGCAATCTGTGCAGATTGAATGTCAGTTGAGCTCTGAATGCTGGAAAGTATATTGGAGCTGGCGTCGCAGTCTTTAAGATTTGATATAGATATAGCCTCATTTTCAATGGCTGCTTCAACACTATTGACTCGATCGTTTAGGGCTGAAAAATTGCAAGCGATATTTTCTGTGAGGCCTTCTTTGGCGCTTGAAATCTCGAGCGAAAGGTTTCCGACAGACGCTGCTGTAATTTCCTTGACAGTATCTAGATCTGACGTGATATTGGCAAATTTTGTGTCCTGCTGTGACTCAAGTCCCTTGATACAATTTTCGAGCTCCCCTAGCGATGTGGATATTTTTGCAACGGCCGACTCAATCGCGGTTATCCTCTCCGAAGTGTTCGAATCGCTCGAGCTTAGAAGAGTTGACAAGTGTGTAATTTTTGTGTCGTGAGCGTCGAGCTGTTGCGTGATTTTATTTGTGGAGACTTGAAGTTTGCTTACGTAGTTGGAAGAATCCAAGGCCGAGAGAGAAGGTTGTAACTCAGCAGCCAGGCGGACGGCCAAAGCTTTTTGAAATTCTTCTTTATCAACAACAGCTGAAACAGCTTCAGATATAGATTTTTGGATACGCTTTTCATCAGCTTCTTGTTCTTCCTCAGATCTGTCGGTATTTTCTATGGCAGGAAGTTTGGGGGATATCAGACTAGCTCTGATTTTGTAGAACATGTTGGCAGATGGCATGACCCCGTATAGGTATTTCGGAATATTGTAGATGAAGCCTAGAAAAGACATCCACGAAGATTAAGTGTATTGCGATGGGAAAAATATGCTGATCACGGTGATTGCCTTTAAATGACGTTAGTTTATTGTCAATAGCTTAGATTGAAAATACTCTTTTGTACAAAGTAAAGTTTATGCAATAGCCTATCTTGGTCAATAAGTCGGTGTGATGGGTCAGACGATCAAGAGATGTGCCGCCCGATATTTTCGCCCAAGCTACTTTGGGCTAATTGGGATTTGCATTGGTTTCCATTTACCGCCGCCGACTGGGTCGAGGACCTGGGTGCATCCGGTGTGTTACCATTGCGGCAGATAATGTACAAAGAGGGTTAGTGTAAGTAGACGAGAATGCAGCTGTGAATACAACAGAAAGACATAATTCTTCACCCAGTCATTGAGAAATCCAAGTTCTTGTGTGACCATCATGCATGTGTCGTATATTAACGTGGCTGTGCCGAAAGACTAGAATTGGTCTGGTATTTTGGCCGTGAACAACTTGAGAATTATAGAAGGCTTGATTAAACCCGAGTAACAAAAGAAATATACCTGGCAAGGTTTGCTGGACATTAGAAAGGATATCAAGAAAAAAATGAACTGTTCTTTCCTGAGGGCCCAGGTAATCTCTAAATTGTCTCATATAGTTGATTATTGCACTGAGACAGCTTTGTGTCAGCCACAGAAGTCCCCTCATTTACAGCTCTATCGCACTGACATTTTTAATTAGTAAAGGGTACTTATGGAGCCAACCTAATTTTCTTTTAAAATTGGATGAGACCCCTTTCAAACTGGGAATTACGAATGCTAGTCTAAAGATCTAGTTTGCCTCTTCGAATCTATACCTCAAGGGTAGTGTCTACACAATGATTGGAAAATAAAGTGTATTCGGGGGAGTTTCTGTCAATACAATTAATTTGGATTAAAAGGCAGAATTTCTTTAGCCCCCCACAAGTCTCCAGGATCGAGCCGGCAGGCATTTTAGAACACTTCTGACGGGTCAGTATGTATTCGGATTAAGTTCTGATATCGGTAATGGAAGAGGCCGCCCTTAATGGTTTGTGCGATTTTCTCTGGCGGCCATTCATTTGAAAACGGCCATTATTTTGTTAGTTGGTAGGGAATGATCATTAGGGACAAGGGTCCAAAAATTTTGGGACAAGGTGAGGACTCGAAAGGCATGGTACAGTTCAAGTGAAGCTGAAACAAAGCATAGTATGGAATGTACTGCAAACATAGATTTCCTTGGCCTGCAAACAGAGAGAACCTACTTGTCCTTATGGTATTGGACTAAGAAAGGACAAGAATTTAATTACGAATAAATTACATGCAAACTTATTTATTTTTTTGTTCTATTCCTGTGAACAGATCCATGAAGACGAATGGCTGCATTACACAGGCAATAAGCTTAAAAGCAAGAAAACCCGCTACGATGAAAGGATCTAGCTTGATGCTAAGGAAGTTACTTTCAACCATTGATTCGTAGTTACTGACGCTATTTCCCCCATCGATAATATTATGTTCGCGAAAGATTCCTGAGGAAAGGCACACCCTCTGTCAGCGTGGGTCGCGGAAGTGTTTGAAAATATGGCTCCAATGGTACTATTTGTAATGGTGCACTTCATAAAGCTACCGCGGTTGGACGGTGTGGTGGTTCATCATCCATGCGGGTTTTTTAAGTAGAGTCTGGATAGCTTGGACACATATACTACTTGAGACAGATATTACTGGTTTGAATTCCGCAAGTCTAAACTACATTTCTCGCTGCGTTGGTGTATATGGATGACAAAGGCATGTTCGGATTATCAAAGGTCTAGAATTTCCCTTTGGTGGGTATTCACGGAGGAGATTCAGCTATTTGTGTAAGCAAGCATAACTTGAACTGGTATTTTCGAGTTAAATCCAGATTATGAGTGTCTCTAACGTCAAAAGAGTCATCCTACATGTATATATAGTACCGGTCATGTGTCATAGCTTAATAGCTGAATACACATTGGATGGATTTCTTTCGAATAGTGAAATATTCTCTCAATGCCAATCTCAGTCAATTTGCGCGATACCTAAGAAGTCTGCCCACGAGGTTATGATACCGGATACTCCACCATGCTAATCCTTCATTCCAAACGATATCAGTCCCCACCAAAAATTATCAAATCTACAAGTACGATCAAATACATCCTCATTTAAATTACCACACCTCTCATTGGCTATTCTCTGGCTTCGGCTGGCAACCAAACACACGTCCACTCCGATATTTGTACCCTTAGTAGGAAAGAAGGTGTAGCGCACAAGTCTAGGTAGTGGTCCTTTAAGATGGGCGGGAGAGAGATCAGGATAAGTTTACAAGATGATGCAAACGATAGATTCCATCTCCACAGCGAAGGGATTTCAAGTTTTGGCTTGAAGATTTAAAACGTGAAGATCATTCTACGCGCCAAACTTTTGGTTACAAAGTGCAGCTGAAACCCTTTACACAAGCCAGCGATGAAAGGTGCCGTGGTCCGTCTCCTGGTGATGTTCTTGTCGGTATAACAGCGGCTTGGAGATTTAATGTGCTAGCACAAATGTTCTGGTAACAGATTGTTTTTGTAAAATGTCTATGTATTCTATCTAACAAACGCGTAAGGAAAATGCTACCTGAACCAGTCTACAAGTTGATCTAGAAAGTAGGTTTACACACGATAAAATCCCTTTTAGTTGTCATTTATTCCAACAGTTCTCTGGTGAAGTTTGAGTAGCCTGAGCATCTACTTCGATTGGGAAGTAGACACTTTAGATCACATTACGCGCGGAAGAAATTCAGTGGATAATTCAGGGTTCAAGACGTTTCTCTGGGCGGGTGTTCACGGATAATGGTTGACTTGAGGTGAAATAAAAAGCCGCAGTACCTTCGATAAAATGAGAATTGAAGTGCAAAACAGTATACAAGATTTGAGAAATTTCCCCGATGGTCTGGATGCCACGCTTATCGGCGGATCCCTTGCCTGCCACATCTTCAAAGTTGCATTTCCTGACCTCCACTGAGAGCCAAAAGTGAGTTTGAAGGTCTCCCTTATCGTCAGCCGCCTCCCTTCTCCGTGTTACCGATGCTAAAATGACTTATTCGTGGGTGGCTGGGCCCTCATGCTTCTTCTTCGGACTCCAAAACTCCGAACCCTCCACCATCTCTACATCCTTCGCTGAGGCAATTATTGCCTATTCGGGGGCAAAGGGCTCCTTGGCTGTATGATCGAATGAGGACTTGTAAGGGGTGGTTCTGTTTGAGGAGAGCTATGTAGGAGGAATAGCAGGGGACATACTACTAGATAAGTATCCTTGACCTGTAGGCAGAAAGGACCGACATGTCTTTACATGGTCTTAGACTAAGAAAGGACAACAGTATAACAAATAAAAAGATTGCCTCGTTGGCCCTTTTTGCTGAAGTTCTAGCTCCAGTTAGTGCTGCGATCCTCCCTTGCCCCGCTTGGCAAATTAACGCGAGTTGCACTAGATTCATCAGTCCATTCTTTATTTATATTCATTTAGTGTATGCAGCTTCACTAGATGTGACCCAATATTACGGGTCCGTATTTGGTAGAGGTTTTTCGCGTCACATTTAAATTTTGTATGAAGCTATCTAGCTATAACACAATATCGGAGATAATATACAGAGAAGATGACTCAATTTACAAGTAGAGCACTCATGCCTCGGATTTCATTTGCAAGTACTACTGCGAATTTATGATAGTTTTTCTTCGACCCAAGTCAACCCTAATCCGTGCATACCCACCCAGGCGGACGTCTCAGAAACCCTGAGTTATCCAGGCATGCCTTCATCATCCACTGAACTTTCTCCGCGCGAAATGGAGTCTGAGATGTCTCCTTCCCAAGTGGAGCAGGTGCCAAGGCTAATCAAATTACACCAGAGAACACCACCAGGAGGCGGACTAGGGCACCTTTCATCGTTTGCGTGTTTTTATAGTATCAGCTACACTCTCGCAAGCTAAGTCCAAGCTCAGTTCGTAAAACTCTTGCTAAAATTTAAAATTTAACGCCCGTTAAGATGGTATCCATCTTCCGTGTCATCCTGTATACTTGTCCTGATCCATTTCATGTCCATCCCAAAGAACTGTCTCCCAGATTTGTGCGCCACGCTTTGCTTCCTCCGTCGGGTGTAAATATCGGCGTGGGCGTGTATTTGGCGGCTAGATGAGGCCAGAGAAAAGTTGATAAGAGGTGTTTTCATCGGAATGAGGATGTACTAAGTCGTACTTGTAGACTTGATGAGACTTTGGTCGGAATCGAACTCGTTGAGAGCGAAAATTTTACATGATGGAGATTTTTGAATCATTGCCTCGCAGGCCAACTTCTTTGGAATGGCGAAATTTGACTAAACTCGGCTCTGGGAGAATATTTCACTCCCAGGTTCGTAGAGGATACCACGTACAAGTGTTCAGTCTTGCCCTCCGGTGAGATGATTGTGGAGAGGGCCGCGAGATGACTTTGGCAGAGAATGATTTTCTATAAAAAAAATAAGATCTTGAGAGTGTCGGTTGTTGTAATACGAACATCACACAAGTTATAGCCTGTCTGCGGTTTGTATCTGGGGTGTAGATGATTGATTTCGTTGAGTTGGAAAGTCATGAAATCTCTGCAAGACGGATTTTCGACCAGAAAAGAGCCAACACCACTTCTCCCGATCGACAAGCCGACAAAACTCTCAAATTCAACCTTTCTCATGACTGAATCTCGGTTTTGGGGGAATTTTTCACTCCCAGGTTCGTAGAGGAGAACAGTGACAGGTGTTCAGCCTTCGCCCTCCACATTCATGACTGTCTCAGTGATTGAAGAGATATTATTGACTATTCACCAGAAACCTAATCGAAATACCAGACACACAACTGATACTAGTAGATTCTTGTTGAATAAGTAATTATTCTAATGAATTTTGATCTGGAGGTTTACAATCTGGTTGTTTGGCTCTTGAGGCATATGAACCTGAGCTTGGAGGGCAAGACTGAACACTCATACGTGACGTCCTCTATGAACATGGGAGTGAAATGTTCTCCCAGAGCCAAGTTCAGTCAAATTTCGCAATACCGAACAAGTTGGCCCATTAGGCAATGATTCAAGCCTCTCCACCTAATCAAATTTTCCCACCTGACGAGATAAATCACCACCAAAACCTCATCAAGTTTGCAGGTACGACTTAGTACATCCTCATTTCAATGATCACACCTATCGTCGACTTTCTCTGGCCTCAATTGACCACCACGTACACGCCCACGCCGATATTTACACCCGACGGAGGAAGCAAAGCGTGGCGCACAAATCTGGGAGACAGTTCTTTGGGATGGACATGAGATGGATCAGGACAAGTATACAGGATGACACGGAAGATGGATACCATCTCAACAGGCGTTAAATTTTAAATTTTAGCAAGAGTTTTACGAACTGAGCTTGGACTTAGCTTGCGAGAGTGTAGCTGACACTATAAAAACACGCAAACGATGAAAGGTGCCCTAGTCCGCCTCCTGGTGGTGTTCTCTGGTGTAATTTGATTAGCCTGGGCACCTGCTCCACTTGGGAAGGAGACATCTCAGACTCCATTTCGCGCGGAGAAAGTTCAGTGGATGATGAAGGCATGTCTGGATAACTCAGGGTTTCTGAGACGCTCCCCTGGGTTGGTATTCACGGATGAGGGTTGACTTGGGGTGAAGAAAAAGCTACCATAACTTCGCAGTAGTACTTGCAAATGAAATCCGAGGCATAGGTGCTCTTCCTATATATTGAGTCATCTTTTCTGTATATTATCTCCGATAATGTGTCATAGCTAGATAGCTGCATACGCAATCCAAATCTGATGCAAAAAAAAAGTGTATCCCAACACAGAAACAATAGAAAACTCAACAACCAAACTCTTCATGAAAAACTACCATTAATCATCACCTAACTTATCTCTGTACTCCATAATTTTAACACCTCTCCTCTTTAAACTTTGTCACGGAATAAGATGAGGTCGTTATTTGATTGATAAATTGATCGCAAAGTTATGGCTAGAGTGCGAGTAGCTATTTTACATATACTATTTCGCTTGGAACAACGCTAGTCAATGCTAAATGATACGCTTGTCAAGTTGAATACGTGTGAGCAATGTAACAATAGATGCGGAACATTTTGCCATTCTTTCCCATAAAAGTTACACACACTATTCTGAAGCTTTCAAATCATGTGCAGGTAGACCATTGTATTACCCACACCAAGTCTTTCCTGAAATAATACAGATTCTGCGTCTCTCCTATATCCTTGGAATCTGAAAAGTTTTGCGGCGAAATTTGGATGATTGGATTGGGCCTGGAGCCTATAAAACTCGCCGAGTCCTTTAGCTTTTCGGCCATCCTCCTCATGCCAAAGTTCCAGGTTCCAATCTTTTTTCCATGCCTGTATGATCCATTCTATAGCCTTCTACTTGTTAAATAAATGAGAAGTAAACTTGTCCCTTTCCAGAGGTGATTTCTTTCCGCCAATTTTAGCTAATATATCAGCAAACTCATTTCCTTCTATTCCAACATGTGCAGGGGACTATTGAAGAATTATAGTACTTCCTTGACATATTTCCCTGATCTGGTGAGAAAATCGATCACTGCTGTGCTGGACTCGAAGGATACTAATGTTGGTATCACAGGTATGTGATATCTGTTGCAACTTCTTGGTTACTCTTGATATCTCGTGTTCTCCTTCCTTCTCTCTCTCTATCTGCTAAACTACTTGGTATACTCTTCATGGTCCGTGTGACTCTACATTCACGTGCCTTTACATATAAGCCATTGCTGGAACTGCCAATAACCACCACGTTCACAACAACTGGGAATAAACGCCAATACTGGGAGCTCCCCAGAGCTCAAGATCCTCAATCGCTACGCTCTTGGTCGCCTTCTTGCAGCCCGATCAGGTCACGGCGACTTTGCAGACTATCACCGCCGCTTTCACCACTCGGACGCACCTCTATTATGCGCTTGCGGGCTAGAAAAATCGCCTGATCACTTTTTCTTTTGTCAACTCAATCGTAGCCGGTCCCGCCGCCTTGGCAATACTAGACATCCAACACCGGGAATTCCCTGGATTCTAGGCTCTCCTGAAGGTGCCATAGCATTTAGTAAATGGCTTCATGAAACATGCTTTTTTGAAACATGCAATAACAACACTAACTAGTGCCCCAAACTATAAATATTGGGCATGTATTTGCAAGAGCTCTGATTTAAAGACTATTAGTCTAGGTGATGGATAATTTTCTTGTTAATATAGATAAATATCTTCTCTACTGTATTAGAATACAAAAGTCTCAGCTGGAGAGTACTTTTGACTTCAGTTGATAGTTCGGGGTGCATGGCAGGCTGGTCTTGGCCCATTTATTACATGTCGGGCTTAATTAAAAGCGTCGGCACGTCGGGTAGTTTATATAGACTGAGCTGGCCAACACGAGACCTTACGGTTGTGTTGTGAGCTGGCACGACGTTAAATAAAAAAAAAAAAAAAAAAAAACCACCACGTTCAGACAACTAACTTGGCTATCAGTGAAAATATGTATGATCTAATGAGAAATAATTTTCTTCACGTATTGTGTTGCTTTCAATATGCAGTACGTCTCGGCATCTGCAATACCTGTTGAATATCCAAGATTGTATGAGAAGCACCTCATCTTTCTGGTGACTGGAAGGTAGACCACAAAGCCAATGCTGCCTCCAGTTGTTGTTGAAAGTGATCCATCTATGTAAATAATAAGATCGTCAAGGTGTACACTTTTTGTTGTGAATATCGTGAGCATGAGTTGTAAATGCCTATTTATGACAGATATCTTGGCAGGGGCGGCAAAACATCATGCATGAAGAGTTTGAGGCAGAATTATATATGTTTGGGTGAAGCATCCTGGTCAGGAAGTCGGAGCCATGGAGTATCATATATACTTAGCATTGTGTCATAGTTGTAAACCTGGGGTCTAGTGATACGTGGGCAACGGGATATATAACCGAGTCAATGAGTCTCAGTTTCCGATAAAGTGGTAACTGGCGTAGTCATGTGGGATAAAGACTATCATGAGAGACTTGTATATGATATAGCGATATCTCCATGTTCAGATATATGTAACCAAGCAAGCAATCAATCAAATATTACCAGAATCATTATTTATATCATTCTAGTATCATAAATTACATGATAATATTCCAATACTTTTCGTATACTTTAGATGCTCATCTCTTGTCACCTCCTTTGACCGGGTAGTGATATTGGTATGAATAAGTGTTTGGCGACAAGGAGGGATTTATTAGATATTTAGATTCTCTAAGTTCTTGAAGCTAGCAAGTGGTTTTAAGATGCTTCTAATCCTCATGAGCTGTGTTACTGGCTTTCCTATAAATTAAAGTGAGAATAAGTCTATTTGGTTAGTGGTTGTCAGTTTATTTTCAACTGGGCTGAATAAATGTTCCTGGATAGGATGAGCCCCCTGAAGTCGAAGCATTCTGGGTCCATGAAAGATAGCCTGTTTCTAATCCCTGACATTTGCTGGTAAGATTGATGCCTCAACTTCAAGAGTAATAATTGGCCTGCTTTGATCAGCTCCAGTGATCATTGTAAGTGCCTGATGTTGAAATCTTTGATATCTATTAGTTAGCATGCTAGTATCCCTCTTTCCATGCCATAGTATAGACCCATAGTCAAGTACTGATGTGACACATTCTAAATAGAGTTATCGAAGGGCATGACAATGAAGTCCTCTTATTTCAGAGGCGAGATTTCGAATCCTGCTGAGGGCCCCATTAGCAAGCTATAGTCTCTTGTCTACATGGGTTTTAAAGTTTAGTTTTCTATCATGCCAGATGCCAAGCCACCTGACAACTTTCTTGAGCTCGAGAATAGTATTACTACTAAGAACTAGAGGAGACGTAGGTCTCTTCCTCTTATGACAGAAGGGAATAAATTCTGATTTTCCTATCTCAAAGGTGACTGATAACTTTTCGGCCTCACTTAAGAGCTCCCTGGTGATTAGCTCGAGGCTCCGGGGGTTTTTTGCAACAGAAGTTGATGAAACTGAGACTGAGATGGCGCCCATATAGAATAGCTGGAGATAGTTAATTTTATATGCTTTTGTGATGAAATTTCGAATAGACAGCAAAAAAAGTATTGGAGAGATTGGGCTTCCCTGAGGGGTTCCAGTCACTGAAAACTCGTTGCTTAGCTGTCCATGGAACCGGAATTATATTGCCATATCTGAGAGAAATGACTGTACCCAGGAGATCAAAGTTATTAGTAGCTGTAATGAGTGCAGTTTGTTGATTAGTCTAGAAGGCTAAAGTTGATCAAAGGCCCCCAGAATGTTCAGGAACACGGTTGATACATTCCTCTGCTTGTTCCAATTCTTCTCGATGAACTTCTCCAGTGGTAGTGCAGAATTTATACCTGATCTCTACTTTCAACCTCCAAGCCGACTTGGATGCAAGATGTTACTGTTGGTATTAGCTAAGAATGAAAGGCAGTTGGAGTAGATTCTTTCGAGTAGTTGAGAAAGACAGAGGAAATGGGAAATTTGTCTGTAGGCTTTGAGTGCACTATGGTCCCTTTTCATTTCTCTTGGGTATAATGATACCCATTGCATTCTTCCACTGGTTTGGACGACGGCCAATCTTGAATAAGGTTTTATATACTTGAAAGAAGAATTTTAGTATGACAGCCATAGCTGTCTTGATAATAGCCCAATCAAGGCATTCAATGTCTGGTGCAGTGATCTTATTTGGTAGGGCATTATTTATCTCATTCATGGTTAGTACTGGCTAGTCCCACAGACAATTTCTTCGTGTACAAGACATTTCCTCTGTAAATACACATTCAGAGCTGCCTTCTGTGCTGGAAGTAAATTTCGGGACCCAAGCTTGAGGAAAGAGAGTCCGTACAAGGGCTTTTCAATACCATTTGTCATACAGGCATACCACCGCAAGAAACGCGATCGGGTCTTACGGGACTCCATCCTGCGATTTCTTGTCTTACATGGGATGGTTTTGCATGTTTTTAGGCTACTTGGCGTACCAGCCTGGACGATGTACCGCTTAACTATCCAACCAAGACTATTTTTATGAGGCTATTTGCACTCTGTGCTCTACCTCGCTTAGGTGTAAAGTTTGTGTTCTGATTACGTGATGGAATACATCTCCACCACCTATATCATTATCTTCCGACACCCTAGCACATGATAGTGATAACCAACTACACCATCCGGCCTTCATTCGAGACCCCACCAAAGATGGTAGCGATCGAAGATAACAAGTTTTCGTCTACTCCGCATTGAGTGCAATTCGGTATGGTATGCCTATATTTCTACAACACTGTCTCTGAGTTCACTACTAACCACCGTCAAGTGTTCATCAGTTACAATACTCTACCAACATCGCTCTCGACATTAAGATTTATACCTCACAACCAATAAATATTGGATCACTATCCAGAGAAGTTCTCCCATGTTATCACATCGTGATCGCGACGTGATATTTCTCACCAGCGCAATCTATAATACGTAGTAACCTGACTGAAGATACCGATCGCCCATTTATGTTTCATACGAAGAGTTTTGTTTCTGACTACCAATGAATGCGACATGAATTATCTGGCGATCAACTTGCCAGCGCATCATGGCCAAACTAGGAAATTAAAATTTGTTAAAATAATAGTTTCGTTGAGGCATGTGAGATGTAAAGGCTTCCGCTCCAATTTTTACCTGCATACCTTGTAGTGCAAGCCCCTCGACATGGTATCGCAACATACCAAACCTCATACCTCTCTTGCGCGAAAGGAATCTCGGTATGATGAAATTTAGTCCTTCATTTATTGATCATTCTACCGACTAGCTCCCAGCAGTTCCCATCAGTGCTGTGCAGATATCTACGTAGTAAGTCAGTCTGTTGTAGTAGACAAAAGTTTTTGCTACTGGGGAGCTATCTTAATGATGCGGTTATTCCTAGTCATTGAATGAGTAATTCAGATGTTGTAAAGAGATACGCCTGGAGCCTGCCTCATCTTAACATATATTCGCCAACAAAAGTAATCGACAGACCTTAACTCAAATAGCATAATCTAAATCAAACCAGTTAACGCATCTTTGTTAATACCCATCCGGTCACTCTCGCCACCTATGGAGGCCCGAGAGTTTCATCACGTGCATGGAACATTCAGAGCCCCACCTCTAACTTCTGCCCCGCCCAATACACTTTCTAGGACAAAATGTTGAATAGAATCCCACACTAGAATTCTAGATATTGACATTGCTATTTGTTTTCTCTTACAGCAAAGTGCCAGATTTTCTAATCGTTAACACGTCAATTAAACCCTTCGCTCTATCTTAAGAAACATAAAAATACCGAAGAAAAGAACGCCACGAGTCATGTCACAACTCGATGCCTTCTTTGGTCAGGTAGATCTTTGCTCAGATCACTTTATTGAGAGACTGAGGAAAGCTGTTGCTATCCCATCTATTTCGGCAGATGAGGAACGCCGGCCCGATGTGATTCGTATGGGATCATGGCTGGCCCAAGAGCTCACGGCACTAGGCGCAGCAGTAGAGCTAAGGCCACTAGGAAAACAACCGCACAAAGAACACCTGGAACTACCTCCAGTAATAATTGCGCGATATGGTAACGACAAAAATAAACGAACTATCCTAGTCTATGGGCACTATGATGTGCAGCCTGCCAGCAAGGAAGACGGCTGGGCCACAGAGCCCTTCGAGCTGACGGTTGATGACAAGGGAAGAATGTACGGAAGAGGTAGTACTGATGACAAGGGTCCTGTCTTGGGTTGGCTTAATGTGATTGAGGCACACCAATTGGCCAAGGTCGATTTTCCTGTCAATCTTCTCATGTGCTTCGAGGGTATGGAGGAATATGGCTCAGAGGGCCTCGACGACTTTATTAGAAGCGAAGCGAAACATTTCTTTGCTGATACTGATGCCGTTTGCATATCAGACAATTATTGGCTCGGAACTGAGAAGCCATGTCTTACATATGGCCTCCGCGGATGTAGCTACTACTCTATTGAGATATCTGGACCAGGCCAGGATCTGCACAGTGGTGTTTTTGGAGGAACTTCCCAGGAACCTATGACTGACTTGGTGCGAGTGCTCGGTAGTCTGGTTGAAACTAATGGCAACATTCGAATCCCTGGTATTGCCGATCTAGTTGCACCATTAACTGATGAAGAGCGGGCGCTATATGGTGATATTGCCTTCTCCATGGAAAATCTCTATGAATCGCTTGGGAGTCAGACCTCAATCTATGAAAACAAAGAGGAAACCCTAATGGCGCGATGGAGATACCCATCCCTATCAATTCACGGGATTGAGGGTGCCTTTTCGCAGCCAGGGGCAAAAACTGTGATCCCAGCAAAAGTTATTGGGAAATTTTCGATTCGTACCGTTCCAAATATGGAGCCTGAAGATGTTGATAAGCTGGTTTTCAAATATGTCGAGGAGCAATTTAGTCTGTTGAAGAGCAAGAATAGGATGAGTTGTACTCTACAGCATTCTGGAAAGTGGTGGGTCGCTAGTCCAAATCATTGGAACTTCAGTGCTGCTAGCAAGGCTGTTGAAAGAGTCTGGGGAATAAAGCCAGATCTAACACGAGAAGGTGGAAGGTAGGAGTGTTATCCCTTACAAGTTTTCAACTGACTGTTTTTGAGTATTCCCGTTACATTGACCTTTGAACAAGCAATTGGCAAGAACGTACTACTGCTTCCAATGGGAAGTTCCACCGATGCTGCCCATTCCATCAACGAAAAGCTCGATAAGCGAAACTATATAACAGGTACAAAGTTACTAGGTGCGTATCTGCATCACGTTGCGGAAGAACCAATCACGACAGTTTGAAAGAATACTGTGGCTTGAGATTTATTTCAAAGCCTGCTTGTCGCAGAAATTTGTAGGCAATTACATGACAAACATTATACTCATTGTAGCGAATAATTTTTCAACTTTGATTTTCTATCACATCACCTGATTATACAGGTGTTGTTTGAGTACGCTGGAAGAGATATACATATGCAAACCTTTTCATTTCCTCTGCGTCAAGTGCCTGAACTACTTTCTCATCATTATAGAGCACCCAGGCGTGTGATTGAGATTCTGGAATTTGACGACGGACAAATGCGACATAATGCCTGGGAATAGTATTAGTTATTTTCATAAGCGTAACACTGGATAACATACCCAGAATGAGTGCTAGCTCCTTTATGACATATAATTGATTGAAGTTGAAATTGAGCTGGTAGATCGTCACATCTAGCTTCTAAGTTTTCAATAGCGTTTGTCCCAGACTCAGTTCCAGGTTGGGAAAACTCAGTTTCTCCTGTGTCTTCTGTATGACTAAATAACCATTCAACAGCCCTTTCTAAACTATCACTTGTTTCACGCAAAGCCTTGCGGGCTTGCTGTTGACTAAATCCCATGGCTGCCAGTGCCTCAATTTTCTCAGAATCTGGCTCACCCAAGTCTCTTAAAGGCTGGCAATTCTCGAGTTCAAGAGGCAAATCAATATCTGCATCGTCCAGATGGGCAAATAGCCATTCCATTGCCGCGGTTACATCAGAATTCCCAGTAGCGTGAAGCGCCCTTTCGCAACGATTGCGTGAGAATCCCATACTTTCTAGCTGCTGTAAACTTTCTTCATTAGGAGTAAAAGTCGGCCTGGCTTCTTCTACGTCAGTTAACAGTTCCTCACATGGCTGAAGCCCATAAGACTTATATTCATCCAAGAGAAATGGCTCGTCGCCAACAACAACAGGTACATCAACTTTTGTTGGTACCCAATTTAAAATTACAAAGCGCCTGGCATTGATCATGAGCACTTCAGGAAAAGTCTTAAATAAGGACCTCTTCGAAAAGCCATTATTGCTACCACAAGAAGAGCAAATCAGCTCAACGATCTCTTCGGACGTGAAGCTATCTAGGCACTGCTTTAATAAAACAGGTTCATAAACATCGGCGTTGTCCTTTCCACAACTTGTGGATCCTAAAGATGGCTTGATTTTGCGTACAGGAACCGGAATAGAAATATTGTCTTGCTCATCACATCGATATCGCACTTTCTTGCAGTTTAGACACTGCAAACGCTGCTCCATGATAAAGCGAAAAGCCTTGACTGGGTCTTCAAGCGGGGCTTTGTGAGGAGAGCGCGTAATGAGTTTAAAAAGATGAATAATAAATTCGAATGCATCTTGCTGCCGCATCGTACAAAATTCCGGATGGTTTTTCCCTACCAGAGATTTCAGCATCGAGGGAGCAAGACCCTTTTGGTATGTAGAGTCACTAATAGTATGAGAGTGAATACTCGGGTGCGAGTATCGACCTGAAATTAGGCCATCTCCCAGCTTTCGGAGTTGAGTCTCTAAGTCCTGAGCTGGTTCCTGCACAAAATAAGTATCTTTCGGTAGGAAATAGCGTTTTTGAAATTGCGGTAATGCAAAGAGGCATTGAAGACTACTGGCTAGGTAGCAACTATTACCTAGGTTTTTAAGTCCCGTGAAACCCTCTCCATATAATTTCTTGAGCTCGTGCCCATGATCATCAGTCATAGAGAATTCCCAGCGTAGATTCTCATCAATTTGCATCTCGGTCAAACTTTTTTCAGTTTTCCGGCGTTCTGCCAGAACGATTCCCCAATTCTCAAGATGGTCACCAAGGTTATCATCAATTCGCTCTTCATCGCAGGAATAGCAATAAACATCAGCGGTACCTTCAGGAGTTATCGACCCAAGTTTGACAGCTACTGCATGACCAGATTGGTTTTTATGTTCCAAACCGTGAGAATGTCCCTTGAGGCCCCCAAACTGGGCTCTTCCGCAACCTAAATTCCCGCATTGTAAACATAGCCAGAGATTTTCATGCAAGTCACAAAGAGAGCAAATTCCTAGATCCTGTGACTGTATCTGCCTCGCCGACTCTTGAACTAAGGTGAGAATATGTTCGCAAGTAGTATACACCTGCTCCCATGCCTTTACTTCCTCGTTTCTGGAAAAAGTGTTAGCCTCCATGACACTCTGTGTCACTGCTGCTAGTCTACTAGTTGTTTTATCAACATTTTCTAGATTGCAGGTGAAGCACCTGACAAATGTTTTGTATTCATAACGGTCGGCCTCTGTTTCTGCTGCTATTGCAATTTTAGAGATTTTCTGAGGTGGCTCATCACGCTGCAAGTTACGACGTGATCTACGAACGTTCAAAGCTAGAGGGTGATTGAGGCTGATAGAATGGAGCTTAGAATGATTTTTTTCTCCTGTGCAGCCTCCATTGAAACAGTGAAGGCATACATCTAGGCCACTTGGATCGTCCTTGGAATTTGAATTAGCCACTTAATCCATAGCTAAATGACTCTTGGAACAATTAAATCTTACTGCTGAATCAAAACACTGTGTGCAATCTTCTTTATATACAGCTTGACTCGGACCCGGAGGACGTAACTCTAGCAGTTCACGTTAGATTTGTATTCGAATTTTAACGAAGCTAACAGGCATACCAAACTCATCAACGTGCTTGCATGCCATCTCGGATTGTATTATCGTTGTTTGGCACGAGAGGAAATGGATGATTCGGGATAGATAAAATATAGTCTCGTAGGACGGAGGCTTTTTCTGTTAATTAATAGTTTCGGATCTTATGTATTCAGAGGTGTCATGATTACAGTATGAATGCATTGAAATGATTCACGAAATGTATGTCTTTGTAAGTTGTTATCAGATTCTTACCCCTGGTTCGCTTCCCAAGGTAATTGCATTCGTCAAATGCCAGTATTTCGCGAACCTACCCCGTCCACGACTTCACCCCACCTCAACTTTAGACTGCACAGCTAACAAAAGTAAACAAGATGAATATTTCCAAAACAACCCAAAAAATTGGTTCTATCTTGAAGCAAAGCCGGCAGAGCACATTTCGATCAACATTCCCTAGTGTAGGAAAAATATCATCTGGTCATGGAGTACAACATACCTTTCTCTGTATCAACTCACCCACGAACGCCATCATCAGACGACAATATCACGAAAAAGTTCTCGATCACTATTCTCGACCTCGAAATGTTGGAAGCATGTCTAAAACCGACACAGACGTCGGCACTGGACTAGTGGGAGCGCCCGCATGCGGCGATGTTATGAAGTTACAGATAAGGGTTGACCCTGCCACGAAAAAGATTTCAGACGTCAAATTTAAAACTTTTGGATGTGGATCAGCTATTGCTTCCTCATCATATCTTACTGAGTTAGTGAGAGGAATGACGCTTGAGGAGGCAGGCCGAGTTCGTAATACAGAAATTGCCAAAGAACTATGTCTTCCCCCAGTCAAACGTAAGTGCAAAAACCGAAGAATAAGACATTAAATTAATTTTTCAAGTTCATTGCTCTATGTTAGCGGAGGATGCTATCAAGTCTGCAATCTCCAACTACTACACTAAGAATCCAAATGCCTCGCCGACTAATCTTAGTGGAACCAGCCCTAAACCTACACAAATTGAAAGAGAAAACCGGGTAGATCCGGCACTACAGTAATGATTTGGATGCATTACACCTTGATCGGGTATGAGTTTCATAGCATTAGCATTCAAATTGCATGTAATAGCTTTAGAGAATATTGTGAGTAAATTAATTTATTATTGGATCGAATACTACTAGATATCTATTTTGAGTTCTCACTGTGATTTCTAACTTAACCGTCGTGGAGCAAATATATTTTGTTTCTTTCCGCTGTTCCATTGATGCAGTAATCAATAATGGTTGGTTAATGACGACATCGACTGTATTATTAGCTAAGCCACTACTTATATGATGACGACGAAATTACGTACTCTCTTTTCAAGTTTCCACTAGGTTGTTTTTACGTATGTATGAGGGTTTATGACAGTCTAACAAATTTGGCTCCTTTCAGGCCCAGGCCACACCTTGTACAGTTCTTCGTGCCTCTCATGTTTCTTGAAGAATTATTGATATATTGCCAGTGATGAATAACCATTCAGCTCAGTATATACCAGTGAAATTCGGCCACCTTTTCCACGGGACCCTCTACACAAAAAAACAAAAACGTTAGCAACTAAACCTGCGTGCGCGGGAAAAAGTCTCAAAAAACCTGCAGCCCCAGCCAGGCGAGGCCTAGACACTGGGACCACATGAGGTGCGCATATTCATCTATATCTTCCTTCTTTGTAACGTTAGAGGCCGAATTGATCCGATCCACCATCGCCGTATCGCCGTATCGGGTGCTGAGTACTCTCTGTAAACCCATCGGATGGCTTCTCCTCCATGATCAAGGGGTAGTGATGAGTAGGGCTCTGACCCTAACATCTGATCTGATGGTAGTTAGCTTCATGATAGTGGCGATAGGGGATTGTGTTGGGAGATAAAGGCGATACAGATCGTGAAAGTGATTGGGAATCCTCATGGAAGTGAGGACTTTATTACCCAATCTTGGTTGTGCAGAGTCTACAGTGAGGGCTGGAGATTCGTAGGGGACACCACTGACAGGTGTTGAGAATAGTGCCCCTCAAGGAGTTTAAATTAATATAGAATAGGAACTAATGAAATTAAAGCCCCCACTGAGTCCTTTCCAATGAAGGAGTGCTATAAGCTGTTTATAGGCTATTCAAAATTTACTTAATTTTATATTTTTAAATATTTGCCATATTTCAAATATTTCGAAATGGGCACAGAGGGTCTTGCATAATTAATGTCAGTGTCATGTTGAAGTTCTCAGAACCTCCACTCACTTTTCATCTGGTTTCTTCAAAAATGCAGAAGATGCTCAGTCCCTAGATTCTCAACTGCGGCAGTCGAGTCTTTTTATGTAAAGAGCGGGAAGTGGAGAGCCTATCAACCAGAGCTCACCAGATCCATGTGGCATTTGACGACGACAAATCGGGAGCAGATAAATTTAAAGAATGCTATAAGTATCGGAATGATTTATCAAGCTGGGGTTATTTGGAGTCGGTTGTTGTTGTATTGATTTGACTAATTCTCTTGATTTGTGGATTCTGACATGCAAATACTGCTCTATCCGAATGTTAGTTGGATAGCATTTCCATAGCATCAAAACAGAAGAACACGAATAACCATGAATGCTCATTTCTTCTGAACGATAGCTCGAATTATTTACACGAGTACTCTCATAACTTTAAGTGAACTAATAGACTTTTAGTGTATGACCTTTGTCATTCCAACAATAAGGGAGTTCGACTGAATAAAGGTGAACAATACAAATATCGTGGTTGCAGAGGCTATGAAGTGGCTTGAGTGATGTCCCGATCCAAAATCATCTTTCCAGCATTACGTCAGAAATTGGTATGAAATAACTTTCAAGAATTAAAAATAAATGAGACGTTTGAATCTATTAAAATAGGCGCTGCACACTGCCCACTATTAAGATGGATAAAAAATTCTGCTTAACTATTTCCTTTTATAGTCTGTGTGTTCTAGATCTAGGAAACGATGTGGTCCACAGTTAAGGAGCAAGTTCCTCATTTAGACAAAAACCGTAAACGCTATCTGGAAATGTCGTTCGTATTGTATTAAAAACTAAACTCCGATTTGACAAATGGTAGGTTAATTATTCAGGTCTGAATAGATAAACTGGGTTAAAACGATGATTTATTGTAACTTGACCCAATTCAAATCTATTAGGTCCTTATTGGTAGGCTGGATTACAGGTGTACCACTGCCAAAGTTCCACTGGGCATGTATTTTACACTATTTTGAATTTGAATCTGAAATCACCAACGTGACAAGACGGACCTAACATTTATTTAGACGCGTCACGGGTAGCTGAGTTCTGAGAACTCATTGCTAACTACATGACGGGCATTAAAGCCAGAAGCGATGAAAAAAATGGTACAGTAAATATCTGAGTTGCGGTGCCCTGCGCCGCATCCCTATCTTCCACACCCATCTCCTCTCGAGTCAAAAACAATATCAGTATGGGCACCTCCCACCCTGTTCAATCTTCAGCAGACTGTAACATCTGCTTATAATCAGGAATTGGATAAAATTCTGCCATTCTTTCTCCCCTATCATTTCCCTAGCCCCGGGCAGCGCTCTTTCTCACAGCTTCCCCAACGTTGTAAAGCATGTTTGCACTCTGAAAATCGCCAGGGCCTTTTCTCTCGGCCGCAAACGCATTTTAGATCTTCATGTTCGGGGTTGAAACGTCGATGGTAGTCGGCGTAGTCCTTGTGGTCCATTTTTGTCGCAATAGGACGATAATAAGCCCATCTTGGTAGACCCAGTTCCGGCGGCTGTTTGCAGCGCACGAAGAGGTCCGTGTCTTTGTATCGTTCCGGCCGAAACTTCTGCCGCCACTCTTCAACGAGTTCTTGAGCCCGCATTTTACTAGTCTCTCTAGTGCCGCAAAAGTTAAATTTTAAGACTCTCCACTGAGCAAAGCTGTGGTTAGTGACCAGTTGTCGAGAAATCTCAAGGCTGATTTGGCCAGCTTACCAGCCTCTTCATTGCCTTGGATCCCCATCACACTATGTTGAATTTGGATTTGAATTCTTTTAACCTGATCAGGCACCCTACGGGTCCACGCAGGTGGATATCTTCATTATTTATAAAGGAGGAGACCAATTTGGTGGAAACCCCTTGATCCTATCTGTTTATATTGCTATCAATTTATTTTATTTACCTTCAGAAAGTGCAGTTTACACTGTTCAGCCAGTGTGGATTTCGTCCGCTCCTTTCAGATCGATATATTTTATCCGACATTACTGCCTTGACTTACCCTGCAAGTCGAAACTGGATTATGCATCATTTACTTAGTATCCACTGTGTAATCTTAGACACGTCTTCTAGGCTGTTATTCACTGCTTCAAATGATCTGTCTTTAACTTGTCGGAGAAGGTCGCCTCTTCCACTCGCCAACTGCGAACACGCCAAAACTATGTGCTTGATGTTGTATGACGGATATCCACATTAAAAGTTTGGAGTTTCTACTCCGGGAACTTTTCTTCTGCACAGGTAAGAGCTGAGCCCGATATTCTCGCTTCTTAGCTGAATGCCGACACTGCTTTGGGCCCTGGTTAGATTACGGTTGATGTTAAAGGGTGTATCTCTGAGTTTCGTATTTGTACTACCTATTCTTGCATCAGTAAATATATATGCCGCTTTCAAATGCTCTGGGTCTGCTGATGCTGGTTAGCCAGGGCACTGTTTCTTATTTTGGCTTTTCCATGAATTCTTCTACTCCTATAAGGCCGATATCTTTCCAGCTTCTTTCTAACTCCCCTTGTCCATTTCCCTTTCGCAGATTCTTGTCCATTCGGAAATATCTTTACTACTGTTCAAGGCATGGGGGGTTTCTCTCCCGTTTGTGGGCAGCTCTACCCTCTTACATGTTGATCATATTGTCTGTTGAACAGGGAGTTTAGTTGATAGTCCGGTATGCTGGACCCTTCTTTGTTTCAAGTTTATCTCTATAGGGTGAACGGACGATTCGTGCTCTTGCACCCTGCTGCCAGTAAAATTGTAGGCAACTGCAACAAGCTTCGGTAATTTCCTTTGAATAATTCTGAGGTGTTTCACTATCTTTTCAGGCATTTTTCCTGATGGCCCGGCCTCGGCCCAAATCGAGGACTCATACGTGAGGGCCGGTCTCACTATCGAACTGTATTACAGTTTAGACTTTATGAATGTCGCTCCCCAAGTTTATTACGCCGGTCTACTAATTGACTGCACTTGGGTGCACGATTTTTGCTTGATATTCTTAATGTGTGTCCTCGAGTGGAGTTTGGGATCGAAGAAGACTGCGGAGAAGTTAAGTGTCTTTATATACTCACGGTGGATTTTAGGTAGCGCCTATTCCTTGCTCATGTGAAATGCATCAATTGATACTTCTCCGGTGCAAAATTTACCCCGTGTTTCTTTGCCCACTCCTCGCATATTCTGTGCTTTTCCTCATTATAACTTGATGACGTCAGTATATTAATGTCATGTACAAATCCTACCGCTGAGCTAGGAGAATTGAAGCATTAGCATTCATAATCATTTCTACTGAAAATATTTCATTAACCTGTAACTAAGATCATGATAGGGGGATATTCTCAACACCTGTCAGTGGTGTCCCCTACGAATCTCCAGCCCTCACTGTAGACTCTGCACAACCAAGATTGGGTAATAAAGTCCTCACTTCCATGAGGATTCCCAATCACTTTCACGATCTGTATCGCCTTTATCTCCCAACACAATCCCCTATCGCCACTATCATGAAGCTAACTACCATCAGATCAGATGTTAGGGTCAGAGCCCTACTCATCACTACCCCTTGATCATGGAGGAGAAGCCATCCGATGGGTTTACAGAGAGTACTCAGCACCCGATACGGCGATACGGCGATGGTGGATCGGATCAATTCGGCCTCTAACGTTACAAAGAAGGAAGATATAGATGAATATGCGCACCTCATGTGGTCCCAGTGTCTAGGCCTCGCCTGGCTGGGGCTGCAGGTTTTTTGAGACTTTTTCCCGCGCACGCAGGTTTAGTTGCTAACGTTTTTGTTTTTTTGTGTAGAGGGTCCCGTGGAAAAGGTGGCCGAATTTCACTGGTATATACTGAGCTGAATGGTTATTCATCACTGGCAATATATCAATAATTCTTCAAGAAACATGAGAGGCACGAAGAACTGTACAAGGTGTGGCCTGGGCCTGAAAAGAGCCCAATGTGCTAGATAGTCTAAGACTCAAGTAGTACAATAAACGTACCTCTCTCTCTCAAACTCATTGGATTGTGGAGTCTACATCTAAGCCGGACGCTTGTCAACGGAAGTAGCCGTAGAAGGATTATCGTTTTTGCTTTTTCTGACATTCGAGCACTAGAACACGACATGCCGATCCTGCTGGGCTCGGTAATGAACAGTTCTGGCCAACCATTGTTTGGAAAATGGAGACAACTTATACCCTGTATCGGTTTCCCATGTCGATGTATGTCGATGGGCCTGCACGGGCCATCTTATTAGGATTAAATGATATTCGGCGCTTGAGATTGATGCACTGACCTCTGTGTCTTGTCATCTTGAATCTAAGAGCACGTGGCACAGCTAGATCCCTTCAACAGGGCGATGGATGAAATAAAAATTTAAATTACTTTATCCATTCGTTAATGAAAGGGACCATAACCCTTCTTAACACAATGTTGGTACCCCGCTGGCGTTCTTCCTTCAACAAACATCCTTGCGTCAACTCCCTGACTGCAGTTTTTGTGTGATGTCGACTAATCGGTAGAGAAACTGACGTGTGAATCAATGCCATCATTTTAGTTGGGTCGGAACTAGTATGTACATCTACTTATCTTGTGGTACCATTTTTAATGGTTCAGAATCTTCGTATTGCCATGTCTGTCGGTTGAATGGATAGCAGAAAAAGTCTCTAGCTACCCTGACGTACTTGCATCATTGCTACGATTATTGAGCTGCGCGATGATGCTCTGCCCTTGCTTACTTTAACCCAGCGATCTCCCGCTGTAGACGGGGTAGGGCATCATACTACCTAGCACTTGCTAGGAACGGCCCGGATGGCCTGCTACACCATCATCCGACCTCGATGCTATTAAGGAAGCCACACGCTTTCCTATCATTATTCCGCATTATCATTTTTCCCGAAGTATCTATTGGATGGAGCTAGGCGAGCGCGTTATCCACTCTTTTGAGCCAGGTATCTCAAGTGAGAGGGGTAGGAGAATATTTACTATTACAGGCATAGGTGACCTATGCCTGTAAAAAGAGACCGATGTGAAGTGTGGAGTCTCAGACCTAGATAGGATAGTGAAATATCGAACGAAATAAGATGGGGTTTCATTTGCTTAGGCTTCGCATAAGGACCTGCAGTTAATGGAGGCCGACGTTGATAGGTGATCTGGTTAATTTGGTATAACGAGCGAGTCCAAGAGGGGATTGCTTTGCTTGGCATCGGCGGGGGTCAGGAGCTCCTGAGTACATAAGCAGCACCGCCTGGCTTAGCCCCGTTCGATCCACGTCATCATAATCGCTTCATCATTCCAATCCATCTACGTCTATTTCTGTTTTGTAAGAATATATTGACAATTCTTGTGCGGCGTTGGTCTTTATACGCTCTCGACAACAATGTACCTCCCATGAGTGTTCCATATAGTTTTACCATCCCTGTTTGGACCGCACAGATATCAGTCTCAGAGATGGTATGTCGTCAGAAGCCAAGCCAGCTATCAGTCGACGCACTGTCTGTGATCATTGTCGACGAAGACGTAGGTCATTCCATTATTCGAATCACACGCACGGCGACACTTTCCTGTAGCTCGGAACCACTAGAAGCCTATCATCAACTTCCTGAGATACCGAAAAACCAAAGTTAAGCTGGCCGCTCGAGTACAGTGCACTGACTTGCGACAGGAATCCGCTGTGGTAGGTCAACTCTACCGCATTTTCTACCATTACAGACTCTGATAACCATAAGATGGCGGCTATCCATGTAACCAGTGTGCAGCGGTCTCCTTGAATTGCAAAAGAGAGCATGTGCCGAAGAAGAGGGGTCCTAAGATTGGAAGTGGCCGCGTGGTAAACGAGTTGCGAACCCAAAAAGAAGTCGGTACTAACTCAAACCTTTTTGTGTAAGATTTAAGATTTAATTTCTTTATCTCATCAATATTTTCTTGCCTAATTCTCACTCCGTCCTCCCTCATTAGTTTCAAGTCTCATTGATGAAAAAATACGATCACGTGCTTGGAGCGTCTACAAGGCCCCGAGCACCCCACAAAAGGCTTACCATCAACATATTCGTTTTATACTAACCATAATGTGAGTAGATCCGACCAAGGAGTCCTAAACCAAACCGAAAGTTCATCTGCAACTGATCTTCAGTCATGTCAATCTCTCACTACCGAATCTTCAGAGACTTCACTTTTGTTTGCTTCAGATCAGTTAAGACCCACAGCACCTGGTTATTTTCACCTTATACCGACATGTATCGATCTTTTCATGGAGCATATTTATCCTATTATGCCACTAGTATATATGCCAGCCATCAGAGAGTCAATATCCCGACCACTTGAGATGGACGAAAAAAATCTTATTTATTCTTTGTGTGCCCTTACTTCAACTCACATGTCAGGAAAAATAATAGTAGCCCCAGGCCCACAATCCTGGGATACTGCCGGGCGTTTCTTTCTGGATCAATGTATATCAGTGCGACAATCTTACGATTTTGTAGAAGACAAATCGCTTTCAGCAGTCATATCATCTTATTTTGTCTCGACAGCCTTTTTTGAGCTGAACCAGAACCGAAAATCATGGTACTATCTTCGGGAAGCTTTGACCATGGGTCAAGATTTAGGATTCCATGATGAAAGCTCATATGTAGATTTATCACCCGAAGAAGCACTGTGTCATCGCCGGACCTTCTGGATCTTATATGTAACAGAAAGGTATGTAAGCTTTGATTCTTCCACAAAAAAACCTTCCATAATACCAGACAGGTCCTTCGCTATACTCCGAAATAAGCCTCTTACTCTTTCAAAGGCCCCTAAATTTCCTACTACACTTCATGAATATGAAGCGCCAGAAATTCACTCCGGATTTATGCATCTCATCAATACTTATCATCTTCTCGATGCTGCCTTTGTAGATACATGGAATGAATGTACACAAGCGCCTACTAGTACTACAACTTATACTCTTCTTCAGGAACGGCTGAACATCGCCCATCCAATATCAATGGCTCTAACAAGTATCCAGAGAGCTGATATTCTCGTGACGCAACAATGGTTGCGGCTTATCGTATGGCAGTCTTCAATGCGACAAGGCTTACTCTCCTCAGCTTCTGCCGATGAGTCTATGACTTTTCATTACCCGTTTCGTATTGCACATTCACTACTAACAGCAATTTCATCACTTCCGTCCACAGCAGTTGATGTACATGGCATGGGCATATTTGAAAAGATATTTGAGATTGCAAATACCACACTTGATGTCATACAAGCATGTGGCACTGGATCTGAGATGGTAAAATATGGTATTTGTCAGGACCCGTTTGGTGTGTTTGTACGGACTCTTTCCTCGACGCCAAAGTCTCAGAAACAATACGCAAATTTACTTTTGGAGAAAGTAGCCGAGAAGCCAGAAATAGCTCGCCTTTCTAGTGGCCTTTGGAGCAGCAATTTAACGCTACCTTGCTTGGTAGATGGTCTTCAGGAAAGCCTCACTATCGTCGAAAATGATGATGCCGCTTCAGGGTCGGCAAGGGTGCAGGCATGGAAGGGGAGCATCATTGGCGAGGTATGTGATGATGTCAAAGTCCAAATGCCTAAAGAGTATAGGCCCACCGATGATACAGAGATTTCAACCTTTGAGCTTTCCGAAGGCAGAAAGTCTTCGTGGGAGACCAATATCAGCCCAAAAGCCCTCGAGGAATTTGACGCGGAAATAGGAAAGTTAAATGTCACGTGAATTTCAAACTCTGAGCTCCTACAGCAACAGAAACTTGCACAAGGCCACAGTAAAATCTCAAGCTACCATGTTTCTCATTTAATACGAACCCAACCTGCGTTGTATGGCTGAGGGAGTAATCACCGAATTATGCAAGATGAACATCTCTGCTAATATAGGCTATATCGAGGTGAGTGGATCTCTCTAATAGGAATGGAGCATTTCTCCACCTAGGGCGCGAAATAGCTAATCTCAATTCATCAATAGATTCCGGGCTAGCCGTTATGCCTTGCCAAACTGCTGAGTAAAGAAGGCATGCCTGAATACTGAGAGTTCTTCATTCTCAGAGGCGTATTATGAGGCAAAGCGATAAATTTGTATATACCCAGAAGAATTATGAAATTTGTAACGCGACAAGGTTCAGGAAATTTAAGAAAGAAATCTAGCATACCATGAGATCGCACGAATTACAAGGGTGCTTTTGGGTCAGATCAGTCCAAGTAATAGAATCGCATGCTTAGATCATGTGGGAATTAACGCACTACCTTGCATAAATTGGTTCTCATGAGTCAATAGATTAGTAGATGCCAAGAATTATAAGAAAATATTGCATAATATCGCGACCAGCTACGCAATATTTGTTGCCCCACGGTTCCCAACTAGAATAACACGAGCAAGGTCGCTCGCGTAGCCGACCGCTCTACGCAGAAGATGAGTAACATATTAGTCACACCTTTTGCGGATGGCTACTTGAGTTGATACCACCGTCCAGGGTTATAGGCAGTAATTCACACCCTTCTCAATTCCATGTCTGACAGATGAATTGATTACACGAAAACCTCAGGATCCCTTGATTTACTGCATGCGAGCAACTAGTCATCTACTTTGCGAAAGATAGCTGAGACGAATTCTAGTGGTGGATTAATAATTCAATGGTGAAGGAAGCTGCACACCGCCGAATGCCGAATAACCTAAGATCTTTGCTAAGCATAAAATCAAAATTGGGCGGGCATGTCAAGCGACCTTCCTACATGTCGCGCGGGCCGCACGAATTTGATGATGATGAGAATAGATCTGCGATACTCTTACGAAATCAAGGTGCATTGGAGAACTGCTATGGTCAGATATGGCTTGCAGCGGGCCGAGCGGCTCTCTCTAAGTAAGCAGACCAGCTCTAGGTAGCGAACGAGCTAGCGACTAAAAGCACGAAGGCTGCACTTGACTTGACTCGACCCCTGTAGTGGGGTCAGTGAAAAAGGAGCTAGGTGCGGAAGAAAAAGAAACACTAAAGATCTTCAGCGGATTAGGACCGAATTAGTAGTCAAGTCTTCATCTGCAGCTGGCCGATGGATTGAGAGGCTCCTTTGTCAGCAGCTTTCTCATATGTCCCGACTATGTCCTGCCGTTGCACCTGGTTCATACTTCTTCTTTGATGATTGTTACTCTTGCGCCTGTCTGAGATTGAACTGAAGCCAAAGCGGTGTATGGTAGCAGTAAAAACTGTTTGTATCTCACATGACTGCAGAGTTTGTGAGGCAAAAATCCGGGCTGGATGGAGCAGTATTACACTGTCAGGATGAGTGATGTTTTTATTGTACTACGTGATACATAGACTACCTAGCAACCTTCAGGATGTTCCCCCAACAATAGTCGAGATACCCTTCGCCCTCAGTTCGAGAGACCGTTATAGAGGAAAGCACAAAAAGGGGAGGTTGTTGTCTCCGCCTGAAAAGAGTACGCCCTTAGCGGTCAGGAAAATTTTGCATCTCGTAGATCTTTTGACAATGAATAGAATCATCAGCATAGTATTATAGTCACTCTTTGGTAGCAGAGGTTCGTGAAAAGCCAGTCGCAGCGGCAAAGACGATGTTAAGGTCTTTGGATGCAGTAGATAAGGGGATACCTTAAATGGCCTAGATTCCTTGTACTAGACGCTTAAGACAAAACTTTCTACCCACGTATACACGCGTATGTTCGTGCTTAAGGCTATTGGAAGTATTAGCACTGACACATGCCAGAATGGCAGCATTTGGGCATGACGTAGTCCAGTGATACGAAGCTGACTGATGATCCTCTTGTCCCTATCCTTGTCCATCGCTCGATATCAATTGCATGTACTGATATACACGATTTAAATCGTAGAAGCAACTTGCATTTACAACCGAATCTATTCATTGATAAAGCAGGGGGGAGATATGGTCTAGCCCGCCCCATGGTCCTACAAAACAAATAAGACGAATAAATTACATATTAAGTGTGTATTTCTTGTAATTATTAATCCACCTCAATCGCACCTCAAGATAAGCTGGAGACTGGCTTGAGATTTTGGTATAGTCTTCACAGTGAAGGTATGCAAATGGTTAGCCTAACCTGACAGATTGGTACTGATCTAGGTAGCTTGGAACGGCGTGAAATCAGCCATAGAAGCTCTCCAACCTCGCGTCGGACTGAACCTCGGCTTTGCAAAATATACGTTGAGAACTGCAAGTTCTGGAGGGTTAGGCTGGTTGATGTTGAGTCCTCAACCGTGACATCTGATGCCATCTACATTATAATCTTCACTTTTTACATCATATTTTGATTACGCATGCAGCTATCTAGTTATGACACAATATCGGAGAAAAAGTATACAAAAGATGACTCAACGTACAAGAAGAGCACCCATGCCTCGGATTTCATTTGCGAGTACCACTGCAAAGTTATAGCGGCTTTTACTTCACCCCAAGTCAACCCTCATCCATGAATACCCAACCCAGGGAAACGTCTCGAAAACCCTGAGTTATCCAGATATGCCTTCACCATCCACTGAATTTTCTCCGCGCGAAATGGAGTCTGAGGTGTCTCCCCAAGTGGAGTAGGTGCCCAGGCTACTCGAACTACACCAAAGAACACCACCAGGAGGCGGACCACAGCACATTCCATCGTTGGCTTGTTTTTCTAATGTCAGCTGCACTCCCGCAAGCCAAGCCTTGGCGCGCACAAAGCTCAATTCGTGAAACTCCTTGCCAAAGTTCAAAATTACACGCCCGTCGAGATTGTATCCATCCTCTGTATCATCTTGTAAACTTTTCCTGATTCCTCTCACGTCCATCCCAAAGAACTGTCTCCCAGATTTGTGCGCCACGCTTTGCTTCCTCCGTCGAGATTGAATATCGGCGTGGGCCTGTATTTGGCGACCAGCTGAGGCTAGAGAAAGTCGACGAGAGGTGTTGTAATCGGAATGAGGATGTACTTGGTCGTACTTGCAGACTTGATGATACTAAGATAGAATTCGATCTCGCTTGGAGCGAAAATTTGACATGACGGAGTAATTTGAATGATTGCCTCGTGGGCCAACTTCTTTGATATTGCAAAATTTGACTGAACTTGGCTCCGGGAGAATATTTCACTCCCAGGTTCGTAGAAGGCACCGCGTACAGGTGTTCAGTCTTGCCCTCCTATTATTACCTTCATAGAGTCTAAACAATTGACATAGCTATATAGCTGAATACAATTTTAATTAAAAAAAAAGTCTAAACAATCACTCCATGGAATTCACATGCAGAAGACTGGATTAATAAATATTGGAAAACCTTGTGTGCAGCAGGTATTAGAAGATGCATTCCAAGTGGAATACACATCTTACAATAGTATTAGCATTATATAGGATGTAAATGGATTTAAAAAAACATCCCATCGTTGGATCATCCACGTGACCTAGGCTGTAGGTGTCTGAGCTTGATAAGAGTTCAGCTGCAGGGTAGCCATGAACCACAGCAGATGCTAGCTGAGTCGAGCTACAGGGCATATAGGAGGGACGAGCAACTAGAAGTACTCGGGACACGGGGCAGTACGGCGGTAAAAGGCATGGGAACTGGTGGCCCAGATCCTTAGCTGCCGCCAACCATGTGGTTATGATGAATCCGTGCTGACGGCTCGTGCCGGGGTGTCGAGATGGTGGTGGCGGCAGCTCGACGTGCATGAAAACGGCCACGCGCTGACGACTGGGACACAGATGCCAGCTCTAGGCTCGCCAAGAGGCGCCACCGCAGGGCAGGCCTCGAGGTCCAAATTAAAAGTTCCTTCGGCGAAGCCAAGCGGCGTGCCAAGGGCCTCGATGCTGCTGGGTTGAGTCCATGACAGTCCTCCCCTCCTTTATCGTGCCCCGCTACATTGAGCCTTCTAAGACCATGCCACAGCGAGCGAGCTGCCATCGATAGAAGCTCAGGTCTTGGCATGCGTTGTCGCTCGTACCGTCATGTCCTCCTTTCGCCGGGCTCGGCGGCGATGCCCTAAGGTTCGACAATACTTACAGGCTGCCCACCATCTTGGCCTGGATCGTGTCGCGCCCTTGCGCATCTGAGCCAGGGCTCGATTATGTAATAAGCGACGCCGATATCCGGCATTGGCCGAGGTGAGGATGCGACGCTACAAAATGCCAGAGTCACGACTAAGATTGTCCTGGGAACCCGCCCTTCACGCACGAATCCCACCTACAGGCGTGCCGCAGCAAAGACTTCGCCGTCAGTCCTGCTCGGCGATATACTGAAAAACTTTCGGCATCTCCAACCACTTCCAGTCGCATCAATGCAAGGGTGTCATTGAACGTGTAGCCTTACACGTCGAGCCGCCCATGGTCCTTTTCCCGTAAGCACGTGACAATAATGTCATCGAAGGTCGCCGTTATTTTGGCCGGGGTAGCGCTCCGCCACTATCGATCCAATACCGGTCTACTGTCACCCATTTCTCACCTTACCGTACACTCTAGTCATCATCCAGGTCATTGGAGCTACCAATCATGACAATTTTTTAATCGGGACCGGGTTCAGATTTACCAAGTAGATAGCAATCTTGAATTATGACTCCTATATCAACAAAGCTTAGCCCTCACACAGCAGGCAACAAATCCAAATAAATGATACGTCTTCCTCTTACCGCCATCGTGCGTACCCAAGTGTCAACCTACCCGTCAAGATGACCCAGCCAACACCGCAAGCCAGCAATACCGTTGTTTTTGTCTCCTACACCGTCTTCCTGTTAGTTCAGTGGCGCTATTCACCGATATCTGTTGATCAATTGCAGAATTTTTGGGCTGCTCATCGCCTGTAAATTGAGAAATCAATCAAAAGTCCGAGGCTTTCACTCTCACGCATGGCTATAATCAGGCTGACCAGAAATTAGGCAGAATGGCTGTCTGGGAACAGAACTCAATCCGGTAGAACCAAGCTTGTTTATCTAAAATCTACCAAGAACCTGCTGTTAATCATGATTTAGCTATCCCTCTGGCTCTCAACTTCATCGCATCCGGTGAGTAAAGTCTAGAATTGTCTTTCCGCACCAGTAAATGGCAACCTTTAATACTAGAATTCGAGTTAATCGACCGCGAAATAATCCATGTTGAACTAAACGTCGGCGGAGTGGCGCATGTAGGATTTCGCATTAACTTGTGTGGTCTGAAACTTGAATAACTCTCAATTATCTCATCATTTTGGCCAGAAAATGTCAATTGGGGAAGGTTTTCGGGATTAGCGCTGCCCTTGCCACGAGCCTCAAGTCAAAAAAGTCTTTTTGATGCTCTTCTTTCCTGAGGACCTTTCATCTAGATCGCCGTGTCTGACAAAGCATCTTGCATTCTCATCAAGGCTGAGACTAATATGAAAGACATTTGCTGCGTTTGCCTTGAATGATTCAAACCTTACTATTGGAAACGTTGCTAATATAAAATCTCATTCCATTCACAGCACTGGGGTCTGGAATTTTGTTTAGTTACCCTCAGCTTGCCACAATAGCAGGCGTGCAGGGAATGGTAACATATGCCGTCACCACTTCAGCTCCTTTGTTGGTCTTTGCCTACCTGGGCCCTATCATCAGGAAAAAATGTCCAGACGGGTTTGTCTTGACAGAGTGGACTCGCCAGAGATATGGAGTAACCTGTGCTCTATATCTCTCGTTTCTCACAATGGTGACTATGTTTCTCTACATGATTGCTGAGCTGTCCGCTTTGCACCAGATTACGACAGCTCTCACTGGGATCAATGGTCTGCGCTTTGTACTGATTCAATGTGTTGTAACAACTATCTATACCTGTGAGATATCCTTTCCTCCCGCTTCTTGGGTCGTAGAATACTTTCAAGCTGAATGATATTAGCTTTTGGAGGGTTTAAAATTTCTTTCATTACCGACAACCTTCAGGGTACCATGGTCATAGGACTCGGTACGCTGACTCCCTACATCATTGAGTTTATCATTACTGACCAGAAAAAGTCGTGATTGCATCCTTCAGCATTGCCTTTGAAACAAAACTTGACCACGAAATTATTGAGCACAGCGGTCTTCTTAAAACCAGCCTCCTCGGATGGCAATTACTTTATATTCTTCCTGTGGCAACCTTAACGAATGACTTTTTTTTATCCAATTTTTGGATTCGGACGTTTGCCTCCAAGACAGACAAAGATTTGTGGATTGGTGTATCGATTGCAACTGTTGCCGTTATGTTCATACTGCTGCTAGTCGGCTCGACTGGTTTGATCGCCGTCTGGACAGGAGCATATGATCCATCTAACCCGAACCAGGACGGTAGTATCGCTTTTTTCTATCTTCTCGAGCATCTCCCATCGTGGTCAGTTGCGTTGGTCCTTATTATGGTTGTAACTCTTAGTACCGCAGCATTTGATAGCTTCCAGAGTGCCATGGTCTCCACTGCGTCCAATGATATCTTTCGCAACAGGCTAAACATCTGGTGGGTTCGACTGGCCGTCGTACTGGTTATGATCCCTGTTGTTCTCATTGCCCTTAAAGCACCTAGTATTCTCCAAATATATTTGATTTCTGATTTAATTTCTGCTTCGACAATACCGGTGCTCGTATTGGGGCTGATGGATCGTATGCACTTTTGGCGTGGATTCGAGGTCATTGTTGGAGGAATAGGTGGCCTTATCACCGTATTCCTTTTTGGCACTGCATACTATGGCGATGCACAGCGGGGGCTACGCCTTATTCTTCTTGAGGAGGGTCTATATGCTAGCGACTGGAGTGTTTTTGGCGCCTTTGTCGCAGCTCCTATTGGAGGTTTGTTGTGGGGTGCATGTGCTCTATTTTTAAGGTTGGGCTATAGATTAGTGATGAAAAAGTCGGGTAATCTCCGGGACTGCTTCAGTAAACGACCAGCAAGTTCCATACCTACAACTCCAGGTTCTTTGGCTTAAATATCTGAATACAATGAGCCAGGCAAAATTACACGTTTATTCCGCTGAACATAGTTATCTACAAATTCTTTGGAACAACTAAAGTTACCCCACAGGCCCTCTGTAAAGAACCGGAAAACCAAAATCGGTCAGTACTATTAATCTAATATTGATTTAGGGGCTATTATAGGCAATGGTTTCTGGGAAGTCCGGATAAACAATTACCCGACAAATGTTTCTTCTCATCACCATCCGTAGCCAAAACCACGCTCTGCATATTAATCTGCACGATTAATAAGAAAAATAACTATTCGAGAAGTTAAATACAAATAGTTGGAGATTGTGCTCAACTACTGGTAAAAATATTCAAATGCCAGGGCTTTCTCTTGTTCATGAGACGGTGAAAAGCAAAAGATCAGCTTGTCGTTCTGATCTACAAGTTTTTATTGCACTAATTCCATATCACTAGTATTTGTCTTATTGCTTTAATTCTTTCTCGTATTGGCAGCTCGCATCAAAGCAGGGCCGCAAATTGAACCCAATAACCCAAAGCTCATCTCGGGCGAGAGGTTCCAGGAGGGCTCAAAAGCCGCTACCAATTGTTTCTTAGGTATGTAAATGAAAAGAAAGAGCGTTATCGTTACTAAACATCAAAATCTGCCCCAATAGATTTATAGCGAAGTTATCTTGAATTACAATGCCCGTAGACGCATCTGGGGTTCCTGTACCAGGAAAGCGTCTAAATGTTATTAAACCAGCTATGACTACTACAGCGACCACAAATGCCCTCCTTCTTGTCATTCAACAGTTTGGATCGCGAGGTCTGACCTTTATAGCGAACCAGATTCTTCTTCGATATCTATCTCCCCAGCTACTAGGTATCTCATCGCAACTTGAGCTCTATTCTATCACGGTTCTCTTCTTCTCCCGGGAAAGCCTGCGCGTCTCCCTCCAGCGACAGAGTGATACCCTCTATGACGAAGATGCGACCCCCCCGCCGCCGCAAAGAAGTGTGACGGATCGCAATCTGGCTGGAAGAACGCAGGCCATAGTGAACTTAGCCTACGTCTCGCTCGCGCTAGGTATCTTCGCTGCTCTGGCTATTGGCTTCCTATTTTTGGGGCGCTGGAGCGCCAACAATTCGCCGGTGGCGGCATTCGCCTACGTGAGATGTTCACTCGTGATCTACGGCATAGCTTCGGTTCTAGAGCTCGCAGCCGAACCGTGCTATGTCGTGGTGCAACAGAGATCCCAGCATGGCATTCGCGCCATCGCCGAGTCACTGGCTACGCTTGCGCGCTCTGTCGTCACCTGTGCCTCAGCCATCTATGCCGTCAGAAATGGTGCCGAGGTCGGGGTCTTACCCTTCGCTCTTGGTCAACTCGCCTACGCCTTGTTTACATGTACCATTTATTATCTGCATGTTATCCCTATATCATCATCTGGCGGGTTCTCTCTCCTTCCCAAACCCGTAAAATCGTACGTACCTAAGGTTAAGTTAATCCTTTGCCTAGATCTTCACTAAGTTCTTTGGGGTATTAGAAAACTCGGCTCCAATGAATATGCATTCTCATATTTGTCTATCTCACTCTTAAGTCTCAGTCGCAGCTTCTTTGTTCAGTCCCTTTTTAAACATATTCTTACCCAGGGGGATACCTTCATTATCTCGGTCCTTTCCACCCCACACGTCCAGGGCGTGTACACACTGGCCAATAACTATGGTGGCCTTGTGGCTCGTATACTTATGCAGCCGGTCGAAGAGGTCAGCCGTAACTACTTTGGCAAGTTACTATCTTCCTTGCAAGGCCCTCCTACACGTTCCCGCATAGCGCAAGCAGTCCTTTCCTTGCGCCAACTACTGTACTCGTATATCGTCTTGTCGATCTTCGTTGTCGCCCTCGGTCCCATTACCGCACCCTGGCTCCTCCAACTTGTGGCAGGTCCCAGATGGATCGATGCAGGTGCTGGTCGTGTCCTTGCAGCCTACTGCTACTATATTCCACTACTCGCCATAAATGGAATCTCTGAGGCTTTTGTCGCCGCCGTCGCTACTGAGCCCGAACTGCATCGGCAGACTGCATGGATGTTTGTCTTCTCTTTGGCATTCGCTATCATCGCTGCGCTTCTTCTTAACATCGCAAAGCTTGGTGCTTTAGGCTTAGTATATGCAAACTGTTTCAACATGGTCGTTCGCATTACCTGGGCCACAATATTCATCCAGTCCTATCTCAACCGATTGGGGACTGATATGAGACTCGATGGGCTCGTTCCACGGCCACTAACCTTAGCGGTAGGTGGCTGTATGGTTGCGGCTATGATAAAAATGAAAGAGATTCCTGAGGGTTTTCTTGATATATGCAAGTTAGGTATGTTCACGGTTGTGTTTGTTTCAATTATGTAAGTTCAAGTATTACGCCCCGAATATTTAAATTGTTGACTAATATATTTTCTAGCGCAATGTCTGAGAGAAAGCACTTGCTAGAGTGCTACCGTAAACTCCAAACCAAACGAGGATAATTTACTTTTTAGTCAAACTTAATTTTTTTTGCTGTCTGCGTCATGTCTACATCACGAGCGAATGCACCGTAAGCATCATGCTCCTTTCTCTTGACTGTCGTGCCAAATTTTAGAAGTGACTCTGGCACTTCTTGCTTTGCAGCCTTGAGAACATTTATAAGACTGCCTGAATGATTAGCCTATCGATTCTTGATCTGTAACTAGTATGGCAGTACGTACGCTCCTGAGTGAGCTTTATCATGCTCAGTGAACAAGGTAATGGCAAGACCTTCCTTACCAGCCCTTCCGGTTCGTCCGATTCGATGGACGTAATCTTCGACAGTTAAAGGGAAAGTGAGATTCAACTAGTGATATTTCTTAGTATATCTTTTCGAGAAAAGGTGTAATATTTTATAAAATGATGATTGACTTACAACTAATTTTACAGAAGGTATATCAAGTCCTCTTGCTGCCACATCTGTTGCTACAAGAAGAGGAGTTTTGCCGCTCTTGAAGGACTCTAGGCTTCTCGTCCTCTGCTCCTGACTCAGATCGCCATGGATGCCTGCGACCCGGAATCCTTTTGTTCTGATGTAACTTTCGATTCTAGTTGCTTCCTTCTTGTACAGAGCAAAGACAATTATACGGTCGTCTTTTTGTGAGCCACTCTGATGCTCTTTGAGTAGTTGTAAGAGTCTAAATTCCTTGTTTCTAGGTTCAACTACTTCAACTTTTTGTACGATACGGTTGTTGGCACGAAGGTCACCGGAGGGATTATCACCAATTGCAATTTTGATCGGCGACTTCATGAAAGTTGACGCAAGCGTGCGGACTGATTCCGGCCAAGTGGCTGTGAACATTAGAGTTTGTCTCTTGGCAACAGGTGGTGTAGTGTTAATAATTTTCTTAATTTCTTCTTCAAATCCTTTGTCCAACATTCGATCTGCTTCATCTAGTACGACATAATTGACTCTTGATAAATCTGCACAGCCCTCGTTGATGAGATCATTTAGGCGCCCTGGTGTCGCAACGACGATATCAGCCGTCCTGAGAGACCTTCGTTGCTCGTCTTTGGATACACCTCCATAGACACAAACAGCTTTTATTCCCGAAGACTTGCAAAGTTCCACAATTTGTTCGTAGCTTTGCATGGCAAGTTCTCGAGTGGGAGACACAATGACTGCCTTAGCACCGTCGACTCGTTGATTAGATGGAATAGCCAAAATCTTTTTTAAGCATGGCACAGCAAAAGCCATCGTTTTCCCAGAGCCTGTTTCTGCCACACCAATAACATCACGGCCAGAAAATAAATAGGGCCAGGCCGCAGCTTGAATTGGGGTAGGTGCTTTGAAGGTTTTAAAATGAGCGAGGTGTACTGGATCTGAAAAGGGTAGGTAAGCAAAATCAATCAAGGGCCTCAGAGACAAAGTTTTTGCTAGGGGATCAGAGATTGATATAAAATTTTCTGATAGAAAGGTATCGATGGCTGTTTGGGGAAGGGCCGTTAGATCAGAGTGTTGTAAGTAGGATTTACTTGAACAATCATGCTGAGCTGATGAATCAGTCATACAGGTCTGCGGATCTTTATCTAGACTACCCTCCTTTTTCTTCTTTCGACTTTTGGATTTCGAAGTTTCTGTCTTGGATTTCTCTTTTAATTCTGGTTTAGTCGTGTCCAGAGTATCTTTGGCATTTTCACTGATGATAGCAGTGGCCTCGTTCTCTTGAGCCTTAGCCGACTGTAACTTTTTGAGGCGCTTCTCTTTCTTGCTTGCTTTGCGGGCTTCTTCGGCATCGCCATCCATCGCCTCTACTACTGGTGTCTCTTCTTGGGTGACAGTGGAGGCGTCTGATCGTGACTTTTTCTGCCGTTTTTCCTTCTTGCGCGCTTTGCGAGCTTCTTCGGCATCTCCATCCGTTGCCTCTACTACCGGTGTCTCTTCTTGGGTAACAGTAGATGCATCTGTTTGTGCCTTTTTCTGGCGTTTTTCCTTCTTGCGTGCTTTACGAGCCGCCTCCGCTGCACCAACTGAGCCTTCGCCGGCAATTTCTTCCGCCATAGGGTATTCGAGAAGCCTGTTCCTACTAGCTTCTGTCTCAATACGCGATTGAGAATGGTGGCGCGCTGCTCTCGTCCTCACGCTAATGTCGATGATTTTTATCGTTAGCGGCGTCGCGAAAATTTCGCTACTGCCACGCGTGCGGTCTAGTGTGCGTATGGACCGTGCACCACATGGCGTCTCAATTCATGTAATTGTATGCACGGTCTTTATAATGATATAACTTAACGTGTATTCAACTGTTTTGCTCTGGGGATGAAACACTTTCCCAGAGCCAAGTTCAGTCAAATTTCGCAATATCGAACAAGTTGGCTCACGAGGCAGCGATTCAAGACTCTCCACCTAATCAAATTTTCCCACCCGACGAAATCAATCACCACCAAAGCCTCATCAAGTTTGCAGGTACGACTTAGTACATCCTCATTTCAATGATCACACCTCTCGTCGACTTTCTCTGGCCTCAATTGACCACTACGTACACGCCCACGCCGATATTTACACCCGACGGAGGAAGCAAAGTGTGGCGCTCAAATCTGGGAAACAGTTCTTTGGGATGGACGTGAGAGGGATCAGGACAAGTTTACAAGATGATGTAGCGGATGGCTACAATCTCGACAGGCGTGAAAATTAGAATCTTGACGAGTATTACGAATTAAGCTTTGTGCGTGCGCCAAGGCTGCGGTTGCGATAGTGCAGGCGATACTATAAACGCCGCTATGGCTGTATGATGCGGTGGTACATCGACCGGGCTGGTCTTTCAAGTATATTCTGGATAGCTTGGACACATATCCCACTCGAGACAGGAGATGGTTGGTTCGAATCCGGCAAAACTACACTACATTTCTCGCGGCGCTGGTTTGCATGGATGATGAAGGCATGCTTGGATAATCAAAGGTTTTAAATTTCCCTTTGGTGGGTATTTACGGAGGAGGGTCGACTTTTTGTGCAAGCGAACATACCTCACAGTAGTATTTGCAAATGGAATCCAGAGTATGAGTGTCTCTAATGTCAAAAGAGTCATCCTACATGTCTATATAGTACCGGTCATTTGTCATAGCTAGATTGCTGAATACATATTAAATGATTTAAAAAACTATTTAGCTACTACATATGATCAATGATTTGTAGATATTTTGCATGCCTCTACTAACTCTAGAAACAAACATACTCTGAATTTCATTCGCAAATACTACTATAAGGTCTGCTTGCTTACACAAATAGTCGACACTCCCCCACAAGAACCCATTGAAGGCACATTTCAAAACCTTTGGTGGTCCAATCATGATGAGTCATCCGTATGCACCTGCACCGCGAGAAATTTGATTTGGCCTTGCTGAATTCAAACTTGTGATCTTCTGTCTCAAGTGGGATGTGTCCAAGCCATCCGGAATTTACTCAGAAAACCGGCCATGACGATGTACCGCCGCACCATCCAAGCATGGCGGCAACTACTGTGTCGCCTGCACTCTGACTGCTCGGTTGTTTTACATGCGGTTATCCAGCAATGACATACGATCAGTGTTTATTTTTATCATCTTATATTGGATTAGGTCCTAAGATAATGCTCCGAGTCCACGTTGAGTCCAGTACCGGTGGAGGCGGTAGGGATCCCTGTGGTCTTTTCCACAGCCCAATTCATTCCAACCGCGTGAATGGCGGCTAAAGTTGCAGCAGACTAAACAGAAAACTAAAACAAACCTTCAAAAAAACAGATGGTTCGTCCATGTTGGACCCGAGCAACGCACTCCTCACACATTCCCTCGTTCGTCCCGTCTCCCAAATGACTAATTTTCTCAATCTCCGCTGAGAGTTATAGATAGGTTAGCAGGTAGCCTTGATTCAGCCAGTATCATACTCTGGATCAGTAAGACCTGTAAACGGGTTTATCGAGGTCGCTGTGCCTTCAAGCTTCTTCTTCTTCTTCTTCGAATTCCAGAACTTCGAAACTCAATCCCTTCGCCATGGAGAAGTAATGTTAGAGGTGATAATTGCCACTTCGGCTCTTTTGGCTGCAGCCCTGCACTCCTGGCCCGCGAGCCTGCTTGCTTCCTCATTGACGCGGATCCCCGTGTGACCAAGAGGCCGTGTTATGCGTACGTTGAATGCTTCGAGGACTCCCCGAATACTCAGAAAAGCCCATTGATATGAGTTAAAGACGTTGCCCCTGGTGCCCCAGATAACCGTCGTGTTGTCAATTCATATGTGTGTGGGAGGCTGATGGCGTGTTTAAGCCCCCGCTAAATTCCTACAACTTCCGCGTCAAGTACGTGCGAGATAGAGATAATGGCTTCAATTCCTGATGCGATCTGGTAACGTCCGTGGTAGATCACGTAGCGGTAGCCGACGTGTCTGCCCTGATCATCTATCTGTTTAGAACCTGTCGGAATATGTGGTTAATTAGAGACAATCATATTGCTTATTAGGTAGCACAAGTTTTTTTAAATCGGCATTGTGTGTTGTTGAATTTTTAAAATCCCGAGTTAAAGTAAAAAAGCTCTACATCATACTATCGGTACAGAACCGGTGAAGCCGGTAAAGATCACTGTATATAGGCCCAACTCATTCCAACCGCATGAAATTCCACATAAATGATGGTGTTGACAGCAAAACTTAAATCAAAATCAAAATTCGAATTAAGAAGAAATCCAAATAAGATCCAGATCCCGCGCTTCTTGCCCGTTCCCATTCCTGTCACATCTTCCAAGTGACGATTTCTGACCTTCGCTGAGAGCAGAAGACGAGCTTGCAGGCACCCTTTATCCAGCCGGTTTCCTGCTATTTATCTGTGGAAGCATCGACGACTTCACTGAGGCTCACCGTAACATTAAACCTCCTCCTCGGACTCCAGAATTCCGAACCCCGATTAATCTGCCATGTGGAAATCATTCTTCGAGTTGTAAATTGCCTCGATAGCTATTTCGACTGCAGCTTTGACGCGAGCATAATCTACTAGCTTTTTTTGCTCGACCTTGCGAATTATTGTGAGCTACTCTTTTTTCACCGGGCCGAACTTGACAGGCCTAGCTTTGCAGAACCGCGAATCTGATCGATGAGGTCCCCCACAATTTCGACACCTTGTGAAGGCTTTGCACTCCGCTTCCGAGTGCATCTTTGATCCGCAGCTCCAGCAATCTGGAACGCGGGAGCAACCGCGAGAGGTATGAAAGCCAAGATATCGTTTGCACTGAACTATATTTCGACGAGGTTGGAAGAGCTTTGCAGCTCCGGAGTCATCGAAGAGGTGGAATCAAAGTCGAGGCGTAGATTCGCGAGGGAATAGCGCTTGCCAGTTCTAGTATGGCGCTCCGGGCTTGCAGGTCCCATGAGGACGAACAAGAAAAGGAACTGATTTGGTCACTCGCGTGACTTCGTCAGCGACCAACTTTTTCGTGATGAAAACGGAACCTGTAATTGTGCTAATTTTCACCGGGACGGTGGCAATTTGAAGAGCAACTAGATTTGACGCTGGTTTCAGCTTGATTCCAGATTCTCTCTGTGATGCAGAGGAATCCAAGACCTCTTTCCGAAAAAGTTAATTCTTTGCTGTCAGTGCAAAGCCCGTTTTTACCCGCTGAACAAACGTGATATCGTTGGCTGCAGTACTGAGCACCTCTGCCACAGTTGATCTTAGCCAGCTGGTAATAGGAGTCGATGGGGATGGTCGTGTGCGAGGCGTAAAAACAGTCGCGTATCGGCCGCTGTCCTCGTATTGGCGCCCTTTGCTTTTGGGGCGGGCGGGGCTGCCTTTGTCGTTGAAAGCTCAGGACTGTGGCAAAGACCTGCTCGGGCTACTTTCGCCCAAGTTGTCTTTTGGGCAGGAGCCGGGGTTGTCGGAGGGTTCGGTACTCTGATCTCTTGAGCCCTCGTCGGAAGAGGGTTGCTTGAGCAGGCAGGGAGAACTGGTGAAGTTCTTCCTGGGCCTGATTGTACGAACTGGCCGATGGCTACTTGAATGTAGACTTTGATCCCGTCTACAAATTCTTTATTTTCGCAAATCGAGGGGGCGAAAGTGCTGCCTCGACACTGCTTATATCAGTGAAACAGATTGCTAGACGGGCCTTGATTTGCGTCGTGCGACGCTTTCCGACCTCCATCATTGATTGCAGCTCCGGAAGAAATTCCGGTGCTGATGTCGAAGCTGTGCCTTTGGAAGCTGGCACAGCGAATTTTCTTGCAGACGTCTCTGCGTGTTCTGTCATCTTCTCTCGGACGACTTCCCTTTGACGAAGGCCTCACTCGCAAACATGCTTGGAAGGTTTTGCGGGAGTCCTCGGGCGGACTCTCGAGTTTTCCAACATTGCGTTGGGGAGCTTTTTTCGAACAGGTGGCATGATATAAATTCCAGTAACTCGATCACAATTTATTGAGAGAATGCGACGAGCGCGAGATGGAAGGAGAGGGGGGAAAAAGGGAATATTCGAAAATTCGAAATTCATAAAAAATTCTGTTTTTTTGGTTGAAATTTTAAGGTCCTAAGCTACTGCTACGGTTCCGTCATGGGTACAGGACCGGTGGAGCCGGAAGGGATATCTGTGTTCTTTACCACAGCCCAACTCATTCCAACCGCGTGAAACCACTTGTTACGGGATTAATCCTTGGGGTTATACTGTCTGCGCCAGTACTATAGGAATAGAATATAGGGCCAGCTAGATACAGGAGCTACCAATATTGCAGTCTAGATATGGTTGCTTAGCAACATATATCGTTATGATTGGCGCTGATAATTACAATTTCCTAAGTATACACCGAGAAGTAGGAAATCTTCTTTCTCTACATTTCATTAATTATCTGATTTTTTCTGGGCTTGCTCTGTTGCATACTGAAATCAATTGATCCGGCGACACAACTACCTAAATTGTAGCCGGTATAAAACAAAACTAACTCTCACAATAAAAATTAACAATTAAAAGAGATTTCAATTTAACGGTTCAGTATCAGCACTCTTCGCCCCGACTCCTTCCCTTTTATGGTTTTCACAATAAATATTATTCCTCGTCCATACTGAGAGCTGTAGAAAAGGTCACAGGTTGGCTTTTGAAGCAGCCAGTTTCCTGCGCAAGCACTGAAAACTTTTTGAGGCATTTGGGCTTCAGAAGAATTTTTAGAAATTGTTGGTATGGGGTGGAACCCCTTAGTCGTCAGGTATGACGAGTATATAGTCTACAATGCATGAAATGCTTCGATGTAGTCTCCTCTCCGCAAGAACACTTCATGTTCGTGTTTGGGTGGTTGAAACCTCTGTGGTATGCGGCGAAATTCCCGTGACCGATACGAGCTGCGATGACTTCAAACAGAAGTCGTCGTGGGAGTGAAAGTTTCGGTGTCTTTTTTCGGCGTATCATCAAGTCTAGTTCGCGGTATCTGAGTGGGAATGAGTCATCCCATAATCGTTCCAGCAGTATCTGTCTTTTCTTATTCATAAGTCTGTGGAGGTATGCAGTGCTGATTTTTTGCGGCTCCTCATCTCAGTGGGTGAGACTGCAGAGTTTGCTTCGAGCTACGGCATATACTTCTTCGTTCCCTTGCATGCCCATGTGCTCTGGAACAAAATTTACGACGATTCTTTCAGGGACAGCCTGTGTCATCCGAAATATTCGGGCATCGTTAATGCTTGTTGAAGTATCCCCGGACAGTATAGAGGTTCTTGCATGTTGACTATCGGTTGGCACATAAATGGGTTGCGCCTCTTTTCCTGGGATCCGAGATCCTAGCCCACTTATTCGCAATGCCGCCTCTAGAGCCTTCCTTACTCCGACTATCTCAGCGTCCAGTATCCCCCCCCCATGTATGATACTGGAATCCCTTTCAATGGTCTTTCTGTCTCTCTTCAAGATAAAATCCCACGCCGAGCGACCGTGTCCTTCTGATGCCCCGTCGTGGTAGACACAGATCACCTAACTTGGCACACTATCTATCCAGCGTTTACAAATTTCCACGTCTTTCTCTCGCACTTAGCTTACTGAAATAAGCCAAAGCCGATAAAGGCTCGGTAGATCCAGCTTCTGGAAGTTGTCGATAAGCGCGCTGGATTCGAGACATTTGGATCTCTGGTCATGCTGATTGATGATCATGTTTCTTGTACTTTCTGGTCCCAACATTAAATCAGACAGCAGCTCTTCCTCTCAGAGGATGTCCAGAGTCAAGGGATTTGAGCCTTGCTAATAGTCGAAGCCGATTTCCCTCAAGAATTTTTCTTGCCGGCGGGATCCCTCCTTCTCGCTGTACTACTACTGTGGTCGTAGTTCTCATTACTGGAAGTGCAGCCCATAATCCTGTGCTGATGACTTTGTCAATCATGCTGCAGAGGCCAGTCGTTTGTGAAGTACTAACGCTGCGTTGAGTCGGGCGCTTCAGGCCTGGCCACTACACCTCGGAGTCGTAGGTAGCGACATGGGTGATACATAGGTTTACCGACCTTATCAGTGCTTCTAGGGCAGCACCTTGGTAAGCGGAGTTAAAACGACGCTTATGATGAGTAGCTTTGTCAGCTTTGCCATACCATTTTGTCACATGGTGTTTAAAATTGAGCCTAGGGTCCAGGTAAACTCCTAACCAGCGAAAATTTCCCGATCGTTTAATAAAGGTGCTATTGACGTGTATGCCTATTCCTGTCTCACGATGGTGCCCAGGGAATTGGATGACTTCGGATTTATCTGTGTTGAAGGCTACAGCGTTATTATGCGCCCACCTAGTCAGTTGATTGACCTCTTCTTGGGCGGCCGAGGCGGAATCTACTATTGTGCGGCCAAAAGCAAGAATACCAACATCATCGGCATAGCTAAACATTTGTCCCGGATTCCCATCTCTCATGGGTTCTACCATGTACAAGAGGAATAGAAGTGGAGATATCGGTGACCCCTGTGGGATCCCACAGACTAATTATCTTTCTGTTGTAACCCCCCCTGTGTACCTTACTTGAACTCGTCGATTGGCAAGGAAAGAGGTTGTCCATCACAAAACTGAGTCCTGTCATCCTTATGACTGCATTCTTCAGATTAGCCGATTGTGAAGCACCGCATCAAACGCGCCCTACACATCCAAGGTAATGAATGTAGCCGCTAATCCTTGGGACCTAGCTTCTTCAATGACGTATATCACGCAGGAAACGAAGTCTGTCGCTGAGCGCTAAGGTGTTGCACCGAAATGTTAATGACTCGCTATCTCGTGTGTAACTACCAGACTCGCCATTCTTTTTGCTAGTAGTCTCTCTAGACCCTTACTCAGGCATGAAAGAAGAGCGATCGATCTCCAGCCTTTTACTGTCGATGGGTATCAATTTGGCTTGGGTAGAAGGACTACTTCTGCTAACTTGAAGCATTCCGGATGTATGCCGAGGCGGATACAGGCCCTAAAAAGTTGCGTCACCTATTGGCCAATTGTCTTCCAGTAGGCTTCGAGGAGCTCTACTGAGACTCCATCCGCCCCTAATGCTTTCCTCTTGCATCCGATGGCGCATGTACTGACCAAATTTCCTGAGACGTCATGATTGCAGGATATCCTGTTTTCGCTTGGGATCGTGCATAGGGAAAGACAATCTGTTGACCCATGGCGCGCGAGAAGGGCGTCTCGGATTATTGTCGCACGTTCAGCCGGGTCAGAGATGAGCAAGCAATTGAAATAGTTCCGGATATTGGAAGAGATAAATACTAGCCTTGAAGTTGATTTAGAGATATGATGAATCTGTTTAATGTATGAAGAAGTTTACTGATATTTAATGGATAGTTAATTGTAAAGAAATTGCTATAATTCTATCTGTGTAGCGAGAAGTCCCTCTATATACATGAAAGCGGGGTTTTCCGCAAACTAGTGTAAATTCTAACATACTTCCTTATCTAACCTAAATGGGAAAGATGTTGGAGATCCTGAAGCCAATGTATGCTGTAAGGCATCTATTGGCTAATTATTATTCATGCCAGTGAGTGATGATATAGGTTAATCATATCTCATGGCGTCAGTGCATATTATTCTAATATGAACTATTTGTCTACTGCAGTCATGTTACTGCCTTAATTACAACACAAGCCGTTGTGGCTAAGGGGCGGCGGTGTTTTGGCCTGTCTAGGGTAGGCCGAACGCATCAGCCCAAAAAATCCGTGGCTGTAGTCATATATTGGACTTGTCGAGCTTTGTGATCTTTCTATGCTAAGACAATGGTCTCTCGCAGTAATTTGGCGCAGGTAGCCCGGGGGTGGGGTATTGTTTCTGCTCGATATACGGCATGGATGGCCTTGCATTTAGGCGTCCACCATAGGGCGTACTTACCGTGGCCATTTTTAACTATAGTTCCCGTAGCCTTAATGGCATTGGATAGATATGAGCTTAGTTCTTGGGCTTATTTTTCCACCTTGTCTATTTTACCCAATTTCAGTGGGATGTGGGCCCGTTCGGCGATAGTTCGAGCGAAATTCGGCAGGTTGCATGGTAGTAACCTGATTTTTAGCGGCTCAGTATCTAGAGCTTTGGATGTAGTTGGCACTTGACCTTTGATCGGTAGGTGATTACTTGTCATACATTCGCTGCGGTCTACCCATACCAGGGTGCCGTCAATATTGGACTAAGCAAGATCTAGCGTGTTCCTCACTCTATGTGTCGGTTCTCCAATGATAAGACAGGAAAGTTTGTGTTTGTCTGCCCGTTCCTCTAAAGCTTCCACTTGTCCATGTGGGCGAGTTGCCCTCGGCTGCCATGCCTCGTGAACTGAGTTAAAGTCTCCTACGGCAATGGTCTTTGCGGTTGGGGTCCAGTACACAAGTGGTCGTAGTGACACTGGGTTGTTTAGTGCTTTGCACACATTTATAAATGTGACTCCGTTAGCCACCACCCAGCAGTAATCCCCTGTTAATGTAGCACAGGTAGATCTATGCATCGCAGTTATTACCTTACTTTTTCGAGTGTATACCGCCGCTCTTGGTCTGATTTCCACACCAGAGTGAGGCATATGTCTATTATATCCTGAGTGTGACCTAGTATCCTTCATATTTCTATCCCACGAAGGTTCCTGTATGTGTATGACATCTACACCTATCTCGTGAGCCCGGGAAATTGCAATGTAATGGGTTGCGCCGCTTCTAGCAACGTTTATTGACATGTTTTTGAGGGTAGAAGGTGCGCAGGTCGGGGCCTGTGGGTGACCCTTACAAATTCCCTTCGGGGTTTAAAGACCCAAGGCCTGAAACATCAACCATGACTGCATCTGGCGCGTCAGTGCTGGTAGCAATCTTTTTCAGGATCTCTTGGCTCTTACTAACACTGGCTGATGCTTATTTTGCTAGATTTACCGCAGCTTTTTCTCTGGTCACGGCGCTGTATTCCCGCTGGCTAACTTGTCAAATTGTCGCAAGCTGTTTTTTTTGTGGGCGGACCGGATTTTGTAGGTCGATCTAAGCATCTTCGGCTGTCTGAGCTGTGCGGCCCTGCACAGTTCCTGTTTTTGGTAGCCGCCTTACATTCGGCAGAGATGTGCATCATGGATCCGCAGTTCCAGCAGGCGGGCGCGCGAGAGCATGCTCGGGTGGGGTGGAATCCGAGGCAGCGTTGGTATTGCTACATAGGTGCTTTTGGCCGTTTTGTAGCTACACCCGATTCTTCAAAAAGCCTGAAGCTAGGCTTTGGCGACGATCCTTTTGGGAAATGATCGAGCCACTCTTGGTATGGGGCCCCGAGCTTGCCTTTGCCATGGAATCGAACTTTACTCGGAGTACATTTTGTCACTCTTATCATTTCCGTGGCCACCATTTCCGGGCCGACCTGTATTCTTCCGTCTAAGGTGTAAACTTCTATTGGGATTGTGGCAACACGGAGGGCAACTATTTCGGATGGTTTCTCCAATTTTGTGCCCAATATATTAAGTGTATCCGACGCTTCCAGTAGGCGATTCTTTACATCAGAGTCTTTGGCGAGTATAGCAAAACCTGTCGGAACACGGTGCACGCGTTTCACATCCGATGGCGCGCATTTAGTCTGTATTTCTATAGCTTTACATATGCCGGATGGAGAGAGACATCCCCACTAGTGTGTGTCCTGTAGATGGATGAATAGCCGATCGTCTGCTTCTGCTTTCGGCCTCGTTTTTTGTATGATCTAGAGGACTGCTGCCATCTTTGTATTGATTCTCTCTGCATTGTTTTGCAGTCCTATTCTAGCAATTCCTGCCCATGATTTTCCCTGGGCACGCGCCACTGGTCTGCCCTCTACTGGAGGCTTTTGAGATGAGGCCCTTTGGGGTACAGCGTTGGGGCGTTGGGGGTGCGATGATGGTGCAGACTACGGGCCCGAGTTGATAAAATGAGCAATTGCTGCACGCAAATATGCCTTTATTGAGTCGACGTAGACTTTATTGTCGCCCGTAGCCATCGGGGAGAGTATGACCTCTACGCCTCTTATAGCCGATGTGTATAACAGAATCTGAGCAGACTTTTGTGCGACTGTTTGCTTTTCAGCTTCCACTACAGCTCTCAGCTCTTCGGGACAGAATTCATCACTAGCTGTAGTATCAGTTTCGTTGGATGATTTCTGCTTAGGTTCAGGGGCTTCTCTATTCGTTGAAGGCTGCCCTAGAAGCTGGGGCACTCGAGGAGCCTCTTGGGTTCTTCTTGCTGGTATCGGCAGTTTTTTCTGCCATTATTAATAGCACGGCGACTTTCTTCAGGGGGCAGTGTCTGCTGCTGTGTAGTCGCAGTTGCTAGCTTACTGTGAGAAAACGCGGCCTTTTCATCTCCATTCGCGTCTGGCTTGGCGCGAATAGAATCTGGAAGTCTTTTCAGATTCCTAAGAACCTTATCAATGTTAACATCGCTGATGTCTAACATTGTGTCGTCTAGAGCTCCGTCCTCGACTAACTGGTCAATTTCCGTCTCTTGAACAGGAGTTAGGTAACCCAGCTTGTCATATATTTTCTTTCGAACGACATTTTTGATATACTTTCGATTTTCTACGATGTTTTTTGTCCGCGATGACTTACTGCAAACTGGGGACATTTTAAAACCTACCAGTCGCTCACAAATTTTGAGTTGAGGGCGAGCGATATCACGATATCGAGAGAGGGAAGGAGAGGGGGAAAAAGGGATTATACGGGATATTTCGAATATCAAAAAATTGTGTGGTGTGTGTTTGTTTATTGTACTACTTGAGTCAAAGAATATCCAGCACATTGTGCTCTCTCTGACCCAGCCCACACCTTGTACAAGGCTCAATGCCTCTCGTGTTACTTGAAAGATCATAGATATATTGCCCTTGATAAATAACCATTCAACTCAGTATTTACCTTTGGAATGAGACGACCTTTTCCACGGAACCTTCTGTCCAAAAAAGGAAGCAATGGAAACTGCGTGAGCTGAAAAAAGTCTCAAACAACCTGCAGTCCCAGTCAGACAAGGCCAGGACGCTATAACCACATGAGGTGCGCATATTCGTCTACATCTCCATTTTTTGTAACAGTCGAGGCCGACTTGATCCAATCCACTATCGCTGTATCGGATGCTAGGTACGCTCCGGAAACTCATCGAACGGCTTTTCCCCCATGATCAGTGGTGGTTGATGTGAACGACTTCGACCCTACCATCTGATCTGATCGTGGTTAGCTTCATGATAATGGTGATAGGGGTATATGCTTAGGTATGAAGACTATACTGACCGCGAAAGCGATTTGGAATCTTCATCGAAATGAGGACCTCGTCACTCAATCTTGGCTGTGCAGACTCTACAGCGAGGGCTGGAGGTTCGTAGGGAACACTACTGATAGGTGTGAGAATAGTCCCCCATGGGGGCATTAAAGAAGGTACTAGAAAAGCCTCATGTACTTGTTGGGGGTGACAAGGGATCACCGAGACAGATATTAAAATCAGACTCTCGTAGTAGTAGAGAAAAATAAAGAGGAGGACAAGACTGAAGACCTGTGCGCGGTATGCTCTACGAACCTTGGTGTGATATATTCTCCCAGAGCCAAGTTCAGTCAAATTTCGCAATTCCGAACAAATTTTCCCACCAGACAATGATTCAAAATACTTCAACATATCAATCTTTCTGTTGGATCATAGGTGTCAATGCCCTCTGGTGTGAGTCCGTACTGGGTGGAGCTAGCCCATATGGGACTAGCTCCCACACACCACGATATGTGTTCTCCCCGCAGAGAACACCAAGTAGAAGTAGAACCACAAGAATAAATGCAATACGTTTCCTGTTATCTCTTTAAGCACTAGTGCACCAGACCCTCCCAACACTGATCAGTGGTTGATTTGGTCAACCACAGACAGCAAGGAAGAAGAGACAGACCCCATCTTCGAAGACCTCCCTGGCGCTTGAAGCCATACTCTCGAGAGAAGATTCTGTGCAAAGCAATAAGCCGTCGAGCTTTCTTTTTCGCAAACCTCCGGCGCGTCCTCCAACGCAAACAACAGTACGAACTTTTGCAAAGACCTCCCTGGCGCCTGACGCTATACTCTCTGGCAGAAGACCATCTCCGCACTACAATACCACCGAAAATCACGTTAGAAGCTGTGCCAATTGAGCAGCTGATTCCACGCAAAATAACCAAAACACAACGTGCTGACCTCGCTTCCGCCCGATATGCCATCTTCAAGCAACAGGGCTAGCGACACAGGCGATTCAAGCACAAGCCCCCGAAAAATGGAGTACACGCGCGAAGAACTCATGGAAGGGATCCGCGTCAACAAGAGTGAATGGAATGTCATCGAGCCCGACCTGTGGCACTCCCCAATCTCCCCGACCTCAAATGCGACACATCTCACGACTTTCGTCGCCAGAGCTATTCAGAACTACGACTTTGAACAACTGTACGATGATGACGTGTTCTACGCCTTCCGTGAGGAATTTGAGACTTGGAACAAAGACATGTTCGACACGGTGTACATGCCCTTCCGGCGCGAGCTGAAGATCTTCCTCCGATTTCACGGAGTCTACACAGGCAGAAACAACGGCAGGATAGGGCAACAGCTTGCCCATATGATACAACTAGAGGAAGCCCCCGAGTGGAATGAAGACGAGCTCCGCACTGCGAAGTTTGACACTCAGTCCCGTGCTTTCGAAAAACAACAAGCACTGCTACGCTCAAGCCCGAAGATGTCGGAGAAGAAAAGAGAGCCAAACGAACAGGACCCCCAGTCCGACAAGCCCATACTCCCAGTTAAGCAACAACCTCCTCCCTCTCCTCATGTACAACCAGAAAACAAGCAAGACAATGTCCACCAACCGATGAATTGGCCGATTGGATCGTCAGAACCACCGCTCCCACCGAGAGAAGGTACGACGCTGCCGAGCCAGACAACGCCGTTCCCGCCGCCGCCGCCGCAACAATCATGGTCACGAGCACCATACGCTCCCTACCCGGTGCAGATGCAGTACATGCCTCAACCGAATCTCCCTTCGTACGATCCGTACAGTACACTTCCTCCACGCCCAGTTCCCAACGCGCGCCTCGATCCTAACATTTCTTCACAATTTGTCAAGACATTCGATCGGAAGAAGAAGTACACCGGCGAGCCATATGATTTACTAGAAGATAAACTCCGCATGTTCTTTAACATCTGCTACCATGCCGAGATTCGCCCAGAGCAGTTCCACGCCGTTTTTCCTCGCATCCTCACTGGACGAGCGGAAGCCTACTACCTTCACTACATCAATCGGGACGACACCTTCGCCGCGGCGTATGAAAAAATAAAAACACACTTTGACACCGAGGTCAATCACCACTACTACTACACCGATTGGACCAGTACTACATTCAATAAAATGCGTCAAGAGTCGACCGAAAAGAACATGCACAAAGTCCTACAGACCCTGCTGGACAAGCTCCAACTGTGCCAACGCGCACTTGGTCCAGACTACGCCGGTGAAGCCAACCTCCGCACTGCTGTGATCAAAGCATGCCGAGGAGTACCCGAACTTGAACACGCGTTATTCAAGCCAGCCAAACTGTGTGAGGAACTGTTCTCAGACATGCGTTCATCAATTGAGACGCATATGAGCCGTGTCTCCACTCAACAGATGATAATGGATGATGCCGAAGACGGCCAGTATTACCTCGACCGCCGCTACAATAACAGCAGAAGGGGCCGAGGCAACTTTCGAGGAGGAAGCCGTCGTGACGACCCCGCGAACAAAGTCGAGGAGGCCGCCGTGACGTTCGACCCCGTGACTGGAAGAAGAAGTGCTTCGTATGCCACAAAGAAGGATGCTGGTCAACTAAGCACACTGACGAAGAACGCCGCAAGTCCCGCAACGCGTACGTCGCCCACTGCAATTTCACTGGTACCACTATAGACGACTTCGCAACCTATCTGACCGACTACGAAGGTCATGAGATGAATCAGCAGTTGCCCCAGGACGAAAAGTCTGATGATGATGAAGAGTACGATGAATCTGATACTTTCTTAGTCGAGACTTGTCAATACCTCACTAACCAGGCTTTCTTGCACCAGCTCACCGGCGAAGATGTCTTTCGCACGAACAACTCAGACGTCCCCGCCACTCAATTCATGATTCAAGACCGGTACTCGAAGATGAGATTCCAAGGTATCCTTCCTGATACAGGCGCTGCACGAGTCTCCACTGCTGGCAAAGAGCAGTATCTCGCGCTTCAGCGTGAGGATCCATCAGTCCAAATGGATGAATCAACTGCTGGTCAGGCATCAATCCGGTTCGGAAAAGGCTCAACGACGACCTCAATTGGTACTGTCACAATTGAGACACCAATTGGAACAACTAAGTTCCACGTGCTCGACACGCCTACACCCTTCCTGTTGTGCCTTGCCGATATGGACCGCCTTGGAGTTTATTTCAACAACACTACGGACGAACTCATTCGAGGCAAGAAGACCATCCCGGTGATCCGCAAATGGGGCCACCCGTGGTTCTTCTTAAGCAAAACGGAGAACGCAGGTGTCTTTCTTTCCGAAATCGAACTACGGCGCCTGCACCGCCGCTTCGGGCACCCAGCGACCAACCGCCTATACCAACTTTTGGAAAAGGCTGGTCACGACGATGTCGATAAAGGGACTTTAGAGATGATTGCCAAGTCCTGTCATCACTGTCAAATGCACAGCACGGCACCGAGACGATTCAAATTCACCCTTAAGGACGACCATGAATTCAATTACGAGATCCTGGTAGACGTGATGTACCTCAACAACCGCCCCGTTCTCCATGTTGTCGACTCAGCTACAGCCTTCCAAGGCGCCCGATTCTTACCATCGATGTCTGCCAAAGATACCTGGGAAGTACTACGCTCGCTCTGGATCGACACCTACCAAGGCCCGCCCGATATCATCACCCACGATGCCGGCACAAACTTTGCCTCTACGGAATTCCACAACGAGGCCAAGGTCTTAGGCATCTCATGCAAACAGGTGCCAGTCGAGGCCCACTGGTCAATCGGCAAGCTCGAGAGATATCACTCACCACTACGCCGCGCGTTTGAGATTCTGTTTACTGAACTCGGAAGCAGCACAACAGTCGAAGCAATCCTACAAATGGCCGTGAAAGCAGTAAACGACACGGCTGGACCTGACGGGTTAGTTCCTACCCTTCTCGTGTTCGGGGCATACCCCCGCATGACATTGGACTCTCCGCCCTCGCCATCGACTCTAAAGCGTTCTGACGCAATCCAAAAGGCGATGAAGGTCCTTCGCAAGGTCGCAGCTGAGCGACAGGTGAACGATGCACTCAACACGCGCAACGGCCCGTCTACCGCCGACGTCCTTGCGCTCCCGCTGCAGAGCGAGGTTCGGGTCTGGCGTGAGAAGGATGGCTGGCAGGGACCCTACAAGATTGCTGCTACCGATGGCCACAACGTGACGCTGGATATGGTAAATGGACCTGCAACCTTCAGATCTACTCTACTCCAACCGTACTACCGAGGCGCCACTACCGACCCTATTCCGAGCTCCTCGAACCATGACCAAGATGGTGAGACCGAGCAGCCCCAAGGACAGCATGATCCACAGCCTGAACCACCCCGACCACGCAAACGAGGTCGCCCTCCCGGCTCCAAGAACAAACCGAAGAGGACCAATGATGCCTTCCTAAGCACAAAAGAGAAAAACGACCGCGATCTCGCTGTCAAGCTGCGGAACGATGGTGTCATCACAACTCCCGGTGCTCCATTCGAAGAGTCGGACGCAAAGGAGATAGATGACCTTATTGGCCGCGGTGTGTTCAGCTTTGAGCTGTATGACCCAGTTCAACACGGCAAGCACCGCATATTTAAGTCACGAATGGTGCGCGAAATCAAAGGCAAGACCGAAAAGCCCTATGAGAAATCCAGATTGGTCATCCAAGGCTACAAGGACAAGGCAAAGGAGACAATTCTGACACAATCGCCAACGATCCAGCGCGCAAGCCAACGCCTCCTTCTGGCCCTCGCACCGTCGCTGATGAAAAAGGGCATGACACTGACTCTCCGCGATATCACGCAAGCATACCCTCAGGCCCAGACCGACCTGTTCCGCGTTGTATTGGCCGACCTGCCTGCTGAGTTGAAACAGAAGTACCCTGAGAACACGATCATCCGCGTCATTAAGCCACTTTACGGCATCGCTGAAGCTGGCGTCCATTGGTTTGCGACGTATCAAGGCCACCACACGTCCGAACTGGACATGTCAACGTCAACATTTGACCCATGTCTGATGATCACCAACCACGGCCCAACGACATTTGGAATGATCGGAATGCAAACTGACGACACTCTGATCTTGGCCACACCCGCCTTCTCGACAACTGAAGAAGAAAAGATCCAGAAGGCGCAGTTTCGATCCAAGCCCAAGACGCTCCTGTCTCCAGAAACACCACTGGACTTCAACGGAGCGAAACTGACGCTGGAAGATGAGATCGTAGTACTCAAGCAGAAAGGCCAAGGGACCAAGATTGATCTTATAGACACAAGGGCAACTGACCGTGCCCAGAGGTACGTGGAACAGCGCGCTCGCGGCGCGTACATCGCGTCAATCTGCCAACCAGACGCGTCATTTGATTTGTCCGTGGCTGCACAGGCTCAAAACCCGGATGAAGCAGAATGTGAAAAGCTCAACAACCGCCTCAAGTGGCAGATGGGTAACATCCAACGTGGACTGAGGTACGTGCCTATCGACCTCACCACCGCCAAGCTCATGGTATTTACCGATGGGTCGTTCGCCAACAACAAGGACCTGAGCTCCCAGATTGGCTTCATTCTTACGCTTGTCACCGAGACGGCCCGCACGGATAACCAGTTCGACATCCGTGGCAACCTCATCCACTGGAGCTCGACCAAGTGCAAGCGCGTCACTCGAAGCGTCCTAGCCTCCGAGATCTATGGCATGGTGAACGGCTTTGACGTCGGACTGTCCATCGCGACGACGGTTCGCATGATCACAGACCGACTGGGACTACCAGCTATCCCCCTGGTTGTCTGCACGGATTCGTTCTCCCTGTACGAATGCCTTGTGAAGCTGGGAACTACGAAGGAGAAGCGCCTGATGATTGATATCATGGCGTTGAGGCAGTCATATGAGAGACGAGAGATTGCAGAGATCAGGTGGATCAACGGCAAGGACAATCCCTCTGATGCGATGACAAAGGCATCCCCCAACCGCGCACTTGAGCGCTTCGTCAATGACAACGAGTTGACGATCAGGATGGAAGGATTCGTCCAGAGGACGATGGAGTGATTGTCGATGGACTTGACGTTGAAAGGTTTTGACGGCAGTATTTAAAAGACTGCCAGTGTTGGATCATTGGTGTCAATGCCCTCTGGTGTGAGTCCGTACTGGGTGGAGCTAGCCCATATGGGACTAGCTCCCACACACCACGATATGTGTTCTCCCCGCAGAGAACACCAAGTAGAAGTAGAACCACAAGAATAAATGCAATACGTTTCCTGTTATCTCTTTAAGCACTAGTGCACCAGACCCTCCCAACACTTTCACTCCCAACGAGATCGACTTCTACGGAATTCCCATCAACCTTACAAGTACGACCAAGTACATCCTCATTTCAATGGCCACACCTCTCGTTGACTTTCTCTGGCCTTGGCTAGTCACCAATACACGCCCACGCCGATATTCACATCCGGTGTGTGACGGCTTGTAAGCCGGTAATTGCCTGTAGCCTGCGCTGTCTAACGCAGGCTTAGCATGAAACTAGGCAAGGACTATTCTTGGAAGCAGGGTCTTACAACTTGGCAAACACCTCCAAGAATAGGGCACGACAAAGGGATACGAGAAGGGATACGAGAAGGGATACGAGAAGGGATACGAGAAGAGATACGGATATACGGATAGAAAACTGTGTCATTGGCCGGGATAATAATCATGTATAAAGTAACTGTTATTATCCTCTTCAATCTGTAGTTCACCATAGATTGAAAATAGAATACCTCTGACCATAAGGTTGCCTCAGTGCCTATGCTCAGACTGTGACATATTTTCAATCTCAAAAAAAAAAACTCACCACTCCAGAAAAACGACGATTCACACGACGATACACGCACGACGACACACGCACGACGACACACGCACGACGATACACGCACGACGACACACGCACGACGACATACGCACGACGATACAAATTTCACGGAAGACGAAGGAAATGTCCACCGAGTTGAAGTCAGCCTTGGCTGAAAACGATTCCTTGAAGGAGGAAAATCTTAGCCTTCGAATGCAACTGGGAATCTCAGCACTTCCTAGCAGGACCCCTGATGAAACTTCAGAGGTTGAAATAATCAAAGATCCAGCAAGGAAAAATGTTAAATTAAAACCCAGCCAACTTCCTTCTTACGATGGAAATAGGAAGAAATATCCCGCTTGGAGAAAAGCCGTGCTATCTGCACTACGTCTCGACTGGAATACCTTCGAATATAGTGATCAACAGGTGTTCCTGATGATTTACAATTCTTTGGAGGGAATGGCCCAAGAGGAAGCCGGCTCATATTTTGAAACTGGAGGGAAGAACGGAATGGAAAGCCCAGAGGATTTTATCGGGTTCCTGGACCGTAGTAACTGGGACCTCACCCGAATCACCCGTGCTAGGACTGAATTGGGGAAATTGAAGATGGGAGAGAACCAGGAGTGGAATACCTTTTTTCCCGCCTGGTCAAACAAGCTGACAGAAGGGAGAGGAGATATGTGGCCTGACGAGACCAAAATCACTATGCTCCAAGGCGCATTAAATAAAACTCTTCGAAAAGCCCTAGCCAGTAATCATCTCCTACCGCAGAACGACTTTTTTGCTTGGACTAAGATTGTTGGTCAGATATCACACCAACATGAAGAACTAAATGTCCAACAAGATCGAAGTGGAGGCTGGGTCACACCCGAGGGATTGGGACACTCAAGGAACAATCGTGGCGTCAGCAGCTGGGCCCGCCATGAGGGAGGTCATAACAACCGAGGAGGGAGACCTAACGGAGGAGGATGGAGGCCTCCTAATAGAACGTACGGAGTTGTTGGTGAAATTGATACTGCCGGTGACACTTTTATGGGAGGTATTAATTCTGCTAACATTGCACGCGGTGCAAATGGGAAGCCGCTTCGTGCAAGATGGAAGTCACCAGAGCAAATTCAGAGACTCCAAAGGGAGGGTAAGTGTTTTCGATGCGAGCGCCAAGGCTGTAACACGAGAATCTGTCCGGTCTTGCCTGCACGAAAACCAGGCGCCATGGGTATATCAGCTTCACTAGCCTCTCTCCCGGCAATCGATTTGAGGCTGTTGATGGAGGATGAAGAGACTGAGGGTGTAAGTCAACATTTCTCGGAAAACTAGATGCTCCTGAGCAAAGTCGCACTCAGGAGCCTAAAGCAGTTGTTAGTCAGGAATTAATAATGAATACATCTCCATTTTTAGTTAATGCACTTATCAACGATTCCACTATGTTGCAAGCATTGGTGGATAACGGTTGTTTGTGCTCTGGGATTATTAATGATAACCTGGCATCTAAACTACAACTGCCGCGCATAAGTATTAGCCCTCGATCTTTGGAAACAGCCGAAGATTCAACGACTAATAAGCCAGTAGTCGATAGCATCACTTACATTTCTCTTGATCTAGACGGATATGTGATGCCGAAGTTATGGTTGTATGTTGTCCCACACTGTACCCATCAGATGATACTTGGGAAGAAATGGCTCGAGGATCAAGATGCCGTAATTCATGCAAAAGAACAGCGGTTAGAAATACGTAAGATTGGCACCTCGATCCATAGTGCGAAGCGCTGGAGAAATGCTCTGCGCAACGTCGCGCGACCGAGGATGATACCTGTCGATAAGATGGTATCCATGATTAAAGAGGTGCCAGTATGCAAAGCTTCCCTAGACGACATTAATAAAGCTCTACGCACGAAGCCAAATATCACCATTGAAAATGCGCGAGACAAATTGCCACAGCAGGTAAGGGAGTTTGCACACCTTTTTGCTGACGGTGGTGGGGCCGACGAATTACCACCGCTACGAGGTACCCTTGACCACGCCATCAATCTCCAACAGCAAGATGGCAAGCCGCTATCCCCGCCTTGGGGGCCATTATATGGAATGTCTCGGGAGGAACTACTCGTTCTACGGAAAACGTTGACGGAATTGTTACAGAAGGGATGGATTCGTCCAAGTAACTCAGCGGCAGCAGCACCAGTACTCTTCGCAAAAAAGCCAAATGGAGGTTTGAGATTGTGTGTTGACTATAGAGGGTTAAACGCAATAACTACGCCAGATCGATATCCTCTACCCTTGTTCAAGGAAACTCTCCGGCAACTATCAAAGGCAAGATGGTTTACGAAGCTGGATGTCAAGTCGGCATTTCATCGACTTCGAATAAGGGAAGGAGACGAATGGCTGACAGCATTTCGATGCAGGCTGGGACTTTTTGAATGGCTTGTGACACCCTTCGGCTTAATTAACGCGCCCGCTACCTTTCAGAGGTACATCAACGAGCAACTTCGTGAACACTTGGATCTTGATGCGACAGCATATATGGATGACGTACTTGCTTACACTAGCGGTAGTGAAGATGAACATTGGAACACGGTACGAAGTATTCTTCGCAAGTTGAGTAAGGCAGGACTATACTTAGACATTAGCAAATGCGAGTTTCTGTGTAAAGAGGTCAAATACCTAGGGTTCATAATTCGTGCAGGTGATGGAATAAAGGTGGATCCAGTCAAAGTCAAAGCTATTCTGGAATGGGACCCACCATCCACTGTAAAAGGTGTTCGGTCGTTCCTAGGGTTCGCAAATTTTTATCGGTGTTTCGTGGATGGGTTTTCAGAGATTGCGGCACCACTTACTGCTCTAACCAAAAAGGATTCAACGTGGCAATGGGGTGATGCAGAAAACGAGGCTTTCAAACGATTGAAAAGAATTTTCGCATCCCAACCAGTTCTAGCACAGTGGGATCCAGATCGCGATACGGTGCTTGAAGCTGACTGCTCAGGGTATGCCATGGGAGGCTGTCTATCTCAGGTAGACAAACAGGGTAGATTGCGGCCAGTCGCGTACTATTCGAGACGACTAACAAGTGCGGAGGCGAATTACCCAATCCATGACAAAGAAATGCTCTCTATTGTAGCATGTTTGCAGGAATGGCAGGCAGAATTGAAGTCAGTTGCGAAGCCGTTTAAAATCTGGAGCGACCATAAAAATCTGAGTTATTTCGCATCAAAGCGTCTTCTCAATGAGCGACAGGTACGATACAATGACATCTTGCAGCAATTTCAGTACGTGCTGGAATGGCGGCCGGGAAATACCTGCGAGCGACCAGATGCCCTGTCACGTCGGGATCAAGATAAGCCGACCGGATTAAGCGATGAGAGGACTGCGGGGCGAATAATGCAATTATTGCCACGCCTACCTGTAAATCAAGTTAACATCGAGCTTAGTGAAGAGAAACTAGATCCAGCTGCTAAGGTGGTATTATTTGACGAAGATGAACTGCAGACGCTGTGGAAAAGAGGGGTGCAAAGTGACGAGGATTGGCGCCGTGCACGTGATTCTGTGCGCGACGGGGAGCGTGGATTTCCCCCCGACTTAGCGCAGAAGATGAAAGCTAATATTGGCGAGTGCACGGTAGCAGCTGATAATATTCTCCGGGGCCGAGAAAATAGGATCTGGGTGCCTGATTACGAGCCACTCCGTACAGCAATCATGCAACGTTCGCATGATAGCCATTTGGCTGGCCATCCAGGAAAAGATACCATGGTTGGCATAATATTACGACGATGGTTTTGGCCGAAAATTAGGGATTCAGTGCGGAAGTTTATCCGGAATTGTGATACCTGCGGACGGACCACGGTGTGGCGAGAGGCGAAAGCTGGGTTTCTTCGGTCTTTACCAATACCCGATCGCATAGGTAGTGAGCTGACTATTGATTTCGTCACTGACCTGCCACAATCACGCGGCTGTACAAATGTCATGGTCATCACCGATCGCTTGAGTAAAGACGTTTTTATGTTCGGAACCGAATCAATGGATGCACAACTGTGCGCTTCAACATTCATTGATAGATATTACCGGTACTTTGGGTTCCCGAGGTTTCTGACTAGCGACCGGGGTAGTGATTGGGTTGGCCATTTCTGGGGTACCTTCTGCAAGCTAACTGGCATTTCACAACGATTATCTACGGCCTATCACCCGCAGACCAATGCAAGCGAGCGGGCAAATCAAGAGATGTACAAGTATCTTCGAGTGTTTACGTGTTACGCTCAGAATAATTGGGTGGATCTCCTCCCACTGGCACAATTGGCGTTAAATTCGAGGCCAAACTCAGCAATTGGAGGGATGAGTCCATTCTTTTTACGACATGGTTACAATCTGGACCCAATATCTGAACCAACTCCATCGACGGAAGAACTGTCAAAACACCCTGGACGCCGAGCGGCAGGCGAATATGTGCAGAGACTACGGGATGCCCAGGACTTTGCTCAAGCTGCAATGGCGTCAGCGCAACAACGGAACGAGGAAAACGCGAATCAACATCGACGGCAGCCAGAACAGCTCAAGGTGGGCGATAAAGTGTGGCTAGACCTGCGGAATATTAAAACACCTCAACTATCAAAAAAGTTGGCCTGGGTTCATGCCAAATATGAAGTCACAGCAGTACCTGACCCACTGACGGTCGAATTGAACGTCCCTGGAAAGATACACAAGCGCTTCCATGTCGAATTAGTTAAGCGCGCAGGTAATGATCCACTGCCCAGCCAGGTAAGAGACGACGCCCAAAACCCACCATTAATCGATGACCTCGAAGGTCCAGAATATGAAGTAGAATCTATCCTACGAGCACGATCTATCCGTCGCGGTAGAGGAAACTTTCGTCAGGCTTTGGTTAAGTGGACAGGCTGGGCCGAGCCAACTTGGGAGCCGATTGAAAGCATTAGGGAAACGCAGGCACTCGACAAGTTCGAGGCTACTTACGGTGATATAGAGATAAACAATGGTCCTGAAAACGATAGCTCCGGAGGATTCGTAGGCCCTGCAGAGGGCCATATATTGGATAAACGGCGTCAAAAACGCCATGGCAAGAACAAATCAACTAAAAAGATTTTAAAAATTTAAAACAAAAAACAAAAAAAAATTAGAAGAGCCTCCCAATCTATTTCCTAAAAAAAATTTTGGAGGGGAGCTTGTGACGGCTTGTAAGCCGGTAATTGCCTGTAGCCTGCGCTGTCTAACGCAGGCTTAGCATGAAACTAGGCAAGGACTATTCTTGGAAGCAGGGTCTTACAACTTGGCAAACACCTCCAAGAATAGGGCACGACAAAGGGATACGAGAAGGGATACGAGAAGGGATACGAGAAGAGATACGGATATACGGATAGAAAACTGTGTCATTGGCCGGGATAATAATCATGTATAAAGTAACTGTTATTATCCTCTTCAATCTGTAGTTCACCATAGATTGAAAATAGAATACCTCTGACCATAAGGTTGCCTCAGTGCCTATGCTCAGACTGTGACACGGTGGAGGAAACAAAGCATGGCACACAAATCTGAGAGACAGTTCTTTGGGATGGACGTGAGAGGAATCAGGAAAAGTTTACAAGATGACACAGAGGATGGATACAATCTCGACGGGCGTGTGATTTTGTACTTTGGCAAGGAGTTTCACGAATTGAGCTTTGCGCGCGCCCCAACTTCGCTTGCAAGAGTGCAGCGGACACTAGAAAAACACGCAAACGATGGAAGGTGCAGTGGTCCGTCTCCTGGTGGTGTTCTCCGATATAGTGTGAGTAGCCTGGGCACCTACTCCACTTGGGAAGGAGACACCTCAGACTACATTTCGCGCGGAGAGAATTCAGTGGATGGTGAAGGCATGACTGGATAACTCAGGGTTTTTGAGACGTTACCCTGGGTGGGTATCCACGGATGAGGGTTGACTTGGGGTGAAGAAAAAGCCGACATAACTTCGCAGTGGTACTAGCAAATGAAATCCGAGGCATGAGTGCTCTTCTTGTATATTGAGTCATCTTTTCTGTACACTTTCTCTGATATTGTGTCATAGCTAGATAGCTGCATAGGCAATTAAATCTGATGCAAAAAAAGAATGTCATAGCGCAGTGTATCAAGACTAATGCTCGCTAGAAACATTGTGCTGTTACAGGCTGTGGCCTCGTTTATCTGGAACCGGAGTTTATGCGGCTCCGAATAGGCGTTGTACCTATTTTGGGAAAAGCCTCGACCCTGCTTAGTAAAGTCTCACAAGTGACGCGTCGCGTAATGTTCATATTAGCCAAATCCTTTCGTAGCTACGACTTTCTTCTTTAGATAGAAAATAAACTCATTTTTAACATACGATTGCGAGAAGCTAGCGTATCGTTCTTTTACATGTGCTTCTGCTTGAGACCGCCCTTCAGAAGTCCGAGTAAATATCTCAGACCGAAATAGTCCTCGACTATATGCCACAACTCATCATACGACGTAGTATGACCAGAGCTAGGCTATCCCAACAATTTTAGGTTTGACAGAGGTAGTCGATTCTAAATATGCTTGCGTTTATTCTTGGTTCCGATATGAATACGAGCCTCCTAACCTATCGCAGATTTTCAGAGCATATAGAGCGGTAATACTGGCACCAGTGAGGTTTCTGGGCGCTCGTTGGTTAGCTAGTAAATGGCGGGGTGTGGGTGTAAGAACAAAATGTTGTCACGTGGTGTCTCGTGGCTCCTAACTACAACGGATCTTGTGTAGAGCTTGTGACTAATACGTGAATTCTTTTCCTCTCCAAATGTAGAATATCTATGCGCCTATATACATCAATACTCTGTTACCCCTCAGCTCCAGTGCGATCTGATCGTGTGAGATCATAATGGCTCTAGGATTTTGTCTATGCGCCGTACATCTAAAATCTGATCAACACGTGATAATGTAGATCTTTTTAGGATCCACACCAGTAGAAGGTGAGGAATTCATATTTACCGCTCGAGCCGCCGAGTAACTTTGTTGTAGAAATGTCTCTGGCCATACGGGCATGGGCTATTAATCCTGGTTAGTCCCAGTAATTTTCATTTAGAGCGGTAGGTTTTCTATCGTGGCGCAGATCTAATATGAGATATTTGATATCAAATACGAACATGATTCTATGTAGTTGGAGTTCAACTAAAACAACAGGTGTTTTTCCTCTCAGCTATCAGACACTTAAGTTATTACGATTCAACACAGGATAGGCACTTATATTGCCTGGAACATTTAATGTCTTTAGGAAGATCCGTCAATAGCACCCGCTCTTTAATCAGCATTTTTATGAATACATAGTCCTATTTTTTTGTATTTTTGTTCCATAGTGTAACCAGCTTTCTAGCTATAACACGAATTTTACATAATTTCAGTCCCAAATACGCCTAATTTTAATCTAAACATCAGTCAATTTTCTAAAATTCCCACTTAGATTTCCTAGTTTAATTTCCTTCATGTGTTGCAATGCGCTTGGATGTATCCAAATACTAGAGTAATGCTTCGTTTCCTCATCTTGAGAAACAAAACTACTATCATCGAAAAATTATATGCTTCCTACTGGAGATTTTATGACGCTTTGACGTATTGTCTCATATATTTACCTTTGCGCTAGGAGCACAGGGACGTTATTGCCCTCGGACGGAATCGAACCGGCAACCTCGTCATGAACTATTGTATACTAGTGACGCGCTCTACCATTGAGCTACGAGGGCTTGTAAATTGAAAAGAATATAAATATATACTGATCATGATCATGAATAATAGCTTGAGATAAAGGACACCTGCTACCGTGCAACTTTACCATGGATCAACCTGACGATTCCCTTATCCCTTTATATTCTGGTGGGTAGATCTTGAGACTAAAAAGACGTGGCTGATTTGTCTTCAATACAGGACTAGCAACATATTTAAATATCCATCCACATCCCTTGAACTCATAATCTTGATAACTAAAAGAGATTGGATTAGATTAGATTTTATTACAGTCCTATCTGAGTCCATGACTATGGAGAACTTCTAGAATTCACATGAGAGAAACTCACTGTAGGTGAAAACGAAGACGGAAAACCCTTCCAAGGACACTATTTGAACGGAGAGGTTAAGTTTTCCCAGCGATCTTGGTTCTATGAAAATTGAAACATCAAAGAAGCTGGCCCACGAACCAATGAGCCAGGACACCAACGTCAAATCTTCACGTCCAAGAAGATTGCTCTCGGGCCTCGGTTGACCTCCAAATGTGCGGCTGCAACAGTGGGAATACTCAAAGGTAGGCCCTGTTGTTGTAGCGACAAAGCTGAGATAGCATGATTTTTTTGAAAAAAAAAGTTTATTCTATATCGAGACAAATCGTCGCGCACAACTTTGTGAGACTGATTTTCGCGATAGAAAGGCGAGATGTTACTAGAGATGGACTCGATATTGAGAGGTGCATTTGAAATTGGGTATTTGCGCTACGCTGCTTTGATGGCGATGATGTTTTAGGATTTTTATTGTCTTCTTTCGATTGTATTCAGGACAGTCAACGAATGTAGTCTCTTACCCGTACATGACCAAGAATCCCCTATTCGGTATCTAGATCAAATGATCATCTTCCTCAGAGGACTAGTCTGCGAGGTTACAAGTGAGTTGTTAATTGATGAAACACAAATTTACACAGTTTTGGTGCCGTCAGGTAGTAGGTAGGTAAAGTAAATCAACGGGTATCTTGTAATACCTATTTCATAGTCGCCTCTGTTGAAATTGGTGCTATTTGGTAATGAAGCCAAGTTAGAGTCCCAACGACGTCCTAAGCACCGCAAGCACAATGAACAATTCCTAACGCTCAGAGCCCTGCGCTGCCATATACACCAACAATCTCTGCTATCCATCGCAATCCTGGGTGTCAAGAAGTTACTATTATACGGTATGTTTGTACGGGTCGATACCGAGAGAGAAATTTTAACAGAACTAACATTGTGGCTACACGATATGGACTCAGCTGTCTCAGCAGGAAAACGCCATTCTTACGAGTTCATGTGGACAGGAGCAATCTCCCTATCGCTCAATCTTCTGCCACCTCTGATAGTCCCATTCTCAGCTCTACACGACGCAAGACTTCACTCGCAGCACATTCTAAGATCTTGCTTCTGTGGTTGGAGTTTGTGCGTTTATGTTGGGGCTTTGGTCACGTGTTTCGTGGATTGGACATGGTCTAAGAGTAGTAGATACATTATTGTGGAATCCAATACTAGAGAGCCTTGGAATGAATGAGCCTATTTCTTTATCATCTGTAAATCATGGGGTGGGTTAAGATGCTGGCTTTCATTTTGTTGTGATTATTAGTTAAAATATTTGAGTGGACTGAAGCTCATGGTTAATATTATACGTATGATGTTATAACCTTGTGGTTGGATAGTTCTATAAAGAATGGTTTGTATTTCTAATGGAAAAAGGTATTTTCCTGTGTGGGAGATTGTGGAAGGTAGAGAGGCATGAAAGTTTTTTGATGAAAGAGATAAAACAGATGCTTACGCATTACGATTAATGAGAGAATTAAGACTTGGGTGAGTAGTTTCATTGCTGCTGATGCCAATATTTATCGGGTTCTAATCAGTACGTGATCCAAATCGCTAGGGTTTTGTCAGTCGCTTCCTACTCCTACGCATGCAATCACATCATGTAAAGTGACTACTCATTATAAGGTCCGTGGATGAAGCGTTAGATTATAATAGATTCAGTCTATATTATTAAGTACATAATATCTATTAATTCAGCGCTTAATTTCCATAATACTCAGAGTTGAGCACTGCTTGTACGCGTAGCATTGTTGGGAACTAGCTCACACTTGGGCGATAAAGGATCATCTAGAGGACAGTTATTAGTCTTTTTATTAGTATAGTAATGCGTATAAGGCATAGTTTGCAGGAGTTATTTGATGTTCGGTTGATAAATTAGCCTTTGACGTAGAAATACACAGGCGTTCTGCATTGAAACTGCACGCTGAATATCCAACAGTTTGCAGTAGTGATTCGTGCAAAGCCAGCTGCTAGAGGTGCTGGGGTAGGAGATGTATCTGATACTAAATATGTAATGATATCCCGGACTCTGGCCTTGGGATATCAAGTCCCCGAGAACAAAGATGGGGAGATGAGCAATAAACTGGAAACATTTGAATGAGGCCCGCTGGTCCATGTCTTACTGTCAGTGGGGATCGAACATGAGATATTCGGGACGAGTAATGGGGAAAAATCTTCTATTTTCGCAATCATGCTTCCCAATTTCGATTGTTTTTTACGACTGTAATATCTCGGAACAAGATCATACCAAACATATACTTCTTCCATGGCAATAGGCCAAATATTCCTATGGCTCGGGTGGTGGGTTTTATCCGGTAACTTTTTCACAACTTCCATCAATCATTAATATCCATTACTAGATTTATTTGATTATTTACCCTAGGACCTCGTCCCCATTACTACCAATGAAACGTAGACGAATCGTAAGTATATGGCAGCCAATGAAATTGCAAAGGCTATCAAGCCCGAGGTTCCATTTATACAGACAATAGGACTAAATCCAGAGGCATAACTATCTCCCCGAAGACATTCCCTATATTCTAGAAACTTTTGAGTGTAATTATTGCTTTAAGGGTTGTCGCGATGTCGGGAGAGGGGCCAGGCTCTGAGGTGTTTTTGCGAGATTTGCTAGATAACTTAGACCCACAGAGGGACTAGATTGTGTAGGGCTCAAGGCTCCGCTTGGTACATGCACACGGGAGTGCGTTTGATGGATTTTTGTGTTAAGAGTATGGATGTTCTCTGTGGTCTTCGTCAGGGAAAGGGGGGGTAATTGGCAACTCAAGTGACTGAGACGGCTATCTGTGGATGTGCTTTGAAAGCTGACGCATAGTGTCTGACATTGTCGTTTCGGAGCAGGCCCAGATAGAATGAGATTGAGGATAATTATTATTGTGAATCATATGATTCACGTAGGTAAATGGGTGTAACGGCATTGACGAATTGATTTGGCCCGTCCTTAGAGATCTCTGCTTGTCGGGGGTTTTTTGGCATCAGATTTTAACTGCGCATGCAGCTATCTAGCTATGACACAATATGAGAGATGTGCTTGTCGGTTGGAAAATGGTCTTTGTTGAAGTGGAGTGTTAAAGGTCTATTGGTGGGAGTAAGAAAAAAGTGGTGGCATACGAGACACGTTTCGCCCTGCAGGCCGTCCAAGTGTCATTAGCTCCAAGTCTTTCCAGGGAGCGACGGGGTTAAAGGGGGTTTAGGATGTATCCCCTGCTTATCTTTCATGGCGCCTAAATTTCTCCGAGTCCCGCCGTCGCGTCAGCATGCTCCTCATTAACCCATAATGCCTGTTACGCGCAGCACTACGCATTCTGTTTGGCGCTCGCTGGACTGCTGGAGGGTCTCCGGTGTACGCTATTGGGCGCAGAAGAAGGAATCTCTGGGAAATTAGGTCAGAGTAGCTGGTCACGGAAATGCCGGGACTAGCGGCTTAATTCCATGGGCAAACACAGAAATGTGGAAATTGAGACTCTCAGTTGACATTGGTGCTGTTGGAAAGGCGGAACCGAAATGGATTCTACCGATTCACAGTGAGCTGGGATGAATGGGAAGGGCAAGATGACATGGCGTGTTACGAGCGAAGCAGCCGTTGTCAGACTCGTGGATCGGGTGACTCGGCTTCGTCGGGTAATCGCCAACGCTCCATAAAGGGCAGGGCCTCTTCCTTGGCGAAAAAATCTCATCTCGTGCTAGATGGGCGATTTGCCAGGTGTGAAATGAAGTCAAGCAAGTTATCAATAGATGAGCGATCCAGTCTGACTCGGGCCATCCAATACTGGGTGCACAGCTAAGATATGGTTGTCACGGCCTCTCCGCTTCCGAGACAGCCCGGCCCGGCCCGGTCGGCTGAGGATACGGGCGCGTCTCATGGCGGGTAGCAAGTAGCTGAAGCATTCGGCGGCCAGGTCGGTGTGGCCCGGTGATCGGCAATGAGCTTGGGGTAAAGGTGGATCGAAGCGACGTCTGCATAACTCTGCCGAGGTGGAAATGACATGCATCCGCGCCTCCACCTCTCCATGCAGTTGCCCCTACCATCCGCCATACGTTAAATCACTTTCGGACGGTCGGAAGACATCAGCACCAACGAGATGAACAATAAAGTCAACGACGAGGCCCAGCCGGAGATGCAGGAACAACTCTCTGCGCCCCCCCATCCACCCCAGTTCCAGAAACACTCTTAATCCAAGCACGAGTCGCCGAGAGTCTCCTGGCAGAGGCGGATTACCTGGAATGACTCGCCCCCTCGTGAGCTATACACACCATGCCGGTCCACCAACAAGCAGCGACGCGTAATTTCTTCGCCCCGGGAATTTATGCCACGCCGCTCATGAAGCTGCGCAAAATATAAATATCCAATGCGGTACCCTCGATGCACAGCACCACTCACCTTCGCTTCATCCATTCCTTTGTCCTAGTCCCGCTTATCCGCTCATTTCTCTTGTTTGACTAGACGAATCGCTCCTCTTCACTACTTAATCTAAGAATCATGCTTTTCTCCCAGACCATCAGCCTAATTTTCTTGCTCGCCCCCTCTGTTTTGGGAGAGAAAACTGAAAAAGTCACACCTGACTTTGTTAAAATTTCCCCTTCTATCAAATCAGGCGTTGACTGTGGGACACATGTCTACACCGACCTCCAGCTGAAAAAATTGGCCTATAACTCACTGAGATTTGAAAAATTAGTCAAACAATGCACCGAAAGAACTGGGTGTTTCAAGAAGCTTGACTACCGCAGCAAATTCATGGGCTATGTTCTAAACCCTCACTTCTCCAAGCAATTTTATTACATACGCGCCCGTTCAACTGGCGGTTTATTAAAAGGAAGTGAGTTTCGAGTCCTTGCGCCCTTATTCTGCCTCAAGCTAACTATGGAAAAAAGGATTCGCAAAGAATAACATAGTTGTCGTAGCGGACGACGGAAATGTCGTAGGTGTTCTAACCAAGGACAATTCGACCTGGGTCAACTGCCCTAGCCGCCAAAAAGTCGGATTCATCAGCCAAGAGCAAGTATCAGATGTTCAAAAGGCAGAACAATTGATGACATCTAAGAGTAATGCAAAATCAGCCAACGGCATCAAAGTCGCTCAAACCGCAGACATGACAAAGAATTATCCCGCCGAATCGGATGAGAGATCTTCAGTTCCTCGCGGCGCTTCCAGTCCTCGAGGTGCTTCCAGCCCCCGTGCCGCTGAGAAATCGGCTCAGGATAACGTCCCAACTGACCCCAGTACTTCGGGATCAAATTAGAAGGCAAACAGTTCACAAAATACTGACGGATCAATCAGCTATCACCAGTCTAGGCAGTGCAAAGTGTCCTAGTATGAGGGGCTATTGAAATGTCAGAGCGATAAGGGGAAGAAGACATGAAGAAAGGATAATGAGGTGCTTTCCTGCGAGCGCCCAGTTGAGACATGTAGAGGATAAGGAATTGCTCGCTTCGTAAACTGGCTTAGGTAATAATGTCATGGATAAAGCTTAGTTGGGCCGTGTAATAGTAAGGAATTTATTATTCTGAAATTCGTTCCTTGTGCTTTCACCGTTGCAGCCCCTGACCCTGCATCTCCACAGTTCACCCTCTTGACTGGAATCCTCCAGGACCGAGGCCTAGGGATGGTAACGATTCCGAGGGCCGCCCCTGGCTTGCCCAAGTACTCGTTTCGCCTCAGAGGCACGTTCCAGGTGAATCTGTTGACGAAGTGGAGACCCTCCACCGACGAGGGATCCCCTTTATCCCGTGACGATTCCCGTAAGTCATGCGCTCGAGTCGGGCTGGGGCGGAGGCAATATGGTTTACCTCTACGCCACGTGACTCGGCAGAGGATGCTTCATGACAAACATCTCCGCTTATGTCCTGACACCCGGCGCGTCAAAGTTACCCGGACAAGTTGAAGGCACTCACCGCGGCCTTTGGGACCCAAGAACTGCTCATGAAGTGAGCTCGAGCGACTTTGGAAGTTGTACCTGACTCGCGACAATAATGTTCTCATCTGTATGCGTAATGTGCAGATGTTGGTATCAAGTCCGGGTGTGCAACTTTACATTGGCAGAATTGATCCTCATTTATCGCGCATTGGAATCAAAGCTCTAAAGCCCAGCATAGATACCGTCCCAAACTCTACGAAAGCTGAAAGCGATCAAACATAGGTCTTCTCCGTCGCCTCAAAGGGAGACTATTCCCAACGCCCGTCAGTGGTGTCCCCTACGAACCTCCAGCTCTCACTGTAGACTCTGCAGAGCCAAGATTGAGTGACAAAGTCCTCACTTCGATGAGGATTCCTAATCGCTTTCACGATCTTTATCGCCTTTATCTCTCGACAAAACCCCCTATTGCCACTATCATGAAGCTAACTAACATCAGGTCAGGTGGTGGGGTTGAAGCCCTTCTCGTTACCAACACTTGATCATGAAAAAAAGCCATCCGATGACTTTCCGGACCGTACCCAGCACCCGATACGGCGATAGTGGATCGGATCAAGTCGGCCTATAACGTTACAAAGAAGGGAGATATAGATGAATACGCGCACCTCATGTGGTCTCGGTGTCTAGGACTCGCCTGGCTGGGGATGCAGCTTGTTTGAGACTTTTTCCCGCGCACGCAGTTTCCATTGCTACCAAAGGTTCCGTGGAAAAGGTGGCCGAATCCCATGGGTAGATACTGGGCTGAATAGCTTTCCATAACGGGCAGTATATCAATGATCTTTGAAGTAACAAAGGGGAAAAGGAGCTATGTACAAGGTGTGGCCTGGGCCAGGGAGGAGTCCAATTTTCCAGATATTCATTTACTCGAGAAGTACGATAAACATACATCTCACTCTCTCACAACACATCCATGGGGTCTCGTTTTGGCCAGCCTAGTCTATATAAACTACCTGGCGTGCTAGCGCTTTTTGGCCTAAGCCCTACACGTAATCCTTGGGCCAAGGCCAGCCTGTCATGCGGCCCAATCTATCAAAAGACGTCGAATAAGCTCTTCCACTGAGAGAAATGATTTTCAGAAACGCACAGATGATATATTTATAGTTCCGGCCTTGCCTCAGCCTAACCCTGGTTTGCGATAGCGTGAATACATGTGGTACGTGCACGTTAGCATATAGGCTCTGCCTGCCTCTCAGTCCTCTCCCCTCATGGCCAATCTACTTCTTTCACCTCTACATTAGAGCTACCTTCCTGCCGCTTTCTCTTCTCGTGATTTACACCGAAATGTTTACGGGAAAAATTATTTATCACCTACACCAGTTTATTACTGATGTAGCCTGCAGGAATCAGTCACATGGACTACATGTTAATGTCGATGTTAAATGTCTTCGGAGAAACTGGTATAATGAAGCCACTTACTGATGACAAGTCTTCCTTCAGGAGAGCCTAGAATCCGGGAATTCCCGGCGTTGGATGTTTAGTTCTGCCACGGGGACGGGCTCGGTGTCAAGGGATTGAATAATCACGTGATATAACGCGTCTGACGCGCGATTCACGATGTCTTTATATTTATAAGCCATCGTAACCGAGCTCTCCCAACATCATGTCGCCTAATCGCTCTCCTATCGTGCCTTGGCAAGGGATTGTAGAGACTTGTGGCGCGTCGTCTTTCTTTCCTACCACTGAGACATCAGATTCTTTCCCGGGATCAGTGTAGCGCAGTCCCATGGAGATCAGATACCAATCTCACCACTGCATTGTCTTGTGATATTCAGGACGCCTGGGCCAAAAAGCATGTAGCCGGAATGATAACCGTAGATGTGAAAGGTTCATTTGATGGAATTCAAAGAAGCGGCCTGTGTCACTGCCTACGGGGTCAAGTATGGCCCTTCAATGTAGTACAAAGGGTGTCTTTTTTCATGTCCGAGCGAGAGGCCTCAATCACGCTGGATGGAACCACACCTCCAGTATTCAAGACACACTGCGGACTTCCTCAAGGGTTCCCAGCTTCGCCTATCTTATTTCTATTGGCAATTGAAGGTATGCTCCATCTCTCTCCAAAACGTTTTGGCTATGCAGACGATGTTGCATTTATAGCGTCCGCACCAACTCTCGCCCGCTGCGGAGAGTTACTTCAGACGCAGTAATCTATGACCCTCGCCTGGGGACGTGAGAACGGCATCGCCCTTGAAGTTTCGAAAACGGAACTACAATACTTTCACCGAAAGCGCGGATCTCAACTAGAATCTAGCGTATTTGCGGATGGAGTTGAAATCACACCAAACGCCCACACGCGCTGGCTTGGGGTCATCTTCGATCGGAGCCTCCGATTCAGAGAACATGTCAGACAAGCATGTGGAAGATCCTTGGCTGTTACAAGCCACATTAAAAGACTTTCAATAGTTACTCGAGGAACGAGCCCTCTACTTTTGAGACAAGCGCTCCAAGGAGCAGCTTTCGTGACCTTGTTCTACGGGGCTAAGACATGGCATTTCAAAGGAACTCCGAAAGGACTGGTGCTTTGGATCCAATAACGGATAAACGATGCTGCTCGCATAGCACTTGCTGTATTCCGTACAACACTGATAGCTTTCTTCGTGAAACAGGTTGGGGGCCCGCGAAAGGCTGGCTTGAGCGCATACACGATCGCCTCGCCCTCAGCATTGCGGCAGCAGATCCTAGACACCCTCTTCGTAGACGGTGGAATTCTTCAAGAATGCGCGGGATCTGAGAAAGGATTTCCCCGGAGCTCTCAGAGGATAATATCCCTTCCTCTTGGGAAGTTGGACGCGATGAATATTTTGTGAAGAAAGGCGCTGTTAGCCGAACAGCGGGAGTCGATTCCTTCACTCAATGGTACGCCCAACAATCCATGATGGACCTCTTTCTCCTCTCCGACAGCGCTATGATCGAGAATCAAGCAGGAGCCAAATACTCAACTCGACGCCGCGCAACTCACGAGATTTCCTGCGGGACCATCCCTCTTGGCGCTTCAGTAGAAGTATACAACGCAGAAATATCTGGAGCAGCAGAGTGTCTAGCAGCTGCCCTCCACAATCCCATGGCCTTTTACGCAACTAACGTAACTATCTGCCTAGGTAACCAAGAAGCGGCTCTTCGACTCCTTTTGTTAACACCTACCACAACAAGCTCTAGTCAAATTGCAAAATTTCGGCAGCTAGCAGCTAGCTGGACGAACAAGACACGGGCATCCTGTACTAGAGCAGGGGCAGTCAGTGTTAGATAGTGCCCCGAACATTCTGGAATCGCTGGAAACGAAGCAGCTGATGTTCTAGCGAAATCAGCTTGTCTAATGACTGCGTCACCCCTACCTCCATCCATAGCAGTAGCAAAAAGAGAAATTTCTCGGTTGTACAACGCTTCCACTACCGCTTATTGGGCTCAGGAAGGCTCCACCAGATACATGGACATCTCGCCAAATATCATTGTCGTTTCACACACGAAGATTGTTGTAATTGTGCATCACGTGCAAGTGTCTTAGCGTGCAGGCGTTCTTTCATTACTACGTCCAGTCTCAATGTAACATAGTTAATCATACTCCTCGTAATTCAAGGCATTAGATATGTTCCTCTTTCTCACGATCCATCTCTTTATAATAGGTTACGAGCCCGGATTTAGCGCAGCGCTTATCATCAGTTCATTATCGAACATCGGATCCCTAGGAAAATAAACAGATAACTTCTAAACAGGAACTAAATCAGTAACAATGTCAAGTACCAAGGAAGATAAGAGAGCTATCGTACTCAAATCTGGTGTTCTATTCACCATATGGTCTTCCGATCTCCGGAGTGCTCTTGCGCAGGATGGATTAGTTGGTTACGTCTTTCACAACGTCCCTGAAATCCGACCTAGGACCGCTCCAGTCGCACCGATCACACTAGTAGACGAAAAGGATACTGAAAATACGACAGGTATCTGGACGAACTCGAAGCACGGAAAATGAAGGACCTATATGCTTATGGAATAATCTTACGAAGGCTTGACCACAGCCTTAGACCAGATTCAGTGAAAAGTCTCACAGGTCTTCAATTCTACACAATGGTTGCCAACACACACAAGCCTTCAGCAGCAATTCTCTAAAGAACTTGTTACAAGAAACTAATAGAAACCAAATTAACTACAAACGCTACCGATTATTGTAATGAATTCCAGAAGAATCTTACAAATTTTCGCAATGCTGCAGTAAACTTGGAGTCAACAGTTGATAAATCTATAGAATACGGTATCTCTGATGGATTTGCCGCAGTAATGTTCTTTGGAGGAACATCTCATATTCAGTGGCTTGAAACTTGGAGAGCAACAGGAGCAATTAATCGAGACCACAATTCTTACGCTTCTCTAGAGCAGATGATGGCTACACTCAGATCTACTGCAGGCGATCGGACTACTGAATACGATAACTCTATCGTAGTAGCGGCAGCAGGCAACGAAGGTCTAAATGAATTATGTCAAATCCATCCCAAATCAAAACACACCAACAGGAATTGTCGAGTCCAGCACCCCGAACTACGTGACAGTAAAGCTAGAAGCACAAAGGATATAAATCGCAAAGGTCGTGCCAATACTGCAACTTTAGATGAAAATTCTGACAGTGAAGAGCCATCAATAGCTATGACAGTGTAAGAGTTTAATGAATTCAGATGTACTTGAAAGACAATAACTCGTTAGGAATTAATAACTTCTTCCTTGGGAAGACAATCTACCACGTACTCTCCCATCCGTTATAAGCTCTGCGTAGACTAGTCTTAACTCCCTCCATTGGCCCCCTGAGAATCATCCTTTCTCCCTGGCACGACTCTTCTCCTGTATCATACTCCCCATCTGGTATGTACCCCCTCGGAGACGGAGTGGTCCTGGTGACCAGTCCCAATCCGGGCAAAGCCCGTCACAGACAGCTATCTCTGAAAATTTGGCCCTGATAGCTAGCAGTTCTGGCCACACCATTACAAAAGATAGGTTGATCTGGGATTCTGGTGCCTCCAGCCACTTCATAAACAATCGTTCGGCGCTTATCAGTTTAGCTAAGCTTAGCAAACCCTTCCGGTTCGACCGAGCTATTAGCAAATCAGCTCTCAGTCATGGAGGTACAGCACAGGTAAAAGTCGGCAGTCTCAATCGCAAACTTGCAGACGCTCTATGCTCTCCGCAGTCTTTAATAAATTTAATCTCAGGCGGCCGAGCCTACCGTCTTGCCAACATCTTAGAAGACCCCGAAGCCAGTCTACTTGTCTAATTGGTAAACGGCCATCGAGTTCCAGTAGCTCAGCTAGTCTTCATCAACGATGTTTCAATCATTGTAGCACTTGATAAGACAAAGCATTCAGAGAAGCCTCATTTATCAGCGTCAGGTCTAATAAAACCCGCTGTGGTGTCACGTTTAACCCTCGCTGACTAAGGTGGTTAGCATAAGCAAATAAGCGAGGCACAATAAGTAGAATGGTCCTCTTGGACTTCTTGTAGCTTCGTGATCAATTTATCTATTAATAAGGACATCGTCTTATTTCGTGACATATTGATCACCATCTAGCTGAATTTTACTTGATAACGCATCTTTCTCCAAGTCATGGACAATTTAACCTCCCAACCCGTTCCCATACCTAATTTCGCATCCTACAGACGGGCCGAGCCCACAACCGAATCTTTTAATTTTGCTAGCAACCTCTGCGGCAAAGAATTCGGAAACATTGGCCCTGTAGTAATCTCTGCCTCTGATACCGCTCCTATTCTAAAATATATCCAAGCCAACCCTGCTATCGCCCTACTTGAACTCCAGCGAGCTTCCCACATTGCAGGAAATCTCATTGCACGTCACAGGGACCTCGAAATATCCGACAAGAAAACCAAGGAGAAAATTGACATACTCGAATCTAATTTCAACGACCTTCAATTTGAACACAACAATCTATCCACGCAACATGAAGCGGAGATGAAAGGTGCACAAAAACTGATATCGGCACTCAACCTACCTGAGCTCATGAGCTTAACAAGCAAAAGAAGAGAACTGTCTAGACCTTATATGGATCCAAAATTTTCTGGTGCCGATAATAAACTACTGACTCCTTTCATTCGTGACTTGCGCAGGAAGCTCGAAGTCAACGCCGATTGGTGGGACACAGAAAGACTACGAATGTTCTACGTTGCGTCATGTCTCCCCGAAGGCTCGATCGCAAAAAAAACAGTTGATAGTGGCTTTAAATCTGACGGCAAGATAATTTACAAATCTGTTGAGGACATTATTAGCCTCCTCAGACAGACTTTTGGTAATGTAGACAAGAGTGCCACCGCACAAAGAGAATTGAAGGGGTGTTTTCAAAAGAACCAACCTCTTGCTACCTTTCTTCCTCATTGGATGTCGCTCTCAGAGCTTTCTGGATTTAATGATAGCGCTTTAATATCTTTTCTTAAGGATGCACTCCATCCTGATATCAACAATCGCCTTTCATTCATTAAAAAGTCCGATATTCCCGAGTTGCTCCATGAATTCATTGCTCTTGTACGTGAACAAGACGAAATATTACGAAATTTAGACCCGAAATATTTCTTAAAAACTGTCGAAAAAATTATAATTACGCGTACAATCTCCTAACAACAACCCCCACGCCGCTCCCAGTTCCCCAAAATACAGAGCTGACAACATCGCAAGGAGGTGATGCCACGGATCTCAGTTCAATCCATGTAAATGGTCTCCAACTAGTCAGCAAGTGGACTGCAAAAGATGTGGGTAGGAAACCTACCAACGATGTCGAAAAAGCACATCGTCGCGCCTACAACGCGTTAAATAACCTTTGCATTGTTTGTGACTCCAAGGACCACATCCCACGCAACTTTCCTGCATCTTTTCAAAATTGTAAAAAGAAAAAGACCGAAAATTTGTATAGTACAGTTATTGCTGAGGAGGGTAAAGGGAAAGATTCGGTCCGTCTACAAGAGGCGGAAAATGTGTAGCTTCCGGCAAAAGGCACCGCCGGGAGCATATAACCAATGATGTAGAAGTAACTGTTTGTATATCTTCATTTAAAGAAGAGCACCATGATCATTTGCTATAACCTTGCAATGTTAGTGATATTAATGGAACAATTATTAAAACAAAAGCTTTTCTTGACTGTGGATGTACTACAACTTCTCTTATTGACATTGACGTGTGCGCAAATTATAAAATATACACTTACCCACTCCATAAGCCAAAAAGAATTATTACGGCTGATGGAACTGAATCAATTAGCAGCTTAATCACTCATGGAGCCAGACTTAAACTCCAGATCGGAAATCACTTGGAAGAAATCGACGCTTTGGTGACTAAACTGGGAAATTATGATTTTATCTTAGGACTCCCTTGGCTTTCATTGCATAACCCTTTTGTCAATTGGGCTTCAAAAAAAGTTACCTTTGACAAAGTGTATTGCAAAAAATATTGTTTTGATCGCAAACCCAACTATTCGATACCTCAAAACCCGCCCCAAATTGCCTTTTTCAATAAACCTAAGTTTGATACGCCCGGAAAACCTAGAAAAGTCGGCGCTGCTGCCTTTTTATTGCTAGCAGATCGGGAAGATGTAGAAGTTTTCAGTACTTGTATTGAAGAGATTGATCTTGAGCTTCAAAAAAAAGAACGTGGAAATATGTTGAAACAAAATGTTTCCTGCGCAAAAGTTTCACTCGAAGATATCCGGATCGCACTCGACCCAAAAATCAAGCTTCCTTCGTATTTTCACCAATTCCTTCACTTATTCGACGCCAAAGAAGCTGATATTCAACCTGAACATCGGGATTGCGATCATAAGATTAATCTAAAACAGGGTGCTATTCCACCATCAGGACCTTTATACCAAATGTCGACTAAAGAACTACTTGCTTTACGAAAATTTCTCGATGAAAATCTGGCAAAAGGGTTTATCCGCCCAAGTACATCTCCAGCAGCTTCTCCGGTACTATTCGCCAAAAAGCTGGGAGGACTCAGATTTTGTGTCGACTACCGAGCACTAAACGTAATCACGATCAAGAATAAGTATCCACTTCCTCTCATACAAGAGACATTGTCTTAACTAAGTAGAGCAAAGTATTACACCAAGCTTGACATTATTAGTGCCTTCAATCGCATTCGGATGCAAGAAGGACAAGAATGGCTAACAGCCTTCAACACAAGATATGGCCTATTTGAGAGCTTAGTAATGCCTTTCGGGCTGTGTAATGCACCGGCAACCTTTCAAGCTCGGATAAACGAAATCTTGCGACCATACCTCGACATCTTTTGCACTGCATATATTGATGACATTCTTATCTATTCAGATAGCCTAGAAGAACATCGTAAACACGTCAAACAAGTACTCGAAGCGCTTTGCGGAACTGATCTCCAGCTCGATATTAAAAAATGCGAGTTTGAAGTCCCTGAAGTCAAGTATCTAGGAATGATTATTTCAACAACTGGAGTAAAAGTGGACCCCCAAAAGATACAATGTATTATAGACTGGAAACCGCCATAAGATATAAAGGATGTACAGGCATTCCTTGGATTTTCCAACTTCTACAGGAGGTTTGTAGATAAATTTTCTTTGATTGTAAAACCACTGGTAGCACTTACTAAAAAAGATGCAAAATTCTTGTGGTCAGACTCATGCCAGAAGGCTTTTGAGTCATTAAAAGGTTCTTTCATCAAAGCCCCTGTCCTTAAACATTTCGACCCTGACCGTAAAATTTACCTTGAAACTGACGCATCAGATTTCGTAACCGCTGCAGTATTATCACAAGAAGATGACGAAGGAATACTACATCCTGTAGCTTATATGTCCAAGAAGTTTGATCCGGTCGAATGTAACTACGAGATCTACGACAAAGAGTTACTTGCTATCGTTAGATAGTTTGAATGCTGGGAAGCAGAGCTAAAAAGTTCCATAGATATAAGTGTGCTCACAGACCACCGAAATTTGGAATATTTCATGACTACAAAACAACTCTCTCGACGACAGGTACGCTGGAGCGAATTTCTTTCCGAATTCGATTTTAAAATCAAATATCGACCAGCTAAATATGGAAAAAAGCCCGACAGCTTAACTAGAAGATCCCAAGATTAACCTAGTGTTGAAGAAGATGCTCGTAGAAGGTATCAAAATCAAACTTTACTTAAGTACACTCACATCGACCCGCTGATTAGGTCTCAATACCCGGAGATTTTTCTAGAAGAGCTCCCAGATGAAAATAAATACGAGACAGTCTCTTCGGCAAAAATAAAAAAAGCATCGGTAGAGTCAGTTGTTGAGCATGTGGACTTAAAAGAAATGATGAAACCAACGCAAAATGAATCTCCAAACCTAGTATCACAAGAATCTGTAGAGCAACAAATTACGGCTCTACTCAAAGAGGGCTACAGTAACGAAGCGGAAATTCCATGCGACCCATTCTGGGCAGAAATCAAAGCTGAATTGACAAAGAAAACGGGTGTTCCATTCTCAAAAAAGATATCTTTATCTGAGTGTAAAATACAAAACAACCGCTTATATTTCAGAAACCGCCTGTACGTGCCATACCACAAGGAATCCAAATTGAGAAGACTGATCTTACAGTCCGCTCATGATTCAACCGAAACCGGTCATCCAGGAAGCAGTAAACTATACGAAATATTGAGTCGCGATTATTTTTGGCCATCTCTTCATACTGATTGCAGAACCTTTTCAACAGCCTGTTATAGTTGTAAACGCGCTAAAACTCCATTCTCGATATCAGGGAGCGCTGAAGCCTCTTCCCATATCAATCCAGAGATGGAGGGATATTTCTGTTGATATGATCGGCCCTTTAATTGAAAGTAATGGATTCAACCAGATCATGGTAGTAGTAGATAGGTTGTCCAAAATGCGTCACTACATCGCAACTTCTTCGACTATGACTACCAAACAGCTTGCAGACCTATTCATTCGAAATGTATATAAACTCCATGGACTTCCCGACAATATTGTTTCGGATCGAGGAAATCTTTTTGTCGCAGAGCTTTGGAAAACAATTTGTGCCAGACTTCGAATAGATCTTTCCTTATCCTCTTTCTATTATCCTGAAACATACGGTCAGACAGAGATCTCCAACGCTTTTGCGACTCAATACCTACGAATCTACGTCGAATTTACTCAAGACGATTGGGAGGACTGGCTAGCTTTGGCAGAGTTTGCAGCGAATAATGTCTATAACGAGGCTACCAAAATGTCACCTTTTTTTGCAAATACAGCTCAACATCCTCGAATGAGTTTCGGACCTCCTCGTGATTTGCCAACAAGAGCTTCAAAAACTGCGAAAAAGTCGAATGAACTAGGAAACGAGTTTGTTGATCAGATGGAACAAATTCTTGGTATCCTCAAAGAAAATATCACTAGTGCAAACTTGAGATACGAGGAGCAGGCAAATAGAAACCGCACACCTGCACCAGCTTATCGAGTGGGAGATCTAGTTTTCCTGAACGCTCGTAATATCAACTCGCCACGACCAGTTAAAAAGTTTGACAATAAATTCTTGGGACCTTTTAAGATAAAATCGCTTCTAGGTACTCATGCGTATCGTCTTGAGCTTCCCGCAGAGCTGCAGTCAATCGATAACAGTTTTCATACCAGCTTACTTCAGCCAGTACCAAACAAGATGTTTCCCGGACAAAGTGTTACACAGGATACGGCTATCATGATTGATGACTACGGAGAAAAGCTCTGGGCAATCGAAAAACTCCTTGACTGCCGAAGGTACAAAGGAGACTACCAATACCGGATTAAGTGGAGAGATTCCACAGATATTACCTGGGAGCCCTTAAAGAACGTCATTTTTGCTTCCAAAGCTATTAAAGAGTTCGAGATTAATTATCCAAAGAAGAAAAGACCAACTAAAAAGGACCTAGAAAAAGCCAAAAAGGAAGTTCAAAGAACTGCAATTTCGCAGATCGATCAAGATTTGGATGACTAATACTTATTTTTTTTATTTTTACTTTTTCATCTCCTAGACCTCTAGATTTTTTCTTTTCAATTAATTGTATGCATATACTGAATTATTCCTTATGTCGTTTTTGTAATTGGAGGAAGGGCCTTATGTCACGTTTAACCCTCGCTGACTAAGGTGGTTAGCATAAGCAAATAAGCGAGGTACAATAAGTAGAATGGTCCTCTTGGACTTCTTGTAGCTTGGTGATCAATTTATCTATTAATAAGGACATCGTCTCATTTCGTGACATGTGGCCAAACTTCGGAAATGCACCACTGCCGATAGATGGCATCAGCGGCTTGGTCATGTCGGACCATTAATTTTATCCAAAACAAAGACTTTTGCCCAAGGTTTGGGAGGACTTGAAACCAGTGAGCTTTCTCATTGCGAAGCGTGTCATCTCAGTAAAGCTCAAAGCACTATCACGCGGACACCAAGGCCTATTCCATTTGAGCCTCTAGACGAAGTTTTTGTTGACATGGTTGGTCCTGTGGAGCCCAATATCTTTTGATAGCGATTCCTAGTCATTATACAGCTGCAACAACTCGCATGAGATGGTGGTTTGGTGGCGTGAAGAAAGATGAAATTCCTACTAAGCTAATGATTGGGTTAACACCATGAGCAATCAGTTCGGTAAAACACTTCGTGTCTGCTTCTCTGACGGAGCCACTGAAATTCAGCGAAACTCACAATAGCAAGAGATGGCTCGACTTAAAGGTATTCGACAAGATATTACAGCTCCATACACTCCAGAACAAAATGGCCCAGCTGAGGCAGCTAATAAGGTCATCATTACACGGGCACGATGCCTACTAATTGATGCTGGAATGCCTGTAATTTTTTGGTACTGGGCTGTAAGTCATGCAGTTTTCCTCATCAACCACCTTTACAATCTGACCACTAGAAAAGTACCTACTTATCAGGGTTGTTTGCTAGATCAGAGGACACGGGTCGGAACGGGTCGGAGTCGGAACAGATATACTTGGGACAGGATGTAATCGGAACAGGATGTGATCGGAACGGGACGAAGGCGAGACAAGACGGAGGCGGAACGGGACGGAGTCGGGGTATAAGGTAAAGCTTATAATCGGATCAATCTAAAGTCTAGAATAATTACAAGACAAAAAGCTACAGAACAAATCCAGTCCTAGACATTCCTTAAGTACTCAAGACCAGCTACTACAATCAGGGGTATGATAGTCTACGGCAATAACATAGTGTTGGAAATATCGCGCAATGAAATGGGCGCAATATTCATGGAACGAAAGTAGAAGTTGACTAAAAGAGTGTCATGTTCGGATTACAGCTAAAAGTGTGGAAAGTGTGCGCTACAAGTACAAGTGTAAGCGACACGTAGCCTAAGCCACACCATAAACGAGTGTGGCGCCATCTAGGCATAGAAAACCCCCAATAACCTCCTTATGCCCACGCCATACAGCCGCTCGTATATCTAATAGGCAGCCTGAAGCGCTACCATATTACCCATTCCAACCTCTTAGACACACACAAGATCGTGTCGGGAACCTAGACGAAATGGAGGGCCCATACGTCCACAACACTCCGTGTCTCCATTTCCAACACATAGCAACTGATTACTATGTTGATTAGTAACTGTTGTTATCACAACATTGTTGTGACGACCAGAAGGGAGCACAGGTTAGCAGATGAACAAGTCGAATCAGATAAGGACAAAGATCTGGAATATAATTCATAAGATTCTAAACTAGGGAAAGAAGATAACAAGAGGTATCTAGAGATATACATATATACATAATATACAACTGGTCCGTGCGCATATAGGGTCACACTACAATACCCGAAAAGAACAATAGCATCAGAGGCCCCAAAGGTTAGGAATACAAGGCCGTAACATCACCCTCCCCTTCCAAAAAAGCTTGTCCTCAAGCTTGAATTCATAGGAGTATCATCGCTGAGTATACTATAATCGTCCTCACCATTCTTCCAAGCGCTTAGCCATTGCATTATATTTTTTGGAGGGCCTGGCTTGTTTGGGTACTGCTTGTGAAATTCGATTAATTTGGATGGGGCAGTCATGAAGTCAGAAGCAGGATAGTACTGTGGGTCGTCATCCCAGCCAAGCCACTTAGCGCAATATTTTAGTTTACCCCTCAGCAGTTTTACATCCAGTATTTTTTCAACTTCCCACTCATCATCACCTGTGATGCTGACTGGGTCTGGTTGAGGAATAATTTGTCCCGGTAATGGATCGTCGGCGGCCTTCCTGAGGTAACGCGCATGAAAGACATGGTGATTGGACCATTGTTTAGGGATGTCTAATTTAAATGAGTGACCTTTTTTCGATAAAATCTTGTAAGGACCCAGGAATTTTGGTGATAATTTTGTGCTGGACCTTTGTAGCCGGAGATTCTTAGTTGATAAATAAACTCTATCTCCAACATCGAAATCGGGCTCGCGACGATGTTTGTTTGCTTGAATGACCATTTTCTCTTGACTTCGACGCATAATCTCTTGGCCGACCTTCCATGTTTCCTGCAATTTGTGTGCAAAGGCTTCTGCATCTTTTAGCGCTAATTTTTCCCTTGCCGTCTTTGGATGTGCTGGAGGATTCCAATCGTATGATTTTCGAGGTGTATAGCCCCTGGAAAGTTGAAATGGCGACATGCCAATAGAATCATGTGGTAGTGTTAGCTGCGCATTATCCATGGCAGGAAGTAGATCAGACCAGTTGTCTTGATAGTGATCTATGAACGGGCGTAATCGGTGAGCTATGTATTGGTTCATTATTTCTGTTTGCCCATCAGTTTGTGGCGAGTACGCTGTTGATAGTCGTAATTGCACACCCAAAATTTCCATGACATATGTCCAAAAAGCCGAAATGAATTGAGCTCCCCTGTCCGAGACAATCGAGTCTGGAAGGTCATAGTACCGATAGACATATGTGAAGTACAGTTCTGCTGTGTCACGGGCAGTAATACCTTTTTTACATGGTAGGGTGACAGAGACTTTGGATAAACGATCAATAAATACAACAACTTTATCAAACCCTTTTTTATCTTTTGGCATATCCATGTAATCCATACAAATGTGTTGCCAAGGTCTCTCGGGTATAGGTAATGGCTTGAGGAGACCGGGCGTTTTATCGCGTGCAGCATGGTGGACACGACACAGGTGACAGTTCCTGCAATATCTTTCGACATCCTGGCGCATGTTATTCCAGAAGTAACGTGATTTAAGCTCTAGATATGTCTTGTTACGACCAGCGTGCGCAGTGGAGATCTGGTCATGAATATCACGGATGAGATCCGTTCTTAAGTTATCTTTGTCTGGAACAACTAACCGGTCTTTAAAAAAGAGTACACCTTTATCCATCCTTAAATTATTATTGGATCTCGTTTGTTCGCGCATATCATGTAGACTGTCATGAGTTCGATTAGCTTCTATGATTGCATCAATAACTTTTATAGATTCCATGAGGCAGATGTGCAAGTCTCCTTTGACTTCTTTTGATAGATTACTATTTTTTAATACTGGTTTATATCGGATTTCTCTTTTCACTTGATCCTGCGGGCCTGTATCCTGTTCACGGCGGGATAGCGCGTCCGCCGAGGTGTTCTGTTTACCAGGTCGATATTTAATTTGAAAGGAATATTGAGATAGTAATTCAGCCCAACGGGCCTGTCGAGCTGTTAGATTTTTTGAAGTCATGAAATACTCTAGAGCACGATGATCAGTAATGATGTCAATTTTGTACGGGGAACCTTCCAGTTCTGCTCTCCAATTATTTAGTCCACGGACTATGGCTAACATTTCTTTGTCATGAACTTCATAATTTAATTCAGCTGGTTGCATTGTTTTCGAAAAGAAAGCAACTGGATGCCAGTATTTATCATATCTTTGAGAGAGTATAGCAGCGACAACCCCATCTGATGCATCGGTTTCCAATTGCGATGGGCGATCTGGATCGAAATGTTTTAGTATAGGCGTTGAAGTAAGAGCGCTTTTAAGACCCTCGAAAGCAACATGACAATTTTCATCAAAGTTAAACTTAACTTCAGATTTGGTGAGATTGATGAGAGGTTTTGCTACTCGTCCAAACTCAGGAATGAAACGGCGATAAAAATTACAGAACCCTAAAAATGATTGGATACCCTTTACTGACTTGGGTGGCAGCCAATTCTCTACTACTGATATTTTATCAGGGTCTACCCTTAATCCATCCACACACACAATATACCCGAGGTATTTAGTTTTCCTTACATGGAATTCACATTTCTTGATATCCGCTTGCAATCCTGCTTTTCTTAGTCGTAAAAGAACTTTTCGGACGTGCTCACAATGTTCACTTTCATTTTCGGAATAAATTAGTATGTCATCAAGGTATGCAGTGCAGAATACGTCTAAGTAATCGAGAAGGGTGTCGTTCATATATCGCTGATAGGTGGCTGGACCATTTGTTAACCCGAATGGAAGAACTTTACACTTATAGGAGCCATATCTTGTACGGAAGGTCGTCAATTCTTCAGAGTCGGGATGCATTCTTATACGGTGGAAAGCCTGTCTGATATCAAGTTTTGTAAATATTTTCGCTTTATTTAAACGTGCCAGTGTTTCATCAATCAATGGTAAAGGGTACCGGTCTTTTTTTGTTATTGCATTTAATTTTCTAAAATCAATACAGAAACGAAGGCTACTGTCTGCTTTTTTGACAAAAAGGACCGGACTTGAAAAGGGCGCTTTACTTGGTTCAATAAAACCTTTATCGAGATTTTCTAGGATGTATTTGTGCACGGCTTTAAGCTTCTCAGACGACATGGGGTATAGGGGTCCGGCGGAAAGTTGTTGTAGGTTCTCGAGTTCAATCTTATGGTCATAAGGCCGGTGCGGGGGTAATAAATTGGAAGCGAATTTGGAGAAGACATCAAGGAGATCATGGTAGTATGAAGGTACAATTTTCTCTAGTTCTAAGTCTTGACTCTCACACACAATTGGATCGTCTTCCTCTTCTTCGATTTCGTGTCGAATTTCTTTGAGACTAAGGAAAGAAGATGTATGGTCAGTACAGCCAGGGCTTGAATGAAGGGCGGGAGCGCTTAATTGGCATAGGTCTAAATCTGATTTTGATCGAATATTTGTCAATTTCAAATTTTTTCCTGCTGAATCATCACTGACAGATTCATTTGTGTTGCATTCTTCATTTAATTTGGATATTTGAATTGGAAGAGCAGACCTGGAAGCGAGGTGAAAACTTTTCTTGTCCTGCACGGACCGTTTTGTAGACCGAGCGCCGTACATTGCCATTCTGTCTTCTTTGTTAAACAAACTATCCCGACGTGTGACATCTTTTTGATGGATTTTAAACGGTTTGGGTCGGTCCGTTAAGAGATATTGCAACGAGGTTCGAATAGGTGAAGAGAAAGATAGTGTTTCTGGATGGTCTGTTGGCCAAACAAGGCGGCGCTGTCGTGAGTCAATCATTATGTCGAAGTGCGCTAAAAATCTACTACCAAGGATTACATCATGCGATCCTAATTCTACAATTAAGAAAGGCAGATTATCTAGCCGCCGTCCATTTATCCACAATGACAATAATATGTATTGCGATATTACAGGGCCTTTCTTTCCATCAAAGCCTTTGGATTGAATAGAATATCCGAGATTTTTAGGCTTCTCTCCAAGACATTTTGATATGGCGTATGCACATCTTGAATCGATATATGCAAATCCATTTGCTCCTGTGTCCGGGAGTACAGATACTCCGTCCACTATTCGCGAATTTCCAGAGAACGAGCATTGCAAAGTGTAGGTTTTCTCTGACATTATTTTACCCAGATCAATATGTTGTATATTGACTAAATATCCTAGAAGGGAGTTTTTATCTAGGATTCCACTTTTCCCTTTGGATCATTCTCTAAAATATCTACCTCATCCTCTGAACACAAATCTGAATCCACGCTGGATGACTCTTCAGCTACCACTTGAACAGTTGCATGCCTATTGTTAGGGATTCTAAAAGGGCATTCAGACTTGGTGTGTCCCGATTTTTTACAATAGTGACAAGTTACATCTATACCTAATTTTTGTTCTTGTCTAGAATCAGGTCTAAAATTTGGCTGTCTATTTGAAGCGAGGGTAGAAGATTCTGGTTGGTAAAGTCTTCTACTGGAGTTTAGTTTTTCTGGTTTATAAGTCGAACTTTTCTCGAGTCGAATTCGTTCCTTATCAACTGGTTCTGCAAATTCACAAAGAGAATTGAAATCCGGACATCTATGTAACTGGGTGTAAACTGCCAATTTTAGCTGTCGGTTCATCTTTCCATACATCAGGTCTCTTCGTAGGGAATGATGTATTTTGGCTTTGCCAGCTAATGAAAGAAATCTGGTCTTAAAGTTTTGAAAACTTTCATAAGTGCCTTGTCGTAGTGATTCAAACTCCACCATACTGTCCCTTTGTAACGTGCTACTACGATGACTCGCGATTAAATGATTTACCATTTGAACCGAATTTACGAAATCATTTTCTACATCTTCCCCAGAGAAGTACGGAACCAGCATTTCTTGAGCTTTGGCTTTTGTGGATGCAAAGATAAAATTCATGATCCTCCGATCTGAGCCCCAGTGTCCGTCGTTGTCTTGTATCCTACCTCGAAGTAAAATAAGCCAATTTTCAAAAAAATCCAGATCGTCGATACCTCCGAACTCGCGAATAGGATTAATGATTCGATCGGCTGTACCTAGTCGAACGTTCCCATAGGTTTGACCTACTGTCTCGGATGGATCGCGATATTTTGCAAAAGGAGGCCCTTGAAAATTGGGCTCTTCGCTGCTACGGAGACGTGCTGTACTTTGTCTCTGATACTCTATCCTCCTAGTGGCACCTCTTTCGACTGATGGAATTATATGATCATAGTCAATGGGGCCCTCCCTAGTTTGAGATTTCTGTGTACGATAGTGGCTAATTGATGGCCTCACAATATCTTCTTCTTCTTCTTCTTCGTCTTGAAAGCGTTGTCTTGTTGTCGGAGAGTAGGCGTTTTGGCATTCTGAGGAGCGTGGCATAGGATTAGGTCTTGATAGAGACGGATTCAAACTTGCGGATTCTATAAGCTTCTCTAGTCTAGCCATTTTTGTTTTTAAGAATTCGATTTCGCTTTGCTGTTGTCTATTTGTGAACTCAAGCTCGTGATGGCGACTCATTTGTTTATAGGCCGTGTCGACAATTGCATCAGCTATTTCTCTACCAGTTTCATTTTGAGCTACTGTCAACTCGTCCACTCTTCGATTGACTTCCGAAATACGTGGTTTACCTTTTCGAACAGCAACATTTGGGATTTCAATGTTCGAAGTTATCCTGTCGGGGCTAAGTTCATGATGTAAATTTTCCGCTTCAGACTCCACATCAGAGGTTGGCGGGGGAGGTAGATAGGGTTTAGGAGTCTTGTACTTGTCGGACATTTTTGGAAGAAATTAAGAAACAAATTAGTGCGTTTATTTTTTTTTATTTTTTATTTTTTTTAATTGAGAGTAGGAAAACTTTATCAACTGTAATAACTTTTGTGACAAGTTGTTCCCTGAAAGTACTTTGAGCACGATATCGCGTAGTTGTACGTTTCGTCGAGTTAAGTAGGTTAACTGCGAAAAATCTCAGTCTCGATGAGATAAGGAAATTGTTTTGCCTTCCCAGGCGTATTGGTGAGTTTAGAATAATGTGACGACCAGAAGGGAGCACAGGTTAGCAGATGAACAAGTCGAATCAGATAAGGACAAAGATCTGGAATATAATTCATAAGATTCTAAACTAGGGAAAGAAGATAACAAGAGGTATCTAGAGATATACATATATAAATAATATACAACTGGTCCGTGCGCATATAGGGTCACACTACAATACCCGAAAAGAACAATAGCATCAGAGGCCCCAAAGGTTAGGAATACAAGGCCGTAACAATTGTAACCATCGTAACGCATTGACTATGTTGCTAGGGAAGCTCCTAACTTGGTTGACCAGATTAACGTAGCATCTCAGTATTATCCTAGGGCACAATGGTAGTAATAAGCAGGCCGTTTTCCTCGTGGGAAACCCGGTCTGTGACACTACTCTACAATTTCATCAAGAGCTCCGAGTTGCCCATCGCGAATACTTAGACTTCACTTGCCTCCCTCGCTTTGGTTGTAAAGCTTATTGAACGCTCAATAAGCAAGAAAAAGGTGGCAAATTTGATCCACGCGCGGAAGTAGGATGGTTTGTTGGTTTCCAGGCAAATACTGCCAAAAAGTTTTCTTATAGTCGCCCCTTACAAAACTGCCCAGAAAAAATGGACTCATAAAATCTTAACCACTCCTCATGCATCTTTCTGTGAAGATTCTATGTATGGGCCGACTATGGCGAAACTTCAATGTTTAAGGCCTCAACAATGTCGCAGTGGTGGTGGTCTAGGCCTCAACTTTCCTCCTACAACAAGTGTAGACTTCCTGCCTCTAGTAAGCTCTCAGAATTTACACCCTCAAATCGTGCCAGATGATTCAACCTCTGTAAACCGAAAATCTTCATGTGTCAGTAATGTCGAAAGAAGTACATTACAAGACCAATCAATCAATGGAGAAATGTTTGACAACCTTGAGGATTCCCAACCATTTCAACCTCCATGCGAGGATAATTTGAGGAATCAAGAGAAATTATCGCAGTCTGTATCACATACTACAGATGATGACGATGAAAATGAGGGATCAAACTGTAGTGAGTCTGAAGGTCAGGTCCTACAAAGCGAGGAAGAAGACTAAAAATATACACTAAATTAAGAATGAAACAGGGAATCCTTACAACCTCCTAGCTGCAAAGCATGTTCTCAAATACATTAGTAAGGACCCGACTGCTGGTCTCACTTGCTCAAAAGACAAAAACCTCATGCTTGAAGCTTATTCAGATTCGGACTTTGCGGGGGATCCATCCACATCTCGCTCAACTTCGGGCTCCCTAGTTTTGCTTGGAGGCCCAATGGCTTGGAGATCGCATCTCCAACGAGACTTTGTGCTTTCGAGTACAGAAGCTGAGTACAAGGTACTCACAGAGACGTGCCGACAAGTGACTTGGTTCAGTGAGATTTTCGACGAGATTGGGCTTAGAGATCAGATAAAAGGAAGTAACTGTACTACAATATTTGTAGATAATCAGTCGACAATTGCATTGGTAAGAAACCACGATAACCATAAGCGTTTGCGTCATGTAAAGTTGCGCAACTATTATTGTCGACAACAGTTTAGACGAGGACTTATTGACATTCAATATATCCCAGCCAATAGACAACGAGCTGATGCTCTGACAAAGCCTTTGTCTAACGTTGAGATGCTGTCATGTGTTTCCTAACACTGTGTACGATGAGGGGGAATGTTGTAATTGTGCATCACGTGCAAGTGTCTTTGCTTTTGCTTTGTTTGATTACTACGTCCAGTCTCAATGTAACATAGTTAATCATACTCCTCGTAATTCACGACATTAGATACGTTCCTCTTCCTCACCATCCATCTCCTTGTAATAAAGATGCCCTAATGACTTGCTTCTGTGGCGAGGAAAAGGGCCCAGATCACTTTTTCTACTGCAGTTTAGGAAGAAACCGTGCCCGTCTTCGCGTTGGACCTCAATATCCCCACCCTGGCATCAGATGGGTACTAGGCACACCTGAAGACGCCATCGCCTCGGAAAGTAGGTTGAGCAGACAAACTTCTACGACGAAGTCCGATGAGCCAACTAGATCCCCCTGGGAATGAAATAATTTTGTGAACTAATGTTGGATAGACGGACTCACAATCTCTTCTTTCGTAGCGTTATCTCAATGCATTGTACAGATGGTGAGCATAATGTCAAACTACTTCTAAATGAGGTGTGAAGTTCCAGGTAAAGGGAAATTTGCTACATTTATATTGGAAAGCAGAGTGGCGGACAGCTGATTTTTATTTTATTTCAAAAAGTCCTAAGCTAAAGCTCTATATCCACAATGGGTGAGAGACCAGAGGTGCCGGCAGGGTTCCCCGTAATATTCCCTACAGCCAAACTCGTTCCAACCTCGTTCCAACCTCGTGAATCGCTGCCAAAGGTACAGCTGGTTAAACAGAAGTAGAAACGAAAAAATAGAAAGCCCGAAAATCAAAACAGCTCCGAAAACCAGAAGATTCCTCCATGTTGGACCCAAGCAATGCGCCTCTCACATACTCCGTCGTCCGTCACATCTTCCAAATGACAAATTTGCCCAATCTCAGCTGAGCAAGAGATGGGTTAGTAAGCACCTTTGATTCAGCCGGTATCCTGCTATTGGTTAGTAGATGTCCTGAATGGGGACATCGTCGAGGTTGCTGTGCCCTCAAACTTCTTCTTCAGATCCCAGCACTCCGAAACCTGTTGCCTCGGCCATAGAGACATCCTTCGCCGCGGCGATGATCGCCTCCTCGGCCCTTTTGGCTGCTGCTCTAGCTCGTGCCACCTTTGAGAATTCCCCTTGCTCGAGGTGGCGAATTCACGCGAGCTGCTCTTTGGTCACCGGTCCAGACTTTCTGGGTCTGACTTTGCAGTCCCGAGAATCCGATCGGTGGGGTCCTCCACAGTTGCGACACTTTGTGAGGGCCTTGCACTCGGCTTCCGAGTGCATATTTGATCCGCAGTTCCAGCAAGCTGGAGCGCGGGAGCAACCACGGGTTGCGTGGAAGCCCAAACAGCGTTTACACTGTTCGATTTGTGGTCGTGGCTTGTGAATGGTAGCCATGCCAGCCTCTTCGAGAATGCGGAAGCCCGGGCGAGGGGCGTTGTTCCGGTCGAAAAGGGCTTTCCAATTTCTGTGCGGCGCTCCAGGACGGCATGTCCCGTGCGGTAGCACCTTGTATGGAAGCTTTTGTGTTTTTCGGTAGATCTCCAATGAGATCCAATCCGCATTGACCGTATAAGTACAGTCGATTGTTTTTATGGTCGCCGGAACATTCGCGATCCGAAAGGCGACAAAGTTGGAGGCTTCCTCGAGCTTGGCGCCGAAGTCCGAAAACTTTGGTGCGGCATCTAGGAGCTCTTCCCTTTTATTTTCATTCCCTGTCAGAATCGCAAAGCCGGTTCTAACACGGTATATGGAGCAGGCGTCACTCAAGAAGCAATTTAGCTCACTCTGTAGTTGTTGCCGTAGGCCAGCAGGCGTAAGCTGGCGCCACGGGTGCTCCATTTCTAGGCGAAGGAATAGTCGTTTGTCGACTTTCGCCTTCGGGGCATCTTTCTTTGGGGCCTTTGCCGCAGGTTTCGGCACAGCCTTTACAGTTGGGACTGCTTTCTGTCGCAGTGCGTTTCTGGCCACCCTAGCCCAGGTGCTTTTTACAGGCAGCACTGGGACGGCGGTAATTTGTATGCTCCTGGCGTCGGGAGCCCTTGGGTGAGGGTTCGCTAGGCGAGGAGGGAGGACGGGTGGCGTGATGGCCGGGCCCGTGGCCATGTATTGCGCAATGGCGGCGCGTAAGTAGACTCTCATCGAGTCTACGAATTGTCCATTTGACTCGTTGGTCAAAGGGAGAAGGGTGGCTTCGACGCCAGAGATGGCGACGGAGCAGAGGGCCAGATTTGCCTCTGTTTCGGCGGCGCGTCGTTGTTCGGCTTCGACTATTGGTCGGAGCTCAGGAGGGCATTCTGCTTTCGACGCAGCTTTTGGCTGCGACGTTGATTTTGGCGCTGATAGAGGTGCAGCGTTTTCCGACGGTTTTGATGCGGTCGGAGGAGAGTTTGATGATTCTCCAATCCCGTGGGGGACGGAGAGTGGTTGAGGAAATTCCTCAAAAGTTTCAACTGACCCGATTATGTCAGTATCGGGTTCAGCGACGGCGGGGAGGGCTTTTCCCTTCCCTTTGATGGAGACCTTGCTCATCTCCGCGCATTTCGGAGACTGGCCAAGGCCAGGTAATTGTTCGAGAGCCCTCGGGTGGACTCTCGTGTTGCCCAACTTGACGTTGGGACGCTTTTTTGGATCTGGAGGCATGGTGACATACCTGAGCTCGATCACACTTCGAAGATAGATGCGACGAGGTCGAGAGAGTTGGAAAATGGGAAAAAATGGAATTTTCGAATTTCTCAAAATGTGCGCTTGTTGGCATGTTTTGTTCTTTCTTATTGCATCAGATTTTAATTGCGCATGCAACTATCTAATTATGACACAATATCGGAGAAAAAGTATGCAAAAGATGACTCAACTTACAAGAAGAGCACTCATGCCTCGGATTTCATTTGCAAGTACCACTGCGAAGTTGTGGTGGCTTTTTCTTCACCCCCAAGTCAACCCTCATCCGTGAATACCCAACCCAGGAAAACGCCTCAAAAACTCTGAGTTATCTAGACATGCCTTCATCATCCTCTGAATTTCCTCCGCGCGAAATGTAGTCTAAGATGTCTCCCCAAGTGGAGTAGGTGCCCAGGCTACTCAAACTATGCCAGAGAACAACACCAGGAGGCGGACCACAGCACCTTCCATCGTTTGCGTGTTTTTCTAGTGTCCGCTGCACTCTTGCAAGCGAAGTCGGGGCGCGCGCAAAGCTCAATTCGTGAAACTCCTTGCCAAAGTTCAAAATCACACGCCCGTCGATACTGCATCTATCCTCTGCATCATCTTGTAAACTTTTCCCAATCACTCTCACGTCCATCCCAAAAAAGATCTCCTAGATTTGTGCGCCACGCTTTGTTTCCTCCGTGGGCGTGTATTTGGTGGTCAACTGAGGTCAGAGAATAGTTAATGAATGGTATGGTCATTGAACAGAGGATGTACTAAGTCGTACTTATAAACTTGATGAGACTTAGGTAGGAGTCAAACTCGTTGGGAGCGAAAATTTAAAATGGCGGGTATTTTGAATCATTGCCTTGCGAGCCAACTTTGGTATTGCGAAATTTGACTAAACTTGGCTCTGAGAGAGTATTTCACTCCCAGGTTCGTAGAGGACACCACGTACAGGTGTTCAGCCTTCGTCCTCCTATCTGCAGAGGTTTTATATCGTGATGTAAATTCTTTCATCGCTCGGGAGATTTATAGTGATAGGTGGGTAGTGTAATTTAACGCTTTTCACCCTCAGACTTCATGGTGGCTGTAGTTGTATAGAGCGTGATGCCATGCGGGAGAGAAGGAACAGAATGGCGAAATCGGCTAGCCAAACCTAAGCTATTTGGCTCACACGTGGATGGAAAGATGTATTTTGTATAGAGATAATCAACCCTAACAGTACATCATGATTCTGTTCAAAGATGAATCGCAGAAATCAGATGGGTCCCAAGACATTCAAACAAAAAGGGGAATGTGGAGGCAGACAAAGAAGCTCGCGCCGCACTAAAATTACTTCCGGATGGCCAGAAACAACCCATTTACATCAGTATTGCTTACCTTCGGTGTCTTATGCAAAGGCGAACACAAGAATTGATAGTCAAATGGTGGTCAACTGCTTGTCCAGCTCAACACGGAGACTTGGACCTACAAATGCGACGACGTAAACGTCCATAACTATCATTACCTCGGAGATTGCCTCACGAACTCATGGCTGTGAGAAAAGGTCACTGAGATTTTGCGGCGTATTACCGTCGCTTCAAGCACGAAGATGCAAGCCTAATTTGTAGCTGTGGGCTAGAAAAGACGCCCACTCACTTTATACGCTGTCGGAGATACAATACTCTGACGCATAAACTTGGAGAAAAAATGGGCTTTGGAAGCTTTTGCTAGGCAACTCCTCGGACATAAAGGGTTGGGGATGTTTGAAAATTTGGCATGGGTTACGAGATGCTTCGGTAGACTGGACGCTTCACAGTTCTTGGCTGAATGCAAGGACGGGTTTTGGGATAAATGCCAAGGCAGATTGCGCTGGCGGAGGAGACCTCAGGATGAGGGATGCTAACTCAACGCCAACTATTATTTCTTTTGTTCGTCTCATTTCTCTTCACCGTATTGTTTATTCAATGAGCCTATGACTTATTAGCTAGTTAATGGGTGTGAACGGGTAAGGCAAGCCCAAAGTTTAAATATCGGCCGGCTTCACCGGTCCTACATCTAAATAAATAGGTCACGGTCTAGGACTTAGATATAAAAAAAAAAATAACCCCCAACAGCACGATAACATCAGTGAGGGGCTCAAACACCCATATCTCAGTTGTCTCATGCGTCGTGACCCACAAACCTCTACGTCATCTCAATGTATTCATAAAAAATCTCGATCAATGGGACAAAAGAATGTTGCGAGTCAGTTTAGCCAGCGCGTCCGGTATTGTGGTCAACGGGAGCAAAAGTGTGCGCACGGGGATTGAGCCCGAGGCGGGGCTCGAACCCGCGACCTTGAGGTTTCCATTTATTAAGAGCCACACGCTCTACCGATTGAGCTACCCGGGCCGGTACTTCAACCATTGTATGTGTTTTCATATACACAGTCACGCCAGGCATTGCAGGCAACACTATAAACACCGACAGCGTTTGGTGGTACTGTAGCATGTATGTGGGCAAGGCGGCCACACAGGATCCCTTAATCTTACCTTGAAGTTCCAGTACATCGAGTTCAGAGAATTGTTGAGACCTTTAATCTGTGACTGAGTCTATCAGGTTGTATACTCCGCTGAGTGGCAGCTCTGATCCTTCCAAGCGCGTTTGAAATGTCCTACCCTAATTATGAAGGTATTTAGTCATGATGATACCCATTTATTCAGCCAATCATGGGTTGAGTCTTGATTGCTCCCCCAGGGGTCGGCTCTACAATTAGTTGTTGTGGTAGTCCGGTAAGGACTCTTTCGACATCTTGATGCGGCGGGGGTGGGGAGGCGGCCAGAAGCCAACCCCGGAGGAGGACTTCATTGATATAGCAGATCGTTAAATAGAGGGGCCGACTTGTAGTAAATTGTTATGGGAGTAGATTTGATAGAGTTTATTCCCAAGAATATTTTGTGATCGAGGCAGTGTGCCAAAATGCGAGATGAATTTTGCACTACATCACACGCTTAGCATGTTCAGTGGTCCTCGGGTTGTGGGATGAGCTAACACATATTATGTATGTGTGTTGGTACCGGGGGAGAATTTTGAATTTGAAATCTTTTACGTGACAGGAAGAAGCCTTCATCTATTTAAACGTGACACGGGTAGATGGGCTCTGAGAGCTGATTGCTACCTACATGACCGGCATTAAAGCCAGAAGCGACAAAAGAAACGAAATATAAAAAATGGTACAGTAAATGTCTGAGTTGCGGTGCCCTGCGCCGCATCCCTATCTTCCACACCCATCTCCTCTCGGGTGAGAAACAATCTCAGTGTAGTCACCTCCCACCCTGTTCATTCTTCGGCAGACTGTAACATCTGCTTGTAGTTAAGAATTGAATGAACTTCTGCCATCCCTTCTCCCCTATCATTTCCCTGGCCCCAGGTGGGGCCATTTTCTCATAGCTTCTCCAACATAGCAAAGCAGGTCGGCACTCTGAAAAATGCCAGGGCCTTTTATCTCGGTCGCAAACGTATTCCAGTTCTTCATGTTCGGGGTTGAAACGTCCATGGTAGTCGGCGTAGTCCCCATGGTCTGTTCTTGCCGCAATAAGACGATGATACGCCCATCTTGGTAAAGCTAGTTTCGGTGGTCTTTTGCAACACATGAATAGGTCCAGATCTTTGTATCGTTTCGCTCGATACTTCTACCACCACTCTTCCACGAGCTCTTGGCTGCGCAGTTTAACCAACCTCCCTAATGCCGTAAAGGTTAGATCATGATCTACTCCACTGGGCGTAACCGAGGTTATTGTCCGGTTGTTGAGAGCTCCCAAGGCCGGCTTGGCCGGCTAATCGGCCTCTTCATTTCCTTGGATCCCCACATGACCAGGTATCCAGCGTATCTCCATACGCTTGTTGTGTCTCAGCGATGAAAACCTGTCCACCACTGCCTGCAAGGAGTTAGATATTCCTCAGTCAAGCGCTCGGGTGGCCACTTTGTTGTCCAGAAGAATGTTGATCGGCAGGTCTTCTCCAACTGCTATTGCAGCCTAAAAGGCTTTCATGATGCCTACAACTTCCGCGTTGAATACCTCTGCTCCAGGAAGTGGACCGGAACTACTCCCAACTAGCTTGCCTCCTTGGTATAATACATATTTCCGAGCTGAATGTCCGGGACTGGATGAAGATCCATCAAAGGCTACGACTGTAATTTGTTATTTCATTTTATTATCCTGTCTGAGTCTATGACTATGTAGGACATGCAGGTCCTCTCTGCCTACAGGCCAAGGATACCTATGCCTCCTATACAGCTCCCCTCAAACAGTACCGCCCCTCACAAGCCCTCATTTGATCATACACTTAGAGGAGCCCTTTGCCCTTCATTATCTCCCCTCTACAGCCAACGAGACGATGGCCGTTTGCGGGTGTATGGAAGCCGCGAAAAATCGCAAAAGCCACTGGGTGCGGAGCTCTCCTAATACCGACATTAGGACTGAATCCGAAGACATAGTGCCCCTTCTAAAGGTTTCGAAGAGGCCGGCCAGCAGGGCGCTGCAGACTTGTGCGTACCCCGGAGAATTGACTCTCTGCCTTTCTAGCCTCCTTCCAGCTCCTTCCCGAAGGCCGTGCCGAAATGTCACAAAAGTCACGACAGAGCGTGATTGGTGTGTGGTAGCTTAGCCCAACTTCTTTTGTTCCGTCCAGGGCGCTGGGGATTGCCGTTGACTCATCGACAAAAGAAGCCCTCCTGGCTAATCAGCCGATTCTCAGTCTTGACGCCCACAAACGTTCCAAAGTTGAAAACCCCTCGAAAATGTCAGTCCCAGCATCGTCTTCAGAGACCCGTTTCCCCTCTCACACCACATCTCAGCCGCCTATCCTTCCTCAAGATGTAGAGCCCTATTAGAGCATCAGTCCCCCGTAAACCATGACCCGAGCTTTGTATATTATGACTTAATTTCCTCCTTGCGGGTAAACGTAGCGTCGGAAATTTGTAGTGATTGATGGCCGGTAATTAATGGGGCAAGCTCCTGTTTGCATTTGGAGTAACTTCTTTATTGGTTGTTGAGGCGAGATGAGGCGTGGTCAAAAGAAGGTTGATGACTGAGATGAGTATGGTAGGAAAGGCATTGTCGAGAAGTTGTCAAATGGAGACATGCTTGAGGTTGCTTTCGACTTCGATTCGGATGCGATTCTTCTTGGCTATCCCAGATATGCAGAGCATACTGAGCGATTACACCGGCACCACTGGAAGGTGAAGAATTCGTCTTTGCCGGCGGCCACGACTGTATTGGCTGGTAGGGAAGTAAACCATCGTTTGTTGCTCCCTGACCTGGCTTCTTTTCATCGACTGCACGGAGTCGATACCGGGGGACCATGCGGAAAGTAGAGCTTTCCAGGGCCTTCGGCTATCGGAACTTGAGACACGCTCATTTGCAGGCGTGTCAAGAACCTTTCTGGTTGTCAGGACAAGCAATCTCGTTCTCCCGATCTAAGATCTGAACGTCTTATTGTATCTTTCGGGACCTCAGCCGCTCGTAGGGCAAGAGGGTGCTAGGCATCTATTCATTGTATGCGAGATGCCAACCGCAGCATCTTTTGCTGCAGAATTATGGATGCCGGGGGTATTCCCGCTTCACAACGAAGAGCGACATTGGGAGTGGTACGCTGCGCCGGAAGTTCTACTCGTATGGCTTTCATTATCATTTTGTCCAACAGAGATATGTGCCAGCCTACTCCAATGCCAACTTCTTTATCTCGCAGTGTGGTTATTCGAGTGAGACCCGGCCACCACGCTTCTGCCCCGTATAGAGCTGTGATCAGAACGAATGCCTGTACCGCACGAATTAGGGGTCCTGGAGCCGCACCGCGATGAACTCTATTAATATGTCGCAAAAAATTGACTAGACAATTAGCTTTTTCGATCCATTCCTGTACATGCTGCTTGAAGTTCGGCTTGGTATCTAGCCAGGTGCCGGGTGAGAAGAAGCTAATATTGTAAATTTTATTCAGAATGATCTAGGTTAAACCTAGTTTTAGCAAATTGGCCCTGAATGCGGAAGGTACCAATTACCTGGTATACAGAATCACTAGAAGCACTTCAACTGTCTGCCCGTCAAAAGCCGATTAAATAATTTCTAGCGATTAAGTTTTGAATCCATTTCTTGCTCCTTTATCAACGATTGGAGTTTCGGTCGGATTGAGTGCTAAAACTTAGTACATTGTATTGCAAACAAGTTTTAAGCACTTTAATTGAAAGTGGATCTAGATGATTGGTGAAGAATATTGTCAGCCATGTGTAACGACTTTTGACCTACGTCAGTGCTGATGTGAGGTTAAATTTAACGGCTGGATGGCGCAAATTTTAGAAACTAGCCCAAAACTTTTTCAACTTACAAGGTTCCCTTTGAACGCAAGCTCCCAGCAATTTAGCTATTGGAATATCATGTCATCAGTACCGTATTAGATCTTTTCCAGATCCCCACTTAAAGATGTTCCTTCCAATAGAGCAGTGCAAAGTTTACCTCAGAAAATCGAATCCTAGGTCTCGGCCCTACGAATGGTCAAAGTAGCTGCACAGCCTTGACACGGGACATCTCGTACATTTATTGTATTGTTCATGTATATGAGTTCATTGGTATGAACTCTTATCTTATCTGTTATTTTTCTGCTCTTCACCATTTATCATTTTCATCTTGCACATCTTTGCCACCTGACGACAGGGCGGGAAAAGTGAGCTACAACTACATCGGTTAGATCTTAAACATTCTTTGGCCGTGCGAGCGACTATTTGTTCGGCAGAGGAAAAGGCTTATGTTAAGCCCGCCCCCGCCCGATGGTCAAACTAGCGCAAATCCACTCTCTCCCTCTAAATGCAACGCTTTATGGCCAAGTGGAACAAAATTATAAACTAAACTTCGTGCGCTTGGTCTCACCGGCCTTTTTTACATGTTCACTCGGATTCAGAATGATGTTGTAGACTTTGGCGCCAGCTCATTTCCCCGAACGAATTATTAATTACATACACCTGTCACATAACAAGCAGCTCCCGGCTACAGTTGCACCCCACCTAACCTGAACGGACCGATTTGCTCGCCCCTCTTCCTTTCTTTGTACCTCATGTAATTGTTGCTCAATACGTTGCAGTAATTGACAAGGTCATGGTAGAATAGCAGATATTTCCTGTTACCCCGAGAACTTCACGCCAACAAGCGTCATTTGTGATCTGAAAAGCTTACCTCCGTTGTGCCTAAATTTCAACCTCCATAAGCTATTGCCGTCTATCGCAGACATGCCTCTCATCAACGGTATGAAGATGGCCTGGTAAGTTCTTCTCTATTTCACGAGTTCTTGGCAGGGTCCATACGAATTGGTCTTAGCTATAAAGTTGGCTACTATTTCCATGCCGTTCTTCTAGACCACATATTGAACAATTGTTTAATCATTAACATTATCTTCTAGTGAACCATGTATTCGGGGTCATCGGTCAACAAAATGTACGCACGCCAACGAGAGGCTGATGGTTCCAGTCAGAAAACCCGGCAGGCCCCTAAGCGCATGTCCACATCCTCGGGATCAAATGTGTAACTGTAGCAGCGTGATTGCTGCAATTCCACGCAAGCAAACGTGCGTATGCGGTAATGACAAGAGTACTCAAGATTCGAACCAAACACCTGTAATAGCTTCTACGCCATCGGAAACGCCGCAATCACCCAGCAAGCAAGTGTTCAGAGTCGATAAAAATCATCATAGACCACTTAATTCAACCCGCAAGCAGCCTTGCGTTGCAAATCTAGAAAGAATGGACAATAATTTGATCAAAGTTTACCAACCTTTCTCGACAGCTTCCGCACCAGTCCTTAACGGATATCATACGCCCTCTGTTACAAAGAATTGCTTTATCCCTCAGTATGTTGAATCATCTTTACAGTACCCTCAGATTTCAACGGATATTCCTGTTCTATCGGCTACATCAAATGATACTAGTCGCGAGGTTGAAGGTTGCAAATATAAGGATTTGACCTTATCGGATGACCAGTGTCAAGTCAATAGACACACCCCGCAAGTGACCTCTGGGTACTACACAAACGAACATATAAACCTTTTTAACAGTTCTAGCATACCAGAATCTATCATATCCAAATTAAACGGGACAATCAGATCCCCGTTAGACATTGGCCGAGCTTGCGATTCTCATAAATATAGCCATATCAATAGAATAAGTGATACTGTTAACGTTTCCTACAATTTTCAACCAGAAATTAGTGATAGCAACAAAAACTTAGAAAACCCCGCCAGGGGCCCCTGCTGTGAATCCCAAAGTAAGAATCCGAGCCACAGTTCTAGTACTGTTTCGATTCCAGAAATACTTGATGTCGATACTATCAACTGCTGTTTGTCCAAAAACTCGCAGCCCCTGATTCAAGGCGAATCATCAAGTACCTCAACACAAATACTACCGCAAAGCGAAATGGATTTCGACTCGAATTTCTACCCATATTCATCACAGCCAACGATTTTTACCTACCCCGCCTCATATGGTTCATTCTCTAATCCCTTAGATGCGACTATATGGCGGCAGAATCATGAGACTCAATTCTCGCAGCATCAAGGCCATGTTACAGGCCAGCTTTCATATGATTCAACCATAGTTCCAGGTATTCTTAGCACATCACACAAATGTACATGTGGCGATAACTGCCAATGCGTCGGCTGTGCTGCGCATCCTTATAATGATGCGACACAGGATTATGTTAGATCAGCCTGGCATAGCATGTCTTTAGACTATACCATCAACGAATGTAATCCCATTGAATCTAGTCCCAATGATATTGAAGTATCTCCAGAAAAAATTGAAGGCGTCTTACCTCAGCAGACTATCGAAATCAATTCTCAAAATTCGCCATCACCTTCCAGCCTTTCCGCCAGTTGTGAAGAACAAAGTTTATCAGCAAATGACTTCTTTTTCGTCAATTATTCCCTACCTCCGGACGGCTTCAACAATGAATCTTTAAATATTTCTAGCGGCACAAGAGCTTTACATGCAGAATGTGATGCACCTAAGCGCAATCCCGGATGAATTTAATCTGTAGAAGATTGGTATCTTCAGATTGATTCGGAAAATACCTATCCTTAATAAATCTTGAAATTCCATACAGAAATAAGAGCATATAATCTTAATGTTCTCAATAAATATTTTCAAATTGGGATCAGGCCGATTTTTGAGATTCTCCCTATTGATTCTAAAAGGACAACAAAACCTGAAATCCAGGGGAAGAAAATTGTGTCACATCCAACTAAGGCTAATGTTAATGATCAACTTAATTCTGCTCAACATTGTTACCTTCATAAAATTCCAAAACCTAACAGCAAGGATCTCGATGAGTAATTACACATTTAGGTTATCTAAAAGCTAATTTTAACCGCTGTTAGCCAATATACTCTACGATAAAGGCCACAAGATTGTATAGCAATACAATTACAAATTCTGCTTAAGAATGCTTATTATTTCTGAGAAATTACCATTCGTGTGAAGTGGATAACTATGGATCACTTGCTATTTTAGATAGGATGCTAAGTTTATGCCTGTTGCACACAAGTATTGATCCCACTTTCACAATCTCATAATATTTCTACGGTACAAAAATTTGCAAGCCAAAAATAAAAATAGAGTACCTGATTTGACCGATTGCCATGAGATATTATTTTCGCACTGACTAAACATCGTGCAAAATTATCATTCTTTTATCTATATCCCTTCGAATGTATGGAATCCGATTTAAAAAAATTAGAATATTCTACAATTTTAACTTCCCTGAGCTCGATTAATTACAATATCGAATAATCAGAATATTCTAAAAATCAACCACTGAACTGATTATGAAGGAACACTCTCGATGAATAGCAAGCTTTATACTCAAAAATTACACAAGCTGCATGTCCACAGCATACACACAAAAATCAAATGGGTATTTGAATTAATAACCGAATCTCATCGATTAAATAGTTGTTATCTTATCAAGAAGATCTCAAAGGACAACTTCAAAATTTCCCGGTGCTTTCCAAAATTTGGTAAGCCCTCAATTATTTTGAAGTATCTGTTTCTGTTCATAAATTGACGTAAAAATTAGAGCTCACAAATTTATTCTTCTAATGAACTAAAAATTTCATATGATCTTTGTCCTTCACAGATACGACGGCCTGACCGCTTTCTAGCCTAGCTAGATACTCGAGTCTAGTATTTACCCTCGAAAGAAATTCTTACAAGGCTCGGCAATAAATAAGTTTAACGCCAAAAACTACATCAGTATTAATTTGAAAGATACTTAAGACAAAAAGCTTAGTAAATCTCACCGGTGGATAGCCAATTATATTGAACAATAAAAGGTATACAGCTAAGGAAGATATTTAGTTGTACGTATATTAACACGCTAAGCTAATGTACCCTTCCGCACTTTCGTATGAGCTTAAGCACGAGTTAAGCTAAGATTATTTTGACTAAATTCTACCAACTACATAAACCATAGGCCTGCCTCATTCATCACCTTTTTGTTAAATCATGTGAAGTCCGACCCCTCGGGAGAAAACGGTTTTATCGCACCTTACCGCAAACTCCTCTATGGCTAAAGCCGGCACGCACCTGAGCCCCTGACAACTTCTCGTTCTATTTTGGACTTCTCTTATATCCTAGTTTTTCCCCGTCTGAGCATCTCTTAACTTCATCCCAGCAACTATTTCATAGAAGAACTGCCCCTTTTTGCTTTACTCTTGGTCCTCAATCGTAGCTTCTCCTTCATACCTCTCACAGTATTGCCATACGAGAAAATTTGAAGAATTAATCCTTGAAGCCTTGCCTCGTCGCTACCGCAAACCTAACGTCGTTGATCAAGATTGCAGTGGATGTATCAATTTTTTCCAAAATTATATAATACCAACGAAATTAGGTTTCTATCTATCTTTCCCATATCATGATTAACAGGAAGTCTCAAGGATCACTATTGGTAATCATAAACTTACCAGGATATGACTCCCAAGATCTGCCAGAATGCCAACATCCTAGCATGCATTTATACAAAAAGAACATGGATAAGACATAAGATCATGGTGAGTGAGTGTTTATTGTTCTAATGAGTCTATAACTACGTAAGGGCATGTAAGTCCTTTCCGCCTACAGGCTTGGACTACCCATGCCTCAGGAAGTGTGCTCCATCCTATGCCTCCTTATTTCTCCCTTGATTTATGCTGCAAGACAATCCGAAGGTCGTGAAAGAATGTTAGGAAATCCTTGGCCGAGAGTGACTGCCGTAAAGGAGCCTAGCCCAGCATTCAAAAGTCGTGACGGACGTGGGGTTGTGATGCGGCTTAACCCTTATTTGAGCTTAGGAGTAGACCTAAGCTTAGTATTGGGAATTCTTACGATAAGACTGTATGGGGAGGGGATGGACCTTAACGAAACAGCACTACTAATCAGGAGACTCAACGTTATTACAACTTAGTGACACCTGGAAATACATAGCTGGATATAAAGTATTCTACCTAAGGAAAAGTCACTAGTCTGTAGATTTACGATGGTGATCATCTCTTATAAATACCTGTTAGAAGTAGATAGATCTCTCTTTTCTCCTCATATAGTTTAATAGATTGATTTATTCATCACCAACTCGGTTTCCATCACAGGTTCTCGAGTAACTCAAGTATTTCAGATGATCTCCTGGCTAGTAGAATCGAAATTTAAGGTTGTAAGGGACAAAATTGTTGATGAATCGAAATCTGCTTTTCTTGAGGGTGGAAGTGTCTTCTTTGCTTTCGTGGGTATTTTGTTCGCCTGCCATTGGGTTGCACATGTTTTGATATAACGATGGCTCCTCAAACTACCATTGTAGCGTTTGGTACCGCATTATCTTTCCTCATTCCAAGTATCATTATCGTCGTCCTGGTTGTCTCATGTGATATTGGAAGAGAACCTTTGACGGAGGAGATAACTCGTCTCAATGTTGAAATGGTGTTACTTAATCTCAACTCTGTAGATTCTACGGTAAGGGCTGAATGCTCGTAGAGGGCACCACTGACAGGTGTTGAGTTTCGTCCCCCATTGTCCTATTGAATCTATGACTATATAATGACATCAAGGTCCTCTCTGTCTACAGGCCAAGGATGCCTATACCAGTATTTTATGCCCTTCTATCCCTCTCATACAGCTTCCCTCAAAAGCCCTTGTTCAATCATATACTTGAAGGAGCCCTTTGCCCTTCATTATCTCCCCTCTACAGCCAACGAGACGATGGCCGTTTGCGGGTGTATGGAAGCCGCGAAAAATCGCAAAAGCCACTGGGTGCGGAGCTCTCCTAATACCGACATTAGGACTGAATCCGAAGACATAGTGCCCCTTCTAAAGGTTTCGAAGAGGCCGGCCAGCAGGGCGCTGCAGACTTGTGCGTACCCCGGAGAATTGACTCTCTGCCTTTCTAGCCTCCTTCCAGCTCCTTCCCGAAGGCCGTGCCGAAATGTCACAAAAGTCACGACAGAGCGTGATTGGTGTGTGGTAGCTTAGCCCAACTTCTTTTGTTCCGTCCAGGGCGCTGGGGAGTGCCGTAGACTCATCGACAATAAAAGTCCTGACTAGTTAGCCGAAATCTCGGCCTTGGCGCCGAAATATATCTCAGTCGATAAACATCGTGGAAAGAGTCAATTCCAATATAACTGCTAACAAGTTCCTCTCTCACTCACTATGCGTCCCAGCTGCCAGTGCTCTCTCAACTTACTGTGCCCCATTGGTGCAGTGATCTCTCACAAGCTAGATCCGTGCTTTGTATGTCGCGACTTAATTTCCTCCTTGTAGGTATACGTAGCGTCATAATTTGATGGTAAGTGATGGCCAGTGATTTTCAAGGTAAGCCTTTGTTTACAACAAGAGTGGCGTCCTTATTAGCAGTTAAGTCGAGTAGGTGTATCGATATTGAAATAGAGGACTCGTGTGAGAATAATAAGGCCGAAATCGATGAGAAGTGTCAAATATTGATGTGCTTGCGTTTGCTTTCGACTTCGATTCAGATACGATTCTTCTTGGCTATCTCAGACATGTAGAGAATACTGAGCGGTTACACTGGCATCACTGGAAGGTGGAGGATTCATCTTTGCTGGCGTCAGCCGAGCTTTTTTTTTTTTTTTTTTTTTTTTTTTAAATCATTTAATGTGTTTTCAGCTATCTAGCTATGACACATGACCGGTACTATGTATACATATAGGATGACTCTTTTGACGTTAGAGACACTCATACTCTGGATTTCATTCGCAAATACCACTATGAGGTATGTTCGCTTACACAAACAGTCAACCCTCCTCCGTAAGTACCCACCAAAGGGAATTTAAAACCTTTGATTATCCAAGCATGCCTTCATCATCCATGCAAACCAGCGCCGCGAGAAATGTAGTTAGGTTTTGCCGGATTCGAACCAGCGGTCTCCTGTCTCGAGTGGGATATGTGTCCTTGCTATCCAGACCTTACTTGAGAAACCGGCCAAGATGATGTACCACCGCACCATCCAACCACGGCGGTGTTTATAGTGTCGCCCGCACTCTCGCAAGCGAAGTCTTGGCGCACGCACAAAGCTCAATTCGAAAACTCGTAGTCAAAATTCTAAAATTCACGTCCGTCGAGATCGTTTCCACCATCTGCAGCACCTTGTGAGCTTGTCCTAATCTCTCTCACGCCTATCCCAAAGAACTGTCTCCCAGGTTTGTGCGCCACGCTTTGCTTCCTCCGTCGGGTGTAAATATCGGCGTGGGCGTGTACGTGGTGGTCAATTGAGGCCAGAGAAAGTCGGCGAGAGGTGTGATCATTGAAATAAGGATGTACTGAGTCGTACTTGCAAATTTGATGAGGTTTTGGTGGTGATTGATCTCGTCCGGTGTGAAAATTTGATTAGGTGGAGAGTCTTGAATCATTGCCTCATGGGCCAACTTGTTCGGTATTGCGAAATTTGACTGAACTTGGCTCTGGGAGAATATTTCACTCCCAGGTTCGTAGAGGGCACCGCGTACAGGTGCCAGTCTTGCCCTCCCAGCCGAGCTTTGATTGGGTTGGTATTTGAAGTGATACTTGATTTTGCGACTATATAGTACATAAGATTACTGCCTCATGCAGGCCACACTTCTTACAGTGCTACAATCACTTTTTTTTACGAAAAACGATTACTGAAATATTGCTCATTTTGGACAGCTACCCAGCTCAGTTTTTGATCGTCAAACTAAGCATCATTTTCTACGGATTATTTTTTTCCAATTATTTCGGCACAGGAGGTGGAGATAGAAACTGAGTGCACAGGAAAACTTTTCAAAAACTTGTAAATTAACCTTGGCTCTGCAGTCTCTACAGCGAGAGCTATACTTTTGTGGGAGACACTGTTGACAGGTATTGAGCTTTCGTGATCAACCAAGCTTTGATCCAACGGTCCTACAAAAGGGTAAAAATAATTATGATAGGGAGTGCACTTCAAAGGTATACAGCTGAAGTCAGAGACGCAGGTTCAAGCAATGAGTAGGCTAACACAGTCCACATGGGGAGCGACATTCCACTAGGCAAAGCTGTGGTACAACACGATAGTGAAACCGGCCCACGTATGGATGCCCGATTTAGGCCGAGGCCGGGCTGAGTGATAGAATACCTGAAATTATAGTCAAACGACTTCTTATCATCCAAAGAAACTGCTTAAGAATTATCACGAGAGCTTATAAGTTGAACAACATTAGAGTGCTCAAACACGAAACTACCACACTACCAATAGAAATCTACCAGAAGCAACAAAGGTTCAAATACGTTTGCCGCTCGTGAAAACCCACCAGTCCAAAATATCATACAATCTACCTGTATTAATACCAAGCTGCTCAAACGAGAGAGGGAAGACATTCGAACCAATAACAAGGGATTGTATCTGGCAAACTGCGTGGAAATTTGTGGAGAAGACCAGTACAAAGGATGGTAGAAAGAGGCAGGAAACTTTGCAGAATACCAAGAATGGGCTATATCCTGGCAAACTCAAAGACGTATCCAACAGCCTCGACAACTAGCCAATGCCGATCCCGACACCCGAAGCGCAATTAAGTTCTATCGGAACCGAAAGTCACAATGACGGAAAATATGTCTCCAAGAATCGCCCTTTTTTTTCCACCAAGACCTAAGAAGGGCCCAAAGTAGTCTAGTGATGCAAATTCGAACTCAGCACATTGGGCTCAACTCGTATTTATTGTTGCAGTTCTGGAGATATCTGGAACGATAGAAGTAAACGTTGACCATCAAGTCGATACTGTATGAATCGTTTTATGTTGGGGATTTCAGGATCAGTGAGGTTTTTGGTTTTAATGGACTTATAAAAGTTCGAAGTATTAGGTTTTAATCTACACATAATTATCCATGTTCTACCTCGCTTAGGTAGTATCATTGTGTTCTTGTGGCTTCTGGTTGATCAGTTTATGATCACAATGATTTCACGTAGGTGTCTCGCGGCTCCGACTAATCAACAATATAATGCGAGTAGAGCTTGAGACTAATAAACGTGAATTGATCTCTATAATACAGGATCGCCAATTTATTTAAATATTCCCCCGCACCACGTGAGCCAATCAACAGCGCACAATGTGCATGGTCGGGTTTACATCAATTGGGATCCACATTCTGATTACGCGATGGGATAAAATTCCTAACACCGAGATCATCACCTACCGAGACCTTACTAAAGTTGGTAGCAATCAAGGATAAGTAGTCTACGTCTACTCCGCACTGAGTGCAGCTCGGTCTGGTGTGACTAGATCTCAATATTTATAAAGAAGAAAAGTACCCGGAGACTATATTCTGTGTTGTCCCTGTGGCTACTAATCGCAGAACCCCAAGCATATAATAATTCCATGCCCTCGGTAGACAAGTGGTAGAGGAGAGAATGTAAACAAAACAAAGATCGTTTCTACGAAGCTATGATAAGTAATCCTGGCGGCATCAAACAAATTACACTGTGAATCCCACATCATAGTTGGATAGAGGAACTCTAGATAATAAAGGCGGACAAAATACTACTAGGGAAAGGAACAGGCGAAGCAATTCTTGGGTCGATAGAGATGATGTGATTTGTTTACATTGAGGGCACTTTAGTGTAATTATTGAAGGGTGGTAATGTATATGGTCGTATACACTTGTTATCTTCAATTGAAAGGTTTTGACTGCTTAGGGGGCTTAGAATATACTTGGATATTTATGACAATAGTTTAATGGGATGTGAATGGTGTCTTAATTATATGATTTTGAACGTTTAACGTGGCAGGATGGAGCTAAAATCTATTTAGACGTGACACGGTTGTTATTTACATGATGTTATGATACAGATTATTTTACATAATAATTAACCAATCCCACACACCTCCAAATGGGAGGACAAACCTGAAAACCTGTACGCAGTGTCCTCTACGAACCTGGGAGTGAATTATTCTCCTAGAGACGAGTTTAGTAAAATTTCGCGATACCAAAGAAGTTGGCCCTCGAGGCAATGGTTCAAAGTTCTCTGCCACATCAAATCTTCGCTCCCAACGAGTTCGACTCCTACCTAAGTCTCATCAAGTCTACAAGTACGACTAAGTACATCCTAGTTCCAATGACCACTCTTCTCATCAACTATTCTCTGGCCTCAGCTAGCCACCAAATACACGCCCACGCCGATGTTTATACCCGACGGAGGAAACAATGCGTGGCGCTCAAATCTGGGAGACAGTTCTTTGGAATGGACGTCAGAGGGGTCAGGACAAGTTCACAAGATGTAGACGACGGATACAGTCTCGATGGGCGTGAAATTTAGAAACTTGTCATGGAGTTTTGCAAATTGAGCTTTGTGTACGCCAAGACTTCACTTGCGAGAGGGCAGCTGACACTATAAACAAAAGCCAACGATGGAAGGTGCCGTAGTTCGCCTTGTGGTGGTGTTCTCCGGAATGATTTGAGTTGCCTAGGCCCCTACTCCGCTTGAGAAGGATACACCTAAGATTCCGTATCGCACAGAGGATAGTTAATGGATGATGGAGGCCTATCTGGATAACTCAGGGTTTCTGCGAAGTTCTCCTGGGTGGCTGTTCACGGATGAGAATTAACTTGGGTGAAGAAAAAGACACAATAATTTGGCAGCGGTACTTGCAAATGAAATCGTAGGCATGAGTGATCTTCCTTGTGTTGAATCATATGTAATGTACTTTTCATTGATATTGTGTCACTGCTGACAAACTTCGTGGTGGATTGAAATACGATGACAAAAAGAGATACATATCAACATAGCTCCGTTACTAGTCTACTTCAGGAGTGATCTACAGATGACTGTAGCGATCGGGGGTTTATAACTCAACACTAATCAGGCTCCAGTTTTTTTTGAACCACATTGTGTTCGGCAATCTAGCTATGAGGGGTCGGATGGTGTAGTGGTACACCATCCGGGCCGGTCTTCTAAGAAGGGTCTGGATAGCCTGAACATCTATCCCACCCGAGACAGGAGATCGCTGGTTCGACTCCAGCAGACCTCACCTTACTGAAGTAAGCTACATTGATGATGGTGGCATGTCTGGATAACCCAAGGTTTTTTGAGAGGTTTCCCTTGGGTGAGTTCCACGGAGGGCATAGTTCGACAGCGGTGAAGAAAAAGCCGCCTTGTCACAGCCGTAGTGAGACTTGCAAATGATATCTGAGGCATGATGTTCATCGCAACTTTATCGTCATTGTATCTGACTGAAGTCAACACCTGCATGGGCCAAAAAGGCGCCAAATCAGGATAATTGAATAATTTATTTATTTATCTAGCTATGAAAACGGCTCCCTTTCCCTGGCAATACGAACTAAATCACGTGGATGACAATTTACTACTAATGTGAAAAGTACATTTATAACAGTTACCACGCTATCTGAAGAATAAATCGGAAAATAAAAGGACAGTAAACAGAAAAGTTCGGTGGTTTTCACCATAAAGGTCTCCTCCCGTATAAATATTACAGATCTTAGACACCTGAATAGGCCCATTGGCATCAAATCAGGATACTGAATTACAAATTAAGAATTTATATTCAAGTAATTATGATAAATATTTTTTATTTCCCCCCTGAAGTCGAGTTTAACTCCAGATTTTTATTTTTTTATCATTTAATGTTGCAGATTTATATATTAATTAGTTTGAATTCGAATTCATTATCCTGTTGCGGCCTGGAGAATGCGAAAGGGAGACAAAAAGAAGCCGGTAAGATGGTCGCGTTCGAGGAGTGGAAAAACTCATGGATACGTCAAGGAAACGACAAACTATCTGGTCATCGAGCTTCGGCAGACCCTGAACATTGGAAAGCCGCAAATATTATTACAGATGAGACAACAGGCAGAAAAAGGATTACAAACAGAAACACACCCTCAGATATCCACCGGAACCTAAGTAGGGCCCAAAGCAGTATTGCAATTCGGATAAGAAGTGAGCACATTGGTCTCAATTCTTATCTGTACCGAAGGAAAGTTCCTGGAGTGATTAATCCAAAATGTCAGTGTGGATATCCGTCTCAAAATGTCAAACATATGGTCTTGGCGTGTCCTCAGTGGGCAATGGGAAGAGGAGAGGTGCTACAAAAGGCAAAAGACAGGTCATTTGCGGCAATGATGAACAGCCCTGATGACATAGAAAGAATTACAAAATGGATCCTGGCAAAAGGCTGGTTTGAACAATTCCGGCTTGCAGGAGAAGTAGAAATAGCATTGGACGAAAAGATGAGACGATGTGGACAAGGATAAGACGGACTTCACACTGTATAAACAGTGTAACTGCACTTCCTGTAGGAAACCTCAGAAAACAAATAGACACGAGACAGACAATTGTGGGGGTTTTTACCGAATTTGGTTTCCTCCTGTGTAAATATTGTAGCTAGATGTTCCTTCATGGGCCCATAGGGTACCTGAACGGGCTAAATGAAATCAAATCAAATCAAATTGATTATCCTGACTTAGCGCCCTTGGGCCCATGTAGGTGTCTATGGACTGCAATATTTAAATGGGAGGAAACCTTCTTTTGGAAACTCCTAAAAACTTTCTACTTGTTGTCTTTTGTGTCCACACATGTTCTTTAGGAGGCGCAGTTACACTATACTGCCATCCATGTAAATTAACCAGATCATCTCCAACGGCTACAAGAATTGCTTGTCCTGATTCTTTCCCTGAGCAGCATTTCGACCGCCTTTGTCATCTGAAATTTCTCTATCTAACCATGATTTAGGATCCACTGTGTTATCCTTTTGATATTTCCAGGATTGTTTAGCATAACTTCCTAGAATCGATCTTTGGCATGTCTCCAAGTCTCTCTTCCATTTGACCATATAGGGCAGAACATAATCATGTGCTTGAGGTTCTGCGATTGGCAGCCACATAGACAGCTTGGACTGCAGACTCCGGGTACTTTTCTTCTATATAGATAGGAATTGAGCCCAATGTGCTAACTTCGTATTTGCATCGCCAAACTGCTTTGGGCCCTGGTCAGGTTACGATGTAGAAAGAATCTTGAGTCTTGAAAACTTAGCTTTGGCCGTCCAGATTCTCAACTTTGGTAAAATTTGGCCGCTCTCCAAGTTTCGGCATCTGCAGTTACTAGCTGCCGGGGCTTTCGAGTTGATTTCTGCTTGACCTAAGATTTCGCCCACTCTTGGTATGCCATAACTTTCACTATCTCAGAATGTGTCCTCTTGGTTTGTTATTCACCGCACATTCCCGTCTATTTGGCAAGATATATCTTCCTGTTTATTGTTTGTATATCTACTCTCGCTTTTTTGGGCAGCTTGATTTTACTTGAGGCGAACTGGATATTCTGCTGAACGAGTAGGCTCTTGGAGAGACCTTAATATTGGTGCCTTTTTTATTATCAAGACTATTTTGATGAGAAGAGTGGCCGTTTCATGTTGCAGCACTTTCGCACTAGTGCACTTGTATGCTCCGGTAACAATTTTCAGAAAATGTACTGGTAAGCTTCTCAGAGGTGTAACTATCCTCTCTCGTATTTTTATACCAGGCTCTATTCTCAATGGTTATTTTCTATTATGCATTACTTAAAAGATCATAAAATTAATTACTTGGTGTCAGTGGTATTTAATACTTGTAACAGGGATTAAATGAGGCAAGGAATATAATATGACTTCATTTCATATTCCCCGGAGAATTCTTTCATCAGACTGATTACAAACAACTTCAGTCAATTTCCTGTTGGTTTATATACCAGGAGGATGCTTATATCAAGGGCTCAACCACTTGGGTAAACTATCTTAGTGTAGTTATAAGCTCTAAAATTATTTTGTTTAATAAATATGGCTCAGACTTGCCTTAACTACTTCATAATTGAATAGTGATGTCCTAAGTGATATTCCAGGTCTGGGTTACTGCCTAAGCAGAAACTCACGAGACGTAGGTATCGTAGATTCTTGAGACCCAAAGGGCTTCACTCTCAACTCAGTAGTATCTGTTGTCTCTCATCCTAGCCTAGAGTGAATGGGAAAAATGATTCAACATATTAGATTTGTTCCCTTCACTTTACCGATCTCCATTTTAGCAGTTCTAGATCCAAATTGAATCTACATTGGTTAGTTGCAGGTCTTTAACTTAACTTGGTTCCACTTACTGCTCGTTTTTTTTCTTGCGCAACCGAGCATAATCCTAATTTTAAAGCAAGTAGACGTAAAACCTTCTTTCCAGCTTCTAAAGCTGGTTCTGACTCCACGTGGTCATCTGGCAGTCTAAAACCACACTTTTCTGTTACCAGAGTCTCGACTGCCCACCTGACTAGTTCTTCGTCCAAGTACGGAAATCTAGCTTCCTTACCCCAATGAGACATGATCCGGTCATCACGACCCAGGTTTCTCTTTCCAAGTCTATTTATGTCTAGACTTAGTTCACTAAGCAATCCTTCGAATCCCATTCTCCTAAATGCTGTAGAGTGACGAACATATCCTCCAAAAAGCTCATCAGCACCAAGACCAGAGAGAAGAATGCGGGCAGGGGTTTTATAAGGAGAACCATTGAGCGGTGACGATGACACCAATCCGATCCCGCGAGAGGCAAAATAAAGCGCATAAGCTATGGAAAGATCCATTTCAGTGTTGTGTGGATGAATAAGGTTCATAACTATCTGCCGATTTTCTAGTGTCTCAGTGTAGGGAATGTTTACCTAAATGTGTAAGTAAAGGCTTTTAATGTTTTTACACATCAATTCATACCGCTACAAATCGCCATGTCCTTCCTGGGCAGATGCTTTGGATTTCCGATAGCGATCTTCTTCCTGTCTTTCGATCAGGACAGTTCTCATAGGGGTTATTCTCTAGAACTTCATATCCTGTTGCTGTCATATGTAGATTAATATCCTTATTTGAAGAATGGGTTTTAGCGGCGTTTATAGCGCGAGGATTTTCAAATGCGACATTAATCAGGTCAACATCTTCATGAGCTGGCAAGATATCGTGCACTATGCGCGCTAGAACACTACAGTCTAATCCACCAGAAAAAAGTATAGCGATACGCACTCGTGAACCTTCACTCGGATTCAACTGAAGAATGTTCGATACCCTCAGCCGAAGTGATTCAATGAGATGGCGTCGCAAGGATTCTACAGATGCAGATTGAAGATTTAGAGATGCGTAGGTCAGTGGTATAGTGCTATTAAAATTACCTAATGAAGGGTACTGATGACTATGATTAGCTTGTAAATAGATTGAATATGATGGGCTGTTACTCACAATATGTTGGTCATCATTTGTTGTCCACTGGTGTTTACATATGTGATAGAATGGATTACTATGATGCGATGTCACCGGGGATACGACATGCTCCACAAATGAAAGTTGATAAATGCCACTTGCATCAATCTCTTCCCATGGTCTGATTGTGGGGTCGGCAACACTGCTGAGTAGTAAAAGGTCTCTATCCACGAATTCGCTGCGCAGAAGGGATCGCCGGCCTATGCGGTCGCGGCCAAAGTATAACTGTTGATGAAGCTTATCGAAGAATACATATGCGAAAGGCCCTGATATACTGCTAATTACCTCCCTAACTGCAGCTGATGCTTTTGAACTAGACTCAGTAGAACTTGCACTCAGTAGCAGGGCAAATAAAGCTTTACCATCATTTCCTGTAACACATTCTTGACCAATCTTCCATGCCTCTCCATTCCAACACAGTACCGAGCCACTGCTTGTGTCAAAAAATGGCTGGCGATTTATATCATTACCCCTCAGCGCCAAGACTGTAGAAGTGAAGCAGAGGTTGTAAGATTTGCCATTATTTGCCTCTATTTGGACTTCCTTAAAACCAGAGTAATCGGTACCTCTGTTACATAAAAGCTTTTCTAATTCCTTGCCTGGCTTAATATATTCGGACTCGGCTATAGAAACATATATTCCACACATGTTACAGTGTCTTTAGATTTTTGTGAGGGGGGCGGTTAATGGATAGATGATAATCATGAAGCTTCCAATTCTAGGTAATGACCTGAACAACATACTCGCTTCGCCTTGAACAACGTCAGAATCGATTTTGTAGAACTGAACTTCCCAACATGAAAAAAGACTGTAGAATGCTTCCAAAATTTCAGATCTCTCGTTGAATATCCACACAAAGTTTGTCCTTTCAATAAATCTCAGCCTAAGGAAGCTACTAATTATAACACTCCAGACTACTTCTCACAACAATCAGGATCTGAAAAGCATATAACGAGGTTATGTCTGCTCCTAATAAAGTAAGGAATGATTCTGGAAGTATTTACGATGGCTCTACTGAAGGGCAGATAGATCAAGGGGATCAAAATTTACTTCAGAGTAGTAGCAATAGTTTGGCAGTGCTGGACGACCATCATTTAGAAAGCTTATCAATTGAGGATGGAAATCCTAATATCTTCGATAACGATAAGCTACCTGCGTATCAACCAGCTAGATCTGTAGACCAACAAGCAAATCCAGAACAGGATACTACAAAATCAGCTATACCAACATCTACTCGCACCTCAGATGATATGAGGTCAAACACAAGAAATTCTCCTCTGAGCGATAAGGAATTTCCAGAAGCAGCTACCAAAAACACACATGCATCGCAACTATATACAAGAAAGGGGGCTTCAACGTACACACGGAATGAGAAAGAAAGATCTCCTACAAGATCTGATGCAGGGTTTGATGAGAAGACTTCGATTAGTGGAGATGATAGGGACGATGAATCAAGGTCTGAGATACAAAATATAATGGACCAATTCAGCGAAGAAGGCCATGGCCCCGGACATGAAGAAGTCATGTCACCTAGGCTAGAAGTAGCTGGACCACTTCTTGGAGGGTCTCTACAACACCCACCAAGAAAGTCAAGCCTAGAGGCTTCAAATTCCTCTACACCGTGTTTCCGAAGCCAACAGTTACCCAACACAGATCTAAGAAAAGAAGTTACTGATCTATCTGACGTTGGTCCAGCCGTCCCACCAAAATCAGGGACAATTAGCAATACTACACACTCCCGTTTTTCTGAAGATTTACAGGCATCTCAAACCCCTATATCGCCATCATTACATCGGCCACCACCACCAGAGCCTGAACCGGAACCGGATCTCCCGTTTGATTTTCATCGATTTTTGGAACAGTTGCGTCATCGAACAGCTGATCCTGTCGCTAAATTCCTTCGATCTTTTTTACAAGAGTTTGGCAAAAAGCAATGGATGGTACACGAACAAGTCAAAATAATAAGTGATTTCTTAGCCTTCATAACAAACAAGATGGCGCAATGTGACGTATGGTGTGAAGTTTCAGATGCCGAATTTGATAATGCAAGGGAGGGTATGGAAAAATTAGTCATGAATCGGTTATATACGCAAACTTTCTCGCCTGCAATTCCGCCGGCTCAGCTAATTACAGCTTCTAAGCATAGAAGAAGAGGTCCTGAGCGTCTAATGGGGCCTGGACGAAGAGGACAACATCAAGAAGATGTTGAACGGGACGAAATTCTCGCACAAAAAGTCAGTATTTACGGATGGATTAAAGAAGAGCACTTGGACATACCGTCCGTTGCTGAAGGGGGGAAAAGTTACCTCAAACTAGCTCAGCAAGGTAAGCACTAGGTCCTAAATGAAAGCTTTGTTTAAACTAATCATTGAAAATAGAGCTTCTCAAGATAAAAACTTATCGCGCACCGCGTGACAAGATTATTTGTGTCTTAAATTGTTGCAAGGTAATTTTCGGTATGAAGCGGATAAGGGACCAATATTTTTTCCTAATCTAATGTAATTAGGACTCCTTAGGCACTCTAAGTTCGACTCTTCCGCAGATTCTTTCATGCCATTACTCATATATGTTGTTCTTCAGGCAAACCCAGAGCACCTGGTATCGAACGTGCAATATATTTTGCGATTTAGAAACCAGGAGAAGCTAGCAGGGGAGGCAGGATATTATCTTTCATCTCTGGTATTTCTGCCTGATAATCCAATTTGTACAATACTAACATATATAAATGCTAGCTTGGGGCTGTTCATTTTATAGAAAATTTAGATCGGACAACACTAACTATCTCTGATGAAGATTTTGAAAAAAATGTCGAGGCTGCTGTATCAGCTATTGCAGAAAGGCATCAGGCTCAAATTGAAGATTCTTTGCCTCCCACAGAAACATCAATAGATAATCAGGATACGGCAACTCATCAATTGAAAAAGATTGAATACTCAACACCAAGAAAGAAAAGTGTCGGCGATTATGACAATGGTTCTACAACTGATGAGAAAGTTGCCATTGGTGGTTTACTACGTTCTATTCAACGGCCTTTATCCTCAATTGGTCGCATGTTCTCAGAAGATATTGCAATTTCCCAAAATAATTCTCAGACTGGGTCTGTGCGAACAACACAAGCGAGTTACTCGCAAATATCAAGGCCTGCCTCACCATCTGTCTCAAGGGATTGTTCAAAAACCATACCTCAAGCAACCGAATCACAAAATATACCCCCTCACATCAGTAAGCAAACTGGAGTAGCATTTAATGACGTTTCAGGCTCTGGGTTGCCAGAAGTTCGGCACGCGCAGCAAACTGATTACGCAAATGTTGTGGAAACATTGGCTGGAATGTTTCCAGATCTTGATAGGGATGTAATAAGTGATGTTGTCACTCAAAAGAACGGAAGGTAGGCTTAACTCCCATTGCTATTCCAAGCTTACTTGTGGTAGGGTTGGCCTCGCAGTTGATGTTTGTCTTGCCCTAAACTCTTAAGGAGACTAAAATGAAGCTTTATTAAAATTTAGGAGCCAGTTGTTATTTGATAATTAGCGTTTTATAGGTGTTCTATTATTCATTATAAAAATTCGTTAAATGCACCCGGCATAAATATATATTTCTTGCAAAAGAATCGGTGAAAATAACTACATACAATATATCTCAATTTGGTTAAGTATCAAGGATTAAACCGTGATTCTGGAATTCAAGAGCCTTCCATAAGAATATTAATAGAAATGCGTTCTTAACTTAAACAGATAAGTGGATATTTCTGAATTGCAATATTACTTCCGATAGATTCATTATTTACACTGTTATTTTAATATATGGTCCAGTGAGGAGCAATGTGTTGATTTATTTAGTTTCTCCTATGAGCGCATCCAAATATATTGTAGTGAGGGAAGAAGTGTGGAGATTATTGATCTTGAATGGGATGAAATTCAGAGACGTATCCAGGCATTGTTGATGACCTCGGTCACTAATTTTACAGCATAGGTCACGCAATACTACCTAATATGTCTTTCATGGTCGCCCTTGAAGCCACTAACACACTTTTTATCAAGACAAAGACAGAGCCAGTTGTATGTTGTTACGGTTACCCATTATAGCAAATCCCAGCTGCACAGCAAAATTTCGGAAATTTACGATCAGCCGGCATAAAATGACTTGCCCATCCTACAATAGTGTAGGAATAGTGATCGGCTAATGGTATCCTTTATATTCTAGAATCCCGACAAATGCTGCCAAAGACGCTTCGGATAAGCCAGTCATTCTGGTCAGCGTGCCACTCCCTCCGACCGGAGCAAGGTCCAAAGTAAAAACTACTCCGCTACACGAGGCTTCCATCACTGATTTCTAGGTACAAGAAGGTCTCTGTGAGGCTAAGGATCTGTATAATGATCCCGACATAGCAGTTTATCTAGGACTAAAAGATATAATACGGCTTCAAGTTGGGAAATTAATCTCATCTCACTGTGACGCGATTGGTCTTTTGGCCAATACACTAAAGCAATGCCACAATTTAATGTTAATTTTTTCTAGGGGGAATTTAGGAGCAGTAGGCTACGACGCTTTACAATTACAGTGTCTGTTCCAGCTTCCCTGGGCGTGACGTTAGATGATAAAAAAAGATCCCCTGGAAGTTTACAGGTGAACTGATAATACTCTAGCACACTAAGTAGATTTACAAACTCGCTTGCCTCAGGCATTACTCTGGTGGCTTCCCCTCGCAACTAAGCTCTAGATCTTAATCAGGTAGCTACAGCCCTGCAGCTTGTAACTGAAATTTTGCCAATTGAAAGGCAAGAAGAGCGTCTAAACTTTCTTCTCGGTCATGTCTCAAAATACGGGTTCAACTCATTCAGATACCCTGAGGCTCTATCCGTTGCCGGAATCCAGCAGGAGATAGCAGCCGCCAAAAATTGACACCGAGTCAATATTCTTCATCTCACTCACGCATCGCTCCTGGAAATCCACGGAATGGGATGGAATAATCCGACCAGTAGTTTCAAAGCAGGCTTTGGAAAAACTTCTGACCAGTATCTGCCTCTTTGCGTCGTCCGCTAGAATTCGGCTAGCGGATAATCGCCCTTGCCTCCAGGTCTGCCCCCGCTGTCACGGCTTCCATAATATCAACGCTTGCACATACCAGGCAAAATATAGTCTCTGCGCGTTGGATTATCACGACGGAATATGCATGATAACAACAAAATGCCTTAATTGCGCTGGACATCATGTGGCCTTCTACTGGCTACCCGGCCCGGTACTTTCGAGCTAATGGGGTCTGTCAAACCTTTTAAGCCGGTTTGGAAGCTCTAATGATTGAGACTGGAGGTATCTGGGAGAAAAGCTCGCATAGGAGCTTTCAATGAAGTAAAATAAAAGATGTAATTTTCTGTCTGTTTGTCTCTCTTCCTCTTCCTCTCAGCTTATATATCTATACATATCTACTACCTGAAATATGATGATAATATCTAGAAATAGCTTCCTTACATCACAAGACACAATCCGAACATGTTGCGGCCAAGATTCAATCCTAAAATGACTCAATACCAGTCCACAACGTCTGTCACATCGAAGCCCAGTGTTTTCTAGCTGAAAATTACACAAAACGCTATTGTTTATCCTGATCAACCACAAATAATTTCAGGTACTAGTTTGGCATGTCGTTTTGGCAATAATGTTACGATCGTGTTAGAATAATGGAATTTACATGAATCATGAAGAAATAAGTCAGCAATACAGATTTCATCGGCTTGTGGATCCTAAACGTAGCAGGCTTCGTAATGTAATATAGACTACTAAATGCGGTTAGCCTACAATTAGTAAGCTACGCACAAAGTGTAGATTTCGGAGTTGAGAGTTAGAAGGAGACATAGACAAATTTATTATAACTTAACCTTAACTATTGCATTCTGCGGAACTAGCTGTAGTAGAGCCACGAGTTATATTTGTCACCATCCCGTTACAATTGTGATCGATCGAAACCCACAGGCTTCTGATCCTGGCCTGATAGGGCCTTTGTTTAGCTAGATAAGAAGAGAATGTGGCCGATACGTCATGGAGGATATAAAGCCTAGATTGCCCCACACCCCTAGCTGCATCCTAGTATCCTCCTGACTGGAAGTCCATCCACACCAATCTCGCTTTCAGCGAGGTCGACTTCTAGATTGTCTCGCTGGGTACTCTTGAAGAATCACTGTGAGGGACCGAAACTCGGATTGAAGAAAGCAGAAAATTACAGTTCTCTACTTCTTGAAATCAACATCAATAGACCTAGCCCTGCTCACGAGGATGCCCTCGGTGTTTGGAAATTAATCGAGCTGACGAAGATTTTTACTGCGAGCTCAATTAACTAAACAGATCTTTTCCTTAAGAAATTATCTTTGCGTCGAACCACTGTTGGACTCCAATATGGTTTTCTTATCCTATTAACTGTGACCTTTTTTAAATCTTTTACATATCAAGCTTTTTATTGGAGGAATTTCAAGCAGCTGTAAATATGTGTTACGGGATTAATCTGTTGGGTTTGTACTATCTGCGCCAGTACGGCAGGGATGGAATATAGGGCCTAGCTAGCTACGGGGGCTACAAATATTGAGGTCTGGATGTGGTTGCTTAGCAACATAGATTGTTGTGATCGGCGCTGACAATTACACTTCCCTATATATACAGCGAGAAGTAGGGATTCTTATTTCTCAAAATTTCATTAATCAATTGATTTATTCTGGACCTGCTCTTGTATACCAAAATCAATTGATCCGGAGACAAAATATCTGTAAATTTTTCTGGTAGAGAGAAATTTGCTATAATAAAGCTGGAAATCAGAGTGGCGGACAGCTGGTCAGACTCTTTGTAGTTTCTAGGTGCTGTAGACCGTTCCATAGCGTCGGGAAGTTCAATAAGGACTGAGCCGTCCGATTTGTGAAAATGATCATGAGCTGTGTACTGGCACGACGTTAAATTGAATCAAGCTCAAACCATCGGCAAAGACGAATTCTTCACCTTCCAGTGGTGCCGGTGCAATCGCTCAGTATGCTCTGCATATCTGGGATAGCCAAGAAGAATCGCATCCGAATTAAAGTCGAAAGCAACCTCAAACATACCTAAAATCGACGACTTGTTAATGTTGGACCTATCATTCTCACACGAGTCCTCTACCCCAGCATTACCAAAACATCTCGCCTCAACTACTGATGATGGCGTTACTACAATTACAATAGAGAATTTGTCTCATCAAAAATCGGCCATCTCCCGTAGAAAATTATGATGCTATGTATATCCGCGAGGAGGAAATTAGGTCATAATCTACAAAGCTCGGGTCTTGGTCTATGGGGGACCATTACTATGATGGGGCTTCATGACTTGATGGAGAACAGTCAGCTAAGACGTGGGATGAATGGGTGAAGAGGTCACAAATGGGTATGCTGGAACTCATGTCTTCGAATGTTTTTGACCTTTGGGTGCTTGTGGGCACCGAGGCTACGATTCGGATATTATCGCCGACATTTATACAACTGGCAACGATGGAAGGTGTTGTGGTCCGCCTCCTGATCGTCATCTCCGAATTAAAGTCTGGGTAGCTTGGACGCCTACCTCACCCGAGAAAGGGAGGGCTGTGAGGCCATATCTCACGCGACGGCTATGTACAAGATGACAAAGGTATGTTAGGGTAGTCAAAGCGGTTTCCTGGTTTCCCTTTGGTGGATATCAACGCTCGAGGGAAGGGTTTAATCCCCTAGCACCAAGGTCTCGAGTGGTATCAGCGAATGCACCCAATACACGAGTAGTCCTAATGTCAAGCTGATCTTCTCTGTGTCATGCTCACTTCGTATTTGCATTGCAAAACTGCTTTGGGCCCTGGTCAGGTTACGATGTAGAAAGAATCTTGAGTCTTGAAAACTTAGCTTTGGCCGTCCAGATTCTCAACTTTGGTAAAATTTGGCCGCTCTCCAAGTTTCGGCATCTGCAGTTACTAGCTGCCGGGGCTTTCGAGTTGATTTCTGCTTGACCCAAGATTTCGCCCACTCTTGGTATGCCATAACTTCCACTATCTCAGAATGTGTCCTCTTGGTTTGTTATTCACCGCACATTCCCGTCTATTTGGCAAGATCTATCTTCCTGTTTATTGTTTGTATATCTACTCTCGCTTTTTTGGGCAGCTTGATTTTACTTGAGGCGAACTGGATATTCTGCTGAACGAGTAGGCTCTTGGAGAGACCTTAATATTGGTGCCTTTTTTATTATCAAGACTATTTTGATGAGAAGAGTGGCCGTTTCATGTTGCAGCACTTTCGCACTAGTGCACTTGTATGCTCCGGTAACAATTTTCAGAAAATGTACTGGTAAGCTTCCCAGAGGTCTAACTATCCTCTCTGGTATTTTTCCACCCGGACTGACCTCGGCCCAAATAAGTGACCCGTATGTTAGTGCTGGTCTCATAATCGTGCTATATAGCATCTTTGACTTATGATATGTGGTTCCCCAAGTTGGTTTAACTAGTCTGCTGAGAACTTGAACCTGCATCTCTGTCTTCAGTTGAAGGCCCTTGATGTGTGCTCTCTAGCTCAGCTTGGGATCAAAGTAGATTCCGAGGACTCGTATGGAAAGCTGTGGGACTGTGGGACTGTGGTATGGCCTTGGATTTCAATCGTCACTTTGAGGTTATGTCATTTCCTGGCTTTGGAGAAAAGCATCAGCTGATACTTTTCAGTCGCGAATCTGACCCCATGTCTTCTTGCCCACGGTTCACAGATTCATTGTTTTCCCTCCAACTTTCGGTAGAGTTTGAACATGCCAGGATATTAGTGTCATCCAACAGTCCAACTGCTGTCGTAGTCCTAGTCTCGAGCATGAAGAAAAGTGTGCTAACAAAAAAGAGAAAAAGTATTGCCGAGAGAGCTGAGCCTTGCGGTATCCCAGTGCTGATAGACGTTCGGTCGCCTTTGAATGATCCAGAGAATAGTGAGTAATTTACTTAAAGTTCTCCTAGATTACTTTAGAGCTCTGTTAGGTATTCCATCTGGGCCGGGAGCTTTTTTGTTCTGCAATTTTCTGATAACCTCATCGATTTCTTCGTCGGTGAAAGTTCCAGAGATTGTGTCGATTTCTTCAGGATATCTTGTACCCGCGATTTCATTGGAGTTAGCTTGGGCAGGTTTTAGAAAGAAGTGATCTGCTATGATCATGACATTTTCTTTGTCTTCTGTGGCGGTAATTCCAACACTACCTTGTTGGCTGTATACGCAGTTGAGTGCTGATAGGGATGTGGTCGTAAGATGACTCGAGTTTGTTGGCCGACTGGCATGCAACGATGGTATATTCAAGTTCCTCTGAGATGAAGGATAGGTCTAGTTCTTTAGCTCTCTCTGCTTTTCCACGTAATATTTCCTTCTTGCAGTATTAATTCCATATTAGCTTCTAACCTCACCATTAATGGGAGATTAGTGACGTCTATTTTACATTTCCCTGTCTTTGTCATGATTGGAAGCACCAATTTCAACGACCATATCGCCCCTGGGATGGCGCAATAGCATTCGCTTTCATCCAGTAGACAATAGAAATAAAAAAAATTCCGAATTCTAACACATTCATTCAATCAAACTCAGGCTCGCTTGCTCCCGCCTTTGCGGCGGAACTAGAAATTAGATGCTGGGAATGCATTGGATTTTAGGCTCTCCTCAACGGGCGACGGCAGACCCAGAATACTTGAAAGAAGCAAACATCATCACCGACAAAATAACAGGCAAAACAAGAAGCATCTGTAGAAACACCCTCCAACATCCACCGAACCCTTAGCAAGGCCCAGAGTAGTACTACAGTAGAGTCAAGAGGTGGTCATATCAGCCTCAATACATATCTACACCGAGAAAAGATTCCCAAAGTGACGAATCCATAATGTCATTTGGGATATCCGTCACAAAACGTCAAACTTGTGCTCTTGGCTTGTCCTCGGTCAGCAAAGGGAAGAAGAGAGGTGCTGGGACAGGAAAAAGATAGGTCTTTTGGAGGTATCATGGACAGCGCCGATAATATGAAGAGAATTATAGAATGGATACCTACCAACGGCTTGTCTTCACGGTTCCGGCTTGCAGAAGAAGTTGAGATAGCAATCAACAAAAGAATGAAGCGATGGGGAAAAGGATACGACGGAATTCACCCTGGATGAATAGTGCAAACATACCTCCCAGAGGAAACCCTAGATATGCGATGGACCAAAGATAGATAAAATCAGGCGGCTTTCAATGAATTGGTTTCCTATGTAAATACTGTAACTACACATACACGTATGAACTCTTTTTTTTGCATCAGATTTAAATCGCGTTGGCAACTATCTAGCTATGAGACAATATCAGAGATAAAGTAAGCAATAGACGACCCAATACACAAGAAGATTACTCGTACCTCGGGTTGCTTTTGCAAGTACCACTGCGAAGTTATGGCGGCTTTTTCTTCACCCCAAGTTAACCCTCATCCGTGAATACCCACCCAGGGGAACATCTCAAAAACTCCGAGTTATCTAGACATGCCTACATCATCCACTGAACTTTCTCCGCGCGAAATGTAGTCTGAGGTGTCTCATTCCCAAGTGGAGTAGGTGTCCAGGCTACTCAAACTACACTGGAATCACCACCAGGAGGCGGGCCATAGTGAGGATCCTGAACCCCGAATCTGAGCGAAACGCAAAGTCTCAGAGCAAGCGAGCCATCGAGTTTCAAAACAATATCGACATTGCGTCCCTCACATTCCTCGGTCACAATCCAAGCGGCTAAGTACCCTACCAATTCTCTACTGTATTTTGATAATTTACTTTGCCATGTACTATTGGTCAGTACACTATTTAGAGTATGGGAAACTTCATGTATGTAAGAAAGAGTTACAACGTCAATAGAATTACAGGAGTACACCCAGTCTCAAGCTCTACACATACAGATTGCCGTAGTCGGAGCCACGAAACACCCGTAAATTCCACGGCCAATATTTATCATTTTATTTTTACTTTCATCCTCACGAAACCTCCTTACTGGACCATTCAGCCAAAACGGCTTTCATGGTGACACCTCTTGTTTCAACAGCTAAGGCTTTGCGCGCATAATTCCCCTCGATCAGTGAAACCTCATCTCGCTGCCCGAATTTCATCGCATCTAACAATCATTTCTACTTCAAATATTTCATTAACCTATAGCTAAGATCATGATAGGGGGATATTCTCAACACCTGTCAGTGGTGTCTCCTACGAAACTCCAGCCCTCACTGTAGACTCTGCAGAGCCAAGATTGGGTAACAAAGTCCTCACTTCGATGAGGATTCCTAATCGCTTTCACGATATTTATCGCCTTTATCTCTCAACACAACCCCTATCGCCACTATCATGAAGCTAACTACCATCAGATCAGATGTTAGGGTCAGAGCCCTACTCATCACTACCCCTTGATCATGGAGGAGAAGCCATCCGATGGGTTTACGGACCGTACCCAGCACCCGATACGGAGATGGTGGATTGGATCAAGTCGGCCTCGACTGCTACAAAGAAGGGAGATATAGATGAATATGCGCACCTCGTGTGGTCCCGGTGTCTGGGCCTCGCCTGGCTGGGGCTGCGGGTTCTTTGAGACTTTTTCCCGCGCACGCAGTTTCCATTGCTACCAAAGGTTCAGTGGAAAAGGTGGCCGAATTCCACGGGTAGATACTGAGCTGAATGGCTATTCATCACGGGAAATATATAAATGATCTTTCAAGAAACATGAGAGGCAAGGAGCACTGTACAAAGTGTGGCCTGAGTCAAAGAGGAGTCCAATGTGCTAGATAGTCTATGACTCAAGTATTACAATAAACACGCCTGCACAGTATCGTTTGAATCAGCAGGCATAATGAACTTGTTCTTATCCGCCGATCGATATTTCCGCAAATTTCTTCGTTTCGGCCGGGTATGAATGATGCCGGGATCGGTGCGAGGCCAACCATAAGCACGCGGAGCCCTGATAAATGATCAATACAATGAAATCCGAGGCATGAGAGCTCTTCCTTTATATTGAATTATTTTTTCTGTAGTTTTTTGACATTGTCTGATAGCTACAAAGCCGCATGCGCAATTAAAATCTGATGCAAAAAAATCAAAAAAAAAATCAATATGCACACATGTGTCGTAATGAGACATCAAAGGCCTTGGATATGAGCCAAATATTATAGGGCACTAATTGTACCGATCTAATGTAGGTATCGGTAAGTATTATTCAACCAGTCCATCACACAACGAGGGTGAACCATACAATTTAAGAGTTGTGTGCTCGCTCAGAATAATCCAGAATTGGTTAGACCTGTTCGGGTGGCCTGCGATTCTTTGAGTAATTGATAACTTCAGACCCATAAACGTGACTGCGATGTTTAATGAAAGCACGTGCTCATCAGCCTCTGAGGATATTTTAGGAACTACAATGTGCAAACACAAACACCCAACTGTAGAGCAAAAAGCAGCTTCTCGAGATTGTGAAATACAATGCCTTCGTTATCCAATATTGGCAGCCTGATCCTGCAAATCCTCCGCTTTTGTCAACGCTTTACACTATTTTTTCATCAGATTTAGTAGCCACAGAGGACTGGATTTACATGAAGTCATCTACAGATAATAAATATGTAGCTAGAAGGCTGGTCTTTTGATAGCTAAAATAAAATTTACTTCTACGTTTCGTGCTCTTTCTGTAGTAAATTGCTAACGTCACAGCTACTTTATAGACTTCTTCTTTAGCTAATAACCGCTGAATGTGCCCACTGCAGCCTGTTTAACTCTTTTCGTCTAATTACTTACCTGTTAAAAGTCAATGTACGGTATAGGCTTCCGAGTCTAATGAATTATGACTTCAATGTGTGCCAAGAAGGCGATAGTACAGAGAGAAGATGGATGTGGAGATAAATTAAACACAAATACTAAAGTGACATCGATCATTTTGTTTAGAGCCCAAGTAAACTAAATCTTAAATTACTTAACTTTCAAACTTGTCGTTACCTCTAATATTGTCTTTGTGGGTAGTCTGTACTCGGCTTCCGTAATGTCGATGAAATTACACGGTTAAACGTCGGTAACGTTTGAGCCTCCGATCTATTGGGATCCTACAGGCTTGCTCATTGACTTCAAAGTCGACTCTGCTCTCGATTTAACAATCTTGCCGAGTTGAATCAGAAGATAGGAAATTCGGATTGTCACTTAGAGCATTGGAAGTGGATTGTAATTAATCTGTTTCCAAGAGCGATGTGGATAGAGATACCTTATTGTCAAGGAAAGCCTGCTCTAACCGGCTCTAGACTTAGGTCCAATACCTATAGAGGAGAGAAATGACGCGTATGTGTAAGGTTGGCTCATAAAAATTTAAACGTGATATTATTGTGTTAGTCAATATTTCTTTTCACTTAGGTCCTAATTTTCTTTGTCTCAATGTATATACTACGTACCCGAGCCCTCCCATGGCTACCTAATTGAAGTGCAAGCTTCATTGTGTTTAATATCTGCACGCTCTTGATCCAACTTATGGTTGATTTTAATGAATTTAAAGGTTCTCTGGTGCCGAAGAGCATACCATCTATTAGCATCTGAAGTATTGAGGCCTAGCTAATGCGCCTTGCTACCTTCCTTAAGCAGCTCAGTTCTATTAGCTATTTCCAAAAATAAATGTATACAACACTTACGAGTTTACTCGAAATTGTTGTTGATTCGAGCATTTCCAAACCGATGGGTATGTGTTATCTATTATAATGTATCATCCATGTTCATTTAATCCCAAGTCGCGAAGGTTAGCAACCGTGCGGAGTTTCCTCTATCGCTCCTAGCTGCATACATTTATTCCTAAACAGTAAACTAATATACGAACCTCAGCAGAAGAATTGCAAGATACAAGCGACAAGACTACTCCTGAAAATAGTCCGCGCGGGATAAAACGGTCTTATTCGCCTGTTAACTCTCGAGGCTCGCCAGTAGAGAGTGACCTCGGCGATGAGGGTAAGTTTTGACTCGAAGCCAAGAAAAATTGTCCCCATAAGAAGGAGAAGTTTCGCATATAAAAGCATATACTGATAATAATTTTTTACAAAGGTTACACCAAGCCTGCAAAGCGAACTCGAACGACGAGAATAACAAGGCCGACTATAACAAGTCAGGCAAGTCCAAGCCAATCATCAATGACGTTATCTCATAGTATACCGCCGGCTTCACAGTCTGTATCTACAAATTCGAATCTAGCACCTAGCCAGTCATCACCTCCTAGAACAACGCCGACAAAACCTCCTCCCGCTGTCAAAGCATTGCCAACTGTGAGAGATCATACGACGGATCAGGTTGGACCGGAAGGCGATGAGTATTTACCCAGAGAACATGACGATGCGGGAGAGAAGAAAGTAGATTTATGGGGTCAGTTGAGCGATGGACGCGAATATAAATGTCGAACATTTTTTGTACCAAATCGGGGAAAGAAACTCTTCATGCTGGCTACTGAGTGTGCAAGGGTACTAGGCTATCGAGATTCATACCTCCTTTTCAATAAGAATAGGTCATTGTTCAAGATTATTGCATCACAGGCAGAGAAAGAAGATCTTATTCATCAAGAGATTCTGCCTTTCTCTTATCGATCGCGTCAAATTGCTATCGTCAGTGCTAGATCGATGTTCCGTCAGTTTGGAAGCAGAGTTATCAGAGATGGACGGCGAGTACGTGATGACTACTGGGAAGGTAAGGCCAGAAAGCAAGGCTTCACAGAAGAAGATCTAGCTGGAGAAAAAAGGCCCGGAGCTGCCAAAGCTCGAGATACAGCAGCAGCAGCTGATGCAAGTGCTAGCGCATCTCTAATGGGACCTCGCCATGATATTCTCTATTCAAACAATCCGGGAAACGGTCCAACCCACATATCTCACCAAAACTTCCAAACTAGCATTGTTAACGGATCTGGAGAGACTCCTACATTATCTATGGTATCCCTAGGCTCTGAACCAGATATGCGCCTCAAGGACTACAATAATATCCAACGACCACGTCAGGAAATTACAGGTCCGGCATACCAAGACCGTATTCAGCCCTCTCCGCTTATAGACCTGCTTTCATGTGCACATCAGACTGCCGAGTACAACAAACAGATCAACTTACAACGTACCCAAAGCTTTGATTTCCTTCATCGTCGCTGGAGACAGCCTCATGAAATACCATCTTCAAAAGTAGAACATCCATCTGTCACTGCAAGGGAGGACAATACACCAATGCAGGCACTACCATCGCCACGTACCGCGCAAAACGGCCTCCAGTCTTCTCCACCTCAAACCTCATCTCAGCAAGCCATGCAAAGCCAGAATTATCCTCATACCTCTCATATGCAAAATCCAATGGCACACTCACCCATGCGGAACATACATTCGAGCTCCATGCTACCTGGCCAGGTTGCAAGATCTCCGAGTATATCTATGGGAATTAATACAGCTGGAAGTAATAACTCGTATGGTTACGGCCAACCTGGGCAGATGTGGTCTCCCCAGTCACAGCCACAACCTCAAACATTCCCTCATTATGCATCGCCATCGCCCCGTATCCAAAGGTCTCCACACCAACCAGTGCCTATGCCACGACATTCTGCAAACAATTCACAGGTACCACAAAACCTCCAGTACACTGGAATACCAGGTTTTGCACAGAATTATTCTACGCCAAGCCATGGTATCTACACGGCAGACCGATCTCAACAACAATACGTTCAACCTGGCAGTTCCGGTCCGCAGGTTAACAACCAGAATTGGACAGGACAACAACCAACAACCATAGGAACAAATTGGGCCTGGAACGGACTACCCCAGTGAAAACTGGTCAAAAATCTTTACGCATCCTGATTTTTGGCTTTTATCCTAACCACGCAAATTCTACTTGTACATGAGATGAGGGATTTTAAAATTACTTAAAGGTTTTAGGACTAGTGCCAAAGCTGTTCTAAGCAGGGCTCATCATCACATCCTACAGGAATTTTGGCGCTTCTCATCATCATTCAACGCAACAACTCAGGGCGGGTCTATTCTTGTATAAAAAAGTTATTTTCTAATTTTGCCTTGTTTTTTGCCCTAAAACTGTAAATTCTGGTATTTGGTCTTCACTTCGCTCTCTACTGTTTCGAAGCCCTTGTTCTGTCTTAAGTCTTTACTCCCTGCCATCCTATTCACTTAGGGCTCAATGCTATTTGAAATCAATTTCTCTTTAACACTGGTCCTCGACGACAGTATGTCTGAAGTAACACGTGGCGCTTCTAAGTTTACCGTTGAATCTACAAGATTACCTAAAATGCTCGCGGCTATTTTCATTGATTTAAATTATCCTTATTGCTCTCTTAGATCTGTGGCCTTTGCTTGGAAATGTAAGTTACCCCTAATTATTTGGGCTGAAATTGATGCTGTCAACTGAATACAAAGATTGTACCATAGTAAACTCGCGAGAGTAATACATCTGTTTACATATGAAATGGCAAGATAGTAAAACCCCTTACAATTGTAGACCTAATTCTTTTGAATGTAATTTCTGTACTCTACAGAAATTTAGTTGGCTATTTGGACCTCAGTACGTGAACCTAATGTAATCTGTACCAAATTAACTTTTTATCCTTCCGTAAAATAACCGCCGCCAGACCGATTAGACAGTGCCTTGCATATGAACTGCTCGCATCCTTTAGCACTGCGTCAAGGACAGCGGATAATTAAAATCCCGGCTGAGATATTGTAAGGACATCACACGACCTAAATTGCATCGTAGCACCAATGGTATCTAAAAGTATTCAGGGTTAGTGATTTAGCTGTCAGCATCTCTCTCGGGTTTACACTCCCAATAGCATCAGATATTTGTTCGTTATTCAAGGATAAATGTATCAGGCTAGAATTTCTTTTCTTCTCATCCACACAAAAGTGTGCTTTACCATTTTTGAGCCATGAGGGCTCTTTAGCACAAAGGGTTAAGATGTCTTCTTGGTTGGTGAAAACCAACTATTGACACCGTGTTCGACGTCTTACCAGCTTTGCTCTTCTGTAACCTACGTTTTGAAAAGGATGGGTTTGATAAATTTTATCTATCAGAGTCTTGAGACTAAATAAATTTTGGATTTAATGTTTCTCCAAATATGGTAGTTGTGGACGGGGATTCAAGATTGTGCGATTTTTCTAATATTGCCACTGATCGAGAGTCAGTCAACGGCTGGTTCTTAAATATATTGTGTTTCAGTATTTAATAGTGTCACTAAGTATTCAAGTATAGGTACAGTTTTTGAGAAAGTAATCCAGTCATCGCTGTTAGCAAGAGCAGTTGAATTATACAGATTAGTTCCCGCAACACCCAGGCTGATAACAGACGAAACAGTAAATATTGTACAAATTCCAGGTGCCGAACCTAGGAGAAAGCAGTCTGATCAACAGTGACGGGCATTTGAATTTCAGATGTTTATAATCACGATTGAGAGTTGATTTAGGACAAAAGACCAATAGCTGCGGCAACTCCAATGACAAGAGCTCCTGTTCCGAAGTTTCGAACAGGGACAATAGTTGACACAGCTCCGGACTCTTTGTTGGAAGTGGCGCTAGCACCGGCTTCGCCCGCGGTTGTTGGTGACGATGCCGAACTACTCTGGGAGGGCGCACTTGAAGTGAAGTTTTCTGGACTGAGGTGTCCACAGTTTGCCCGTTCGTTAGTAGTACAAAGTTGCTGAGCTGCTTGAGAGTTCTCGCCAGCTTTGATACAGTTGTCAAATATTTTCTCGCATATAAAGGTTGGCATAGTTTCTTTGTAATATTGTAACCCTGGAGCTGAGTGATTTGAAGCACACTTGCATGAAAAGATAAGATTGTCCTGTGAGGGATATCAGCTCTGAATTCTACACTATGTTATAAAACGTACCGGATTGCATTCGTTGGCCTCTAGGTCTCCTCCACACAGTGTTCCGCATGTATTCGATTGTCCTTGACACCATTGTGCTACGAATTGTAAGCAGTGTCATCTATTTTGGCAGTATTTGGGAACCCTTGCCTCTCATGGTAGGATCTACACTGGATGGATCAATAGAAGAGTTGGCATTTGTCTGCGATAAGACGCCAGTAGCCAGAGCTGCCATCATTAAAGCTGAATGAAATAACATTTTTTGTAGAGTATTGTAATAAATTTTTTGTATTTGTGTTTGGAGTGATGTGTACAAACTTGGGGTGGGTTTGGCGTGGGTGGGAGGATGTGAGCAGATATAATGTGCGAAGGGGAAATTATGGTAGCCTCTCACAACTGAGGTAGCCGCGTGCCAGATTTGTTTACTTGGAGAGACGAAAACTTGAATTTCCACTAGGCCTATTTGGTACGAGTCCAAACGCATAATGACCAGGCAGGGATACACACATTTGGTTCTGCCAAGCGCCATTTCCCAATTAATGCGGGGGAGGGATTATGGAATCAAGATTATTCATGTCGGGTGAGATAAGGTTGGGAACTGACATATACCATATGCAGCCCAGAAAGTGCACTCCTGTATGTGATCGGCACAAAATTGGCTTTAATACAAGCTACATTCACTCCGACTGGCGTGCATAGATTATGCAGCGTCAATGACAAAAATGCTAGCTACATTGGACTTTCCTCAACATCATGAACAGAGATACTGTTATTAGTGCAGCGATTGAATACCATTTCGAGAAACCTCCAACGACCAGGCCCGCTGTTCTCCCCTCATCATTACTAAAGCCCGCGGGAAATCTTCATACTAAACATACAAGAGTAACCGTGAAATAGCTGCTTTCAATTGTTCTATATTCACATTTAGGTATGCCATTTTTCCAGTGCACGGATGTTGCGAGATAAATATGCAATGATAGGCTCAAGCGCTATTAGGTTAACGTAAAGGTTGCTATTGTCTGATCTTGTTGAGTTTTTCAGTGGGCAGCGACATGACGGGGATGAGTGTTTTACAAGCGTGTCGACAGTCTTCTCCCTTTAGCGAAGGAGCATGCAGTGATAGTTAAACTAGATTACTTGACACGCTCCATGGTAAGCCATTCAGAGATCGCATATTCACCTTGACAAGGCTTTAGGTTCTTAATAGGCGCATTTCGTCTACGCTTTCGATCGCATCACAAATCCGTCTGACCCGTCATGGCTCGACCGAAATATTCTGGGTACCGTTCTAGGCTGCAGAGCGTAGAGCATAGGCATCGGTTGAGTAATTCCACCTGACATAGTGACGGAGCTACTCTCAACTTCAAAAGAAGATGCGATGCGAGAGAATAGAATTTGAAGCAAGGAGCTACAATTCTGCATTCTGACGCTTTGATGGCATCAAATGCACGCCAAGCGATGTGCAGGGTACTGGGGGTCCGAGACATGTTAGGGCAGATTTGGCGTTAGATGTGATTAGGGTTCAACTAGTCGCTATCAGCCCTTTGACGGTGGATACTCTCCCAAATATTCTCGTGCTCTTCAGTACGACCAATTCGTGCAGTTATCCTCAGTACCAAACGATGGACTTCGATATCCCAACGAACCGTTCTACTGTTGCTTGGGGATATTTCTTTTTACCAACCAATTGGGTGGTATAGATAAGACTTCCGACATTGCTCGTTGGAGATCCACGAGTTCCTCACCACTGACCCTTCGAAAAGAGAAATAATATCCGTCCGATAAATTACACGGGCTTGCACACAATGATCGACTATCACCAACACGTTTTTAATGGAACATGACCCGCGTTTCCGAGCCAAGCATCTGAATCATGCCGCTCGAGCATCATGTTTCTAAGCGCAGGATTCGTGGATGATTAAAATACCAGCAACTCATGGACTCAGTTTTAAGCCAACCCTCCTCTCCCTCAACATTTACCAACTGGAGCGCTGGAAGTAGAGAGGAATGGTGTAATTATCCGAATTATTTTTTAGCCATACAGCCATGAAATATTGTCAGTGCCTTGTATAAATTTCGAGTGGCCATTTTACCCTCAAGATGGTATTACCTTGCATTTTATCTGGAATTACCTTTGAAAGGCACACTTTCTTACAAACGTAGTCCGTCCTCATCCACAAGTAGCCACCAACGATAAGTTTCAAAATATCTAGTCATGCAAGGGCGTCTTTGACTTTCTAAACACGAGCTCCGCGCGACATATGACTGGGTTTTAACATATTCAACCGACAATATACTACTTAACATTGAAATAATGTCTAGGTAATCCAGAAACTCCTTGAAAAACTGATCCGGATCACTCTTTATGAGTTCCATCGTCGCAAGTGAGTCGCATCAAAGTCTACGAACATTGAATTAAGTCCATTGCTTGCCTCAGATCTTCTCGGAATTGATGCTACTGGCATTTCCGTCATTATCGCTGACCTAGTCAATTGTCTTTCAGAGGCAACAGAGTTTGAGCTGATGTTTGATCCATGAACTACCCCTTTCCTATTGCAGCATTAACGACCATTATTTTTTTCCTGCATAATCACCTGAATAAAAGGACCAAGTATATTGTTTGAAAAGATTTAGGAAAAGGAGATTAACGATGTTATTTTGGTACGTTGTCGGCTCGGATGAGTTGTGCTCGACACTTTGAACAAGATAAGTCTACTGATTATTAATTACCCTGTAAATGTCAAAGTATCACATCAGAGCCTGTCCACGCGTAAGCTAAAGTCGGGAATGGATACAAACATTCTTTCAACCGATAAGTTTTTGATGTTGCCTAGATTCCTGATACGATCTTGTGTATCATATTAGTTTTGGATCATGTCATAAAGTTGCGTTTTAGAATACGTGAGGATACACGAGCGACTGTATGGCGTCGACGCAAAGAGTTTATTAAGGAGCCTCTGTGCCTAAATGGCGCCACCATCGGGTAGATTAGGACTAGATACCTGTCAGTAATGTCGTTTTTGAAACTGAGAGTGAAATGATTTCCCACAGCCGAATGAAGTGCAATGTCGCAGTGCCGAAGAAGTTTGCCCACGAGATAATGACTCAAGACCCCTAACCAAATGAACCTTTCGCCCTAAACGGGATCAATTCCAAGCAAAGCCTTGTGAAGCCTTCAAGTAGGAACTAGGATACCTTTTTTCTGTAATGGGTCTGACCCCAGCTGGGCTATGAGTATGCGCGCAAGAAATTACGAATAACGGCAGGAGAACGAAAGCCATAGCACACAAAATTGGCCGGGCTGATCTTCTTGATGAATATGAGAATTATTAGGACAGACATAAAAGATGGCGCCAAGGATGGACACAACCTCGACAGGAGGGGATTTTTGGAATTAGGAGCTCATGCTGAAAAGCAATTTGGACGTTAGTTGTCTCCAAAAGTCTATGACTACACAAAGCAATGCCGGTCTATTCTACCTAGAGGTCGGCGATATCAGGCTCGGATAGTATATTCTCTCCTATTGATCCTTCACAGGTTCATTTTAGTGGTAATAGGCCCATAGATTGGTTTGCGATAGTGCAGAGGACACTGTAAACACTGTAGCAGCTGCATGGTGCAGTGGTACATGGTGTGGGATGCCGAGCGAATTGAGTCTTGGTAACTATCCCATTTGACAGGAGAGATCTTTGGTTCCGGTCCAGCGAGACTCTGCCACAATTGTCGAGGTACTCGTACACCGGAACCCGAATATAACCTTGGATAATCGAGGAGTAGGATCCATTGGAATTGTCGATACCAGTCGGACCATGCTAGGCGAGAACCCGTTGCAGGCATACCTACTGGCAATGTGTATCGGGCGTGGGAAGGTGTGTACACTCGACCCGCTCTAAACGAGGTGGCTAGCAGTCTGAGCCTTATCTCGATCTATGCCATCTACTCAGATTTGTGTCAGTACATTGACATATTCTCCCTGACTTGGCTTCGAGAGGGAGACTTGATACTAATAGGACGTACCTGCTCAGTAGTAACAAAGCAAACCTAGTTGGACTTACCACCGAGGTGTATAATTTTGGTTTTGACAAGGTCCTTTTATCACTTTCCAAATGAACCGCCAACGCCAGTCTAAAATCCTCTAGATGAACCATGAGCCTAACAACTCATGCTACACTTCTGAAATTACTGGCCAATTTTTACAGGGTCAGCTATCATACTCAATCCAGTGTAGGTCATGGTGGTATTTGCGAAATGCATCCATGGTTTGAGAGACTCTTTGGTCAAGAGGATATCTAGAATGTACGCAGAGCACCGGTCATGTGTCATGGCTAGATAGCGCAATATAAACAAAATGATTCGAAAGCGTCTATCCCTGCAACCAATATCTGCCCTAGCCCTAGCCATGGAAGCCCACAAGGACATCTAGAACTCAAGACCAAGGTCCCGATGCGCCGGCCTTTGTCGGATGCTTTGATCAATTGGCCAGCCATACATGGTTTTTTTGGCGCCGCAAAGTCGCCGACTAAATGACATCATCGGCGCACGGTGTTTGGGAGGGCTAGACGTCCATGCTTACGTAATGGGGTTGGCAGCTTGGGCTTCTGGAGAGCATTCGTAGGTAGTTGTTCATTAGGCTGATTGAGGGTAAACGTAGAAATTGTCAATCACCTTTGGCCCATGCCACAATTCACACCCGAGCTCCCATCCACTTTAGCCAGGAAGATGGACGTCGTCTTGCCCAAGATTAGTAGCCTTTGGCCTCCGTCATAACCCGTAAAATCCAGCCTCCCCTGCAACGGACCCGTCGAGGAGGCAGTGGCACGTTGGGATCAGGTCTAGAGGAGTTTTGCCTCGTCGTTCGCAAACCCTACCCGGGCGCGAGCTGATCCAAGGCTATTCGGAGACGTGGAAATAGGGGTGCTCGTTGATGCTTTAGTCGAGGAATCTTTGCACGTCTTTGATCCAACCCAAACGAGCCCTCACACAGTAGAACGCAGTACTGAGCGGCCGTCTGCGCTCGTAGTCTATGGTGAAGGGTTCAAGAGGATCTCTCAGCGTGGGTTCTTTTGCAGCCTGCAGACTGCGTCAAGGAGCGCGCTCTAGATTGGGCTCGTCGCCGCCGAATTTCGACTTGTGCAATGAGTCACCAGCTTTCCGTCCGTTTGCCCCTGTGTTTGGTCGGCTGGCCCAGCGGTATATCATCTGTGCTGGCCGTCGCAGTAGTCGCGAAACGGCCAGGACACCCAAGTGACAGTTTTGCGAGCATGGCATCGCCACGGCCCATCCTCCCTCACAACTGAAAACGAATCTATCCATGCAGTAGGACACATGATATCCGTGTAATATAACACTGCTTGCTCCTCGGAACTATCAGCGCAAGCCTTCATGTGCAATGCCTAGAACACCATTATTTTCAATCATTCATCGTGTTTGGCCGGATTCGAAGCGCCCATCGCCCGTCTCGAGTGGGATACGTTTCAAAGCTGTCCAGATGATGTACCGGGACACCATCCAAGCAGAAGACCCTTGGTGACCATGAGCCTGAAGCTTCGATTCTTGCAGGCTGATCTTTAGCTAAATTCCACGTAAGTCTTGAAGTCTACACACTGTGAATGCGTCGTTGGGCGTGGCCACGCGTTCGTGAGTGGGGGGGGGTCTGTTCTCCGCAACGGTCAGTGGTGTCCCCTACGAGCCTCCAGCACTCACTGTAGAATCTGCAGAGCCAAGTTTGAGCAGTAGCGTCCTCACTTCCGTGAGGATTCTCAATTGCCTTCGCCTTCTGTATCGTCTTCATCCCTCACCACCATACGTCATAGCTTTATAGCTGCAAACACATTAAACGGTTTAAAAAAAATTTAAAAATCCCTGACCACCAGTCCCTATGAGTCTTGTCATGAATCTAACCACGATCAGACCAAATGTCAGGGTCGAAGCCCTACCAATCATCCACACTTGATCATGGAGAAGAAGCCATCCGATACGGCGATGGTACTCACAATGTGCCAAGCGATCTCTGATTTGTGCAGATTTATGCATGCCAGTCCAAGGACATGGACTTGAGGACAACCCATAACGGGGCTATCATAGCTTTCTAATGGAATGGAATGTACTGGAAAGTGCACAAACTACGATATGGATATCCAGGAGATGTTTATTATGAAATGTGTTTCCGGGCAGCAGAAGACCAGAACAAGTCACCTAACTACAAGCATTCTTCAATTAGTACAAGTCTTTTCGATATCTACGTTGGTATTCTACGAGCACGTAAAGCATCCTTCGAAGGTAGAGATCCAACCTGAATGAGCTCATAATCTTAACAACAGTGGAATGGGCCAAGTTGGTCTCTAATGTTACAAAGAAGGGAGGTATAGATATACGCACCTCTTGTGGTCCTGGTGTCTAGCCCTCGCTCGGCTGGGGCTGCGGGTTTCCGAGACGTTCCCGCGCACGTAGTTCCAACCGCTACACTCCTCGGATTTTTTGGCCAGAGGTACTGTAGATAGAGTGGCTGAGTTCCACGGGTAGATACCGAGCTGAATGGCTATTCATCACGGCCAACCGATCAAAGATCTCTCAAGCAACACAAGAGGCCAGGGGCAGTGAACACGATGGGCCTGGGCCGGAGAGGAGCCCAAAGTTCTACACCGTCCATGATCACAGTAGCTTAGTAGACAACAAACAGTAGGTTTGTGGAAGCCGCTGCGGAGTTTTGCAGACTAGCTCGTCCACGAGAGGTAAGTTTACCCAGCCGTAGTCGACCAGCTTCCGAAAATTGGAACCGAATACGGACTCTTCATCCGCAATAAAAACTGCTTGGTTAGCTCCCATGCCCATTTGGTTTCCATGAGACATGCTTAGCCTCCTGATTGTACAAACCCAGCGTCTGAAGCCAGTGGATAAGGTCGCAGCGGTGGCCAAAAGAGCAGATGCCGAGTCCTTCGGACCATCCACTGAACGCGGTCAAAGACGCTTGTCTAGATTTGGACACAGCACCCAGCGCAGCCTAACTGCCGATGCTGGTGGGTAGGTGCATGGAAATTATCCCCATTGACGTCTGTACGCCGCCCGAGGCATTAGGGGTCGGGGTAGCCGTGGCCATGGCCACTAGCGAAGCTTCGATACGGTTGCTGAGCAACAAAATTTGCTGCAGTCGGCCTCGCTAATTTAATGTCCCAAGTTTGATTTGGTTTTCATTTGGCCCGATATGCCGCCCTATGGGCCCATGCAGGTGTCCACTAATCCTAATCTTCTCGTAGCTGGTCTGAGCCGGTGTTTGTTGATTTACGTCGTGCCGGCCCTCAGCTCACAGCCCGCTTCCCCAATCACGTGCAATACTTAGCGCCGCCTTGAAAACAGCCCGACGCGCGTCCCGGGAGTCGTGCAGGCGTGCTCAAATCACCGTCTCATGTTGGCCAGGCCGCCATTCCACAGGACTTATGAGGGATGTCTAGTGTGCATGATGCTCGAAGCTACAGGAATACTCCGTCGTTCCTAATACCTGCGTTTGGGCCAGCCATTTACGTTGGGTTGGGTGGGTAAGAACGTGCTCACCATAATCCTGAGGTCACGAGGCTGGGGAAAATGATGCGAAACCGCGGAGTGGGGGGTTAATCCCATCGGGAAAACCTCGACCATTCCTCCCGTGCCCATTTGCGACGAGCAGCCGCAATCATATTGAAAATAAGCCATCTAGGAGTTTAACCTGCCGCCTGTAGAAGACACGACCACCGCTTCACCACACACGCCAACTGCTCATTATAGGCCATTTGAATTGAATGCTATTCGGACCAGGCTTACGCCGTACACCCCAGAGGCGTGATGCGGTCATGTAATCTTGACACTCACTACTACTTACCTGCTTGGCTTTCTTTGCCAGAAGAGCTATAAAAAATAGAAAGTAAAAAGAGCACGGTGTGTCCGGACGGAAGCGCCCTATCCTATTCTTCCTACCAATTCATTTAGCACAACAGCTGATACTCCCTGGGTAGCCTATGCAGCCCGGCCCAAGGTATTGTGATTGTAATATTTCCTCACAGTAATGAATTCAAGGAATTTCTCCCATTATTTTTCCCCCAGTATCTCGCTTGTCCTCGGGAGGCTCCTCCCTCGTACTTCTCCAACGCTTTAAAGCGGATATGCATTCTGCAAAGTGACACGCGCCTCTTTCTCCTCCACATTCGCACTTGACACTAATATCTTCATGTCTAAATCTTTCATGGTATTTGGCAAAATCGCCATGGCTAGTCCTAGCTGCGATTAGCCTGTTATAAGCCCATCTCGGCAGAGCAAGCTCTGGAGGCCATTTCCATGTCATTTTGAGATTCACGTCCGCACAGTACTTGGGTGCATTTTTCTCCCATCATACCATCGTCATTCCGACCGTGCATTCCCACACAAATCCATTGAGTGATGCAATCGCTGAATTTAATTTGGCGACCAAGTTTCGTGGAAAGTATCGCATTTATCCATTCTTCTGGGAGGCTCTTTAATGCCGCTTCAGCAAGCCTGTCTACCTTCTCATTCCCCTAGATCTCTCAGTGCCCGGGTATCAATCGAATCTCCACTGATTGCTAGTCTTGGCAGTTGACGACAGAGTTATCGACTATTCCCCGGAATGACCTCGACTTGAAAAGCAGAGAAACTGTCTAAGAGCACTTTGATTCGGCTTTTTCTTGCTACCAAATATGCTACTTCAAGGGCTTTCCCACACCGCCCTCGCCCATGCTGCTTGAAGTTGAGTTGAGAGTCTATCCATGCCCCAAGCCATTTTACATGCGGAGATGGAATTATCCTGTGGCCTTGGATCTGGATGGCTAGGCCTGCAGTCTCCAAAAGCTTCTTGAGCCTTCCTCTAATTGCTAGTAGGTCGAACTTAGGCAAGTCGAAGCTTGTTTCATGCTCGTTTGCAAGTTGCAAAAGCTTCTCTACTTCTGCTTGAGAATTTGCCACCGCTTCGGCTGCTCTGCCACCAGTGATAAGAATTGCGATATCGTCGGCATATCCAAAACTTTTGTCCTTATTCCCATCATTAACTAGAATAGCTATGTAAAAAAGGGACAGGACTGATGATAACGATGAGCCTTGTCAGACTCCATACTCTCCGAATTTATCTCGGGTCATTCCATCCTGATGGCGAACACGTTTTCTTCGTCGGGTTAAAAAGGACCCAACCCATTGGCAGAGTGGCCTAGGTAAACCTTGGTTCCGCATACAGTTTAGTATCTCTATGTGGAAGGCTGCATCAAATATGCCTTCACATCTAAAGTAACCATTACGGTGACCTTATTATTCTGCATTGCCGCCTATGCATCGGGTATGACACATAAAACAAGGTCGACTACTGAGCGATCCTGGAGTACGCCGAAAAGCTGTTGAGGGACAACACGGTGTTCGATTGACTACTACTCGTTCTAATCCTTTACTCAGCAGTGAGAGAAGGGATATAAGTCGCCATCCTTTAGCTGTTGCTATGTCTTGTCCTAGTCTTGGGAGAATGATGATTTCTGTCACACGAAATGCAGTCTGGAAATATTCATCCTCTAAACACGCTTGGAAGATGTTGTTTACCTGCCGAGTAATGGCTGGCCAGCATACTCTGAATAGTTGGACTGTTATCCTACCTGAGCCTGGGGTCATATCTCCAGTACCAAGACTGCATGTCGTTATGTCTTCTGGTGATAATGTCGCATTCCACAGCATGTACTCCGTTTTTCTAGCTTCCCATATGGGGAGATTGCGGGAGGCATCGAATCTATTTTGTGAAGAGAATCTCTCGCTGAACTTCTACTCGTTCGAGTCGGTCTGATGTCCACGCATCTTCAGTCATTTCAGGAGGGGAGATGTCGGCTAATTTTGGGTTTAGCCTATTGCATCACTTTGAAGACTTGTAGATCTGTGGTGGCATCTTTGACCTGGTTTTTCCAGTGGTCTTTTTTCGCCGCTCTTGCTTCATGCTTAAACCTCTTCCGAGCTTGTGCCATGTTCCATGGACAGCTTCTGGCATCTCGATACTCATGGTGCTTCAGTTTGCAATCCACATTCCACCACGGGGCTGTGTTTTTGCACGCTCTTGCAGGTCTGCGTCCTAATGCCTGGCGTGCATCATCCAGGGCCTGCATCATACTTGATATCCGGATTTTAATGTCGTTTTCACTGTCCAGAGGGCCTAGTACTACCCAAGCTTTGACATACTGGGCAAATTTGACTAGATCCTGATTGCGACTCGGCTTAGAAGCTTCTCATTTTCTGTTGTCTTCTAAAGCCTCATTTTCAACGAACCTATAAACTGACAGATATAGGTTCTCTGAGGTTACATGACTGATGACTGGTCTCCTTCCTCTAGGTCTTTATGCCGGCAAAAGTCGACAGACTGTTGTATTCATCCCTTCAGCTCACATCTAAAGCACCACCCAGAACGTCGGAGTTGCTCGATTTGTTCTGGTGGCTTCCACTTAGCTTTTTGTAGTTTTCCATCTGAGTTTCGTGGAAATCTAGCAGAATTTAATCCCCGTCTTGTTTGAGATCACCGATAAATACCCAATCTCTGCCAGAAGTTGCCTGTTTTTTGATACCACCGGATCGGAAATGCCTGCCCTGATCCTATCGCACGGATTGCCTTCCCTAATTCGATGCTTGTCTTATCTTTTCATCTGCACAGGACCCACCTGCATTTCATCATGTTGTTGAGCTATCTACGAGACTATCCGTGTCCATCCAAAATGGTCATCTGAAGGAATTTAGGTGTTATAGGCGAGAGCAGTAGGTAACGTGGGATTGAGTGTTCCACGCATTAAAGTTATTTTGGTCTCATGGGGCCGCCTATCACAGAGAGACTCAGTTATCTCGTTTTCCCGGAGTGGCAAGAAAGTATTCAAGCGTTGCTTTATCTCCGTTTTTATCCGGTTTAATAGGTTCCTAGCCTTGAATGTCCATGTCGTGTCCCAATTAATCCCACCTAAAAACCGAATAAAGTCCTCTAGTTTCTCTTCATCTTTAGGTCCCCCTAATTCGAAAAATACACTGGCTTGTCTCTGAGCTTTACCTTCCAGGGCTTTGTAAATTATTAGGAACACTCAAGATTAAGTATGACCAAACACATTCCAATCCATTTTTAAGGCCATCAACACTCCCATACACCATGTTGGATACACGGACTATTCCTCTCTGTACACTGGAAACTTTATTGCTTTTAATTTTCCTTGGGGGCTCGCTGGATCTTTTCGTATGTAAGCTTCGAGCATCGAGTCAAGATGGCGTTAAGGGGTGGGTCCTTTATCGTCCAACCGTTGGCGCAGCTCTCCCAGTTCTAGGCAAAAGGTTACAGTGTCAATCGATTCGTTACTTGGTCTCTCACTCATTTTGAAGGCTTAAGAGTTTTCGAATCTCTCAAATACTCATCAGGATCCCTTATTTCTCTGTACTATGACCACATTGTAGAACTTTCTCGCTGCTCACCTATCTTATATCCGTTTGTAATCGTCGTAAGCGATCGTTGGATTGTACGTCACAGACCAACTATAGAAAGCAAATAGCATTTGTATGAATGATGGTATATTTACACTTCAACTGTGAAGGGTAAGTTCTGGTAATAAGCCAGGTATATCTACAGACTTGTTGCATTCTAAGTTCTTCCCCATAAGTTCAGCTTACTTCCAGATGATTCCAGTTGCTACTCCCGGGATATAATTTTTAGCAGCCTCTCCGAGGTTCAGTCTCAGTCTTAGACTTATGGAAAATTTTCTAGATCCCTCGTCAGTAGTTCTATTATTTTCTGTAGGATTCTTGTGCCAGCCAAATCCTTGATGGTTGTAGGCCTGTATTTGCTAGTACAGGATACAGGAAGGTACTGGCTTTATAAATGTCACAGTCTGCCCTACAACTCTTCTACTGTGGAGGAGGAAGGCTGAACACCTGTCAGTGGTGTCCTCTACGAGCCTGGAAGTGAAAAATTCTCCCAGAGCTGAGATTCCGTCACGAATAAGGGCAGGATGAATTTTGGTGGATGGATTGTCGGCTTGAAGGAGTTGTACTCGGTATTCTGGGGGGACTATTCTCAACACCTGTCAGTGGTGTCCCCTACGAACCTCCAGCTCTCACTGTAGAGTCTGCAGAGCCAAGATTGAGTAACAACCTCCTCACTTCGATGAGGATTCCCAGTCGCCTTCGCGATCTGTATCGTCTTCATTTCTCATCACATCCCCCTATCACCATTATCATGAAGCTAACCACGATCAGATCAGACGTTAGGGTCGAAGCCCTTCTCGTCACCAACCCTTGATCATGGAGGAAAAGCCATCCGATGAGTTTCCGGAGCGAACCCAGCACCCGATACGGAGATGGTGGATTGGATCAAGATGGCCTCGAATGCTACAAAGAAGGGAGATATAGATGAATATGCGCACCTCATGTGGTCCCGGTGTCTAGGCCTCGCCTGGCTGGGGCTGCAGGTTTTTTGAGACTTTTTCCCGCGCACGCAGTTTCCATTGCTACCATTTTTATTTTTTTTGGGTAGAAGGTTCCGTGGAAAAGGTGGCTGAATTCCACGGGTAAATACTGAGCTGAATGGCTATTCATCAAGGGCAATATATCAATGATCTTACAAGTAACAAGAGAGGACAGGAGCACTGTACAAGGTGTGGCCTGGGCCAGAGAGGAGCCCAATGTGCTAGATAGTCGAAGACTCAAGTAGTACAATAAAAACCCACTCACTCACTCACTCGGTATTCTGGTTGAAAAATCAGTCGGCAGAGATTTCACAACCGCAAGAAAGTCGAACAAAAACTGATCACCACCAGCATACGATTCGCGAATAGACCTGGATCTATGTGGGGGTCGTATTCAAACATCTATCATCTCTTGAACTCATCATAAATTTGCGACGTAGTATTCCTCAAGCGATCCTGCACCTGCGACCCTCTACACTCGTCATATCTCCTAAATACGCACGCCTTAATGAGTAACGTCATAATGGAAATTGGACGTGTACAAAGGTGGAAAAAAGGGAAGATACACCGAGGGGATTACACAAATCCCCAATGACGACAACAACCCAACGGTACGATATGAAGGTGCAAGGCTAGAGCAACGATGAGATATTGGACGGCAATTACATTTTGAAGTCAATGAGGATGTCAGGTGTGACTTCACTTAGGTGATGGTAAAAATATATATAGAATAACTTGATTCTCTATTCTATCCAACGAAAGCTAGCAATACATATTTGAGTCTTAGTAATCAAATCCATGCTGTTTACATAAGCAGATGCGCCGGTACTCCGAACACTGTCAATTACATGAATATCCAGAACAATAAATTGATTAATTAGAACGACATCAAGGGCTCGGGCACGTGGTGGCCGATGCTGAGGATGAATTTGCGCTACGGCATGTATACTGCGGGTTTCTGGACGGTTAGGCTTGGCATGATGCAACTCATAGGTGAAGACTGAGGTGGTCCGGTCCTTTAAGTCGGACGAGGCATTTGTACTTTACGGTAGTCACTTTACCTAGCACGTTAATGAACAAAACAAAACCTGGTCTTCTGTCACCCTACTATCCCTCCATTGAAGTGCCTCCTTTTTCTATCCGCCAATCTCTTCTTTCAAGGCTTGAGAATATCCGACTCTCAAGCCTTGACTTGAAGCTGCCATAAGTCTAAAGCTGGAAGCTAAATATACAAATAATAGTTTTAATCAATTACTGATATCTCGGACTTTCTCGGATGCTCGAATTGGTTTCGATTTAGTTTTTGTGGAAACTTGCCATATCTCTTGTGGTTATTGGCATTCCTTGAAACTGCGAACAGCTTCCCTTCATACTGCCCTCACATGTCCTTTCGCTGTTGAGCGATTTTCTCATGCACTTGCAAGTGCAGAGTGGTACATATTTAGAGCAAGATAAAGTTGATTTAAATCTTTGGCAAATGGGATGGCGCTATTAATGGGATGTCAATAAACTTTCATTCTCCGCACAATGGTTGTGTGGTCAGCTGTGCTTATAATCTTTCACTGTGATAATTGGTGTTTGCATGCCCACTTTACCTCTAGGCTATGCAGCCGTGGCCGGCTTGAGTCCCCCACACACTTACTACAGTGCATCATTCCTCCTCAAAAGCTCCCGCGAGCTGCGCTACCGATCAGGGCCCGGAAAAGCACTTACTAGGTACCTCGGGGGCCCTTAGTTTCGCCAAATGGCCTGGTCTATCAGAGTTCTGCATTAGGATTTGTCCTTGGAAGCCCATCACAGAAATTCAAAACAATTAACACCTGCTACATCCAGGTGCTTTTTTGTACCGCTTGTTCGCAATAAAGTTTGGCTGAGACTGCGTATCCGGCTCATGAAGGGAAAATTGTATTATAGCCATTCCGTAACATGGATCGTCGGATTTAAATCACGTGGCGCACATAGTTTCATAAGGCCCTGTAGCCCAAAGTAGGCGGTTACAGGTACGAAGCCTTCAGTGCAGCAAGTACTAGCGTCCGTGCCTCTAGTTAGTTTAGTAGGTAGCAAAGCCCCGAGCCCTAGAGGGATACTCACGAGACTTGAAATATTCAACAAATGAACATTGCCTTCAATTTTTGCGCACGTCAATCCTCGTTGTATATCTAACTTGTATATTTCATGGAAGCAAAATTATTCGAGCTATACTGTCTACTCTTCTTACACTTTAATCGCAACAGTTTCTTATTGTACTGCTTGAGTCTGAGACTGTCTTTCGCATTGGACTCCTCTCTGACTCAAGCCTTCTTGGATGGTGCTCCTATCCTCTTGTGTCACTTTAAGCATCTTTAATACATTGACCGTGATGGAAAGCCATTCAGCTCAGTACTTACCCGTGGAATTGAGCCATACTTTCCATGAAAACTTTTCCCCAAAGTTAATATAAATTAAAGCAATGGAAACCGCGTATGAGGGAGAATTCTTCAAAAATTTGCAGCCCCGTCCAGGCGAGGCCTAGACACCTGGACCACTCGAGGAACGCATATTCTTCTATATCCCCCTTCTTTGTAACAGTCGAGGCCGACTTGATCCGATCCACCATCGCCGTATCGGATGCTGGGTACGCTCGGGAAACTCATCGGATGGCTTTTCTTCCATGATCAAGGCTGGGTAATGAGAAGGGCACCGACCCATCGTATTTTCTGATCGTGGTTAGCTTCATGATAATGGTCATGAGGTAGATGTGCTTAGGGATGAAGAAGATACAGACCGCGAAAGCGATTGGGAATCCTCATCGAAGTAAGGACTTTATTACTCAATCTCGGCTCTGCAGACTCTACAGTGAGAGCTGGAGGCGCATAGCGGATACTACTGACAGGTGTCGGAATTTCCTGTCTTCTGTTTGACAAGTGCTGTGCCCCGGTACGTCATAGTAACTTAACATAAAGACTGTTGCCCACTAATGCTCTCGTGCTCTAGTGTACTAGAACCGAAAGTCCTGTATACCCTCGCAATTATTGCGTGAGGCTCTGAAATGATGTTGAAACTATGCTGGACATAACAATTCGAATAATCAGGATATCCTAATCAGGCCTACAAAGAAGAAACCTGAGAGTAAAAGCAGCCAGACCGAGAGCTGCAGCAAAATAAATTAAGCTAACAATTGTCACGTCTTCGAACCCTTTTCCCATAATGGGGGGATCGGGTTTCCAAGTCCTATGGTCCGAATAGAAAATGTGAAGAGATAGTGTCATAGGTTTACGCCTGGTTATCTTAAGGCTGGTGCCTAATAAATCAAGGTCGTAATCTTGTAAATAATTAGGAGACTTTCATATATGTCTCTGCTTGTCACTTTGAGATTTTCTTTGTATCTAGCTCTGAGTACAGATTGAATAAAACGCCATTTAAAGACCGTCACATTATCTTTAAGTCGCGTTTTATTCAAACTGTACCCAGAGCTAGATACAAAGAAAATCTCAAAGTAACGAGCAGAGACATAATTGAAAGGCTCCTATTTGCTTACAAGAATATGACTTGACATTATCTCAAAATCACCTTTGCAAAAAAAGATTAATTGTCGAACAGGTATAAATTAAACTGTCAATTAAAATGAAGGATTAATAAATGTCAAGGAGTAGCAGTTTCACCTACTCATGCAATCTAACCTAGCAAGATCACATGACCTTCCTAGCAGTACATAGAATCCATCTGTAGCTCTACGACTCTCTAATCACGAGCTGTAGACAGGCACGACGTTAGATTTAATCAAATCAAATCATATCTACGACTCTCTAACACACACACGTCATACACATCTTTCAACTCATTCCAGGAATTATATCTTACTCAAATTTCCTACCTTTGATTGTTATCGGACGACAAGATGCCCCACAGGAGGCGTAAAGACTCGATGATACTCGTATCTCCCGTTCGAACTGCCCCGCGCGCCGCGAAACGCGCGAGGCTTCGCCGACTTCTTACAACTATTCAAGAGGAAGTTATCTTAGTAGCCGAGGCTGAGAAACAACTACCTCCAGCTGAACCTATTGATATGGACTCAGAGGATGAGTTTATGGACTTAGGGCCTGAAAACGAACATCTTCCCTGCCCAACCTCCGAAAATCAATCACCTAATCCCACTCCAGTCCCCACACTGATTACTGCCCTGCCAAGGCCCTCCCCGCAAAAGATTCTGAAAAGATATTCTAGTCAGGGTCTTTCTAGCTCAATTCACGCGTCGAAGAAAGACAACAACGCAACCGAGCAGGAAATCTGCCCAAGTCTACCTCGATCCAGCCCGCGCACAACTTCACGGATTATCGAACACCCCTCAGCAGCTATGACAAATGACATTGCAGCTTCATTGTTGGCCTGGCAAAATGCCGGAGCCCAACACCTACGAGCCATTCCGCCAACAATCGCAGCGGATCTTTAGGCTATCGTGACACGAAGCGCAGCTCCAGTCATTTCAGCCCTCCCCGTCTTCGAGCAGTCTCAAACTGCCCCCAATATAAAGGTTAACGCGCAGCTAGACTCACCAGCGGAACCGCCCAGAGCTTCTTCTTAAGCAAATGCTGCGAAGAAAAACCTGATCGTACCAAAACAATCTCCAAAGGCCGCACCTAGCCCCCCCCTGCGACTCAAAAAATAAGCCGGACCCTAGAGTTATGATACGCCTAGCGCCCGACCACCCTCTACGATACCAAGACTCCCTTTTAGTCCGTACGAAGCTGAGAAGCCTACTTGAAAACCCAGAATTGATCAAAGATATCAGGTCGATCCCTTCTAGGTTAGCCCTCATGGCCCCCTCATCCGATCAAGCTCCCGAACTCATGCAAGCAGCCATTACTTTACAGCCCACCATAGGAGTTGTGCCAATCGAAAGACAGGAAAAACGAGAGAATTTCCTGCTCAGTCCAGTCCCCAAATACTGGTACAACGCTTCCGGATATCCTGAAGCTCTCTCTGATTCTGACGTCCGGGAAGAACTAGCAGCAGCAAGAATCGACACAAAATCGATTTTTACCATCAGCTGGACTCGCAATTCTCTGGCATCCCCAGAATGGGAAGGGACTCTCCGACTTGTAGTTGCAAAGCCAGCTGCAGACAAGCTTCCTTCCAGCGTTCGTATATTTGCTCGGTCGGCCAAAATTCGACCTGCCGACAATTGTCCACGCCTCCAAGTCTGCCCTCGATGCCACGGGTTTCACAATATCAATGCTTGCACCCGCCGAGCTCGCTGTGAACTCTGCGGATCAGACTTTCACAATGGACCGTGTCTTACACCTATTAAGTGCCTAAACTGTGCTGGCCCACATGTGGCCTCATCTCCCGGATGCCCGGCTCGACCTTTCCGAGCTAACGGAGTATTTGTTCGCCCTAATAAGGAGAGAACTCGGATTATGCGCCAGGAGGGACACAAGTCCTGGCTCGCTCTTAATCACCATCCGCCCACTTCTGACACCCCCACCGGGTCTCCATCGGCACAGCCCTAGCGCACCACGATTCCAGCTCCTGTTCTAACAGTAGGCTCGGCATCTAGGTTCGCTCCCCTAATTTCCCTTGAGGAGGAACAATGAGGGACCGAAACCGGGGTCGAAAAAGACAGAAGACTACAAGTCATTGCTTCTTCCAGGTCAATGTAGGTAGACGTGGCCCTGCTCACGATGCCGCCCTAGAACTTACCTCCAAATATGGAGCTGATATGATACTAATCCAAGAACCCTGGATTTACACAGACCTAACTCGTAGAACAACAAAAACTCACCCGAGCTTCCAAGGCTTCCCTCCCCTTCCTAACTGGACGGTTCGGCTCTGAGTAATAATATAAGTCCGCAAGGGGCAAGATTTATCCCCTTTCCAACCAGCCGTACACTCTCGGGATCTCCTGCTAGTCCGAGTTTCGCAAAGTAATAAACAAGTCACTGAATGTTGGAATATTTATAACGCTCCAGTCGGAGCAATTGGCACCGGAGAGGGCCTACAACAATTAATGACTAGCACAGGAAATCCGGATATTCTTGCGGGGGACTTTAACATCCACCACTCGTCCTGGGATCCGAAAGCTAGGAGTGACAGTGTGGAAGGTGACTCTTTACTCCCCAGGACAGCCTCGAGAGGACTTGGACTCTTGAATCACCAGCGAGTCCCTACACATGACGCCGGGGCTGCTCTCGTCCTCTGTTTTGTCCGAAACAAAGTGAGTGCTCTAGAAATGTAAGGGCGCGCAATGCTCGTGCAGCTACCGAAAACGAGAAGGACATTCTTCGCACACAACTAGAAGCAGATAGAGCCACACTCACAAGGACTCGTGTTGAGCTTGCAGACTCGCTGGAAAAAAAACTTGCGGCCGAAACCCAGCTCCAAATTGCAATCCTACAAAATGCCCAAAACTACGTCTTAGGCGAGAGTACAGCTGCCAGAGCCCAAACTGCCAGTCGAACCCAAAAGGATCCAAATAAGTTTACGGCATTAATGAATGAAAAGGACCCTGTCCAGCTCCAGGAGAAGTACGACACTTTCAAGACACAAGTACAAGGGGTAATATTAGTTGACTCTGCATGCTTTCCAACCGAGGCATCCAAAATATTATATATATGTGGCTTAATGGATGGCCACGCTTGTGATGCAGTTTGTGACGGTCATAAGTCTATCACCGCTAGTTTGAATGATTCCTCGCAATGGCAGTGACAGAATGAGAATGCGCTCTGGGAAGATCTTGACAGCCGTTACGTTCTATTCAACTCGGCAACACTTGCAGGGAATACGCTGGATAATTATTCTCAAGATAGCCCAAGAAACGGTACTCGACCATACGGTGAATGGAAAGCTGAATTTATCAGGCTTTCTAACCGCGCCATGTTAGGTTCACGGGAAAAAGTTGATAAATGGCGCAGATTTATTGGAGTTGACATCAAAAAGATACTTCGATCCCAGGTAGATAACCCAGGTGATGAAGATTTTCTTGGATGGGTTGCTAGATGTGACAATAGTGCGCGCAATCAACTTCAGGAGGCTCACTATGATACAATCAATCACTCTAGCAGTTTGAGTAAGAATGCGACATTCAATTAGCCAGCCAAATACACACCAGATATACCAGTTGCTGCTTCTGGCTCCAATCTTCTAGATGATTCCATGGATATTAACCGGCTTCAAATTTCTGATAGTGAAAAGCAGCGCCGGCGTAGTCAAGGTCTATGTCTAGCTTGTGGTCAGAGCGGCCATATTGCCCGAGATCATCTGTCGGAATATTTCCTATGGATTCTTTATTTGAGGTATCTCAATAGTGATTATTGCATTCATTTGTGTCTATCTTGCTTTGTGACGGAGCGCCAGGGCCTTAGTGACCTTTAACACTCGTCACATGATACATGCTTCTAAAGCTATTACTAATCATTACCCATTTGTTATTACATCTTCATAATCATCTTTACCGCCCAAACTCCAGTATCCTTGCCTTATACACATCCAAATAAAACTTGTGTCCTATTATTCGACACCATCATCGGAGATTAAACCCAATCCCAATGCCGAAGCGTGCCAATATCACGTCAGCCTACAGCAGACAAAATCGCCAAGATATGGAGAATCGCTCTAGCTTTCGACCTCAGAGGACTGATTCACAGAGCCTTTATGTAAATCCTCAGTTTTTTTCGCAGCCTCCTCAAATTCCCATGTTGTACTATCCACTCTTGCAACCAAAAATAGTGCCGCAGCAACGCCCTCAGCAACCAGCACAGCCTCGTTTGCGTGCTATAGGTGAAAATTCTGGATACATGTCTGATACTAGTTCTGATAATAGAAATCCTTATGGAATCCGAAATGAATCTGAAGAACTGGATCAGTTAAAAGGCAAACCTCTGATCTAAGTCGCGATCAGAGGTGTGATTGGTATGGTGAAGAGGATGAATCAATTCGAGCAGTGTTGTTAGATAACTCGCCTTTAGAGCTACGTTCTGCTGGCTCTAGAAATTCAATGTTGCTTCAAACTCAACGCTCAGATCCGCGCACTAGTGACTCTTTAATGTTCCGCACATCCAGTTTAATTGACAGCGGCTGTACAGCCTGTTGGAAATTCTGACTCTCAAATTTAGGACTCAACCATTATCTGTTTTGTCTCAGGTTCCTGACAAGATCAACTCTCTCTACACATGCCTTGAGTGCGCTAATCGCGCCTACTGTCGCATATTGTCAGATTGGAGCGTAGGCGTCTGACCTGAAGCGGAAATGGAGGATGAGAAGAGGTCGGAATGGGTCGCAAGAGATGACTGAAGGTCTACTGGAGATAGATAGGAGGAACTAAAGGTTTGAAAGATGGGTGATATAAATAGCTAAGAGGTCTAGAGGTTTGAGTGGGTACTAGTGGTAACTAAAGGTACAAGAGGTAATCCGAAGGTGTTCCGAAGGTGTTGGGTATGACAGAAAACTAAGCGTGAAGAACTCTGAAGCTACAGACTAAGCCATCATATATACCTGCTTTCCTTCCACTAGCTCATCATAACATAGACATTAACCTAATATCAACATGATCTCATATGTAAAGGATTATACTGTTGTCATAACAACATGAGAAGAAGGGTAAAATTATATGGCGAAGGAAGAATCGGAAGGATCGGGAGGATCGGGAGAGGAATCCTTACATTACCCCTCCCGTTTTTTAGTCTGCGAGCTCCGTCGAGCCAGCCGCGCTAGGGTAAAGGCCGTGAAATTCTTTTAGTAGATCGCCGCAGCCTGTTAAATTATCAAGAGGTTCCCATGTAGTGTCATCATATCCTGTCCATCTAACTAAGTATTGAACTTTTTTCCGTCGAATTCTCGAGTCCAAAATAGCTTCCACTTCATATGTGTCTAGATGTTCATTTGATATTTCGACTGCAGGGGGTTGGCTTTGCTGCTGGCTCTTGAATCCAACAAAAGCTGGTTTTAACAGATTTACGTGAAAGTTATTATCAATTTTCCATTGGGGCGGTAGGTCCAGTTTCACGACGAGAGGTGTTTTAATTTTAATTATCTGCCAAGGGCCAGCTCTGACATGATCCAATTTTTTTGTTGGTCTAGATAGGCGAATGTTTTTGAGAGATAAATATACCCGGTCTCCGACCTTATATCTTGGTGCAGGGAGGCGTTTTTCATTTGCGTATGTAGCTTGAAATTCTTGAGCTAAAGTGATATTTTCGTGGCATTTTTGCGAAATGTCCTGCATTCGTGAAATAAATTCGGGGGTATCACGTGCTACCGTATCTCTGATTCCGGAAGAAAGTTAAGCCGAGGATGGTGACCAAAGGAGGCGAAGAACGGTGAGATACCTGTAGATGCATTAACGTGGTTGTTGCAACAAAATTCAGCCAAGGCCAGGTGATTAGCCCAATCATCTTGACGATAATTTACAAAGTGCCTTAAATATACTTCTAAAGTTTTGTTGGCCCTTTCTGTCTGACCATCTGTCTCTGGATGGTAGGAGGTGGAGAGTTTGTGATTTATTGTCAGCCTTGCGCAAATCTCCTTCCAGGTACTATCAATGAATGCCTTTCCTTGGTCAGACACTAACGAGTCAGGCAAACCCGCAAATCGAACGACGTTATTTAGGAATGCTTGAGCAGTTTCTCGCGCTGTAGGTCGCTCCAAGGCTATAATCCATACCCGTTTTGTCAGTCGATCAACAACTTGCAAGATATATCGATAATAAAAGTTTCTGATGTTACAAGTTGGTAAGGGTCCTACAAAATCAAGAGTTAAGTGGCGAAATGCGGCTGAAGGTGCTGGTAGGGGTTTCAAGAATCCGTAAGGTCTTTGTACTGATGGATTATTTCTCTGGCAGGCTTCGCAACCTCGAGCATACTTGATACACTCGTTATGACACTTAGGCCACCAAAAAGATCTACTTAGTAAGGTATACAGAGCAGCAGCTCCACGATGGCCATACAGCGGATTTTCATGGAGTAGTTTGAGTATTTGCTCTCGGAGTGTTAAAGGTACGTACTCTCTACCATTGAGACAAAATGAGTGTTCAGTAGTTTTACAACTGGCTAATTCGATGTCAGTACGATTAGAATCTGGATTATTCAAGGCTGCACGAATTTCTTGACAATATTTATCCTCCTTACAATGTCTACTCCACTCTTCTGGCAACAGTTCATCTGTATGCAACTGCTCCATCGGGCTAAGATCTATTGGTTTTGATGTTTCAACACGACGAAGAATCTGCTGTGGTTTGAGTAAAGTCTGCTGTTGGTGCCTTGTTCGTTCATCGTTTACATCTGATGGTTTATCCTCACTAATTCGAGTTAGGGCATCGGGTTTAACTCCTTGTTTCCCGGGTCTAAAGACAATCTTGAAATCAAAATCTGCAAGAAACTCGTTCCATCTAGCTTGACGCCGGTTTAACTTCTTGGTGGTGGTGAAATATTCGAGGTTCTTGTGGTCCGATAAGATTACAGTTGGGTGCTCAACAGAGCCAAGCTCACTTTTCCATGTCTCGAATGCATATACAATGGCAAGTAACTCTTTGTCAAATATCTCATAGTTGCACTCGGCTGGTAACATTTTCTTGGACATAAATGCCACTGGACGTAAGATGTTCTCATCATCATACTGCGATAGAATAGCTGCAGTAACATAATCTGAGGCATCTGTTTCCAGCACAGCTTTTCTACGGGGGTCAAAATGGGCAAGCATAGTCCCATCTCTAAAGGCGCGTTTGATGTTTTTGAAGGATTCTTCACACTTTTGATCCCAGGTAAATTTGACATCCTTCTTTGTTAGCTGAGTCAAAGGAGTGGCTAACCTTGAGAATTCAGGTATAAAGCGACGGTAAAAATTCGCAAACCCCAAGAACCCTTGGATATCTCTAACGGAGCGAGGTGTCGGCCATTCCTGAACACAGGCTACCTTTTTAGGGTCCATTGAAATTCCGTTGGTTGAGACTATAAGCCCAAGATAAGTAACGGTGGTTGTTTCAAAGGAACACTTCGATATATCGACTTGCAAGCCATGTTCGCGAAGTCGTTGTAAGACCGCTTTAACATGTTTTTGGTGGTCCACAAGGTTTTCTGAGTAGATCAGTATATCGTCCATGTAAGCCGTGCAAAAATCGTCCAGGAGACCTCGAAGAGCATAGTTGATGTAGGTTTGAAACGAAGCAGGCCCATTACATAGACCAAAGGGGAGAACTAATGGTTCAAAGAGTCCGTACCGGCAAGTAAATGCGGCCTTCCATTCATCACCTTCTTTGATACGGAGCTTATTGAATGCGGAGATAACATCAAGCTTAGTATAGAACTTGGCACGAGAGAGTTGGCAAAGGGTTTCTGTTATTAAGGGAAGAGAGCACCGATTTCTGACAGAGATTGCATTAAGTCCTCTATAATCAATGCAGAAACGAAGATCTCCATTTGATTTCTTGACAAATAGAACTGGGGCAGCTGCTGGTGACTTCGAAACTCTAATAAATCCCTTCGAAAGCTCTTTATTCAAATACTCTCGCAAGGCCTCTAGCTCTTTTTGGTTCATTGCATATGGACGAGCGACAGGGGGTTGCTTTCCGGGCTGAAGATCAATCGAATGGTCCCAAGGACGATGTGGAGGCAGGAGATTGGCTTGTTTTCGATCAAATACGTCAAGGAAAGCATGATAATGGGTAGGAAGGTATATTTTGGGGTCAGCGTCTTTTGGTATTGCAATGTTGGTATTATTGATCCGAACTGTGGGCTGTCTTTGCATACTGGAATCAAGAAGGAGGTCTAGATCTCTGATACTAAGAGCAAAAAGGTGGTTTCCGGGGTTTTGGCTTAGAGTAATAAACTCATGGGCAGAAACTTTAGTTGGCCGGATTTCCTGTAATTCAGATGGCCTTTTTGATATGATTTGGGGAGGAGCGATTTGGGCCTGACATTTTCCTGCCGAAATAAAGTCCGTAGAGTTGACGTATGGAATAGTTGTTTCGAATTTGCAACAGGCATTATCCAAACAATTTTCACCAAAGGTCAGTGTGTGTTCGGCCCAATTTATGAAAGGGTTGTGTTTTTCGAGCCAAGGCAATCCCAGGACTAGGTCATACTTAATATTAGGAGTAACGAAAGCAGACATCTCTTCCTGGTGTCTACCAATGGCGAGATTAAAACTAGTGATTTTCGTGATTTGGGCTCCAGGCTTACCCTCAAAACCTACTAGGGCGAGGGGAGTCTTGAGGTGACTAGAGGTTACATTCAATTTATGGCATAATTTTTCAGATATGAAAGCAAAGCCAGATGCGCCGGAGTCAACGAGTGTGATTAAAGTTATATCTCCTATTTTTGTTTTTATATACATGTGACGAGATGATGATAACTCCTTTAAACTCACTTGTCCTACCGAAACTGACTCCAACAGGCGACTTCCTATTGGAGTTGATCTTTTAACGTTTCCATATCTTGAGGGATTTCCTCTGTACTAGTGGTCGCGACACTTCGAGTTCCCAACGGGCAGTCTCTTGCAATATGTCCAATTCTATTGCACCATACACATCTTCCTAAGGTGCGACGTGCATCCTTTGCCTTTTGGGTTAAGCGTCCGCTAGCGTCCTTTTGTCTGGAGATAAGGTCAAGATCCATTGCTGAGCCCCCTTGTGATACAGGAATCTCGTGGTGGAGAGGACGGAACTGGGGTCGAGGTATCGAAGGCGCTGGTATAGGTGTGTGATTGTTTAACGAAACCGGTCGGGACGATCTTGCACGTGATGAGGCTAGTATTTCCTGCAATCCAGCATCCTTTCGTCGAAGATAGGCTACAAAGGCGTGGTATTCTACCGGAACATCTGAAGATGAGAGGATCAGACTTCTTAGTTGAACTGAAAGGCGTCTTTCTAGCATTAGCTTCCAGCTGGCTTTATCCACTGTCGAGTAGATGGAATCGACCATGTTATCTTCGAAAGCCGTAATAAAGTCATGGAATTTACTATCATTTTGATACAATTTCTCAACCCTTGTGGTAGCCTGGTCCTGCAAGGATGGGTCTTCGCATCTCTGCCTTAAGGCCAGAAGAAAGCCTTCCAGTGTCGTTATTTCTGGCGGAATTGATGGATCTTCAAGACAGCGGAATGATGGCCTCATCTTAACTAGAGCAGCAGGCCCAAGACACTGGTATCCAAATCTAACTTTTTCGGATTCAGCAACAAAGCTCTCTGTCTGGATCTGAATGACTAGCTGAGAGCAAAAAGAGCGCAAGTTCTCTGGTGTTCCGTCGTATGGTGTGATGGGCTGGATCGGAAGATGAAGCCTGGGCTGAGGTGATACGGAGGGTATAGGGGCAGTCGGTGGAGCGGAAGAGACTGAAGATGCAAACAGCTGGCTTACACGTTCTCCATCGATTTGGGAGGCTACTTCAAGAATATCGGGTGAGTGTGTTATATATGGCAAATTCCAGAGATGTGGTGGTAGTAATGTTATGTTTGATCGGGGGTGATGTTGATCTGTGGGTGGAGTCGAAGTGATCTGGAGGCCGGCCATATCGTTGTTCATGGTGGTTGGAGGTTGATAATCAGTGAAACTAAAGAAGGAAACTTCACTGGGTGTTGAATGAGACAGAGTATCTGGTGAATCAGGTACTCTATAGCTCATATAATTTTGACGCTTAGTAATGTCAGATTGGAGCGTAGGCGTCTGACCTGAAGCGGAAATGGAGGATGAGAAGAGGTCGGAATGGGTCGCAAGAGATGACTGAAGGTCTACTGGAGATAATAGGAGGAACTAAAGGTTTGAAAGATGGGTGATATAAATAGCTAAGAGGTCTAGAGGTTTGAGTGGGTACTAGTGGTAACTAAAGGTACAAGAGGTAATCCGAAGGTGTTCCGAAGGTGTTGGGTATGACAGAAAACTAAGCGTGAAGAACTCTGAAGCTACAGACTAAGCCATCATATATACCTGCTTTCCTTCCACTAGCTCATCATAACATAGACATTAACCTAATATCAACATGATCTCATATGTAAAGGATTATACTGTTGTCATAACAACATGAGAAGAAGGGTAAAATTATATGGCGAAGGAAGAATCGGAAGGATCGGGAGGATCGGGAGAGGAATCCTTACACATATACATTTGGATATTTACGTACTACAGTGTACCTTGGCTCATCATGGTAGATGAGAGGTGGCTGGTCATCACTAGGTTTGACAGGCACATGAGACTAGTGGAGTTTCTCCCTTAGATATATATATATAAGTCCAATGTTCTCATAGTTGTAAAATATCAAGTCTTCTTTACTTCATCATACATATCCATATAATATCGTACAGAGTACATTTTCCAACACAGCCCTCGCATTTGCAGACTCGGAGTCAGTCGTAAAGCGCTTTAGTATCTCAACCAAGAAACTAGTCAAACTCCGCATTGTTCGCCTAGCTGATGGTAGTACCCAAGCCACTGTTACCGACTATTTCACCGTTCGCATGCATTTGGGCCAGCACTCAGAGATAATTGTGCTCTATGTAACAGTTCTGGGTGAGTGCAACCCAATAATCCTGGGTATGCCATGGCTTCAGCTTCATAACCCCCTTTGTGATTGGAATGCTATGACAGTTAATTTTGGCTCTCAATTCTGTCAGCGTCATTATCTTCCATGGAGGATTTCAAAATCCGACTTATGCCTGCCCCCACAGCTCTCTGGACTCCATGAAGCTCCGCTAAATATACAGAACAAACCCCCTCCAACTATACCAAAGTTATATCAAGCCACTGTAGAAGATTGCACTGATCATGATATTAAAGCTATATCAGATGATAACATGGAAATTTCTATGGATCTCTTACGAAGAAAAGTAGATCAAGTTGATGTTGACAGATTTCTTCAAGACAGGTATGAACCTTCAATAACTGATATCAAAGATCGCCTCCCCATAGAATTTCACAATTATATTGAACATTTTTTACCAAAGAATGTAAAGCTTTTACCACCACACAGACCTTGGGATCATAAGATCGAGCTTTTACCAGGGAAGCAACCTCCATTCCACAAAATTAGGCCATTTTCTCCTAGCGAACTCTAATGTATCAAAAAATGGATTGACGAGATGTTAGAAAAGGGATTTATACGCGAATCATCTTCGACTGCCGCTGCTCCGCTTCTTCTCGTCCCTAAACCTAGTGGTGGTGTTCGAATCTGCCAAGATTATCGGGGACTCAATTTAGTCACTGTGAAAAACCGGTATCTGCAGCTGAATTCTTCACTAAGCTTGATGTAATTGCCGCTTTCAATCGTGTTCGAATTGCAGAGGGCCACGAGTGGATGACTGTATTTACTTCTCGTTTTGGACTTTACGAAATGCTTGTAACACCATTTGGCTTGTGTAATGCGCCGGCCACCTTTCAGAATTATATCAATCATGTTCTCGACGATGCTCTCGACGACTACTGCACTGCATACCTTGACGATGTCCTGATATACTCAAGAACCAGAGAAGAACATACAAAAAATGTTAGTGAAATAATTCGTCGACTTGGTGAAGCCGGTCTACAAATTGATATTGATAAATCGGAGTTTTACACAAAAAAGACCAAGTACCTGGGCCTAGTGATCTCCACTGAGGGACTTAGTATGGATCCTGAAAAGATTAAAGCGGTAGTTAGCTGGAAAGACCCCACAACAGTCAAGGAATTACAGCAATTTTTGGGCTTCGCGAACTTCTATAGACGGTTTATTAGGAATTATTCAGGAGAAGTCGAGCCTTTAACTCGCCTACTGCGAAAAAATGTGCCATGGGTCTGGGAGAAGGATCAGATAGATGCTTTCACAAATCTCAAGAATTTGTTTACTCAGGCGCCAACAATGGCTCATTTTGATCACCAAAAACGCACTGTAGTAGAGACCGACGCTTCTAACTGGACATCTGGTGCTGTTCTTATCCAGTTAGGAAACGATAATATACCTCATCCTGTTGCATTCTTCTCCTCAAATCATAATCCTGCCGAGTCGAATTACGACATCTATGATAAAGAACTACTCGCTATTGTCAAAGCCCTTGATGAATGGCGCCCTGAGTTGTCAAGTACGCATGAATCATTTGAAATTGTAACTGATCACAAAAACCTTCAGACTTTTCAGACTGCAAAACAACTAAACCAATGCCTAGTTCGGTGGTCAGAATTTCTGTCGCAATTTAATTTTAAGATTACATACCGACCTGGATCGAAAGCATTGCTCCCTGATACATTAAGCCGCCTACCAGGTCTTAAGCCAAAGGATGCCTCGGATGAACGACTTCAGAATCGTTTTCGCTCGCTAATACCATCTAGTAAAGTTAAATCCAGTCTAGCAAATAATTTAGCCTTACAAGATAAAAATACTGATCATCATGATGTTGATTTTATCAAGGTGTTGGCCCCTGAATTGACTCTATCTGATTTAATAAGTCGAGCTTATAAGACTAACCAGACAGCTCTATCTATGGTAGAATCCTTAAAAACTCCGTCTCATAGGTCCTGGCCAGTTTCCACTTCTCGTGTGCTTCGGAAGGATAAAATCGAGTTTAAATTAATTGATTGACTGATCTACTTCCGAAATCGACTCTTTATCCCTGATCTGGAAGATTTACACCTTGAAAATATTTATCGCACCCATTCATCCGGTCCCGCATGTCAAGGAAACAAGGCGTTCAGGCAAAGCAGTCACATGATATATGGGCATGTCTAGATGCACGCTAACGCGTCCGTAAATAATTATTAGTTTCATAGTACTAGATTCTTTCCTCTTTGTAGACAATCTAATTCACCAGATCAGACATCGTCGGTCACCATCCAACTCACTCCCTACTGTGACATATTGTCTACCAGATCATAAACAACTATTGCTGCCATAGTGCGTAATATCCATCACCCGTTTTTAGAAATACTCCTCAGATTAGCTTAAAAAAAATTTTTTTACACCCAACTCGACCAATTTTAAATTTGAACTCAGAATCTTTAACGAAAATGGATCACAACCCTTGGAACCTTGAAGGAGGCGTCACAACACAATATCAGCAAGGAACACCTGCTTCCTCGAATGAGTTTCGAGATCATGATGCTACCTTTGTCCAGAATTATCCTCTGCTCTGTTCAGTTCCCAACAATCAGCTCTTTATTACCGCCATGCAAGGTGGTAATACAGATATAAATATTACAGGACTAAGCAATGAAATTATGGCCTTAGCCAGTTCTTATGTACTTGTCGAAAAACAATTATATCAATACAAAAATGATTACGACACACTACTTGAGAAGAACCAGGAGCTGACAGACGCAGTGCAGAACTTTCAAAATTTAAAGAATTCAATAACCAATTCCAGTACCCAATTAGAACACCAAAATCATTTGCTGCAACAAAAACTCCAACATATGAAACAGCAGGTTGCCGCCAGCTCTGAAGCACTGAAGGAAAACTCACTTCTTAAACAAAAATATCACGAATTAGAAACAAGAATCGCTGCTACCGGCACAGGTGCCCCATTAAGCCATCTCCGATCAGCTGAACACCCGGACCCAGAATTTTTTTCGGCAGACACACCTGAACTGCGCAAAGAACTCCCAATTTTCGTCCGTAAAATGAACATGAAGTTCCTTGCTAATGGAGATTGGTACCAATCCGAGCAATCAAAGATGATATATTTGGTGTCTCGGCTCAGAGGGAAAGCATTCTCGACGATTTCACATAGTATCAATAGAGATGGCACGGTTAAGTTTCTCTCCAGTGATGCTATTTTGGCTTTGCTAGAGCAAACATTCGGCGATGTCGACGAATGTAATAACGCTCGTCGCCAGATTCTTACTATTAAACAGGGCCAAAAAGACACTTCCTCACACATCTCTGATTGGTTTGAAGTTGCTCAGAAGAGCGGTCTATCCGACGACGCACTAATAAATCATTTATACGACTCTCTCCACCCGCTAATTGTATCGCAGATTCAGAACCGCGTCATGTTACGCCAAAAAATGCCTACAGACCTCAATTCATACCTAGCTGAAGTGCGACATATAGATGCTGTGCTCCGATCTTCCAATCCAAATTATACTAAGAATAAACCAGCACCCACTAATCACTTGTCCTTTCTACCGCCTACAAACTCTCTTCCTGTTCCCACTGGAGAAGATATGATGGATTTGAGCGCTGCTAAAACTAGCCCCACCATTATTTGGACAGCAGCAGATGCCATCAACCATCGCGTACCTCGGAATGAAGCTGAAAAAACGCAAAGCGAATATACTGTTTTGAAAATAAACTTTGTAGCTGGTGCTATGATCCAGGTCATCGGGCACGAGTGTGCGCTGAAGCTCGCTGGAATAAAGGCAAAAGAAAGTCCCCTGATAATAAGACTATCCTTGAGGAGGAAAAAGCTTAGTCTCTGATCATTGTCGCGATCAGAGACATCAAAGTAGTCAGTCGGATAGATTATCAGATTCTGCTATGGTAGAGGAAGAAGGCGCTGTAATCATTGAAAGAGAAGAACTACAAATTTCATCCCTTTCAACCCCCCACACAGACCATCTTCTTCTCCCGTGCACCATAGGGTCTAATGAAATAAGTTTTTCCACCCAAGCGTTCCTTGATTGTGGTGCAACTGATGATTTCTACGATATCGACTTCGCGCAAAAACGTAATCTCCCCGTTCATTTACTCTATCAGCCACGTCAACTTTACCTTGTGGACGGCACACCAGCCGCACGTATTACTCATACTACATCTGTACACATTGATGTGAATGGCCATGGGGAGACACTGGTACTTTTTCTCACAAAACTCGGCAAATATGAACTCATTTTGGGTCGCAAGTGGCTCAGACGACATAACCCTTCAGTAAATTGGTCTCAAGATACCGTCATTTTCGATTCAATCTTTTGTAAAAGAAATTGTTTTCATCGTGCTCTTAGACACACGCAGAAAGCTTCCTCCCCGAACTTTAAAAGTAGTACTAGTAGCCCAGATGCTGACGCAAAAAAAATCGGAGAGGGACGGCCAAGAAAGGTTGGTTCTGATGTGTTCTATAAGCTATCAAAGAAAAGTGACGTGCAAATATTTTCCCTTTCTCTAGACGAAGTGGATGCTAGAATCCATGAGCTGGGTGTCAATCTTAAAAATCTACCAACTAAACCAAGCTCCTCCAAGTCCCCCACTGATCGATAGATGCACAAAAATTACTGCGAGCACTACATCCTGTTAGTGGAGAAACCTCTGATAGACCAAAATTCGACCCCACAGCTTCGGACATGCAATTAGCTGGATTTTCACTAGAAGATATCCAAATCGCTCTCCAAACTAAAGATAGACCTAACCCAGCAAAAAAGCTCCCGCTACATTACCATCATCATTTAAACGTTTTTGACTACAAAAGTGCAGACATATTACCCCCTCACAGGGATTGCGATCATAAAATCGATCTTAAGCCTGGTACAACGCCTCCACATGGCCCTCTGTACAATATGTCTATCGATGAACTCCAAGTCTTACGGAAGTACCTGAATGAACAATTGGAGAAGGGCTTCATTCGCACTAGCAAGTCACCAGCGGCAGCTCCAGTCCTATTTGCCAAAAAACCTGGAGGAGGCTTAAGATTCTGCGTTGACTATCGAGGTTTGAATGAAATCACCATCAAAAACCGATATTCACTTCCGCTGCTACAAGAAACTCTTGCTAAACTTAGTAGTGCCAAGTACTATACCAAGCTTGACATCATTGCTGCGTTTAACCATATCCGGATTGCCGAGGGTCAGGAATGGTTGACAGCATTTAACACCAGATATGGCTTGTTTGAGTCACTTGTTATGCCATTTGGCTTGTCTAATGCTCCAGCAACTTTCCAAGCCCGTATCAATGAAGTCTTGCGGCCCTATCTCGACGTATTCTGTACTGCATACATCGATGACATATTGATCTATTCAGACGATATCCTTTCACATCGAGATCATGTAAATACCGTACTGGACGCATTGGGAAGAGCTGGACTACATTGTGACATAAAAAAATGTGAGTTCGAAGCTGAAGAAGTGACCTACCTTGGATTAGTGATCTCCACTAAGGGTGTAAAAATGGATCCGCAGAAAGTTCAATGCATAGTCGACTGGAAACCACCCTCTTGCCTCAAAGATGTACAAGGCTTTCTAGGGTTTTCAAACTTCTATCGCCGATTCATAAAGAATTTCTCCAAAATAGTTCGGCCCCTTATCGCGCTCACCCGGAAAGATGTTAAATTTATCTGGTCCAATGCCTGTCAAACAGCATTTGAATCACTCCAGAAGTCATTTATCACAGCGCCAGTCTTGCATCACTTTGACCCTTCGAGAGAAATTTTTGTCGAAGCCGACTCTTCCGATTTTGTTTCTGCCGGAATACTTTCTCAAAAAGATGAAAATAACGTACTTCATCCCGTTGCATTCATGTCAAAAAAACTTGAGAGCGCAGAATGTAACTATGAAATTTACGATAAGGAGCTCCTGGCTATAGTTCGATGCTTCGAGGGATGGAGAGCTGAGCTTCAAGGCTCATATCATCCTATCACTGTTCTCACAGATCATCGTAATCTTGAGTATTTTATGACTACTAAAGAGCTATCTCGACGTCAAGTTCGTTGGAGCGAATTCTTATCCCAATTCGATTTTATTATAAAGTCCCGTCCAGGAAGAGAGAACACCAAAGCCGACTCCCTAACTAGACGCTCCCAAGATTTCCCTAGTGATAGATTCGACCCCGGGTGCAATTTCAGAAACAAACATTACTTCCGTCAGACAAGCTTGACGAGTCTATCATTGAAGAACTGAAAGATATTAAAACCGTACCAGAGCTCAAACCTAATTCTTATTTGTCCCCAGTAATCCTCCAAAAAATTGTGGAAGAACCGCTCGACACAAAAATCGCCCGGTTACTTGAACAAGGCTATAGGGAAGGAAATGACAGATGGCTGACTAAAATAGTTTCTGAGATGACAAAGCCTGAAGGAATTCCACATTCAAAAGAAGTTTCCCTTTCGGAATGTGAAATCCGTAATAATCGCCTTTATTTCCGCGGCAGACTTTACGTCCCAGATAATGAGTTGAGAATTCTGATTTTACAAACTTCCCATGATAGTTGCGAAAAGGGCCACCCAGGTAAGAACGCCTTATATCAAGCTATATCCGACCATTACTGGTGGCCCCGCCTCTCCCAACAAGTCGAACAATTTGTCAAGAACTGTCATAATTGCATTCGAAACAAAGTCTCTCGGCTCAAATATCAAGGTTCACTCAAGCCCCTTCCCCTTCCAGCCCAACGCTGGCGCGATATATCGGTAGACTTTGTCGGTCCTTTGGCCGAATTTAACGGTTTTAATAGCATTATGGTCGTAGTCGATCGCCTCACCAAAGAACGACACTACACCCCTTGTCATACGAAAATGACATCGAAAGATCTTGCAAAGCTATTTGTTCGTGATATCTGGCGACTCCATGGCTTGTGTGACTCCATCGTATCTGATAGAGGGCCATTATTTATCGCAGAATTCTGGAAAGCAGTTTGTCGCTGCCTTCAAATCAATATATCACTCTCCACTGCCTATCACCCAGAGACAGATGGTCAGACAGAAAGCGCTAACTCATTTATGGAACAGTACCTAAGACACTATATCGACTACACTCAGGAAGATGTTTACGAATGGCTACCCATGGCCGAGTTTGCTGCCAATAATGCTGTCAATGCTTCAACCAAAATCACCCCGTTCTTTGCAAACAAAGGGTTTCATCCGCGCATGAGTTTTGGCCCCCCAAGACCACCAGATAGAACGTCTTCAAAGAGCCTCCGCCAGCAGACCAGTGCCGGGAATGACTTTGCTTCTAATATGGCAGATATCCTCGAAGTACTACGCTCAAATCTTACGTGTTCTAGAGAAAAGCAGGAGATCGCATCAGCAGCGAATCGCTCACCAGCACCTGCATACCGTGTTGGTGATGAAGTTTTCCTTGACGCTCGCAATATCACAACCACACGGCCAATTAAGAAATTAGACTGCAAATTTATGGGCCCATTTCGAGTGACAAAAATAATAAATTCTCATGCCTATCAGTTACAGCTCCCTTACGAATATGATAGATTACACAATGTTTTCCACACTAGTTTGCTGAGGCCAGCCCCTACTAACCCTTTACCAGGCCAAACTAATCCACCATCCCAGCCTGTCACACTCGACGAATCAGGTGAAAAGTTGTATGCCATCGAGGCCATAATTGACTCCAAACGTAGTAAAAATAAGAAAAATTTCCAATATCAAATTCTGTGGAGAGGCCATGACTCTGAAGATAAGACTTGGGAACCTCTCAAAAATGTCGTATTTGCCAAGACATCCATTCAAGAATTTGAGAGACGTTTCCCTGAAAAATTACAGCCCACCAAAGCGGAAATCGATAGAGCAAGGCTACAAGCAATTAAATCTGTAGAAAAGGTGTCTATGAAGAACTAAAAATCTCTTTTTTAGCGCACGCAAAATAGAGGGAAGCGGGAGTAAGGAGAGACCATATGTCAAGGAAACAAGGCGTTCAGGCAAAGCAGTCACATGATATATGGGCATGTCTAGATGCACGCTAACGCGTCCGTAAATAATTATTAGTTTCATAGTACTAGATTCTTTCCTCTTTGTAGACAATCTAATTCACCAGATCAGACATCGTCGGTCACCATCCAACTCACTCCCTACTGTGACAAGAACTGCCTCCAAGATTTGTGCGTCACGCTTTACTTCCTCCGTCGGGTATAAATATCGGCGTGAGCGTGTATTTGGCGGCTAGCTGAGGCCAGAGAATAGTTGATGAGAGGTGTGGTCATTGGAACGAGGATGTACTTGGTCGTACTTGTAAACTTGATGAGACTTAGGTAGGAGTCGAACTCGTTGGGAGCGAAAATTTGACATAGCAGAGAATTTTGAATTATTGCCTCGTGGGCCAACTTGATCGGTATTGCGAAATTTGACAGAACTTGGCTCTGGGAGAATATTTCACTCCCAGGTTCGTAGAGGGCACCGCGTACAGTTGTTCAGTCTTGCCCTCCCCGGGAATCTCCCATCACGAGCGGGATACGTGTCCAAGTTACTTAGACTCTAGTTGGTAAATCAGACCGAAGAGTGTACCACCACACAAATTAAGCCATGATGGCGTTTGCAGCATTGCCTGTATTCTCACAATTGAAGACTCGGAGCGCACAATTCTCTTCAATTTGATAAATTCCTAGCCAAGATTCGTAGTCTTACATCCGTCGAGATTTTATCCATTGTTAGCATCTCCTTAATCCACTCGTCCAGATTTCCCTCACGTCGATCCTGAAGGACTCAATCGCTAGGTGCCATAATTTATGCTCTACTGTGGGCATTTATATTATCTTGCGCATAAATCTGTAGGTCAGCTAAGGCCAAAGAATTAGTCGACGAAAGGTGTGGCTATTGAAGTGAGGGTGAGCTAGATCGTTCCTGTAAACTTAATGATACTTTATTTAATATCGGTCTTGTTGGAAGTAGAAATTTAATTAAATTTGAAGTCTTGAGTCATTGCATCGAGGGCTAGCTTGTTTGATAGTGCAAAATTTCGCCGACCTTGGCACTGAGTATATCAAATTTCCGGGTTTATAGAGCAAATTGTTGACGGGTGTTCAGTCTTTATCCTCCAACGCTACAGTTGATGTATTAGCGGAAGGATATACCTATCTTGTGGCTTGTGATTCTTCGCATGTCGACTTATTGTTGCCCTCGACCAACATGTAATCACTTTTAAAGCCAGTACTTTGACAACACTTTCATAGCATACGACTGCTGCGAAAGGTTGGATGTCTGCTATATTTCTGATATTCATGTAGGCGGTGAAGCTTTGAAGTTTGAGTGCCTCGACAGGTAGCCAAATAAACGTGGAGAGTGCTGCGAGATGAATTTGGCAAAGACTTTTTCGTGGAGGAAAGAAGTCCACGGAAAATATTAGTTGCTTTTCGCGCCGATATCATAATTGTTTAAACCTATGGGCGCTTTATTTGTGGGTAGCGAGAGTTGAAAGTCGTATCCATCCGTCGAGAATCACTTGCATATCGAAGGTTCGACCGAATGTTAGCTAGAGGTCGCTCTTCTGAACTCTTCATCGTCGAGGGCTCCAAAAGTCCTCTCAGACCTTTTTTTAATCCCACACTCGGTGTAATAATTCACCCCAGGTCCATGCAGAATACAACCGATATGTAAGTAGCTTTTGTTCTACTATCTGTAGACTTTTTCCAAAGGATGTATGTCGGAGATTTGGCATGCTTTATTTCGTACTGATACAAGTCAGTCTTCGGTAATTTCTTAACGTGAGTATCGCCAGGGAACTTTCTGAGGTTATGGGAATTTCCTGGTGAATTTCTGTACATGCCGACATCCTCTATTACAGGATGGTAACGCGACACCACGAAGCCGTTAGGCATCAACGAGTCATGATGATTGCGGCTCAGACAGGGTTGCATGACATGAGAGCCAAAGGAGATTCAACTGACTCAAGATCTCAATAATTATCAATCAAACACACGCTTCAAGGTCCCGATTATGCGTGTTAGATTTCTATTAGAACAAGGGCTGTCCGCCAAAGGTACATCCGCACCTATTCCATCATAGCAACTTTCAGACAACACATGAGGAAACTATCTTTCCGCTGGGCCTCCCTAGTCGCTCTTTGCATTTCCTTGATAGCACTTTCAACCGGAAATCTTGTCCCATCACAAAAGTATGATTGTGGCACTGAAGTTTCCTTTTCTACCGCGCAGATTGAAAGACTACAAAAGAAAATGCTCAAGACCTACGTTAAAGTAATTTATCCCTGTAACGGCCGAAAATATTGTCTTTCAAAGAGGATTAGAAGTGCCTTTTACCAGGGAAGAGAGTATGAATACTATTCATTTTTTCAGCCGAGTAATGGTGTCAAAAATATTGAATCGTCTCTAAAACCTCTGGTAAAACATCCAGAACAGAAGCGTTGTGAGATTAACTTTACCATTGACTTTGCACACTACATGCTGATTCTTTAACCCACCCAGACCGGTATTATTTGATCGTTCAATATCATCCTGATAAACAGTACAAAATCAAGGGTGTAATCAAGAGGAGTAGACGCAATCCACATTGGGAACGTGTTTGCATCGCCTTAAAGGATAGCAGTCCTGCTCAGAATATTTCTGATAGTACTATAGAAGGATCCTCTTCCAAATTCTCAAATGATATGCCCGGCAAACCATTGACGAGAAGGGGGTCAAAAGAACCAAAACCTCAAATGACGAGTCTGATATCTCCAGGACTAACTTCCAGAGACTGACATCGGATAATTAGGGCAGAATAATTTTTAATAATCAGCTAGAAATTCTAATACTGCCAAGATTGACGGGTAGCCTTAATCACTATCAAGTCTTTTCGGCTTTAAGAAGCTTGCCACAAAAGGTTATTTTCTTATGCTTGAAATTACTAGTTTGCTTACATGGTCTTTGAACAATGAGCTCAGACATCTCTTGGGAAACATCATTATCAATTGACTATTCATGTGTTTAAGGATCCAGATGAAGACCTTGTATCGTCATGCAATCTACCAAAATAAACTAGAATCTGCTTTGTCCAATCCTAGATTAACGTATTCCTGAGTTATTAGAATGTTCATCTGGACCCTCATTTACGAGGAGTGTATATACTATTTGTCCACAGGGTACAAGTGTGAATAACTAGGAGGTCAAGGTCTTCCACGAGAAGAGATAGAGGGCACATCATGATCTGATACAAGTACGGGCTCGAAGTGGTCTTCTCAAGGAAGAGAGGGAATATCTGGAACGAAAATAATATTGAGAAGACGTAGCGTGAAGGAGGCAACTCGACTGTAGAATACGCTTTATTATTTACATGCTCATAGTTCACCATTACGTTACCTTTCCCTACTCAGGCCTGCAAGGTTTGTTTGCTAATAGTAAACCGTCATTCCAACTCCTATTATTATTCCGTGAAACTCATTCAACTATCTAAAACGCTTTTAGCCTAAAGATAATTGTCTTGTCAATTATCAGTTAGAGCTCCATGCTCAAATTTCCAGTGGCTATCATGATTAGGTTTTTATTCTGCAACTTGAGACTGGTAATCTAGCATTTTGAGCTCCTCTCTGACCCAGGCCCACCTTTTACAGTGCTCTAGTCCTCTTTTTTCACGTAGATGAGATCTTTGATATAACACTCGTTATGGATTTCGATTTAGCTCAGCAACTATCCGTAGAGTTCGGCCGCCTTTCCTACAGGACATTCTGTCCGTAGGAGACAAAAATTCTCAAAAGAATTGTAGCTCCAGCCAGGCGAGGCTAAGATACTGAAGCCATACGAGATGTGCAAAAATGACTGAATACAACATGAATAAAAAATGAAAAAAACGAGGTAATCATATCCATCAAAAGCCTTCTCATCCGTAAAAAGTGGCCAGTTCGATCCAATCCATCAACCCCGTTTGCGGAACTGAGTATACTCGAGAAACTCATCGGATGCCTCCTCAATGTTCAATAGAAGAGGTGTGAGTGGATGATAAGCAGGGCTTCGACCATACCACCTAATCTTATCGTGCTTGGCTTCATGGTAATGATAGTAGGGGTTTTACTTGGATATGAAGAAGAAACAGATTGCAAGATTATTTAGTAGCCGTCGCCGACACGAGGACATCGAATGCAATTATTCTTGGCTATCCTAGAGATGTAGAGCATCCTAAGCATCTACATGGATACCGCCAGAAGGCAAACCGGTCGTCTTTGCTAGTAGCAGCTATCATGAAAATAACACTTGGCAAAGAGTTGGCTCGATACTTTTGCATCCGATGCTCAAGCTTGAGCCGTATATCCCTTGCGAGTGCATGGTCAGCGGAGTCAATAGGGATAAGCCATTTAGTATCCGTATTATTTTCGCATCGCTCGAAGCAATCACTCCATATACAAGTAACTCACACATACATTAGCTCTGGAAATATTCCAAAGAGGCTGTCTAGAAAATGTGATTCTAAACTTTCGCGCACACAGTGCTACGGTTGGTAAAATAGGAGTGATCACCTCTCTACTGCAGTAGTGGACTTCATCGTTGGTGTAAATGTATAAGTGTATATCTCTATCTAATTTTACGTGGGGGCTATTCTCAAGATCTGTCAGCGGTGTCTCCTACGAACCTCCAGCTCTCACTGTAGAGTCTGCAGAGCCGAGATTGAGAAACAGAGTCCTCACTTCCATGAGGATTCCCAATGGCTTTCGCGGTCTGTATCATCTTCATCCCTAAGCACATCCCCCTATCACCATTATCATGAAGCTAACCACGATCAGATCAGATGGTAGGGTCGGAGCCCTTCTCATTACCCACCCTTGATTGTGGAGGATAAGCCGTCCGATGAGTTTCCGGAGCGTACCCAGCACCCGATACGGAGATGGTGGATTGGATCAAGTCGGCCTCGACTGCTACAAAGAAGGGAGATATAGATGAATATGCGCAACTCGTGTAGTCCCGATGTCTAGGCCTCGCCTGGCTGGGGCTGCAGGTTCTTTGAGACTTTTTCCCGCGCACGCAGATTCCGTTGCTACCATTTTTTGGGTAGATGGTTCCGTGGAAAAGGTGGCCGAATTCCACAGCTAGTTACTGAGCTGAATGGCTATTCATCACGGGCGACAATTCTATGATCTTTCAAGAAACATATAAGACAAGGAGCACTGTACAAAGTGTATCAGAGAGGAGCCCAATGTGCTAGATAGTCTATGACCCAGGTAGTATAATGAACACATCTCTGATTTTACAACAAAAACTGAGTGGCAATCATTCCAGATGCAAACGGCAGTAACCTAGGCCAATAAGTACAACTACAAAGCTAACATTCCGATAGCCACCTGGTGTTATTTTTTTACTACATTAGCCAATAAATAGAGGTGAGAGAAATCTGACTCGATTTTTAACCTTTTCAATTGCCTTATAGACTCCTCTTAGTGTTTACTCGAATGAAGACCTGTGGGGGTATCACTGCTGGAAAGAAGTCGTGAAGGAGGCAAAGGAGGGAGTACACTTCCCGAAGCATAGATACTCCCGGCCTGTAGGCAGAAAGGACTTACATGTCCTTACATATTCATAGACTTTAATGGACAGTAAACACAAACAAAATTGCCTTATAGATCGAGGGTACGAGGCGTAGTGAGTGAGAAGTTTTTTGAGCATGTTACCTTCAATTTCAGACATCTAAATTTCGTGCATCTAGTCTGCATTTGTCTGGTATTGTATGAAGAGTTTTGGCGTGGCCGAATATTTGGAGCCGTGAGGTAATGCAACTACATTAATTTTTAATTGTATTATTGTCCTTTCTGCCAGTAGGCCATGGATACCTATACACGTAGTATATCCGCTTCTATGCCTAGCACGAAGCTCCCCTCAAAAGATCTCATTCGATCTTATGCCAGAAAAAGCTCTTTGCCCTTCATCGCCTCTCCCTCTCCAGCCAACGAAACGATGGCCATTTGCGGGTGTATGGCTGCCGGGAAAAATTGCAAAAGCCACTGGGTGCGGAGCTCTCCTTTACCTACATCAGGACTAAATCCGAAGACATATTGACCCTTCTGAAGCGTGCAAAGAGGCCGGCCAGCTGCAGACTTGTGTGTACCTCGGGAAATTCAGCCTCTGCCTTTCTAGCCTCCTTCCTATTGTAAGGTTAAAGATCGAGAGGGATTTCGGGCGGTTGGAGAGGAAGAAAAGGGTGGTATTCGAGCACAGGAGCAGGTGAACGGGGCTTTAGATGTAAAGTTGTGGAGTTGACGAGAGGAGTGATGAATATAGCCTTCAGAGATATTCAGTTAATACAATGAACTATAATATTGGAGAGACTACTGTAATAGGACTTACCTTCAGAGATATTCAGTTAATACAATAAACTGAGGATCTCTGGAGGTAGGAGAGACTACATCTATATACAGGAATCAAACTTGGTATGACTAAAGTTGGGGAATTGTTGAGGTACGTGCCAATGTCTCAACTTGGCAGCATTATCCAAATGACGTTTTAGCCTTGTGTTTTAGTGAACCCCCGAGACTAAAACAAGAAACAGATGTGACTACATTAAACATGGAATCTGGTAACAAGTGAATTAAGAGATACATGTAGTAGTGCACAGACAGAGATCCTGCACCGATACTGATGCAGAACTGTTTTATTACAACACTTCCAACTCCTTCGCGAAGGTCGTGCTGAAATGTCAGAAAAGTCTTGACAGAGCGTGGTTGCTGAATGGTAGCTTAGCCTAGTTTCTTTTGTACCGTCCGAGGCTCTGGAAAGTGCCATACATTCATCGACAACAAAGGTTATCCCAGCTAACCGGCCAAAGTTTCAGTCTTGGCGCTCACAAATGCTTCAAAGTCGAAAGTATCAGACATGTCGATCTCGTTCCACATCTCAGTCGCCTTTTCATCCCCGAGATGTATAACCCTATTAGAGCATCAGTCTCACACAGACCAAGACCCGAGCTTTGTATATTGTGTTCTAATTTCCTCCCTGCGGGTTTACGAAGCGTCGTAAATTTGGTATTGTGTGCAGCATTTAATTCGGCGCTTATGTACGCATGAGAGTCGACTGTAACCTATTGACAAATTTACTTCTGATTCTTATTTTGTATTGAAGTACCGGTGGTGAGAATACTTCAGGTGCCATAGCTAGATTGCTGTCAACCGAGTAGCTGAGTTGTAAAAGCCAAGGCCATCGACGACGCGGCACGGTAATAACCCTTTTAGTCTGAATTCCACTGAGCGACGGTTTTCCATTTTGATTATTCGATTTGAATTAGAGCCAATTGGTTTGGAGTATTTACCAAGTTGCTAGGGTTACACACCACAAGCCAGACTAGATCAAGGCTTCTCAATTCCGCGTTCAAATCCCTTATGTTACTAGAAACATCCTATCAAGCATACCAGTGAAGTTGGTCCACAAGGCAATGATTCAATATTCTCCACCAAATCAATATATCACCTCCATCAGGGATGATTCCAGCCGAAGCATCACCAAATCTACAAGTAAGGCCTGGAACAGTTTTATTTCTACGACCACTCCTCTCGTCAAATCGCCTCCACATGTACGCCCACAAAAATTAGAATACCCGCCGAAGGCGAGAAATTGAGGTGCACAAATCCGAGGGGCTAGCTTTCACGATTGGCGTAAAAGAGATCAAGACAAGATTATTCTGACAGTAGATGCGATCTCGAAAGGGGTTGGAAATGGAATTTTGGCTACAACTTTACAATGTGAAGAGCCTTGTGCGCTACAAGTCTTCGTTTGCGAGATTGCAGCTGAAACTATAAACACAAGCCAACGATGGATAGTGTTGTGGTCCGCCTCTCGGTGGTGACCTTCGGAATAGATTCAATAGTCTGCGCACCTACTTCACTTGCAAGGAGAAGCCTCGGATGATATTTCTTGCGGTGCCGGTGTGCTTGGATGATTAAAGGATTTGAAAGGTACCTTTGGCGGGTACTCACGGAGAAGGGTCGACTATTTGTGTAAGCAAACAAACCTCGTAGTGACATTCGCGAATGAAATCCAGGGTACGAGCGTCTCTATGGTCAAAAGATTCATCCAATATTCACGCATGGCACTGGTCATGCGTCATAGCTAGACAGCTGATATCACATTGTGTGGTGCACAAAAAAGCGGCCTAACCTCAGATACCCCATCGATAAAGCCGAATTCATTTTTTGTCTCATTATCACGCTCGTAAAGCTAACGGTCAGATTCTTCAATTTCAGGGCTACGGATCCCACTTTTTCCCGTTTAAATGTAATGCGCACGGCAACTCTTTCCGCTTATTCCCGTCACATCACACGCATCTATGTCGGATGACAAATTCCGAAGGCCTATTGATGGCGCCTTCACGGACCTTGGGATCAAACACCCACACAGTCCCGAAATTCAGTCACGTCAAAGGGTGAAGTTCGGGATTGTGGTTGAAATGGTGGTTGGGAGGAGTGGCGTTGACAAGCCTTGGTCCAAACCTCCTACTTGGAGATATTTCATGATTAAACCCCCGTCCAAGACAAACCTACATATTCCAATTCTAACCGCAAACAGGATCAACCCTATCTGATGCTTTTATTGTAACGAATAAAGATTTTGACCATCTCGACCTTTTCTGGACGATCTTTCCATAATCCAAAAACCATACTCGTAACCCAAGACACGAGAGGAGTTCTGTCCTATTGCAACTGCTGCGGGCAGTGAAGTTACAAAGTACTGGCCTTGTATTCGGCATTACCTGTGCCAAAGGCGCCAACAACTTGGCCTACGACGAAGCGCCACCGATGAAATATGAACGACTCTTCGCCGACATAACAATTAGTGCATTTGACAAAAGCTTAGGCATTCGTGCTTGGACGTGTATTTGGCCTACACAGTCAAGGACACGGCAAGGACGGGGCAAGGCCAGGGGGGTAAAGTATACAAATTTTCCAAGATTACAATGTTGATAAAAGGATTAAAGAAAGCTACACTGGAGGCCTCAGATGAAGGAATAGAGTCTGGGATAAGATAAGGAACAGCTGAGTAGAGGCAAATCTATGAACGAGCGGCAAGAAGTCCAAGTCTTGGACGTTTTCAAGGGCTTGAGCGCGATATGGCCAAGGCTGAAGATAAATCTGCGCTTCGGCGCGTCAGAATTGGGTTTCCTGGACGGTCGGACTTGTCATGTTCAATACATGGGTGAGATCTGAGATGGTTCTGTCATTCAGGTGGGACGAGGTCTATGTACTTGGTCGTAGTTAAACTGATCCAGCCCGGCCCCACGCGTGCTCAAGCTCACATTGGGGTTCGAAGGGAGCCATGCGCCCAGCTCTTTAATATACAATCACGTAGCCACCATAACTTCAACTATTGTATTCTTGCAAATAAGTCAGAATCAAATTTCTCTAATGCCTACTTTAATCCTCGTAAATGAAGTCTAGAAAGTGTAAGGCTGGATCGAAGCCAAGATCGTGGCCAAGACCAGTGCCTCGGCCAACAAATTAGAGAGAAAACAATAGCCTTTCTCCTTTGGCAGCCTTAGTGATGGGAAATGATTTGATTCGAAGATTGTTTGCGTGCTATTATGGTCAATCGCACCGAGAGATTCAGGTTAGAAGATGTCAGTAAATCACATTGAATCTCCAACTATACTCGAGCCAGTCCGACGATTGGGTGCTTTTGCACCAATAGCATTTAAGGCTCAGTGTAATAAAGGATATTTTACAAGTTGCGTTTGTCGGCATGCTAGATTCAAGTCGGCTACTCCAACCTGACGACTCATACCATCCTCGTTAGAGCTGGATTCTAGAATTGGTTGTTGGACTGAAATCCTAGCGTCGGCGGTGGTATGAGATGCGACAATGGCAGCTTTCTTCCTTACTTTGGACAGAGTCGAGCGTGCCAGAGTGGTCATGCGTGGAATTCGGAACTTGACACTTGGGCGCGACACAGATAATGGCGGGTAGATTTTCATGATGTGTGGTCTAGGGACAACGGCGCATTAGGGTGTGGTGATGAGGATGAAGCCATATCGGGGTTGACTTGTCTCAATTCACGGACATGATTTGCCAACGCAGCGCAGACAGGCACTGACTAATCAAAGAATTGAAAGGTTCAAGGCTATGGCTAGTTTGGGACATCTCCTGCGGCAGAAACCGAGTCACATGGCCTCGTCAATTGTGCAGTGGATCCGCCAAGCGGACAGGCATTCACCAACACCGGGCTGACCAAGACACAGTCGGTGTAGAGAATTTTCGCATCGAAGCTTGCTTTTTTCCGCGTCATGGCGACGGAGCCGGGTTGGGCCACTAGACGCGTCGAATCTTTTTCAGATGAGCCCTCTCCCAGAGCGGGAGAGTGGCGAGCTTAAATTAATATGGGTCGAGCGGTGTGACGACTGCTTACGGAATAGATTCCGGCTAGTCAGCAGGCATCGCTGGCGTCAGTATCCGGGTCCACGGAAGCGCGTTGACTAATTCTTTGCAGGCCCATGATCACTTGCGACGACAAGGATCCCGATGGCAGTTGAAAAGTATCTTTTTCCAATCGAGCGCTGTGTCGCAGGCGACGTGGGCAACTTCATGCAGATTGTTGAAGACGTACCGATAGAATCCTACACTCCAGCTTACGCAGGTAGGCTGCTTATCTTCGACTCTGAGTGCACATTGGTATCGGAAATGGACCTACGAAAATGGCGGCAAATTATTGTGTGCTTCAAGAATTCCGTCTTTGACTCAATCGTTGTAGCAGCGAAACTTCTAGATAGTGGTCATCAGGCAGTTAAGCAAACAGAATGGTTACCGCCTTATTTTTTCTGGCCATCCGATTATTTTCCTTTGACGCTCGTTATCTGTACACGACCTGATCTCTCGCGGTTATTCCTGCGGGATTTAAAGAGACAAGAAGTTGCTGGTAATTACTTCGCCATGTCTAATGTGGATTTCACTTGATTGGGAGATTGAGACTATGATTGCTATTGAGCTAAGGGTAAGTACTCGTCAAAAGGCTTAAAAAAGCTACATGGATAGATGGGTCGGTAACATGATCAGTGTCAGGTATGAACTGCCGACAAAACACCATCTCGATGCTAACCAAACGGTCTGTCAACGTCGCACCAAATACAAAAATGACGCAAAAGGATAGATGAAAATTCGGCAGCTTTTCGGTCTCTTTCCTGTTGCCGCCGACACTTGCTTCGTTGGTAAAGTGGTGAATGACCATGATAAAAGGCGTGTTTCGCAAAGTAATCCAATTACTGTGCAGCATCCTCCGATTACTTGAGAAATTGCAGGCATAATGCACCATCGCAGGGAATCCGTTTGTAACAATAGAAAGAAACGGGGTATCAAAGAATTGACAATATTCCTGGCCAGAGTGGCCATGGTTGTGGGATGTAGTTTAACCATTGATAGCGACGATGAGAGAGAATAGTTTCATGGTCCAGGGTGAGTGGAAGTACCGATTGAATTTAAACTACAGTCACAGCGAATAGAGGTTTTCCAAAGATTAAAGCTCGGAATATGTATAGTTTCGTCTCTGAAGATTGAAGACTCATGGGCTAGGCCTACCTCCATTTATGAGCCGCAAGATTGTACAGGCTTCCTATAGCAAGTTCTTACACCACTAGGACATTTCCGACGACATCATTTTCTTGTTGCATTCTGGGGGGGGGGAACAAATAAACAGAGCCTCTGTCCCTGCGATTTCGAAGCCAGTCGTAGGTGGGCAGGTGAAGAAGGATACTGTGGAGACGTTATTGTGGAGACGAAGACAAAAGAACCGGCGTAGATGAATGGGGATTCCGAAGGGACAAGCAACCTTGAGGTTATGCATGGGTCGGTGACCGGAATATACGTGGGTGCTACAAAGGTTATTCTTGCACTATCCAGGCAGACAGCGTAGAAGAAGTAAAAGAAATCCATTAACCTTCTGCCGTAGTGGAGATTGGTGCAAATGGGAGCCCGGATGGCCTTGGCGAAAACAAGTCGTCATAGATAGGCATTTGCGGCTGGTTAGTTACCTTACAATGTCGGCCGCAGCAACAAGAAACAGGTCGACCTGACAACCAGCGTATTCCTTCTCGTCACAAATCGGGCTAAAAGTGTGGGCATCGAGATGGCGCTTTGCAAGGCGACGGCAAGCAGCAAAGAAAGTTCCGAGGAACTCGATGGACGCAAGCTTCATGGGAAGAGAATTGGGAGGATCGAAGGCTGTGAAGACTTGAGCAGTCGCGAGGTTAAGGGGGGGGTGGGTGATGGAGGAGAAGTCTGTGGTGATGGCAGTGATGACGACAAGACTTCGCCGATGATGCAGGAGTAGATGATGGGCCTACTACCGACACACCGTGTGCATGGCTTAGGTGCGAGATGGTCGCAGACATCGTCACGACCTTGAAACGAAGGGACCTCGATCTTGCCTGGTCTCCGTGCGCAGAGCGAGGGTGGAAGGTGGGGCAGGTGGAGAATGGAAATAAATGTCAAGTCACCAGCTCGGAATCCTGGCCAAGGGATTCTTCCACGCTCGCAGCCCGGGATATTCTTATTCCGACCAAACTTCAGAGGCCGCTGGGGGGGGGTGAGCACTGCAGCCGGGAGTTTTGTGGGCAAGGTTGGTGATAGGCTTCCGGTGTTGGAGAGAGCTGATGATTTACAGAGGCAGACGGGCCTGCTGGTTGGACGAGTCTGATTCTAGCCAATCTGACCCCACACGGCTAGTCGGTCTCTTAACACCAACAATCCCGTCTGCCTCTGTGAATCATCAGCTCAAGCAGAGGTCGGCTAGATGCTGAGCACCAACGTGCGCACGCCTCTCCTCTCAGCACACAACCGGCCAACTCGCCTATCTGCCCCTCCGCCAGCCCATTGACACTTGCTCGGCCTCATTTCTCTGGCTCGGCTAGGCTCTGCCTATGGGCTGGGAACCCATCGGCTCGTCTGCCCTCATCTCTCAGCTACACGCTTCCTCAACTGCCTTCACGACGTCGTTTAGCCCTCAAGGCCGGCCATTCCACTGCCTTGAACCCAGCATCCGAGCCTCTCCGCCCATCGCTCTAGCCCTAAAGCATCAACCAATATTGCTGATGGTCCACCACCGCGTCGTGTGGTGCCGGCTGAAGGACTGCTTCACAAAACTATCTACAACTACCACGCTGGCGGCGCACTGAGGGCGGGTAGTGCAGAACTATAGCGTGTATGTTTATTATCCCATTGAGTCTATGACCATAGTAGGACGTGTAGCTCCCTTCTGCTTGGAGGCCGGGAGTCAGACCTACAGTTCGACGCTGTCGATCGAGCGTCTCCGCTGCAGAGAACCGCATGTGATGGGTTGTTGTGTTTTGCTTCACTTGACAAGCTCGTGATCGCATCAAATACTTTGCTCTGAATCCGGCGCGAGGGCCATCACTGTTGTTGCCGCGTCGACCTCTGCGCATCCCCATCAACCTCATTTGTCGAGCACTGAATCTCCCACCACACGCGATTATCGGCTAGCCCTGCCGATGCATCAGCTGGCCGCAAGCTCTCTTCAGTCGCCACGCATCGTCGAGTCTAGGCTCCTGTCGCGGAATGTAGCTGCCGGCTGTCGTTGAAGCGCCATTCACGTCCTCCCCACGTATCATCCGGCTTCTGTGCAGAACCGGCCCTACAGGTAAAAATCAGCCACGCCAGCTTGTAGGTAAACTAGTGTAGCCGGCCTGACTGATCCGCTAAATTCAATACTAGCTAGGCTCCATGCGGTATTAGCTTGCTTTTTTTCTAATCCTCTACCATTTAACTCTAATGGCCATCAGGTGACAAGGCTTTCCCTTATTGATCATAGATCCTGCTGCCTTGAGCCTGCACACTGCTGTAACGGGGCGACTAGTCTCTCGTCTCCAGTAAATGAACGGCTTCTCCATGCACCTAAAAATTGACGTTGGCCTACCTTTGAATTTTGTCTAGTTGCCTGGGTGCGGAGCGGTGATGGAGATTTTGAGACAATGTTGTGGGTCCAGCAAATACTTATTCTGCGACCTTTCATACAATAATCTTTGTCAAAGTTCAGGCCTCCCCTGCTCCATTCTCTCGTGGCCTTTGCGCCGCTCACCACCCATCATTTTAGCTAGCGAGCGTGGTCTTATTTCGCGGCCAACTAATAATCGAGCACTTCCCTACTCACCCCGACCCACCGACATTTCACATCTCCTCATCCTCCTCCTCTTCCCCCCCAACCACCAGCTCGTGAGCTTGGCGTCTCTATCCTCTAATCTCGCCATATCTCGTGAGGTCGTCTCCCTCAGAATCCATCCTAGGCCTTCTGTCTCTCTCTGCCCACTCTCACCGGCCGGCTCTCGAAAATACCGGTTCTCGCACTCCATCTCGACGAAAGCTTGGTCTACTAATCCTACACTTTGTCAAACTCCTCCGACTCACAGTCAAAGGTGACTATAAATATCTATAATTTACTACCTGGGCCTACAAAGACATTCCGTCCTAATGACATGCGTTTTTTACTTTTCACGATACATGAACTAGAGAATTCTCATATTTGATATAACACAACCGACAAGGAAACTGTACATTTTTCCAACCTCTCTTCTCAAGCTTGATCTAACATCTCAGATAAACAGGCTCTAAAAATCCAAGAGGCATCAGTCCCCAGAATATCCACTCGTAAAACAATCCCGAAAAGCCAGATCATACCTACCACAGGCCGAACTGAATACAAATTTCCTCATCCCCCTCTCAGGGAACCGTCGCTCTGACGGGAAAACTCTTCCCAAAACTAGGTCTCGAAACTAGCGGCTCTGACCTATGGCATAATCTAGAACTTCATTGATTGTCAGTCAAATCTATCTTGTCGCCGTTCACAACACACCCAAACCGAACCTATCGTCGATACCCAGTATTGAAGAAAGTCTTTGTGAGCCTAACTCAGTTCTCACATCTTCAACGAATATTGCTTAGCATCTTATCTCAAACGAATATTCGCGCGATAAATAATTGAGCAGATATGATAGCTTCCGGTGGTGTTTGTGCGGTGCTTGACTATGATATCGACTTGATGACCGAATATGTGGCAGAAATGACACAGCGTCTCATTCTGCCATCGCCAAAGGTTCCATCCTCCCTCCCTGAATTCGTATCAGATCTACTTTCATCCACACGCCTTCCAAGCACAACAATACTTTTAGGAATGCACTACCTCGCTAGAAGAGTCAACATGTTCAGTACATCCGGTAACCAATTTGTCAGCGAAGACAGCGCTTTGCGAATGCTCACAATCGGCCTCTTACTGGGAAGCAAATTTTTAGACGACAATACTTTTCAGAACCGCTCCTGGTCCGAAGTTAGTGGCTTCCCGGTCGCTGATCTCAATAAGTTGGAAGCCGATTGGCTGTTTGCGATGGATTATAACATCTATGTGAACCTCGATGAAAACTTGGATTTTAACGCTTGGATGGCAAATTGGGAACATTGGCGTAAAGCCAGAATTTCAAAGCCAAAGTCACCTTTGGACCTTGCCACTGCTCAACAACCTCTTGGAAATAACTCGCAACGTGTTCATCCATATGTTCAAGCTTATAAACCACGCACTCAGCCTGTCAACCCTATGGATAACTCAATGGCATTCAACATTGGTTACAGCAAGGGTGAATGGGCGCATTCGTCTCACTCATATGCGACACCTCCATACTTGACCCCACCATCAGCTCCTGATTCTCTACTGAATACACCTGTGTACATGAACATGAGTGCAACCGGAGTAGTGCCTCGATATAATGACTGGGCCAACTATGAATCCGTCACCAACCACACCTACACGCGGGGATATCAGGCTCAATTTCATCAAAATTTCCACGCAACGCAAATCGCGGCTTATCACACACCTGTTTATCAATGTTCCGACTTCAATTACGCTCGAAGAGTGTGGAATAATTCTCCAAACTGCACGCCTTACGGTTGCTACACTTGTGGAGATGTTCGTAATCTCCATGCGAAAAATCCTCCTTTCTATGCTCCGACTCTTCTGAATCAGACACATAGCAATTGAAGAACCCCACGATGCCCGCTCCGTAACGAATGAAACGAGAAAAGAGCGAGGTGAATCAGAAGAGCACAGTGCGCTGCATAACCATCACCTCTGGTCATGTTCACAGCTCATGAGAATGAACGCCTCGCCCGTTTAAAAGCAAGTCATGCAGGCATTGAAGCCAATTACCGTTAAATAAAATTTCTTAAAGTTCATATTTAGTCACCAAAAAGACTACACTAATCACGATGATAAGTCTGCGAACCTTCAGTCGTAGCATGCGTCAAATTCAACGATCTCCTCAAATTTAATTGCTTTCTGGCGTTACTCTAGCGAATTCTAACAATTGCGTTTATCAATTTTGTCTTTCTAATTTATCAAAAGGTACGGATTTACGCGGGCGGTGGGTAAAATATCAATGGCGTTTTGGGAATGACTGCTTTGGTATCTGGTTGAAGGAATAGACATTCAATTTGCTACTTATTGGCATAAAGAGATGGGCATGCAAATCTTATGCATCAGAATTTCAACAGCTCACCAACAATTGCCTCGGAGCTAGACTTTCTATTATATACTGGGGTGTTAGAAAAAAGTACATGGATATGATGTACGTAATTCGGGTTGTTGGAAGATTCGGCTTACTTTATTTTTGTTTTTTTTATATTAGTCGGCACGCCCAACATTACGTCAGTACTGCAACTGCTACGTATGATAACAGTGATGAGTTTACATGAGGAGGAGCTTGATGTCTACACTTTACACATTTTTACCAATTCTCTCCAAGTTGTAGCGACGTAGGAGACATCCGATGATTATTGAAATTAGGGCAACCTGTTGATGAAGAATAACTTGGAAAACGGTTGCACGTCAACAAATACCGAGACATGTGTGTGTGTGACAGAGTTTGTTGTCAAGGACATTGATTTTGGTCTTTGCGTAAGTGCTGCATTTCAATGGCCACAATAATGCCATGTTGTGCGGGATGAAAGGAGAGGCAAATGGATGGTAGGAAACTTGTTGCCAAACTTTGTGTCAAATAGACGTCTGACAAGGCTCAGAGCTTTGATCGGCATTATAGAACAGATCAACTAATGACTAGGCAGAAGAAAAGCTACAGCTGTAGGCTTTTTCAACTAGCTTGAACTCTGAAATTCCTTATGTGCCCATGCCCATCGTAGCCCAAGATTGCAGGTTAATGGTTCATGTAATTTGGTTAGTGACTTGTTCAAGATGCCGCATAACTAGTAATCAGGCGAGCAACAACAGTGCAAGGTCCTATTGGCTGGCAAGCTCAACGTAGCTGGAGCCGAAAGAGTTGTGCAAAATATGGTACAGATGGAGGCAGACCGCGGGCGCGATGACACTTAAACCAGGCACGATTGCTGAAGTATCAACGGCGAAGGACAGAAGAATAGAGGAGCGGGGAGAGAAAGATTCCCGGCTTCTAGATGGCAGTGACGATCAATTGTCTGCAGCGAGACCGGAGGGTGAAATATGTAGTATCTGTAATTGAGGGGATTGGAGGGCAGGCAGCGATGACCATGTAGATGATTGGGCCTGCAATTTCCCATGCCAAGGATTAGCGTTTGTCCGGTTGAAAGACCAATCAAAAGGAAGGCTTGTTTCTTGCGCTTGAGGCTTCCGACCACCCGGACTGATGCTTCCTGAAGGCTACCACGAAAAAGCGTCTAGTCGCGTGTGTGTGTGTGTGTGTGTGCATCGCAGGGATAGCCATGCCGGCCAAGTTGGCCATGGATTTCGTGAGTGTGCGAAGACACGAGCGAAAGCTGATGGGAATGTGGCCGGCCTCGCCTCCATAGCGAGAGGTGCAGGGGCCTGGGTACAATGGCGCCTAGGCCAAACGCACATGCCCAATCTTCCATAAGTGCCCGCCCAACCGCTGAGACGCGGGGCGGTCGTTGGCGGAAACGGTCGCGCTTTGCACAATTGGTGGAGGCGTCGAAGGGCATGCGTGCCTTCTTCCCCTCCCACTCCTTCTACATGATGCCTCGTTCATGGCCACTGTCGCGACGGCCGTCTGCCGGTCACTTGGACATGCGCGGATAAGTGTAGAGTATGGGACAGGGCGCGCGCGCCCGCGCTGCTCGCTCACCCTTTGATGCCGGCCATGGTCCTCTGACCTGACCTCGTTCCCCTCTCGCCGGCCCCGACGCGGAGTCGACCATGAGCACGCTGGATGCTGAGACGAAAATGACCAGCCTCCTCTTCGACAATGTCGAGTTTGCCGCAAAAACAGTGGTGGCATGCGCTGTGGCCCCGCAGCCCGTCCATGAGTCTCACACGGCAGACCACTGCTCAATGGGCACAAACGGCGAATATCATTGCCCGGGCTCCAGTCGTGCTGGCCCGGTTCTCACGGGTCCTCCGACGCAAGTACTGACGGTTGACTTGTGCTGGCCTGATGACGGCAGAGGAAGTATCCATCTCGTCTTCCGCCATGTGCCGTGACTCCTTCGCGTCCAGGGCCATTCTAATCCACCATGTGCGAGTAGATGTGATGCTCCCAGAACCGATACCCACGACTCATCGATCGCTACAAGAGCGCGAGGGCCAATCCGAGCCCATCTCACATGGCACCCCTATCATGGCCTCGTGTGTAGAATCCACGCAATACTCTCCTGGACCATCAGGTACCTCGCATTTCCTGGTGGGCCGTGGGGGGGGGGAGGGATACGTTTTATCCCAATATTCGACGTGTAATACTCGCAAGCGGTGGAGATTTGATGGCACAAGGGTGAGTATGGCGTGGAGTCGAGGTATCACTGGCTCAGCGGCTGAGCCTGATGGATGCAGCTCCAAGTGCATGTGCCTCGCCAATTGGACCGGCGCTGATGAGTCAGCGGGCAGTGGACAAAGTGTATTATGTGCTGGGAGACGCGCCTCGCTCCGGCTCGCAAACACGATGCAATTCATGACCTCAAGCCGATCCAGCCGTATCCGTCTGCACCCTTCCTGGGCCATTTGTCCTCCAGCACACGCCCGAGTGATACTTGGGCCATCGACGACTCCGTGAGCGTATGTTTCCAAGTCGCAGGCCGCCCAATTTGCATCGCTTCCCACACGCTGACTCGACGGTGAGGTCCAGCAGGAGCGGTCAGCTGGCAGCTTGCACACATGCCGCGCCATCTCCACCAACATCTCTGCCGTAGCTGAGTGTCGCTGCGGGAAGCGCCAGATTGCATGGTGATGTTGACAGATGGTAGAGTCTGGCTCAGGTCTAGACCCGTGCCTCGCCATAGCGAATTGAATCCACCCCAAGTAGCCGACCATCATGTTGCACGCACTCATGTAAGTCTCTGACCCATCAAGGCACATGGCATTGCGGAGAGGCGCTGATGATTGCCTCGGCATGCCCATTTTCTCGCGACGATGGATTTGTAGTGAGTAGCCTCCCATCCCACCGCATTTGCAGTCGCCATATTTTAATCGTTTTGAGCGCGTGCAGGCGCGCGTCTCGCAGCAATGGATACCGTAGACTTCCCGTGCACTGGTGATCTTGCGACGGTCCTCTCCGCCCACACGCCGGGGCTAGCTATGCCTCCTTCACGACTGCTTCCAGCGGTAAAGACGGCACGGACCTTCACTGGATTGCGAACCTGGGAGACCCGTTGTCCCCGCCTTGTGTTCCCCCGTCCGGCCAACGCTGAATTGGCCATGGGCGCCAGCGAAGCTGCAGGGAAGAATCGCAAAACCCACTGGGTCTGCGGCTCTCCCAATACCGACATCAGGACGATATCCGAAGACATGGTGGCCCTTTTGGAGGGTTCGAGGAGGCCGGCCGGTTGGGCGCTGCAGACCGCTGTACACGAGGGCGTCTCTCCTCGCCCCCGTATTCCTCCCCTGATTCGCGCCGCAGGGCAAAGGTCGTGAGTGGGCGAGGGAAAAGGGTTGGTGCAGTGTGAACGGCGTGCAAGAGCCTCGACCAGCATGGAGAATGCGGGTGAGTCGTCGAGTTTGGATGCGACGCTGGCTGGCTGGGCCAGAAATGAGAGATTGGGCCTACGTCGTTGCCGCGGCCAGAGGGTCAGGGTGCTCTGCTGGTGTTTTGTCGCTGGCCGTTGCCGGCAAAGATGCGCCCTCGGCCGCGTCTGTGCTGCGTCTCCATTCCAGCGCCGCCCACTGCCCCTCGCTGCCCGACACAGTGCGGCGTCGGCCGGGCCTTGTGGGCAGCGAGAGGGGAAATAGTGGCGCCGTGGCCCGGGTATTTCGCGCCTTTTCAACTTTGGCGTGTGGGCGCCAAGACTAGGGCTCGCCTAATCCTACAAGCGAGGGCTGATTCGAACCAACGTCTCGCTTCTGTTTTTTCCATTCATCAAGGGCAGGCAGCCTAATCAGCCATCACACCATGTACAATTATTCCCGTGGCAACACCGACACCCCCATATTCCACCATTTTATGCACATTTTGCTGCCAAAAAGATTCTTGACAAGCAAGCTGTGATTAATCAGTTGGTTGTATTTCCATCATCCTCAACCCACCCCCCGGCAAGGCAGGCAGATGTTGAAAGATGTTTTAGAAGCCAAGTCTTGCCCACATTTGTCTTGAATCTAGCTGGACGTGTGAATGGTGATCAATTTTGAACTCCTCTCCCCGGTTTCGTGAAGAATGAACGGTAAAGTATTAAAGGTTCATTTGTTGCAACACTTTTTGTGCAGTCATTGCAGATGCGAGTATCGCTTTTCCCAAACTTATTCATGTATGCCAGGCGGCTCCCCATGCCTCTTCTAGCTTCAATCTATGCTGACTGGGCCTTGGGGGGAATTTGGTCATGTGGAATGGGTTGAATTTGCGCTTGGGTAAGACGTCTCGCTTGCCCCGACCCGGCGGCGAAAGGGCCCACGCTGCAGGGCGAGACTGAGTACCTGTGCGTGGCCTCCGCTACGAATCTCCCAGTGAAATATTCTCCCCGTGCCGAGCTTAGTCGAACTTCACCATTCCAAAGAAGTTGGCCCGCGAGGTAATGATGCAAATCCTCCGCCATGTCAACTTTCGCCCACAATGAGTTCGACTCCTACCCAAGTCTCATCAAGCTTACAAATACGACCAAGTACACCCTTGTCTCAGTGACCACACCTCGCATCAATTATTCTCTGGCCACGGTTGACCACCCCATACACGTCGACGGAGGAAACAGAGCGTGGCGCACAAATCTGGGAGTCAGTTCTCTGGGATGGACGTCAAAGGGATCAGGACAAGTTTTCAAGATGACACGGAAGATGGATACCATCTCGACGGGCGTGTGATTTTGCATTTTGGCAGTTTTACGAATTGAGCGCTGTGTGCGCGCGCCGAGACTTCGCTTGCGAGAGTGCAGCGGACACTATAAACACACGCCAACGATGGAGGGTGCCGTAGTGTCACGGTGGCCCACGGGTCGGGTACTAAAGGAAAGCGAATATAACCGTGTCGTGCGGTGGTAAGGGAGGAGAAGTCTAAACACTAAAGATATCTATACCTATGTTCTAGTCTACGACGCTAGCCCTTAGTTCCGTCATACGTAGTCCGCCTCCTGCCGGTGTTCTCCGGAATGGTTTGAACAGCCTGGGCCCCCTACTCCACTTGGGAGAGAACATCTCCGACTACATCTCGCGCGGAGAAAGTTCAGTGGATGGGTATTCACGGATGAGGCTTGACTTGGGGCGAAGAAGGAGCCGCCATAACGTCGCAGTGGTGCTTGCGAATGAAATCCGAGGCATGAGTGCTCTTCATTTACACTGAATCATCTATCCTGTACTCTTCTCTGATCGGGCCTCACAGCTAGACAGCTGCATGCGCAAATCAAATCTGGTGCAGAAAAAAAAAGTAGCCAGCGCCGCATGCCCATCTCTCGAGTTGGAAAGCATCTCGGCATGGTCGCCTCCCACCCTGTTCATTCTCCGGCAGACCGTGACATCCGCTTGTGGCTAGGAATCGGATAAACTTCTGCCGTGCCTTCTCCCCAGGCGGAGCCACTTTCTCCCCCTTTCTCTCTTGATCACTTTATGGTCCTGTCTGAGGCTATGACTGTGTAGGACCTGCAGGTCCTCTCTGCCTACAGGGCGAGGATATCCATACCAGTAGTATATCCGCTTCTATGCCCGCCACGAAGCTCCCCTCACGAGTTCTCATTGCATCATACACTTAGAGGAGCCCTCTGCCCTCCAGCCAACGAGACGGCGGCCACTTGCGGGTGTATGGCAGCCGGGAAAAATCGCAAAGCTACTGGGGTGCGGAGCTCTCCCAATACCGACAATAGGACTGAATCCGAAGACATAGTGCCCCTTCTGAAGCGTTCAAAGAGGCCGGCCAGCTGCAGACTTGTGTGTACCTCGGGGAATTCAGCCTCTGCCTTTCTAGCCTCCTTCCCGAAGGTCGTGCTGGAATATCAGAAAGTCTTGACAGAGCGTGATTGGTGTGTGGTAGCGTAGCCCAGCTTCTTTTGTGCCGTTGACTCATCGACAAAAGAAGGCCTCCTGCCTAATCAGCCGAGATCTCGGTCTCGGCGCCCACAAACGCTCCAACGTTGAAACCCCTCGAAAATGCCAGTCCGCGCATCGTCTTCAGAGACCTGTTCCCCCTCTCGCACCACATCTCAGCCGCCTATCCTTCCTCAAGTTGTAGAGCCCCATTAGAGCATCAGTCCCCCGTAGACCATGACCCGAGCTTTGTAGATTATGACTGGATTTCCTCCTTGCGGGTAAACGTAGCGTCGGAAATTTGTAGTGAGGGATGGCTGGATATGAATGGGGCAAGCTCCTGTTTGCAATTGCAGCAACTTCTTTCTTGGTCGTTGAGGCGAGGTGATGCGTGCTTGGAATGGCATCGTCGAGAAGTCGTCAAATGGGGGTATGCTTGACGCTGCTTTCGACTGCGATTCTTCTTGGCCATCCCAGACATGCAGAGCAGACTGACCCATTACACCGGCGCGACTGGAAGGCGAAGAGTTCGTCTTTGCCGCCCCTCACACCCCCTCCAACGCCGCAGAGCAGGCCGGCACTCTGAAAACGCCAGGGCCCTTTCTCTCGGCCGCAAACGCATTCAGATCTTCCTGCTCGGGGCGGAAACGTCGATTGCGGTTAGTGTAGAACCCTCGAGGGACAAACGACAGTTGGCGAGTGGTCAAAAGCTGGCGTGCACTCAAATCGTGACCCTCTAAACTGAAGGCGAACGGGACTCTAGAGAGATACGAGTCGGCATGGCTGTACATGGAAATCCAACGACCGTTCAAATCAAGTGACTAATACGAAGCTTCCTGTCCCTGATCGTTTACATCCCCAGTGCTTCGTATGAAGCTTACGGTCGTAATTAGGGGAGTAACATGACTGCATTACAAGAAACTGTTCACATTAGAACCGTGTGCACATGCGCCATGAGATATGTTCGACTCAGATCATCAGGCATTGGCATGACATAGTATTTCCCAATAGATTCCTGATGGTATCTATTGGCGCAAGGATCCCTCGCATCCTCCCTTCTCGGGTAGACATGGAGACTTGTTGGAACATCCACTAGTGGGCATGACCCCCTTATTCGTGTATACAGAGAAGGGTCCTCTCACGTAGATAAGATAGGCAATTCATACAATGGGAAAATCAAACAATCTCCACACTATCCACACTCTTGAGAATGCTCGGGAATATCCCCAAGTTCGTCCATTGATCCAAGCCCTAGGAGTATAACTCACAAACTTCACTTCTCTGAAAGCCATGGCTACCTCCTCCCAGACCTTCATCCCAACGGTACGTCATTCCAGCTCAGCATAGCCTTTGAATGCTTACATCTATGGCAGACCTTTCGTATCGTGGTCCGTCGCAAACAAGACTCGTGTCTGTCTGAAACTAGTCGTTGGGAATCCTGGAGTGACGCAGTGCCGGCTTGCGGATTATTAGATTGACATGCACGTGGCCACTGAAAGCGTCGGGCCCTCACACTCCCCCTCCTTTCTGAAGAACGCTGACCGTAGAGCTCTGTTCATAGCCGAATTATCTTCCACATAATCATAGTCCTCTATTCCATTTTCCCACGCGTCAATTCGTCTCGGAAGTGCTATCGGCGGACCTGGCAGGGCTGGATCTTCTATACGAAACCGCTTAATTAAGTCTGAAGTAGGGTAGTATCCAGGGTCCTCATCAGCTGCTGACCAGTTCGCTCGGTAGTGCATTTCTTTTAATCATTAAATGTGTATTCAGCTCTTTAGCAGTAATACATGACTGGTGCTATGTTTGTATATTGGATGATTCTTGACGTTTGAGATACTCATACTCTGCATTTCATTTGCAAGTACCACTATGAGGTATGTTCGCTTAAACAGACAGTCGACCCTCCTCCGTAAGTACTCATCGAAGGGAAATTCAAAATTTTGATTATCCAAGCATGCCTTCATCATCCATGCTTATCAGCACCACGAGAAATGTAGCCAAGTTTTGCCGGATTCGAACCAGCGGTCTTCTGTCTCGAGTGGCATATGTGTCCTAGCTATCCAGACCTTACTTGAGAAAGCGGCCAAGATGATGTACCACCGCACCATCCAACCACGGCGGTGTTTATAGTGTCGCCTGCACTCTCGCAACCGAAGTCTTGGCGCACGCACAAAGCTCAATTCGAAAACATGTTGTCTAATTTCTATAATTCACGCCTGTTGAGATTGTAGCCATCCGCTACACCATCTTTTTAACTTGTCCTGATCCCTCTCACGCCCATCCCAAAGAACTGTCTCCCAGATTTGTGCGCCAAGCTTTGTCTCCTCCGTCGGGTATTAGTATCGGCGTGGGCGTGTATGTGGTGGTCAATTGGGGCTAGAGAAAGTCGACGAGAGGTGTGGTCATTGAAACGAGGATATACGAGGTCGTACTTGTAAACTTGATGAGGTTTTGGTGGAGATCGATCTCGTTGGGTGGGAGAGCTTGACTTTTCAGATAGTCTAGGATCATTGCCTCGTGGGCCAAGTTCTTCGGAATTGCGAAATTCTACTGAACTTGGCTCTGGAAGAATATTTCAATCCCAGGTTCGTAGAGGGCACCGCGTACAGTTGTTCAGTCTTTCTGCTAGGTCGTTCTAGAGACAAATTTTCGTAGACAACCAAACCTTATCGCCAACTTGAAAATCTAGTTCACGACGATTGATGTTGACGACTTTTTGTTTTTTTCGCTGGGCGCTTTCCATGTGCTGACGAGCTCATTCCCATGTCTCTTGCATTTGATGAATTCAATTTTCCCTTCCTCTCGGGCAAGAGCTCGACGAGCGTTCTCAGGCCTTTGGGGAGTTTTCCATTCAGAAGAAAGACGAGGCGGACGGCCATGAAGTAGCTGGGATGGAGAGGTATTGATACTGTCACGATGCAATGCAAGTTGTGCAAAGTCCACTTGTGGGAGAAGCCGAGATCGGTTATTTTGAAGGTGATTAACAAAAGGACGGAGTGGCAAGTCCAGATACTGATTCATGATTTCGGTCTATCCGTCGTCTTCTGGGTGGTAGGCAGTCGATAGTTTTCTTTTAGTTCCGAGGAGCAAGCAGAGTGTACCAAAATATTCAGGGACGAACTGCGGACCATGTTCGGACACAATAGATTCAGGCACTCCTAGATGTCGAAAGCAATGGACATAGTACATTTCAGCAAGATCCTTCGCATTCACAGTTTTTCTACCGGGAATGGTGACTGCCTTTTTCCTTCGACGATCAATGAATACAGCTACCCTATTATGCGCCTCGTCATCCTCTGGCATGTCTTTGAAATCAGCATAAATATCTTGCCAAGGGTGGTGTGGAACTGGCAAAGAATGAAGCCATCCGGGGGTCTTATCGTGGCTCAAATGCGATCTCCTGCAGGAATGGTAATTCGCAGCGAATTGTTCGATAAAGCTTTTCATAACTTTTCAATGATACCGCTCGGCTAACAGCTTACAGGTTTCATTTGCACCTAGACACGCTGTTGAAGGTTGATTGTGTACTTCACGCACGAGTTTTGTTCTAATATTTTCCACATCTGGAACCACTAGTGGCCCATCAAATAGCAAATGTTTATCTTCTAGTTTATAGTGTTCTTGTTCTGTTCTAGCTTGATCACGGAACTGAGTCAGTAATGGATGTCCCTTGGTTACCTTCAGGAGGCTATCGGCAAGCTCAAATGTCTCGACAAAGGAGATTTCAAGATTCAATTTCATGGGGGGATTTTCTACATCATTTTCTCTTAGTAGGGCTTTGCTCCGTATGGATGATTTCATCGAAGCTTGTTGTTTTACTTCTTGTTCACGACGAGATGGTGCATCGGCAGCTGCATTTGCTTTGCCCGCGCCGTATTTTATTAAGAAGTTGAATTCAGGTAATGCTTCTGCCCACCTTGCTTGGCGAGCGTGTAAGGACTTGGATGTTATGAAATATTCCAAAGCTTTATGGTCAGTGAAGATTTCGATTCGCTTTGGTGTGCCTTGTAGTTCTGCGCGCCACGGATGAGGGTTGACTTGGGGGTGAAGAAAAAGCCACCATAACTTCGCAGTGGTACTTGCAAATAAAATCCGACGCGGGGGTGCTCTCCTTGTAAATTGAGTCATATTTTCTGTATATTCTCTCTGATGTTGTGTCATAGCTAGATAGCTGCATTCACAATTCAAATCTGATGCAAAAAAAAGTTATGCGCGCCAATGGGCAAGGGAGCACACGATTGCAAGAATTTCCTTATCATGAATCTGATAATCCAACTTGGCTAGGGCCATCGCTTTCGAGAAGAACGCAACAGCATGCCAATCATTGTCATCAGACAACTGGGAGAATACTCCAGCAATCACACCATAAGACGCGTCAGTTTCAATCCCGGATTCTTTGCCAGGGCCATAGTAAGAAAGAACGGGAGCGTTGATCACACGATTTTTTGATTCTTGAAATGCGGCTATGCACTCATAGTCACAAACTACCTCTGGGATGTGTCGTCGCGCCCAGCCAACCGAGGCATGACGTACACATAATAACACAATTAAGGAATAGTAATGGGGAAAGGCCACAAGACATGGGAAAAGAGTTGCGCAGTTAGGGTAGCTTCCAAACACAGGGCCATGCAGAACAGAACCCAAAACCCGGGCAGATATGGCATCGAAGATAAAGCGTTGAGAACCCAATATGATGAATGGCAAATTGCAGGAAGCCATAAAAGGAGGTCTGCTTTGATGGCACCATTAGTTGGGGCTGATTGCACAATGCTCGAATCTTGAAGACCTAGCAGATCAGTCAAGGGCCCCTTCATAGCCCCTAGTGTACAAGGTCTATTCGCAAATACTGCAACAGTACCTCACAAATTTGTATCCCAGACTATGACACAGGAGATACCATCGGATGAAACTGAAAGCGAAATGGAACAATGAAAGACACACCAATCCTCACAATCGTACAGTACAACGTCAACAGGAGCAAAAATAAAGTACATAATCATTTTCTACAGGCCTTAAATCTACTGAAGCACCACGTAGTGGCCTTACAAGAACCATGGCGTCATCCGACAGAAAATACGACCGTCACCCACCCTGCCTACCACTTGGTTTTTTCAGGTGGTCACGAAAGCAGGACATGCATATACATGAGTAAAAGTCTGGCCATCAGCAAATAGAGAAAAGAAAGAGTGCCAGAGGAATTGTAAGGAGACATCACCTCGGTCAGCATCGACACTGGCCTCGTTAAAACTTGGATATATAACGTATAAAATCCACCCTCACTACACCACAGCAGCTTAGAAAAAGTGACACTCAGTTGGCTGCCACAAATCTTACCCCAAGAAAGCCAACAAATTCTGGCCGGAGACTTTAATGTGCATCACCCACAGTGGGGGGGGGGGCAGATAGTACTTAGGCACCACAAGATTGCAGACAGCTTCATCGAAATGCTGGGGGCACATGACTTAAACCTCATACTCCCAAAAGGAACAATCACATGGAAGAGTAGAGGAAGTCAGAGCACACTAGATCTAGTCTTTGTATCAGATGCCCTGGAAAGTACCGTTATGTCATGCAAGCCAGCCTTCGACCTTAAAGCCTCATCGGATCACATCCCAACCTGCACACAAGTTCATATTGAGCCGCCAAATCGAGAAGAACAACAACCTCGACCACAATGGAAGAAAGCAGATTATGAAGGAGTTAAACGAAGACTCGCCCTAAAGCTAAGTAGGCTTTCGACAGACCACACCGAACTGAACTACCAGGACTTTGTCGACCAGAGAGTAAGTGCTTTTACGAAGGCTATCCACGAAACTATCAAAGAAGCGATGCCCAGTGCCAGGTCGTCCAATTTCGCCAAACCGTACTGGACTAAGGAGTGTAGTGAGACGGTGAAAGAAGCGCGAAAGGCAAGGAGACTGTGGACCAAGCTAGGCTCTGAGTAAAGCTGAGTGGATTACCAGAAAGGTACCAACAGAAAGAAAAGCCAGATCAAAAGGGCCAAAATGATCGGATGGAGAGCTACAGTGTCTGAGGCAACAAAAAATTCAGAAAGGCTATGGAGGTTAGTCAAATGGGTGAAAAAAGGTTCAGAAGAGCGGTAAAGACTCCCCCAAACGACTTACATTAGAGATAAGGAATGGAATATTTACACCAAGGAACCGAAAAAGTAGAGATTATGGCACGCCACTTCTTCCGTCAGTATGTCCAAGCGGACCTGACCGATATCGAGGAGACAACAAACTCGGTAGAGCTTGATGATGTTCCAAGCACAATTACCGAACCTGAGATCCAAGAAATCATGGGAAAGACAGCAAACGAAAAGGCGCCTGGCCCAGATGTCATTCCAAGCTGGATACTCAAAAACTGTAGACTGACACTTAGCAAAGATCTAGGAAAACTTTTCAATGCTTGCATCTCAACAGGCTACCATCCTAAAGGCTTCAAAGGGTCGGTGACCATTGTGCTACGAGAGCCGCAAAAGGCATCCTACAATAATCCAAATTCATACCAGCCAGTAGCACTTCTGAGTACTTGTGAGGGAACGAAACAATAGCATTGAAGCGGAGTTGAGATATTCCAAGTGGCGATCATTTGTATTTGGGATCTGGAACATGCAATAAGATCAAGGTGTAGATCATCAGCAAAAGCGCTCGGACCCATGTTTCCCCTGTATAGCAAGCTGTATATAGGCCCTCTCCACCTTGAACCTCTTTTTAGATGTGTAGTAAATCTTTTCATCATACGGTTTATGACCATGATCATTCATCCCCTGACAGTGCCATCGGAAAGCTACTCGAAAAGCTTATAGCCAATCGGATAACGAAAGCAGCGGAGTATCATCACCTATTCCCGGACGAACAGATGGGAGCCCGACAATTGAGATCTACAGTTTCGGCAGCTGAGCTTCTCACGGAACAAGTGCAGACCATATGGGGTAAAAATAAAAAGAGATTTGCCTCTCTCCAAAGCCTAGATATATCCGGAGCTTTTGATAATGTGTCTCACGAGAGGCTCATTCGCAACATGATGGTTAAGGATATACCAATGTCACGGTTCGAGTGTTGATGCGGGAGCAATCAGATATACAAAGGTAGTTTATTATTTTCTCTGTGCCTATCTATACAAGTTGTCAAAGGGTAGAATTTCACCTATTCATGGAAACTAAGCTAGTCACGTCACATGACCTTCCTAGCAGTACATAGATTTCATCTGTAGCAGTAGACCTCATTAGTTAACATTTACAATCTATAAACCGTGTCCCACTTTCTCTTTAAGAGGTTATGACCCTTGCGCTTCCTGTGGAATCACGATTTGTAACTCAATTGTTCTTCTGTTCGCGACTCTAATCACCACTCAGTCTCCAGTACTACGGTGTCCTCGTTCTGAATCTGCATTCACGCCTCTACCTCTCAGTCATTTTTGTTTATCAAACAAGGTATCTCTGACTCGCTACTCACCTCTCTTGATTCTATCACTTCTCTGTGTTTATACACTTATCTTAGAATTTTATTTTATTCCATTTACACTGCTTCATTTTATTTAATATGGCACCCTCTAATCTTCGCGCCAATGACATGGCGCTTCCTCCGGCCTTAAAACTCCACGGTATCGCTAACCTAAAAGACTGGATGCTACTCATTGAATCCACTTTGCGACAAAACTCTCTTTCTGATTGGATTGATACTGTAAAGACTGAGGTGATATATAACTCTGAAAAGGAAGCTGGCTATAAAGATTGGACGACTTCAAACGAGCTTGTCAAAATGACACTGGCAATCAATGTTGATCCAGAATTTATTCAAATTATCATGGCCGAAAATTTGGCCTGTGACAGTTACAAAAAGCTTTGTCGCTTTCTCCAAGGTAACAGCATTGCGTCTGTCGAAACAAGCATCACCGATTTTCTTGAACTCACAAAGAACTTCGAGAAGTATTCGTCCTGTCAAGCTTACATTCTGGCTCGTAAATCAATGGTCTCAAGTCTTCTTTCTCTTGGCTCTCCTCTTCCCTCACTGGTCTATTGCCTAGTATTAATCCGTGCGGTTTCTCAGAAATACCCTCAGTGGGCTTCTACTCAACGCTACCACTTCTCTGTTGCAACATCTGTTACTCCCGCTCCAACTCTTGAAACTCTTTACACGACCCTCCAAGATCACATTAGATTGGCCGAGAGCATGGCACCTATTCAGGTTCCTGTTTCACAAGCACACATTACAGGTTCAAAGTTAAAGAGAAACAAGAAGTGGGATGGTCCTAATTGTCAATGGTGTACTGGCCCGCACGATGATACAAAATGCTTCTTTAAATACCCAGAACAGCATGCCGAGTATATGAAGAAATTTACCAGGGCCAATTACACTGAAAATAAGAAGTGGCGTGCTGAATTCCAGAAGCGTCAATTGCCTAGCAAAATTTCAACTCATTACTCTGGCTTTGATGCTCGTTTCGAGAACTACAATCCTTTTGAGAAGGATACCAATGAACGTGTCCAGTCCACACTTTTTTCGCCGCCCTCGTCCTCCTCAAATTTTACAGCAGCCTCTAGTCCTTATTTCATGGATTTCAATCCAAATCCACTTCAATAGGGCTGCGCGGGAGTTTTGACAACATCATAACTCCCACCCACCATAATTTCTCAAGGAGTCAACAATGGGATAATAGAATGCTCCCACCTGAGATTGAGCGACGCTAACATAATGGTGCCTTTCGCTATGTTGATCATGAACTTCATTCAATCAACACTGGTATAAATTCTGTGTTTACATCAACGCACCCAACTACAAGCTCTCGTGATATCTGGCTGCATGACGATGGTGCTTCTGTTCACATCACAAATGATATCAATGCCTTTTTCTGTTATCGGCCAGTAGCTGGATTGCCTTTCGTTAAAACTGGGGGGAGTCCTGTTCAGCCTGTCGGACTTGGCTACATTAAGCTTCGCGTTCTTCGGCAAGACGACTCAGTCAACGAGATTGTCCTTGAAATTGCTCTCTACATTCCCGGCTTTCCACTTAATATTTATTCTGGGTGGCTTCATGATCTTCGGGATGGGTGGGATAAGCATCGGGTTTTATATGAAGCGGACGACTCTGAAATGTGTCAACTTCTTCGTGGTCAGGATCGCCTACACTTGCGCACTGCATCATCGCCGTATGTTCTCAACACAAATGATCCTTCCATGCGACCCTCGACTTTCCTTCTCTCTCCAGTAGCCGAATTCGTCTTTCCTGCAGCAATTCATGAAGCTCCTGTCACTCTAGAACTTCTTCACCGCCGTCTAGGACACATTAGCTTTCCAAATGTCCAGCGAACAATTAATACAACCCTTGGTCTATCTTACAAACCTCGTAATACGGATTCTAATCTCGATGTAACCACATTGTGCGATCCTTGCGAATTTTCCAAGCCGAAGAAGATTGTACGCCGTCACTCGCGTAATCGAGAGTCGAATTGGGGTGACAGGTTTTATGCAGATGTCTTCTTTTGCAATCCAGTCGGTTATAATGGCCATACAGCTGGTATGATCTTCACTGATGGAAAGACAGGAGGGCGTTATGGTTACACTTTCACTGAAAAGAGAAATGCTTTCGACGCTTTGGTCACTTTTACTCGCTTCTTCCGAACCCGAAATGGTTTCCTGCCGAAATGTTTCCGTTTAGACGGCGGTAATGAATTGGGGGGTGACAAAATGGTCGCCTGGTGTCAGCAGTATAGCATTGCAATAGAACTAACAACAGCATATTTTCACGAACAAGGTGGCCCTCAAGAACGATCAAATCGAACTGTTCTAGATCCAATGCGTTGTGTTATGTCAAAAATGCGTATCCCATTCTTTCTTTGGCCAGAAATTTTCCGCGCTGTTATTTACATTTTCAATCGTATCACGACCTCTGTATACGACAAGATGACCCCCTACGAAGCACAATCTCGGGCTACAACATCCGATGCCTCTGAACATAAACCTGATAACTCAGGAATCAGAGTATTGGGCTCTCGAGTACTTGTATACATCCTAAATGAGCGTCGAGTCAAGTCTCAGAAAATGGATGCACGCGCTGAAGAAGGTATCTTAGTTGGCTTTGAAGGTAACCATATTTATTGTTGTTGGATTTCCTCAAGACCTCTGAGCCATCAGCTTGTACGCTAGTCTCATGTTCGTTTCTTTGAGGGACGTTTCAATGAATTCTCAGCCGAAGACCATCCTAATGAAATTCCTGACCCCTCTCCTAAGTATGTCAATGAGGTGGAATTTCCAATTCAAAATTCTCCACAAATGGGGGGGGACCCAGACAATACTGAGAGTGGCTCAGTAGGGGGTGCACATTTGGATGATGAAATACCTCCGCTCCTCGACGCAAGACACGACATGCCAGCTGAAGAAGATCCTTTACTTGTTCCTCTCCCACAAATGCCCAAACGTGGTCGTGGTCGACCTCCTGGTGCTAAGAATAAGCCCAAGGCAACATCTGGACCTAACTCATTTGATCTCTGTAAGCCTGACTCAGATATCCGTGTCACACGCAGTAAAACAAAGGGCTCTACTTCGTTGCATACTCCACACATTGAGAATCCTGTTCTGCTTTTGGAATATCAAGCGTATCTAACGGCTCTTATAACTGACAGCGATCCGAAAACGTTTCGTGAAGCTTTGCTAGGTCCCAATGCTGTTCTTTGGGAAGCGTCTATGAAGGAAGAATTGACTGCTCTTGACATGAACGACACTTCGCAGCTTTTACCTCGCTCTGATCTCCCTCCTGGACGTGACATTATTCCAGGACGATGGGTCTACAGGCGAAAGACCGGAAAAGATGGCCAGCTTACCCGTTACAAATCCCGTTATGTTGCAAAAGGCTTTCATCAAAGGGAAGGCTTAGACTACAAAGACACATTTGCCAGTACAGCTCTCTCTAGCGTTTGGAAAGCTTTGCTCGCTTTCGCCGCTTTCAATGACTGGCAAGTCGATCAGATGGATGTTGTAACCGCTTTTCTCAACCCTGACATTGACACTGACATATACATGGCATGTCCAGACGGGCTGCGTACTCCAGATGGCTCCTCACTTAACCGCTGGATGTGGAAACTCAAGAAGTCGCTCTATGGTCTCAAGCAGTCTCCACACCTTTGGCAATCAAAACTTCGTTCAGAAGTTGCCAAATTTGGTTATAAGCCTTTACTTCTTGATTCCTCTGTTTATCACAGCATCTCTGATGAAACTTACCTTGTCACTCATATAGATGATTTTCTACTCTTCGGTCCCGAGGCTGGCGTTTCGAAGTTGCGCAGACATCTGCATAATGCTTTCAAGATGGTGGATATGGGCGCTGCAGAGTTCTATGTCGGCATCCGTATTGTTCGCGATCGCGCAAAACGAATACTCTATCTTCATCAGGATGCCTATCTTGAGAAGATTCTTGAAAAGTACAGTCTCAATAAATGTATTCCAACAAATACACCAATGCTACCCGGCCAACATCTTGTGCCTTTTCAAGGGACTGCCTCTTCAGCGGAAATTGAGCTCTACGCATCGATGGTTGGCTCTGCAATGTATGCTGCTACTCAAACGAGACCAGACATTGCTTATACCATGACGCAGCTCTGTCGATTTCTTTCCAACCGATCTCCAATTCATATATCAGCAGTTCGTCATCTCTACCGCTACCTCATCAAAACTACCCGTCTCGGTCTTAGGTTTGGTGTAGGCTCTAATACAGGTTTTCACGGTTTTACTGACTCCGATTTGTTATAATGGAAGTTGTGTAGAGAAGCTTAAGCTGTTAGGCTTCTGTTTAATATCACCTAGTGAAGCGAGTTGGGAGATTGAAGAGTCTGAAAACTATAGTGGAGAGTTGTTAATTAAACCCACTTAGTATCAGAGTGCTACTTAAACTAATTATTACAACTAAGCGAGGGACACGATTACTGGCTTATTGTGGATAATTGGGAGGCTGGTCAATGTATGAGTCATCATGAACCTGGCTAGAGAACTTATACCTTTCTACGTTCCATGTTAATGATACCCTTCATTACCATATAGCACCAATTTCAACACGATTATGCTCAAGACCCTGAAACACGGCGTTCTCATGGAGGTTGGGCTTTCTTTCTGAAAAGTGCCTGCTTTTCTTGGCGCTCATATCAAATGAAAAGAGTCACTTGTTCTTCAACTATGGCCTAAGTCTATGCTATGGCCGAAGCAGCCAAGGAGGCTGTATTCCTTCGCAATCTATTTCGCAATATCAACTATAACTCAGATGATGCAAAGATAGTCCGTATCTACTATGACAATCAGCCAGGTTACAACCAAATAAGAGGACAGGGCGTCACTCAAAAGAGCAAACACTACAATGTACCTGTGTTCCTACTCCGGGAATATATAAGTGACAAAATTGTTGAATTGGAGTGGAAATCTGGACTAGAAAACGCTGCAGATAGGTTTACAAAGGCCTTGTTGCCAGTTCTTTTCAAAGGGTTTGTTGGACAACTTAACATGACTACTTTGGCTGCAGACAATAAATAATGTGAGGTTTCATAGGTGAGGGGGTGTGTCAAAGGGTAGAATTTCACCTATTCATGGAAACTAAGCTAGTCACATCACATGACCTTCCTAGCAGTACATAGATTTCATCTGTAGCAGTAGACCTCATTAGTTAACATTTACAATCTACAAACCGTGTCCCACTTTCTCTTTAAGACAAGTCCTACTTCAACTATTTATACACTTACTATACTATCTGGAATATTCTTCTCGCCTGTAACCAGTTTCTAGTATGTTCCCCTGAGGCTGGCTTGCAGTCCTACTACTAGTTACTAGAAATTTCTAGTGACGTCCCGATTGATCGATGAGCAAATATGGAGTTCGGAAGATTTGTACGGCACGTGATTACCATCATGTGACACTGAATAATTACCGGCTCACGAGCCGTTACAACCAAGATGGATCACGTTGTACATCGAGTCATTTCTCAAAGATAGAGCTACAATGTTGAACATTGGTCCGTTTAGAGGCAATCGATTTTCTACTAATACTGGGATTCCACAGGGCTCTTCCCCGTCACCAATTCTCTTCCTGTTCTGTGTTAGCACGCTTCTTCCCGAACTTAAATCGCCGTCCTCGACGGCTGTAAGATTTGTGGATGATACTAACATACTGACCTGGTCCGACTCTACCGAAGAAAATTGCCGAAATCTCGAACGGCTCCATGGCATTTGTCAAAAGTGGGCCGAACAACATAGAGTTAAATTTGCTCTGGAAAAGTACCAGCTTATGCGCTTCTCCAGAGTTAGAAAGAGGCACAACATGGAAGCCACCGTTCAAATCCAAGGTCATCTCGCCAAGCCGTAACCTTCTCTCCGTGTTCTAGATATCCATCTCGATCCAAGGCTCAATTGGGGGTGCTCAGGTCAAAAGCATACAGCTCAAAGTCGAACCACAGATACAAGCCATAGGTAGATTGGCACAATCAACTTGGGGTGCAACGTCTCACAAGGCAAAACTTGTATGCAACGCTGTGGTGGCACCAGCTGTCACCTACGGATCCCCCATTTAGGCCGAGCCCGGAACGGCAGGCAAAATTCCCGAAAGACTGATCAAGCCACTACGTATTATCCAAAGGAGATGCCTAAAGATCGTCACGGAAGCTTATAATTCGACCAGCAGCAAGGTACTTGAGCATGAGACCTCTACCTTGGCGATGGAAATATATCTGAAGCAAAGCAGGGTCCAGCACGCCGGACTATGGCAAAGCCTACCTGTTCAAGATACGATATCGTTGGCATGCAGGAAAATTAAGCAGCCCCGAGCAGGCCTAGCTGCGGCACTATTGGTGGGTGCATGAGGAGATAGTATGAGATGGGCATTTGAGGAGGCTGCGGGACAAACTGATGATTTACATAAAGTCTCGAGGAGTGTGTATGCTATTTGTCCACAGGGTACAAGTGTGAGTAACTAGGGGGTCAAGGTCTTCCACGAGAAGAGATAGAGGGCACGTCGTGATCTGATACGAGTACGGGCTCGAAGTGGTCTTCACAAGGAAGAGAGGGAGTATCTGGAATGAGAATAATATTGGGAAGACGTTGCGTGAAGGAGGCAACTCGACTGTAGACTACGCTTTATTATACACATGCTCGTAGTTCACTGTTACGCTAGCTTTCCCTACTCAGGCCTGCAAGGTTTGTTTGCTAATAGTAAGCCATCGTTCTAGCCCCCCTGATTATTCCGTGCGATAAAGGCTCTGGGGTCGAAAGCTCGAGCACTTCTGCGAGTCTCGAGGATTTGTCCTATTGCAAGCTGATGTGATGTCGGCACGCTTCGGCCTCGGGATCTGGTTACATTTGCGATGATGGTCTCAGGCAATATGGCTGCTCTGACCACAGGCTAGACAGAGACCTTGCCTACGCCGGTCCTGCCTCTCGCCATCAGAAATCCGAAGCTGGCTAATGTCCATGGAGTCGTCTAGAAGATCGAATCCCGAAGCAGCAACTGGCATATCTGGTGTGTATCCGGCTGGCTCATTGACTTTCGCACTCTTACTCAGACTGCTAGTGTGATGGGTCAGATCATGATGCGCCCCCCCCCAGAAGCTGATTACGCGCGACGTCATCACATCAAGCAGCGCAGGCAAGAAAATCCTCATCGCCTGGGCTATCTACGCTCAAGGATGAGGGGTTGACAGGGTGCGTTGTATGGCCGAGCGAAGATCTAGGTGGCAAGTGGAGATAATAAATGGGTCAAAGGGATGATAGGTCTTCTCTAGGAAGAGACGAATGGGCAAGTAGTTGCGCTAGATGCTACACGTGGGTCTTGCTCATGAAGTGCTGGAAAATGGATAGACGGTCTTCGCGACGATGAGACGGGTGAGCAAAGTGTCGTAAAGGGTAAGTAGAGAAGACGTTGCGTGAGGAGTAAAGCTCTCTCACGCTGACCTATGATATACAAGGGTTGAAGCATTTTCCAGCCGGAATTAATCGAAATTGATCCTTGCCAATTCCTCGCTGTAATGGGCGTCTCCTTGTCCTTCCTTTACCCGACCCTCTTGTATATACCCGCATGACTTTCCCCATGATCATGATTCTTATTAGGAGAAGCTATTCTCAATCCAATCGTTTCAATTAACCACCCATTCATGCCATCACGAATCAATATTACTGTTAGGATTCTAATTATGGATCCGTGAAGTCGAGTTGGGATCGAAGCATCCTTTCGATACCGACCCCAATGAATCGATGCCATTCATCAACTTTTTCCCGCCGACCTAACTTTGCGCGGTTGGGAAGGCCAGTAAATTCAGCTTTCCATTCACCGCACGGTCGACTGCCGTTTCTCCGGCTGTCGCGAGAATAATTGTCCAGCGTATTCCCTGCAAGCGTTGTCGGATTGAATAGAATGTAATGGCTATCAAGATCTTCCCAGAGCGCATTCTCTTCCGCCACTGCCATTGCGAGGAACCGTTCAGACTAGCAGTGATAGATTTATGACCGTCACGAATTGCACCCCAGGCGTGTGACGGCCCTGCATCATAGTAATGAGTGGGATGCAACGACATAATGATTAGTCTATATTATAAGGAGTGACCCGGTATAGAATACACGGGCCAGGTGTAAATTTTGTACAGTTGTAGATCTGTAGATGCTTTCTTTTCCTTCTCTTCCTTGGTTTAGAATCCTTTATATTGTAATCCTGATTTGAGTATCTATTTGATTCGACTTTGTCATCTCCTAGCCCGTGCTCTCTCCGGACCCTCACAAAGCGTGGCTTTCTATTAAGCCATATATATATATAATATTTTGGATGCCTCGGTTGAAAATCATACAGAGTCAACCGATATTACCCCTTGTACTTGTGTCTTGAAAGTGCCGTACTTCTCCTGGAGCTGGACAGGGTCCTTTTCATTCATTAATGCCGTAAACTTATTCCGACCCTTTTGAGTTCGACCGGAAGTTTGAGCCCTAGCAGCAGTAACCTCGTCTGAGGCGCAATTTTGGGCATTTTGAAGGATTGAAATCTGGAGCTGGATTTCGGCTGAAAGTTTTTTATCCAGCGAGTCTGCAAGCTCAACACGAGTTCGTGTGAGTGTGGCTCTATCTGCTTCGAGTTGTGCGCTAGGGATATCTTTCTCGTTTCCTGTAGCTGCACGAGCATTGTGCGCCCTCACATCCCCAGAGCGCTCTTCGTTGTACGCCAATTCAATCTTGATTGCTTTTATGCAAATGTTTTGAAATTTTTTCAAATCCAGACTCAAATGCGAGGATCATAGCGAAAATGGCTTTTGCCTTATCGCCCAAATTAGGGTTTAGGAGCACATTAATGATTTCCGCTAGCTTTTCGGAAGAAAGGGGCCTATTCGCAAGCTTGAGAGAAAAATCGTACTCAGAGAGGACTCCAGAAAGGCTAGAGAAGCGAGAAGTGAAGAACTCACTGATTCTCTGCCCAAATTCAGTATCTGTAGCGGTCATTTGGCAAGTCTGCAGTAGAAAATTTATTTTTGATTTTTGATGTAAGGCAAGAAGCAGAAGGGGAAAAAATAGGGATTTTCGGATCGGAGCTGGATATCGGGTAAATCTTTCAAATATATTCTAATCTATTCTTCACGAATATACTCATCGAGTCGCAAAAAAGAGATGGCACAAAGTGCCACAGGGCGGGGATACGAAGAATGAGGTGTATAATACAAATGAGTTGCGCGATGAGAAGGGAAGAGACTTTCTAGCCACACGAAGGCCTTTAGAGCCTCAGATTATTGCTTAGTATTAAACCATGCCAACTACCATCTTACTACCGTCAAAGTCCCGGCGAGTTTTTCTGGGGGACCGAAATTTAACACGGGCGAGAGCAAGAGATTGGTCTTTGGGGTTCAGATTAATAGCCGACTTCGTGCAGGCGCCAATCATTCTCAAAAAAGCTGACGGGTCGATTACTAGTGATTGTAAGTCTGCTACCGCCGTCAGGTGCAGCGTGGCAAGATCGATAGGGGTCGAATTACTCGTACTGGGCATTCCTGCCATGTGTGGGTGTTCTAGGCAATTCTTAATTGTAGCCGGGGTATTGGTAGGAAGAATATGCAGAGATATGGAGCTGGAAACCACTATTCTGCAGCTCTCTGGTATAAATTGCCATACTGGACACGCAGTCAGGGCCGTCTCTCTATCTATTGGTTGTAGGACGGACCAATCAAATTGAGCTTCTCAAAATATTACGGCGTGCCGTGGATCTAGTCAAGATTATCATCTGACGAAGTTATGCAAGTTACGACAGTGATATCTTTGGTAGACGAAAACCTTGACTTGACTCACAGCACGTCATAGCACTTGGTTTAAGCCGTTTTTCCCTTAGAGTGCGCATTTGTTCTTAATTTCTCCTGGTTTTTGACATTGAGAGCGCCACAGCACAACTCTGCCGTGGAATTGTACGTTTTCCAAAATCTTTCTCTCCAAATCTTCACCAGTACTTCAAGACTCCGGCTCGGTCATTGAAACTTCTGGATTCCGTGGCTTTGCAGTCATTTTATTGCTGGAATACAGCAATAATTGCCGTTCCCGTATTGTAGACGGCATCTGGCTTCACAGCATGCTTGGATTGTCTCCAATGAGCCCCGTTAAGCTCGTGGCTTTGGAGTTTGGTCACTCATTCTGGATTGGTAATTTGACGAAGCTGGCATCCTGTCCATCTGCGTCGGTGGCTGTATAAAGGCTTAATGAATTCAGATATACTTGAAAGATAACAACTCGATAGGAATTAATAACTTCTTCCTTGGGAAGATAATCTCCCCCGTAGTCTCCCATCCCTTACATCCTCTGCGTAGACGAGTCTTAACTCCTCACCTTGGCCACCTGAGAATCATCCTTTCTCCTCAGATTACCTCTTCTGCTATACATGCTCCCCTTGATACCCCCTTGTGCGCCCTTTCGTATTTCCAGGAGCGCTGCTCTGCCACAGCCTAACCTCGAAGACGGAGTGATCCTAGTGACCAGTCCCAATGCAGGCAAAGCCCGTCACAGGCTGGCTCAATACACACATATGTTCCTGGAGCAGTTGACGTGGATAAAATGCCTGTCCCTTGCTACTGTAGCTTCAGCATTTTTAAGATCGGAAACGAGCTCCTCGTGTGTGGAGTAAAACGTTGTCATGGAAAAGCATAAGAAGGGTCACGAGCTAAGCAGAGTGCTGAAGAACGTGACTTTGACTGATTCTATAAATTCTACTTTCCTGGCATCAGCTTATCCTCTCGCAAACTAGGGATAATAGTTTGCAAATGTCTCCCCCTCCAGCTGCTTCATTTCGCACAAATAGCCTAAAGTCTTTGACGATTGTGCTAGGTCATTCTACGACTTGCCGAGTACTGCGAAGAGTCTTTCATGAGGCTATTCCTGCTACAAGATTGCGTGGTGCCCAAGGAGTCACATTTTTGCCGCATTGTCTTTCAGCCTGCTGGATAGCAAATAAAATTGCGTTAAATGATCTGGGCCACATGAGATAGCCATACCATGTGCTTGCAACCCCCGTGTTTGCCGTAAGCTCCGGTCCGCGCCTGTGAATTCAGGCAATTCAATCTTTGCTTTGAGGCTTGTTGTAGATTGCGATGCTAGATTTTCCATGGCAGATCCAAGTTTCTTCAGTATTTTTGGAGTGGGCGCCTGTTGTTACGCATGTTCTTGTGACTACTCCGGCATGGTAGTCGTCATTCCCTGTGAGACTGGCAATAACCATTGTTTCAAATAGCGACGGTGTTGGAGGCTGGTTTGCGTTTCATCCTTTTAATCTTACACCTTTACTTCAGATCTCTTCTTTAACTTTCGAAATGCGATTATTCATTCGTAATCTATCGTTCATAAAGCATTTCTTATTGAAATATCTCAACTGATTTTATCGCCTGCACTGTCATTGGAGAGATCAAACGTCTTGTCAAAAGAATTGCATAGCGCATAGCTCGCGGTGAATTCTGACTTTCACATAATTGACAAGATGGGAATCGTGCGTGCAACGAAAACCCTCGGATAGCTCTTTGCTTAGTCTAGCCCAATCAAAGTGTACGATTGGCAGTTATCCACCGTTAATCTGCCCCAACTCTCCTGAACCCAAGGATTGTGGGCCAAGCTGGGGGACGGTCGAGCAAAATTTGGGATAGAAGGATCCGCTGAATTCAAGCCAGCTGCCATTCTGCCCTGGCTGAAGCAGATGTTCATGCTATCCCAACTTCACGTACACCAGCTTGAACGACTTCCCACTCAACCGCCACACCCACGGTGTCCGGGCTATGGTAAACCAAGTCGACTTACTAGAGTGTGTGAGAAAGTCCCTACCTGTAACCATCATCTACTTGCACCTCACTGTCTACCACATAAATATCCTGAGTGGGATGGTTCCCCTAAGCCACGCTACTTTCAACCTTCACCGTAGTGTGGCAGGTTTTCGACCTCCTGAATATGAGAGCTGTCTGTTAGCTTAATATGCCCCTCCCCATGCAATCTTTAGGGCAAACATACTTCGCATTATGTTCATGTAGCCCAGGCTCAATAGACAGCCAAACTGTATTAGGTCTGCATTGTCTGATTTGATGTAGTTTGAATTTGATTTCATTTAACCCGATGGGACACCGTATGGGTCCATCAGGTGACTATCTTCAATATTTATAGAGAAAACTAATTTGGTGAAAACCTCTGATCCTGCCTGTTTATATTACTACTAATTTGTTTAGTTTACCTTCAGAAAGTGCAGTGTATACTGTTCAACCAGTGTAGATTCCGTCCTCTCCCCTTCCAGATCGTGATATTATATCCAAAATTGCTATCTCGACTTCCCCTGCAAGTCGAAACTGTTTAATCCAAGCTCTGCTTAGTATCCACCGTGTCATTCTAGCCACATCTTCTGGCCTATTCATCATTGCTTCAAATGACCTATCTTTAGCTTGCCGAAGAAAGTCGCCTCCTCCAATTGCCCACTGCGGACACGCCAACACCATGTGCTTGACGTTTTGCGACGGATATCCGCACTGACAGCTTGGCTTTTCTACTCCGGGTACTTTTCTTCTGCACAGGTAAGAATTGAGTCCGATATGCTCGCTTCGTAGCTGAATGGCGACACTACTTGGGCCCTGGTTAGGTTACGGTGGATGTTTGTGGGGATTTGACGCAGTTCAAATTGTGTTGAGAAAAATGGATGCTAATCTTACCAGAAGTCACTCGGATAATTATGACATGGTTGCTTTATTAGCGTATGGCCTCTATCACCCATGTATTCCTTTGCATACATATCCGCTTCTTCCCCGCCGCATTGAATGGTACACCAAGCACTTGCTACATCCTCAACATCACCATGCATTACGTTGAAAGCGAGGCGAAAAGAGTAGCTACCGAGGGATGCGAAGACTCAACATTTTCCAGCCATGTCTCCCACGAATCGCCACCCTTGGGAAAACAGTCTCAAGCTAGACAAGGAGCTTCGGGCGTCAGTCAGTAATCGGTGCTCTCCAGTCCTGCAGATGGCACAACGAAGTCGGGCCAAGCAACTTTTAGGAAATCAAGCTCTGTCCAGACTTTTGCCATTTCAGCACGACCTTTTGGAGGGAGGCTAGAATGGCAGAGAGTGCATTTCCTGAGGTACACACAAGTCTGCAGCAACGGGCTACCCGGTCTCATTGAACGCTTCAGAATGGCAGCTGTGCCTTTGGATGGAGTCCTGATGTCGATATTAGAAGAGCCCCGGACACAGTGGTTTACGATTTTCCCGCCTGCCCTACACCCATGAATGATCATCATGTTGGAAATGTAGACTTCGCATGTATGAAGGTTTAGATTTCTAGTTTGACCATCAAGACTAATCTACTTGATTCGATTGCATACCATTAAGCTCGGCTAGGGGACACGAGGTTCAGTAGTATCTGAAATGCCGTGGCTAGTGGTAGCTAGATCACCGGGAGTTCGGGATCACTATAGCCTCGGGAATCTGTATTTAAGGGTTGGCTTATTTGTACATGTTAACCTAAGTTAACGGAGTATCATACATCATCAATTCATCTTAAGAGAGTTCGATATCCTATACAACTATCAATAAATTCTTGTCCGAAATTGGACGCTTGTTCTGCGACACATTTCCTCCTCGAAATCCTGGACAATTTCCAACACATCAATGTACTTGCTGGAGAGGGGAGATAATGAAGGGCACTGGGCTCCTCCAAGCGTACGACCCAACGAGACATCGGAGGGGATCTACTACTAGCACAGTTACCCTCGTCTTGCACGCAAGACCTACACATCCTGCACAGTCGCAGGCCGAGAACGAACCCTAAACTAACTAAAATCTTCCCCTGCCCACAAGATGAGTTCCGGAGAAATCCAAATCACGACGGCGAGTACGATTTAGTTTATGCTCGTGTCTACGACCACACCTCTCGTCGTCCCAGTTTCCGGCACGGGGGCAGCCTCCGAGTACACGGCCACGCCGATATTCGTACGGGCTGGCGGATCAACATGTGCGTGGGAAGAGTAAGGCATGCGCTTTGGAAATGTGGACGTGAGAATGCACATGGTGGCTGCAGGCTCAAGACGGATGAAAGCTTTCATTTTGAATGGGGCTTGGTGCGCGTCAAGGCTTGGATTGCGAGAGGGTAGGCGACACTTTAGACGCCGCTGTGGCTGGATGGTGTAGTGGTACGTCGTCGTCGCCGGTCTGCCAAGCCGAGTTTGGATGGGCAAAGCTCTTGAATTTCCCTCTGGCGCGTGGTGGCGGAGGAGGGTCGATCGTTCTACGAGAGCAAGCACACGTCATGGTGATGCCTGCGAGCGATACGGCGATTGTGGGCGTCGCCAGCCTCGAGGGGTGCCCCCGACATGTGCACGAATGACTTATCGTGTGTCAGGGCTAGATAGGCGAATAGAGGTGAAATGGGTAGAAAATATGTGTGATAGCTCAGGAGGTTCGGTGCGTATCAGGGCATATGAATGTACGAGGGCAATCCGCTTTCATGCGCTCGTCGCAGCCATGACTCCTCACGTTAGCCTGGCTATGGAGCCCTGCCACGACGACGCCGACGTCGCCCGATTCTCTGGACGTAGCGTGACGGCGGCGCGAGCGAGCCAAACCCACATCAAGCCACTCGTGGCTAGCCACAGCCACGACGAGCCCAGGCCAGAGCGCTGGCCCGCCGCATCGGCCGGGCCCGCGGAACGCAGGGGCAGCAGCTGTTGTGCGACGCAGCCTCGACCCACGAAAATGGACGTCGTCGCCGGCCAGGGCGAGCAGCTTGCAGCCTGCACCTGTCACCCTCTCGCACAACGTGTCCTGCTCTCACGTCCGACTCCATGCCACTGGCCGTCGTGCCGCTGAACAGGCCGAGGCCGTCTCTGCTCCCTCATCTCGGACGCCGGGAGAGCTGAGCCGCTCGTTGTCACTCCCGCAGCGCCGTAGCCCGAGCAGCACGTTCAGCATAGTTCCATGAGCCCGGCAAACAGGCGCCCGGGAGTAATGCGTAATCTTAGCCTTGACTGCAGATTCTAGTTTTTTTCCGCCTCGACCTGCTGCGTTTAAAAGTCCCTTTGCTCAACGCAGACGCATTCGGCCATCACCTACAGGGGTTGACTACCCAGACCGCATCTACTTGCCCCAGGCAATTCAAAGTGGAAAATATCCATTTGATGCTTCAATGGCGCAATCTAGAGCCTAGTAAGCATATTTTGGGGGAAATTTTGCATGCATGAGTTGGTTCAAATATCCTCCGACACCCCTGCAAGATGCTTTGAAGTGCAGCTAAATCTGTGGTACGAAGCTAGACGCAGTAGGTCTACATCAAGTGGTACTATGGGGAGATGTAGTTGTTGGGATTGATTTGTGTCAGGCTTCTCACGGCACCCATCTCAGACGGTTAGATACAGAAAACCAAGTAAATGCCAGTACTCATCCCAAGAAGTGAGCCATTTCTACTTGCATCAATGCTTGATTGGCCTTCAGACAATCGTCCCATTCCCTCTGACGCGTAAACCCGTCTCCCAGCAAGGTTGAGTCTTCTCCAGATAGTAGCACACCATTTATTGGGCCACTGTCTATCAACTACAGCGACAGGAATAGCCCAGCTTGCCGCCGTTCACTTCAAGGGCGTCCGCAGTACGTATCAGGAGCCTTTTTCGGCAATTAATGCGCAAGGTATAACCTTCGCACCCAGCAGTCTGTTCTACATTCTTCGCAAAGTGAGACTGAAAGCCTTTGGCACCAATGATTGCTTATGACCGACCCTGTTTCTCAAGTATCACCTCTCAACCCTATACATGAAACCCCTTACTCTGACTTGAACAAATTCTGACCATGTAGTAGTCCAAAAAATGACGTTTGATAAAAGAGCTTTTCAAACATTTTGTATCCGACAGGTAGATTACAAAAAGAAGTAGTTGTGTCATTGCGTGATATTAGGCTGAAATTTGGATTAGGCTTAACGGCAAGGTCAAGTATGAACACATATTTTAATCCGTGCTCTTATCACCAAGAAAATCTCCAAATTTGTGAGGTGAAAGAGAAGCATGATTTCCAAAAATCTTAGAATTAGATGAGTAACGTGTAAAAAGTATCCGACATGCCAAATGCGAAAAAGAGCAGCGGCTTGGTGCTCAGTAGTAAGATGTACAAAAGTGTGACAATGCTATAATAATTCATGGGTATCAATTAAACTTCATAGACGACCGGAGTAAAAAATTATCTCGCTAAATGGAATTATCGATAGAGTTACTGATCGGTCTCGCCAGATGCTTTGGATGCTGGAGGGACTGTAGGTTCATTTCACACTCCGTGCCAAACCTAAACTGTCGGTCGCTATCTGCCGAGTCGTGCAATACCTCGCGCGTAAGTTCGACATAATCATAGGCGAACTCGCCAATCTCGGCATGATCGAGACCCAAAATTTCCGACTCCTCGGTGGCGCGCAACGATAGACCAGGTATTAGGTTCATGATGAAGAGGATGAGGCAGGTTCCAAAAAATGAATAGGCGCCGCCAGCCAATGAGTCGGCGAGCTGGTAGCCAAGTTGCTCCCAGTGCTGGTCCAGCCAGCCACCAGAGATTTGGCTATAGCCATCTAAGTGTGCAATTTCGCGGCTAGCAAAGAAAGCAGTGAGAATATTCCCTATAAACCCCCCTACTGCGTGTTCAGCGAAAATATCCAAGGCATCATCGATTCCAAAGACAAACTTTAGTTTCGTAGCATAATTGGCTCCTAGAGAAAATTACATTAGTATGGGCAAGCGAGAGGTATAGAGCAGGTTGGGAGGAGAGAAACAAACGGACGTACCAGCGGCCCCTACAACACCGAATATTATGGCAGCCCAAGGAGGAACAAAACCAGAGCCAGGGGTGATGGCCACTAGGCCTGCTATCACGCCAGAGCAAAATCCAACCGTGGACCACTTACGCTCAAGGCGATAATCCAAAAGGCACCATGTGAATCCGCCAACGCAGGCTGCCAGATTTGTGACTGTAGCAGCCATGATAGCACGCATGTTTGCAGCAAGAGCTGAGCCAGCATTGAAGCCAAACCAGCCAACCCACATAAACACAGTTCCGATAACTATATGCGTGACATTGTGGGGGCGATAGCTTAGGCCCCCAGTTCCATGACCACGGCGTTTACCTAGCATGATTGAATAGGCCAAGGCAGCACAGCCAGATGAAATGTGGACGGGAGTTCCGCCAGCAAAATCTAGACCGCCCATGGTATAAACCCAGCCCGATGGGTTCCATGACCAGCAAGCTATTGGGTCGTAGATTATGGTGGACCATACAAGTATGAAGACCAGGGCAGGAAGCATTCGACTAGAAAGGTATTAGCACAGTTTTCTGCCATATTCGATGCGACGGCCTCGTAAAATGTAGCGTGTTTAGAATTGGCAGACGTAGGACCTGACTAACCCTCTTTCGGCTACTGCACCCACGGCGAGAGCTACGGTAATAGCAGCAAACATGCTCTGATAAACGGCGAATAGGAGATCGGGGACCTTTAGGGAGCTGATCGACGGCGCATCAAGGATATTCCGGAAGCCGATATTCTCCAGATTTCCGATGTACCTGCTCGCGCCGCGCGAAAAGACCAAAGAGTAGCCCCATAAAAACCATTGGATGGAAACAATGGCTGCAGCCATGATGGATAACCAGATGAGAGAGAGGGCAGACTTTCGACGCGCTAGACCCGAATAAAAAAGTCTGTAGAACACATGGTAGTTAGTCGGAGTCACGCGGCATCCCCACGTTTTTCATGTCTGCACGTACCCGACTCCAGGAATCATAAGAAGTACAAGGGCGGTTGAAATCATAACCCAAGCGATATCACCTGCCTGAGGCCCATGTTAGAATAAAAGACTGACAGTTAGAGGGTGGTGAGTACAGTTGGGAGATGTTACTCACATTATACAAATCATAAAAATCATTGACAATTAAGTGACCCCGAACACTCCCAGTCGAATTTAATGATAGGTCAATGTTCTTCATTTGTTCATGTAAACTGGAATCCGACATGGCTCGTGAACGTAAGCAATTAGTTGTAGTGAGGTCTCGAGTTTTCTGTTTATTTGATTATTCCGATTTGCGTTGGAGGGCGCAGGTCAGGATGTGATGTATTGAAGGCAGGGAGTGGGCTCGGTATAGAAAGCATGAATCACCAGCTATTCATTTGGAGAGATAACTTTTGGATTCCGGGACGAAGGAGGTTGCCAGTGGTGATGAATAAGAAGGGCACAATGATTTGAATTCTGAAAAAGTAATGTCGATATAAATGATGTGAAGTAAGTCACCTTCACTCTCACCTTCGCCTGCACCTCGCCTGCATCACCTCACTGGGAATAGCAGGCCTTCATACACATAGGTAAGTAAGCACAAGAGGAGTAATTACCCACGCCTTTGAATTCTCGCCCATCAAAATTGACGCCCCAGTGCCGTGGAGATCTTGGTGTATGACAAGGGCTGGGGGTACAGATGATGAGGTGGGATTGGACAGCTCGCATTGCACTGCCCAATTTTGCTCGAGTAACATGGCAGAGTTTGACGGCATTATCTCGGGTTGCCCAAAGACATTCATATATGTTAGGCCATCTATTCATTTGTAAACATCATGTGTGTTGTTGATAAGAGACGACCGGGAAAACCTCACTTCCTCATGAGACGAATCCGGCCTACTGACGGAAGAGGCCTCTTTCGAACCTTTCTCTCATCTCTCCCCGCATGGTTTGAACCAGGGAGCTAGTTCTGATAGCTTGGCGATAGCAAGCACCCCGTAGATCAGCCTGTAAGATGGAAGTATAATAACCATGTTCTTTGTTTCTGAATGTCCTGGCGCCTACGTTCAGGGAACCCGTGTGCAGCCGGAGTGAAGGAGGAAGGTAGGTGATAGGATAAAGGAGACGCCGAGAAGCGAGACATACCTCCAACATTCGCTAGCCACAGACCGGTCCCAGCAATCATGAATCAGCTTCACCCAGACTCTCCTGCGACATGATGACATAGTTAGGGTTAGTAAGCCCTACTCGCATAGTTCTCGACGAGGTTGTCGGCTTTTCCTCAACAGATCGACCGATCCACCTGGGCGGAAGCCATTCACAACTTGCTTCCGAGTCACGCCCCCACTAAAGAGTATTGGATGATGGAAAGAAATAGGGCTGCAACAATGAGGCTTCCATGCAGCAGCTCCTCTTCAACAGTTCTTCGGCTATTGCCGCCATGCATGTGGATCCATGAGATAAGATTTGGGCCCCGGAGCCCGACCTATGAATAGACCGGCGGGTTCAAGGGCCATCATCATGGAGAGGCTTTACGACGAGAACACTCGCAGGATAGTAACAACGTGCAAAGGTCCTAACATCCGCTGGGTCCTCACTTCTCCCTGATAATCTTTCTACTGATGGCTCATGTGATATCGATGGGCTTTAATTACTCCCATTTCTCTTGATATGTGTAAAATAGGGCATGACCCTCATCATCTATTGGCAAATATTAAGCACAACAACATACAAATTTACTATTAACTTTAAAGCTATTTAGATAGTTTTAGCTGTCCTTGATAGTCATAGACTCAGTAGGGACATGAATTCTATTCTATTCTATTCTTGATATGTGTATGTTTAACCGACAGTCTGCAAGTTGCCACCGTTTCTCATGCTGGCAATGAACCCCTCTGTGGTTGGATGGTGCGGTGGTACATCATCTTGGCCGGTTTCTCAAGTAAGGTCTGGATAGCAAGGACACATATCCCACCCGAGACAGGAGACCGCTGGTTCGAATCCGGCAAAACCTAACTACATTTCTCGCGGCGCTGGTATGCATGGATGATGAAGGCATGCTTGGATAATCAAAGGTTTTAAATTCCCTTTGGTGGGTACTTACGGAGGAGGGTCGACTGTTTGTGTAAGCAAACATACCTCATAGTGGTATTTGCAAATGAAATCCAGAGTATGAGTGTCTCTAACGTCAAAAGAGTCATCCAATATGTATACATAGTACCGGTCATGTGTCATAGCTAGATAGCTGAAAACACATTAAATGATTTAAAAAAAAAAAAAAAAAAAATGAACCCCTCTGAAGTACGTGAGCTTTTACGTAGTTCACAGCCACAAAAACAAATTAAACTGTCAGCCTTAGTCCACCTCTTCTCACAGATCTGAAGACGCATTTTTAATCACTGCCCGTTGATTGTCTTAGATCCCAGATTACAAGTAGATATGTGGGTTTCGATCGATCACAATTGTAACAGGACGGTGACAAATATAACTCGTGGCTCTACTACAGCTAGTTCCGCAGAATGCAATAGTTAAGCTTGAGTTATAATAAATTTGTCTATATCTTCCTCTAACTCCCAACTCCGAAATCTACACTTTGTGCGTAGCTTACTAATTGTAGGCTAACCGCATTTAGTAGTCTATATTACATTACGTAGCCTGCTACGTTTAGGATCCACAGGTACTCTCCGCTTGCAGGCCAAGGATACCTATGTCTGGCGTAGTCTGTTCCCTTTCCTGCCTCCTGCACAGCTCCAGGGTAACAGCAGCATCCTCTGCTCTGATTGGCGATCGAATTCGTTAGTCAAACTATGCAGCGCGACGTGGAGGAAACGACGCGAAATACTTCAAGTTCCAGCCTTGAGTTTGATGGTTGCTTGTTCCCTCTGAGCCAAGTTCAGTCAAATTTCGCAATACCAAAGAATTAGCTCAAGAGGTAATCAATCAAGATACTCGACTAAATCAATTTCCCCCTCCCAACAAGATAGATTCCCCCAAAACCTCATCAGGTTTACGAGTACTACCTAGCACGTCCTCATTCCAATGACCATACCTCTCGTCGACTTTATCTAGCTTAAGCTGGCCTTCAAATCCACGCCCACACCGATGTTTGCACTCGACGGAGGAAAGAATGCGCGGCGTACAGAGATGGGAGACAGTTTTTCGGAATGTATCTGAGAGGAGTCAGGACAAGTTTACTCCATGAATACAATCTCGACGAGAGTGGAATTTTTAATTTTAACCAGGAATTTTTCAAATTGAGCGTTGTGCGTGCTAAGACTTTCGTTGCAAGGGTGCAAGCGACACAATGAACATGGCCATAGTTAGATGGTGCAATGGTCCATCATTTGACCCGGTCTCTCGAGTAGAGGCTGGATAGCTTGGACACATATCCTACTCGAGACAGGAGATCGCTGGTTCAAATCCGACAAAAAAACAACCACATTCCCCGCGGCGCTGGTAGACATGGATGTCGACAACATGTTAGGATAGTCATAGGTTTTGAAACGTTCCTTTGGTGTGTCGTCTCGGTGGAGAGTCGTGTGTTTATGCAATCAAACATACCCCAGAGTGGTATCTGCGAATGAAATCTAGATTATGAATATTTCTAAAGTCAAAAGGGTCATCCTACATGATTATATAGCACTAATGATGTGTCATAGCTGGATAGATGAATACACGTTAAATGTTTTCAAAAAAGTGATTGCCTCACAGCGCAGTTTCCGGGCGACAAATTTTTCATCAGTCTCACCACGCTTTCTCCAACTTGCTACACTTTTTTAGGTGCCCTGATTGCGAATGAGTACGATTAAGAGTAGTCGAGATTGGATTCTTACCCTACGAAACCAGTTTATCTAAAAAGTGCCAACCTAAAAAGGCCGAAGAATATTCGTTACCGGCAATCTGCGACCCATGTCCATGACTGTCATACTACTAACGCCGGCCCTAGTGAGGCCAGCCGCTATGGGAGCAGAGTGCTGAAGTTGTGAGCTTGAGCAAAGATGGAGGTTAGACCGGTACAGTAAGTCTTAGATGAGATTACAGGAGGAAGATTAGAGTGGAAAATTTGTATTGAGTTGTATGGTTCAAAGGGAACTGAGATGATAAGACAGAGACTGCGTTTGCGCACATCTTACCATCCGTGTTTTTTTACCAGCATTTATCAATCTCCATGGATCATAAGTTATGATCCCTGTAGATATAGATCTATATACATACAGATATAAGAGCTAGAAATATAAAGCTAAATACAGGTGTGTCAGTAATAGGCCCTAGAAGCCTATAACCAGCATTTGAGACGTAGTCATCTGCTGGAATCCTAGTTTGAAATTGACGCCATTGTGCATTAAACTTTCCGTGAGGGATGTATTGATGACAATGATATAGGATGGGGAACTTGGTAGCCTAATTAGCCAGATTCACAAATCCGATGTTCTTGGTATTCCAAGATGTGTCGTATTTCAACACCACTCAGCATCGACCGTTCTTGCACCGTGCTCTGTAACTACACTTACAGCTACGTTCGGTAGCTGCAAGGCGACAAGGTCCGAAGATGCTTTGAATATGCCATTTTCACTCGCTAACTTCTAGGAGGCATCTAGCATCTCTTGTCGTATTTTATCCTTCTTTGCTGGCAGATCAAAGCCGGTCTTTACTTGATGAATCTAGGTTATGTTGTTGTTTAAGCAGTGAAATATGGAATCCACATTGTTTCTCACGATACTGGTTGACAGTTTTCGCTACGGGTGGTCCTTTTCAAGGCGAAGGAACAGTCGCTTGAGAGTTTCTTAATGTTGGGCTTTAGACGCAGGTCACGGTACAGCCTTTACAGTAGGGACTGCTTTTTGTCGCAGTCAGTTTTTTGCCACCGTGGCCCAGGTGCCTTTTTATGGCTGTACTGGTACAGCGGGAATTGGTGTACTCCTGGCGTCGGGAGCCCTTGAGAGTGGATTCGCCGGGCGATGAGGGAGGACGGGTGGCGTGGCCCGTAGCCATGTACAGTCAGACCCCTGTTAAGACGATGTAATCAGGGCCGTGAAAAATATTGTTTAGGAGGATATGATTATCTAATCCAGCTATCTAGGCTACTTTGCACTTTTGATGCCTCTTTTATACTCCCAATTGCCGTCTCTAATCGCTCTAATACCCTCAAATAGCTCGAATTAAGAGAATCTTGACTCTCAGTATACTCAATCAACACTTTCAGAGCAATTTCGGCCTCTTTTGCTGTCCGCAAAGGCTGTTTGTCTTGTACTACCTCTTCTTCTTCGTCTTGATTTACTCCCAAATATTCTCCTATCACCTCTTCTAAGATCATTGCCTCGTCAAGCATCAAATTCCCTTCCTCTTCCCCCCCAATTGGACCAAGAAAATTGTCTATTGCCATTGGATCTCGTATGTCTCCTGCTCTGACTACCTCATTAAACAATTCAGAAAGTCCAGTCGGAAGTACAGACGTAGGAAGAGTAATTGGCTTGGAAATAAGAGTCGATTTCCGAAAGAAATTATGAATCGTTGTATTTGTAACTTCGTTATTCCAACTTCGTAAGATCCAGCGAATTGCTAGTCGAATATTGACACTTGATTGCGGATCTGTACCCTCTTTAATTGCTTGTAGAACAAAGCGGAGCCAATATTGTCTGTAGAATACTTTGCAATTATGAATAAAGCCTTGATCAAGAGGTTGGCACCGGCTTGTACTATTAGCTGGAAGCCAACAGATCTTGATGTTCGACGGAGGAGGGTATAATTCAACGGCAGAAAAATTATCCATTGTCAATAGTACATCTCGGGAACTTCCAATGTGGCGATAGAATTCTTGAAGCAATTCGCCCATTATTGCTGTGTTCACCCATGCCTTGGAATTCCACCTACACCGGCCACCTATTGTCTGAATACTGACGTTTTTCAAGGTCCGAGGCGTCTTATATTTGCCAATAATCCAAATTGGAAGTCAGTCAGAACCTGTAGCATTTGTATAAAACCAGAGAGAAACTCTGTCCTTGTTTTTCTTGAGCCCGGGTCGGGATTGTGACAATAGCCCACGTGAAGAGAGCATTTTCCAAAAGAGTCCTGACTCTTCCATATAAAATATGTTTTCGCCCTCAAACTCTCCTGTATCTGAGGGTCCAGCCCTCATTATCTATTGGAAAAGATTGGAAATAAATCACATATAAAAACAAGTAAATTTTGGGGGTGTATTGTCTGGTTTTAGCAGTCCTTCATAGTCATAGACTCAGTAGGGACTTAAATTCTATTCTATTCTATTCTCCTGCAATTGTCTGTAAAGCTTTCATTTCAGCTTTTGCAGCCGCTGGAATTGAACTGACTTCACCGTGTCGTACCCGATTCTGAATATGGTTTTGATTCTTGAAATTCTCGAGCCAATGAGCGCTGAATTCAGGGCACAGTTGGCTAGAGTGCTGTGGTAATTGTGTCCAGATATGCTTTGCCTTCTCATGGAGCAAATCGCCAGTTGTGATTCCTCCTCCTTGCTCAACTCGTACTTGCAACTCCAGGAGAATACTCTCAAGGTCAGGCCAATTTCCAGCTCGCCGTCGTAGCGCAGTAGTACTTGTAGCTTCGTCGAGTTTCGCAAAGGTCTTGATCAAGGACTCGGAGACTGTGAACTGGCTTAATCGATGGCCGTACTCAGCGAAGAACCACTCAATGCACTGTTTTTGTGTTGGTTTTGGGACCTGGCGGTGCGCCCATCGTCGCAGAGCACGTCGTTCCTCTACTGAAATTCCCTTTTTGGCGGCATTATTAGCACCAATCTAACAAAAACACCCTGGTTAAGACGATATTTAGAGGTTGAAGAACGAAAATCGAGTAATCGATAAATGTATTAGAACGAAGTCCGTTCCAGAAAAATATCGTATAAACGGCAATATCGGCTTAACCTTGATCGTCTTAACAGGGGTCTGACTGTATTTCGCAATGACAGCGCTTAGGAAGACTCTCATCGAGCCTACGAATTGTCTGTTTGACCCGCTGGTCAAATGGAGCAGGGTTGCCTCGACGCCAAAGAAAACGGCAGAACAGAGTGCCAGGCTTAACCAGGATTACTTTGATCAACATTTATGCATGCAAGTATGTAATTGTGCTAGGATACATGTACTGTTGCCTCTTGCATTCAATGGACCACGACACATATGGAGATGATAATTAAATTGCTGTTTGATGCAAAGGAAAGGAGGGCACGCTCCCCTGCGTGGGTATTCACGAATGAGGCTTGACTTTGGGGTGAAGAAAAAGCCACCATAACTTCGCAGTGGTACTTGCAAATGAAATCCGAGGCATGGTTTGGTTTGGTTTGTTCATCTACGTGCTAGGTACATTGATACCCGTCGCACTCCTAGTGGAACTTCAGCACGAGTGGGGCCGGGCTGGATTAGGTTGACTACCGTTAAGTACATCTACCTCGTCCCAACCAAATGACCGGACCACCTCAGACTTCACCCATGTGTTATTATTATTAAATCATTTTATTGTCCTGTCTGAGTCTAAGATTATGTAGGACATGCAGGTCCTCTCTGCCTACAGGCCAAGGCTACCTATGCCAGTAGTATATCCCCTCCTATGCCTCCCATACAGCTCCCCTCAAACAGTACCACCCCTCACAAGTCCTCATTTGATCATACACTTAGAGGAGCCCTTTGCCCTTCATTATCTCCCCTCTCCAACCAACGAAACGATGGCCATTTGCGGGTGTATGGCAGCCGGGAAAAATCGCAAAAACCACTGGGTGCGGAGCTCTCCTATTGCCGACATTCGCACTAAATCTGAAGACATAATGACCCTCATTTTTGGTTCGAAGAGGTCGGCCAGCTGGGAGCTGCAGATTTCTGGACACCCCGGGAAATTCACCCTCTGCCTTTCTAGCCTCCTTCCCAAATGTCGTGCTGAAATATCAGAAAGTCATGACAGAGCATAATTGCTGTATAGCAGCTTAGCCTAACTTCTTTTGTGCCGTCCAGGGCGCTGGGGAGTGCCGTTGACTCATCGACAAAAGAAGCCCTCCTGGCTAATTAGCCGAAATCTCGGTCTTGGCGCCCACAAACGCTCCAAAGTTGAAAACCCCTCGAAAATGTCAGTCCACGCATCGTCTTCAGAGACCTGTTCCCCCTCTCACACCACGTCTCAGCCGCCTATCCTTCCTCAAGATGTAGAGCCCCATTAGAGCATCAGTCCCTCATAAACCATGACCCGAGCTTTGTATATTATGACTTGATTTCCTCCTTGCGGGTATACGTAGCGTCGTAAATTTGTAGTCGGTGATGGCCGGTAATTAATGGGGCAAGCTCCTGTTTGCAATTGGAGTAACTTCTCTATTGGTTGTTGAGGCGAGATGAGGCGTGGTTAAAAGGAGGTTGAGGACTGAGATGAGAATAGTGAGAAAGGTATTGTCGAGAAGTTGTCAAATGGATATATGCTTGAGGTTGCTTTTGACTTCGATTCGAATGCGATTCTTCTTGGCTATCCCAGATATGCAGAGCATACTGAGCGATTACACCTTTTTTTTTTTAAAAATCATTTATTGTGTTTTCAGCTATCTAGCTATGACACATGACCGGTGCTATGTATACATATTGGATGACTCTTTTGACGTTAGAGACACTCATACTCTGGATTTCATTTGCAAATACCACTATGAGGTATGTTCGCTCACACAAACAGTCGACTCTCCTCCGTAAGTACCCACCAAAGGGAATTTAAAACCTTTCATTATCCAAGTATGCCTTCATCATCCATGCATACTAGCGCCGCGAGAAATGTAGTTTAGTTTTGCCGGTTTCGAACCAGCAGTCTCCTGTCTCCGGTGGGATATATGTCCTAGCTATCCAGACCTTACTTGAGAGGCCGGCCAAGATGATGTACCACTGCACCATCCAACCATGGCGGTGTTTGTAGTGTGAGGAGTGCAAATCTTGGATCCAATGTGGAGAAACCTTCTGGCTTTTTGAGTTTTTGGGGGTCTCCATTTCAGTTTAGTTAGCTGCATCTTTAGCGGCGATTCACTAGGTTAGAACGAGATAGGCTTTAGCAAAAAGTACCGGAAACCCTGCCGGCTGGAGGACGAAGGCTGAACACCTGTCAGTGGTGTCCTCTACGAACCTAGGAGTGAAATATTCTCCCAGAGCCGAGATTCAGTCACGAACAAGGGTGGCATGAATTTTATCTGATGGATTTTCGGCTTGAAGGAGTTGTACTCGGTATTTTGGTCGAAAAATCAGTCAACAGAGATTTCCCAACCGCAAGAAAGTCGAACAAAAACTCATCACGACCAACATACGATTCACGCATGGACCAAGGTCTGTCTGGGGGTCGTATTCAAACATCCGACATTTCTCAAGCTCCCCATATATTTGCGAAGAAGCATTTCTCAGTCGATCCTACACCTGCGACCCACCTCCATACTCGTCAGATCACCTACCTACACACGCCCTAATGAGGAAAGTCATGATGGAAACGGGACGTGTATAAAGGAGGAAGAAAAGGAAGGATACACCGAGGGGATTACAAAAATCCCCGATGACGACAACAACCCAACGCTACGATATGAAAGTGCAAGGCTAGAGCAACGATGAGATATTGGACGGCAATTATATTTCGGAGTCAATGAGGATGTCAAGGTCTCGGGCGCGTGGTGGCCGAGGCTGCGGAGGAGTTTGCGCTTCGGCGCGTCAAAAGAGGGTTTTCTATACGGTTGGGCTTGACATGATTCAACACATGGGTGAAGTCTGAGGTGGTCCGGTCATTTGGTTGGGACGAGGTAGATGTACTTCATGGTAGTCAACCTGATCCAGCCCGGCCCCACTCGTGCTGAAGCTCCAGTAGGAGTGCGACGGGAACCAATGCACCTAGCACGCAAAGGAACAAAACAAAACCCTGCCGGCTCCACCGCTCCTTCATCCGCAGTGCACATGGAGTTTTCAGCTTAGGACCTATTGATATGAAAAAAAATATCTTGTGAATAAGTCTCTCCTGCAGTTCTTCCTCGATTTCGGTCCAGCTCATAATCTTTCCCACAACAAGTCATCGTGCTAATCAAGTGGTCTACATTCCAGCATGATAGGCCTAGGAACTCTCTACTGCCAGCTAGTATTCTGTCCATATTACGCATCTCAATGACGAAGACCTAGTACAGAATAACTCACTTGGTGTGATAATCATTTAAAGGACGTGAAGGCGGGTAACAGAGATAAAGTAAAGGGACCGAATCATACAAGGGGATATACATATTGAACTAGGGCTGATACTGATATTCCCTACGCTTTGCACCTTCAGATTCCGAGATACTGAGATGTGTTCAATCCTTGTTGATAATGTGATGCAGTGATAGAAGCCCCAAAAAGATACTGATATCATCATGAAATATATTGACCTTCCTGAAAAAGATCTGCCAAGCCGAATCAATGATTACCCGGCAATGGCTATGGGTATAGAAAACACAAGGCGAAACCACTAAAGTGCAGAATAATATAATTTGTGAATTTTTTTCATATATCTCATCATGATGAGGTTCCTAGTGGATTAGAATGTGTAAAATGTGAGATAAGCTTAGCTTAAAGATGGTGTGGGTTACGGGTGTCTCGTGGCTCCAAACTACCGATATGTTTATTAGAGCTTAAGACTAAATGTAGCTTAATTTTCTATTAATACAGGGTATCGTCTATATAAGTACAGTGTTCCTTATCTTGCGCCCGGACTCCGACGCGAACAACATTACATAAGCATCACTATTTATGATAACCTCGTACTAACCTAGAGATCTGTCAATTAGGGATCCTCAATGCGGTTATTGCTTACTATTTTTGGCTGAGCTCTTGCCTCATTTCTTGCTTTATCCGAGTCACTGTCCCGGCTCCTCCGTAAACCATGGCCGTGTAGATCTGAGCAACACTAGCTCCGGCATTAAGGATTTCTAATACCTGTTTTCCATTCGAAATGCCTCCCGAGGCAAAAATTACTTTTGGCTCAAACTTGTCTAAGTTAGACAGCTTCTCGGTGTCTACAGCATTTGAAGGAGGGCCTCGATCCAGAAGAGTTCGATATCTTTTCACGAGGCGCAAGGTTCGATTAAACAACATGGGACCCGAAAGTCCACCGCGCTCCTTCAGAGTCTCTTGGTCTTGTGGTGAAATGGGTGCTTTATCTGATGCCACTATATCTCTTCGCTTAGTGGTATTACTAACAATTACTCCATCTACACCACTTTTCCATATGGCATCGACAATGTCAGCAACTTGCTGTTCCCCATCCTCATCGGGCGACACTTTCACCATGACTTTTGGGGTTGTTTTTCGAGGCACTAACTTTGTAGCCTCAACGATACCTCTGAGAAGTTCGGTTAGAAGGTCAGCCCGCTGTAATGTCCTTAGACCTGGCGTGTTCGGGCTACTAACGTTTACCACCAAAATATCGGCATATTGGGCAATCCTTTCAACGCAGTAAACATAGTCTCGTTTTGTAGCAGCGATATCTTCTTCATTTGTTTGCTTATTCTTAGCAATCTGAATGGCGAGAAGTTTTCCATTTGTTAGACTTCCTGGTGGTACTCCGGCTCCACCGTTGAGAACGAAATCTACGGCTTCTGCATTTGATCCGTACCCGTTTTTTTTGGCAAAAAGCCGAACTCGATCTCGTAGGCGCTGCGCCATATCTTCAACTCCCGTCCCAGGGAGACCATAACGATTAATCACGGCATTATATTTAGGCAATTTGAAGACACGCGGCTTTGGATTTCCCTCTTGAGCGATAGGAGTTACACCACCAACCTCGACAACCGCCGGCCCAAAAGCAAATAAGATATCAGGTATTTCAGCGAGCTTATCAATACCGGCTGATGTACCGATAGGGCTCGAGAGTTCCTGTCCAAATACTGATACACTGAGATCTGCACCCTTAACGCCTGTAGAGAGCGGGATCCTTTCCCTAGGATGTAGACCTAGCGAGTAGAGCGCCCGGAGTGTAATGTTACCATAATGATGTGCTTCTTCAGGGTCAGGATAGATCAAGTTAAGCATCGGTACAGCTAGCCAGCGATGTATACTCGCGCGGGTATCAGTGATGTAGAGAGCTCCAGCCGTCATGGAGAGCAAAGTTATAGATGTATACCAAATTAATCTAGGAACTCTCGATTTTGTCTGGGTAGTTGTCGTCGATATGCAGCGGAGAGGTCTTGGAGTGTAGAGTATGTTTCCTTTCGAGTTGGCCAAGCCATTCCATCGAAGAGGGACTCGAGATCCATGGAGGCAGCGCGGAGATATACTGGCCATCTTGTAACAAGATAGTAGTCGCAATGCGTAATGCTCAATTAAAATACTGCTATGATAAAGTAACGTTAGCTGGTAGATATGCAGTGTAGAGGAACTTTACTTCAATCTCCAGAAATTTCAGGGACCTGATATCAAATTTAGAGTTTTTCAGCAATATAGGCTATCTGGATTCCGGAATAATATGTAATCCTATCAAGACGTTGATGTTCATGTGTGTAACTGGAACACACCTTTTATACTGGAGTATGACATTAGTTTGAGTGATTAAATTGATACTCACGCCTGTTCAAAGTTCGCGACTTTAGTCACATGCTGGACGACACAGTCCTTAAAGTATTACCTGACGTTCTAGCACGATCTGCCGGAGAGGCGGCTCGTCAACCAGCCCCCCCTGCTGCATGCCTTGCCGGATTCCGCGTGAAGGTTAAAAGGCAAATATGGGACTTGTCTACAGCTTGGTGGCAATCTCATGCTTCCTCTACGGTGCCTCTAGGATCGGAAACGGTGAGCTTGAAACTGGGTTGTTTAGGGGATTAGCCCTGTAGGTGCAGTTAGGCTAGCTCGTAATAGGTTAGTATGTCTCTCCTCACACCGCTCGCCATGAAGTATGGTCCAATCGTCTTATACTAACAATCGCTTAGAGAAACACGTTTTCAATGACATTTTTGACTGCCTGATCAACATGACCCCTGAAACTTAACACCACTATCCTCCTCCAACGCGGAGGACTAACATTCGCACATGGTCACGGTCGTCTACAAGGCGGTGAAGTCTACGATCCAGAGATCGCAAGAGCAGCAGTAGTACTTCGAGAAGCTATGCGCGCTCGAAAGAACGGTGAGAGAATCTTCATTCTTCTTGACAATCAGGCAGCTATACTTGCGCTACGGAAGGGGGAGTCATCATCGTCGCTGCAGATAACCCGCGTCTTTCACGCGTTCGCTTCAGAAGCGAACGCGACAGTGAGGTGGGTACCTGGACACTCCAAGGTTAGTGGCAACGAAGAAGCGTACGCAGAAGCCCGAGCTAGTCTTCCGCTGCTGCCAGATAGACAGACGCAGCCATTGCAGACAACGCAGGCATACATACGCTGTTTGATGCACAATCGCCGACAGAAACTGGTGGAAGACTGGTATAGTAAGTCGGGTTCGGACAAATATCAGGACTTGGACTTACAGATGCGACGTCGGAAACCACCAGAACTAGGGCTCCCTAGACGATTACTCCATAGGCTCCTGGCAGCAATATCAGGCCATGGAGACTTTGCGGACTATCATCGCCGCCTGAACCACGAAGAAGCGAGACTGGAATGCGTCTGCGTACGAGGGACAACGCCAACCCATTTTGTTCAGTGCCGGAAGAATGCTGCTATAATGCACAGGTTGAGAAGATCTATGACCTTGGAGGACTATACCAACCAACTCCTTGGACCGGAAGGTCTCATGAAGTTCATAGAATTTGCAAGGATTACCCGCTGCTTTGGGAGCATGGATGCAGACCAGCCCTCAGCTGGATGCGAGGTCCGGAGTGATTAGTTTATCGTGACATTAGAAATGACCAAGGGGGGCATAGGATGACAAATGCTAGCACCGCTTCTACATGTTAATTTGCTTTATTTCATTTGTGTTTGTTTGTTATTTGTTTTGGTTTTTTGTTAGTTGTAACCAGAGTCACATAGTGATAGTGTAGTGGGAACGATTAGGGCATAACTATTTAGGATGATCCTTACCGAGCCCACCAGTCGGGTGCCATGAGGCGCTGGGCTGGTGCCTGGGACCCTAAAATAAATCAATCAATCGCACAACTTTTTGATATTCAGAAATTCGTAAATCCCCTTTTTCCACCCCTCTCGATCTCGTCGCATCTATCTTCGAAGTATGATCGAGCTCGGGCACTTTTCAAATTCCTCCAGTTCTAAAAAAGCGTCCAAACGTCTCGTTGGACAACACGAGAGTCCGCCCGAGGGCTCTCGAAAAACCACCTGCCCTTGCCCAGTCTTCGAAATGCACGGAGATGAGCAAGGTCTCTACTAAAGGGAAGGAAATAGCCCTCCCCGCCGTCACTGAGCCCGATACTGACATGATCGGGTCAGTCGAAATTGCTTAGGTATCTCTTCAATCATCCTCCGACCCCCACGGGATTGGAGAATTATCTAAACCTCCTCCGACCACGTCAAAACCGTCGGAGAACGCTGCACCAATAGCAGCGCCAAAATCAACGTCGCATCCAAAAGCTGCCATGAAACCAGACTGCCCTCCCGAGGTCAGACCAATTGTCGAAGCCGAGCAACGTCGCGCCGCCGAAACAGCGGCAAATCTGGCCCTCTGCCCCGCCGCCATCTCTGGCGTCGAAGCCACCCTCCTCCCTTTGACCAAGGGGTCAAATAGACTATTCGTAGACTCGATGAGAGTCTACTTACGCGCTGCCATTGCGCAATACATGGCCACGCCACCCGTCCTCCCTCATCGCCCGGCGAACCCACTCCCAAGGGCTCCCGACGCCAGGAGCATACCAATTCCCGCCGTCCCAGTGCTGCCTATAAAAAGCACCTGGGCCACGGTGGCCAAAAACGGGCTGCGATAAACAGCAGTCCCTACTGTTAAGGCTGTGCCGCGACCTGGGGCAAAAGCCCAACATGAAGAAACCACCAAGGCGAAAGACGACAAGCGACTGTTCCTTCGCTTTGAAAAGGACCACCCGTGGCGAAAACTGTCCACAAATAGCGTGAGAAGTAATTTGGAGTATGAATTCCACTACTTTCACAATGAAATAACCCCACTACATCGAGTGAGGACCGGCTTTGCTATGCCAGAAAAGAACAATTACATACGACAAGAGATATTAAATGCCTCTTCAGAGCTGGCGAGTGTTAACGCCAAACTTGAAGTATCTTCAAGTCTTGTAGCCTTACAGATGCCGAACGTACCTGTAAGTATAGTTACAGTGAGCGGCCCTAGGGCGGTCAATGCTGAGTGGGTCTCTGCCAAGATTGCCGGCTCCACCGGTCCTTGACCCATTGTGGAAAAAATTGCGTTAGCTTAGGACCAAAATCCAATCCAATCCAATCCAATCCAATCAAATCAAATCAAATCAAATCAAATCAAATCAAATCAAATCAAATCAAATCAAATCAAATCAAATCAAATCAAATCAAATCAAATCAAATCAAATCAAATCAAATCAAATCAAATCAAATCAAATCAAATCAAATCAAATCAAATCAAATCAAATCAAATCAAATCAAATCAAATCAAATCAAATCAAATCAAATCAAATCAAATCAAATCAAATCAAATCAAATCAAATCAAATCAAATCAAATCAAATCAAATCAAATCAAATCAAATCAAATCAAATCAAATCAAATCAAATCAAATCAAATCAAATCAAATCAAATCAAATCAAATCAAATCAAATCAAATCAAATCAAATCAAATCAAATCAAATCAAATCAAATCAAATCAAATCAAATCAAATCAAATCAAATCAAATCAAATCAAATCAAATCAAATCAAATCAAATCAAATCAAATCAAATCAAATCAAATCAAATCAAATCAAATCAAATCAAATCAAATCAAATCAAATCAAATCAAATCAAATCAAATCAAATCAAATCAAATCAAATCAAATCAAATCAAATCAAATCAAATCAAATCAAATCAAATCAAATCAAATCAATTACGCCCTCAGGGCTCCAAACATGCAATGAGCAAGGCAGTGTAGGTGCTTGAACATGAAACGCCTACACGTGACATGAATGCCAATCTAGTCTTGGCATTACTCAGCAAACACCCACACCCTATGTATATAGAGCTCGCTGTAGTTACTCCTATTTCTCCTTCCATAGCCAATCTATCTTACATTCCCAAGGCTGCCTCTCTACCATTTTTATACCTCGTGATTTAATCAAATCAAATCAAATCACTATCCATTCATCCTCTATTCTGGCAAACAATGTCTCTCGAAAAGTCTGCTTCAGAAACTCAAAACGCAGGCATCTAACCCCAGTCATTTTGACAATTGTAAAACTACTATCCACAAGATACTGTACCTATTGTGAGTTAGGGATGACATTTCTCAAGAAGCCTCCAGAGGAACTACGACTCCCTCGCCGATATCTCGGGTATTTAATCCAATGCCACACTGGACACGGTGACTTTCGTGCTTATCACGAAAGGTTTCATCATCTTGATGCCCTTCTGACTTGTTCCTGCGGGGCTAACAAGTCAATCGCTCATTTAGTTTTTTGCCCCATTGTGTGAGAGAGACTGGCTTCGGCCGGCCATCGACGAAGCATGGGCTCACTCTATTTTCTTCTAAGCACCTCCCCAGGAGCTAAAAGTTTCGCCACTATATCGGAGAAGGTTAGGTTCCTGTCAGAAATCTGCCCACTCCGTAATATATGAGCTATTCTTGTGAGGTACCCGCTGCATAGCGCTCGCAGTCTCTAAACGTATTTTCCTGGCCTCTACCACTGCACATCACGTCTTGTATTACTCATTAGTCACCATGTCCCCTCAGGGATGGGGCTTTAGTTGTAACTAGTGCCCAGTAGACAAAAGTAAATAAATAAATCTGGAACGCTCTACTTTCCAAGAAGCCCCACGAGTATTTGGGGTGAGTCTCGTTGGAACGGGGTAACAAGCATATCGTAGATACTTGAGGATGAAGTACGGGTGGGAGTATATAAATAAGCCTTGCACAACCTATTTTAGAGTACAACCGCTGAGATACATGTACTTCGTTCCTGCGCTAGCGTCAGTAACATGACCAAGCAAGTTATAGTGCGTCACGTGACTAATAGATCAGGTCATAAGCGAGAACCTTTTTTTTGCATCAGGTTTTTAACTGCGTATGCAGCTGTCTAGCTGTGACGCAGAATCAGAGAAGAGTACAGGATAGATGATTCAATGTAAAGGAAGAGCACTCATGCCTCGGATTTCATTTGCAAGTACCACTGCGAAGTTATGGTGGCTTTTTCTTCACCCCCAAGTCAACCCTCATCCGTGAATACCCACTCAGGGGGACGTCTCGAAAATCCTGAGTTACCCAGACATGCCTTCATCATTCTCTGAATTTCCTCCGCCCGAAATGTAGTCTAAGGTGTCTCCTCCCCAAGTGGAGTAGGTGCCTAGGCTACTCAAACTATACCGGAGAAGACCACCAGGAGGCGGACCACGGCACCTTCCATCGTTTACGTGTTGTTAGAGTGTCCGCTGCACTCTCGCAAGCGAAGTCTCGGCGCGCACAAAGCTCAATTCGAAAAACTCCTTGCCAAAATTCAAAATCACACTTCCGTCGAGATTGCATCCATCCTCTGTGTCATCTTGTAAACTTGTCCCAATCCCTCTCACATCAATCACAAAGAACTGTCTCCCAGATTTGTGCGCCACGCTTTGCTTCCTCCGTCGGGTGTAAATATCGGCGTGGGCGTGTATTTGGCGGCTAGATGAGGCCAGAGAATAGTTGATGAGAGGAGTATTCATTGAAACGAGGATGTACTAATTCGCACTTGGAAATTTGATGAGACTTAAGTAGGAGCCGAACTCGTAGGGAGCGAAAAGTTGACATGGCGGAGAATTTTGAATCATTGATTCGTGGGCCAACTTCTCTGGTATTGCGAAATTTGACTGAAGTTGGCTCTGGGAGAATATTTCACCTCCAGGTTTGTAGAGGACACCACGTACAGGTGTTCAGTCTGTTGAGCGGATTGGTTTGCAAAAGCTTGTGGCTGTAAGGCACAGATTATGTCACTTGGTGAAGCGAGTGGGAAAACAGGAGTCTGTAAATCTGTCGTGGAGAGTTGTTAATTACTCCCACTAGGACACAGAGTGCTATATAAACAATATTTTGTCGAAACCTGACAAGGGCCCAAAGCAGTCTAGCGATGCAAATACGAAGAGGGCACATGGGGCTCAATTCGTATCTATATAGAAGAAAAGTACCCGAAGTATCAAGTCCAGGTTGTCCATGTGGCTACCAATCACAGAGCCCCAAGTATATGATTATGTCCTGCCCCCGATGGTCGAATGGTAGAGCTAAGATCTGGAGACAAGCCAAAGATTGGTCCTGCGAAGCAATGATAAATAATCCTGGAGACATCAAAAGGATAACACAGTGGATACTAAATAATGGGTGGATAGAACAATTCCAGATGACAAAGGCAGTCAAAATGCTGCTGAGGGAAAGGAACAGGTCGAGTAATGCTTGGAGCGATTAGAGATGATCGGGTTGGTTTTATGCATGGTAATATAGTGTAACTGCGCTTCCTGAAAAAAATATGTGAAAACTGAAGACAACAAGCAGAAAGTTGTGGCAGGTTTTCACCATAAAGCTTTCCTTCCGTGTAAATTTTACAGATTTTAGACACCTGCATGGGCCCTTAGGGCGCCAAATCAGGATAATGAAATCAAATCAAACTATATTTTGTAATAATAAAATTTAGTGGCTGGTATTTACATCAAAGCGCATTCATTCATTCATTTCTCTAGTTTAACGTCCTATGCGGTATCTATATACAGAACCATGAAGACGGTAAGCCGCTTTGGTTAGGGAAAAAGCTTTCAACAAACAAGACCCGATGTCCTGCCACTCTGAACCGACCCGGCTTCATGCCGAGCACGTTCCTTTCAACCATAAATTCATAAACTTTCCGCAGTTTTCGTTAACTCCACCTTCGATCAGAAGATCGTGATGGGAAATTGAAAAGAGAAGGTACCTCCTCGCCCGGCGTAGGTCGTCGAAGTGTTCGAAGAGATGGCATGGTTGGTGGTGGAATTGGAGCGGGGGTGGTTGGTGCCACTGGGGCTTCGACTACTTTGCGTGGTCGTCCCGGCCTTCTCTTGGGTCCTTCAGCCTTCTTACTGGTAACCAAAGTAAAACCTTGATCATCAGTCGTTCCGACTGTTCGTATCGTCGCCATCATTGGTTTCTCATTCCATATGTCCGCCGTTCTTGATAGAAGCTCCATCCGAGCCTTCTCCACACTTCCCTTGTAGACCTGGTAGGTCCGACACGCTGCTTTCTGCCATGAACGGTGTTCCTTGCCGCAGTTGGCGCAAGAAACCCTTTTCCTCGGACAGTCCCAAGTTTGGTGAGCGCCAGCGCACTCACCGCACCTGGCTGCCTTTCCACATGACGCCTGAGTGTGTCCCCACTGACTGCAGTTGAAACACTGCTTTGGCTGTGCCCGTGGTGACCAAACCTGCGCGGCGAAGAGCATGGCGTTTATCACAAGGCCGTTTCGAACCACTTCCGTTTGCATGGCCTCTGACGGGAGGCTTACCACAATTGATCCCCTGTTTTGGCCATTTTTCTTTGACCTTTGGTGCTCCTTTCCATCGTGTAGCCATCTAATTATGTTTATTGTGAGGCCTGGAATACGAGCCTTTGTCGCCGTTTAAGTCTCCCTGATGATGGCGTAGTTGTCGGCATCTCTGCCGCCCTCGATTCTTGTCCTCAGTGGGACTCCGAAAACCTCGACTGGAAAATCTTGCCGTAATATCTTGAATTCGGTTGGTTGGCACATGTTTAATGCCGCGTCTCTCGGGGACGCCGACTGGACATACACCTCAGTGTCGTGGCTTCGCATCTGACGAGTTGCGAAGGCTCCTTCGATGTGTTGTTTAGCCTTTGATAGCAGCTCATCCGGCTGCAGGTTCTGTGCTCCATCGATTCTTATTCTTACCGCCGTTTTCGTCATTTGCGGAGCCACGACCGACGCGTAGCTCTTTAGTGTTGGCGCGCCCGAGGTCACTGCAGGAGCAGAAACACGAGCGGGATCCGCGAGGCTTTTCTTAACCACCTCCTCGAGTGCCATCATCCTCTCCTCAATAGGAGACTTCTTCTGGGACATTTCCGTCCAGGCCCTTTTGTGTGCGTTGAAGGCCTTCACGGCCTCGTTCACGTCCTCCATTGAGGGTAAGTCCTCCTCATCCATCTCTCCCATCACAATTAATCTAACTAGTTTTAATAGTTTCCCTAGGATTTCAAGGTTTTTATCTTTTGGAGCTATCTGAGCTCCGCTGCCGTTGTTTGTTGAGGCCATTGTCGCATTTTGCGACGCGTCGAAACCGCTGGATTTACCCACACCAGCACCCACACCTGCCATGTTTAAGCACAGAAGATAAAAAGATGTGAGGAGGGTAAAGAAGATGTAAAAATGATGATATGGGCAGCGTGGAATGCTGCGCAGATTTCTGGCAAAAATGATGTTTTTTCATCAAAGCGCATTAATACTAACCTCACAATTAATGGTAGATTAGTGACGTATATTCTACACATCCCTGTCTTTACTATAATTGGAAGCACCAATTTCAACACCCCTTCTCACTTTGTACCAAATATTTTTGTGCACAAGTGGTTAAGTCTCGGTTTTGGTAGGCCTTTTGTACAAATATCCGCAAGATTTTCACTTGAAGGAACGTGTGGTAAAGTTAGCGAACCGTCATCAATTCTTTCTCTGGTGAAATGGTAAGCGATATCAATGTACTTTGTAGCGTCATTGATTTTATGATTGTGAGCGAGATCAATAGCGGAGTTATTGTCTGTTGAAAGGGACGAGGGTATATTTTTGTTCACTTGTTGATGAAGCCCACGTGTCATCCAAAGGAATTACCTGGTTGCAAGTGACAGTGCCATATACTCAGCTTCGCAAGTGGAGTGAGCGACGGTACGTTGTTTGCGAGACTTCCAGGCGACTGTGGATCCTCCTAGTTGGAATAAATAACCCGAGAAGCTCCTTCGAGTATCTAGATAATTTCCGTATGATGCATCACAGTATCCATTGAGTATCAAGGGAGATTTGAACTCATATGTAAGTTTTAAATCTCTTGTTCCTTTGATGTATTGTAAGACCCGCTTGACAGCGTTTAGATGAATAATTGATGGATCCGAACTGAATTGTAAGAGATGTGAGATTGCATATGCAAGGTCAGGCCTCGTTGCAGACACGCCATACATTATAGATCCGACTATTTGCTGATACAGCGTTGCGTTAGCCCTAGGTTCTAGAAATACGTTAGGGTTCGGAGCTGTGGGAGGTCGCAAGTGCCATATTATTCTCTATCTACAACGCGTAAATACACGACCAGCGCGCGACTAGTTCTAATTACATATTCACCTTATGTAACCAGCTATATCTCTGTTCTCCATTTGTCGCTGCCTTCAGTTGTTGGTTACACTTGATGGGCGTGGAGACCAAATTGCAGTCTTGCATAGAAAATTGATTCAGGACTCTATCTATGTATGCGGTTTGCAACAAGCTGATTCCAGCATTACAGTACTCAATTTGAATTCCAAGTAGCCAGTGAAGTGTTCCCATATCTTTGACCTTGAATTCGGCTTTAAGCGGGTTCACAGTTTTATTCAGTAGCGAGTCTTGTTCTCCCAATAATACGATATCATCCACATATACTACTAAGTATAATTCATCTGTATTGTGGATAAAGACACAGGGATCAAAGGGTGACAAAGAAAACCCGAGGGGAATGATAAATTCAGCCAACCTGAAAACCCATTGCCGTGGTGATTGCTTCAATCCGTGTATACACCTATTTAGTTTTGCAACATGGCCCTCTTGCCTGTACCCTTCAGGAAGTTCCATATAAATTTCTTCATTCAAGATCCCATATAAAAATGCGGTTTTTATGTCAAGTTGTCTTGGTCTCCAATTTTTCGAGGCAGAAATTGCTAAGAGTATTCTTAAAGAATCAAATCGCACGACTGGAGCGAATGTTTCATCGTAATCTAGTCCTTGGATCTGTGAGAATCCTTTTGCGACGGAACGTGCTTTATATAGTTCGATTTCCCCATATGCATCTTTTTTAATTTTGCATACCCATTTGCCACCAACAACTTTGCGACCTGAAGGACGAGGAACAACGTCCCAGACATCATTTTCTTTGAGAGATGACATCTCTTCTTCAAATGCAATTTTCCAGTCTTCCCCATTTGCTGATGCCTTAGCACCATTGTACGTTCTGAGTTCTGATACATCAATGTCATTTAACAGTACTAATTCTTGACCCTCATTACCACTATTGTTACCATTCGAACTTTGCGATGCGGGTTCAGGAAGATCACGAGAAGTTTTCCACCACTCCCCCGTTATCGTGTCTTCATAAGTTCGAGGGCTTTTAGTGCATTTAGGTCTGGAATTGACATTGTTATTATGATCTTGATTAAAATGAATTTGAGAAGATGTTGAAGCAGACGGTTGAGGTTCGAGTTGAAAATGAGCTGCTACTGATGACTCTTGTGATGGTTCTGATTGAGACAGATAACTAGGATCTTGATTATGAGAGAGATCCTAAATATTTTGTCATTCACCAACATTAGATGTATCTTTGTTGTGAATACCTCGGATCAGCTCCAATCGAGCCTCATTGGGCTTCCACCATCGCGGCACTCGGACACTCGGCCGCAGTAAGCTATGTGAGATTAGGGCACTGATAGCACAGCTAAGTACCTAATCACTCTGGCAACATCCTTACGTCCGAGCGTTGCCTGGTGTCACGGGACTAAGTCCTAGGAATGGCTTAGTGAACTTAGGACTTAGAGACTTCCATGTACATAGTTAGATTTACTCTCCTTATCGCACAACACAGTTATCTATCCCGACCCATCCAGATCCAGATCCAGATATTCCATTCATATATTCCGTGACATTTTGTGCGATCTCTAACACACGTGCCTTACCGCGCCCTGCTTCCCTGATCCAGTAACCTGTAACCAGAAAACAATTGTATCCTTTCAGAAGGTTCTTCTCGAACGCAAAAAGGCACCCCTAAATTCTTAAAATCAATTTATCCAGCTTTTATAAAAATGGCCAGCAACCAGGACGCGTCCATTATGAATCAACTTTTAGATTCCTTCCGTGGAAGTTGGCCAAATCTTGCCAGCGCTATTGGAGACTACACATTCCCACCAGACTCAAATCCGACTCCTCTCTTGACAACAATAGCCTCAACTTCCGATTCACCTGAAAAAATAATGTTTTGTAGTTTGTTAAAATGTTTTGATCTTAAGTTTGGCGTACTTAACAGGCAGATCTCCCACCAGTCAGCAACAATATCTGAATTTGAGTCCAATTTTAAAAGCATGAAAGGGCACATCAGTAAGCTTGACGAAAGACTTACTCTCGCTCATCAGGATACTTTAAAGGCGCGAGAAATAATAGAAACGAAAAACCAGCAAGTAGAAAGCCGTCTGAACGATATCAATACATTAAATATGAGAATAAGCAAATTGAATGCTCACATATCATCGGGGAATGATGAAATTTTTAAGTTACGAACCCAAATTCAAAACAATATTGCTAACTCCAACATTGTTTCTAACGAACAGGCTATCCGAACACCTCGCCGTACCACAACAGACCATGATAAGTTTACTGGTAATCATAACAACATGGAGAAAAGACAATTGGCATACGAGCGATGGAAGACACAAGTTCAACAGACTATAATTGTTGATAAACCCTGCTTCCCTGGAGAATTTGAGGAAATTTCATACATTACAGGGCAACTCACAGACAAGGCATGGGATTCCGTGCAAGATGGTGTTCAGATGATGAACAAGAACCCTCACCATCCTGCAAAATGGGCATGGGAGACATCTGAAGAATTGTGGTCAGTATTGGACGGGCGATACATGTTGCTAGATGTAACTCAGACAGCCAAAAATAAATTGGATACCTTATTTCAAGAAAAGCGCGCCTACGGAGACTTCAAAGTAGACTTTGATCATTTTGCAGAAAAGGCTAAATATGATGACAGGACAAAAGTCGATATGTTAAGGAAGCGGTTAAATATAAGGATAACCAATGTTATAGACAATCAAGTGAACCTGCCCGAGGATGACGACTTCAACGGTTGGAGTCAAATGATCAATAGGATTGCCCGAAACCTGGGACAGCAGGAGCACATTGCAAAAATCCAACAAACGTCCAGCTATTCTCCACGCCAAGATCTAAGACATAGTCAGGATGCGATTGATGCTGGTGATCCGATGGATCTCGGTCGTGTGAAGCTCACAGAATCTGACAGGAAACATAGAATGGATAACCACTTGTGCTTAGCTTGTGGCCAGAAGGGCCATTTTGCGAAAGATCACCACAGAAAGATAGATCTGATCCCAAGGCCAACACGTTCAATTAACCAGCCATCAGTCAGCGGGGGAAATGGTCGTTTACAATCTAGGGCATATGTTCCCCCAATATCCTCCCAGCAAAAATATCCTCCGCACCAGAACATGCAACCATGGCTAACACCTCATATGTATTATAATCAAGCGCAATACATACCACAGCATTATTCACAGGGCTTCCAGTCAGATTATCTACGTCCGACAGCCCCTGCACGACTTCGCGCCTTGGACAATACTGGGAGCATCACAGATACCTACCCTGAAGACGAAGATTCCAAAGATGTCGTACGGGCTATGGGCAATCAGTTAAAAGACAAACCCCTGCCTTAAGTCGTCGACAGGGGTCAAAGAGTTATGAGGATGAGAATGAATTTATAAGAAGTGTATTACTAGATAGCTCACTGCTAGAAATGTGTTCCACTAGTTCAAGTAATTCAATGCTTCTACGTTCTCATCTTTCTAATCCACGCATTAATGATAGTGTGAAAATTTCCACAACAAGTCTGATTGACAGCGGTTGCACAGCTATTGCATTCGCTGATGAAGAGTCGATTGTATAGCGGTTTGGAATTGAAACTAAACCACTTGTCGCCCTCCCTCCGTACGTCTAGCTGACGGTAGCTCACAAGCAGCCATCACGCATTATGTCGTCTTCTGTTTGCATCTCGGTCAACACTCGGAAAATTTAATCTTTTATATAACAAAACTCAGCAAGAGTAATCCAGTTATTCTAGGTATACCATGGTTAAAACTGCATAATCCAGTTTGTGATTGGAGGTCTATGACGCTCTCTTTCAGGTCTGAATATTGTAAAAGTGTCAAGGGATGAATGATCGTGGTCGATAAACCGTAAGATGAAAAGATTTACTACAGATCTAGAAAGAGGTTCAAGGTGGAGAGGACCTATATACAGCTTGCTTTACAGGGGAAATATGAGTCCAAGCGCTTTTGCTAATGATCTACACCTTGATCTTATTGCATGTTCCAGGTCCCAAATACAAATGATCGCCACTTGGAATAACCCAACTCTGCTTCAATGCCATTGTTTTGTTCCCTCACAAAACGTAACTGTATTCAAGGAAGATATTGGGAGACAATGTGCTTAACTAGTAAAAGAGACTCCTTATCCTGTAATCCTCGTTGCAAAAATGAGCTGGCACCTTCATGCAGATCATACAATACCACAGTCGAGGATTGCGAAGATGAAGGAGAACATCTAATAACAAAAATGAAAGAAAATAATTGTTTAAGTAGTCAAGATATTTCTGTGAAAGAAGAGATTGTCGTGGAGGAGACAACTCCAATTTGGGAAAGTCCAGAAGACAGTGATTCGCTAGATCTTATTCGCCGGAAAGTTGACCAGGCGGATGTGGAAAAATTCTTGGAAAATAAGCCTGATTTAACCATTGATATGATAAAACAAAAATTGCCAGATGAGTTAAATCATCATGCAGAGCACTTCTTACCGAAAAATGCCGGAATACTACCACCTCATTGTCAGTGGGACCATAAGATTGAAATAATGCCAGGCAAAGAGGTTCCGTCCTGTAGAAATAGACCTTTCTCTCCCTTGGAGTTGCAATGCATAAAAAAATGGATTGAAGACATGCTTGATAAAGGATTTATAAGACAATCATCCTCTCCCGCTGCCGCTCCCTTACTACTAGTCCCGAAACAAAATGGAGGGGTGCGTATCTGCCAAGATTATAGAGGTCTTAATGATGTTACAATAAAAAACCGCTATCCTCTACCCTTGATCAGGGAGACCCTGGATTCTATATCTGGTGCAAATTTTTATACAAAATTGGATGTCATATCTGCTTTCAATCGTATCAGGATTGCAGAGGGACACGAGTGGATGACAGCTTTTACCACACGGTTTGGATTATATGAAACGTTAGTAACACCATTCGGTTTATGCAATGCGCCAGCAACGTTCCAAAACTATATCAATCACACGTTACATGATGCATTGGATAAGTATTGTACAGCATATCTAGATGACGTCCTGATCTACTCAAAGACCCGAGAGGAACACACAAAAAATGTAGATGAAATAATAAGACGGTTAGGAAATGCAGGTCTACAGCTTGATATTGCAAAATCAGAATTCTATACAAAGAAGACAAAGTATCTGGGGCTAATTATTTCTACTGATGGGCTCAGCATGGATCCTGAAAAAGTAAAGTCAATTGAGAGTTGGAAGGAGCCATCTAACTTAGAGGAGTTACAGCAGTTTTTAGGGTTCTCAAATTATTATCGGCGTTTCATTAAAGGATATTTGGGGCTTATGCAGCCATTAACCCGCCTCTTACAGAAAGGCATAAAATGGAATTGGTCAGATGATCAGGATGAGGCATTCCGATATTTAAAGGATTCTTTCACGAAAGCACCAGTACTCAGGTATTTTGATTATCATAGACACACAGTGGTCGAGACTGATGCATCAAATTGGGCTTCGGGGGGTGCGCTGCTTCAGACAGGGGACGACAATATTCTTCATCCAGTCGCTTTCTTCTCTTCGAAACACAGCCCAGCTGAGTCAAATTATGATATTTATGATAAAGAGTTGCTAGCCATAGTAAAATCATTGGAAGAATGGCGACCAGAGCTTGCGGGGGTCCAGTCCACATTCGAAATTATTACAGACCACAAGAACTTGAAGACATTTTTGACAGCAAATTAACTTAACCAGCGTCAAGTAAGATGGTCTGAATTTCTATCTCAGTTTAATTTTGTGATATCCTATCGACCAGGATCTAAAGCACTAATCCCAGATACATTGAGTTGTTTGCCAGGTTTGAAGCCAAAAAATGCTTCGGATGAACGTCTTCAGCAACGTTTCCGTGCAATGATACCAGAGGATAAAGTTCACCCGGATTTAAAACTAGATTGTTTAAATGATGAAAAAATATAAAAAGTAGTGAAAGTTTGGGGTCCAAACTTAAATTTTGGAGGGGGAGTACTGTCACGGGACTAAGTCCTAGGAATGGCTTAGCGAACTTAGGACTTAGAGACTTCCATGTACATAGTTAGATTTACTCTCCTTATTGCACAACACAGTTATCTATCCCGACCCATCCAGATCCAGATATTCCATTCATATATTCCGTGACACCGAACCGGCATGGGAAGATAGAACTGATCTCGAGGACGTGGAGGCCATGGACTATTTCGAAGCCTTGTACAGTAAAGGAGACAACGTCGGAGAGAGCGAGGGTGCTAGACAGGGAAGAAAAAAGAAATCGGTCTCTCATAAGAGGAAGGGGGGTAATGTGACGGGCTTTGCCCGGATTGGGACTGGTCACTAGGACTACTCCGTCTACAAGGTGAGGTAATGGCAGAGCAACGCACCTGGATAGACGAAAGGGGACTCTAAGGGGGTATTAAAGGGAGTACGATACAAGGAAGAGAGCTGGAAGAAAGGATTAATTCTTATATGGCTAAAGGGGGGAATTAATACTAGCGTACGCGGAAGACATAAATGACAAGATACAATACAGTAGTTTAGCTTTCCCCAAGAAAAAATTATTCATTTTCATTGTGTTAACAACTTCAAGTACTTCTGAATTCCTTCAACCTTTTACAGAACGAGATCATTATCTTGTAAATAAATAGGAGCCTTTCTGACATGTCTCTGCTTGTTACTTTAAGATTTTCATTTGTATCTAGCTCTGAGTTAAGTTTGAATAAAACGCCACTTTAAGACCGTCACACATGGGGACAAGTAGGGGACAGATCGAGCATTGCCATTCTCTGAACATACATAATCTAGATAGTAACAGACAGAAATCAATAGAAACTTTTTTATATTTTACATTTATTCAATTGACTCAAAGAGTCTAACACTGTAGCATTATCCTAAAAAGATCTTTAAAATACACAACACAAATTTTCCATTACAAAGGAAAACCATTGAAGCTTACTCACAAAGGAATCACTAACATCTACGTATTCCTTTTTTGTTATCCAGAGACGCATACAAACTTTCTGTTCTAAAAGTGGCAGGCTATCAAGATAAATTCAAGAATAATGCTTTTTAGATTATGATTTGTAAAACTTAGTGAGGTCTTTGTGTGAATGTCACGTGAATCATTAAAAGGTAACAGAATATCAAGAAATGCTGCTTAGTCAGCTAGTTGGTCAAGTTCAAGGTGGCCACATCCTTGGTACATAATACATCTTGATCACTCCATACTTATAGTACACTACAATATACATTCCTCCACGTATCGCATATTACCGTCTATATTATCTTACTCTTGTGATAATTCCTTCTCAATATCCCAACAGGTTATGAGACCGGTGTTTAATAATTCATTGGCTTCTGTTTCAGAACAACCCTCAACAATGTCTTCAATAAATGCAGAATTAAGAAGCACCTGCATCCACAACGGTCATCCATTATACAAATCTAAGTGGGGAAACATTGTGATCCTGGGCCTTGGAACCTATACAGAGTGGCAGATTACTTGCAAGATTGCCTTGATAAATGCAGGCGTTTTAAGTATTGCTGATGGTAAATGGAAGAGACCCACTGCTAACAGCTATGTACATGCTTCACATCCATATACTCAATCAGTCTCTTCAAGCGCATCACACAATGATGTTGTCAAGGATTCAAGAGGTGTTTGCATTCTGAGGGGTCAAGAGTTTGACATAAGATAAGACTCAATAATTCTAAAGAGTTCCTAAAAATACAAGACCATAATCTGTCAAACCAGAGTCATCCAAATTATTCATTATATACCCCTATCCATTGTTCTCGGACTTTCCAGTATACTATTGTACAGAATGGAATAGAGTAGAATAGAAAAGTACGGACAAGTACAGATCAGAACAGAACAAAGTAGAATAGAACAGAAAAGAATAGAACAGAAAAGAATAGAACAGAAAAGAATAGAACAGAAAAGAATAGAACAGAAAAGAATAGAACAGAAAAGAATAGAACAGAAAAGAATAGAACAGAAAAGAATAGAACAGAAAAGAATAGAACAGAAAAGAATAGAACAGAAAAGAATAGAACAGAAAAGAATAGAACAGAAAAGAATAGAACAGAAAAGAATAGAACAGAAAAGAATAGAACAGAAAAGAATAGAACAGAAAAGAATAGAACAGAAAAGAATAGAACAGAAAAGAATAGAACAGAAAAGAATAGAACAGAAAAGAATAGAACAGAATAGCACACATATCTTCGTACATAGTTCCTATTGATTTAGAATAGGCCCTTTGTCTGTGACAGATGTTGATACCAACAACAACAAATTTTGAGTACAGGAAGAGAAATGGTTGTCCAAAGTCTGCCACACTCAAGTAATTATATCTAACTCTATTGAGACACAATTGATGGAGCAGTTGCTCTGGTTCCTGAGGAACATTGATCCTACCAGGTTATAGAAATTCCTCCTCCAAATGGACCCAAACAAAGATCCAACGACCATTGCAGAATTGAGGTCTAAGTTTGCCTCCATGAAGTTTGATCCAATAGCAGACACATTCCAGTCCCTTGTTCTACATCACAACAATCTTAGGGTCAAACTATCAATGACTTTGGGATTGATCACCAAGTGTCAGAAGCGACATGTAGACAGCAGAGCAGAGACAAGGATCAAGACAGAAATGCCAGGCAAGAGGTTGCCATCCTACATTAGGCATGAGATAGGTGCATGATCACTGGACCAAAAGGTCAGACCAGAATCATAGAACACTGGATTCTGGTTATCTCAACATATATAGATTATACAGTAGGCATTCCTGACATTGAGGAGGATGTCAAGGAGCAGCTAATTGCATCTCTCCCAAAAGATAACTTGATTTGGTCAACCGCTCGATCACATGCTCTAAACATGGGTAGAGGTCTCGCAGAAACAATTACCTATCTTCAATCTTGCAAGTCAAACATCTCCCATACTCAGCTGCCTCAACCACAAGTTGCAAATCTTGCACGCAGCAGCAATAGAAAAAGAGGATGTGGAACATATCAAAGGGGTCACAATTTAATGCACTTTGATTGTTGTGATCTTTGATGCACAGACCACACTAAGGGTGCACGTGCAACATTCCTCATGCAGAAGACATGTGACTGTAGTTAGATAGCTTTACCACAGTGCCAAATGGCCTAAAAAGGCACAATATTAGATCTGTGTATCTAATAGCTATCTTAATATATATGGTAGACTTGTGAGCTCACACAGAGCGTCACATGATCAAGCTTGCAGAGAGCTTTACCGGAAAGGAAAGCATAGAGGAACAACAACAGACAAAAAGGAGTGTTTGTAGGTGTTATGGCCAGGCATCCTTGAAGAAGGTTCAAGGAGAAGGTTCTCAGGAAAAGGTTCAATGAGAAGATATCCGAGAAAACTCTGAAAATTAGAGTTGGAGGGGCTTACCATGACATAATCTTTCAAAACCTCACTTACATCTTGCACGTAGTTAGTTATACTTAAGGAAGCTGGAGTTACTCTAAAGTAGTTCTTCAGCTTCTCAATCTTATATCCTCATAGTCTCTAGAATCATACTACTCGTCTCGACTTCTCGATCTCTCGTTCTCTCGTTCTTCAGTCCTAATCTTTTGTGCCTCGCCCGATCAGTTTAACACCCCTAACCTTAGCTGTCTATATTGTCTCGTACTTACTCGCCTAGTCATTACAAAGATATCTTCAGCAGACGGAAAATCCTACTTCAGTCACCACACGCCGTAACAGTAAGGGCTTGAAGTAGAATTGTATTTGGATTGTACTGTATGCTGTGTATAGAAGATCTTAAACTAAAGAAAGAAGATGAAAGAGGAAAATGTGACGGTCTTAAAGTAGTGTTTTATTCAAACTTAACTCTGAGCTAGATACAAATGAAAATCTTAAAGTAACAAGCAGAGACATGTCAGAAAGGCTCCTATTTATTTACAAGATAATGATCTCGTTCTGTAAAAGGTTGAAGGAATTCAGAAGTACTTGAAGTTGTTAACACAATGAAAATGAATAATTTTTTCTTGGGGAAAGCTAAACTACTGTATTGTATCTTGTCATTTATGTCTTCCGCGTACGCTAGTATTAATTCCCCCCTTTAGCCATATAAGAATTAATCCTTTCTTCCAGCTCTCTTCCTTGTATCGTACTCCCTTTAATACCCCCTTAGAGTCCCCTTTCGTCTATCCAGGTGCGTTGCTCTGCCATTACCTCACCTTGTAGACGGAGTAGTCCTAGTGACCAGTCCCAATCCGGGCAAAGCCCGTCACATTACCCCCCTTCCTCTTATGAGAGACCGATTTCTTTTTTCTTCCCTGTCTAGCACCCTCGCTCTCTCCGACGTTGTCTCCTTTACTGTACAAGGCTTCGAAATAGTCCATGGCCTCCACGTCCTCGAGATCAGTTCTATCTTCCCATGCCGGTTCGGTGTCACGGAATATATGAATGGAATATCTGGATCTGGATGGGTCGGGATAGATAACTGTGTTGTGCAATAAGGAGAGTAAATCTAACTATGTACATGGAAGTCTCTAAGTCCTAAGTTCGCTAAGCCATTCCTAGGACTTAGTCCCGTGACAGTACTCCCCCTCCAAAATTTAAGTTTGGACCCCAAACTTTCACTACTTTTTATATTTTTTCATCATTTAAACAATCTAGTTTTAAATCCGGGTGAACTTTATCCTCTGGTATCATTGCACGGAAACGTTGCTGAAGACGTTCATCCGAAGCATTTTTTGGCTTCAAACCTGGCAAACAACTCAATGTATCTGGGATTAGTGCTTTAGATCCTGGTCGATAGGATATCACAAAATTAAACTGAGATAGAAATTCAGACCATCTTACTTGACGCTGGTTAAGTTAATTTGCTGTCAAAAATGTCTTCAAGTTCTTGTGGTCTGTAATAATTTCGAATGTGGACTGGACCCCCGCAAGCTCTGGTCGCCATTCTTCCAATGATTTTACTATGGCTAGCAACTCTTTATCATAAATATCATAATTTGACTCAGCTGGGCTGTGTTTCGAAGAGAAGAAAGCGACTGGATGAAGAATATTGTCGTCCCCTGTCTGAAGCAGCGCACCCCCCGAAGCCCAATTTGATGCATCAGTCTCGACCACTGTGTGTCTATGATAATCAAAATACCTGAGTACTGGTGCTTTCGTGAAAGAATCCTTTAAATATCGGAATGCCTCATCCTGATCATCTGACCAATTCCATTTTATGCCTTTCTGTAAGAGGCGGGTTAATGGCTGCATAAGCCCCAAATATCCTTTAATGAAACGCCGATAATAATTTGAGAACCCTAAAAACTGCTGTAACTCCTCTAAGTTAGATGGCTCCTTCCAACTCTCAATTGACTTTACTTTTTCAGGATCCATGCTGAGCCCATCAGTAGAAATAATTAGCCCAGATACTTTGTCTTCTTTGTATAGAATTCTGATTTTGCAATATCAAGCTGTAGACCTGCATTTCCTAACCGTCTTATTATTTCATCTACATTTTTTGTGTGTTCCTCTCGGGTCTTTGAGTAGATCAGGACGTCATCTAGATATGCTGTACAATACTTATCCAATGCATCATGTAACGTGTGATTGATATAGTTTTGGAACGTTGCTGGCGCATTGCATAAACCGAATGGTGTTACTAACGTTTCATATAATCCAAACCGTGTGGTAAAAGCTGTCATCCACTCGTGTCCCTCTGCAATCCTGATACGATTGAAAGCAGATATGACATCCAATTTTGTATAAAAATTTGCACCAGATATAGAATCCAGGGTCTCCCTGATCAAGGGTAGAGGATAGCGGTTTTTTATTGTAACATCATTAAGACCTCTATAATCTTGGCAGATACGCACCCCTCCATTTTGTTTCGGGACTAGTAGTAAGGGAGCGGCAGCGGGAGAGGATGATTGTCTTATAAATCCTTTATCAAGCATGTCTTCAATCCATTTTTTTATGCATTGCAACTCCAAGGGAGAGAAAGGTCTATTTCTACAGGACGGAACCTCTTTGCCTGGCATTATTTCAATCTTATGGTCCCACTGACAATGAGGTGGTAGTATTCCGGCATTTTTCGGTAAGAAGTGCTCTGCATGATGATTTAACTCATCTGGCAATTTTTGTTTTATCATATCAATGGTTAAATCAGGCTTATTTTCCAAGAATTTTTCCACATCCGCCTGGTCAACTTTCCGGCGAATAAGATCTAGCGAATCACTGTCTTCTGGACTTTCCCAAATTGGAGTTGTCTCCTCCACGACAATCTCTTCTTTCACAGAAATATCTTGACTACTTAAACAATTATTTTCTTTCATTTTTGTTATTAGATGTTCTCCTTCATCTTCGCAATCCTCGACTGTGGTATTGTATGATCTGCATGAAGGTGCCAGCTCATTTTTGCAACGAGGATTACAGGATAAGGAGTCTCTTTTACTAGTTAAGCACATTGTCTCCCAATATCTTCCTTGAATACAGTTACGTTTTGTGAGGGAACAAAACAATGGCATTGAAGCAGAGTTGGGTTATTCCAAGTGGCGATCATTTGTATTTGGGACCTGGAACATGCAATAAGATCAAGGTGTAGATCATTAGCAAAAGCGCTTGGACTCATATTTCCCCTGTAAAGCAAGCTGTATATAGGTCCTCTCCACCTTGAACCTCTTTCTAGATCTGTAGTAAATCTTTTCATCTTACGGTTTATCGACCACGATCATTCATCCCTTGACACTTTTACAATATTCAGACCTGAAAGAGAGCGTCATAGACCTCCAATCACAAACTGGATTATGCAGTTTTAACCATGGTATACCTAGAATAACTGGATTACTCTTGCTGAGTTTTGTTATATAAAAGATTAAATTTTCCGAGTGTTGACCGAGATGCAAACAGAAGACGACATAATGCGTGATGGCTGCTTGTGAGCTACCGTCAGCTAGACGTACGGAGGGAGGGGCGACAAGTGGTTTAGTTTCAATTCCAAACCGCTATACAATCGACTCTTCATCAGCGAATGCAATAGCTGTGCAACCGCTGTCAATCAGACTTGTTGTGGAAATTTTCACACTATCATTAATGCGTGGATTAGAAAGATGAGAACGTAGAAGCATTGAATTACTTGAACTAGTGGAACACATTTCTAGCAGTGAGCTATCTAGTAATACACTTCTTATAAATTCATTCTCATCCTCATAACTCTTTGACCCCTGTCGACGACTTAAGGCAGGGGTTTGTCTTTTAACTGATTGCCCATAGCCCGTACGACATCTTTGGAATCTTCGTCTTCAGGGTAGGTATCTGTGATGCTCCCAGTATTGTCCAAGGCGCGAAGTCGTGCAGGGGCTGTCGGACGTAGATAATCTGACTGGAAGCCCTGTGAATAATGCTGTGGTATGTATTGCGCTTGATTATAATACATATGAGGTGTTAGCCATGGTTGCATGTTCTGGTGCGGAGGATATTTTTGCTGGGAGGATATTGGGGGAACATATGCCCTAGATTGTAAACGACCATTTCCCCCGCTGACTGATGGCTGGTTAATTGAACGTGTTGGCCTTGGGATCAGATCTATCTTTCTGTGGTGATCTTTCGCAAAATGGCCCTTCTGGCCACAAGCTAAGCACAAGTGGTTATCCATTCTATGTTTCCTGTCAGATTCTGTGAGCTTCACACGACCGAGATCCATCGGATCACCAGCATCAATCGCATCCTGACTATGTCTTAGATCTTGGCGTGGAGAATAGCTGGACGTTTGTTGGATTTTTGCAATGTGCTCCTGCTGTCCCAGGTTTCGGGCAATCCTATTGATCATTTGACTCCAACCGTTGAAGTCGTCATCCTCGGGCAGGTTCACTTGATTGTCTATAACATTGGTTATCCTTATATTTAACCGCTTCCTTAACATATCGACTTTTGTCCTGTCATCATATTTAGCCTTTTCTGCAAAATGATCAAAGTCTACTTTGAAGTCTCCGTAGGCGCGCTTTTCTTGAAATAAGGTATCCAATTTATTTTTGGCTGTCTGAGTTACATCTAGCAACATGTATCGCCCGTCCAATACTGACCACAATTCTTCAGATGTCTCCCATGCCCATTTTGCAGGATGGTGAGGGTTCTTGTTCATCATCTGAACACCATCTTGCACGGAATCCCATGCCTTGTCTGTGAGTTGCCCTGTAATGTATGAAATTTCTCAAATTCTCCAGGGAAGCAGGGTTTATCAACAATTATAGTCTGTTGAACTTGTGTCTTCCATCGCTCGTATGCCAATTGTCTTTTCTCCATGTTGTTATGATTACCAGTAAACTTATCATGGTCTGTTGTGGTACGGCGAGGTGTTCGGATAGCCTGTTCGTTAGAAACAATGTTGGAGTTAGCAATATTGTTTTGAATTTGGGTTCGTAACTTAAAAATTTCATCATTCCCCGATGATATGTGAGCATTCAATTTGCTTATTCTCATATTTAATGTATTGATATCGTTCAGACGGCTTTCTACTTGCTGGTTTTTCGTTTCTATTATTTCTCGCGCCTTTAAAGTATCCTGATGAGCGAGAGTAAGTCTTTCGTCAAGCTTACTGATGTGCCCTTTCATGCTTTTAAAATTGGACTCAAATTCAGATATTGTTGCTGACTGGTGGGAGATCTGCCTGTTAAGTACGCCAAACTTAAGATCAAAACATTTTAACAAACTACAAAACATTATTTTTTCAGGTGAATCGGAAGTTGAGGCTATTGTTGTCAAGAGAGGAGTCGGATTTGAGTCTGGTGGGAATGTGTAGTCTCCAATAGCGCTGGCAAGATTTGGCCAACTTCCACGGAAGGAATCTAAAAGTTGATTCATAATGGACGCGTCCTGGTTGCTGGCCATTTTTATAAAAGCTGGATAAATTGATTTTAAGAATTTAGGGGTGCCTTTTTGCGTTCGAGAAGAACCTTCTGAAAGGATACAATTGTTTTCTGGTTACAGGTTACTGGATCAGGGAAGCAGGGCGCGGTAAGGCACGTGTGTTAGAGATCGCACAAAATGTCACGGAATATATGAATGGAATATCTGGATCTGGATCTGGATGGGTCGGGATAGATAACTGTGTTGTGCGATAAGGAGAGTAAATCTAACTATGTACATGGAAGTCTCTAAGTCCTAAGTTCACTAAGCCATTCCTAGGACTTAGTCCCGTGACATAGACTAGTTCGGCCTTGTCTGGGTCGAAAGAGACGGCATTATCAGCGGCCCACCCTAGGACTGCATCGACTTCTCTCTGGACAGCTACTGCGGCTTCAGTTGGAGTTGAACCTATGCCGAGGATGGCAACATCATCTGCATAGCCAAATCTCCAACTACTGCCTCCCACGACTTCGGCCATGTAGAACAGGAAAAGAATTGGGGAAAGAGGCGATCCCTGTGGCAGCCCGCATTCTAGGAATACCGGGTCTGTGACTCCGTCTTCATGTCGTACACGAGCGGATCGTTCTTGTAGGAAGGACTTTATCCAGGTGATAGCTGGTTTCGGCCACCCCATCTTGTTCATCCTCTGCAGCAGCCGTCCGTGGAGTACAGAATCGAATGCACCCTGAACGTCCAAAGTGACTAGGACTGCTTTCTTCTGCCGTTTCATTGCATGTTCTACATCGTGGATGACGCATGAGACGAGGTCGTTGGCAGACCTGCCAGTGAGTGCTCCAAAGAGTTGCTGCGGGACTGCCTTGTAGGTGAGGGCGGTGTAAGCCATACGCCTTGCAATCAGTCTTTCGAGACCTTTACCCAGGGAGGAGAGAAGTGCGATAGGCCTCGATCCTTTAGCTGTACTGAGGTTACGGCCGGGTTTGGGGAGAAGGATTACTTCCGCTAGCTTGAAGGCCTTCGGGAAATGATTCAATCGCAGTCAGCCCTCAAAGAGTACTTTCACTGCATGACCAATTGATGGCCAGGCTGTCCTAAGAAGATAAACAGAAATTGCGTCTGCTCCGGGGGCTTTATTTTAGCAGGCTGTTGTGACCCACTTGATATCTTCGTATGTGATGCTCGAGACCCATGGGAGGTTTCGGCGTCCTGGCTCGAAGTCTTCAGCGTCGACTTCGTTCTGACTGGTGAACCGGCCGAGAAGGAGGTCGCGCAACAGAGTTGCTCGCTTTCCTGGATCCGAAACAAGACCATCTGGAGTTTGGAGTGGTGGAGCAGCTGATGTGGGTTGCGGCTTAGCCCAGCGTGCCATCCGGTACATGTCGACGTCGGTTATTGCTTCGGAGAATTTTCGCCGCCAGTATTGGCGTTTGGCACTTTTGACTATGCGACGGAAATCCTTTCTGCTCTCTTCGTCCCTGAATATCCTGTATTCGCGTTTGGCCTGTAGGCACTCCGACGTCCACCACGGTGCTGTCCTACCCTTCCTCACACTCCCGCATCTACCAGTGGCCCTGATTGCGTTGCTAATAGTTTGGACCAGCTTATCAGTAAGGTTGTCCACCGCGTCTACTGAAACCATCGGCTGTAGCTCTATTCCTTGAGCCCAACAACCTAGCATCTTTGCAAAGTCTTCGAGGGCGTCGTCTGTCACTCGAAACGGTTGGCCTGTTTTGATAACAGCTCTAGCTTTCGAGTTCGGACGGGGGACGTCTCCTGCAAGCGTTCTGTGGTCCGATGTCGAGTCAAGCTCTATCGAGACGTCTGCAAGGGCTCCCGCGTTAGACCAAACTAGGTCGAGTGTGTTTCCAAGATCGTGAGTCGAGACACCCGGGGTTGAAGATAGGTCCATGCCGTGCTCGGACATCCATTTGGCGAGCACTTGGCCATCACCGTGTAGCCTGGTGGCCATGGGCTGCCAGTCAGGGTGGACGGCATTGAAATCTCCGCCAACTACTGTGGGCCCAGACGGGGCCCATGATAGGAGCGGCGAAAGGTCTGCTCCAGGAGCGCGATACACAGAGACAAACGTGACTCCTTCAACCTTTACGGCAGTAAGATCTGGTGATGCCTCGCAGATTGCTAGTTGTAGGCACTTGGTCCCTTTTCGCGTATAAATGAGGGAGCGTGGCCTTGCGGGGTTGGCTGTGACATGGGGGAGCAAGTGCTTGTCGAACCCGGGATGCGACTTGGTGAGCCAGTGGCCGTCCTTGTGTTGAGTCCAGGGTTCCTGGATGAGTAGGACATCGGTTCCTGAATCCCAGGCGGATTGCAGGATGATGTCCGTAGCGGGGTCTCCTCTGCCCAAATTAGCGCAGAGGAACGAGATCGTTGTTGCCGTTGTGTGTAGCTCGGTAAGGTTGTGGTCCCTTACGGGCATTGAGCAATGTTTGTAGTTTCGTTTTCAGCAGTCGCCTTAGCGGCTTTCTGCTTTGCTTCCAACTCTCGGATCGAAGCGTTTCTTTCTTTTTGACCTTGTTCCCGGATCACCGACAGCTGGTCTCTTGTGCGTTGCACAGTCTTTCCGCCGGCCCGCGTTGTCATGGTTCTTATCATGACTCTCCATAAAAGGGTGAAAATGTGCCTAAGCAGCGGTGGGGGGTCTAGTTGTCATAGTAACCCAATTGTACAGGAATGGAAAGGACTGGTGTTGTTATTGACACTAGCGTCGAGCTAGTCTGAGGAGACCCTTAAGTAGTCCTCGTTCACGTCTTTAGAGGGCGTGCGACGTTTTGTTAGATTTCTGTATCTTGTTTGCATCATATCTTGTCTACGTTCCATCTTACGTATCTTGTTCATATCTTGACCCGTGACTTCTATCTTGAATACTCTCTCGCCCAGTAACACGCGTCGGCCTGGCCATGCAGCTAGGCTCGGTTGCTGCATGTGGCCCATGGCAATTGATGCACCTTGGGACGAGCTGTTTGCACTCAGTAGCCTTGTGCTCAATCGATCCACAGTGAGAGCAGCGCTCTGCTCGTGAACAGATCTTAGTCGGGTGGTGTCCCCAGCATTGGTTGCATTGCGCAATTTTGGCTTTACGCTGAAGTTCGTGTAAGCAACCGCTCTCTTCGAAAAGTCTTTCTCCCAGCTTTGGCTTGCCGGTTGCAAAATGCAACACCCAGTCGGTGGACGGCCTAGCCATGCTTGTCGCAAAGGCACGGGCCGAGGTCGGTCTAACGCCTGTCTTTAAGGTCGCTTCCTCCATTACTATCTCCGATGTTACTGGCGTTGGTCCTTCTAAAGTAAAGAGTCTGTCTGGTACATTAGGTGCCAACACTGAGATGCAGTTGGAAGCAGCTTCCAATTTCATTTCCGTGCTCTCCAGGAGTACGGCGCCTGAGAGGAGCGCGTTTCTTGCTCCGTCTCCTTCAGCTAGTATCGCAAACCCTGAGTTGACGATGGTAACCTGCTTAATTGCAGAGTTAGCTAAGCGCAGCTTGCTTGCGAGGCTCATTTTGATGTAATGAGGAGACATGCGTCTCCATGGGTGGTCGGGCTTGACCCGCAGGAAAACATGCTCGTCTGGGCGAGCTAACTTGGGAGCTGAGGCAGTAGGCCTCGGAGTTTGTGTGGGCCCTGTCGCTTTTGACTTAGGCTCGCTGGCTGGTTGCGATTTTGTCGCTGCTGGTGGTGAGGGCTTAGTCTTTTTCCTCACTACCTGAGTCCAAGACCCCTCAGTTGCGATTGAGGTTTGTATAGGATCGATATTAATTGGCCTAGTAGGCTTTGTCGAAGCCGGCTCTTTGCCTTTAGCCTGGCTGCTTTCTCTCGTGAGTATTTGCACTGGTCGTGAAGTGCTCGCGCTATTCTTTCCTCCCGGCCTATTAGCCGACGCGGGGAGGGTTGTCGTCTTGCTGCTACTGGCAGCCTCTGATGGCCCACTGGATTGGGGCTGGGGGTTTCCGCGCAGGATGTTTGTGATAATGGCCTGTAAAGCCTCTCCATTCTTTTCGACAGCTCGTCGGAGCTGTTTGTCGGTTGTGGCCGCCAGTAGGTTAATGTACCCACTGACAATACGCTCAGCCTCTGCAAAGCGTATGTTAAACGCCCTCGCTTCATCTGCGAGGAAGTTAGTCAAGGAAGCACCCATTGACTCGGGGGGGTTTGGGGGCGAGTATTGGCAGCTCGCCTCGCAGATCGGTTCTGCGTTTGGTTGTGTGTTTTGGTGGTGGTGGTTTGGTGGCCCTGTGAGGACCATTTCGACGTCAGGACGCGTCGAATTTGCGGGTGGGAGGGAGGGCCACGAGCCAGCCTCTGCGGAGGACTGGGGCGGCATGGCAAGGAGTGAGTCAGAGAAGATTGAAAAGAAGATAATCGCGTGTCTGGCGCGTGGGTACAACAAAAATGTGTGTAGATGGCGTCGCAATACTTCATCATGATGGTTTAATCTGTGAAACCTACCCGGTACTCTAGCGCGCCCTACAGCACCTAGAAATTACAAAAAAGCCCAACCAGCTTACCGCCACTGACAGACAACGCCCTCGAAGACTTCGCCAAAGTACTAGGTAGGTGGGCCCATGAAATAGGGATGCAGCCTATGGTCTCAACAAATGAAGTGCATAACCTTGCTGATAAGCTGGTCCAAACTATTAGCGATGCTATCAGGGCCACCGGAAGACGCGGGAGTGCAAAGAAGGGTAGGACGGCACCTTGGTGGACGTCTGAGTGCTCACAAGCCAAATGCAAGTACAGGATATTTAGGGACGAAGAGAGCAGGAAGGCTTTTCGTCGCATAGTGAAAAACGCGAAACGCCAATACTGGCAGCAAATGTTCTCCGAAGCCACAACCAACATTGACATGTATCAGATGGCTTGATGGGGAAATCCGAGGCCCACATCTGCTGCTCCACCACTTCAAACTCCCAATGGTTTTGTTTCGGACCCAGGAAAGCGTGCACTTCTGCTGCGCGACCTTCTTCTCGGTCGGTTTGCCAGCTAAAACGACGTGGACACCGATGTAACGGCTGGTAAGCCGATTGGTCCCTGTAGCCTATGTTGGTTAACTTAGGCCTGATTAGAGTGGCGCTATTAACCACAACTAATGCGCTAATGTGCGACGCCACCCAATACAATACCTTTGCGTCGGCATTTGCATGGCATGCATGTGGCATCAAACTCGGCAGTGCCGCACGGCAGTACGGCACGGCAGTACGGCACTGCAACACATGTTAATAGGCTTACACTAACGGGAAATATACGAGACTGAGTTCAATCCTTCCGCGCCACAACGCGATAGTGCTGTATTATAGGTATAGTCAGAACACTAGGAGAGCCCCATAGCATAGGAGGAGGAGAGGGATTAGCCTTGGTGGCGAGGAGACTTTCACGTATATATATGACTAGATAGATATAGTGGGAGTTCTCTCCTTAGAATTATTATTTACTATCATCGACCACATAGTTGCCCCAGCGCTTGTCCCTCGAAACCGTGACAACCGAACACCTCGAGCTAGGATGTGGAAACATTCCATGGGTCTCAAGTGTTACGGACGAAGAAGCCATGTGGGTCACAATGACCTGCCAAAATAAAGCCCCTGGACCAGACCCAATTTCTGTTCGTCTTCTTAGGACAGCCTGGTTGTCGATTGGTCACGCAGTGAGAGTACTCTTTGAGGGCTCACTTTGACTGAACCACTTCCCGAAGGCTTTCAAGCTAGCGGAAGTAATTATTCTCTCCAAACCTGGCCTTTATGTCAATACAGCTAAAGGATGGAGGCCAATCGCACTACTCTTCTCTCTCGGCAAAAGTTTTGAGAGACTAGTCGCAAGGCGAATGGCTTACACCACCATTTCGCACCAGGCCGTGCCGCAGCAGCTTTTTGGGTCACTCTCCGGCAGATCCGCTAATGACCTCGTCTCATGCGTTATCCACGATGTGGAGCATACAATGAAAAGCCAAAAGAAAGCAGTCCTTGTCACTCTGGACGTACAGGGAGCATTCGACGCTGTATTCCACGGAAGGCTGCTACACAGGATGAATAAAGCTGGGTGGCCGAAACCAGCCATCACTTGGATAAAGTCTTTCCTAGATGAACAATCCGCTCGTGTCAGACACGAGGATGGAGTAACAGACCCAATCCATCTAGAATGCGGGCTGCCACAAGGGTCGCCTCTATCCCCAGTTCTCTTCCTTTTCTATATGGCCGAAGTCGTAGGGGGTAGTAGTTGGAGATTTGGCTATGCAGACGATGTTGATATCCTCGGCATAGGTTCGACTCCAAATGAAGCCGCAGCAGCTGTCCAGAGAGAAGTCGACGCAGTCCTAGGGTGGGCTGCTGATAATGCCATCTCTTTCGACCCAGATAAGGCCAAAGCAGTCTTTTTCCTCGGCCCTAGATCCAGGTGATACAATCTTCCGACGATAATGGTAGGCCCTCGCAATGTACATGCATCCGACAACATCCAATGGCTCGGAGTTTACTTGGACCGCGGCCTGACCTTCGAGAGCCACGTGGCAAAGTGGACCAGTAAAGCTATGCGGCTAGTGCAACTTATCGACTTATATATGTTTGGACAAAAGGCATAAAATAGTTATGGATTGTCGTATGTTGATATGTGTAAATATACGTTGAGTATTGCAAAGAAAATATAGTAAGTGTAGAGGTAGTTGTATATAAAAGATGATTTATTATATTAAATGATATGCTTGATGTGTAGAACCTGCCTGTCCTTACTTCCCGTCCAGATCACTTATAAACTATCTATCCAAGGTATCCATACGTTATCCATCTACTTAGCAACACATCAAGACTTAATTGTCAAGTGAGATCTAGTTACAGTCCTGTTTACAAAATGTTACGTTGATGTTCTCGATGGTAGTGTTTTCCTATGCCAAATATGTTCCATGCATCTACACCCCTGAGATATGTAACTGCTAAGCATGCATTGATGTAACAGTTTGACATACATGTATAAAACTCAACCTCTCACACTTTGAATCTTAGACATTTGGATTATACCCCAAGTAGAAACAGTAGACTGGAATATATCCGAGAATCTCTGCATATTACTAACACTGATCTAATCCAAACAGCAATACTTCCGATGGCTCACTCAATGTATCCAGGTACCAAGGCCCGACTTACTAACCGCAGTCATTCGCACGGTAGTTCTGCAAATAGCGTTACACGCAGCGGAATCATGGTTCCTGGGGCAAACCAGGGTAACTTATCGTGGTGTCGCGAGAAATTCATGCAAGAGACAGTGCAAAGTTATTGATCAAACTTCTGCCTTAGAAATTCGTGTGGCACTACCAACCTGGCGCGCCATGCCCATCATAGCCCTGAAAAAGGAGACTGGCATTCCACCAGCACACATTCTGCTCGAGGAACGCAGGCTCAAGACTACCTCACGAATTCGAAGACTGGATGATTATCACCCGCTTCGACTTCGGGCCACGGAAAGCACAGACAGCGCTCGCCACCGACTCGTACTAAAGACATGCAACAAAAGCAGACTTGGTCTGGATAGAGTTCTTGATTCGAGAGTCCAAAGGATGTACCGACTTCTGCCAGAAGCTGAACTTCCTCGATCACTCCGACCTCCGGTACCCCCTCAGACGAATCCTTGTTGGACAAGTAAGAAAGAGGCTGCTAAATTTATAAGAGAGTGGCTACCTACACTCCCACCCGACTGTATCTGCGTTTACAGTGATGGTTCTGGGGCTTCCACCGACAGAGTGTCATGGGCCTATGTGACCTTTATCAGTGGCACAGGCACAGCAGTTGAACAAAGTGGCTCAGGCAAAATTGCCAAAGCGGAGATCTACGACGCGGAGGTTCACGGAGCTTTGGCTGCTCCAGAAGTAATAACTGCCAGCAAGCGAGATCGAGGACGAAGTGCCATCTATTTCCTGCTCGACAATTCTGCGACTGCTAAGGCTTTACTGACGGGAACAACGGGCTTATCATCCTGACAGATCCAAAAGTTCATTAAAATGGCCGTAAGATCAGCCACACCTGTCAAAATAGAATGGATCCCGGGCCACGAAGGGCTGGCAGGAAATAAAATCGCTGATGAACTCGTTAGAAGAGAGCTTTACTCGTTGGACAACGCTAGGACGATATATGGTGTGATGACTCTAGCCTCATCTGGACGGAAAACCCACGAACTGGCAAGTCAAATGTTGACGGACTGGCGGCACTCGAATCGCCCTAAACAATACGCCGATCTTGAACTCGAGATGCGACGCAAGAAACCGCCAGAACTAGCGTTACCTAGAGCGGTCTACGCTCACTTAATCGCCGCACAAACTGGACATGGGGACTTCACGGCATATCATTGCCGCTTCAGCCACACTGACGCTGCACTTTACTGCTAGTGCGGGAGGGAAAAATCGATCGGTCATCTTGTTCAGTGTCGAAAAGCATTGGCAACTTGGCGTCTGAAAAGCGGAAAGCGAAGGGCGCCGGCTTTGGAAACAATGCTTGGATCAAGGGGATGGCAGCTGTTTAGAGAATACGTCCAAGAGAGCGGAATTTACGCAGAGGCTAGTCGGGGGATAGCAGTGTTACGGGTTTTACCCGGTGTTAGTTGGCTGGGCTGACTCACGGGCCCAGCCTTGCATGTAAGTGGGATATGGCAAACGATCTGTCTATTGCAACAGGTTAGACGCTTAGTAAGCGCTTAGGTAAGGTGGTCGTCAGCACACACCTTACATTGGCTCTGTCCCACTGAAGTGTTCTCTTCATAGAAAATATAGATTATTTTGTGGCAGCCATTGCGTGCAGCGTCCGTGATTCTCGTCCTTTTACAAGCAGGGATACCTGTGGCTCAGAAGATATAGATCGAAAGGCTTGGTGGTTTGGCATGGAAAGAAGGATAGAAATCGAGGCTCAGGTGCGTGGTGGTTCAAGCGGAATGATAGAAGGGAGATTGTCTAAATTTTTCTTTTGTAATGCGGGATTTCTCGTGGAAAGTTTTCGTTTGTTTTCAATCTGGGCTGCTGAATTCGTCATGATTCAACACAAAAATGGGTTTTTGTTGGAAATCTAGATTTCGTATGTATGAAGGTTTAGATTTCTAGTTTGATCATCAAGATCAATTTACTTGATTCTATTGCATATGATTAAGCTTAGCTAGGGGACACGAGATTCATTAGTATCTGTAATGCAGTGGCTAGGAAATACTACCCTGCAGTAATTGAGTGGCTGGTTGAAGCCGGATCACTGGGAGTTCGGGATCACTAAAACCTTGGGGATCTGTATTTAAGGATTGGCTTATTTGTATATGTTAAACTAAGTAAACGAAACATTATATTTTATTAATTCATATTGAGAAGAGAATTCGATATCCTATACAACTATCAATATATTCTTGTCCGAAATTGTACACTTGTTCTTCGAGATATTTCCTCCTAGAGATCCTTGACAATTTCTAACAGTTTTGGCATGGTTCTGGTCATTTGGATGGGACGAGGCACTTGTACTATACGGTTGTTAACCTCATCCGGCCCGACCCTACTCGTGCTCAAGCTCCAGTAGGAGTGCGATGGTAGTTACATTACCTAGCACGCTTATGAAAAACAAATGCGGAGGGCAAGACTGAACACCTGTACGTGGTGCCCTATACGAACCTGGGAGTGGAATATTCTCTCAAAGCCAAGTTCAGTCAAATTTCGCAATACCAGAGAAGTTGGCCCACGAGGCAATGATTCAAAATACTCCGCCATGTAAAATTTTCGCTCCCAACGAGTTCGACTCCTACCCAAGTCTCATCAAGTTTACAAGTACGACTTAGTACATCCTCGTTTCAATGACCACTCTTCTCACCAACTATTCTCTGGCCTCATCTAGCCGCCAAATTCACGCCCATTGTGACGGGCTTTGCCCAGACTGGGACTGTTCACTAGGACCACTCCGTCTCCGAAGTTGTACGTAACAGATGGGGAGTATGCTACAGGAGAAGAGTTGTGCCTGGGAGAAAGGATGATTCTCAGGGGGCCAATGGAGGGAGTTAAGGCTAGTCTACGCAGAGCTTATAACGGATGGGAGAGTATGTGGTAGATTGTCTTCCCAAGGAAGAAGTTATTAATTCCTAACGAGTTATTGTCTTTCAAGTACATCTGAATTCATTAAACCCTTACACCCATGCCGATATTTACACCCGATGGAAGAAGAAAAGCGTGGCACACAAATCTGGGAGACAGTTTATCAAACTATGGATAGTTTGGAAGCGATCAAGGTCAGATTTACAGGTAAGGTGTTAGGTTTACAAAGCTTGGAGTTACTTGTTTCGGACAAAGGTGTTTCGCTTGGGCTATAGTAATAAGAACTCTATATCTTCTGACTAGAGATGTTTCGTTCTAAACCATGAGAAACTTAGTTCATGAGGACAAGTAGGGGACAGATCGAGCATTAACATATTCTGAATATACATAATCTAGATGGTAACAGACAGAAGAAGGGCAGCCAGGAATCAATAGACACTTTTTACATTATAAATTTATTTAATTGACTCGAAGAGTCGGACACAGTTCTCTGAGATGCATGTGAGAGGGATCAGGAAAAGTTTTGTGATCAGGCCCACTTATAGATCACATAACTTGAAATGGCTAGTATTAGGCAAGTGTAACCGACAGGACAAGCAATCCTGTGTCAATGATACGTCATTAACATACAGCAAATGACAACACCAGTATCTCAGTCATACATGATAATATGATCATATGACGCAGGTATATCTAATGATATAATTGTTGAATGGCTGAATGGTTGGGAGTTATTGCTATAGAGGGTATAGTTTGTGTACCATTTTTGTGTATAAATACTTGCTGCTAGAACTCTGTACATGGTCAACCTTTTCTACTCCTATCTTCAATAGTCATCAATATAGCAGATCTACAATACATATCCTTCTTCTTCTTCACGTTAGACTTAAAAGCGCTATCCTATATCCACCCAAGTTGACTGTTACATCCATTGCGACCATTCTTAGACTTCTCATAACCTCGTTATCATAATAAAAAGTTTACGAGATGATGCAGAGGATGGATACAATCTGGACAGGCGTGTGATTTTGAAATTTGGCAAGGAGTTTCACGAATTGAGCTTTGTTCGTGTCAAGACTTCGCTTGCGATAATGCAGCTGAAACTATAAACACAAGTCAACGATGGAAGATGCCGTAGTCCGCCTCCTGGTGATATTCTCTGGTATAGTTTGAGTAGCCTGGGCACCTACTCCACTTGGGAAGGAGACACCTCAGACTACATTACGCGTGGAGAAAATTCAGTGGATGATGATGGCATGTCTAGATAGCCCATGGTTTTTGAACAGTTCCCCTGGGTAGGTATTGACGGATGAGGGTTGACTTTGGGTGAAGAAAAAGCCACCATAACTTCGCAGTGGTACTTGCAAATGAAATCCGAGGCATGTGTTACGGGGCGAGAGAGTATTCAAGATAGAAGTCACGGGTCAAGATATGAACAAGGTACGTAAGATGGAACGTAGACAAGATAGGATGCAAACAAGATACGGAAATCCAACAAAACGTCACACGCCCTCTAAAGACGTGAACGAGGACTACTTAAAGGTCTCCTCGGACTAGCTCGACGCTAGTGTCAATAACAACACCAGTCCTTTCCATTCCTGTGCAATTGGGTTACTATGACAACTAGACCCCCCACCGCTGCTTAGGCACATTTTCACCCTTTTATGGAGAGTCATAATAAGAACCATGACAGCATGGTTGCTCTTCCTGTATAATGAGTCATCTTTTCTGCACATTTTCTCTGATATTTGTCAAATCTAGATAGCTGCATACGCAATTAAAATCTGATGCAGAAAAAAAAAAGGATTTCTGGGGTGGTCCGGTCATTAGGTAGAAGTGATTGATGCACTCAACACTTCAAACACAGCTATGGTTGGATGGTGCAGTGGTACATCATCTTGGCCGGGTTCTCAAGTAAGGTCTGGATAGCTAGGACACATATCTCACTCGAGACAGGAGACCGCTGGTTCGAATCCGGCAAAACTAAACTAAATTTCTCGCGGCGCTAGTATGCATGGATGATGAAGGCATACTTGGATAATCAAAGGTTTTAAATTTCCCTTTGGTGGGTACTTACGAAGGAGAGTCAACTGTTTATGTGAGCGAACATACCTCATAGTGGTGTTTGCAAATGAAATCCAGACTATGAGTGTCTTTAACGTCAAAAGAGTCATCCTACATGTATAGATAGTACCGGTCATGTGTCATAGCTAATTAGCTGAGTACTCATCAAATGATTTAAAAAAAAACAAGCTAGATGCACTTAATGATGGTCAACCTGATCCAGCCTGGCCCCACTCTTGCTTAAGCTACAGTAGTAGTGCGACGGGAACCAATGTTTTTAGCACGTCAATGATCAAATAAACGCACATTTCGTGCAAGTCGAAAATACGAATATTTCCTTTTCCATTTTTCCATCCCTCTCGATATCGTCGCATCCATCTCTGAATTGTGATCGAGCTCAGGCATTTTCACCATGCCTCCAGTTCGAAATAAGAGTCCCAACGCCAAGTTGGACAACACGAGAGTCCGCCCGAGGGCTCTCGAAAAACCACCTGGCCTTGCCCAGTCTCCGAAATGCGCGGAGATGAGCAAGGTCTCAACTTAAGGGAAGAAAAAAACCCTTCCCATTGTCAATGAGCCCGATACTGACATAATTGGGTCAGTTGAAATTGTTGTGGAAATTCCTCGACGAGCCTCCATCCCCACGAGATTGGAGAATCGTACAAATCTCCTCCGACAGAACCCAAACCGTCGGAGAAAGCTGCTCCAAAAGCAGTTTCAATTAAAGAGTCGCAGCCTCAAGCTGCCACTAAAGCAGAATGTCCTCCCGAGCTTCGACCAATTGTCGAGGCCGAACAACGACGAGCCGCCGAAATAGCGGCAAATTTGGCTCTCTGCTACGCCGCCATAGCGCAATACATGGCAACGGTGGCCAAAAACTGACCACGACAAAAATCAGCTCCTATAGCAAAGGCTGTGCCGCGACCTGCGGCCAAGGCCCAAAAGAAAGAAGCTCCCAAGGCGAAAGTCGATCAGCGACTGTTTCTTCGCCTGGAAAAGGAGCACCCGTGGCGGAAACTTTCCATCAGGATCGTGAAAAGTAATGTAGTGGAGACGCTTGAACTCTCTCACGATAATATAAACTCGCTTCATCGAGTGAAGACCGGCTTTGCTATGTTAGCAAAGAAGGAAAAATTACAACAAGAGATGCTAGATGTGTCTTCGAAGCTGGCAAGTGATAATGCCAAACTCGAAGCATCTTCCGATCTTGTCGCCTTACAGATACCGAACGTACCCTTAAGTATCGTTACAGAGTGCGGCCCCAGGGCGGTCAATGCTAAATGGATCTCCGCCGAGATCTTCCTTACGATCAGCGTTCTTCCAATCCATGTCCGACTTCATGGGACGTGTCGGCCTGGATCACCTTATCGAAACTGGCATGCCCTTTTTCACCGGGATTCCGCTCCTCGTGCGGGCTTCCGCATATACGATGATTCGGGGATTGCTACCATCTACAAGCCTCGTCGACCAATTGAACAGTGCAAACGCTGTTTGGGCTTCCACGCGACTCTTGGTTGCTCCCACGCTCCCGCTTGCTGGAACTGCGGATCTAATATGCACTCGGAAGCCGAGTGCAAGGCCCTCACCAAGTGTCGCAACTGTAGGGGACCCCGGCGATCAGATTCCCAGGACTGCCAAGTCACACCCAGAAAGTCCGGACTGGTGACAAAGAAGCAGCTTGCGTGGATCCGCCACATCGAGCAAGGGAGGTTCTCGGAGATGCCACGAGCTCGGGCTGAGGAGGTAATCATCGCTTCAGTGAAGGATGTCTCGATGGCCGAGTGATCAGGTTTTGCATCGCTGGAACCTGAAGAAGAGGCTTGAGGGCACAGTGACCTCTACAATGACCCTTGCAGGTATCTACTAGCCAATAGTAGGATACTGGCTTGATCAAAGGTGCTTGCTAACCCATCTCTTGCTCTTAGCAGAGATGGAATAAACCTGTCATTTAGAATGTGTGAAGGGTGAGGGAATGTGTGAGAAGTGCATAGCTTGGATCCAATGTGGAGAAACCTTCCGGCTTACGGAGATTTTTGGGGTTTTTCATTTCAGTTTAATAAGCTACATCTTTAGCAGCAATTCACGAGGTTGAAACGAGATCGGCTTTAGGAAAATTTACAGGAAACCCTGCCGGCTCCACCGCTCCTTCACCCGTAGTGGACATAGAGCTTTAGCATAGGATCTATTGATATGAAAAAAACCTTGTGTCAATAAGTCTCTCCTATAGTCCTTCCTCGATTTCGGTCCAGCTCATAACCTTTCCCAAAACAAGTCATCGTTCTAATCAAGTGGTCTACACTCTAGCATCATAAGCCTACGAAATATTTACTGCCAGCTAGTATTCTGTCCATATTACGCATCTTGATAACGAAAGCTTGGTACAAAATAACTCACGTGGTGTAACAATCATTTAAAATACGTGAAGGAATGTAACAGAGATAAAGTAAAGGGACTGGATTATACAAGGGGATATACATATTGAACTAGGGCTGATATTGATATTCCCTACGCTTTGCACCTTAAGATTCCGAGATACTGAGATGTGCTCAATTCTTGTTGATAATGTGATGCAGTAATAGAAGCCCCAAAAAGATACTGATATCATCATGAGATATATTGACCTTCCTGAAAAAGATCTGCCAAGCTGAATCAATGATTACCCGGCAATGGCGAGGGGTATAGAAGACTCAAGGCGCAATCACCGAAGAGCAGAGTAATATTATATATGAATTTTTTTCATCTACCTCATTATGCGGTTATTGCCTTCTACTTTTGGCTGAGCTCTTGCTCCATTTCTTGCTTTATCCGAGTCACTGTCCCGGCTCCTCCGTAAACCATGGCCGTGTAGATCTGAGCAACACTAGCTCCGGCATTAAGGATTTCTAATACCTGTTTTCCATTCGAAATGCCTCCAGAGGCAAAAATTACTTTAGGCTCAAACTTGTCTGAGTTAGACAGCTTCTCGGTGTCTACGGCATTTGAAGGAGGGCCTCGATCCAGAAGAGTTCGATATCTTTTCACGAGGCGCAAGGTTCGATTAAACAACGAGGGACCCGAAAGTCCACCGCGCTCCTTCAGAATCTCTTGGTCTTGTGGTGAAATGGGTGCTTTATCTGATGCCACTATATCTCTTCGCTTAGTGGTATTACTAACAATTACTCCATCTACACCACTTTTCCATATGGCATCGACAATGTCAGCAACTTGCTGTTCCCCATCCTCATCGGGCGACACTTTCACCATGACTTTTGGGGTTGTTTTTCGAGGCACTAACTTTGTAGCCTCAACGATACCTCTGAGAAGTTCGGTTAGAAGGTCAGCCCGCTGTAATGTCCTTAGACCTGGCGTGTTCGGGCTACTAACGTTTACCACCAAAATATCGGCATATTGGGCAATCCTTTCAACGCAGTAAACATAGTCTCGTTTTGTAGCATCTATATCTTCTTCATCTGTAGTCATATTCTTGGCAATCTGAACGGCTAGAAGTTTTCCACTTCTTAGACTTCCTGGTGGTACTCCGGCTCCACCGTTGAGAACGAAATCTACGGCTTCTGCATTTGATCCGTACCCGTTTTTTTTGGCAAAAATCCGAACTCGATCTCGTAGGCGCTGCGCCATATCTTCAACTCCCGTCCCAGCGAGACCACAACGATTAATCAAGGCTTTATATTTAGGCAATTTGAAAACACGTGGCTTTGGATTTCCGTCTTGAGCGAAAGGCGTTACACCACCAACCTCGACAACCGCCGGTCCAAAAGCAAATAAAATATCTTCTATTTCAGCGAGCTTATCAACACCGGCTGATATACCGATAGGGTTCGAGATTTCCTGTCCAAATACTGATACACTGAGATCTGCACCCTTAGCGCCTGTAGAGAGCGGGATCCTTTCCCTAGGATGTAGACCTAGCGAGTAGAGCGCTCGGAGTATAATGTTACCATAATGATGTGCTTCTTCAGTGTCAGGAAAGATAAAATTAAGCATCGGTACAGCTAGCCAGCGATGTATACTCGCGCGGGTATCAGTGATGTAGTAAGTTCCAGCCGTCATGGAGAGCAAAGTTATAGATGTATACCAAATTAATCTAGGAACTCTCGATTTTGTCTGGGTAGTTGTCGTCGATATGCAGCGGAGAGGTCTTGAAGTGTAGAGTATGTTTCCTTTCGAGTTGGCCAAGCCATTCCATCGAAGAGGGACTCGAGATCCATGGAGGCAGCGCGGAGATATACTGGCCATCTTGTAACAAAATAGTAGTCGCAATGCGCAATGCTGAGTTAAAATACTGCTATGATATGGTAACGTTAGTTGGTAGATATGCAGTTTAGAGGAGCTTTACTTCAATCTCCAGAAATTTCAGGGACCTGATATCAAATTTAGAATATTTCAGCAGTATAGGCTATCTGGAATCCGGAATAATATGCAATCGTATCAAGACGTTGAGGTTCATATATATGTAGCCGGAACACACCTTTTATTCCGGAGTAGGATCTTAGTTTGTCTGTTTATTTGCAATTAACGCCAAGTAGGCCCACGAATGGGCGTTTGGCGTGTCCGCAAAGTCTATTGCTACGGGACAATTCTAACGTCTGAAGACTACAATATCCTCTCTTTTTTTCACAATTAATCCTCGATATTAATGCAAGGTAGAGGCCTAGGCCACTCTATTCGTGTTGATTCCTCTATGGCCAACTCCTTGCTACTTTCCCCTCTTCTTTTTTTAAGAATATTACCACAATTAAATTACAAATTTATGCAGTTCTCTCAAGGTAATCCTATCAATGTCACCACTAGTCTTGCCCGTAAACTGTGATGGCTTCTTGTTATTTGTATGGATGAGCTGTGTTGCACCATTTCCCCACTTCTTTCGCCCCTGTGGTTGTGCCGAGGATCCACATCATGTACCCCTAATTACCGCGAGATGGACGCGGCCTAGGAGTTTTACCTTGGTCAAGTTTCCCGCAGACGAAGGGATTTTCTGCAGCCTTGTCCTCCCCACAGATACACAATAGCTTGGCGTCTTGGTGCTGGAAGCGTCTGTGATACGTGGGGTAGTCTCCGGGAGCGGAGCGGGCCGCAAGGATTATTGCGAGATATTTCCGAGATAACGTCTTTTATTCCTCAGGCATTTGTCTTGTCAAGGTTTGGTTTGGTTTGGTTTATTATTTTACGTCTATCTAATATAAATCCTAAGTAGGACATCAGACGCCAAAGCTTACTGCACTGGATACCTGAGGCCTTTGACTGTCGAAACCTGAATTTCCAAAGCCTTTAGTTTTTCTGGGCAAAGGGTTATGGAAGGGTTATCCTACTTCATAACATGAAATGAATTGGCGATAAAGTTTCTTGGGCATTAAAATACTGGGACAAAAAACTATCTATATATTTGAGTTGGGTTAAAGGGCCAGAGTGTAACATCCTTCTGTGCAAATTTCTTGTCAGCATAAACGTGGTGAGATTCTGCTCTGTGTCGGGGGCAGATTTTTGAAAAGAATTCTGTATCTTGCAGCCACTGTGTCAATTTTTCTGCTGCATCTTGGCTACCAAATGGATAACTAACATTATCGCTGTAGCTCCTTGGAACCCTAGGTAGCCTTACTGAGGGAATGTGGCGGGTTAGGAGATGCCTTGGTGACTTGGGAGCCCCGCAACTGCATATTTTGTGTGCATCGACGTGCTTGAAAGGTTCGTGGTAGGCAGCAAAGTCGCCATGCCCTGAGCGGGCAGCATAAAGATGGGCTACAAGGGAACGATTTAAGAAAAGTTCGCCCGGACATCGTTCGATGGTATCAATTCCTAGTGCTCGATATGAGGTTGAGGCTTCCAGTGTCCAGAATTCATTTGTCTTGTCAAGGTTCTTAGTTTGAGTGATTAAATTGATAGTCACGCCTGTCCGAAGCTCGTGACCTTAGTCACGTGCTGGATGACACAGTTCCTAAAGTGCTACCTGGCGCTCTAGCACGCTCTATTTCCCAAGAAGCCCCTCGAGTATTAAGGGTGAGTCTCGTTGGAACGGAGTCACCAGCATATCGTAGATACTTAAGGATGAATTATGGGTGGGACTATACTAATAAGGCTTGCACAATCTATTCTAGAGTATAACCGCTGAGTTACATGTACTTCATTCCTGCGCTATCGTCAATAACATGACCAAGCAACTTACAGAGCGTCATGTGATTAATAGATCAGGTCATAAGCGAGAACCTTTTGTTTGCATCAGATTTTAATTGCGTATGCAGCTATCTAGCTATGACACAATATCAGAGAAAATTTACAGGAAAGATGACTCAATATACAGGAAGAGCACTTATGCCTCGGATTTCATTTGCAAGTACCACTGCGAAGTTATGTCGGCTTTTTCTTCACCCCAAGTCAAGCCTCATACGTGAATACCCACCCAGGGGACCGTCTCAAACACCCTGAGTTATCCAGACATGCCTTCATCATCCACTTAATTTTCTCCGCGTGAAATAGTGTTCTGAGACATCTCCTTCCCAAGTGGAGTAGATGCCCAGTCTACTCAAACTCTACCTGAGAACACCACCAGGAGGCGGATCATAATACTTTCCGTCGTTGGCTTGTATTTATAGTGTCAGCTGCACTCTCGCATGCGAATTCTTGGCGCGCATAAAGCTCAATTCGTGAAACTCCTCGCCAAAATTCAAAATTAAGCGCTCGTCGAGATTGTATCCATCTTCCAATGAAGGTTATGAGCCAAGTCAAATCGTGCAACACCAAAAGCAACGGCAGCTTGCTGAGCGTGGCCCAGTCGATTTCGGTTGACACATGGGCTAGCTTCCGTTCCCGGCACGATAGATCAAAAGTTTGGGTCTCTTCTATTCGGTCTTCTAACAATTTCCCGATTAAGTTTGACTGGGAGGACGTTACGACTCACCAACAACCCTCCAAAATCAAAGGTAAAATTCCTTTCGCTTTCAACCTTACTAACATTGCGTGCAGGACTGGGCAATTGCTCGGCCTCATTTTAGATAGGCACGTCGACCGCGACATCAACATTCTCAACTTTTCGACACATTCCACAGACGGCGCGAACGAAGAAGCCTCACTCAGACAACGAACAATGTACAACAAAAGTTGGGGCACAGATGCCTCGGTTTCGAGCTCTCGATTTCGGAATTTCAGCCCTCTCAAATGGGGGCTGAGCGCAATGCAGGGGAGAATTTTGGAAGAATGATATGTGATTTTCAACAGACTGTTGGCACAGTTGGTCGGGTGCTGGATGTGCTTTCTAGAAGCGGTAGGTTGGATTCCTACACGGCCTGTTCAATGGGGGACTACGGCTGCTCGTCGTGAAAGAGCACGGGAGGAATTATTGAGGTTTTCCCTCAATACATGGTCTGAGGATCATGGTGAATGCGTTCCAACCTATTCGACCTGATGTAACAAGCGTGAGGCACGAAGTAGGAAAAGTCAGGCATCGGATGGGCTTTGCTTGAGAATGGAGGACCTTGTATTCTAGATGTCCTCCATACGTGTCATGTCCACTGGATGGAGGGTGTAAGCCTGGCACAAGAAATAAATAAATAAAATTGCATCCATCTTCTGCATCATCTTGTAAAATTGACCCAATTCCTCTCACGTCCATACTCAGCTAGGACTATAATATAAATCTAATCTAATCTCTCACGTCAATCCCAAAGAGCTGTCTCCCAGATTTGTGCACTACGTTTTGTTTCTTCCGTCGGGTACAAATAACGGCGTGGGCGTATATTTGGCGGTTAGCTGATGCCAGAAAATAGTTGATGAGAGGAGTGGTCATTGAAACGAGGATGTACTAAGTCGAACCTGTAAACCTGATGAGACTTAGATAGGAGTCGAACTTGTTGGGAGCGAAAAGTTGACATGGCGGAGATTTTTGAATCATTGACTCGTGGGCCAACTTCTCTGGTATAGCGAAATTTGACAGAACTTGGCTCTAGGAGAATATTTCACTTCCAGGTTCGTAGAGTACACCACGTACAAGTGTTCAGTCTTGCCCTCCAAGCTAGAGCCACAGCTACCATGACACCAACAAACTTCGTTCCCCAAATTGCTCGTCGAAAGTGATCTATCAACAAATACGGGCCATATTCCGAGAAGGGCCTCTTCACATCCTACTTCCAAACATTCCTTCCTAGAAAGGCCAGGCTTATTGGATCCCAGGCCACTCTGACATATTGGTTAATAATCTTGCCGACACCTCTGCCTGGGAGGGGCTTTCAAATGATCTGCTTATACACTGTGGGTACGTTTTTTTTGACGACGCGAAAAAACCGCACCAATGCAGAAGTATCGATGGCTATGAAAGAATACTGGAACCAATACGCCCCAGTTTCTTATAGGAAGCTTGCCATCGACTCATACTCTTGTAATCCTAAGAAACTCTCAATAGCCAGACCATTTCCCTCTATACCATACGCTGACCGCTCAGGACATTGTGAACTTGCAGAGTACCACGGCCATGGTAAACAAGAGGGCACTAACCAACGTTGAGGCTGTGGACAGGTTAAAGCCCATTTGCACTTCCTGTAGTGCCAATTAACCACCCACCGATCCCCTCGAGCTCCAGCGTCTTCAAGGGACCCAAATAAACTTTTGCTAGGAACCTGAGAAGGGTCCCTACGAGCATCAAAGTGGCTTTCACTTTTAAAGTTTTACTCAAAGACCTACCCTGGAAATACCAGGGAAGGAATAAATAGATCTTAAACCCTGCATCGACCTTGAGAGGTGCATTATGGATGGATGGTTTAGTATTTTTAAATAGATCTATTAGTAATATCCCGAGAATGGGCCTACTACAACGTGTTGAGGGAGTACAGTTCGTAAGGAAGCCGCGATTAGATTCTTTGCCCCAACAAGTTGCCCCATGATTTATCACTAGCGTTCTCTGTGACGTAGTATTAAAAGCCTAGTAAATCCTGTAGTTAGAAAGAATAAGAAAAGGAACATAGATACGATTTCATTATAGAAGTATTCAACTGACACCGTGCTCCCATCAATTGTGATCAATATTTAACAATATTTAACAAGCGTTATCAGCACCAATTCGGTGATCAGTGAAATATAGAAAAGAAGATCGATCTATTGAAATCATCAAACATGTCGAACAACTGGGACGAATACCCCGAGTCTGTTAGTACCGGAGATAAAGCGGCTCAGAACTGTTTCTACAGTTATGGTGACGCAAAACTTAGCGGCAGCGAAAATTGGCTAGCCTGGAGTGATACCATTCGAAATGATCTGGATGTGTTTGATTATTGGAGGTTTTTTGATGGCTCATACCCTCGCCCCGGGACCTAAAGTCAAAAGACGCAACCGAAATATCCAAAAGATCAAAACAGCAAGTTGCATGGGACAGAGAAGCAAGGCAAGCACATCACTACCTGAAGAAAACTATTCACCAAGATCAATGGGCTAAACTTGTTAAAATGCGTCCGACTGATCCAGTTGGCGCTTGGAAGCTCCTCAACGACATTTATCGCCCAAGAAAAACTACTACCATTCTTGTCGCCCTCAAAAATCTAATTAAGACTAATTGTTCAGAAGGATCAGATGTTGCAGACTACGTGGCGAGACAAGAAACAGCAAAACAAAGCAAGACAAAATACATTATCCAACGCCAACTCAGTTATTTCAAATACCTCACAAGAAGAGGAAATTCTCGAAGTTGGCTATGTATTTACCGCTACACCTGGGAACCAAGACAATGGTCACCGAAGTATCCAAATAATAGCGGATACCGGAGCTTCTATTCATGTGGTACCTGATCGAAATATGTTGATAAATTTTCAGCCTAACAAGGAAACAATAATTGGAATAGGTGGGGCATCTTTGACACATGGAACTGGGGACGTCATTATCGAAGCCACAGTTGGAAATTGCATCTCAAAGCTAATTCTGACTAATGCAAAATGGGTTCCCACTATTAATAATGTTCTCCTATCCATTGGAAAGTTCACAAATAAAGGTGGTAAATTTACTATTCAAGAAGATGGATGTAAACTGATGGATTCTAATCTAAAATGTCTTGCAACCGGTATACGTAAACACAATGTATATTTTCTTAACGGACGGGTGCTCACACATGACGAGAGTCAAATTGCAAATATTGCAAAATACCTCAGGTGGGATGAAGTAGACCGGAGACTAGGTCACATATCTGTCACGTCAATGAAAAAACTTATTTCTGGAAACCATGTTACGGGGTTGCCAATTGATCAAAAATCGCCTGCAAAAATACACTGCGATTCATGTTGTGCAGCAAAGGCATTAAACTCCCATTCAAAAACATAAGCAGCTCTCGTTCCACTTGTCGAGGAGAAAGATTTCATACAGACCTGTGGGGACCCTCAAGCGTTCAATCACTAGGGGGTAAATCATACTTTATTTCTTTCATAGATGATAAAACCCGCTACACTACTATCGAGTTCTTGAAACAGAAAAGCGATGCAGCTAATGCAATCAAAAATCATATTGCCTGGATAACAAACCAGACTGGAAAACCACCTCAGAGTGTGCGTAGTGACAATGGAGGCGAGTTTTTGGCTGTCTCTTCTTTTTTAAAAGCACACGGAATTGAGCACCAATTAACAGCACCTTATTCTCCACAACAAAATGGAACCGCAGAACGACTCAATAGGACACTTGTAGAAGGCGCAAGAGCTATGTTAGTAGAGAAAAATATACCTAAAAATCTTTGGGCAGAGGCTGTTCTTCATATGAATTACATCAGAAATCGAGTGTCAACAAATTCAAACCCAGACGGTAAATCTCCCTTCGAGATGTGGACAGGAAGGCGACCAGATCTCAGTCACCTATACGAATTTGGTTCTAAAGTTTGGATCCTAGACGAAAATAGAACCTCAAAACTTGACCCAAAAGCAAAACAATTTATTTTCACAGGGTTCAATGATGGATCACGTTCAGTGCGGTACTTCAAGGCAAATTTAAACAAAATTATGATATCAAGAAACTTCCAATTCGAATCTTCAACAAATGGATCCACGGAATTTGAAGATTATCAAAGTAATTCTCCGGACCTTGATGATTCTTCGATTGAGGGAGAGGCTAAAAATTATATCAATCTTGAATCACCTGTCACGAAAGTGGATACTGAAGGCTCCATTCATAATAACAAATCAAATGAGAATATCGTGGGACCTCAAACGCAAGACGAGCCTGTTAAAAATGAAACACAATCAAACCTACCTCTACCTAGAAGAACAGGACCCCGTGAACGAAAGCAAATAGATTACTCGAAGCTGCATGATCCAAAATATTCCAGTGGCAAAAATAAAACAAATTCAGAACAAGCTACTGATTTACACGCAGGTTATACCGAAATTGTAGGCGTAACTCGCGATATTCTTTGCGGGTTTACGGCATACGATACACAGGTCCTCGACCGTATAGACCAGGCAAAAAGATCAAGTGAATGGCCACATTGGGAAATGGCTATCATGGACGAACTTCTATTACATCAGAATTATGGGACTTGGGAACTCTGTGACCTTCCAGCTGGAAGAAAAGCGATAGGCAGTCGCTGGGTATTTGTCAAGAAATTCGATGAAAATGGTGATCTCTCGAGATACAAAGCGCGACTTGTGGCCCAAGGCTTTTCTCAAATACCTGGCCAAGATTATTCAGAGACATTTTCCCCAGTGATGAGATTGGATACTCTACGGATTCTGTGTGCGATCAAAGTTATACAAGGACTTATAGCCAATCAAATGGATGTTAAAGGTGCTTACCTAAACGGTAGCATTGAAGAAGAAATATACATGAGACAGCCTCCAGGATACGATAGTGGCGACGGCAAAGTATGCCGTCTACGTCGATCATTATATAGCTTGAAACAGGCAGGGCGAGAATGGAATAAAAGGCTAAACAAATTCCTCACAGATATTGGATTCCAAAGAGCGACAAAGGAACACTGCGTGTACTCACAAAAAGACCAAAATCGATTTGATATCGTAGGTGTCTGGGTTGACGATATGTATATCTTGTCAAAATCGCAGAAAGACATGAGTCAAATCAAACGACAAATACACCAGGAATTCGAATCTACTGATCAAGGTGTTCCAAAGTATATGCTAGGTATTGAAATTGAAGTGGATGAAAAAAATCATTCCATTTGTCTTTCTCAAGAGCAGTACATTAAAAAAATAATTGAGCGTTTTGACCTGAATCATGAATACACATCGGATATTCCAATGTCACCTCACACCAAACTCATTCTTGCGACAGAGACTGAAGAACTGATTGATGCAACAAAATATCGATCAGCCATTGGCTCGCTAATGTATGCAGCTATAGCTACCCGTCCAGATATTGCATTTGCTGTGAACACATTGGCCCAATTCAATGTAAGACCATCACGTGTACATTGGGACGCTGTGATCAAAATTTTTCGGTATCTTAAGGGCACGGCAAAACTAGGTATTTTATATGATCGGTGTCAAGGAGCAGCAATTATTGAGACCACCGGATTTACGGATGAAGGTAATGGAACAAATACAGCTGTTGGCTGCCCTACAACAGGAGGGGTGTACCTCATGGCTGGTGGCGCTATTAAATGGATTTCTGAGCGACAACGCGGAGCAACCTTATCAGAAATGGAATCCGAATTAGTTGCATCTTGTAAAACTGCACAAGCTGGAATTTGGATAAGAGATCTGCTCGAAGACCTAGGAATTGTGCAAGGGCCAATAAATATCTGGATAGATAATTCGGCGTCTACACGGGTTATAGAAAACCCTGAGTCACATAAGCGGGCATTACACATCCAAAGAAAACACTTTTGGATACAACAACAGTGTGAACAAGGGGTCGTCAAGTTACACAGCGTCGAAACTAGCAAAAATATCGCAGACATATTGACCAAACTGTTGTAATTATTAACAGTCCTGCACCTGTAACCCTGGCCATGCACTGTCTCGTTTTCATTTCAATCTGTTGACAAACATGCAAGGTCTGTCTTACACTTAGTTAGCTTGGGGGCCTACTGGTAGTAAAGACACACCCACACCTTGATAATGTTGCCATAGTGGAATTAGGGCGCATATCCTAGTTATTTTCTGCATCCGTCCCACTAGGGCTAATTCCTGTATATATCTAGTGGCCTTATCCTTCAGAAATCTTCAGTTCATTACGTTTACTGAATATCTCTGAAGGTAAGATTCCATACTGTAGTTTTTCTAATTAAAGTTCAATACGTTTACTGAATATCTCTGAAGGTCATATTCATACCTGCTTCGTGTCAACCTACCAAGATTTATTCCATAAATCTCTATTCACCTGCTTCTTTGTTCGGCGATAACTCTTCACTCTCCTCCATCGCTCCAGCATTCCGCTCTCACGATCCTTAACCTTTCAACAGGTTATGAGCCCGGATTCAGCTCTTCCTGCAAGCATGTCTGTCGAAACCGCCCCGATTTCCGTTGGTAACCTCAAGGCCAATCTTCCAGTATTGTCCTCACAATCGCAATATCGAACGTGGCACAAACATGGCAAGTTGTACTCATGGGGTGTAACTACTGGCGCGTCATCACGGACCATGACCACAACAAAGAAACTCGACCAAAAAATGCTGGCAGTAACAAAATGGAAAATGTGAAGAATATCCCTTCAACAGAACAGGAGGAATATGACACCAAGAACAACGCGGCACTTGCTGCTATTCTCGCTGGAGTGTCCACCGATCTCCAAAGGATAGTTGCTGGCTTCGTTGGCCAACCTGAATCTGCTCGACTCGCGTGGAAAGCTTTGAAAAATAAGTTTGACCACGAGACCACTATATCAACCCTCGAGCTCTTCAAATCTCTAGTGACACTAGAAATGAAAGAGGGTGATATAATCTCCGATCACATCTCCAACTTCGAAACCACCTACGCCCACATCTTTAACCGATGTTCTGAATCGTCCAGGGAAGAAGCTCAGCATCTGGAGCAATTCCTTGCCTCCGACTCCGTAAAAACAATGACATTTCTTTACACTCTTCCCGCTCCTTCGAAAACGTCGTGGACAATCTCATGTCCAAGGAACGCCTCACCTTCGATGATGTCAACAAGCGAATGCTTGACATTCAAGCATCTCGTTCCTCGACTTCGTCTAGCGACTCAAAAGCCTACTTTGTTGATGATAAAAATTCATCAACAAGAGGAGACAAAAAGAAAGGAAAAGAGTGCTCCTGGTGCAAGTCTAGGAATAAGAAATACAAGGGTCATATACATTCAGAATGTCGCCAGTTAAAGGCTGCTCAAGAGGAGAATCGTGGCGCTAAAGGCAAAGAGAAGGCAAATACTGCCACCATAACTGAAAATATCGACTCAAGCTCGTACCAAGAGCTTGATTTTTCAGTAGAAAAGGCATTTGCGTCACGTCCCCTTCTCACCTCTCACCCATGGATTCTCGACTCTGGTGCCACAGCCCATATGACGCCATTCCGGGAAGATTTTTCGTCACTTTCTCCCAAAAATGGCTCTGTGTCATCGGTATCAGGTTCGCTCACACCTATCCACGGCTTTGGAAAAATAGAATTTAACACACGTCTTAGTACTCGACAAATAATTACTGCTAAGTTTGATAATGTTTTATTTGTTCCGGGCCTTGGAGTTAGGTTATTGTCAGAATCAAAATTGGATGAAAATGGGTTTGAAATAGTTTCGAACGGTGGTGAACGGCGTGTTTTGAAAAATGGCGAAGAATGGTTGTATGCAAGAAAAGATTCGGGACAATTTATCGTCCAAACAGTCGTAGAAAAATCAGCTTTTGCCTCCTATCTTGACGCTCATGAAGCTCTCGGTCATGCCGGAACCTCTGTCATGTCTCAAATGCGTAAAGTTGATTCCTCTATTCCTCCAAAGCCTGACTCTTTCACATGCATTGCATGTCTTCGTTGTAAATCAAAACACCAAACTCCAAAGTCTACGCATAAGCGCGCCTCCAAGAAATTCGACCTCATACACTCTGATTTATCTGGACGCTTTTCCGTCAAGTCGCTTGGCGGAAAGGAGTATTACATCACCTTCATTGACGATTTCTCAAGATATGCCTGGATTTATTTCCTTACTCACAAATCCGCTGCTTCAAAGGCTATCCAAGATTTCGTCCACATGATTAAAACACAGTTTGACACAACAATCAAAAGTTTTCAATCTGATAATGGTGGTGAATACGTAAATTCAGATGTTGAGAATTTTCTTGCAGAAACTGGTATCATCTTGCGAAACTCTCCTGCATACTCACATGAGTCAAACGGTATTGCAGAAAGATTTAACCAAACAGTTGTTACCAAGGCTCGCATAATGCTCATGGACCACGGAAAATTCCTCTGGGCCGAAGCAATCTCTATGGCAGTCTACCTTTATAACCGACTCCCTCATCGAAGCATTAATGGTCAATCTCCGATTGAGGCTCTGACTGGCCATCCCTTCACCTCGACCACTCACCTCCACCCTTTCGGCTCAAATGCGCTTGTTCACATTCCCGAAGAAGCCAGACCACCCGGTTCAAAATTGATGCCCAGGGCTATGGACGGTATACTCGTAGGATACACAAACTCTACTAAAATTTTCCGCATTTATGTTCCATCAAGACGCTCCGTAATAGTATCAAGGCAAGTAATCTTCCCCCCTGCCATGCAAGGGGAAGTCTCCCTTGATATAAATATTCCTGAGAAGACGACACCAAGCTCTTCATCAAAAGCTGATTCTTCTCCTTCGTCTCCGACACATTGCTCAGTAACACCACCAAAAGAAACTAACATGCCTGGTGGGTATTTTGACTCTCCCACAAACTTGACTATCCCTGCTGTTTTTGATCCGTCTGGTCACAAACCACAAGATAATAATTCTGCTGCCCCTCGCCGGAGTACTAGAATTAAACGAAAACCAGACCGATTGGAAAACTACAAAGCGCATGCAGTCATTGAGGAGCCAAATACACACAAACAGGCTATGGCTACTGAGAATGCCGAGAGATGGAAAGAAGCAATCAACGAAGAGATGGATGCACTTCGGCGCAATGACACCTGGACAGTTGTCCCTAGGCCCGATGATCGCTCAGTCGTAGGATCCCGCTGGGTTTTCAAAGTTAAATACAATGCAGACGGTTCTATCGAAAGATATAAGGCTCGAGTTGTTGCCAAAGGATTCTCACAAATTCCCGGCACTGACTTCGAAGAAACCTATGCGCCAGTTGTACGCTTTGATTCCCTACGCCTACTTCTCGCTCTAGCTGCCCATAATAATTGGGAAGTTATACAAATGGACGTCAAATCAGCATTTCTGTACGGAAAATTAGATCGCGACATCTATATGGAGATTCCCGATGGGTTTAAGGAATCCAATATGGTTTATAAGTTGCAAAAATGTATCTACGGATTGAAGCAATCTCCACTTGTCTGGCATCTTACTTTAAAAAATGCCCTGACCAAGTATGGATTCGTTTCAACTTCTTTCGACCCATGCGTCTTCGTACACAACAAGACCACAGTCTATGTTGCTGTCTACGTTGATGACATTTTGATCTCTGGTTCTGATTCCAAAGTTATCAATGGGACTCGTCAATTCCTCCATTCTGAATTTGAATGCACGGACCTCGGCAAAGCCCATTTCATTCTTGGAATAGAAATAGAAATCACACCGCAAGGCATATCGCTCAGTCAACATTCATACTTTCTCAAAGTCCTCAAACGATTCGGTATGCTAGATTGTCATCCTGTTGGCACTCCACTCGAACCGAACGGCCACCTTCAACGAGTCGACCCAGCGGATCAAATCGACCATATCAGCACTTACCAATCTCTTGTAGGCTCACTGATGTATGGACATATTGGCACACGACCTGACCTCGCATTCCCGGTTACACACCTCTCTCAATTCTCTTCCTGTCCCGGCTCAACGCATCTCGCTGCCGCTAAACGAGTCCTTCGATACCTCAAAGGCACAATCCACCATAAGCTTTTCTTTCCTAGCAAACACGACTCTCTGATCCACGGCTTTGCAGATGCATCTTGGGGTAATAATCTTGATGATCGCAAGTCTTATTCGGGATACGTCTTTAGGCTAGGGGAAGCCTCTATATCTTGGTGCGCACAGAAACAGAAAGCCGTCGCCCTCTCTACAGTTGAGGCCGAATATATGGCTATCTGTCTATCTTCCCGCCATTTAATCTGGCTCTGCCGAGCTATCAAAGAACTTCGCCAAAGCTACGGTGCCATCCTCCACGCGGACTCGAATGGAGCAATAGATCTCTCTGGAAATAACAAAGTTACTCAACGCTCAAAACACATCGACATTCAATACCACTTTGTTCGGGATTATGTTGGTAAAGATTTCGAGCTTGAATACGTTCCTTCTTCTGAGAATTTGGCCGATCTATTTACTAAGGCTTTGCCTAAAACAACTCACCAAATTCTCACTCAACAGATTTTGATGCAGTTCTGAGGGGAAGTGTTGTAATTATTAACAGTCCTGCACCTGTAACCCTGGCCATGCACTGTCTCGTTTTCATTTCAATCTGTTGACGAACATGCAAGGTCTGTCTTACACTTAGTTAGCTTGGGGGCCTACTGGTAGTAAAGACACACCCACACCTTGATAATGTTGCCATAGTGGAATTAGGGCGCATATCCTAGTTATTTTCTGCATTCGTCCCACTAGGGCTAATTCCTGTATATATCTAGTGGCCTTATCCTTCAGAAATCTTCAGTTCATTACGTTTACTGAATATCTCTGAAGGTAAGATTCCATACTGTAGTTTTTCTAATTAAAGTTCATTACGTTTACTGAATATCTCTGAAGGTCATATTCATACCTGCTTCGTGTCAACCTACCAAGATTTATTCCATAAATCTCTATTCACCTGCTTCTTTGTTCGGCGATAACTCTTCACTCTCCTCCATCGCTCCAGCATTCCGCTCTCACGATCCTTAACCTTTCAACACAAACCACTAGCACGACCCTCATTTGAGAAACATCGTGAAAATCTTGGCCTTTCGAACTGCAGGGGTGTGTTGAGGGAGTACAGTTTGTAAGGAAGCCGCGATTAGATTCTTTGCCCCAACAAGTTGCCACATGATTTATCACTAGCGTTCTCTGTGACGTAGTATTAAAAGCCTAGTAAATCCTGTAGTTAGAAAGAATAAGAAAAGGAACATAGATACGATTTCATTATAGAAGTATTCAACTGACACCGTGCTCCCATCAATTGTGATCAATATTTAACAATATTTAACACAACGGAGTGAATACTCTCGGCGTCTAGCTGTCTAAGTTTAAACATAGGCACTTGAGCAACCTTATGGTCAGAAGTAGTTTAATTTCAATCTATGATGAACTACAGATTAAAGAGGATAATAACAGCTATTTTACACCTCATTATTATCCCTACCAGTGATACAGTTTCTCATACGTGTTCACGTATTTCGTTCCCGTATCTCGTTCTCGTATCTCGCTCTTTTGCCCTCTTCTTGCACCTCGTCCTTGAGGTTTTATGATGATCTGAGTGACGCTTAGAAGCCCCTGCTTCCGAGAATAGGTTTGCGCTAAGCCTGCGTTAAACAGCGTAGGCTACAGGCAAACACCAGCTTACCAGCCATTACACTAGCTGCAAAGGTGTAGAGGTTACACTACACCCTATTATATAATTGGAAACTTGCTATGCACTCCTAGTGGGAGTAGCAAGGTCGTAGCCACCAGGGCAGAAAGCACTGGCGCCCATGCCTCTAGTTAGTCTAGTGGGTAGTAAAAACCTAAGCCGAGGCTTGTGCTACAGTCCCAATATAGAAAGCAAATAGGCATTTGTATGATTGAAAGGTAAAGCTGTAATTTATCTATGGGGAGGTAAAATACCTGTAAGTCTGCCATGCTACTTATACACATCCAGAGGTATCTAAATCTAGCCTACGTTTACAGTGGCAATAAAACTGGCTTAAGGTTTGTTCTGCCACACGGATGACGCTTCCGATACCTCTGGCATTATCCTTCACGTAGTCTCAGTGGCGATTTCGTATACATTTTTGCTAGCTGACAATCCTAGGAGTGATAGAACATGATGGCTGCCTTCGATAGCCATCGAAGGCTACAGGAATTATCGGCTCACAAGCCGTCACAGCTTGGAGCCCAGACTGATGAAAAATAGAACACCATTATTAAACGAGAAGCTTCGCTCGTCTTGTCGCTCTGTTGGGATTGTTACAATAATGAGATAAGATGTAAAACCATGATGCTGACCTCTGACTATTGGGATTTCTTTAATTATGGGTAAGTTGCGGAAAAATGTTGACTGATGTATTCAATACCACGAGGAGTTACAACCCCTATTTATACTACTGCTCCGCTTAGATTACAGAAACAAACACATCAAACATTTCCTAGTGCATGGTCAATATGTCAAGGGCACAACAGGTGTCAGAGATGGAGCTGGTTACGTAACGTGGCTATGTAACTAGGACTAGTAGCGCGGTAATTCTGGATTTACGCATCGTATATAGAAAACAATAGAGTAATTGAGACCTCTGGTAGCTCCGAACCCTAACATATTTCTGTATCTAATTCAATGCTGGACTGGACATGGTGACTTTCGTGCTTATCATTCAAGGTTTCGACACGAGGATGTGTTATAAACCAAGGTTCTTGCCATCGTGCCTTGTTTATTTCTCGCTGTTGGTAAAACACATAGTAATACAAATTGGGTACCGTCACGAATTCAGTGAATAAAGTAGATAAACTGGTATCTCGAAATAAATATGGCCGGCAAAGACGAATTATTCACCTTCCAGTAATTAGAATGGTTCCGGAGATTGTAAGAATGACATACCAAGTATGAGGATGAGTAGAGTTATGATGAATGTGTTTAATGTACGACGAAGTCTACTGATGTGTAATGGATAGTTAATTGTAAGGAAATTGCTATAATTCTATCTGTGTAGCGAGAATTCCTCTATATACATGAAAGCGGGTTTTCCGCACACTAGTGTAAACTCCAACATACTTCCTTATCTAACCTAAATGGGAAAGATGTTGGAGATCCTGAAGCCAATGTATGCTGTAAGGCATCTATTGGCTAATTATTATTCATGCCAGTGAGTGATGATATAGTTTAATCATATCTCATGGCGTAAGTGCATATTATTCTAATATGNGGGAAGTGTTGTAATTATTAACAGTCCTGCACCTGTAACCCTGGCCATGCACTGTCTCGTTTTCATTTCAATCTGTTGACGAACATGCAAGGTCTGTCTTACACTTAGTTAGCTTGGGGGCCTACTGGTAGTAAAGACACACCCACACCTTGATAATGTTGCCATAAGTGGAATTAGGGCGCATATCCTAGTTATTTTCTGCATTCGTCCCACTAGGGCTAATTCCTGTATATATCTAGTGGCCTTATCCTTCAGAAATCTTCAGTTCATTACGTTTACTGAATATCTCTGAAGGTAAGATTCCATACTGTAGTTTTTCTAATTAAAGTTCATTACGTTTACTGAATATCTCTGAAGGTCATATTCATACCTGCTTCGTGTCAACCTACCAAGATTTATTCCATAAATCTCTATTCACCTGCTTCTTTGTTCGGCGATAACTCTTCACTCTCCTCCATCGCTCCAGCATTCCGCTCTCACGATCCTTAACCTTTCAACACAAACCACTAGCAGACCCTCATTTGAGAAACATCGTGAAAATCTTGGCCTTTCGAACTGCAGGGTGTGTTGAGGGAGTACAGTTTGTAAGGAAGCCGCGATTAGATTCTTTGCCCCAACAAGTTGCCACATGATTTATCACTAGCGTTCTCTGTGACGTAGTATTAAAAGCCTAGTAAATCCTGTAGTTAGAAAGAATAAGAAAAGGAACATAGATACGATTTCATTATAGAAGTATTCAACTGACACCGTGCTCCCATCAATTGTGATCAATATTTAACAATATTTAACACAACGGAGTGAATACTCTCGGCGTCTAGCTGTCTAAGTTTAAACATAGGCACTTGAGCAACCTTATGGTCAGAAGTAGTTTAATTTCAATCTATGATGAACTACAGATTAAAGAGGATAATAACAGCTATTTTACACCTCATTATTATCCCTACCAGTGATACAGTTTCTCATACGTGTTCACGTATTTCGTTCCCGTATCTCGTTCTCGTATCTCGCTCTTTTGCCCTCTTCTTGCACCTCGTCCTTGAGGTTTTATGATGATCTGAGTGACGCTTAGAAGCCCCTGCTTCCGAGAATAGGTTTGCGCTAAGCCTGCGTTAAACAGCGTAGGCTACAGGCAAACACCAGCTTACCAGCCATTACACTAGCTGCAAAGGTGTAGAGGTTACACTACACCCTATTATATAATTGGAAACTTGCTATGCACTCCTAGTGGGGAGTAGCAAGGTCGTAGCCACCAGGGCAGAAAGCACTGGCGCCCATGCCTCTAGTTAGTCTAGTGGGTAGTAAAAACCTAAGCCGAGGCTTGTGCTACAGTCCCAATATAGAAAGCAAATAGGCATTTGTATGATTGAAAGGTAAAGCTGTAATTTATCTATGGGGAGGTAAAATACCTGTAAGTCTGCCATGCTACTTATACACATCCAGAGGTATCTAAATCTAGCCTACGTTTACAGTGGCAATAAAACTGGCTTAAGGTTTGTTCTGCCACACGGATGACGCTTCCGATACCTCTGGCATTATCCTTCACGTAGTCTCAGTGGCGATTTCGTATACATTTTTGCTAGCTGACAATCCTAGGAGTGATAGAACATGATGGCTGCCTTCGATAGCCATCGAAGGCTACAGGAATTATCGGCTCACAAGCCGTCACAGCTTGGAGCCCAGACTGATGAAAAATAGAACACCATTATTAAACGAGAAGCTTCGCTCGTCTTGTCGCTCTGTTGGGGATTGTTACAATAATGAGATAAGATGTAAAACCATGATGCTGACCTCTGACTATTGGGATTTCTTTAATTATGGGTAAGTTGCGGAAAAATGTTGACTGATGTATTCAATACCACGAGGAGTTACAACCCCTATTTATACTACTGCTCCGCTTAGATTACAGAAACAAACACATCAAACATTTCCTAGTGCATGGTCAATATGTCAAGGGCACAACAGGTGTCAGAGATGGAGCTGGTTACGTAACGTGGCTATGTAACTAGGACTAGTAGCGCGGTAATTCTGGATTTACGCATCGTATATAGAAAACAATAGAGTAATTGAGACCTCTGGTAGCTCCGAACCCTAACATATTTCTGTATCTAATTCAATGCTGGACTGGACATGGTGACTTTCGTGCTTATCATTCAAGGTTTCGACACGAGGATGTGTTATAAACCAAGGTTCTTGCCATCGTGCCTTGTTTATTTCTCGCTGTTGGTAAAACACATAGTAATACAAATTGGGTACCGTCACGAATTCAGTGAATAAAGTAGATAAACTGGTATCTCGAAATAAATATGGCCGGCAAAGACGAATTATTCACCTTCCAGTAATTAGAATGGTTCCGGAGATTGTAAGAATGACATACCAAGTATGAGGATGAGTTAGAGTTATGATGAATGTGTTTAATGTACGACGAAGTCTACTGATGTGTAATGGATAGTTAATTGTAAGGAAATTGCTATAATTCTATCTGTGTAGCGAGAAGTTCCTCTATATACATGAAAGCGGGGTTTTCCGCACACTAGTGTAAACTCCAACATACTTCCTTATCTAACCTAAATGGGAAAGATGTTGGAGATCCTGAAGCCAATGTATGCTGTAAGGCATCTATTGGCTAATTATTATTCATGCCAGTGAGTGATGATATAGTTTAATCATATCTCATGGCGTAAGTGCATATTATTCTAATATGAACTATTTGTCTACTGCAGTCATGTTGCTGCCTTAATTACAACACCAGTGGTGCCGGTGTAATGGCAAAATGTACTCTGCAAATCTGAGTAAGCCAAGAAGAATCAGATCTAAATCGAAGCCGAAAGCTACCTCAAGAATATCTAAAATTGACGACTTCTCGACTACTGTTTGAACTATCAATCTCACTCGAGCCCTCTACCTAAGTCTTACTACATCATATCGCCTTAATTACCGATAATGGCGATACTACAATTGAGATCGAGCATTTGTTTCATCAAAAACCGGCCATCTCCTAGGACAAAATTACGATGCTATGTATACTTGCGAGGGGGAAATTAAGTCATAACCTATAGAACTTGGGTCTTGGTCTATGGGGACCGTTGCTCTAATGGGACTTCACACCTTGAGAGAGGACAGGCAGCTGGGACGTGGAACGAACGAGTGAAGAGTTCACAAATGGGTATGCCGGGACTCATATCTTTCGAGTGTTTTCGACTTAAGGGTGTCTGTGGGCGCAGAGTCAATAATTTCAAATTATACTACTGTCACTCTAAAAATAGGCAACGATCGAAGGTGTTTTGGCCCGCCTCCTGGTCATCATCTCCTCAAGTTAAAGTCTAGGTAGCCTGGACACCTACCTCGATCGAGAAAGGGAGGACTGTGAGGCCATATCTCGCGCAGCGGCTACATACAAGACCACAAAGGCATGTTATGGTAGCCAAAGGTTTTTCCTGTTTTTCCTTTGGTGGATTTTAATGGTTGAGGGAAGAGTGAAAGTCCCTAGCACTAAGGTCTCGAGCGGTATCAGCGAATGCACCAACTACATGAGTAGTCCAAATATCAAACTGAGTTATCGTTGCATAAAGTCGTTGTGGAAGCTAGTCTTCTCTGTCATTATATTTGAGTGCAGGGCTGGTGCCCGTCACGAATAAATATTCATTCATTCACTCGAAATATATATGGTGTTCCCTCTTATCTCTCTTCCTCTACTCCAAGCGCCTCGCTAATAAGCTAAGTCGGACCCCTCTCAGAGTCCTGAAGACCTCCTGAAGACCGCAATTACATAGATCTAATTCGTACCACCCAAATATGATCGTTTAAGCGATACTCATGCAACTCCCGACAGAGCTGAATACCAAGCTATGGTTCTCTAGTCTATCCATTCATTAGATAGGAAGGTTCGGTTGCGAGATGTCATATATGATGTAATAGTTCTAATATCATTTTTTGGACAAGTTTTTCTGGTCAGCTAAAGCCCTGACGTTGATGGGTTACTGGAACTTATATAAGTAGTTAATGATTAATTTTAGAAAATCAATGAATTAAAAATATTATAATCTTGACTTTTCACAAAGAGATGCCCTCATTACTTGTTCCTGCGAGGGATAAAAGTCAATTAACTACTTGGTTTTTTGCCCCCTTGTTTGAGAGAGGCTGAAATCTGCCGGTCTCCAACGAAGTCTGGGGTCTGTCAATTTTCTTCTCGGTACCTCCATTGGTACTGAGCAATTCGCCTCTATATTGGAGAGGGCTAAGTTTCTATCTGAAATCTTGTTATGCTCAGCTATGTTATATGGTAGATCTATGTCACGAAATAAGACAATGTCCTTATTAATAGATAAATTGATCACGAAGCTACAAGAAGTCCAAGAGGACCATTCTACTTATTGTACCTCGCTTATTTGCTTATGCTAACCACCTTAGTCAGCGAGGGTTAAACGTGACATAAGGCCCTTCCTCCAATTACAAAAACGACATAAGGAATAATTCAGTATGTGCATACAATTAATTGAAAAGAAAAAATCTAGAGGTCTAGGAGATGAAAGAAAAAGTAAAAAGAAAAAAAAAAGTATTAGTCATCCAAGTCTTGATCGATCTGCGAAATTGCAGTTCTTTGAACTTCCTTTTTGGCTTTTTCTATGTCCTTTTTAGTTGGTCTTTTCTTCTTTGGATAATTAATCTCGAACTCTTTAATAGCTTTGGAAGCAAAAATGACGTTCTTTAAGGGCTCCCAGGTAATATCTGTGGAATCTCTCCACTTAATCCGGTATTGGTAGTTTCCTTTGTACCTTCGGCAGTCAAAGAGTTTTTCGATTGCCCAGAGCTTTTCTCCGTAGTCATCAATCATAATAGCCGTATCCTGTGTAACACTTTGTCCGGGAAACATCTTGTTTGGTACTGGCTGAAGTAAGCTGGTATGAAAACTGTTATCGATTGACTGCAGCTCTGCGGGAAGCTCAAGACGATACGCATGAGTACCTAGAAGCGATTTTATCTTAAAAGGTCCCAAGAATTTATTGTCAAACTTTTTAACTGGTCGTGGCGAGTTGATATTACGAGCGTTCAGGAAAACTAGATCTCCCACTCGATAAGCTGGTGCAGGTGTGCGGTTTCTATTTGCCTGCTCCTCGTATCTCAAGTTTGCACTAGTGATATTTTCTTTGAGGATACCAAGAATTTGTTCCATTTGATCAACAAACTCGTTTCCTAGTTCATTCGACTTTTTCGCAGTTTTTGAAGCTCTTGTTGGCAAATCACGAGGAGGTCCGAAACTCATTCGAGGATGTTGAGCTGTGTTTGCAAAAAAAGGTGACATTTTGGTAGCCTCGTTATAGACATTATTCGCTGCAAACTCTGCCAAAGCTAGCCAGTCCTCCCAATCGTCTTGAGTAAATTCGACGTAGATTCGTAGGTATTGAGTCGCAAAAGCGTTGGAGATCTCTGTCTGACCGTCTGTTTCAGGATGATAGGAAGAGGATAAGGAAAGATCTATTCGAAGTCTGGCACAAATTGTTTTCCAAAGCTCTGCGACAAAAAGATTTCCTCGATCCGAAACAATATTGTCGGGAAGTCCATGGAGTTTATATATATTTCGAATGAATAGGTCAGCAAGCTGTTTGGTAGTCATAGTCGAAGAAGTTGCGATGTAGTGACGCATTTTGGACAACCTGTCTACTACTACCATGATCTGGTTGAATCCATTACTTTCAATTAAAGGGCCGATCATATCAACAGAAATATCCCTCCATCTCTGGATTGATATGGGAAGAGGCTTCAGCGCTCCCTGATATCGAGAATGTGGAGTTTTAGCGCGTTTACAACTATAACAGGCTGTTGAAAAGGTTCTGCAATCAGTATGAAGAGATGGCCAAAAATACTCGCGACTCAATATTTCGTATAGTTTACTGCTTCCTGGGTGACCGGTTTCGGTTGAATCATGAGCGGACTGTAAGAGCAGTCTTCTCAATTTGGATTCCTTGTGGTATGGCACGTACAGGCGGTTTCTGAAATATAAGCGGTTGTTTTGTATTTTACACTCAGATAAAGATATCTTTTTTGAGAATGGAACACCTGTTTTCTTTGTCAATTCAGCTTTGATTTCTGCCCAGAATGGGTCGCATGGAATTTCCGCTTCGTTACTGTAGCCCTCTTTCAGTAGAGCCGTAATTTGTTGCTCTACAGATTCTTGTGATACTAGGTTTGGAGATTCATTTTGCGTTGGTTTCATCGTTTCTTTTAAGTCCACATGCTCAACAACTGACTCTACCGATGCTTTTTTTATTTTTGCCGAAGAGACTGTCTCGTATTTATTTTCATCTGGGGGCTCTTCTAGAAAAATCTCCGGGTATTGAGACCTAATCAGCGGGTCGATGTGAGTGTACTTAAGTAAAGTTTGATTTTGATACCTTCTACGAGCATCTTCTTCAACACTAGGTAGATCTTGGGATCTTCTAGTTAAGCTGTCGGGCTTTTTTCCATATTTAGCTGGTCGATATTTGATTTTAAAATCGAATTCGGAAAGAAATTCGCTCCAGCGTACCTGTCGTCGAGAGAGTTGTTTTGTAGTCATGAAATATTCCAAATTTCGGTGGTCTGTGAGCACACTTATATCTATGGAACTTTTTAGCTCTGCTTCCCAGCATTCAAACGATCTAACGATAGCAAGTAACTCTTTGTCGTAGATCTCATAGTTACATTCGGCCGGATCAAACTTCTTGGACATATAAGCTACAGGATGTAGTATTCCTTCGTCATCTTCTTGTGATAATACTGCAGCGGTTACGAAATCTGATGCGTCAGTTTCAAGGTAAATTTTACGGTCAGGGTCGAAATGTTTAAGGACAGGGGCTTTGATGAAAGAACTTTTTAATGACTCAAAAGCCTTCTGGCATGAGTCTGACCACAAGAATTTTGTATCTTTTTTAGTAAGTGCTACCAGTGGTTTTACAATCAAAGAAAATTTATCTACAAACCTCCTGTAGAAGTTGGAAAATCCAAGGAATGCCTGTACATCCTTTATATCTTGTGGCGGTTTCCAGTCTATAATACATTGTATCTTTTGGGGGTCCACTTTTACTCCAGTTGTTGAAATAATCATTCCTAGATACTTGACTTCAGGGACTTCAAACTCGCATTTTTTAATATCGAGCTGGAGACCAGTTCCGCAAAGCGCTTCGAGTACTTGTTTGACGTGTTTACGATGTTCTTCTAGGCTATCTGAATAGATAAGAATGTCATCAATATATGCAGTGCAAAAGATGTCGAGGTATGGTCGCAAGATTTCGTTTATCCGAGCTTGAAAGGTTGCCGGTGCATTACACAGCCCGAAAGGCATTACTAAGCTCTCAAATAGGCCATATCTTGTGTTGAAGGCTGTTAGCCATTCTTGTCCTTCTTGCATCCGAATGCGATTGAAGGCACTAATAATGTCAAGCTTGGTGTAATACTTTGCTCTACTTAGTTGAGACAATGTCTCTTGTATGAGAGGAAGTGGATACTTATTCTTGATCGTGATTGCGTTTAGTGCTCGGTAGTCGACACAAAATCTGAGTCCTCCTCCCGGCTTTTTGGCGAATAGTACCGGAGAAGCTGCTGGAGATGTACTTGGGCGGATAAACCCTTTTGCCAGATTTTCATCGAGAAATTTTCGTAAAACAAGTAGTTCTTTAGTCGACATTTGGTATAAAGGTCCTGATGGTGGAATAGCACCCTGTTTTAGATTAATCTTATGATCGCAATCCCGATGTTCAGGTAGAATATCAGCTTCTTTGGCGTCGAATAAGTGAAGGAATTGGTGAAAATACGAAGGAAGCTTGATTTTTGGGTCAGTGAAAGGTTTTGGGTCGAGTGCGATCCGGATATCTTCGAGTGAAACTTTTGCGCAGGAAACATTTTGTTTCAACATATTTCCACGTTCTTTTTTTTGAAGCTCAAGATCAATCTCTTCGATACAAGTACTGAAAACTTCTACATCTTCCCGATCTGCTAGCAATAAAAAGGCAGCAGCGCCGACTTTTCTAGGTTTTCCGGGCGTATCGTACTTAGGTTTATTGAAAAAGGCAATTTGGGGCGGGTTTTGAGGTATCGAATAGTTGGGATTGCGATCAAAACATATTTTTTGCAATACACTTTGTCAAAGGTAACTTTTTTTGAAGCCCAATTGACAAAAGGGTTATGCAATGAAAGCCAAGGGAGTCCTAAGATAAAATCATAATTTCCCAGTTTAGTCACCAAAGCGTCGATTTCTTCCAAGTGATTTCCGATCTGGAGTTTAAGTCTGGCTCCATGAGTGATTAAGCCGCTAATTGATTCAGTTCCATCAGCCGTAATAATTCTTTTTGGCTTATGGAGTGGGTAAGTGTATATTTTATAATTTGCGCACACGTCAATGTCAATAAGAGAAGTTGTAGTACATCCACAGTCAAGAAAAGCTTTTGTTTTAATAATTGTTCCATTAATATCACTAACTTTGCAAGGTAATAGCAAATGATCATGGTGCTCTTCTTTAAATGAAGATATACAAACAGTTACTTCTACATCATTGGTTATATGCTCCCGGCGGTGCCTTTTGCCGGAAGCTACACATTTTCCGCCTCTTGTAGACGGACCGAATCTTTCCTTTACCCTCCTCAGCAATAACTGTACTATACAAATTTTCGGTCTTTTTCTTTTTACGATTTTGAAAAGATGCAGGACAGTCGCGTGGGATGTGGTCCTTGGAGTCACAAACAATGCAAAGGTTATTTAACGCGTTGTAGGCGCGACGATGTGCTTTTTCGACATCGTTGGTAGGTTTCCTACCCACATCTTTTGCAGTCCACTTGCTGACTAGTTGGAGACCATTTACATAGATTGAACTGAGATCCATGCATCACCTCCTTGCGATGTTGTCAGCTCTGTATTTTGGGGAACTGGGAGCGGCGTGGGGGTTGTTGTTAGGAGATTGTACGCGTAATTATAATTTTTTCGACAGTTTTTTAAGAAATATTTCGGGTCTAAATTTCGTAATATTTCGTCTTGTTCACGTACAAGAGCAATGAATTCATGGAGCAACTCGGGAATATCGGACTTTTTAATGAATGAAAGGCGATTGTTGATATCAGGATGGAGTGCATCCTTAAGAAAAGATATTAAAGCGCTATCATTAAATCCAGAAAGCTCTGAGAGCGACATCCAATGAGGAAGAAAGGTAGCAAGAGGTTGGTTCTTTTGAAAACACCCCTTCAATTCTCTTTGTGCGGTGGCACTCTCGTCTACATCACCAAAAGTCTGTTTGAGGAGGCTAATAATGTCCTCAACAGATTTGTAAATTATCTTGCCGTCAGATTTAAAGCCACTATCAACTGTTTTTTTTGCGATCGAGCCTTCGGGGAAACATGACGCAACGTAGAACATTCGTAGTCTTTCTGTGTCCCACCAATCGGCGTTGACTTCGAGCTTCCTGCGCAAGTCACGAATGAAAGGAGTCAGTAGTTTATTATCGGCACCAGAAAATTTTGGATCCATATAAGGTCTAGACAGTTCTCTTCTTTTGCTTGTTAAGCTCATGAGCTCAGGTAGGTTGAGTGCCGATATCAGTTTTTGTGCACCTTTCATCTCCGCTTCATGTTGCGTGGATAGATTGTTGTGTTCAAATTGAAGGTCGTTGAAATTAGATTCGAGTATGTCAATTTTCTCCTTGGTTTTCTTGTCGGATATCTCGAGGTCCCTGTGACGTGCAATGAGATTTCCTGCAATGTGGAAAGCTCGCTGGAGTTCAAGTAGGGCGATAGCAGGGTTGGCTTGGATATATTTTAGAATAGGAGCGGTATCAGAGGCAGAGATTACTACAGGGCCAATGTTCCCGAATTCTTTGCTGCAGAGGTTGCTAGCAAAATTAAAAGATTCGGTTGTGGGCTCGGCCCGTCTGAAGGTTGCGAAATTAGGTATGGGAACGGGTTGGGAGGTTAAATTGTCCATGACTTGGAGAAAGATGCCTTATCAAGTAAAATTCAGCTAGATGGTGATCAATATGTCACGAAATAAGACAATGTCCTTATTAATAGATAAATTGATCACGAAGCTACAAGAAGTCCAAGAGGACCATTCTACTTATTGTACCTCGCTTATTTGCTTATGCTAACCACCTTAGTCAGCGAGGGTTAAACGTGACAATCTAGTGGCTGGCGCATAGGTAGTTACTATGGCATTATGGCGCATAAAGGAGATCTAGTCTCGACATAACGGCATTACAAGTAGTACTGTGTGCAGTATGAGAGATGGGTTGTTGACATAGGACAAATGGCATGGTTGCTCACTTTGGAAGCACACTTAGGTGCGCTGAAAACTGGTTACGTAATCGGTCTACAGGCAAATAAGCTAGGTGATAAGGGACGAGATACCCCCAATCTGTAACATAACTGTTACCATAGAAATTTCACTTTACATATTAATGAAGATGTCTCTCCACAAACTATCTTAGGTGTTCCAGTGCAAGTGTACATTCCCAAATCATATACCAATCATAATAAATCTAACCTTTCCGCCCCGTATGATGTAGTAAAGTGAGGAATACGCTGCGTAGCTCTTACAATATCTTAAGAGAAATTATTTTTCAAGGTTACTCCGCTTCCAACAGTAAATAAATGTACAGTGCCTCTGGGATCTGAAACATTAATCTTGAAACTGGGCTGTTTAATGGATTAGCACTGTAGGCGCAGCTGGGCTAGCTCGTAAAAGGTTAGTATGTCCTGCCTCATTACCCCGCTCGCCATTAAGTATGGTCCAGTCGTCTTATTCTAACATTTGCTTAGAAAAACACATTTTCAACGACATTTTTGACTGCCAAATCAACACAGCCCTTGAAACTCAACACCACTATCAATTCATCCTCTATTCTACACAACTCCCCACACACCACCAATTCTTCCATCACATACACGAGTTTCATGGATCATTGTGGCAAAGCGTAAGATGATACTTCATGCAGAGTTCTAGGCTAAAACACAACGAGTTGTGTAACGAACTTCTAAACTGAGGATGGAGGACTCGAAACATAGGCTAGTTTTACAAAGTGCTGTGTAGTAGATCGTTCGGGATTGAGATAATGTGCTATTTGGTTATCTGGTTATTTTATGTATATAAATACTCGGCGTGGAGAAGTATTCTTCTTCACGCAACGTCTTCTGATTACACTTATACAGTATACTCATAAATACATCTCTTCTTTAGGAAGACCGCTGTCCTTTGCACATTGTAACTCACGTTCTCACCATATTTCATCACCACAGAATTATTCATTCTTCCAAAGACCCCACAACTTGTACCCTACGGAACATTGATAAGACAACTCCCTGAGAACGAGTACCAGTACATTTACCCCCGTACCCAAACCCGAAAGATCAAGCAGCAGTATTGCTGCGCACAACCAGCCGTTGTCCTCGGCGTCTGTTACGGCGAGGGGTGGATGAGTTAGAGATCGCCGTCTGCTGTACGTATTCAAGTAATGGTTAGGCGAATACCTTCAAGGGAATATACTGGATAATGGGTCTGAAGGTTGAGACCATAGAACGAGAGTTCGAGACGAGTAGTATGACGTTTCTAGAAATGTAAGACTATGAAAGTATAAGATTGAGAAGCTGGAGAACTACTTCGTGGTAGCTCCAGCTTCTTTAAGTACACTACAATAATCACTTAAATCCACCCGAGACTGGAACAAGATTTGATCATGACTCTAGCCGCCCTAATTTCAATTGTTAGAGTTCCCCAGAGAACCGTCTCCTTCAAACTTCTCCTTGGACTCTTCGGAGGACCTTCTCCTTGAAACTTCTACTTGGCCCTTCTTCAGGGATGCCTAGCCATAACAGCGTCAATCGACCCAGGCAACCCTTTACACCCGAGCCTTCTTGGGATTGCTGCCGCCATGGAGCAATCAGAACGCCAAAGAAAGCAGCGAATGAGCCTAGCTCAGGATTTCCTGCAAAACATCGACGCCTGGGCAAAATCCAAGACAGGAACCAAATGCACAACCTTAGTGATGCTTTTCATTGAAAATATTTCACCCATTGTGACAGCGTTCACAATAGGTAATGCTAATGTCGCGATTCCCCAAGGCAAGAATCCATCACCAGAAGGTACACAGCTAAAAACCTCTGTACCTAGGGCAACAAAAACCCTCCATGAGCTGCCAAGAAAGCCCAAGGAGACTGCTTTATCGTGGGCCACAGTAGCTCAGAAAGCAGCCAAGCTCCCAGACCCGCCAGTCAATCTGGTAAAACGAAGACCAGTTGCGCAGACAAGACCGGTTTCACAAGAGCCCCCTAAAGCAGATAAACGACTCTTTCTTCGACTAGGTAAAGATCATGACTGGCGAAAGATATTGCCAGTAACAATCAAAAAAATAATCACCGAGCAAGCTGGAATAGCTATTTCAGCCATCAAAAACGTCCACCAAATTAGATCAGGCTTGGCAATTGAATGCGTTCCAGACACACTTAGAGAAACAACCCTTGAAATTGGGCAGTCCTTCCAACAAGAAAATATCATAATCGAGGTAGCCTCAGACTGAACTTCTGTCATATTCCCACATGTGCCACTCTTTATAAGGACACTAGAGGGTAGCATACCTGTGCAAAGGAAATGAAAGGCGAGTGTCAGTCTGTATGTGGTGTAAATGTGACGCCCCGACATTTTAGTGGCCACGTGGTCTTTGGTCCAATAGTTGGTAAGCCGACACAGGGTCAATCCAGGAATTCCAACGACTAGTTTCACACACACGAGTCTTGTGTGTGACAGATTACAATACGAAAGGTTTGTCATGGATATTGGTTTTCATGCGAAACCCTTGGGTTATAGGCAATGAGGGACAGGAGGTTTTGTGTTGGCAACTTTATTTGAACAGTTGAACCTCCTATGTACATTTACAGATTCATATCCTCCTAGATACTTTTCTCTTTAGTTTAGAATCTTATGATTTGAGTCCACGCCAGCTTTTGACCACTCGGCCAAAAGGCCAGACCAGAATCATAGAACACTTGATCATGATTATCTCCACATATATAGATTTTACAGAAGGCAATCCTGACACCGCTGCACTGGAATACATGAAACAAACAATTTCACAGTTAAAGTACCTAAATGCTCTAATTGCACAGGACCACATGAGTCAACAGACCTCAACTGCATGGTTTGTCCCAGAAGGCAGAATGGCGCAGCTGTCCCTCATACTTCAGCAGAGCTACGAGTTATTTGAGAGCGCGGTGTCAGGGGAATTGTACTGCTTGTGGTGAATTATGAGTTATATTTAATCTAAAGAGAGAAGACTCTCATTGCTACATAGAAATTACATAGAGTACGGAATCCCGGATTAACCTTATGCCGAGTTTAGCCCAATTAGAGTGCATCATTGGGAAGAGACGAGCGCCTAGATATCTACAGGCTACAGCTGTCACATAATCCTCCTCCTCCCCAGTGATACACTGCTCTCTCTCCTATTCTGCCCTCTTCTATAACTTTAAAGAGATTTTTCTTTTTTTGGTGAGTTGCCTTTGGACTACCATCTCACCTTCCGATCCATTATTTGTCTCTTTAGGACCATTAAATTTCTCATACTGCTCTAGGGCCAGAGTATCTTTGATATTACCAATTGGTTCCCAAGTGGGAGCAATATATCCAGTCCATTTTACAAGGGCCTCTCTTCTACTTCCACGACCAATATGTTTAGTTCGTGCGTTTAGTATTTTCTCTACATACCACTCTTCTTGATTAACTTCGGCAATGACTGCCAGAGTGTGACGAAGTACACCAAATGTGGCGCTGCATAGAGAGTCGGGCATTCCCCCGTCTGCTGTTATCTTACAGCAGAGAAAAATACTAGCGGCCGCACGGATTCAAAGGTTGGACGACTGGCATCCGTTAGTATTCAGGTCTAGAGAGAATCCAAAGGATACAATAAGCCGCCTCGGTCTCTGCATAGGTCAGAAGAACCGGTCATTCAAGTTCCCAGAACGGTACCTCACGCAACTTCAGATCAGCGCCAAAAATGTGCCAATGGCCGAAGCACCCGGCAAAATTTACTTCCCAAAAGCCGAGTCCATCAGAAAAATTACTGGCAGTGACTTTTAGGACGAAGCAGCTTACGCTAAGCAATGGATAGCAAGCCTGTCGGCCGAGACAGTTTGCGCTTATTCAGATGGCTCATCATGTGGACCAGCTAGGTCGGCATGGGGGTATACCTTATACAAAGGAGGCCAGGTGATTGGGAGTGACTCTGGTCCATTGCTAGGGGCCGAGGTTTATGATGCCGAAATCTTTGGGGCCCAAAAAGCCCTAGAAAGAGCCATAGGTGTTACCGGTTTTACCCGGTGTTAGTTGGCTGGTCTGACTTATGGGCCCAGCCTTGCATGTAAGTTGGATGTGGCAAATGATCTGTCTATTGCAACAGGTTAGCCGCTTAGTAAGCGCTTAGGTAAGCTGATCGTCAGCATACACCTTACATTGGCTCTGTCCCACTGAAGTGTTCTCTTCATAGAAAATATAGATTATTTTGTGGCAGCCATTGCATACAGCGTCCGTGATTCTCGTCCTTTTACAATAGGAAAAGCAGGCAACTACCCGATCAAGATGCTGCTTAACAACACTACAGCCGTGAGAGCTCTAAGAACCGGTCAAACAAAATCTTCCCAGGATGCAGTGGAAGTATTTACAAGACTGGCACGACAAGCTAGATCAGGTGAGATCCGATGGATACCAACCCACGCTGGGATCATGGGGAATAAAGATGCAGACAGACTGGCTAAGGAAGCCCTCAGGAACCTACTGGATGAAACAGACACATCCCCCTCAGAAATGAGGGACAGACCTAAATACACTTTCGCAGCCCTCACTCGGTTTGTCAGGCAAGGATGTGATGAAGCAGTGGAATCCTGGTGGCGAGATCACAGACCGAGCCGCTACGAGGAATTGGATCTCCAGATGAAACGAAAACGTCCGCCGGAACTAGCACTTCCAAGGTGGGCGCATCACCGCCTTATCGCATCAAGGACGGGACATGGTGATTTCAGAAAATACCATGAAAGATTTGGCCACAAATTTGAAAACTGCAAATGCTAGTGCGGAAGAGAGAAACGCCCTTGGCATTTTGCCGAATGCCGAATTGCTCTATAGCAATGGAGAAACCTGAAGCACGAACCAGCGCCGAGAGGACGGGAGATGCTGGCAGAAAAGGGTTGGGAAAGATTTCTCCAGCTCTTAACAGTAACTGAGTGTTACGAGAGGCAAACACTACACCGGGAGGATTAAGTTCTGCCGAAATAGAATTTTTTCAGGACAAAGAGTTGTGAGGAAGGAGGAAAGGCGCAGGGCGCTTAATTTTCTTGGAACTAATTTCTTTATTTATGTTTGCGTATAGATTTGACAAGCAAACTATGTACGTAAGTTGTAGTTGTCACGGTTTCAGTACAAGGTGCATGAGCGATCTTGTAGGTACAGTATATTTATAATAAATCTCTGAGGAGAGAATTCCTGAAGCTAAAGACTACATATATATACATTCTGAACTATTGCCTTTTATAAGGAAATGGTTAAACTGTCATTTGCAGCTATTGATGGTGACATGAATTAAGATGATGATTGTGATTGGGATAGATTTCTATATTGTTTATAATACATGATATTCTCAAGTTCATATACCTCGAGCCAAGCAACCACATTATCTTCCTCCAGATCTAGATTCATCAGAATAATTACTTACTCAGTAAAATTCTCCTAGTCTCAGTTGTATGTTTAGGATCTTGACTTGGTTTCTAGTAACTAGTCAATGATGTTTCTCCTATCACTAAGACATAGTCATGGTTGATACAACAGGTACAAACGATGAATCGTGTCTATACATGACGTTGTGATATAGTCATAATTGTCTGAATAATATCAACTCATGAATTGAATCATGTCTCTACATGACACCTTTCGAGAAGATTCTCCCTGTAACCTGAATGACTGAGACTATTCGACAACTACCTAGAAGGTTCTCGGTACACCTGCCATCCTCATGAACCTTCAGTGTGTTTCCAGAAGGTTCACTGAGAATATTCTAAGATCCGTGGCTTCCGAGACCTCTCCCAAATATTCGCTTTGTGTCATTGCCTACGCTAGCCAGCGTAGGCTACAGGAATCCTTCGGCTCAACAGCCGTTACAACAGTGTAGGTCAAAAGTCGAATTGTCGACGTCAATATTGAGCTGACGTTGCAGGGTCTTGGCTTGTTCTATTCCAGCTGTTGAAACGCCAGCTGCTCCGGTATCTGGCATGATATCCTGGAATATATGTGAAGAGTAGCGGTTGTCTAGAAGAAATGTATTGGCTTCATGAGGTATGCAGTCTGATTTAAACATGTCAATACCAGTAGCAGCGTGGAATGCTGACTGATCATTGAGTTTGGTTATTGCACCAATTCCATTGATTGAACCAAATTTAGTGAAATAATAATCTTCATATTCTTTGACTCCAAGCTCGGTCATGAGTTGTTCAATCTTGTCAGAATTATTACTATCTAGCTCTGTTCCCTAGTATTCTACAAGGAAATGTTGGAACGCATTTGTGGTTGAGTCAGAGTTTGTGATGAATGCAGATTTTTGATACCATTTGTAGGCAGATTTTCGTTCTTCAATGGTATGTTTATTGGACCTGTCATGGTTTCGAGGGACAAGTGCTGGGGCATCTATGTGGTCGATGGTAGTAAATAATAACTCTAAGGAGAGAACTCCCACTATATCTATCTAGTCATATATATACGTGAAAGCCTCCTCGCCACCGAGGCTAATTCCTCTCCTCTTCCTATGCTATGGGGCTCTCCTAGTGTTCTGACTATATCTATAATACAGCACTGTCGCGTTGTGGTGCGGGAGGATTGTACTCGGTCTCGTATATTACCAGTTAGTGTAAGCCTATTAACATGTGTTGCAGTGCCGTACTGCCGTGCCGCACTGCCGAGTTCGATGCCATGTGAATGCCATGCAAATTTTGATGCAAAGGTATTGTATTGGGTGGCGTCACACAGTAGTACATGAGTAGTATTTAATAGCGCCACTCGTATCAGGCCTAAGTTGACCAACATAGACTACAGGGACCAATCGGCTTACCAGCTGTTACAGGACCAATATCCAAATTTGTTACATACATAACAAGTTTTCTTACGCTGATTTTGTCCATAATTGCGCAAGTTGGTGCTTTGTTGGTTTTCACACCTGCGAGAAAACTTACTTCTTCTGCCATAGGTACAATTGGTCCAGTGCTGTTTATTTTCATCGCTTTCGAGAGGTTTACACTGATTTTGCTGGTGGAACTGGTTTTTGAGCTCATCTGGTTTAGTTGAAATTGCGTTTCGCATACCTGCACATACTCCTTCGAGGATATCAGATGGTTTGAAGAGCGAGTACGAGCATTCTGGAACTCCTCAACATTCTACGAGAACTTGATCCTGTAGAACATCATTGTTACAGTAAGTTGACAATAGACTCTGTTGTGGTTTTTTTAGCTTATCAAGCATCAATTCAAAACATTCTAGTTTATGCTTTTCAGGATTCTTTTCAATTATTGACTAGAGAGTAACGTTCCGCCATTTGTTGAGATAGAACTGGCAAACTTCTGAAGTGTCAAAATGAGGTTTAATTGAATCTATTGCCTGTGGCATTGTAAGATCGTTTCTAGAACTTATATGGCGGTAATAATATCGCAACGCCTCACCAATGAGTATAATTGAGAATGCCTTGCTAAAGTTGTTACTCTGCAATCCAATTTTGCCACAAAAGTCATAAAATATTTCCAGTTTTTTATTTATGGAGTCATAACGTTTGCCACTGTACTTTTTGCTATCATCATTGTATATCTTCATCAAGTCAGTGATATAGCGAGAGGTTTGGTTCTGTTCGAGAATAGATGAGTGTTACGGCCTTGTACTCCTGACCTTTGGGGCCTCTGATACTATTGCTCTTTTCTGGTATTTTAGTGTGATCCTATTTGCGCACGGACTAGCTGTATGTTATGTATATATGTATATCTCTAGATACCTCTTGTTATCTTCTTTCCCTAGTTTAGAATCTTATGAATTATTTTCCAGATCTGAGTCCTTATCTGATCCGACTTCTTCATCTGCTAGCCTGTGCTCCCTTCTGGTCGTCACAATGAGGGAGGTTTCAAATCTTGTAAAGAAGGTTGACGCAACGTTTGCATTTTCGGTACTGCAGGCTGTGGAGCGGTTGAGATTTTAACATTTTCCGTACCTAATGCTCTTTCGGTGGAGTATCTTGATTACGGTAGGAATCCTCCGTGGCGTTTTAATTGTTGATCAATTTCATCGGGAGCCCATTCATGCCAGTTGTTGAGTGCCAATTCAAGGTTTCTCGCAACAGTATTTCGATCAGACGCAACGAAGCAGCCATTTTTCCTGAGAGTTTTGCGTAGTAGCCTTGTTATATCTCGGTTTGCTTTGCTGAATGCGTCTTTGTTCCACATTTCAAAGTCCTCCTGGTAGGTCTGGTGCAATATATTGTCAAACATTTCAACTCTTTGGTAGTAGATTATTCTGTATACTATATAGCCATTGATGCTCTTGGCCTTGTCAAGTGAGGCAATACTTTTCTTCCAGTCATCATTCACGTATTCTTCAATTAATTCGAATGCCTCGGGGAGACCTTTGCATGATCTTGTTGGCTCATTTCTGGTTGCCATTGATTTTTCAATTGCGTTGCTGACACGAGTTGAGCTAAACTAGCAAATCTAACAGTAAATAGTTAGGAGTAGTATTTATCAATTAGGGCTTAGCACAAGGGTGCGTTGTATGTCCGAACCGCGACCTTGTCTCTTCTGTGAACTTAGCTAATCTGTGGTTTCTAACACTAATTAGTATAGGTATTACAGGGGTTATTCACTTTGCAAAGGGGATGTGGGTTCAGTAAAAGTGCTTCTACTCTCTCTCTAGGTTCGGATTACATTACTATTCTGTAGCAGTCTCTACCAAGACGCTAGCCAGTATTTTGCCTCTATTCACCGCCCACATGAGATTACTATTTGTACGACTATTCTAACAGGTTGCGAATCGATTCACCCCCGACTTGGTTGACCAATCAGACGAGCCTGACTTTGAACTCGTTCAAAATTACACTGAGAGGAAGTCTGGGAGGGGCCGAGGTCAAACTCCAAGAAAACAGGTCTAATTTTCGAGGTAAACCGAGAGCAAACTCGCGTGAAATAGGCAATTGACTCCGGTCCCATAATATTAGATCGAGTGAATAATTGGAAACAGCATGAATGAATTGGTCTGCTCTAAAGTCTATGGAAGTTGATGTCTTTATGAGCTCCATTGCTCTAAGCTTATCCTGAGGAGACCAGTGTTATCTAGTCTGGTACACGTTCTGTGACCATTGATTAAAGGCCAGGGAGTCTATTGTTTGAGTAAACCTAAGCCATGAACCCTTCTGACGCCAATTATGGCAGACATGAATTAAAATTGGTGCTGTGTGGAAACTCGATGGTCTCTAGGTCCCAGAGTCCGGTACAATTCGAAACCGTAACAGATCAAGATGGAAGCCGGTAGAGGTTGCGGAATGGCAAGGTGTGTTCACGGCGCGTCCGGGTCCTTCTTAAAGCCCATGTTGAGACGCCACCACTCATAGAGTTGTGTGTTTGTCCGCAAAAAGGTGCTCAGCTCTTTGACGCTGGTAACCTCGACCACTCGGCCCACCGGGACATCAAGCAGCGGTTGCGCGATCAGCTCTTTTTTGAGAAGGCGATAATCTTTGTAGCGAAGTTGCTGCCGACAAATTATCAGCGTCAGTACATGCTGGACGTCGACTAACAGAGGTGGTGCAGGTACCAGTATTGTTGAGGATGGAGAGCGCTTACTTTGACCAGGTCGAGCCACTGCAGGGCGCGCTCACCTTCGGCAAGCATAATTCCTGGTGGTCGACCGACCTTGAGGATGACGCCGCAACCTAAGCTCTTGGCCGCCTTGGTGAGGGCGTAGATCTTTCGGCGCGATGTCATATGGTGAGTCTGGACGAGAATTCGAAAGGTCGAAGGCATTTCAGCGAAGGCTCAGTCTTGTACACCCCAATGCGATGGGAGTGGCCCACACAAACTTGGCTTATTGCATGGCTGAGTCATCGGGTGTGGCCAGTTTTGAACTTGGCCCTCAATCTTCTTTTTTTTTGCATCACATTTTAACTGGATATATAGACATCTAGCTATGATACGATAACGAAGAAAAAGTACAGAAAAGATGACTCAATATATAAGAGCAGTACTCATGTCTCGGATCCCACTAGCGAGCAACACTGCGAAGTTATATTCTTCCTTTGCATCATCTTGTGATCTTGTCCTGATCCCTCTCACGCTCATCCCAAAGATCTGTCTCCCAGATTTGTGGGTCACGCCTTACTTCCTCCTGCGCATGTAAATATGGGCGTTGGCGTGAAATAGGTGACGTGCTGGGGCTTCTTCCCCATCATGCGTGCTAGCGACGATGAAGCCGTTTTCTGACACAAGTTTGTGGTCAAGGAATCACTCTGGGATTGAATGGGATGGAGGCATTTAATTGACTCAGATTAGCCAACCAACTAGAAGCTCGTTCTCCGCGTATGCAGACGCATGGGAGATGGCCAGAATGGCTGGAAAAGGCCTACTTACGACAATGGGAGAATTGGACCTTCAAAAACATTTGTAAAATAGATACCAAGCGGTCTCGCGTGCGTGTTTTACACAGTAATCGCTATCTACCTTTCGTCTACAACGATGAGATGCTGCGTGAGTTTTAACACGTATATGCGACAGGTGATGGGGTGAGAATAGAATAGAATCAAAGTCCCTACTGATCTGATGAGGTTAGAGTATCCGAGAATTGTGTAGAGAGCATCGATCCTTTCGGGAGCCTCAGACAAACCAGAGAGTATCAGACTCTACCAGATGATTGAAAAATATAAAGTGTGAAAAGCGCCGATTCCTTCCTTGCTGCTCTTCCAGCTTCTATGGAGACCATGTATCTTTACAAAAGACCATCTGCTGTCTGTTCCCAAACATGGCCCCACTCACAACATGGGCAACGCCTCATCCCCACTTCCATGAGGATTTCCATTTGCTTTCGCCGTCTGTATCGTCTTCATCTCTCAGCACGAGCCCCCAACGCCAATATCATGATGCTAGCCGCCATCAGATCAGACGGTAGGGTCGAAGCCCTACTCATCACCCACTCTTGATGATGGAAGAAAAGCCATCCGATGAGTATCCGGAGCGTAGCCAGTACCTGATATGGCTGCGGTATCTAGGCCTCGCCCGCCTAGGAGTCTAGCTTTGAGAAAGTTTCACGCAATCGGGGTTTCCACGGCAACTCTTTTTTGGAGGAGAAAATTCCGTCGAGAGTATGATGAATTCTATGGGCAAACGAAGATTGGAACGGTGCTATGAGCCTGCTCTGCACAGGGAAGCATGGGCTTCATGGACAAGACTCAGTAATTAGGTTGCATGGCAATAGTAATGCTGGCTCATACCAGTGCATGAGTCAAGTGTGAGTCGTGCTAATCAATAAGAGCTTAAGGATCAAATAATGTCGGTCCGCATTACCTGAGTACACTAGACACTCAATGGGCATGCCTGCAGATCAAATTGGACATTTATACAATAGGAGAATTGACTCTCTACATGGACCATGCCTTCATCTTTAGATACCCATCTATCCTCAGATGGCCTAAATACACTCGCTCACCTACCCGAACTTTCATTCTAAATTCTCCCGTGTGAATACCACCCTACCACAATTCTTATCCATCCAACCTCACAATTACCAGAGACGGCTATGCATCGTGGCCGGTTTACCAGAGATATCTTTCGCAGTGAAAGAGGACAGGCGCACGGCGCAAGGTATAGCCTGGGTCAGAGGATCCCAGTGTGCTGGATCATCACGGTCTCAAGCAGCAGTACGAAACTTGACCATCCGAATCATGGCCCAACATCTCGACAACAAACCTAGCTATACTGAAAAGGATACTTGAACACAGTCACCCAATGCCAGTTCATCTTGGGCCGCATTAGAATCTCCTGCCCCTGGACTTTACCTCTCATTGCGCTCTCGACTCTTAGTTTAATCTAGAAATGGTGGCTAGAAATGGAGGATTTATTCGCGCCAGCTCCAACTAAAAGACTGGGGGATTAAGGCCGAAAGCGGGTGACGGATTCTCGGGCAGAGGAGGACAAAGGTGTGCTCACATCAAAATCCTTGACATCTCGCATGACGATTACTCGGGGACTAGTGTTGACTGTACTAAGCAAACCACAAACCTCATAGTGGCGTTTGCAAACAATCTGCCGACTGAGAAAATCTTGGCATTTCCAGAGCTGTTTAAGATCTATACAATGTACTGATCAGGTAGGCAAGCTAAACCACATGGTTATACTTGAGATGAGAAATATACTCCCCTGACCACTCCCCATAGCATGTATGTATCAAGTCAAGGTGAGTTATAAAGTTCAGAGAATTGTCACGACATGACTTTTAGGGTGATACCACGTTAACTAGATGCTTAGAGAGGCTGTAAATGTAGGTTTCTATATACTCGGGTGGTATTTATATCACAGGCTTTTTATAGCAATGATAATAACAATTGGTGCTTAGCCTGTATCTTGCTTCTTGTCTTATTTAACTGAAGGAAACACGGAAATATAGTAGTTATTGATGGAAATCTAGGCTTCGTATTTATGAAGGTTTAGATTTCTAGGTATGATTATCAAGATCAATTGAATGGGTTCGATTGCATATCATTAAGCTCAGCTAGGCGACATAAGCTTCAGTAGAATCTGAAATGTAGTGGCTAAGAAATGCTACCTTGCGATAATTGAGTAGCTGGTTGTAGCTAGATCAGTGGGAGTTAGGGATCACTAACGCCTCGGGATCTGTATTTAAGGATTGGCTTATTTTTATATGTTAAACTAAGTTAACGGAATATTATATATTATTGACTTATATTGAGAAGAGAGTTCGGTACCCTATACAACTATCAATATATCCTTGTCCGAAATTGTACACTTGTTCTTCGAGATATTTTCTCCTAGAAATCCTTGACAATTTCTAACAGTTAGTAGGATTTCTTTTGATAGTTCCAGGCTGAGTTTCGTGGATGATATAAAAATATTCCACTCCCGGGAATATTTAGTCGCGTCCATAGAATTGCTCGTGTAGTTGCGATTATTGTGATGGGCTGGTACTTGCCTTGAAGATGTACGGGCGAAGGAGGAAATAACCCTCTTCGGCGGTCAATTGATTGTGCCTAGTAGAGGTTTTAGTGCAACGAAAGCTCGCGTGTGGCTATATGCTGTATGATCAGAGTATCAATGGTGGGGTAGTTTTGGTAAAATACAGAGTAATATGAGTTTGGTGTCGTCATGAAGTCGCTAAATAAAACAAATTAAGTGGTATCTCGAAGTATATATATATATATATGGTTATCTCTTCTTCGTCTCCTCTCATTCTCCACTCCAAACGCCTCGCTAATGGGCTAATTCAGATCCCTGACAGAGTCCCAACGACATCCCGAACACCACAAGTATGTAGAGCAGTTCAAAACGCCCAAATTTGATCCTTTTCCTGACAGGGAATGTAGTTGAGAGCACTAGTTAGCTTCAGTGACTCCTATATCTCATATAATCTAGCCTGTCAAGGGCAAACGACGCTGAGGCTGAAGGTCTGGTTACGAGCTGGTGCTCCGCAATGGAATGCCTCGAGTCTATATTTTCAGACAAGTCGACTGCTTGCGGTTCCATTTTTTTTTTTTGAAACGTTTCGCCTTGAGGGGATGTGAGAGTTTGGGATTCGGCAGGCTCCGTTCTGAGTGCTGAAGCTAGCCGAAGAAAAGAATGTAGACTACATGTGTCGAAAGAGCGACGGATAGGGCTTGGTAGATCACTGATGACTTTGCCGTGTGTTGGGGAAGAGTGCTGGGCATTGGTGAGTTCGTATAGCTCAAAGTGAGTTGACGACCGGCGACATAAAGTAGAGGAGCAAAAGAGACTGTCGCATGTGCTTTTTTCCTAAAGTCATGGTGTTTAAGCTTGATGCTCAGGTGTAGCCTTGACTCAGGAACATCCGCCAGCATTTGCTGTCTCTCTGTCTCCGGGGCTGCATGGCCCAAGTAGCTGGACGATTGAAGGATACAAGAGTAGCTCCATGGCAGAGACGGGCTCGTTTGAAGGACAGTAGTGGGTTAGGGTTTCGTCAGGGGCACTAGGGCTCGTCGGGAGATGAGAGGGCAATTGCTAGGAAAGCCGGAGGAAGTAGCTCAGGGCTAGTTTCGGTGTGAGTGCTGGCGTCGCACAAGGCTTGACGAGGCGGAAGCGCTGGCTTCTCGAAGAAGGAAGAGTGCGAGAAGCAGCTTTGGCGTTTAGGCTTCCATCATGGCCCATTCCCCATAGTGCGACGTTTGCCCGCAGCCAATAGGCCTAACCACCTTTCCTGTCGTTTGGACGCAATGGCGACACACAACTGGCAAATCCGAGTAGGCTCTATCTACTCTCGCCGGGCCTTGTGAAGCAGGTCACTAACCTCGGACCTGCGATGCGCGTGCGTGTGCAGCGGAAGGGGAACTGTGGCTAGCCTACCACCCGCATAGCATTTCCGGTAACCCAATCGTAGCGCTTGTCAAGTTTACAGCGTCGACCGTGAGCACCACCGGGTACAATGTTTCCATCACCATCATGCCAAGACGGGAGGGCTGTGGAGTATGGGCCGCGGGTATGAGAAGGAGGGCATGCGCGCGGTGCAAAGCTTCCGGACAGTCGTCTGCATAGATTGAGCTCTTAATTCAGACGGAGCCGACCCTTGGCGTGGTGGCAAGTTCGGCGGGGAACACGTGCTCTCAGCTAGCGAAATGGGCATAGCGCCAGCTATTTTAAGGCGAAAGCTGGCCAGGTCATGGCGCTGCCGCACTCGGACCATTTGATGAAAAGTCCGAGAGCAGTGGAATGACCCGCATGACAGCCAAGGATGCAACGAGGGATAGTGCGGAGCCATCATCATTCTCTGCTATCCGCCTTTCCATGGCCATGTACATAACACCTCACAAGCTTAAGGATGAAACTACTCGTGTTGAAGAGGGCTAGTCCAAACCATTGTAGCTGAAATTAAATCAGCGTCCTGGGGGGTATGGGCCGGCTTTCCCCATACAGGCCCGGGCCATTATGGGGGGATTATTGGAAGAATACCATGGCCGCGAGTGCCGGTAATGCAAGTGAGGCTAGATGAAAGGACGGCAGCAGTAGCAGTAGCAGCAGCAGTAGCAGTATATTTACAACTACCCTTCGCTCGCGACCCTTTGGCCCTACAAGCAGACCTCATGTATCGGCGACGCTGCGTTTGCCAGGACAGCAACATCCCCTTTCAACATGCTCTCACGTTGCCCAAGTGATGGAGGTCCAGAGGAGAGTATGAAATTAATAGACATGGACTAAGCCTATCCCTGATGCGTGTTTGTTACGGGCCACTGATCTGATCTCAGGCTCGCGGACACACGAGGGTGGAGGGTAGAGGATTCCGTCTGGTGGTGACCATGAGCCATCGAGAGAAGGGCTTGTTAAGGTGATCTACAATGAACTTTAATTAGTGAAATGAGGACAAACCACGGTAGCGATGCCAGTGAATCATTCTTGCGTGCGCGCGCACAAGGGGGGGGGCGGGGGGAGACGAGCTTGGCTGATCAATTTCACGAGAAATCTATAATCTGCCTCTCGAGCAGGAGGCACATAAGGAGCAATCTGATCACAACACTCCGTCCACTTACCCGTCTGATCCATCATCATCTTCTTCGTCCGCAAGCCTACCCATGTCCGGCTGTTACAAGCATTCCGCACCCTAATGTCACATTCCATGCGAAGAACTCTCCTCTACCGCGCCATCTCTCTCCGGAAGTATATCAATAAGCTTCTACCCAGTCATCCAGGTGCACGTCAAGCTACATGTCCAGATATTGTCATTTCCGCGTCTTCCTCGTAATGCTGCACTGAAAGTTCTGTTGAGGCTACCACTTTGTAAACGCCTTCATCCCTTGACTCCAGATGCCGCATTCCGTTCGAAAGTACTTGAAAAAATCTTGCTCGAATCCCGTAGCAAACTCTCGATGGAATAGCGACTCTCGCAGTTCAGAGACGCCTTCTCCCCAGGCCACACACCTCGGACTTCTTAGCTCTCACCAGCACGCTGTGAATCGTCTATTCTGCACATCAGACTACGATCATGCATCACCCCTCACCTCAACTTGCTCTCGCTCATCCACCGACACCTACGCCGACTCTGATGCGAATTATGAAGAGACGGGAAAGCCACAAACCTCCAAACTCCTCGAACCAGCTTCGTTGCCATCATGCCGCAAGCTCCCAAGGCCGAATCTACGCCCGAGCAGCCCCTCGGACTTTGCAGACTACTTTCCCTCAACTCGAATCATGTCTATATGCCATGATGATACCTCGGGTGACAGCATGACCAATATACGTGTTGATACGGATGATCTGGAGCACCAGGGCGCCATTCAACTTTTTCACCTACGAATTCAGGATATTGAGAACCGAAAATTTTCCTTTCGTCGATATGAACGCTACTCGGGCCGAGAGATTTGCAAGACGTCTCAGAAATGCCTTCCACCCGGCCCAGTCAGGCGAGCAGTATTACCTCGTTCTGTTTCCCTGGCACTGGCAAATATGCGACTTACTTCCGCTTCCTTTTCCTCCCAGGCATCAACAACCCGCCACCATTTCACTCCGCAGCATGATGCCCACCCCTTGGACAGTGATCGTGGCCAAGATCCCAGTGACCTGGATAGTCTTTCTTCCGAGGTGGAAGAGAAGCAAGCCCTTTTCCTACCCGACGTTATCCGACTGGACTTTTCCAACTACGCCCAGGTGGAGATAAAGTGCCGGCCCGTCAAGTATGGGAGACGGTATGGATTTGAATACTGGGGCCAGGAGTATGCGTGGAAGCGAATCGGCCGGCCAGATGCCTTGGATGAGAATATATTTTACCACTTGTTTAGATATAGCGATTCAAAAATAATTGCCCATATTCTGCCGCAAGTCCGGAGCGATCGAGAGCGGTCCAAGGATCGTGAAATGGGTGATTGGGTGCCTCCCTGCCAGTTGTGGATTAATGATGCCGCCGTCGCGCAGGGAGCAGGGGATGTCGCTGAGTAAGCAAAGCCCCGCCATAGTGCAGTGATTAATAGGATTGACTTTAGCGTAGCGTCATCGTTGCCACTGGACTAGTAGCATTGGTCGACGACAGCATTAAGAGCTACTCCCTCGAAGCATCCGATCCCGAGCGTAAATCTTCACGACATCGACTGCGCTTCGGCAATCTGCGCAAACGGTCACCAGCATTTCGGCGATCCGGGAGTAGGAGAGGTATTTGCTTGGGTGGGAAGATATCAGGGGAGAGCCACACATGGGAGGGTCAATGTGGGTAATCGAAATATACAGCTGAGTGAGAGGCTCAGCAATGGCAAGTTTATACTATGCGGCTTGCACGCCACTAGATCAACAGGACAGCTGCTCGTCTGATGGCTACGCGGTTGCACCTAGCTCTACCAAGGGTCGAAATCTTATTAATAATAGCCTCACGAGCTCGCGATGCTAGACTGGGGGATCCGGCGAATCTGGGCATGGTAATGGGCAGGAAGAACTGGGTTATGATTGAAATGAAGGCATGATGGATCCCACGAATGCTTGGGGCAAAAAAGAACCTAATACACAGTTGATGAGGCAGTCAATTTTAATAGTCTAATACATACCCATCTTTATAGAAATTAATGAAGCATACTTGATGCGCCACTCATCGTTTCGCCGCCCTTACTCAGCAGCGATACGCCTGAACAGCGCTGATCCCAGACGCGAAGTCGTGAGGATTCCGGCCAAAGGTGCAGAGTTGCCCTCAGACAAAACCCGTCGAGCTGCCAGAACCAAGGTGAAATGGAGTAGCTCCACCGCATCGCTCCCTCTCTCTCTCTACCGAATGCGAGGTAAAAATAGCGTATTCTCACAACAAGGACAAAAATAGCCGTCGGATTTCCGCCGCGTGCCAGAGCCCTTTAATCCTTTGGCTGATGCAGTCGTGCGCGGGTGCCACGACAAAGGCGACATTGCTCGAGGGGGAGATCCACAGTTTAGGTCACATGCGGGGTTGGGGCTACCCACGTGCCCGGCTAGTCTTCGCTTTCTAGAACGACCTCTGGGAGTTCCAGCTCGGCGCAAGACTCGCGGCACGCCTAGGTCTTCTCTTCGCGCAGGCCACGCAGACCGCTACGGCCATGCTTGATTCTTGCAAATGAAACGTTCCTCATAGGTCCTAATTCCATCACAGAGCTGAGCGCACCACCCGCCCTTCGCTGTCTCCACTCTCAAAGCAGCGAGATGCGGTGATTCGGAAATGTGGACTAGATCTGGGGACTTGGTTTCCCATGGAGCCTGGCCCAAATTTCTTTGCAGGCTCCCGCATCCGAGCTGGTCCGAGGTCGTGTGAGACTGTGAGAAGTTTGATGACTGGGAAAGCGAGCTGTACAGCAGTCCAGCCCAACTACTGCGTGCCATTTGGGGGACTCGAGACTCTTGTACGGGCGTGGCCTAAAGATGCCCTGCAAACCATTTCGTGCCCCCGACCTTGCAATATTGGCTTCTTCGCAGAACTGTGTCCCCACAATACCTGCTGGGTCAGGTGGGTCCTGGTAACATGGGCCATGGACGGTCCATTGGTGCCTTGCTCCACACCTTAGCCTATGTGGCACACGCGTGCGACATTACATTGTATCTTCCCAACCGCACTACGAGATTGCTTAATCTACAGAGGACGAAGGCTCGACATCTATCAGTGGTATTTTCTACGAATCCGTGAGCCAAGACGCCGTCTCGACAAACGATGTATTGCCCATGGCGGTCAGCAGGAGGGGTGTTGGCAAGTTTTTGGCCGAAGATCCGTTCTACTGAGATTTCACGACTCCATAACCCAACGAGTTCAATTATTACACCCTAGATTTGCACCGTTGACAGGTAGAAACCTGTCAGATTCTCGAGTTGAAATAACTGACATCCTTACATCCTCTAGTTTAATCGGAACATGTTTCCCAGCTAGAGTCATCCAGCCACCATCCGAAGCTACCCTTAATCCATAGGTCATGCTAGCAAAGATTCAAGCGGACATACGTCTCTCCGCAATTGTGTGCAGTGTTAAGGTACGACAAGAGAAATGCCCCTAAATACCTCTGTATCTCGGCTGAAGGCACCAGCAACTCGATCTGCGACGAATCGCCACCGACTAAACTCGTACGAAGTTTCGCCGGCACATCAGGTTAGAGCGATGGTAAGTCAATCAAGTTTGTGAGATGATGATGTCTATAGAAGAATTGAGGAGAAGCCATAGTGGATTAAGACAAGGGAAGAAAAACGGAGGTCTCGATTTACAACTAGGCGAGATGAGGCACTGAAGTTAGCTATATTGATGATGGTGGCATGTCTGGATAACCCAAGGTTTTTTAGAGGTTTCCCTTGGGTGAGTTTCACGGAGGGCATAGTTCGACAGCGGGGAAGAAAAAGCCGCCTTGTCACAGCCGTAGTGAGACTTGCAAATGATATCTGAGGCATGATGTTCATCACAACTATATCATCATTGTATCTGACTGAAGTCAACACCTGCATGGGCCAAAAAAGGCGCCAAATCAGGACAATTGAATAATTTATTTAGGTGAGATGAGGAGAAGCTGGGCTGAGGCATGATTGGGAATGAACCAAAAGGAACAATCATAGATTAGGATGCCGGCAGGCCTCAAACGCCTAAGGACTGAGTCTGAGAAGGAAATTGCGTTTAGGCGTGTCAAAGTCGGATTGTCTGGGCGGTTAGACTTGTCATTTTCAACACAAGGGACAAGTCCGAGGCAATCCGGTCATCCAGGCTGGACGAGGCTTACGTACTTAGTTGTAGTCAAGCTGATCCAGCTGGGCTTCACTCGTTCTCAAGCTCCCCAAGGAGTGCGGAGGGTGCTAATAGCCCAGCATGTTCATCTGCAAACAATCAAAGTTATTTGACCCACAGCTACCCCCTGTCGGGCTTGAGTAGAGCAATATTCATCGTTTCTGCTTTCGGCTCATGCCCATTTCATCAATGCAGGGTGCATGGGATACGTGTAAATTAGGCCGGTGACGCGTCGTCGACACCAGAGTTAAGGAGCGCGAGGCATGTACAATGTCGGTAAATACGGTGCGCACTTGTTCACACCGCCATGTGGGAGAGACCAGTTAGGAAAGAGGCGGCCGTGCCATTTATTGGTGCTTGGATGGCGAGCTCAGTGGAGTTTCGCTCATTCTTCACAGTCATGAGAAGCTCCATCTGAGCAGGGGACGGAGGTTTGAATGGCGCATGACGGCGACAGCTCGAAAAGAATCATTTGCTGATTGGCACTCTGTTCCGTTGATTTTTAAAATTTTCTCCTCGCGCCATGCATGAGCTACACAGTCAGCCGGCATGACAAATCATGGAGAAAATCAAATTTATCAAATTTGACTTGAACCCTCGTGTAATGGATCGCATTCGCCGACATTACTATCTGCTTAAACTAGAGCTTGTACTACAGCCTCATCCGAGCATGTCTGACAAAGGGAATGGCGGGAGAAGGCTTGGCTGGCCACGTCATGCTATACCAGTAACGTTGGTTTCTTGATGGGGAGAAAGGGTCTCTAGGATCCGAGGTAGCGGCCATTCTGTCCCAAGTGGAGCAAGTGTTCATCCTACTGAGACTTTTGACGGTAGGACCAGACGGCTTACCGCTGGACCATCCGACCCACCACGTTTGTTGAAGCGACGAGTAGTCACCTTCATCTCGTCTCTGCAGCAATCTGGCGGAGTATTATCTATTGCAGTTATCCGTGCCACGCTGGCCTGCGCCGAATCTATCTCCGACATGAAATCCCCAACCTCCTTCTGGTCTAGCAGTTGTCAGCGATCACTTCTTCGCTTCTCCCCATCAAAATCATCCGTGTTCAGAGACAGGCTGATGGCTTTTCACACTGCACGCCCCTGACCGTCCCAGTTGAGTAGCACGTCGAGGCGTCCATGACGATTTTATCTATTAACTAATATGCTAGGCAAAGTGACAGCCATCGTATTCAAGCTGAATCTTAAGCACGGATAGGGTCGACTGGATTTGGTCGACTACCCTAACATTACAGGTTATTCCTCATCCCGCCTTGCTGTCCGGACCTCCTTTGGCTTCACCCGTGTGTTGAACATGACAGCTCCAAACGACCAAAGAACCCGACCTTAGCCCGCCAAAGTGAAAATTCATCACCACTCACCACGCACTTGATAACTTCCGTTCCGACCCGGCATGTCCTTATCTTGTACAGGTATTGTCTTCTACATTTGGGGATTCCTCGGATATCTCTAACATTTGAGTGTCTCTTGAACCTTTCTATCCATCTTGGCATCTCAGAAACTCCAATAACTAACCATCTCTTCGGCTTTGCCCCGTCGCTGCTGTGCCCTTAACCGTGGAGGCCAAATATGCATCTAAGAGCTCAAGATCGTGACACTGATGCCTCAGCCTTTGTCGAATGCTCTAATTAATATGCCGGTGAATTTGGCACGTATTTTATCATTGCTGATTCGTCGCAGGGCGCATTGTTCATGCCGCCAGCCGAGATACAGTTAAATATAGGCTAAGTGATTTGACCGTGACTTAATGACAAAATTGCGGAGAGACATACCTCCACTTGTAACTTATCTGGCGAAACCTTTGGACTGAAGATAGCTTCCGAATGTGGCGAGATGACTTGAGCTGTGTAAGATCTTCCTGGAAAATTCGAAAAGATAGAGATTGTCGTTTGTTGTCGTACAAATCTGTGACAGGGTTGATCCTGTCTGCGGTTCGTGTTTGGAATGTAGATGATTGATTTCGTTGGGTTATGCGGTTATGAAATCTCTGCAGCTCGGCCTGCCGACCTAAACTTGCAAACACTACTCCACCCGGCTGTCGTGTTGAGATAAAATCTCAAATCCAGCTATCTCTGTGAGTGGGTGTAAGCTCCGAGAGAGTATATCACTGATAAATTTTCAACCTTCGTTCTTCAGGAAATGTGTCGTATTCCGGTTGTCGCCGATGATGCTCTGACTATCTAGGGAATTTGCTAGGCCCAAAGCGTCAGCGTCAGCTTGACCAAGGGGTAGCTGCTCCACTACGCCGCAAGCCCTAGATGAATAAGCAGATCTGTCGGGAATAAAGATCTTCGAGCACCTTGCGCACTGAATGAGCCTGCAGCCAATATTGCCCTGAATAGGCCAAGCTTGTCCTAGGTCCCCGCTAAGGTGTGCAGTAGCCTCCATATCCTTTGAAGATGTAACGTCGAGCTAGCACGTTGACCCAGGACCCGCCAACTCGCGCTTTACGCCCAGACGTGTCGGTACCTGAAGGTGCACTGGCACCGACAGCCCTTAGGGCCGGCTTTTTCACTTTACGGTTATCGACATTAAGTCGTGTTGGGTATGGTATGGCTATGCCTGTTTCCCTGAGAGGTCTATCCTCGCTAGGTTGTTAGCTGATGACGCAGCCACTTAATCTGTACGAGTAGACCGTCGCAGCTCATAGACATAGAATGGCCCCGCGCAACATTTCTAGCTCTACGCCTACATCTCGGGCTGTCAATGTCCCGTTATCCAGGCCTGCTAGGCTACACGGTACACCGCTTGCTAGCCATGGCAGTGGAGATCAGCTATAATCCTCTTCAACGCCGAGTACAAGTGATTATGGTCAATCTGAATCCCCTGCCCCACAACTCAAGCAGGGCTCACTAAATACTCCGAGCTGTCATGGCTTGCCTCGAGGTTTGACTGTGGATAAGCTTTTTCTGGGAGCACGTCTCCACTAATGATGTCAGTGAGGCGTTGCCTGGGTTTCTAACGTCTAGCTCCGGCCTGGCACTTGCACTACCTGTCAAGTTCTCGGGGAATACCTATTCTGCTAGCATCATATTCCCAGCGGTAAATTTGTAAGTTGAAAACTACCGAGGTAATCAGCCAACGGCCATCATAGAATGCCTCGTGTAAATTGGTACTGCCGCAAGACGAAGTGGTCCGAGCACGTAAAGACAGCATACGAGAGCTCAGGTTCATCTCTCATCTGAAACTTGCCCAAAAGATCAATGAAGTAGTTAGCTATATGCTACACATAGTTCGTTTGACACAACACGGCCTCTTACAGTCACGTCTCCATGCGATTAGGACAAGCTCATCCATCCATGATGAGTCTCATAATACATTGCAAATCCTCTGCCAAGCACCCCATCAACAGTCTCCCTCCCCGATAATTCAGCCGAAAATCGGTGCGTCTAGCCTAAACAGGCTATCATCAGATGCAGAGTGCTATACACTTTCAGAAAGCTGTGCGACACAGCACACAAAGTTTCAGAGTTGTCCGATATCACCTTGCCGATTTGACGCGCGATACTGAAAGGAGATTTCCCGTGGACAATCAGAATATCATCGTGAAGCGTACCTCTCAAAGATGAGCTCATTTCCCGGGTCTAAATCTAGCCAAAGGCTAGTACCCGCCATTAAGATCTCCGAGCTAGGGGCAGTATAAAGAGTCTTGGACATAGCAATGGTATATCCACCTAGCCTGAGTGCTATTGAGCCCAGCGTCGGTTTTATGACCTCATAATGTGAAGATCATCGCGGGTATTCGGAGAGTATCAGACTCGTCTAAACAAGACCCAGCCGCTGCACGGCCAAACCTTAGACGTCGAGGCCATGCTACACCACAAAGAGAAAGAGCTCATTCATCGCATGATAGGTCGCATGTCCGCCAAAACCTTAAATCTTCCTCGACTAGACAGAGGTTACCGAGAAGAGAAATTGTTTTGATAACTCATCACAGCGGATGATTTAGCTTCGCTTCGAAAAGCTTATCGGCGGAATCTACTTACCGCTAGCGTTATAGGCCGAGCTGTTTTCGAACTTGCACTGCCCTAGTATTCCTCAATCGCTCATTATAAAAACTTGTGGAGATGAATCCCCTCTTGGTCAAGGATATGAAAAGTTTGGCCCAAAATGTCCATGAGTCGATATAATAAGCTGTCGAGTCTTCTATCCATGTCATCCAAGGACTTCTTGAGAGGATGAACCGTAGCGCTATCCCGCACAGCTAGTATTTCTTATGTCGGTTATACCTGCGCATGGAAAGTCTAAGCACCCATATTTTCCCTTGAACCTATCAATTCATTCCTAGTACCTACTCCATTTGATGTGTACAGCTCAAATTGCGTCTACCCATAGCTAGCGCTACCATCTACTTCGAGCTCAGTTTGGGCCAGACACCGATTTTGATAACTAGTCTAGTCATCGAATAAAATTCGTATTTGCAGACGAGACGAGGCTTTTGCTCAAACCAAACCATGTTGGAAGTCTTGGAACCTTGAATCATGAGCCAGATTGCTCCATAATTGTAAAATTCGACCGAAGATTCTCTTGGCTGTGAGGTTTCACTATGATCATTTAGTAAAAGACCCCGCCCAGTGATTGATTTTCAGACACAAAAGAAGGGTGTCAAGTGAACGTTTAGACAGAGCTGCACGACCATCCGTTGTAAGTCCTCTACGAACCTGGGAGTGAAATATTCTCCCATACCCAAGTTCAGTCAAATTTCGCAATACCGGACAAGTTGGCCCACGAGGCAATGATTCAAAATACTCCGCCATGTCAAATTTTCGCTCAACGAGTTCGTCTCCTACCTAACTCTCATCAAGTTTACAAGTACGACTTAGTAAATCGTCATTTCATTGACCACACCTCTCATCAACTTTTCTCTGGCATCAGCTAGCCGTCAAATACACGCCCACGCCGATATTTACACCCGACGGAGGAAACAAAGCGTGGCGCACAAATCTGGGAGACAGTTCTCTGGGATGGACGTGAGAGGGATCAGGACAAGTTTACAAGATGATGCAGAAGATGAATACAATCTCAACGGGCGTGTAATTTTGAATTTTGGCAGGGTTTTACGAATTGAGATTTGTGCGCGCCAAGACTTCGCTTGCGAGAGTGCAGCGAACACTATAAAAACACGCAAACGATGGAAGGTGTCGTGGTCCGCCTCCTGGTGGTATTCTCCGCTATAGTTTGAGTAGCCTGGGCACCTACTACACTTCGGAAGGAGACGCTTCAGACTACATTACGCGCGGAGAAAATTCGGTGAATAATGAAGGCATGTCTGGATAACTCAGGGTTTTTGAGACGTTCCCCTGGGTTGGTATTCACGGATGAGGGTTGACTTGGGGGTGAAGAAAAAGCTGCCATAACTTCGTAGCGGTACTTGCAAATGAAATCCGAGGCATGAGTGCTATTCCATTATATTGAATCATCTAACATGTTTTTTTCTTTGATATTTTGTCATAGCTAGATAGCTGCATACGCAATTAAAATCTGATGCAAAAACCAATGGAATACCTATGATCCAAAGTAGCCCAGAAAATTCCAGCAAGTTATTCTTTTCAATGATACATTCTTCCTGCACTTGGTCTCATCTGTCATTCTCAGGAGTCTATTTCACCATGTTTGTGCCCTATTTTATGAGACCCGCAGGTATTCCAAGCATCCTGGTTATACAATGTAAGGCTGGAGAGTTAAGCAATGATTAGCTTATTTATTGGAAGAAGAATTTTCGAACAGATAGCCTTAAATTTAAATACAGTATCACGATGTTCAAGTAGAGTAGTTTACAAGTGACTCAACAATGCTGGCCAGTGTCATAGCTAGATAGGTTGCATACACTTTATGATTTAAAAAAAAAAAGAAAAAACTACGCTGGTGCATCACGGGTCATAATCCAGTCATGCAAATGTCACAACTACCGACAAGACGGATGGTCAAATGGAGGACAAAGGCTGAACACCTATCAGTGGTGTCCTACGAACCTGGGGGTAAAATATTCTCCCAGAGCCGAGATTCAGTCACGACAAAGTGTGAATTTGGAGGTTTTCGTCGAATGGGCGATCGGGAGGAGTGGTGTTGGCTCATTTTTGGTCGAAAATCCGACTTGCAGAGATTTCACGACTGCACAACTCAACGAAATCAATCATTTACACTCCAGATACAAACCGCAGACAGGCTATAACCTGTCTGATGTTCGTATCACAACAACCGACACCTTCAAGATCTTAATTTCTTTCTCTGGAAAATCATTCCCAGCCAAACTCATCTCACCACCTACCGAAGCAATCTCATACCTCCAAAAGTTATATCGCCAACAAAGAAGAGAGAGAATGACCGACACTCCGTAACTGCCAGTCACTGTGAAAGTACGGTCGAAATACCGGCTTTAAATGCGTCCTCATCTCGGCCAAGGGCACCAATAACTCGACCTGCGACGAGTCGCCACCGACTAAATACGCACGACATTTCGCCGGCATACTAACTAGAGCGTTCGAAAAAGTCTGGGGCACCGGTGCCTCAGTCTTGAGCTCTCAGTCGCGTTTTCGACCTCCACGGTTAGGGGTACGGCAGCGACGGGGCAAGGCCGGAGGGGTGGACATTCTACAAAGTTTCTGGGATGATGAGGCTGGCTAAAGAAAAAAGGGATGCTGTATGGGAGAGAAAAATAGAATATAAACTGAGGAGGCCTTGGTGGGCGTCTGGATGAGGCCTCCAATGAAGAAAACGGCCCCTGGATGAAATGAGAAGATGCTAAGATGAGCCAAAGCTGGGACTAAATGGAAGAGAAAAGTTACAGGTTGCAAACGTGCTAAAGGCTTGGGCGCGTGGTGGCCGAGTCTGAGGGGGGATATGCGCTTTGGTGCTTCAAAAATGGGTTCTCTGGACGGTTGGGCTTTACATGATTCAACACATTGGTGAAGTCTGAGGTGGTCCGGTCATTTGGGTGGGATGAGGTAGATGTACTTAATGGTAGTCAACCTGATCTAGCCCGGCCTCACTCGTGCTTAAGCTCCAGTAGGTGTGCGACGGGAACCAATGTAACTAGCACGTAAATGAACAAAAAAAAACGGATGGTCAATTTCCTAGGCAAAACTCCCCAATTGTTTGTTTTCCATTGCTTGTTGTTGAGATTGGATCGTTCTATAGCTTGTTACATGGCATTCCTTCTATTATCCACGATAATGTCTTATACCCGAAATTTTCAATCATGGGACGAACACAGCCAATTTTAGAACCATGTACGGAACAGTGATTTGAGCAGTTTGCATAGACAATCGTAATAGTCAGTCTGCATACGGAATTGGTAGTGATTATGAGAACACTCTCTAGATGTAAGGAATACCTAGATAGACTCCTTGTGGAGAGGAGGATCAATGGACCCACTCTTCTCAGAGAGAAATGCAGCTTCATCCAATCCTGCTGAACAAGAATACAGTTGGTAGTACATTAAGACTTTTTTAGACCTTACTAGGAGCGAGTTGTGCCATTGTAGGCTGACATCTACATTACGAAGGAAACCCAGTAATGGGGATCCCACCATTAAATAAATGAAACCTCCAATCAGAATGTAAAAGATTAAATGTATTTAAATAGTCTGTCCTACATAGTTGTAAACTCAAATGGGACATAAATGGATAATAATAATAATAATAATACATTACGAATATAACGGCAGTTGGGCCACCTTCCCCTGCGCTAGTTGGCCTTGGCAAAGATACGAAGAAAATCTTATGTAAAATTGCCAGAGCGCGGATAACATGAAAGACGCAATCTAGCTGAACACCCCAATTCGTTTCAAAACAATCAAGTTATTCCAGCTGTCTGCCACATTCCTTGAGCACAACCCCTTCAAGCGCGCCGTATACCATCTACGATCTCACACCTACAAACCTCACTCACTCATGCCGCCCCAGTCCTCCGCAGAGGCTGGCTCTTGGCCCCCCCTCCCAACTCAATGTTCGACGCGTCAAGACGTCGAAATGGTCCTTAACGGGCCACAACCGCCATCACAACAACCAACACAACAATTTGTAGAGCCAATCTACGAGGCGAGTCATCGCAGCTCACTGCACCAATAAACTCCGTCGCCTCAAATCTTCGCGACCAAATTCCTCGCCGAACAGGGCAGGATATTCCAGACGCGCTCCGCACAAGCAGAGCGCTTCATCATTGGGTTCTGCAAGCTGTTGGAACCAGTCACTGACGAGAGACTTCGAAAACTATTCGATCAGGACTTACTGGCTCTTCAGGGCAAGATACTGGAAATTCTATGGGGCAACCCATCTCAAGCAGACGCCAACGCTCCCCCAAAGGCTGCAAGCGGCTATACTAATCCACCCAATCCGGCTCAAGTTACAGAGCCTCCAAAACAAAGTCCTGCAAGCGTCACACGTCCAGTGCAGATCCTTGCTAGAGAAAACAACAGACCAGCACCATTCAGGCCGTCGGCCGCATCAACAACTCACCAGCCTAACCAGGGCACAAACACAAACCACAACAACACCACTGAGAAATCTTGGACTGAGGTGTTGGGAAAAAGAAATAAGCCAGCAAGCCAAGTGGCTCCATCTTCAACACTCAAGACAGTGCCAATGAGTCCCGTCTCCGCGCCGAAGTCTAATGCTCCAGCAACAAACCCCTAACGACCTGACGAGCGCGTATTCTTGCGCCTCAGACCTGACCACTCATGGAGATGTATGTCACCCCACTTTGTAAAAATAAGCCTAGCTAGCAAGCTGCGTCTGGCCAACTCGACAATCAAACAGGTCACTGTTGTGAACTCAGGGTTTGCAAACAAGCCGAAGGGGAAGGAGCTAGAGGTGCACTTCTCTCAGGAGGAGCCATCTTAGACAGCTCTGAAATGAAATTGGAAGCCGCCTCCAATTGGATATCAGTCCTGGCACCAAATATCCCAGACAAGATTTATGTTGTAATCATTAACAGTCCTGCACCTGCAACCCTGGCCATACACTGTTTCGTTTTCATTTCGATCTGTTGACAAACATGCAAGGTCTGTCTAACACTTAGTTAGCCTGGGGGCCTACTGGTAGTAAAGACACACCCACACCTTGATAATGTCGCCATAGTGGAATTAGGGCGCATATCCTAGTTATTTTCTGCATTCGTCCCACTAGGGCTAATTCCTGTATACATCTAGTGGCCTTATCCTTCAGAAATCTTCAGTTCATTACGTTTACTGAATATCTCTGAAGGTCATATTCATACCTGCTTCGTGTCAACCCACCAAGATTTATTCCATAAATCTCTATTCACCTGCTTCTTTGTTCGGCGATAACTCTTCACTCTCCTCCATCGCTCCAGCATTCCGCTCTCACGATCCTTAACCTTTCAACACTTTACACTCTGGAAGGGCCCACCATAGTGACACAAGAGATGGTCATAGAAGAAGCAGCTCTCAAAACAGGAGTTAGACCAACCTCGGCTCGTGTTTTCGCAACTAGCTTGGCCAGGCTGTCAACGGACTGGGTGTTGCATTTCGCAACAGGAAAACCGAAACTTGGAGAAAGACTGTTTGAAGAAAGCGGACGCCTTCACGAACTTCAGCGCAAGCTCAAAATTGCGCAATGCAACCGATGCTGGGGACACAACCCAACTAAGATTTGTTCACGAGCAGAGCACTGCTACTGCTGTGGCTCAATTGAGCACAAAGCTACCGAGTGCAAACAGCTCGTCCCAAGGTGCATCAATTGCTATGGGCCACATACTGCAACTGAGCCTAACTGTATGGCTAGGCCGACATGGGCTGGTGGGAAGACTGTGCAACACACAAGGGACCAGCTGTCAGTGATCCGCGAGCAGGGTCAAAAAGAAAGGAATGCATCGATCAGAGAGATGGAAGCAAAGCTGAAAGCCACGGAGGGTACTGCTGAAAACGAAAATATAAACGCTGCTCAATGCCCGCAAGGGATCACAACCTTACCGAGCTCTACAAAACGGCAACAACTATCTCGTTCCTCTATGCTAATTTGGGCAGAGGAGACCCCGCTATAGACATCATCCTGCAATCTGCTTGGGATTCAGGAACCAATGTCCTACTTATCCAGGAACCCTGGACCCAACAAAAGGACGGCTTCTGGCTCACCAAGTCGCACCCCGGATTCGATAAGTATTTGCCTCCACGTGTCGCTTCCAACCATTCAAGGCCTCGCTCCCTCATCTACACGCGAAAGGGGACCAAGTTCCAACAGCAAGCAATCTGCAAGACATCACCAGATCTCACTGCAGTAAAGGTAGAAGGAGTCACATTTGTCTCCACATACCGCGCTCCTGGATCAGACCTCTTGCCGCTGCTATCATGGGCCCCATCCGGACCTACAGTAATTGGCGGAGATTTCAATGCCGTTCACACCGACTGGCAGCCAATGGCTACTAGGCTACACGGTGACGGCCAGCTGCTCACTGAATGGATGTTTGTGCACGGTATGGATTTATCTTCTACACCGGGCGTCCCGACACACGATCTTGGAAATACAATTGACCTAGTCTGGTCTAACGCCGGTGCCCTTGCAGATATTTCGATAGAGTTTGACTCGACATCGGACCACAGAATGATTGCAGGAGATATCCCCGCCCGAACTCGAAAGCTAGAGCTATCATTAAAACTGGCCAACCGTTCCAAGTGACAGACAACGCCCTCGAAGACTTTGCCAAGGTGCTTGGTAGATGGGCTCATGGAATAGGGCTACAACCAATGGATTCAATAAGCGCAGTAGACAACCTTGCAGATAAGCTAGCTCAAACCATTAGCGATGCAATCAGGGCTACTGGAAGACGCGGGAATGCAAAGAAGGGTAGGACGGCACCTTGGTGGACATTGGAGTGCTCACAGGCCAAACGCGAGTACTGTTACGGCACGTCAAGGAGGTTTTATAAGTTATTATATTGCTATCAAGAGGTACGCTTGTAAAGGTAATAAAAGACGAAGAGAGGAGGTAGCTACTCTCGACCCTCTCGACCCTCTCGAAGATATCTCCCTCGGCTGTGCTCAGTCATCCAACGTGATGCCAAGGCGCGCTAACCTGTATCCCCACACGCACGCAATACGGCTCTCACGGATCGTGACATTACCCCCCCCCTCCTGAAGAACTGCGACCGCGCAGTTGCAGTCATAGCGTGATCGTCTTCCAATTCGGAGTAAATCGTTGATACCATTGTTGTACGCCTCTAGCCACTTCGGGAGTAGTCTAGGTGGTCCCCTGGCTGTTGGATAGCGTATATGGAATCTCTTGATCATATGAGGTGCTGTCATAGCGTTGGAGCAGGGGTACCATTCGAGGTCTTTGTCAGCGCCCTTCCATTGAATCTGGTACTGGAGAGTGTTGCGATAGACTCGGGAGCTTAATATCCCCTCAATTTCCCATTCGTCTTGCTCAGGGAGTAGTTGAATTGGTGCTGGGCTTGTCGAACCTGTCCTGGTAGTGGGTCCTGTACGAACTTCCGCAGCAAATGGGAGTGAAATACAGGATGGATTTTCCATTCTTCGGTAACTTCAACTCCCAGCTCTCCCCAACCTTCTTTAGTACTTCAACAGGGCCATACCACTTGTCTGAAAGCTTACGTGAAGGTCTGCTCATTTTCCAGTTTGCGGTAGAGACTAGAACCATGTCTCCAACTTCCCAATCGACTTCCCGACGGCTACGATTAGCTAACCGCTCCATCTTCTCCTGTTGAATCTTAAGCGAGGATTTAGCGAATTCCATTGCATCCTTCATACGAGTTGCTACACAGAGAGCATCTTCTCGATTCAAGGTCTCCGTGGCAGTAGCAGGAGGCTCAGGGTTATGTAAGTCCCAGGATGCACGCGCCTCGTAGCTATTGAGTAGTTGGAATGGTGACAAGTTGCCAAGAGATTCGTGAGGTAGCGTAAGCTGAGCAATATCCATAATCGGTAAGAGAGAGCTCCAATTGTCTTGATAGTAGGTACAGAATGGACGAAGTCTCTGCTTGATATACTGATTCATGATTTCCGTCTGGCCATCGACGTTGGGGTTATATGATGTAGTCAACTTGACCTTGGTGCCGAGAATACGACAATATTCGTTCCAGAAACTTGATACAAACTGAGGTCCACGGTCGGAGACTATGGAGTCTGGCATCCCAAAGTGACGACTCCAGTGGACAGCGAATAGCGTCGCCATCTCCTTTGCCGTGATGGTCTTATGGCAGGGGATCGAGACTGGTTTCTTTGATAGCCTGTCCATGATCACGAAAGCAGCGTCAAAACCGTTCTCATCTAGCGGTAGCTCCGTGAAATCCATGGTCAAATGCTGGTAAGGTCGCGCGGGGATTGGTAGGGGGTGGAGGAAACCAGGAGTCTTATCTCTCCTCGCCTTCATACGAGCACAGCTGCAGTTAGAGATATAACGGGTAATATCGGCCGTCATTCCAGCCCAGTGATATTTGCGGCCTAAGAGGAGCTTGACCTTACTGTTCCCAGCATGCGCAACTTGAGGTTGAGCGTGAACGTGACGGATTAAAGTCGTACGGAGCTCTGGCGGTTCCAGAGGAACCTCCAACCGCCCATGGAAGAAGAGCTTACCGCTAGCCAGCGTGTACTCGGGGTGATGCTGCCGAGCCTTCTCGCGTAGAGTTTCAAGCTCCTCCGATTCCTTGTTCGCTGTAAAGACTTGGTCGATGATATCGTAGTTTTCGATATCGTAAGCAGCTGTCGACGTAGCGTCAGGGGCCTCTCCAACTAGAAACTGTTCTTCAGGGAGCTCTAGTGGTACTAAATCGACTGGTGAGACAGTCTCACGGGTGCCAAGCGGTGAGATTTCCACATAATCGTGGTCAACAATTTGCAGGTCAGCTAGTTGCGTCTGTGCCATTTCCTGGAGAATCTCGTTACTGATCTTATCGTTGGGAATCATCTGTTGGTTGCGTAGAGCACGCTTCTTAGCTTCCAATGGTGAGAGGTCTTGATCTCTACGGGAAAGTGTATCTGCCAGGGTGTTTGTAACTCCTGTTCGGTACATGATCTCAAAGTGGAATTGGGCGAAGAACTCCGCCCACCGTGCTTGTCGAGCGTTGAGATCTTTTGTTGACATAAAGTACTCCAAGGCGCGGTGATCGGTATAGACGTGAACCGTCTTTTGCGCACCCAGCAACTCAGGTTTGTACTGTTGGAAAGAGCGGAAAATCGCAAGTAGCTCTTTGTCGTGGATCGGGTAATTCAGCTCTGCGTCTATCATGGTTTTAGAGAAGAAACCGACTGGGTGGAACATTCCGTCGTCTTGAAGCTGTGAAAGCACGCCAGCCACTACCCCATCAGAAGAGTCAGTTTCGAGTCTAGTTTGCTTGAATGGATCGTAGTGACACAAGATAGGAGCCGTCTGTAGGGCGTGCCGGAGACGTTCCCATGCCTCCTTGCAAGCTCCACCGAAGTGGAAGGGGACGTCTTTCCCAGTCAGTAATGTGAGTGGTCGGCAAATACTGCTGTAGTCTTTGATAAATCGACGGTAGAAGTTACAGAAACCTAGGTAGCTTTGTACGCCGCGAACGTTGCTAGCATATTCCCAATTCTTGATAACCTCAATTTTCTCGGGGTCTACCTCAATCCCGGTGGTACCAATGATGAAGCCCAAGAATTTCGTACGTGTCACGCCGAATTCAGACTTCTTGATGTCTGCCTGGAGGCCGTGGTCTCGCAATATCTCCAATATTTTTTGTACGTGAAGGTCATGCTCCGCTTCTGAATCTGAGTAGATCAAGATATCGTCAAGGTAAGCTGAGCAGAAGTCGTCTAGGTATTCCATTAAGATATCGTTGATAAAACGTTGAAAGGTGGCAGGGCCATTAGTCAAGCCAAATGGGAGTACTTTGTACTTATATGTTCCGTAACGAGTGCGGAAGGTAGTGAAGTCTTCCGAATCTTTTGACATACGTATTTTGTGAAATGCCTGCTGAATATCGACTTTGGTGAAGATCTTTGCTTTAGAGATTCTAGCCATCATCTCATCAATCAAGGGAATAGGATAGGGATCTTTCTGGGTAAGCTCGTTCAGCTTTCGGAAATCGACACAAAATCGAAGCCCACCGCCAGCCTTCTTTGCCATAAGGATAGGCGCAGCCCAGGGCGCGTTTGATGGTGCAATGAAACCTTTATGGAGGTTCTCAGTGATATAACGCTTAGCTTCAGCGAGATATTCGTCTGGCATGCGTCGGAGAGGCTCTGTCGTAAGCGTGTTATCGCCGGTGAGTTTAATTTCGTGGTCGACGGCGGGTCTCCTCGCAGCGAGGTTGTCTGAAGCTCTGGTAGAGAATAGGTCCTTAAACTCCTTCCACTTCTCGGGGAGGCGCTCTGTAACTAACTCATCGTTCTGCCGGTATTTAGCTTCGCGAGTTTCCGCCGGGGAGAGACCTGCATCAAGAGCCGACAATTCCACGGCAACAGCGGCAAGCTCGTTTTGACGTCGTTGGATCTCATCTTGAATATCTTTGAGGGAGGCGACGAGAACTTCCGAATCGTCGTTATGGGCCTTCTGGCGGTGCTTCCGATGCAAGTAGAACTGGTGCATTGAGGCGGCGGAGATCAGGTTGATATCAGTCTTACACGGCTCGTTTTTAACTCGGCGAGTTGCCACGGCGACGGTCTGGCGTTGGAGAGCTTGATCAGCTTGCTCGACTCGTGAGCCGGGATCACGGGTGGTAGAGGACGATTTAGCCAGTTGGTGATCAGCAAGTAGTTCATTCATTCTTAGGAAGCCTTGCTTAAGTTCCCTGACAAACGAGGAGGGACGCTTTTGAGTCTTCTTCAGTCGAAGGAAGGGAGAGTTTGTACACTAGAGAGCTCTTCTTCAAACAGAGCATCTCGTCGTTGCTGGTCAAGTTGGTGCTGTAGGTTCACCATGGGCGTCTTGGGAGGTAGGAGTGGCTCTAGACGCCTATCAAAGTAGTACTGAGGTGGCATATCAAACGGCCACTCTAAACGGTTTTTCGTACGACGATTGTAATTCTGCTTGAGTTCGTAATGTTCTAAGAACTTTCGGCCGATGAGCACATCGTTGCTTCCCAGGTCGGTAATCAAGAATGGGAAGTTGACGCGGCGGCGATCGATCGTGAGGGTAAGGAGAATTACGTGGGTGATAGCAGCGCCGGCTTGTCCGTTATAACCAGTAGGTATAATTGGCTTGGGGAGAGTAAGGAATTTGACGCCTAAAAGGTCACGAAGTTGGAGAGCGACAGAGGTACGAAGCGCCCCAAAGATATTTGCTCCGCCGTCGATATGTGCAGTTGTTTTGATGAATGATCCATTTCTACCTAATTCAATACTAACTAGGAATTGTTTTCCTCCAGTAAGAGAACGGAAATCAGCATTCAAGACTTTCCACAAATCGAGGCATTTGCCATGAGAGGAGACTGTTCCACGGCTTAAGAGTTTCCCGACAGCTCGTCAACCTCAACAGGTTGTAGGCCGTCTTCGTCGCCGTCATCGTGCTCTAACATTAATTCCTCCACCGATCTACCAGTCAGTTCTGCGATCTTTACGGCGTTGGGGCAATCCCTAGCCCAATGGCCTTCCTTTCGGCAGAGACGACAGGTATTGGTAGCGCTGAGAGTACGACGTATGACTTGTGGTACGGTCTCAGGAGTGGTAGGGAAGCGTACAGCGGGGGTGTTGCGAGCAGCTTCAGCCGTCAGGCGTTCAGCAGTCCATCCCGATTTTTTCAAAATACCCGGGTTTCTGCTAGCGTTGTTTCCGACGGCGACAGCGACTACCTTCTTATGGAGAGCATCCTCGGCGAGGATGTTGCGAGATTCTCGGTCGGTGACAGCTAAGAACTCGTCGAGAGTAGTGTAGTTGTTGCTCATCTTGTACTTCTCAGTCATAATTTGGAGCTTTAAGGCGGGAGAGATTTTCTCACAAACGTCATCAAACCAACGAGCCCTGGCGATTTTACCAGTGATGGCTAGGTTGGTGAACTTGATGCGGAATTGATTGTATGTCATATTACTAGTCATCTTCAAGATGCTGTAGGCAGCTTTGGCTTTTTGGACACGGTTGTGGTCGAAGAAACGTTGATCTAGGGCAGCGAGGACGTCGGCAGCACCCTTGAATTCGGTGTAACATCTGTATCCATATGCTGAAGGATAATAGTCTTGGCCTCTCCTCCAGTACACTTGAAGTACGCCTTTACCTGGGAGTCTCCAGCGCAGAAGTTACCAGAGAACTCCTCAATAAAGAGCTTCATGTCCATCTTCCAAGCATCGTACTCAATCTCTCCATTGTGGTCGGTAAAGAGGAGGCGGGGATAGCGAATCTTGTGAGAATCGACAGGCTTGACAGAATTGTCAATCTTTGGGAGGTAGTGATCAACAGCTGGTTGTAGGTCCGCAGTAAGTGCGCGAGACTTTCTAGCAGCATCTTCGGTAGCTTCGACGGCGAGAGCAGAAGCAACTGCAGTCTTGAGCATCTCGTTGATTGCCGCCAACTGGCTGGTAGAGAATGCTTGGTCCACCATTGTGTGTTCGTCTTCCTCCTTGATTGTATCACTCTCAATAGTTCTCAATATGTTCTCCTCCACTGGCGCGGTATCGCCTTTCTTCTTCTTTTCCTCCGCGGGGTATCCAAATCGGGCTGGTGTAGAGAGCTCTCGATTGCTTCGGCGCGGTTGCATATGGGAGGGACCGCTCTTCGTGTGTGTAGTATTGAGACGAATGCGCGTAGGTAGGGAGGGGTTGCAGAGGTCGAGATTGGTAGTTGAGGATACGCGCACGGGGCTGATGGCGAGGCTGAAGCGCAAATCTGTGTCGCAAATTCGCAAAGTTTGAGGTATCGTATCAAAAAGGTGATGCCGATAGAGAGAGGGAGTTCAGCTTGCTCTGAGACTGTCTGCAATCGAGATATGAGGCAGAAGGCACCTGTAATTATACAGGTAAGGCGGGAGTCGTAGGAGTCGTACCAAAAAGGTGGTGCCGACGTCGAATTTGTTCCGAGTGGATATTACTGCTTCCCAGCGAGGTGATGGTCTTTTATTATGTTACGGCACGTCAAGGAGGTTTTATAAGTTATTATATTGCTATCAAGAGGTACGCTTGTAAAGGCAATAAAAGACGAAGAGAGGAGGTAGCTACTCTCGACCCTCTCTAAGATATCTCCCTCGGCTGTGCTCAGTCATCCAACGTGATGCCAAGGCGCGCTAACCTGTATCCCCACACGCACGCAATACGGCTCTCACGGATCGTGACAAGTACAGGATATTCAGGGACAAAGAGAGCAGAAAGGATTTCCGCCGCATAGTCAGAAGTGCGAAACGCCAATACTGGCAGCGAAAGTTCTCGGAAGCTATAACTGACGTCGACATGTATCAGATGGCACGTTGGGCAAAGTCGCGACTCGCATCCGCTGCTCCACCACTTCAAACTCCCGATGGTTTTGTTTCGGACCCAGGAAAGCGTGCACTTCTACTGCGCGACCTTCTTCTCGGTCGATTCACTAGCCAAAATGACGTCGAAGCTGAGAACTTCGAGCCAGGACTCGGAAACCTTCCATGGGCTCCAAGCGTCACTGATGAAGAAGCCAAATGGGTCATAACGGCCTGCCAAAATAAAGCTCCTGGAGCAGACGCCATTTATGTGCGGCTCCTTAGGACAGCCTGGCCGTCAATTGGTCACGCAGTGAGAGTACTCTTTGAGGGTTCACTTTGACTGAACCACTTCCCAAAGGCATTCAAGCTAGCCGAGGTAATTCTCCTCCCCAAACCTGGTCGTAATCTCAGCACAGCTTAAGGATGGAGGCCAATTGCACTTCTATCCTCTCTCGGCAAAGGTATTGAGAGACTAGTTGCAAGGCAAATGGCATTCACCGCCATTTCGCACAAGGCCGTGCCGCAGCAGCTCTTTGGAGCACTGTCTGGCAGACCTGCTAACGACCTTGTGTCATGCGCATCCACGATGTGGAGCATGCAATGAAAAGGCAGAAGAAAGCAGACCTTGTCAATCTGGACGTACAGGGGGCATTCGACGCTGTATTCCACGGAAGGATGCTGCACAGGATGAATAAAGCTGGGTGGCTGGAACCAGCCATCACTTGGATAAAGTCTTTCCTAGATGAACGATCCGCTCGTGTCAGACACGAGGATGAAGTAACAGACCCAATCCATGTAGAATGCGGGCTGCCACAAGGGTCGCCTCTATCCCCAGTTCTCTTCCTTTTCTATAAGGCCGAAGTTGTAGGGGGTAGTAGTTGGAGATTTGGCTATGCAGATGATGTTGCTATCCTCGGCATAGGTTCGACTCCAAATGAAGCCGCAGCAGCTGTCCAGAGAGAAGTCGACGCAGTCCTAGGGTGGGCTGCTGAAAATGCCGTCTCTTTTGACCCAGACATGGCCGAAGCAGTCTACTTCCTCGGCCCTAGATCCAGGGGACACGATCTTCCGGCTATAAGGGTAGGAACTCGCGATGTACAAGCATCCAACAACATCCGATGGCTCGGAGTCTACTTGGACCGTGGCCTGACCTTCGAAAGCCACGTCTCCAAGTGGACCAGTGAAGCAATGCGTCTAGTGCAGCACTTCCGACGGCTCACACTGTGCACCAAGGGACCAAGGCCTGATTTACTAACCACAGTGATCCGCACGGTAGTTCTGCCCATTGCAATGCACGCAGCGGAATCCTGGTACCCGGGACCAACCAGGGAAACCTATCAGGGTGTCGCGCGAAATTCATGTAAGAGATAGTGCAAAGTCATTGACCAAATGTCTGCCTTAGAAATTCGCGTGGCTTTACCAACCTGGCGCACCATGCCCATTGCAGCCCTGAGAAGGGAGACTGGAATTCCACCAGCACACATTCTGCTCGAGGAACGCAGGCTCAAGACTGCCGCACGAATTCGAAGACTGGATGATTATCACCCGCTTCGACTTCAGGCCACGGAAAGCACTGACAGCGCTCGCCACCTACTCGGACTAAAGACATGCAACAAAACCAGACTTGGTCTGGATAGAGTGTATGATTCGAGGGTCCAGAGGATGTATTGACTCCTGCCAGAGGCCGAACTACTTCCACCGCTCAGACCCGCAGTACCTCCCCCGCCGAACCCCTGCTGGACAAGCAAGAAAGAAGCAGCTAGGTTTATAAGAGAGTGGCTACCTACTCTCCCACCCGAATGTCTTTGCGTGTACAGTGATGGCTCTGGGGCGTTCACGTACAAAGTGTCATGGGCTTTTGTGACTTTTATCAGTGGCACATGCACGACAATCGAGCAAAGCGGCTTAGGTAAAATTACCAATGCGGAGGTCCATGGAGCTTTGGCTGCTCTAGAAGCTTTTACTGCCAGCAATCGAGATCGAGGACGCAGCGCCATCTACATCCTGCTCGACAATTCTGCGGCTGTTCAGGCTTTACTGACGGGAACAACAGGCTCATCATCCTGGCGAATCCAAAAGTTCGTGAAAATAGCCGTGAGATCAGCCGCGCCCGTAAAAATAGGATTGACTCCGGGCCACAAAGGGCTGGCAGGAAATGTAATCGCCGGTGAACTCTAGAACGACACATGGTGTGATGACCCTCGCCTCATCTGGACGGAAAGCCCGCAAACTGGCCAGGCAGATGTTGACAGACTGGTGGCACTCGAATTGCCCCAAACACTACGCCCATCTTGAACTCGAGATGCGCCGCAAGAAACCGCCGGAGCTAGCGCTACCTAGAGTGGTCTTCGCACGCTTGATTGCTGCCCGAACTGGACATGGAGACTTTGCGGCATATCACCGCCGCTTCAACCACACTGACGCTACACTTAACTGCGAGTGTGGGAGGGAAAAATCAATTGGTCACCTTGTCCAGTGTCGAAAAGCACTAGCAACATGGCGGCTGAAAAGCGGAAAGCGAAGGGCACCAGCTATAGAAACGATGCTCGGATCAAGGGGATGGCAGCTGTTCAGGGATTACGTCCAGGAGAGCGGAATTTACACGGAAGCTAGTCGGGGGATGGCAGGTATACCTGTGACTCGGAGGTGATAGATCGAAAGCCTAGGTGGTTTGGCATGAAAAAAGGGAATTGAAATCGAGGCTCGGACGCGTGGTGGCTGAGGCGGAACGACGGAAGAGAGATTGTTTAAGTTTTTCTTTTGTAATGCAGGATTTTGCGTGAAAATTTTTGTTATGTTTTCAATTCTGGGCTGCTGAATCCGTCATGATTCAACACATAGATGCGTTTCGGCATGGTTCCGGTCATTTAGGTGGGACGAGGCATTTGTACTTTACGGTAGTTAACCTGATCCGACCCGACCCCACTCGTGTTCAAGCTCCAGTAGGAGTACGACGGTAGTTACTTCACCTAGCACTTTAATGAACAAACAAAACGCACAAATCGAGAAATTCGAAAATTCGAAAATTCATTTTTTCCCTCTTTCCATTCCTATGATCACTTCTGTGCTTGACTTCTCGAATTGTTAACCGTCACGAGGTATTTAAAATGCCTCCGGTGAGAAAAAATCGCCCAAAGCCGACAACTTCAGTCGGCTTTGAACGGACACTACTGTGTCCAAAACCTACTGGCCTCGTGCAAAAACTATCAAGCCTATTTGCGAGTGAGGCCTTCGTCCCAGGGAAGTCTACAAATCTTCCCGACAAAGAGATGACTGATTCTGAGCCCATCAGGACAGTTACAATTGGTCCCGAGACCACCAACCCCATCGAGCTGGTCCCAGTTGCAAGCAGCTCTAGGAAAGGAAAAGAGGTCGTCAGAGAAAAGACGACAGAACCTGTCACGGTAGTAGAATGGTAGTTGGCGTGGTTTGAGATTAAGCGATAACTGAGCCTCTAAAGACCTTCGTGTAGCTAGATTGTCTCTTCCCTTCTCATCGCACAACTCATGTGTAATATTTAATTCGTTCTTCGTACCCCCGCCCTGTGACATTTTGTGCGATCTCTTTTTACACCCAGTCGCATATTCCAGCCTGAAGATTTTCGCTTTCAACATAATACAGCGAATTTTCGTGCCCAGACCCGCCCGTTTTGCGACCCGGTGAATATATTTGTTAAGAATATCTGAATCAGTAAAAAGTCACAAAATTTACTCGATACCCAGCTTGCAATCAAAATCTCCAAGTTTGTTTTTCACTTTCTGCCTCTGCTGCTTTACATTAAAAACAAAAAATAACCTCTCCACTGCAAATTTCCAAGATGACTACCACGAATACCGAATTTAGTCAGAGAATGAGCGAATCTTTTACTTCTTGTTTCCCAAATTTATCTGGAGTTCTCACCAAACACGATTTTACTCACACTCTTGCAAACAGGCCATTTTCGCCCTCAAAACTAGCAGAAATCTTGAATGTACTCCCAAATCCCAACTTGGATGACAATGCAAAGGCAATTTTCGCCATGCTTCTTGCGTTCGAACACGGATTTGAGAGCTTAGCCTGAAAGCAAGTGAAAATGAGGTGGCATACAATGAAGAGCGCTCGAGGAATGTTAGGGCACGTAATGCCCGTGTAACTGCGGAAAATGAAAAAGATGTTCTTCGTGCACAACTTGAAACAGAAAGAGCTACATTATCAAGTACTCGTGCTGAGTTATCGGATTCTCTGGGAAAGAAACTTGCAGCAGAAACTCAGCTCCAACTTGCCTTGCTCCAAAATGCCCAAAGCCGCGCCATAGGAGAAGGAATAGCTGCCCAAGCTCCAACTGCCCGCCGAACTCAGAAAGATCCAAATAAATTCACGGCATCAAGCAATGAGAAAAATCCTGTCCAGCGCCAAGAGAAATACGAGACATTTAAGACCCAAGTACAAGGAATAATCTCTATTGACTTTGCATGTTTCCTCACTGAAGCCTCAAAAATATTGTATATATGTGGCTTAATGGATGACCATGCTTGGGATGCAGTTTGTGATGGCCACAAGTCTATTACTGCTAATTTGAATGATCCCTCGCAATGGCAGTGGCAGAATGAGAATGCGCTCTGGACCGATCTTGATAGCCGATATATCCTGTTTAATTCTGCAACGCTTGCAAGAAATACGCTGGATAATTATTCTCAAGATAGCCCGAGAAACGGCACTATACCATACGGTGAATGGAAAGCTGAGTTTATTAGGCTTTCTAACGCGCAAAGTTAGGTCCACGAGAAAAAGTCGAAAAATGGCGTAGATTTATTGGTATCGATATCAAAAAGATACTCCGGTCACAGGTAGACAATCCGGGCGATGATGATTTTGTCGGATGGGTCTCTAGATGTGATAATATCGCTCGCAATCAGCTTCAGGAGGCTCACTATGATTCTATAAATCAGTCAAGCGGCAAAAGTAGGAATGAGAAATCCAACGAGCCAGCGCAATATCCACCAGATGTACGAAATGCTGCTTACAGATCTCATCCTCACGATGACCCCATGGACGTTAGCCGGCTGCAGATTTCTGATAGTGAAAGGCAGCGTCGGCGTATCCAGGGGCTTTGTCTAGCCTGTGGTCAGAGCGGCCACATTGCCCGAGACCATCATCGGAAATTTGACCCAATCCCGATGCCAAAACGTGCCAATATCACGTCAGCTTATAATAAGCAAAATTGCCAAGATATAGAGAATCGCTCGAACTCCCGACCTCAGAACATTAATTCACGCAGTCATTTTGTAAATCCTCAGTACTTCACGCAGCCTCCGCAATTTCCTATGTCATACTATCCACCCATGTACCAACAAATAACGCCGCAGCAAACAGCACATTCGCGCTTGCGTGCTGTTGGTGAAAATTCCGGATATGTATCTGATGCCAGTTCTGACCATGTAAGCCCTGATCAAGGCCGAAATACATCTGAAAACTTGAATCAGCTAAAAGGCAAACCTCTGATCTAAGTCGCGATCAGAGGTGTGATTGGTATGGTGGAGAGGATGAATTAATCCGAGCAGTGTTGTTAGATGACTCGCCTCTAGAGCTACGCTCTACTAGCTCTAGAAATTCAATGCTGCTTCAAACTCAACTCTCAGACCCGCGCACTGGTGACCCTTTAATGTTCCATACGTCTAGCTTAGTAGATAGTGGCTGTACAGCCTTCGCATTTGCAGACGCCGAGGCAGTTGTACAGCGCTTTAGTATCTCAACCAAGAAGCTTGTCAAGCCCCGTTATGTTCGTCTAGCTGATGGTAGTACCCAAGCAACCGTTACCGATTATTTCACTATTCGAATGCACCTAGGCCAGCACTCAGAGATAATTGTGCTCTATGTAACAAATCTGGGTGAGAGCAACCCAATAATCCTAGGTATGCCATGGCTTCAACTTCATAATCCCCTTTGTGATTGGAATGCCATGACCGTTAATTTCGGTTCACAATTCTGTCAAAGTCATTGTCTTCCATGGAGGACTTCAACATCTGCCTTATGCCCGCCCCCACAACTCTCTGGATCCCATGAAGCCCCGATAAATATACAGAACGAACCCCCTTCAATTGCACAAAGATTACACCAAGTCACTGTAGAAGATTGCCCCGATCATTATACTAAAGCTGTCAATGATGATGACACAGAAAAGTCTACGCATCTCTTACGAAGAAAAGTAGATCAAGATGATGTAGATAGATTTCTTCAAGATAAGCTGGAACCTTCAATAACTGATATCAAAGATCGTCTCCCTTCAGAATTACACCAATATGTTGAACATTTTTTACCAAAGAATGCAAAGGTTCTGCCACCACATCGTCCTTGGGACCATAAAATTGAGCTCTTACCTGGAAAGCAACCCCCATTCTATAAAAATAGGCCATTCTCGCCCAGTGAACTCCAGTGTATAAAAAAATGGATTGACGAAATGTTAGAGAAGGGATTTATACGCGAATCATCCTCGCCTGCTGCCGCTCCCCTTCTTCTTGTACCCAAATCTAGTGGTGGAGTGCGCATATGCCAAGATTATCGTGGCCTCAATACGGTCACAATTAAAAACAGATACCCACTTCCTTTGATTCGTGAAACCTTAGACTCAATATCTGCCGCTAAATTCTTTACTAAACTTGATGTAATTGCTGCTTTTAATCGCGTTCGAATTGCAGAGGGTCACGAGTGGATGACTGCATTTACTTCTCGTTTCGGACTTTATGAAATGCTCGTCACGCCATTTGGATTGTGCAACGCTCCTGCCACCTTTCAGAATTACATCAATCATGTTCTTCATAATGCTCTTGATGACTACTGTACTGCGTACCTTGATGATGTCCTAATATACTCTAGGACCCGAGAGGAACATACTAAACATGTCAGTGAAATAATTCGGCGGCTTGGTGAAGCTGGATTACAAATTGATATTGATAAATCAGAGTTTTATACCAAAAAGACAAAGTACCTGGGCCTAGTAATCTCCACGGAGGGACTTAGTATGGATCCTGAGAAGATTAAAGCGATAGTCACCTGGAACGCACCCACTACAGTCAAGGAGTTACAGCAATTTTTAGGGTTCGCGAACTTCTATAGACGCTTTATCAGGAATTATTCAGGTGAAGTCGAGCCCCTGACCCGTCTCTTACGAAAAAATGTGCCATGGGTCTGGGAAAAAGATCAATTAGATGCATTCACAAGTCTCAAGAGTTTGTTTACTCAGGCGCCAACAATGGCTCATTTTGATTATGAAAAACGCACTACAGTAGAGACGGACGCTTCTAATTGGGCATCTGGTGCTGTCCTTATCCAGAAAGGAATCGATAATATATCCCATCCTGTAGCTTTTTTCTCCTCTAAGCATAACCCTGCCGAATCTAATTACGACATCTATGATAAAGAGCTGCTTGCTATAGTTAAAGCCCTTGATGAATGGCGCCCTGAATTATCCAGTACGCATGAACCATTCGAGATAATTACAGATCATAAAAACCTACAAACATTCCTGACAGCAAAGCAATTAAACCAACGTCAAGTTCGGTGGTCAGAATTTCTGTCACAGTATAACTTTAAGATTACATATCGCCCTGGATCCAAGGCATTGCTCCCAGATACACTAAGCCGCCTACCAGGTCTCAAGCCAAAAGATGCCTCGGATGAACGACTTCAGAATCGATTTCGCCCGTTAATACCATTAAGTAAAATCAAGGAAAGTGTGGTAAATAATTCGCCCTCAGAGGATAAAATTCCCGAACATAATAATGTAGATTTTATCGCTGCATTAGCTCCTGAACTAACTTTATCTGACTTGATAATTCAAGCGTATAAAACTAACCAGACAGCCCTATCTATGATTAATTCTTTGAAATCTCTATCCAATAGGTCTTGGCCGGCTCCAATTTCCCGCATACTTCGAAAAGATAAGGTTGAGTTTAAATTAGTTGATGGGCTAATTTACTTCCGTAATCGGATTTTTATCCCGGACCATGAAGATACACGTCTTGAGATTGTGTATCGTACTCATTCATCTGGTCCCGCAGGCCACCCTGGTCGCGTTAAAACGCTAGATCTGGTCCAACGCACTTACTGGTGGCCCCGGATGACTCAATTTGTGGCTGATTTTGTGAGAGGATGTGCTCTCTGTTTCAGAACGAAAACTCCCCGCACTTCGCCACCAGGTTTCTTGAAGCCTCTCGAAATCCCTCTTCGTATGTGGGCCGATATTTCTATTGATCATGTAGTAGATCTTCCACCATGTAAGCGAAACGGACGGACATTCCTGCATATTTTAGTAATTGTGGACCGACTTTCAAAAATGCGACATTTCATTCCTGTGACATCTCTGGACGCAAGTGAGCTCGTCGACTGCTTCGTCCAAAATGTATATAAGCTTCATGGCGCGCCGGACTCTATTATTTCTGATCGTGGCTCCGCTTTTGTTTCTGAATTTTGGCGCAGGTTAAATAAACGTCTCTCTGTAGCACTCAAACCTAGCTCGGCATTTCACCCCCAGACTGATGGCCAAACTGAAATCGTAAACTCAGCTATGAATCAATACCTCCGTGCCTTTACAAGCTTTACGCAGGATGATTGGGTCGATTGGCTTCCCCTAGCAGAATTTGCCTCTAACAACCAGACCAGTGATACCACGGGCGTTTCACCATTTTACGCCAATTATGGATATAATCCTCGCCTTGGAATTGAGCCTCCGGATCCTCGGCCCCCAAATTTAACTGAGAGCATCAAAAAGGAATACTTGCGTGCCGATATAATAGCGGAGCGGTTCGACCGTATACTTGGAAAGTTACATGCTCTTACTAGACAATCACGAGACCGTTATGAAAACAATGCAAATACTCGAAGATCAGAATCCCCAATTTATCAACCTGGAGACAAAGTGATGATTAGTTTGAAGAACTTGAAGACTAATCGGCCAAAGAAAAAATGGGACGATAAATGGGACGGACCTTATCGAGTTCTCAAGGTATATAACGGCGCAGTGATTGTCGAGTTACCAGACCACATTCATGTTAATAAAAGTTTTCATACCTCGTTAGTAAGACCATGGACAGAGCCTATACTTGCTGGCCAGTCGATTATTAATAGCCTAGAAAATCGAAATGTTGCAGGTCGGATTGCTGAGAGGGGTGATGATGGAAACATTCTGGATAAATGGGAGTTTGAAAAGATATTGGATGTGCATGCTGATGATATTAAGAAATCAGGTCTAACTTATCTCATAAAATGGAAGTACGACAACAAGGCTACTTGGCAGCCTCAGGCTGATCTAAAGGGTTGCGAAAAAGCTCTCCGAGAATTCCATGTCAAGAATCCGGACAAGCCGGGACCCCCGCACGGATTAGATATGCCATTGATACTTGAAGCTAGAACGAAGCCTTCACTACGCCGTTCCAAACGATTACGACGCCTCAAATTGAGGATTTTGAAATAAATTAAATATATTTGTTTGGAGACCAAACTTTGTGGAGGGGGAAGTACTGTCACGGTAGTAGAATGGTAGTTGGCGTGGTTTGAGATTAAGCGATAACTGAGCCTCTAAAGACCTTCGTGTAGCTAGATAGTCTCTTCCCTTCTCATCGCACAACTCATGTGTAATATTTAATTCGTTCTTCGTACCCCCGCCCTGTGACAGAACCTGCAGAAAACTCTGCAAGAAAAATCGCTGTGCCAGCCTCCAAAGGCACAGCTTCGACAACAGCAATGGAATTTGCTCCACTGCAATTAGCAGTGTGGAAGCAGCACTCTCGCCTCTCTCGATTGGCGACGACAAAGAATTTGTAGACGGCATCAAAGTCTACCTTCGAGCGGCCATCGGCCAATTTGTTCAATCAGGCCCAGGGACCACACCACCGGCTCTCCCTGCTCGCCCAAGCAACCCTCTTCCGACGAGGGCTCAAGAAATTAGGGTTCAGAACCCTACGACAACCCATGCTCCGGCACCAAAGGCGACTTGGGCCACAGTAGCCCGTGCAAGTCTAGGCCGCAGCGCTAGGCCGTCAATTACAAAGACAGCACCGCCTGCCCCAAAAGCAAAAAGTGCCAAACCGAGGACAGCAGTCGATACCCGACTGTTTCTACGCCTCGCGTTTAATCACCCCCACCGACAACTGTCACCAGCTGGCGTAAGATTAGCTGTGTCACAGGTGCTTGGTACCGCTGCCGACGACATTACGTTGGTTCAGCGGGTCAAAACAGGCTTTGCGCTGACAGCAAAGAATGAACTCGCTCGGAAAGAGCTCCTGGATTCCTCCATATCACGGAGGGAATCTGAAATAAACCTGGAACCAGCGTCAAATCCAGTTGCCTTCCAGATTGCCACTGTACTGGTGACAATAAACACACTTGCAGGTCCCATCGAGATCACGGCAAAGATGGTTGCAGACGAAGTCACCCAAGTGACGAAATTGGTTCTGTTTCTTGTCCGTCCTCATGAGCAGTGCAAGCCCGGGACGCCATACGAGAACTGGCAAGCCCTCTTTCCTCGCGAATCCATGCCCCAACCTGGATTTCGCCATTTCGACGACTCTGGAGCTGCGAAGCTCTTCCGACCGCGTCAACCAATAGAACAATGCAAACGCTGCCTTGGCTTCCACGCCAGCCGCGGATGCTCCCGCACTCCAGCTTGCTGGAAATACGGATCTAATATGCACTCAGAATCAGAGTGCAAAGCCCTCATCCGGTGTCGAAACTGTGGGGGACCTCACCGATCGGATTCCCGGGCCTGCTTAGCCAGACCCAGCAAGTCCGGACCGGTGCCAAAAGAGCAGCTTGTGAGGATCCGCCAGATCCAGCAAGGGGAGTTCGCGAAAGTGGCTCGATTTAGGGCTGCAGCCAAAAGGGCCGAAGAGGCAATCATGGCCTCAGCAAAGGATGTCTCGATGGCCGAGGGATCGGGTTTTGGAATACTGGAATCCGAAGAAGAAGTTTGAGGGTACAGCAACCCTCGGTGAAGTCTACAAAAAGCTTCAAATATATAGCAGGATACCAGCTGAATTCAGGTTATCTGTAAACTAATCTTTCGCTCTCAGCGGAGATAAGAAAAAGTCCCTTGGAGGATGTGGCAGGAAAGGGAACGGGCGAGATCCGGACCAAACAGTATTTCTTCCAAATTTGATTTCAGTTTTTGATTTTAGTTTTGTTGTTAACTTCTACAATTTCAGTAGAAGTTCATGCGGTTAGAATGAGTGGGGCCTGTACGCAGTGATCCTTGCCGGCTCCACCGCTCCTTGACCCATTGTGGATAAAAAAGCGTTAGCTTAGGACCAGAAAGTACCAAAAAAAAAAAAACATTAAAGATGCTCAAGAAATTTCTCGCAATATTCTGGACATATGTAATCGCCAAAAACGTATTCGGAACCTTCTGGAATGACGCCAAAAAGACGAAAGCGTAGAAAACAAAGTAACTATTCCTAAGGGTTGCCGCCTGAATACATACACAAATCTAAGTCTTAGCTATTGGGGCTTTCTTAACAGAAGTTTTTTTCCACAAATAATTCCTGCAATCTCGTTTAACCATATAGCAGCCAAATTGTGAAAACAAAGTTAGCGCCAACTTGGCTCTGATAGAATATCTCAAGCCTAACATCCTAGGATATAGGGTGGAAGTTGTCAGAGAATTGTTGCTGACAGTCTCATCATACCTCGAGAAGTGGTGTATTGACACTTATAGATTGGAAATGTCGGAATGGACTGTCCACCTTCAATAATGGCCTTGCCATCACAACATTTTTACTGCCAACGCTCAATCTCAGCCGCATCTAGGAAGTATGACAGATGTCTAGGGCTCGTCTTTGATTGAACCAGGCTATGGTTTCCTTATCATTATAATATCTAGAGGAAATCGAAGTGATTGGAGGATTGGAAGGTGGAATTTAAGATTATCCAAAGTTTACCAAGCGTATACACGCAACAACAAGATATGTGATCAACCTAGCTCAGATAACCCACGATTATGTTCATTACTGCAGCGCATAATCTCACGCCAAGAATCGACACAGCATTCCAATCCCTAGCCCCACCATTTTTCATAATAAGACACATGGTCTTGTAGTCCAAGTATACCTTTGACCGGTTCATTCCAGTATCTACATGCACATGACTCTCTAGCCGCCAGACTATAAATCCAAGTTACAATGCTTCAACATGTATAAATGATACATTGCAAACCTTCTTTGCTGGCAAATTTCAGTGCTATTGTTCACTCATTCCAGTCCAAAATTTTAGATTGCAGCTCCAGATCTCTCAAAAATATCAAGCTCATTATCTGAGAATCTTTATTGATCCGAGTCAAAAATTATTACTGCTCAGCTACTTTTTCGAAATGAGGCTTCTGCCACTGGCTTCCTTCATTGCATTAATGAGCCATCTGATTTCGGTGTCTGCCGTTTACAAGTATATTTGTCCAAGCAAAACTAAATTTACGACCCTCGAAATGGGCAATTTACGGGAAAAAATATCCTCTCCACGCTTAGTTTTCTGTCACAACCACCATCTTCGGATTACCTCGGATTACCTCGGATTACCTCTTGTACCTTTAGTTACCACTAGTACCCACTCAAACCTTTAGACCTCTTTAGCTATTTATATTACCCATCTTTCAAACCTTTAGTTCCTCCTAGTTATCTCCAGTAGACCTTCAGTCATCTCTTGCGACCCATCCGACCTCTTCTCACCCTCCAATTCCGCTTCAAGTCAAACGCCAGCGCTCCAATCTGACATTACTAAGCGTCGAGAGCTCAGCTTCAGTAGCCCAAGCCCTTATTTATTTACATGATTTCCTTCCATTGTTCCATCATGACATAAGTCTTATCCTAATAATAGAGTACCCAGTGCCAAGAGCTACGGTGTTGTCATAGCTGCTTGGAAGAACACTAAAAATATATACTAAATTAAGAATGAAACAGGGAATCCTTACAAGGTGTCTATATTGAAAATTTTCAAGGTCAAAGAGTTTTTACCTACACCTTTGACAGAAAGACTATTGATGGCGGTCAGTCAACCTTTTCCCTTTTTATCGAAAATAGCTACTGATATTTCCCGTTCTTAAAGTCGCGTACAAATATTTGTTAACGTTAAATTATATAACTAAAATGATAAAGGTATATGAGATAGGAGGTGACCGTACAAGCAATTGTGAATTGAAATATGTGCTGGATTAACCACCAGTATAGAGACATGGTGTTGGAATTCTAGATGTATTTTGGAATGATAGAAGTAATCTTTGACTGTCAAATTGGTACCACAAGAGCTGTTAAAATTTGGAGACTGTTGTATCTGAGTTGAATGATTAGGGACACGGCGCTTTATCACTATGAGATGGTAAACTTAGCACCTCAAATAAAAATATTTACAAAAAATTATCTGAAGGGAAAGGCTGAACACATGTGCGCAGTGTCCTTAACGGACCTGAGAGTGAAATACTCTCCCAGAGCCAAGCTCAGTCAAATTTAGCAGTACTGTTGGAAATCTAGACTTCGTATGTATGAAGGTTTAGATTTCTAGTTTGACCATCAAGATCAATTTACTTGATTCTATTGCATTCGATTAAGCTCAGCTATGTGACACGAGGTTCAGTAGAATCTGAAATGCAGTGGCTAGGAAATGCTACCCTGCGGTAATTGAGTGGCTGGTTGTAGCTGGATCACTGGGAGTTCGGGATCACTAAAGCCTCGGGGATTTGTAATTAAGGATTGGATTACTTGTATATTTTAAAATTAAGTTAACGGAATATCAAATATTTTGAATTTTTTTTCATTTAACCCGATCAATCACCCTATGGGTCCATGCAGGTGACTATTTTCATTATTTACAGAGGAGGAAGCCAATTTGGTGAAATCCCCCTGATCCTGTTAATTTATATTACTATCAATTTACTTATTTTACCTTCAGGAAGTGCAGTGTATACTATTCAGCCAGTGGAGATTCCGTCCTCTCCCCTTCCAGATCGTGATACTATATCCAAAATTGCTATCTCGACTTCCCCTGCAAGTCGAAACTGTTTTATCAAAACTTTGCTAAGTATCCACTGTGTGATTCTAGCCATATCTTCTGGGCTGTTTATCGTTGCTTCAAATGACCTGTCTCTAGCTTGTCGAAGAAAGTCGCCTCTTCCAATTGCCCATTGCGGACACGCCAATACCATGTGTTAGACGTTTTGTGACGGATATCCGCACTGACAGCTTGGCTTTTCAACTCCGGGTACTTTTCTTCTGTACAGGTAGGAATTGAGCCCGATATACTTGCTTCTTAGCTGAATGGCGACACTACTTTGGGCCCTAGTTAGGTTACGGTGGATGTTTAAGGCTGTATCTTTGAAATTCATTTTTTTACTGCCTGTTTTTTCATCAGTATACATAATTGCCACTTTCCACAGTTTTAGATCGGTTGTTTCCGGTCGGCCAGGGCGCTATTTCCTGTTCTGGCTCGTCAATGAATTCTTCCACTCCTGAATGGCCGCTATCTTTCCAGCTTCTTTCTGCCTCCCTTTGTCCTTTTCTCTTCCGCAGGTTCTTGTCAATTCGACGATATCTTTACTCCAGTTCAAGGCATGCTTAGTTTCTCTCCCGTTTGCGAGCAGTGTTATCCTCTCATATGTCGATCGTATTGTCTGTTGAACTGGGAGTTTAGCTGATAGTCCGGCGTTCTGGACCCTCTGTTTCAGATATATCTCTATAGGGAGTACGGACGATTCGTGCTCTAGCACTCTGCTACTAGTAGAATTGTAGGTACCTGCAACAAGCTTTAAGCATTTTCTTTGAATACTTCTGAGGGTTTCACTATCCTTTCAGGTATCTTTCCTGTTGGCTCGGCCTCGGCCCATATCGAGAACCCATGGTTATTTGGTTATTTTATGTATATAAATACTCGGCATGGAGGAGTATTCTTCTTCACGCAACGTCTTCTGATTACACTTATACCTTATACTCATATACACATCTCTTCTTTAAGAAGACCGCTGTCCTCGTACCAACCTCGTTTCTTACTCAATATCCATTGACATATTTAGTGCAAATTTTACCTCACGTTTTCACCATATTTTATCACCACAGAATTAGTCATTCTTCAAAAGGCCCCACAACTTGTACCCTACTGAACATTGATAACACAACTCCCTGAGACTCTCATACAGAACAGAATAGTCTAGACAAGTACAGAACAGAACAGATTATAATGGAACGGAATAGAATAAGTTAGGTTAGAGAACAGAATAGAACAGGATAGAATATAGTAGAATGGCCCACATATCTTCGTGCATAGTTCCTATTGTTTTAGAATAGGTCCTTGGTCCGTGACAAACAAAAGGTACACCCAATTTGTTGCTGAACATGGTCAGCCGGAATCAGCCATCCCCGAACCAATTCATTTAAGCCAAATCATATCCGGCCTCAACCTCCATGACTCCGAGGAATTCAACAAAGTTTATGTTGGAATACTTCGGTGGTAATTGATATCACAAGCTTGATGTAGCAGTAATAATTATGGTACGTATAAAAATTGATCTATCTCCCCTGTCTACCTAGAAGGAAACATCTATAAACCGTAAAACCCCCTGTCTCCTAACGCCATTCCCAAACAGGTACCTCATTACTCATCAAAACAATTAGTCATTAGTTCTGAGGAAATACATATTGATCATTGGATTGTTAAGTCATTAAACACTGGCAACAAACAAAACAAAAAGTTAATGCCATACTTGTACATTATACACGGTCTACCATAACTTCGTTCCTCTCCACCCATTCATGGTGATCAATTTTGATAGTATTGGTGTCAATAAGATCTCTCAGAGCATTAGAACACTTGGATTTTGTCATTGCATCTGCTGGATTGCAGTCTCCTTTGACCCAGCATACATGGGTAATTTCGCGTCTCTCATACAATTGACGAAGGCACATGAGATCTATCATAAGTCTCTTTTCGCGAGTGGTGCCGAGTTTTACCAAGCATTTGTATAAAGATTTCGAGTCAGTACAAATAGTCAGAGGAATGTGCATGCCAAGGATTTTCTCGAGAGTTGATTTTATTGTTGCTCCTGAGTCAAATCCATGTACCATTGCGTACAATTCTGCAGCGAGGACGCTTCTAGTTATTCTTTTACATTTGATGGAGGTCCAGTGTAAAATATTTGCTCTATTTTCTCTATCTGCAAGTAGTATTATGAAGCCAATCTGGGTCGAGAAATCTTTGTTGTTGGCAAATGATGAGTCAGCAAATACTATTACTTTTAATGAATTAATGTCGAGTTTTATGAACGTCAATCCTCTGGATGAATTTTCTTTTTGCCAGTTAATTCTTTTGTTCAGTAATTTGATATCTGATTCATTTGGATCGATAATTTGAGCAGCGGCCGACAGGTCGAATGAAGCTTCTGGTTGACACAAGCTTGCCACATATGCCCCTAGAGCTCTCTGGGCGACATATTGTTCTTTTGGTGTTAGTGCCTTTCTAACTTTGTTCCTTGGGCTAATTGTATCTGTAGGTATAGGAGAAATTGGGCACAAATTTTCACAATGCTGTGCCTGTGTTAGAACAATTGATCGGTCCTCTTCAAGATTGAGTTTTCCCCCATTAAATTTGATTGGAGTTAACATTGTGAGCATCTCTCGTTTCTTTGCAATGAATCCTGCTTTGGTTAACTCTTCTTGTTCCCTCTTAATAAATGCTTTATTAGCTCCGAAAAGTGTATCATCTGTCTGCATACTAAGTATACAGACCTCATTGCCATCTTGTCTGCTGTGCAGGAGGCAAGGATCGTACGTTGATTGCACCATTTGTAAATTGTTGGTGTGGTGTTTCAAGTAAGTGTTGTACCAATGATTTCCTGCCTCGGGTATGCCATACAAGGGCTTGATAACTTTTAATACGGATCTTACTTCTGCTAGTTCCGGAGGTGGTCGGATGAAAAAATCGCAGCACAAATTTGTCGATGATTGTACATATGCCTGAGATATGTCACGGACGTATAAATTGAGTTGTAGTGTGGTAGTTAAGGCGAGGATAATTTGTTGACTAACCCTTTGAATGGTGGGTGACTGAGTTAATACGAAGTCTTTTTCATGATCCCTATATGCCTGTACAACGAGTCGGGACTTTTCAAAAGCTTTGTCTGTTCTTTTGTTTTTCACCTCATCAACAAATCGCGAGTTGAAAATTTTTGTTCCAAGCAGAATATCTGAATATTGGACAAATTCAAAGACACCTTTTTCAAGCAAGCCTTGTATTTCTTTTTGTCGAGAAATTTGAAATGAAGGATCCTGTGTAGTTGTGGAGGATTTAAAATATGCGAATAAATTAGGTGCATTACAGATTTGTTGGGGCTGCTTGCGAGTTCGAGGCGTGTTTCGGCGAGGTATTATTTTATCGTTACTTTGGACGTCCCCGGCGTGCATTGATTTATCATCGTTCTGATTGTTTGTATTGTCAATTTTGTAATACGGTCTTACTGAAGTTGAGCGAAAGTCGGTTGGTCCTGATGGTAGATCAATTACACAAGTTTTGTTGTTAACTTGAATTAGTTTAAAAGGGCCGCTCCAAATGCCTGCTTGGCCAGTATTTCCTTTGCGCCACACTAGTACATCGGAGTTTAATGGTTGGTCATGTAGACTTGTTGTGTTAGGGCCGTTTCGATGGTTTAATGTGGCGTTCACATTTAACTTTGCGCGTAATTTGCCAACCTCTTGCATTGATTTTTTGATAGCAGCAGCTCGTTGAATAACAGATGGCATTGGAGGGTCTGAGTTGGTCATTCTTGGGTATGCTCCAAATACCAAAAGAGTTGGAACTAGTCCATTGGGCCCAGCAGTGTCATTTATGGCTTTAACTGCC